>CM038046.1:89507903-90755403 GCA_021397845.1 Areca catechu
TCCCACGGCCTCTCTCTCCAAGTCCAGGCCGACCACCAGCATCCAGCTCCAGTCCGGATACTTCAGATCCAAATCTCTTTCCAGAGGGAGTCGAATCAGCCTTCAAGAGAATCCGGATCTCAGCAACATCAGCCTTCAAGTTCTTCGACCTGGTAAATCCTTCCCTGAGTCTCTGAATCCATCACTTGTTTTTCTTCTTCCATAGCCGCCCACCATCCACTTCAATCCACCAAACCCTAGCCTATTCCACCTCCCACGGCCTCTCTCTCCAAGTCCAGGCCGACCACCAGCATCCAGCTCTAGTCCGGATACTTCAGATCCAAAGCTCTTTCCAAAGGGAGTCGAATCAGCCTTCAAGAGAATCCGTATCTCAGCAACATCAGCCTTCAAGTTCTTCGACCTGGTAAATCCTTCCCTGAGTCTCTGAATCCATCACTTGTTTTTTCTTCTTCCCATATCTTGAGTTCTGGAGAAGCCGACCCAGCCACGAGGCCAGTATTGGAGGATCCATTGCGATGATAGCCGAATTCGAGGATCCAACAATCTGCTCGAGAGATTTCTTCCACCCAAATTCTGTGAAGATCACTGTCTGGTTGGTAAACCATCTCATCTCTTTATTTCTGTCCTGTTGAAAGTTCAGAGTGAAACCCTAGGTCTGGGAGTTTCTCAACCCCCAGCGATCCGTTACTTCTGAACTTCTCTGATAACTTAGCTTCTTCTAAATTGTGCTTTCAATCCTTACCTAGTTTCCATCAACTTAGTTTAACTTTACTTTGAGTCGAAGCCAATTTCTGAAATATATATAAAAAAAAAAGAAGAATTAATCTTAATTTTACTTCCGCATACACTTCTTTGTTCTTTGTTCTGCATCATTTTTTGTATCAGAGCCCTGTCCAGGGTTTCTGTTTTGATTGCTTGTTTGAGTCTCTCTCTTTTTACTTTGTCTGCTCGAAGTAGACTCCACAGGACGTCCGTCCTAGGAACGAAGCGAGGTGCAAACCTCCTCTTCCCATTCCATGGGGTGTTCCTAGGGCGTGTAGGGAATCCGTTGGGTTACAACTTCGTAGCAGGAATTGTAAACGGGAAAGTACTCTGTTTTCAGCGCATAATTTCCCTGTTGCAGGAATTATTTCTCACTGCAAGTAACTCCAAATTTCGTGATTTTTATTTTGATGAAACCAGTATAATTGATGCTATTTTGAATAATTTTCCTGTGATTTATTGGTTTCTATGAGATTTCTGAGAATCAAGTTACTGCAACTCTGTTTTTGTATTTCTGCAATTCAATTATTTTTGAGTGTTCATCTCTTAATTCATCTTAAGGGCATTTGAGCATCTAAGATAAGGGAAGGAGTTGATAACCTCTCCTTAGCCCAAAACCACCACCCAATCATTTGAACCTAAGCCTAATTTTAAAATTTATTAGACATAATTTGCCCTAGTGGGCTAGGGACATCAACAAGTCGGGTCAAGGCTAGTGTCGAGTCAGTTTGTCTAGTTACTCTGTGTGTGCTTTGTACTCAGTGTCTGGTTTTAGAGGCCATGAATTAATCCGAAGGGCTTGTGTGCTGGTCCGCCTACCTGGCCAATCTCTGATTGGTGTCTTGGATTGGCATCTAGGGACCTAACACTCCCCTTACACCTGCATGGCTGAGTCCTAAGTTACTACAGGCTAGCTTGCCACTCTGATTGGGCATCTAGTTTGGGCTCTAGGTCTAGTTAGCCCGTAGTCGTTCAGTTGAGTCTCATTTTGTGTGTTTTCTTGCATCATGTCTACCCGGAATGGAGTGCCCTACCAACCTGGTCAAGCCCAACCTGATTTAGAGGCCATGGTTAGAGCTCTTACTGAGAGTATGAACAAATTAAGTCAGGATATGAATGAGAATTTTGCCCAGCTTAGGGATCGAGTCCAAGTACTTGAGGAACCTAGGCATCAGAATTGGACACCTGACCAAGATTTTAATTTGCCTCAACCTCACCCACACCAAGAGCCTAGAAGACCTTTATATAGAGATCCTGAACCTAATCATAGGAGGCCTGACCCCGAACCTGAGGATAGAGATGATAGGTTCATTCGAAACATCAAGTTAGATCACCCACTTTTGATGGTAGCTTAAATCCTAAGGTGTATTCTGATTGGGAGGGTGAGATGGACCAGTACTTTGAGTGGTATGCCATGTTTGAGGAGAGGAAATTCAAGTTTGCCAAGATGAAGTTAGTACGTCAGGCTAGGTTATACTGGGGGAACATTGAGCTGACCACTAGAAGATGAAATGTAGAGCCCATAACCACTTGGCAGGGTATGAAAGAGAAACTTAGAGACAAGTACCTACCCATTTCATACTAGCAAAATCTGTTAGACCAATGGCAGACTTTGAAACAAGGGAACCGATCTGTTTCAGACTACATAACCACCTTTGATGAATACCTGATGAGATGTGATGTGAGTGAAGCCCATGAGGTCACTTTGTCTAGATTTAGGGCTGGACTTAGGGTTGACATTAAGAGAGAGTTATTTCTGAGAGAGGTTACTGACCTAGACCAAGCCTATCAGATTGCACTAAACACTGAGAAGTTTTAGAGAGGACCCATGCCTTCTAGGGTTAGTGCCCCAATCCCAAGAAATGGACCTAGCCAGGTTACCCCTAGCAAGCCAAATCAGGGTATTCCCACCCCTAGGCCCATGGACAAAGGTAAGGCACCTGACACCCAGAGAACCCCTAGTATCGTCTGTTTTAAGTGCCAGAAACCCGGTCATATCTCCAATCAGTGCACAGCCATAGCTTGTTTTAAGTGTCATAAGGTAGGTCATGTTTCTAGCCAATGCCCTCGTAGATCCCTTTATATAGAAGAGGGAGGAGAAGAGAATTCCGAGCCTAATGAAGAGTTTGAAGAAGAAGTTTATGAGGCCGGAATGAATTTGGTCGATGAGTATGAAGGAGAGGAAGAATCCACAGAGTCTGACCAATTAGGGGTTGTGAGATGCATCCTGTCCCAGACTAAAGTTCAGGAAGATTGGCATAAGACTAACATCCTACAGACTTTCCTTAAACTAGGGGATAAGGTTTGTAAAATCGTCATAGATAGTGGGAGCTGTGTGAATGCTATTTCTACTAGCACTGTCAAAATGTTAGGCTTAACCCCACTCCACCACCCCAACCCTATAAGGTTTCTTGGGTAGACTCTACCTCTATACCCATCCAGTCTAGATGTCAGGTCCAAATCCAAATACAATCCTATCAAGAGAAGATTTGGTGTGATGTCTTGCCCATGGGGGTGAGCAGTATAATTCTTGGAAGACCTTAGTTGTATGATCAGGATGCCACCCTCTTAGGAAAATCCAACACTTGTGTCTTTAGTTTCAATGGGAAGAAAATCACAATCCATTCAGTCCCTCCTAAGGACAAGGTAGCTAAAGGAACCAATAAGGTCAGAGAAATGAAGACTGGAGTGAACCTAATTAGTGCCAAGGATCTAGAACAAGAAATTCATAGTGGTTCACCCATTTCACCCATTTGGATGTTGACTGCTAAGGAACTTAGGACTCCTACACCCTCAGAGCCTCCTCAGGAAGTTAAGCCTTTATTAGAAGAATTTGAGGATGTTTTTCTCGAGGATCTGCCAGACCACCTTCCACCTCTTAGGGATATTCAGCATTCCATAGATTTAGTCCCAGGAGCTACTTTACCCAACTTTTCCCATTATAGGATGAATCCATCTGAGCATAAAGAACTGCAAAAGCAGGTTGGAGAATTGTTGAGGAAGGGGTTCATTAGAGAGAGTCTTAGCCCTTGTGCAGTCCCTGCACTTCTAACCCCGAAGAAAGATTGCACGTGGAGGATGTGTGTTGACAGTCGTGCCATCAATAAAATCACAATCAAGTATAGGTTCCCCATCCCTAGACTAGATGACATGCTAGATATGATGGCCGGTGCCATGGTTTTTTCTAAAATTGATCTCAAGAGCGGCTATCATCAAGTTAGGATTAGACCAGGGGATGAGTGGAAAACCGCCTTCAAAATTAAGGATGGTCTCTTTGAATGGGTTGTTATGCCTTTTGGGTTGTCCAATGCTCCTAGTACTTTCATGAGGATTATGACCCAGGTACTTAGAGCTTTCATAGGAAAGTTTGTAGTGGTCTATTTTGATGACATCCTAATCTATAGTAAGACCCCTGCAGATCACCTAGGCCACCTTAGACAAGTCTGCCAAGTTTTGAGGAATGATAGTCTCTATGGTAATCTCAAAAAGTGTGAATTTATGACTAGTAGAATTATCTTCCTTGGTTTTGTTGTAACCCCTGACGGCGTGTCTGCCGATCCTGAAAAGATTAGGTCCATAGTAGAATGGCCAGAGCCGACCAGTGTGCATGAAGTCAGAAGTTTCCATGGCTTGGCTACCTTCTATAGACGATTCATCAAGGGGTTTAGTACTGTAGTTGCTCCTATCACAGATCACATTAGGACGGGAGAATTTCAGTGGACCAAAGCAGCCCATAAAGCCTTCCTAGATCTTAAGGATAGGATGACCCAGGCACCCATTTTGAGGTTACCGGACTTTTCAAAAGTATTTGAGGTTGCCTGTGAAGCTTCAGGTGTAGGTATAGGTGGAGTCCTAAGCCAAGAGAACCATCCCATAGCATTCTTTAGTGAAAAACTTAATGATGCTAAGCTTAGGTATTCTACCTATGATAAGGAATTTTATGCGGTAGTGCAAGCTTTGCGTTACTGGAGACATTATTTGCTACCGCAAGAATTTGTGCTATTTTCGGACCATGAGGCTCTTAGATTCTTAAATTCTCAGAAGAAGCTTAACCCTAGGCATGCTAAGTGGGTAGAGTATATCCAGTCCTATACTTTTGTTTTGAAGCATAAGGCTGGGTCTGAAAATAAGGTAGCCGATGCCCTTAGTCGTCGATCTTTGTTGTTGAATTCTGTTAGGGCTGAAGTCATAGGGTTTGAGCAAATCAAAGAGGAATATGAGTCGTGTCCGGATTTTAAAACTGTGTACCAGGATCTAACTCAAGGACCATCTAATGAACATAAGGATTATTCTCTTTTAGATGGCTTTATGTTCTTTAAGAATAGGCTTTGCATCCCTAGAACCTCTCTTAGGGAATTTTTGATTTGGGAAACTCATGCTGGAGGTTTAGCTGGCCATTTCGGAAAAGATAAGACCACCTTGGCTATTGAAGATCATTTTTTCTAGCCTAGCTTAAAAAGAGATGTAGCACACATTATGGCTAGGTGTCGAACCTACGCTGTTGCCAAACAGCGAAAACAGAACATCGGCCTTTATTCCCCACTCCCTGTCCCAGATCGTCCTTGGCAAGATGTGAGCATGGACTTTGTGTTAGGTTTGCCTAAGACCCAGAGGAGGCATGACTCCATCTGCGTTGTAGTAGACCAATTTTCTAAGATGGCCCATTTCTTGCCTTGTTCCCAAACATTTGATGCGTCTAAGGTAGCAACCCTGTTCTTTAATGAGATAGTTCGACTCCATGGCCTACCCAAGACCATTGTTTCAGATAGGGATGTTCGGTTCACCAGCTATTTCTGGAAAACCCTTTGGCATAAGTTAGGGACAAAACTTAATTTTCAACTGCCTATCATCCCCAGACAGATGGCCAAACCGAAGTAGTGAACCATAGTTTAGGAAATCTGTTAAGGTGTCTTGTTGGTGAAAACATTAGGAACTGGGATTTGTACTTACCTAGAGCTGAATTTGCATATAATGACTCGGTCAATTGGTCTACGGGTAAGAGTCTATTTGAAATTGTGCATGGATACAAACCTCACACACCTCTTGACCTAGCTCCTTTACCAGTCCACACACGAGTCTCCGAGTCTGCCGAAGTTTTTGCACAGCATATAAAAGACTTGCATAAAGAAATTCATGCCAAAATAAATTTAAGTAATGAAACTTATAAGAAATTGGCTGATTCTCAAAGGCGAGTCAAAACTTTTAATGAGGGAGACTATGTAATGATTAGGTTAAGGCCTGAACGGTTTCCCCCTGGAACCATTAGAAAGTTACTTGCTAGAGGAGCTGGACCATTTAGAGTGGTGAAGAGAGTAGGATCCAATGCCAATGTGCTCGAGTTACCTCTAGAACTAGGCATTAGCTCCACTTTCAACATTACAGACCTAGTAGAGTATAGAGAGCCAGCTGTGATTCCCAGTGAGGCTTTTGAACCTAATCCTGCTCTTGAGAGTGAACCTAACCCTGTGTGTCCACCAACAAACTGGCCTGTGAGGAAAGAGCAGATTGAAAAGATCCTGGATGATCAGGTTATCTCTACTCGTAATCGAGGATACCAAAGATACCTGGTCCGCTGGCAAGGATGGCCAGATTCTGATGACTCTTGGATCTCCCGAGAAGAATTACAAGAATTGGACCCAAACCTCTTGGAGAGATACCAGAGCCAACTTGATCCATACTCGACAGGGTCGAGTTCCTCCCACCCTGGGAGAATTGGTGCGGGCACCAGACTCAGAAGAAGACTTCAGAGCTCCATCTGGATCTCTGATTAACCTTGCCTGAAGAATTAGGATTTTTTTTGGCTTGTAATAAGGGTTGACTTGATCACTCAATTTCAGCTTGAGTCTATATTACCTGCATTTTTATTTTTTGAGTCATGTTGACTCAGTAGTGGACTAGGGCTTCAACCTGGGGGTTACATTTTCTCCCAAGGCCAAGCAAGTGGGCACCACACTCCCAGCCACACTCCCAGCCATACGCCTGAGTCCAGAGGGCGCTACATCTCCATCCAGCAGGCTTTGGCCCCACACCACAGAAAGCAGCTCCCTTCTCTCATGCGCCAATTGAGGAGAAATCCACCAGGGGTCCACAAATCAAGGGGCGGCCCAAGACATTCCCAAAAGAACCAAACTATGAAAGGGAAGAAATTCTCTTGGAGAGAACTTCAAGGAGGCGCCTATTACCTGCCAAAAATACTCAAAACAAAGTTCGAAAGAGCCATAACTTGGGGAGAAAGAAAAGGAGGTATCCAAAAGAGTTGAGCCATGGAAGGAAGGAGATTTCTCTTGAAGAGCAAGGTTAGGAGGCTCCCTAATCATTCCAACTAAAGCCAGATATAAAAGGAAACAAATTTTCTCTTGGAGGGAAAGGTTAAGAGGTGCCCAAACACTTCCAGTTAAGGCCAAGCATAGAAGGAAAAAATATTTTCATGGAGGTCAAGACAAGGAGGCGCCACCCACTTTCCTTTTTTTGAAGCCTCAATCATCTTTGGAATTATTTGGCCAGCCATATGAGTAGGGATTGATCTTACAATCCTAATTTGAAGATCCCCTCCTTTAGTCCCACATGGGAAGATGTAAAACCCTACTCTCTTGTAATGGCCTATAAATTAAACCCCAATGTAAATTTGAAATCAATCAGATGAATGAAACCAACTTTTTTTTGTGAGCACACTGTGTTTTCTCTCTTCCGCACTTGCATCCAGGTGTTGAGCTCCATGAGGGAGTAAATCCGCGTTCCCCAGGAACCTTGAGGAGGTGTGAGATCTCCAAAACCCAAACCCTAGGTTAGCCACTTCTACTCCAAACCCTAGCCGCCCACCATCCACTTCAATCCACCAAACCCTAGCCTATTCCACCTCCCACGGCCTCTCTCTCCAAGTCCAGGCTGACCACCAGCATCCAGCTCCAGTCCGGATACTTCAGATCCAAAGCTCTTTCCAGAGGGAGTCGAATCAGCCTTCATGAGAATCCGGATCTCAGCAACATCAACCTTCAAGTTCTTCGACCTGGTAAATCCTTCCCTGAGTCTCTGAATCCATCACTTGTTTCTCTTCATCCCAGATCTTGAGTTCAGGAGAAGCCGACCCAGCAACGAGGCCAGTATTGGAGGATCCATTGCAAAGATAGCCGAATCCGAGGATCCAAAAATCTGCTCGAGAGATTTCTTCCACCCAAATTCTGTGAAGATCACTGTCTGGTTGGTAAACCATCTCTTCTCTTTATTTCTGTCCTGTTGAAAGTTCAGAGCGAAACCCTAGGTCTGGGAGTTTCTCAACCCCCAGCGATCCGTTACTTCTGAACTACTCTGATAACATAGCTTCTTCTAAATTGTGCTTTCAATCCTTACCTAGTTTCCATCAACTTAGTTTAACTTTACTTTGAGTCGAAACCAATTTTTGGAATATAAAAAAAAAAAAAAATTAATCTTAATTTTACTTCCGTATACGCTTCTTTGTTCTTTGTTCTGCATCACACTGGCTTTCGGTCAGAAGGTCACGATGGCAAGGCAGACTGTCTTCGATGCCCGAGATGCCAGGGAGGACATGTAGGTAATCGAAGTAGGGATTAGTGAAATGGGGAGTTGTACTGAAATGGACTAAGATGGGGTTGAGAAGGGGCTTCGAGCCTGGTGTCCGGCTGGATTTCGAAGTCGAAGAAGGGGATAACTTGGGGCCTCGCACCCCGCGACGTCCCGGAGGATGAAGGATTATGGCCTCACACCACTTGACGTCCAGGAGGACGAAGGACTCGCGACGCCCTGGGGCGATGGAAAGATGGCCTCACACCAATCGACGTCCCTGGGGACGAAGGCAACTTCACTCAAACCTAGTCTAGGAGACAATGGTTGGAGGATAAATAAAACTCAAACTCTCTTTTCATTCAATCATTCAATTCCCTTACAATGGAGGGATTGGGTCCTTTAAGTAAGAACCCAAGGCCTATTCGAATTTCTAATGAAACAAAATTACAAATTTTCTTGGGTGGGTACCAAAAGAATTGACCTTCTCCTCTCTTTGGCCGACCAATGGTATCTTGGATTGGGCATGGCATGATGCATGGCTTGGAGTGAGGTTCTTGGTGCCTTGAACTTTGTAAGAATCTTCTTGGTTTTGGATGAAGGCATGAAGAGCGGCTTGGAGCAAGGCATGTGTTCTTCCTCCTTCCTTTGTTGGTGTTCTATCTTTGGTACAAGGCTTGATAAGGGGAGTGTTAGGTGGAGGCATCCAAGGCTCTTGTCTTTCCCTTCCAAAGAGGTTGAAGCAAATTGGGAAGAAGGCTTGATTGGAGAGCTTGAAGTAAGGGATTTGAATTCCCTCCATTATCTTCCATTGAATTCTTCCTTGGCCGACCACCCTTACATGGAAATGAGCTTGATGGGGGGAAGGAACAAAGGCTTGAACCAAGTGAAGTGGTCCTCCCCATTGGGCATCCTTGCATGTCAAGTGTGCTGCTCACATTGCGAGATGTTATGGCGCCATGTATGATGCATAAGTGGGCCCTGAGTTGACTTGGCTTCTTTCCTTACTTGCTTCCAAGGAGACTACATTTTAAGACCCACTCTTACAATGGGCCCATACTTCTAAGAGGCTCAGACTGGACTTGATTTGTGACTCGTCTTAGTACAGGACTCAATTTGACCTAATTGGTCAAGGTACAGACTCAATTCAAAGCAAAAGATAATTACAAATTTGAGGCTGGAAGCCTTATTACAAGACACAAAGAAGTGGAACCCTAATATGAGATCCATAGAGGGTTGAGGAGCCTCTGTCGGATCCTGGTGCCCACACCAGTTCTCCGCGGGTGGGAGGAACTCGACCCTGTCGAGTAAGGGTTAGTCTGGCTTTGGTACTACTCCAGGATATCGGGGTCGATGCACTGCAAGTCCTTTTGTCTGATCCACGAGTCATCGGAATTGGGTCGGCCATGCCATCGGACCTAGTAACGTTGATAGCCTTTGCCCCGGGTAGTGATAGCTTGGTCATCCAAGACACGCTCGATCCGCTCTCCTCGCTCAGGTATATTTGGATGTGGACACTCAGGTTCAGGTTCACTCTTAAAATGGAGGTCAGGCCCAAATGGCTCGCTGGGCATGTTTGCGGGTTCCCTATACTCGACTAAGTCAGAGATATTGAATGTCGAGCTAATTCCATAATCCGGAGGTAATTCTAGCACATAGGCATTAGGGCCCATTCTTCTAATCACTTTAAAGGGACCCGCCCCATGAGCATGAAGCTTCTTAACGGTTCCCGGTGGAAACCGTTCAGGCCGGAGCCTAATCATTACAAAATCTCCTATTTCAAACTCTTTGGCTCGCTTTCGGGAATCAACCAAATTATTTTAAGGTTATATTTAATGCATAATCTTAATATGATGCAAAATGCAGACTCAACTATGCATCCCTACTTAAAAAATTTTATTGGATGCTCTAGGGCCTAAACCTAATAGATTATGGACTCTCTAGGTTTGACCCTTGTCTGGTATGTACAAGAAAAAAAATCAAGGATCCCTAACAAATGCCATAAAGTGTACCAAAAGTAAATTGCAAAAGTGATGGGTTCTAAGGTGTCATGCAGCCTGGTAATTTCAACAAAATGCAAACCCATGGCTCTAAAAATGTGAGAAGGCTCTGGGAAGGGGAGAAAATAGGAGTCAGAGTCTTGGGGTAATCTCTGGGCATCATGAAATAGACCTTTGCTATTCAGGATAATCTTAAGATTTGGACATTATTCTACAGGTGCAAGTTCCAAGGCTAGATGGGTGTTCCTAGATGGTGGATGGTCTTTGGGAATGTTATCTTGAAAGTCCTTAAAACTGATGTCTACCTCCTGGGGTGGTTCTATAGGGACTTGTTCCTGGACCTCCTCTAAGGGCAATACTTGTGAACCCTCACCATCCTCTACAATGTTCGATCCTGGCTCAATTACTCCTTCACAGTCTCTAGTGGATTCAGGATCTTTTTCTTTTGGTTTCTCGATGATTTCTACATGGGGCTTATCTTCACCATATTCTACTAAACTTGATTCATAAATGTCTTCTTTTAATTTTTTAATGGGCTCAGGAGTTTCTTTCCATCGATTTTCCATGGGTTCAACCTTAAAGTCTTCAAGGGGTTCAACAATGGGTTCGTATTCAGTTTCAGCCGGTTCATCTATAAGTAGGGCAGGGGCGATGCACTGACTAGCAAAATGCCAAGGTTTAGGACACCTATAGCTGTTACCTTGGAATCGGGTCTCCTCTGGACTTCAATAGTCTTATCCTTGTCCTATCTACTGTATTGGGGTCGATTCAGACTGGGACTATAAGGATTGGGTAGGGCTACTCTTGGTCGACTGGGGTCAGATCAGTTTGGGCTTGGTCGACCTGGGTAAGCCTGGCTATATCCTTGGGTGGATTCGGGGATATGGCTCTGGTTCCCAAAGGGCTCAGGTCTTCTGTAGGTGGGAGCTATCTGGAAATGCTCACAGAGCCTAGTAGCTTCCTCTATGGGTCCTAGTTTGGCCTCTATTTGATCACATCTCTTAGTCAACTAGTTGCCTAGTTGAGTCGTGGATTGAGTTAGGGCTCCAATGTCAGCTCGAAGTTGGTCCATGGCTTCGGTAGGAGATGGAGAAGGTGGGTGAAAAGAGGTTCCTGGCCACTTGTCCTAGCCGTGCTCTGATACCTATAATGATGTAGAGAAGGGATGTAGATGCTAGCATGGATGCTTATGATGCAAAGGAACTTTTTTTATGGTTGATAAGTTTTAGATATTTTTCTTAGGGTTTTGATTCCCGATCACAAGCATAGACTAGAAATAAGAGAAGTGAATAACAGAAGCTTACACTAGCAGTTCAAGTCCAGAAATAGTGATAATTAGAACAGGATCCCTGGATTAAGAAACCCCGGTAGGACTAAGCTCGAGACGCTATACCTACTTAGGAGATAGAGAGAGCAAACCTCACACGTCTGAAGTGCCCGATGTAGAGATCGCTCAACTCGGCGGATGCGGCCTGGATGCCAGAGCAGTCGAACCCGCGGATGCACTGGCTTTCGGTCGAAAGGTCATGATGGCAAAGCAGACTATCTCCGGTGCCCGAGATGCCAGGGAGGACCTGTAGGCAATCAAAGTAGGGATTAGTGAAATGGAGAGATGCACTAAAATGGACTAAGATAGGGTTGAGAAGGGGCTTCGAGCCCGGTGTCCGGCTAGATTTCGAAGTCAAAAAAGGAGATAACTTGGGGCCTCGCACCCCGCGACATCCTGGAGGATGAAGGATTGTGGCCTCACACCACTCGACATCCAGGAGGACGAAGGACTCGCGATGCATTGGGGCGACGGAAAGGTGGCCTCACACCACTCGATGTCCCTAGGGATGAAGGCAACTTCAATCAAACCTAGTCTAGGAGACAATGGTTGGAGGATAAATAAAACTCAAACTCTCTTTTCATTCAATCATTCAATTCCCTTACAATGGAGGGATTGGGTCCTTTAAATAGGCACCCAAGGCCCATTCGAATTTCAAATGAAACAAAATTACAAATTTTCTTGGGTGGGCGCCAAAAGCATTGACCTTCTCCTCTCTTTGGCCGATGAAAGGTAGCTTGGATTGGGCGTGGCATGATGCATGGCTTGGAGTGAGGTTCTTGGCGCATTGAACTTGGTAAGTATCTTCTCGGTTTTGGAAGAAGGCATGAAGAGGGGCTTGGAGCAAGGCATGTGTTCTTCCTCCTTCCTTTGTTGGTATTCTATCTTTGGTACAAGGCTTGACAAGGGGAGTGTTAGGTGGTGGTGTCCAAGGCTCTTGTCTTTCCCTTCTAAAGAGGTTGAAGCAAATTGGGAAGAAGGCTTGATTGGAGAGCTTGTAGTAAGGGATTTGAATTCCCTTCATTATCTTCCATTGAATTCTTCCTTGGCCGACCTCCCTTACATGGAAATGAGCTTGATGGGGGGATGGGACAAAGGCTTGAACCAAGTGAAGTGGTCCTCCCCATTGGGCATCCTTGCATGCCAAGTATGCTGCTCACATGGCGAGATGTTATGGTGCCATGTAGGATGTATAAGTGGGCCCTGAGTTAACTTGGCTTCTTTCCTTACTTGCTTCCAAGGGGACTAAATTTTAAGACCCACTCTTGCAATGGACCTATACTTCTAAGAGACTCAGAGTGGACTCGATTTGTGACTCGACTTAGTATAGGACTCAATTTGACCTAATTGGTCAAGGTACATACTCAATTCAAAACAAAAGACAATTACAAATTTGAGGCTTGAAGCCTTATTACAGGACACAAAGAAATGGAACCCTAATCTGAGATCCACAGAGGGTTGAGGAGCCTCTGTCAGATCCTGGTGCCCACACCATAGGACCCCTAGGGACACCTATGGTCACAGCCCCAGGCTGGAGCCGCCTACTGACCTCGTCCGGGATCTCTTCCCCCTCCGAGGAAGAAGGCGATGGAGTCCTCAACCGGGAAGGACCGGCCTCGTCCGGGTTGGAGGAGACATAGCGGCGATGCGCCATGAAGGAAGAAGGAGCAAAAAAACTGGCACAAGGGATAGGAGATGGAGGAAGAGGAGAAGGAGGTTGCAGATACTCACCGAAATATTTTGTACCAGAGGAATGGCAATCATGGGAAGGTGAAGGAAAACCACTGCAACCGCCTGCGGAGTGCAAGAAAGTGGAGAGACTTCGTTTCCAAAAAGTCCCCCTCATTTTCAAACTCAATCGATAGCAGCCGTACGCCTCTTTCCATTTCGAGCCATAAGATAGCTACCATGTAGAGGCACGCCCGACATCGATGTTTCAGTCCGATGGAAACTGCCTCATTTTCGTAATGGCACATTAATGGCCCGTCAAACACGTGCACGTTGTAGCCTCTCATAGGGTCTTTGGAAAAACAGAAGTGGCGGCAAGGATCATGGCAATTATGGTGCAAGATTTTTGCCTTCTCCACGTTATCTCCGCATTAAATCCCCATGTCCCGAGCCACGACGCCTCGATGGAACCTAGGGATGGGGGGCAACTGATATGGCTACATTGCTAAAATGGGGCACGTGTCAGGTCCAGCTGGACATGGTCAGTACCACGTGGATTTTTTCTTTTAAAAGATCTCTCGTTCGGGAAGAAGTGCTCCTGCTCCTTTGCCAGGTGGCACCCAGAGACGGGTCAGCCTCGGTCGAAGTCGAGCATCTCCCTGCCACTCCACCAGGTGTCCACCGAGGAGGGGACCACCTCGGTCGAAGCTGGCGGCCCCTCGCTCCCTCACCAGGTGGCACCCTAAGACAGGTCCACCACTGCCGAGGTCGAGCCTGGCCCTCCTGCTCTTTCGACAGGTGGCACCCGAAGACGGGTCCACCTCGACCGAAGTCGAGCACCTCTCTGCCACACTGCCAGGTGTCCAACCAGGAGGGGTCCACCACGGTCGAAGTCGGCAGCCCCTCGCTCCCTCGCCAGGTGGCACCCCAAGATGGGTCCACCTCTGCCGAGGTTGAGCCTGGCCCTCCTGCTCCTTCGCCAAGTGGCACCCGAAGATGGGTCCATCTTGGCCAAAGTCGAGCACCACTCTGTCGCCCCACCAGGTGTCCACCTACGAGGGGTCCATCTTGGCCAAAGCTGGCGGCCCCTCGCTCCCTCGCCAGGTGGCACCCCAAGACGGGTCCACCTCGATCGAGGTTGAGCTGGGCCCTCCTGCTCCTTTGCTAGGTGGCACCCCGAGACAGGTCCACCTCGGTCGAAGTCGAGCACCTCCCTGCCACTCCGCCAGGTGTCCACCCAGGAGGGGTCCACCTCGGTCGAAGCTGATGGACCCTCGCTCCCTCGCCAGGTGGCACCCCAAGACGGGTCCATCTCTACCGAGGTCGAGCCTGGCCATCCTACTCCTTCGCCAGATGGCACCCGAAGACAGGTGCACCTGGACCGAAGTCGAGCACCTTTCTGCTACGTCGCCTGGTATCCATCCAGGAGGGGTCCACCTCAACCGAAGCCAGTGGCCCCTCGCTCACTCGCCAGGTGGCACCCCAAGATGGGTCCACCTCTACCAAGGTCGATTATGGCCCTCCTTCTCCTTCGTCAGGTGGCACCCAGAGACGGGTTCACCACGGCCGAAGTCGAGCACCTCTCTGCCGCCCCGCTAGGTGTCCACCTAGGAGGGGTCCACCTCGGCCGGAGCTAGCGGCCCCTCACTCCCTCGCCAAGTGGTACCCCAAGAATAGTCCACCTCCACCGAGGTCGAGCCAGGCCCTCCTTCTCCTTCGCCAGGTGGCACCCGAAGATGGGCCCACCTTGGCCGAAGTCGAACACCTCTCTGCTGCTCCGCCACGTGTCCACCCAGGAGGGTTCCACCTCGGTCGAAGCCAGCTGCCCCTCGCTCCCTCGCTAGGTGGCACCCCAAGACAGGTCCACCTCGGTAGAGGTCGAGCCGGGCCCTTCTGCTCCTTCACCAGCTGAAACCAGAAGATGGGTCCACCTTGGCCGAGGTCGAGCCTCACTCACTGCCGCCCCGCTAGGTGTCCACCCAGGAGGGGTCCACCTCAGCAAAAGCTAGCAGCCCCTGCTCCACCGCCAGGAGGTGCCCCCTGACGGGTCCACCTCGACCGATGTCAGCCCTACTCTGGAAAGCCTCGGGGCAGCAGGATCACGGGTTGCAAGGTCACCGCTAGAGCCAGCTCGCGCCATGCCCCGTAGGGGGCGCTAGTACGGCCTGCGGTGACACGCGAAACTGAAAGGATTATGCCCTAAAGGCCAATCGAAATATTATATTTCATTGGGATTTTTCCTTATCCATCCCAAAAATCAATGTATTGACATTATCATTCAATAAAGGCATTATTTTCATCATACGCTATGTCTTAATTATTATATGATGAACTCCATAGATTAGGGCTATGGTTCTATGGTTATGATGAGATCATACCAGTGATACCTAAAGCCTTAAAACCCTAATCTAAAATATTCCTGGTCAATGGGATATTGAGTAGGGGATCAATGTTTCTGGTAAAGATCAGCACTTCCTATGTATGAGGGTGACTGATCTCATAGTCACTTGTGTTTGACACTATTACTAGGATGTGGGTGCTCATTAGAGAATGAGTTCACTGAATAGATCCAGATTAAGAACTCATTTTGGTTGTGAGTAGGTCAACAAGGAATTGATCAGCCCTAGTAAGAGGATGTTGCATCCAGCCAATTTCGATCAAATGATGATTCGGGAAATCTTTGATCAAAGTATGAACATTAGAAGTAGTTTCTAATAGTTCATTAATGAATCATCATTAAAAAGATTGAGCTAGGGATGAATATAAAATTATATTTGACAAGGTATCCATATCCATAATCATATTCAGGATGCAAGTTGATCAAAGGACTGAATTGCACAGTAACTCACCACCGAAGGGTATTTTGGTAATTCCATCAAAATTCAACATCTTCCGAGTAGACATGATATGTTGCTAGACGTCAATCTTGTCTTGTAGGAAAATGATTAAATTATGATAATTTAAATCAGTTAATTAGAATTAGATTCTAATTGACCAAGTCGAGCTAGCTTGAGTTGACCTAAATCGGCTTAGTTGAGATCTAACCGAATTAAGTCAAATAGCACTTGGACCTACTGCTGGCTAGATATGGAACCCAATGGGTCACACACAAAAGAGATTTGATGAAGGATTTAATTTAGAATTAAGTCATGTTTGCTGGACAAACACACTAGCATGTGTTGCAGACCCAACTTCTATTCGAATTGGATTTGAATTTGGTTATGAATTGGGCTTAATTGGGTTCTAATTAAACCTAATTAGAGTCTAATTTAAATTTTGGGACTTTGGACTAACCCGTGGCTGAACCCATTGATTAAAAATTAATTTAAACCTTTTTCCCAAGACCGCCCAAGCCATCTTTCCCACGCGCGCGTACCAAAGGAAGAGTCCATGCGCGTGGACTCCTCTTCATGCGCGTGGGGACTTCTTTTACCATGAAAACTAGATGGGAGGGGGCAGAAATCTTTTCTTTAAGCATCTCATCTGGAGTCCCTTGGATCAAGAATAGATGGCCAGAAGAAATCCGTTGCTTTTTGGTCGCAACTCCGTCTCAAAACATCGTGACTTTTCTAAGGTTTCTTCCGAGGTTTTTCTTCATCAGAAAATCTTGAAATAAATCAGGAAAAGCGTGAAAAATCTGAGGGGACACGTGAGGATGGAAAGAATGTGATTCTTAGGATAGCAGAGGGTTGCATTGTTTTTGAAAAGACACCCCTCTGATATCTATAAATAGGGTTGGGTTTCGGGGGTTTTCATGTAAGATAATTCAGAGATCAGATTCCCTTTCTTCCTCTCCAAAATACTCCTTCCCCTTGTTCTTGTTGGGTATTGTTTCCCTTACAGAAGTATCCTCTGTCGAAACTCTGACCCTAAACCAGAATAAGAGAAAGGTCTTGAACGGTAAAGGAAAGAAACAGGAAGGGTCTCTTTTCTTTCTTGAATTAAGACATTACTTGTCTTAATTTTTCTTCCACTTCAAATAAGAATTTTCTACAAGGATTGAAGTTGAGGAAAGGATCAAGAAGATGAAAGAAGGGAGAAAGGGAATTTTCAAGAAAGAAAATTCCAGCCTATAAGTCCAAGAATTGAATTATTGAAAAAGAATTCAAGAAGAGGATCCAAGATCAAGAAGTTGTTGTCTTCATCTCTTCTCCGTGTGGATCACCATTGGAGGGTGAACATTTGGGCACCTGGTGGAGATTTGCATTTTGGATATTATGGTACAGGTTAGTACTTACATATATATATACTTAAATCATGTATAAGAATGATATATATTTTTAATTTTTTTTAAGGAGATCTAGGGCAAAAGGGTTTGGTATAGATTTCATAAGATAAAAATTTTGAAATCCATGTTTCCGCCTTGGTCAACAAACCCAACAGAAACCTCGTTTACAGCAGTCAGACAGGGCCCCGCAACCGAGGAATGGAATACTTGCAGGCAGGAGCCTGAAATGGCTGGAAACCCACCGTCAATGCCTAGAAAGGAGAGCTCCCGCGCTCGGCCAAAAGCCTCACCAGTCTTCCCCCTTTCGTGATACACTGCGGACGAGGCGGTCCAGCCACTTAGCTCTCTGACCTGAAGAAGAAGGGGGAGGAGAGGGTCTAGAGGTCTCAGGGAGCCCCTTGAAATGAACGCGGGCTGAAGGCAGTTCGATGATATAAAAGGGATGGTAAAATCTGATGGAAAGGTAAATCGTAAGGGAGAGAAAACACCAAGAGAACGATCCTTGGAGGCAAAAAGAAGTCCTCAGGCACGAGCTCGGTGAACCCAGCGCTGGAAGCTGGGCTTCAACTCCCTTGTTCCCCCATCTTCTTTCGTTTACATCTCCTCTAAGCATGGGAATCCTTCGGGAACCCATCTTGGGGGATCTGTTCCATCTTGCCGCTCTCTAACTTGACCGTCGGAGTGCCCCCGCCGGAATCCCTGGCCCGGGTCTCTGACTTTGTTTTGCAGGTCCGGGAGCTTGGAGATCTCGATGTGAGAGAGTCCGAGACAGGTGCCAGCTCAAGAGCTACAGGCCACCACGATGAGATCGGTAACATTTTCATTTACAGATTTGGCTAATTTATTTGATTTCTAAGGAAAGTAATGGAAGGACCTCCACTGACTTTATCCTTACCTGGCCAGTTAGCCAGTTAGTTTTTGACTTGGAGGGCTTCAAAGTGGCCTTGATAATTAGGAGCTATCTAGATATATATTAACCTTAGGATAGAGAGTCCATTGTTAGCTAACTTGTTTGCTAACAAAATTTTAACCTAATTAAAATACCCTTCCCTATCATCTATAGATTTAGGACCCTCTAGGTTTCTCATCTTTAGAATTCTCATCTCATCTATCTCTCCTTTCTTTTATTTTCTTCATCTATAATAAATTAAAATAATAAAAAAATCCTACAAAGAGATAGTGATGATTGGTTAGATACAATCAAAGCTTACAAGATTATGAGATCACTGAGGGAGAAATGGAATCCAATGATCAACCTAAAACCCTACATGACTATTATTATACTAAGAAAGAACTAGATTCCAATGTGCAACCTAAAATCCTAAGGAATTATTGCGATTCGGATTCCATTAAATGACCTAAAAGCCTAATGGATTATTGTTACATGACTAAAGAAGAAACAGGCTCTAATGCACATAAGACCTTACAGGACTATTGTTACTTGAGTAATTCTATCCAACCAAAATCTAGTGATATATACCTAAAATCATAATGGATTTTAGGACCCTAAGAGAGAAATGGATTCTAGCATACAACCTAAAACACTAATGGTGTGGGCACCAGGATCCGACAGATGCTCCTCAACCCTCTCTGGATCTCAGATTAGGGTTCCACTTCTGTGAGTCCTGTAATAAGGCTATGAGCCAAAGTAATTATATAATTTCTAGTCTTGTACCTTAATCAATTTGGATCAAGTCTAGGTCATGGGTCCTGAATTTATTTTTGGTTCGAGTCTGAGTTTGGATTGGGCCCAAGCCTAATTGAAGTCAACCTGGCTTTCAAGACCAAGTCAAAGTCCTTGTGGGCCAACCCACCTCTTTCACTTGGAAAGAAGCCAACTCAGGTGCCACCTCAGCCACCTATGTGGTGCCACATCAGTTGCCACTTGGACATCCAAGGAGGGAAACTAGGTGGCGCCCTCATGCATTCCACACGTCCTCTCCATGCCTTTTTCTCTTGGGAGACCTTGGAAGGAGGAGGCATCATTCCCCTCTTCCCTCCCCAACTTCATGCCATGATCCATCAAAATGTGGGGTGTTGAAGATCCTTAAAGAGACCAAGCCACAAAGCAAGCCCTCTTCCAAGCCTTCTTCCCAAAGTGATCATGCAAGAATGGAAGGTCAAAGGACACACTCCCCTCTCCAAGCCTTCAAACTTGCAACGCCCAAAGCTCCCTCCATTTGGTCGGCCATGAATCACTCCAAAGTGGGCGTTGAAGGATCCAAGGAAGCACATCCCTTCAAGCAAGCCTTGTTCCATGTTTTCTTCCCACAATGAGCATGCAAATGAAGGAAGTCAAGAGGCCAATCCCCATCTCCAAGCCCTCCCACATGCCACGCCCAATCCAAATCACCTTTGGTTGGCCAAAGAGAGGAGAAGGTCAAATGTTTTTGGCACCACCCAAGAAAGTTTGTAATTTTGTTTCATTTGAAATTCAAATGGGCCTTGGGTGCCTATTTAAAGGACCCAATCCCTCCCTTGTAAGGTGATTGAATGATTAATGAAAAAGAGTTTGAGTTTTCTATCCTCCAACCATTGTCTCTTAGACTAGGTTTGAGTGAAGTTGCCTTCATCCCCAGGGACGTCGAGTGCAGTGAGGCCACTTGTCCGTTGCCCCAAGGCGTCGCAAGTCATTCGTCCTCCTGGACATCAAGTGGTGTGAGGCCATAATACTTCGTCCTCCAGGTCGTCGCCGGGTGAGAGGCCCCAAGTTATCTCCTTCTTCAACTTCAGAATCTAGCCGGACACCGGGCTCGAAGCCCCTTCTCAACCCCATCTTAGTCCTTTTCAATACATTTCTCCATTATGCTAATCCTTATTTTGTTTGCCTATTAATCCTCCCAGGCATCTCGGGCACCGGAGACAGTCGGCTTTGCCATCGTGACTTTCTGACCGAAAGCCAGTGCTTCCACGGGTTCAACTGCTCGGGCATCCATGCAGCATCGACCGAGTTGAGCGATCTCTGCATCAGGCGCTTCAGACATGTGAGGTTTGCTCTCTCTATTTCCTAAGTAGGTATTGAATTTCGAGCTTAGTCCTACTGATGTTTCTTAATCCCGGGATCCTGTTCTTGTTTTCACTATTTAGGGATTTGAACTGCTGGTGTAAGCTTCCGTTATGCATTTCTCTTATTGAACATCTTTGCTTGTGATCGGGAATCAAAATCCTAAGAAAAACAACTAAAAAAACTAATCAACCCTAAAAAAAAAAGAAAAAAAAAAAGTTCCTTTGCATCGTAAGCATCCATACTAGCATCTACATCCCTAGATACCCTCTATCTCCGCATCATTTTTGGTATTAGAGCAAGGCTAGGACTAGTGCATTTTGTTTTCTTTTATTTTCTAAATTCTGGTCAGCCCGTATATGGTCTAATCAATGGATTGTTTCTCTCTGTAGAGACCTCCAAATTTCATGATTTCTATTATATTAGATCTCCTTGAATTCAAAGTATTTTTTTCTATTTTCTCAGATTTTATTTCAGTTTGTAAAATTTCTACAAGCCAAAATACTACCTGAGAAAATCTCAGGTCTGAAATTTCAGCATGCATCTCATTCATTCATTTAGTTTATTTCTTGCATTTAGGGGCATATTTGCATTCCTACATTTTGTTTAGCATTCACACATCTAAAAGACACAACAAAACAAGAAAATTCTAAGTCATTTCATTAGTCTTTTTTTTTTTGTGTGTGCATCATTCTCCATAACGTATCTTAAGGGCGTTAAATTAACATAGGGTCAGGATTTCATTACCTGTCCCTAGCCCAAAAACCACCACCCAATATATCAAATCCTAGCCATTAACTAAAATTGATTAGACGTTTAATCTGCTCTAGTGAGCTAGGGACACCCACGAGTCGGGTCGACACAAGTGCCGAGCCAAGCTTGATTACTTGTTGGTGTGTGCTTGAGTAGCTGGTGTCTAGGCAAGTGGTTTAGGAACTATAGCCCGAAGAGAAGTGGGTTGGTTCGCTTACCTAGCCAATTTCCAATTGGTGTCTAGGCAAGCAAAGAGGAACCTCCACTAACCTTACACTTACCTAGCCAGGTGCCAAGTTACTACTTCCAGGTTCATCTTCTTGACTTTACATTTGGAGAGATCTCCTAGGTCTAGCAAACCGTAGCATCATTTTGTTACATGTGCACTAGATCAGGAACCTCTTTTCACCCACCTTCTCCACCCTCTACCGAAACCATGGACCAACTTCGAGCTGACATTGGAGCCCTAACTCAATCCATGACCCAGTTAGGCAACCAGTTGAAAAATAGACTGGATTAGATAGAGGCCAGATTAAGACCCCTAGAAGAAGCTGCTAGGCCCTGACCTGAACCCAGTCCTGAGTCCCCTCATCCAAGGAGAAACCTGCCATAAGACCCTTACTTTGAGGATGACTTTGGGAGAGACCCTGACCCCTTTGTTGATACCCATCCTAGGAGACCCAATCTAGAGGATCGTGAAGAAAGGGCCCTTAGGAGCATCAAGCTTGAGGCACCCACTTTCGATGGTAGTTTAGATCCCAGGGTGTATGAAGATTGGGAGTCTGCTATGGAGTAGTATTTTGACTGGTACTCTATGTCAGAAAGAACTACGTTTAAGTTTTCCAAGCTTAGGTTGGTTCACCAAGCTATGTTGTTCTAGAATAGTGTTCAAAATTACAAAGAGCAGAAAGGTCAATTACCCATAACCGCCTGGGGGGAAATGAGAGATAAGCTTAGAAGGAAATACTTACCTGCATCCTACACCCAGAAACTGTTGGACCAATGGCATACCTTAAGTCAAGGGAGTAAGAGTGTGGCCGATTACATCGCCATGTTTGATGAATATGTTATGCGATGTAAGGTTGTTGAATCACCTGAGGTAACCCTGTCTAGGTTTAGGGCTGGCCTACACCCAGACATTTAGAGAGAGATGTACTTTAGAGCAACCAGAACCATGGAAGAGGCTTACCATGTTGCCAGGCTTTGTGAGCATTTACAGAGAGCTCCCACCTACAGAAGACTTGAGCCCTTAAGGAACCAGAGCCGAATCCCTGGATCAACCCAAAGTTACAGCCAGGCTTACCCGAGTCGACCAAGCCCAAACCGAATTGATCGTAGTCGACCAAACCTAGCCCGACCCAGTCCTAGTCATCCCAGCCTGAATCAACCCCAATACAGTAGAGAGGAAAAGGGTAAGGCTATTGAAGTCCTGAGGAGACCTGATCCCCAAGGTAAATGCATTAGGTGTCATAAATCTGGACATTTTGCTAGTCAGTGCACCGTCCCTACCCTACTCATAGATGAACCAACTGAGACTGAACCCGAACCAATCGTTGAACCAGAGGAGGACGTCTATGATCCCGAAAATCAGTTGTTGGAAGAGTATGAGGGAGAGGAAGAAGTGTATGAATCTGAAGACCTTGTAGGAGTAGTCCGATGCATCCAAGCCCAAAACATAGTAGAGGAAGACTGGCATAGGACCAACATCCTACGGACCCTGATCAAGTTAGGAGATACGGCTAGTAAGGTCATCATTGATAGTGGAAGCTGTGTTAATGCCTTTTCCTTGAGTACAGTCAAATCTTTAGGACTAGCCACAGTTCCCCACCCCAACCCTTACAAAGTCTCTTGGATAGATTCAACTTCAATCCCAGTAAAATCTAGGTGCCAAATCAAGATAAAAATGAGTTTCTATGAAGAATCGATTTGGTGTGACGTCTTACCCATGGGTGTGGGTAGTATCATTCTAGGACGACCCTGGCTTTTCGACCATGATGCCACGCTTTATGGTCGATCCAATACCTATGTCTTTTTCCACCAAGGGAAAAAGATCACAATCAACCCAATCCAACCTAAGGACCCCGTCAAGAAAGGATTTAGTAGCCTTAAGGAGAAGAAAACAGAAGTCAACCTGATCACACCTAATGAGCTAGAGAAAGAGATTTTAGAGGGAGCCCCTGTTTGGATTCTAGCCACCAAGGAGAGTCACGAACCAACCAATGTAGAACACCCCCAAGAGGCAGTAAAGACTCTAAAAGAATTTGAGGATGTTTTCCCGGAAGAATTACCTGATCAACTGCCACCACTTAGGGACATCCAGCATGCTATAGATTTGGTCCCAGGATCCACTTTGCCCAACCTTCCCCACTATAGGATGAACCCCACTGAACATCAGGAACTTCAGAAACAAGTGGGAGAGCTGCTTAGGAAGGGTTTTCTTAGGGAGAGTTTAAGTCCCTATGCCATCCTTGCCCTACTTACCCCTAAGAAAGACGGGACCTTGAGAATGTGTGTTGATAGCAGGGCTATCAATAAAATTATAATAAAATATAGTTTTCCTATTCCCCTCCTGGATGATATGCTCGATATGATGGCCGGTGCCACTATCTTTTCCAAGATAGACCTCAAGAGTGGTTACCACCAGATTAGAATTCGACTGGGGGATGAATGGAAGACGACATTTAAGACTTAGGATGCTCTGTTCGAGTGGGTAGTGATGCCTTTCGGGTTGTATAATGCGCCCAGTACCTTAATGAGAGTCATGATCCAAGTCTTGCGTGAGTTCACTGGAAAATTCCTAATAGTATATTTTGATGACATCTTGATCTATAGCAAGATCAAAGAGGACCATCTTCACCACTTAAGGTTAGTCTGCCAAACCCTTAGGGAGAATAGCCTTTACGCCAACCCTAAGAAGTGTGAATTTATGACAACTAGGGTTATCTTCTTAGGCTTTGTAGTTACCCCTAAAGGAGTTTCAGCTGACCCCGAAAAGGTTAGAGCTATAGTTGAGTGGCCTGTCCCTGCTAGTATCCACGATGTACGTAGTTTCCATGGCCTAGCCACATTTTATAGACATTCCATTCGAGGATTCAGTTCAATTGTAGCACCTATAACTGACTGCATCAGGAAGGGAGGCTTTCAATGGACTAAAGCTACAAACAAAGCCTTCCTTGAAATTAAGGATAGAATGATACAAGCACCTGTCCTGAGATTTCCAGATTTTTCTAAGGTTTTCGAGGTTGCTTGTGATGCTTCGGGAGTTGGAATTGGTGGAGTACTTAGTCAGGAAAAAAACCCCGTGCCCTTCTTTAGCGAAAAACTTAATGAGGCCAAAATTAAGTACTCGACTTACGATAAGGAGTTTTATGCAGTCATCCAATCCCTTAGGTAATGGAGGCACTACCTGTTATCCCATGAGTTTGTCCTGTTTTTAGACCATGAAGCCCTTCGATACCTGAACTCCCAGAAGAGATTGAACCCTAGGCACGCTAAGTGGGTCGAGTATATCCAAGCCTATACATTTGTGCTTAAACATCGTGCTGGTATTGAGAATAAGGTAGCTGATGCCCTTAGCCATCATGCCCTTTTGTTAAACACAGTTAAGACTGAGATTGTAGGATTTGACCGACTTAAGGAGCAATATGAATCTTGTCCTGACTTCAGTGAGATCTTCCAATCTAAGCTTCAAGAACCATTTAGTGCCCATAGTGACTATACCTTACAGGATGGTTATCTTTTCAAGGGTAATAAGTTGTGCATTCCCAAGACTTCACTCGGAGATTTTTTAGTGTGGGAAACCCATGCGGGAGGCCTAGCTGGTCACTTTGGTAGGGAGAAGACCACTTTAGCTGTTGAAGACCAGTCCTTTTGCCCTAGCCTTAAAAAAGATGTCGCCAATATTGTCTCTAGGTGCCGGACCTGTGCTGTGGCCAAGCAGCAGAAACAAAATACTGGCCTTTACACCCCCTTGCCCGTAGCTAGCCACCCTTGGCAAGACCTCAGCATGGATTTTGTGGTAGGATTACCCAAGACCGCAAGGAAGCACGATTCTGTCTTTGTAGTAGTGGATAGGTTCTCCAAAATGGCTCATTTTATACCCTGCTCCCAGACCCTAGATGCTTCCAAGGTTGCCAAGCTTTTTCTAGAACATGTGGTTAAGTTACAAGGCCTACCCAAGACCATAGTTTCCAATAGGGATGTCCGCTTCAGTAGCTATTTCTGGAAAACCCTTTAGCACCTCCAAGGCACCAAGCTCCAATTCTCCACTGCCTACCACCCGCAAACCGATGGACAAACTGAGGCAGTCTACCATAGCCTAGGAAGCCTTCTTAGAAACTTGATAGGTGAACATACGGGAAATTGGGATCTTCTTTTACCTCGAGCCGAGTTTGCCTACAACAGCTCTGTGAATAGGACCACCGGGAATAGTCCTTTTGAAGTTGTCTGTGGATACAAGCCTAACCGACCTCTTGACCTGATTCCCCTACCCATCCATGCACGTGTCTCCGAGTCTGCTGATTCACTTGCACAGCATATTAGGGACATGCATAAAGAAATTAGCCAGAAAATTAATATAAGTAATAACACATATAAAAGGCTGGCTATTTTCCGAAAGCGAGCAAAAGTGTTTGAAATAGGGGATTTTGTAATGATTAGGCTACGGCCCAAACGGTTTCCACCGGGAACCGTTAAGAAGCTTCATGCTCGTGGGGTGGGTCCCTTTAAACTGATTAGGAGACTGGGACCTAATGCCTATGTACTAGAATTACTTCCGGATTATGGAATTAGCTCGATATTCAATATCTCTGACTTAGTCGAGTATAGAGAACCCGCAAACATATCTAGTGAGCTGTTTGGGCCTGACCTCCCTTTTGAGAGTGAACCTGAACCTGAGTGTCCACCTCCAAATATACCTGAGCGAGGAGAGCGGATCGAGCGTGTCCTGGATGACCAAGCTATCACTAACTGGGGCAAGGGCTATCAACTTTACTTGGTCCGATGGCAAGGCCGACCCGTATCTGATGACTCGTGGACCACACGGGAGGACTTGCAGTGCATCGACCCCGACATTCTGGAGAGGTACCAAAGCCAAGCTTACCCTTACTCGATAGGGTCGAGTTCCTCCCACCCCGGGAGAACTGGTGTAGGCACCAGGATCCGACAGAGGCTCCTCAACCCTCTATAGATCTCAAATTAGGGTTCCACTTCTATGAGTCTTGTAATAAGGCTATGAGCGAAAGTAATTTTATAATTTCTAGTCTTGTACATTGACCAATTTGGGTCAAGTCTAGGTCATGGGTCCTGTATTTATTTTTGGTTCGAGTCTGAGTTTGGATTGGGCCCAAGCCCAATTGAAGTTAACCTGGCATTCAAGACTAAGTAAAAGTCATTGTGGGCCAACCCACCTCTTTCACTTGGAAAGAAGCCAACTCAGGTGCCACCTCAGCCACCTATGTGGTGCCACATCAGTTGCCACTTGGACATCCAAGGAGGAAAACTAGGTGGCGCCCTCATGCATTCCACACGCCATCTCCTTGCCTTTTTCTCTTGGGCGACCTTGGAAGGAGGAGACATCATTCCCCTCTTCCCTCCCCCACATCATGCCATGATCCATCAAAATTTGGGGCGTTGAAGATCCTTGAAGAGACCAAGCCACAAAGCAAGCACTCTTCCAAGCCTTCTTTCCAAAGTGATCGTGAAAGAACGGAAGGTCAAAGGACACACTCCCCTCTCCAAGCCTTCAACCTTGCAACGCCCAAAGCTCCCTCCATTTGGTCGGCCATGAATCACTCCAAAGTGGGCGTTAAAGGATCCAAGGAAGCACATCCCTTCAAGCAAACCTTGTTCCACGTTTTCTTCCCAAAATGAGCATGCAAATGAAGGAAGTCAAAAGGCCAATTCCCCTCTCCAAGCCCTCCCACATGCCATGCCCAATCCAAATCAACTTTGGTTGGCCAAAGAGAGGAGAAGGTCAAATGTTTTTGGCGCCACTCAAGAAAGTTTGTAATTTTGTTTCATTTGAAATTCAAATGGGCCTTGGGTGCCAATTTAAAGGACCCAATCCCTCCCTTGTAAGGTAATTGAATGATTAACGAAAAAGAGTTTGAGTTTTCTATCCTCCAACCATTGTCTCTTAGACTAGGTTTGAGTGAAGTTGCCTCGTCCTCTGGGACGTCGAGTGGTGTGAGGCCACCTGTCCGTCGCCCCATGGCGTCGCAAGTTCTTCGTCCTCCTGGACATCGAGTGGTGTGAGGCCATAATCCTTCGTCCTTTGGGACATCGTGGGGTGCGAGGCCCCAAGTTATCTCCTTCTTCGACTTCGAAATCCAGCCGATCACCGGGCTCGAAGCCCCTTCTCAACCCCATCTCAGTCCCTTTCAATACATTTCTCCATTACGCTAATCCCTATTTTGTTTGCCTACAAGTCCTCCCTGGCATCTCGGGCACCGGAGACACTCGCTTTGCCATCGTGACCTTTCGACCGAAAGCTAGTGCTTCCACGAGTTCAACTACTCGGGCATCCAGGCCACATCCACCGAGTTGAGCGATCTCTGCATCAGGCGCTTCAGACGTGTAAGGTTTGCTCTCTCTATTTCCTAAGTAGGTATTGAATTTCGAGCTTAGTCCTACCAGGGTTTCTTAATCCTGGGATCCTGTTCTTGTATTCACTATTTAGGGATTTGAACTACTGTATTTCTCTTATTTCTAATCTTTGCTTGTGATCGAGAATCAAAACCCTATGAAAAACAACTAAAAAAACTCATCAACCCTAAAAAAAAAGAAAAAAAAAAAGTTCCTTTGCATCGTAAGCATCCATACTAGCATCTACATCCCTAGCTACCCTCTATCTCCTCATCACCTAAGGGTTATTGTTATCTAGATTTCACTGAATGACCTAATACCCTATAGGACTATTGGTATCCGATTGACTTTGTCCAACCATCTAGAAGTAGATTCTTAGCTACCAATTTTATGAATAGATCTTAACCAATTGATATATTCTAAATTTACTAGATTCGAAGATGCATATAATTATACAAGGGAGCCTGAAGAGACTAAATGGTATCTTATATCTGTATGATAGAGGAAGTCCTAGAATGTAAAGGATATCCAATTAAACCATGCATGTGCACCCATGTGCATTGCGTGCAATGCACCAGATTATGTCATAGAGGAGTATCCTTATTTAATGTATCCAACCCAAAATAGGTTTACACAGGGGAGTGCAGAGATATATATAACTAAACCTTATATACCAACCTATAATGTAGGATTGGGATATTGTTGGCTCCACCCAGAGATTTTGATGAATAACAAAACATTGAGTGCATATTGTATTCTAATGAAGATTTCAAGTTGTGAGTTTTCAGGAAGAAAGCACCTCAAAATTCCAAAGACTTATGGTGTATGGCACGCAATGGCACGGAGCATTTCTCACATATCCGGGCATCCTCTTCATTGAAAAAGGGCATATAATTGTTTAACTATTATGTGTTTATGTATTCATGAATTTTATTTGTGTTTTCGAAGCATTTACACTTGAATCTGGTTATTTTCAGTCTCAAGTGTCGACACCTGGACAGTCAAGTGTCGACACTTCAGCATTTGGCATGGACAAAAATCCTTGGCACGCCAAGTGTCGACACCTATATTCAAGTGTCGACACACTTAGGTTCCAAGTGTCGACTCAAGGCCTGAGATTTTTGAAAATACAAAACTTTGTTGTTTTAAGGATTTTTGTGTCGACACCTGATAGCCAAGTGTCGACACTTGCAGCCTGACAGCTCTAATGGATCTATTTTTCTGGCTTGCAGAAGTTAGTTTTCAAGCTCCAAACGGCTATTTCCAAAGCTCCAACGGTCACAAACCATTTTTAGAAGGTTTTTGGTGTATTTAATCTCCACCAACCTCATTTTAAAGCAAGAGAAAGAAGAGAAAGCAAGAGAGAAGTCTATTCAAGAGCATTCAAGTCTACTCAAAAGCCAAAAAGCCAATATTCTCTCCAAACTTCAAATCAAAAGTCTCTTCTAGCTTGATTCCACTGAAAAGCCTACTAGCTCAACCTTACTTCATTCCAAAAAGAGGCACCTTGAAAAAGAGTGAAGACAAAGCATCCTTTTGGGCTTCAAAGATTCCAATCTACTCTTGAAGAGAGTTTGTTGTAGCTTTTAAATTTCATATCTGTTTTAATTGTGTTTTGACCTTGCTTTCAAGGGTGTCTTGAAAGAAGGTTTTGTGGTTTGTTGGTGAGCCAAAGTGTTAAAATCAACTAGGGTTAACTTGTGAGCCCGAAGACAAAACAAGTATTTAGGTTTGTTGGTAAGCCTAGGTGACAAAACCAACTTAGGTTTTGACTTGTGAGCCTTGTGAAAAACAAGTCAACTGTAATTTGGTATGGATTATAGTGGAATTACCAAGGGTGGCTTGGTGAGTGGATGTAGGTGCTAGGTTTGCACCGAACCACTATAAACTTTGTGTTTGTGTGTGATTGCTCTTTTCCTCTCATACTCTTTAATTAATTGCTATCATCTTGCATCTAATTTATTATTGCTCACAAGCACCACTGGACCTTCATTTTATTGTGTTAAATTTTTAAAAGACCCAATTCACCCTCCCTCTTGGGCTCCATTTCTGGGCAACAAGTGGTATCAGAGCACCGGTACTCTCTTGTAGGTCCAAGGATCTTGAGTAAAAGATCATGGCAGCCCCAATAGGCATGGGTCTTATTGAAGGTCAAGCTTCAAACCAATCCCCACTTTTTAATGGCAAAAATTACACATACTGGAAGACACGCATACGCATATTTATACAAGCTCTTGATTATAATTTGTGGAGAACAATTGTAAAAGGTCCTCATCAGCCTACAATGATGATTAATGGCATTCTCACTCCAAAAATGGAAGATGATTGGGATGAGAATGACATTAAGCAAATTGAGCTTAATGCTAAGGCAATGAACCTTTTATTTTGCTCTCTCGATCCTAGTGAGTTTAATAGAATATCAAACTGTCTCTCCGCAAAGGAGATTTGGGATACACTTGAGGTTACCCATGAGGGTACACACCAAGTGAAAACCACCAAGGTTAACATGCTAATTCACACATATGAAATGTTTAAAATGGAACCTACTGAATCTATCAGTGAGATGTATACTAGGTTCACAAACATTGTGAATGGCATGAGAAGTCTAGGAAAAATAATTTCTAACGGTGAACTTGTGAATAAACTTCTCAGGTCTCTACCAGCTTCATGGGATGCAAAGGTCACTGCAATTGAAGAAGCTAAAGATGTCAACACTCTCCCACTGGAACAACTGTTGGGTTCCTTGATGACTTATGGGCTATCCCTCAAACAAAAGAATGGAGAGGTGGATAAAAAGAAGAAGACGATCGCGTTCAAATCTACTACTAGAGAGGACTCAAGCGAAGAATCTGAAGAGGATGACGAAGAAGATGAAACGGCTGTGCTAGCAAGAAAATTCAGAAGGTTTATGAGGAAGAAAAAGTTCAACTACAAAAAGAAACCTCTGAAAGGTGAGCCGAGTAAGGAAAAAGATAAGGAAAAGAAGGAGGAGCAGCCCACATGCTTTGAGTGTAAAAAACCCGGGCATTTCAAGGTAGACTGCCCCTTGTTAAAGAAAAGCAGAAGAAAGCTAAGAAAGAAAGCCATGATGGCAACCTGGAGTGAAAGTGAAGACTCCAGCTCTGAGGAAGAACAGCAGGAAGTAGCAAATTTCTGTCTGATGGCCGATCAAGAAGAGGTATGTTCTGAAACCGAAAATGAATTATCTTTTGATAAGCTTCATGAGATTATTGATGAACTAGTCATAGAATTTCAAAAATTAAAGTCAAAACATAAAGACTTAAAGAAGCAAAATCTGGAACTAGCTAAAACAAACAACAACCTTTTAAATGAAAATGAATACCTTCTAATACGAAATAAAAATTTAAATGATAAGATTATGGCTCTTGAAAAAGAAAAGGATATATTTGAAAAGAAAACTAACTTACTTTCAAATGAAAAATTGTCAAGACAAAATAAAGAAATTTTAATAGAAAACAAAAGATATAAAGAAGAAATCGAAAAACTAAAATCTTTTGTTGAAAAATTTACTTACAGTTCTGAAAAATTAAATTTACTATTAAATAACCAAAGAGCAGTATTTGACAAAGCTAGATTAGGATTCAGAACTCATAAGAAACAGAAACTCTTTAAAAATTTCTTTGTGCCTGCATCTTCATCCATTACATGCTATACTTGTGGTATTAAAGGACATAAATCTTATATGTGCAACAAAAGAAAATTAAAAAATACTAAGAAAGTTTGGGTTCCAAAAGGAACCAATGCCACTAACCAAAAAGGATCCAAGATGGCTTGGGTACCTAAAGTCTCCACTTGATCTTTATTGTAGGTATGCCTTGCAACCAACAAGAAAAGAATGTGGTACATTGATAGCGGTTACTCAAGGTATATGACAGGAGATGTGGAGCAGTTCTCATCACTCATATATCAAAATGGAGGCAATGTAACTTTTGGTGATAATGGAAAGGGAAAAATAATTGGTATTGGTAAAATCCATATCACCCCTACCTCTTATATTGATAATGTTTTATATGTTGATGGATTAAAACATAACTTGCTTAGCATTAGTCAATTTTGTGACAAAAATTTTAAAGTTGTTTTTGAATCTTCTTTGTGCATTGTTTCTAGTCTAGATGACAATGGCATTAAGTTCATCGATCATAGGCATGGCAATATTTATATGGTTGATCTTGATGATCTCCCTATTCAGAAAGGTCAATGTCTAGTGGCAATGGAAGCCAAGATTGATGAAACTAGTTGGCTTTGGCATCATAGACTAGGACATGCAAGCATGCATTTAATTTCAAAACTTAGCAAAAAGAATTTAGTAAAAGATTTGCCTAAACTCAATTTTGAAAAAGATAAGATTTGCAGTGCATGTCAACTTGGAAAACAAACAAAATCTTCTTTCAAACCAAAAGGAGTAATCTCTACATCTAGACCTTTGGAATTGCTTCATATGGACCTTTTGGGCCTACTAGAAAATCTAGTTTGGGAGGTAAGAAGTTTGGTCTAGTAATTGTAGATGATTTCTCCGTTTTACTTGGGTCATGTTTTTAGCACATAAAGATGAAATGTTTTCTGAATTTATTAGATTTCATAAAAGAGTTTTAAATGAAAGAGGTGTTTCAGTAATATCTTTAAGAAGTGATCATGGAACTGAATTTGAAAATGCCGATTTTAATAAATTCTGTATTGAAAATGGAATTCATCATAATTTTTCTGTACCTAGGACACATCAACAAAATGGGGTAGTAGAAAGATAAAATAGAACTCTTGAAGAAATGGCACGGACCATGCTTTGTGAAAATGATTTACCTAGATACTTTTGGGCGGAAGCCATAAATACTGCATGCTATATTTTAAATCGAGTTTTAATTCGACCGATTTTAAAGAAAACCCCTTATGAGCTTTGGAAGGGTAGAAACCTTCAATTCATTATTTTCATATTTTTGGATGCCGTTGTTTCATCTTAAACAATGGTAAAGATAATCTAAGTAAATTTGATGCCAAATTAGATGAGGGAGTTTTTCTAGGCTACTCCACATCTAGTAAGGCATACAGGGTCTTCAACAGAAGTACACTTATTGTTGAAGAATCCATTCATGTGTTATTTGATGAAACTAACCAAAAATCTTTAAGAAAAGAAGATGCACTTTTTGATGAATCAGGTAGCAAGAAAACTGAAAAAATAAACAACAATGAAGGACTTACCAAGGAACAGAATGATGATCAAAACACTGACGGAGATCAAGCACAAGGTAATGAAAATACATCAACTGTTGATCCATTACCAAAAGAATGGAGGTATGCTCATGGACACCCAAAAGAACTAATTATAGATGATCCATCTAAAGGTGTAAGTACTCGATCATCTCTTAGAAATATTTGTGATTACTTAGCTTTTGTATCTCAAATTGAACCTAAAACTATTGAGGAAGCTGAATGTGATAGTAATTGGATAAATGCTATGTAAGATGAACTTAATCAATTTAAAAGGAACATTGTTTTGACACTAGTGGATAGGCCTTCAAACACATAAATTATTGGCACAAAATGGGTTTTTCGAAATAAACTTGATGAAAATGGAATAGTAATTAGAAATAAAGCTAGACTAGTTGCTAAATGATACAATCAGGAGGAAGGGATAGATTTTGATGAAACCTTTGCTCCTGTGGCTAGACTTGAGGTAATTAGGATATTATTGGCTTTCTCTTGTTTCATGAATTTTAAACAATATCAGATGGATGTTAAAAGTGCCTTTTTAAATGGATTAATTGAAGAAGAAGTTTATGTTGAACAACCCCTGGTTTTGAATGTTCTGAATTTTCAAATCATGTTTATAAATTTCATAAAGCTTTATATGGATTAAAACAAGCTCCAAGAGCTTGGTATGATCGTTTAAGCTCCTTTTGCTGAAAAATGATTTTACTAGAGGTAATGTAGATAAAACTTTGTTTTTAAAGAAAAAGAATGATGATCTCTTAGTAGTACAAATCTATGTTGATGATATAATATTTGGTGCTACTAATGAATCTCTTTGTCAAGATTTTGCAAGATTAATGCAGGGTGAGTTCGAGATGAGCATGATGGGAGAACTGAATTTCTTCCTCGGACTCTAGGTAAGGCAAACCAAAGAGGGGATCTTCATCAACCAAATAAAATATAAAAGAGAAATACTCAAGAAGTTTGGGATGGAGAACACTAAGCCATTAGGTACCCTTATGAGCTCTACATGTAGACTTGACAAAGACGAATCAGGTAAGTCTATAGACCAAAAATTATATCGTGGAATGATTGGTTCACTGTTATATCTTACTGCCAGTAGGCCAGATATCATGTTTAGTGTCTGTATGTGTGTTGGATATCAGTCCAATCCTAAAGAGTCTCATCTTTTGGCTGTTAAATGCATACTTAGATATCTGTCTGGCTCTATTGAAATTGGTTTATGGTACTCTAGAGATTCTTCATTTGATTTAATTGCTTATTCTGATGGTGACATTGCTGGGTGTAAACTTGATCGTAAAAGTACTAGTGGAACCTGTCAGTTTCTTGGAGTAAATTTGATCTCCTGGAGTAGCAAGAAACAGAACTCAGTTGCTCTATCTATGGCGGAAGCCGAATATATAGCAGCTGGGAGCTGTTGTGCTCAAATCCTCTGGATCAAACAACAACTCGAAGATTTTGGCATTAAACTAAGACACCCATAAGATGTGACAATACTAGTGCAATCAACCTATCTAAAAATCCTGTGCAACATTCACGAAGTAAACACATTGAAATAAGACAGCATTTCATAAGAGATCATGTACAAAACTCTAATGTAATTCTTGATTTTGTTTGTACTAATGATCAGTTAGCTGATGTGTTTACAAAGCCTTTGTGTGAGGATAGGTTCTGTCTGATTAGAAGAGAGTTAGGTGTCATTGATCCATTCTCCTAGAACTCTCTTAGTATCATCTTTACCTATATCCTAAAACTCAAAACCTATTGCTTAAAACCCCAAAACACTGTCAAAATTTTTCCTATTTTTTCTGGATTTTCCCGAATTTTTTGGCCAAGTGTCGACACTTGGAAAGCGTCAAGTGTCGACACCTGACCAAGTGTCGACACTTGACAAATATGAAGTGTCAACACTTGCGAATATGAAACTGTTTTTAATCGGACCAAATGGTGAGTTTTTGAAATTTTCTTCCCCCCTGATTTCTTGGAACAGTGGTCCCCTCTGTCCAAATCCATCCTTTCACCCCTCAATCCTTCACAAATCAGGTATTTCTCCTTTCTAATTTCATTTTATTTTTCTTTGTTTTTTAATTTAGTTGTTTTCGAACCAAACTACCATGTTTTGGGTTTTCCAAATATTTTTCTTGAATCTAATCAGATTTTTGCATGTTTTAATGAATTTCTAAAACTTCATTCGAGGGAATAATGTTTTAGATTTGTTTTTCTCAGATTTCCCTAATCTTTTGATCGTTTTTCACCCCTGTTTCGCAAAATTCACTGTTTCATTGATTTTGGGCGAAACAAATTGGGTTTTCATCTAAATTAAATTTACTAAATCCATTTATTGATAATTTGGAAAGGTTTTTCGTAATACTTTTGCGACATTTTCGCCTATTTGCTAAAACCCTAAGTGTTTAGACCCAAATCCTATGGTTTTTGATTTTTAGACCTTACAAAAATAAATTTTCCAAAGATTCAAATGTGCTCTACCAAACAAAAATTTTTCCTACAAATTTTGCTCGAAAATTTGTCATTTGATCAAATATATTTTTCAAACTTTGTTGATTCTGGTTTTGAAAACCTATCTGAACCTTTTGTTTCTAATTTCAACCTATGGCCAGTCCCTTATTCTAAACCTTTCTTCCTTCTTCCTGGTCAGTTGGCTGTAATGGGTCCTAGGAGGAGACTTGCAGTTAGGGCGAGGCACAGTCATGGTACTGAGAGGAGATCGAAGGCTAGATTTGATCCCGCACAGCCGAGCAGTACAGCCACACCGAGCTCCCCCCCTACAGAGAGGATGGCAGGGAAGTCTGTAGCTTCAGGGAGGAGAGTTGATTTGCAGCGCTTCGACAGGCACCACTTTGGTATTAGGGAGATACTCACAAATGCAGGACTAGTACCCTTCTGCACCATGCAGGAGAGATACTATCCTCACCTAGTGAGGGAGTTCTATGGTGCACTGGACTGTCGACGACTATTGTGGACGACATCAGTCAGAGGTATTCAGATCTCCTTGACTGATGAGCTTCTGAGCCGTGTATGGGAGATACCCAGGAGAGGAGTCTGTGCATTTTCTGTAGATGATAGAGAGGCAGCTTTCAGGTGCATCCTTGAGCGAGAGGATGTTCGCGGTATTTCAGTGGTTACCGCGAACCAGTTATCTTTAGAGATGCGCCTGCTGCACCATATTACTGCACGGATCCTACTATCGAAGACTGGCAGATTCGATTTCATCACCGAGAGGAAGCTGATGGTGATGACCAGTCTTATTGAGAGGAGACAGATTGACATACCCACTTTGATGCTCTCACAGATGCATGATGCTGCCACTCAGCACCGACACTATTTGCCATATGGCATGGCACTGACCCGTCCTTTCAAAGCTTGTGGAGTATCACTGGAGGGGGAGATCCCCAAGGAGATACTGCACACGGATGTGTACGATAAGAGGTCTTTGCACTGGATGGGATTCAGGATGGTTGGAGGTTGATGGGTTCGGAGAGAGTATGGCCAGGAGCCAGATGAGGAGGACGATATTCGAGAGGCTGAGGCTGGACCATCTGAGCAAGCAGTTCTTCCTCCAGTAGATGTACCATCGACACAGGCAGAGCACTTGTCTCCTGACGCTTCAGCTCCTCCACCACCATCTACCAGACTATCTTTTGAGGAGCATACCAGAGCACAGTTCTCAGAGATCAGAGGTGAGGTGTCTCAGCTGCGTAGCGAGGTCGAGCTTCTACGAGCACATACTACCTCGGAGCATGCTGAGATTCACAAATCCATGGAGGAGGGATTTACTCGCATTGAGAGTCTATTGAGATCATTTATACCTCCTGCAGCACCTGCACTTGCTCGATCTAACGATGATGACGATGATGATGATGATGGCGACGATCACCAGAGCGACCATGCTGATTATGCTGAGGGTGGTGATCAGGATGTTGACAAAGCTACAGAGGTTGTGGGCAGTGACAGTGACAGTGTAGGCGGTGCCGATGCTTATGAGGTTGTCAGTCGAGATCCTCCTACTACACCAACTCCTACTACTACCCTGGTTGACTTCGCACCGGATCTTTTTGCGCCAGCTGATCATCTTTCACCTCCTTCTACTAGATCTTCTAAGATTGTACCCGCATTTGGTCCTACTGGCCACACTAGGAGTCTTAGAGCTTTAGCACCTCCTAGGGCATTAGACACAAGATCTAGGATCAGTGCTCCTTTCAGTCTTGATGTTCCATCTGATAAGGATTAGCCTCACAGATGTCTATTTGCTACATGTTTGATACTTATTTGACTCTGATGATATATGTATGTTTCAGCTCATTTGTACTGAAAATTTATCTTATATATATGTGTGTTTTTGTTCAGTACTCTGTTATCTTGAAAATTTTGTGCTTCAGTTTACTATTCTTTGGCTCTGATACTCTTTATAATGGTATATTTTAACACTGACACTCTTTGATATTAACATAATTTTAGCTCTGATATCTATGTTATTTGTTTCTCTACTATATTTTTGTATCCATGCTCATTGTGAGGGGGAGGTTATTCCCCTTTCTTATGATTGACAAAAAGGGGGAGAACAAGTATTGATTTTGATTTTATTGAGAAAAAGGTGTATTGTATTGATTATATTGATTTCACCTTGCAAGAATCTTTGAAGTTTACCTTAATAAGAAGTATCTAATTAAGGGAGAGATTGTTTCCTCCTATCTATAAAGTTTTTGCCTCTATTGTGACTAAAATTCATATTTATAAGTTAAATGGTTAAAGTTTGAACTATATTGGCTCTTCTTTTCATGGTTTTGTCATCATCAAAAAGGGGGAGATTGTTGGCTCCACCCAGTGATTTTGATGAATAACAAAACATTGAGTGCATATTGTATTCTAATGAGGATTTCAAGTTGTGAGTTTTCAGGAAGAAAGCACCTCAAAATTCCAAAGACTTATGGTGTATGGCATGCAATGGCACGGAGCAATTCTCACATATCCGGGCATCCTCTTCATTGAAAAAGGGCATATAATTGTTTCACTATTATGTGTTTATGTATTCATGAATTTTATTTGTATTTTCGAAGCATTTACACTTGAATCTGGATGTTTTCAGTCTCAAGTGTCGACACCTGGATAGTCAACTGTCAACACTTCAGCATTTGGCACTGATAAAAATCCTTGGCACGCCAAGTGTCAACACCTATATTCAAGTGTCGACACCAAGTATCGACACTTAGGTTCCAAGTGTTGACTCAAGGCCTGAGATTTTTGAAAATACAGAACTTTGTTGTTTTAAGTATTTTTGTGTCAAGTGTCGACACCTGACAGCCAAGTGTCGACACCTGACAGCCAAATGTCGACACTTGCAGCCTGACAGCTCTAACGGATCTATTTTTCTGGCTTGCAGAAGTTGGTTTTCAAGCTCCAAATGGCTATTTCAAAAGCTCCAACGGTCACAAACCATTTTTAGAAGGTTTTTGGTGTATTTAATCTCCACCAACCTCATTTTAAAGCAAGAGAAAGAAGAGAAAGCAAGAGAGAAGTCTATTCAAGAGCATTCAAGTCCACTCAAAAGCCAAAAAGCCAATATTCTCTCTAAAGTTCAAATCAAAAGTCTCTTCTAGCTTGATTCCACTGAAAAGCCTATTAGCTCAACCTTACTTCATTCCGAAAAGAGGCACCTTGAAGAAGAGTGAAGACAAAGCATCCTTTTGGGCTTCAAAGATTCCAATCTACTCTTGAAGAGAGTTTGTTGTAACTTTTAAATTTCATATATGTTTTAATTGTGTTTTGACCTTGCTTTCAAGGGTGTCTTGAAAGAAGGTTATTGTGGTTTATTGGTGAGCCAAAGTGTTAAAACCAACTAGGGTTAACTTGTGAGCCCGAAGACAAAACAAGTATTTAGGTTTGTTGGTAAGCCTAGGTGACAAAACCAACTTAGGTTTTGACTTGTCAGCCTTGTGAAAAACAAGTCAACTGTAATCTGGCATGGATTATAGTGGAATTCCAAAGGGTGGCTTGGGGAGTGGATGTAGGTGCTAGGTTTGCATCGAACCACTATAAACTTTGTGTTTGTGTGTGATTGCTCTTTTCCTCTCGTACTCTTTAATTAATTGCTATCATCTTGCATCTAATTTATTATTGCTCACAAGCACCACTGGACCTTCATTTTATTGTATTAAATTTTTAAAAGACCCAATTCACACCCCCTCTTGGGCTCCATTTCTGGGCAACAGATATCAACCCAATTTTACATTGTCATAAGATGAAACATTAGGAGCCCACAATTTTGATCAGTCCTACCTACCTAAGGCCCAGCCAAGCATCGAATAATCAACTAGGTTTAGATCATGATGAAGGATTTGATCTTCTAGAAAAAGTTTTTGAAGCTTTGGCTAAATCCCATGCCGAGACCTCAATGCTACCATAAATAGCTTCATGCAAACCATGGGAAAATAGATAACTTCCAACGCCTAGGCTATTACCTGTTTGTAGATGCAAATGAGTCCATTAGCCATGGTTGCGAGTGATGAAGAGCTGCCTAATCATTCTGAGAGTAACCCTGAGGAACAATACTTAGCTAAAAGGTTTAATATCCATGTAACTATCCCTGAACAACCAAAAAGACCGACCACGCTTATTCGACTAAGGCAAAAATATATATAAAAATTCAAAATGGAGGGACAAATCACTTTCATCATCACCCTACTTCCTTATCGCCCTAGTCCCAAGTACCCTAGAATTGTTTAGGAAGGAGAACCAAGAAGTACAATGAAATTAATTAAGATTTTCAAGGATCATAAATGTAGAATATAATAGAGGAAGCCACGCATGAAATTCTCTCCCACGATTTGTAAAACCCCTTTCTGGCTCACTTTGAGCTGGATGATTTCGATATAGATGGGTGTCCATAGAAATGAATAACCTAATAGAAGTACCCTACACAAACACTATCCCACTTTGGATCGAGAAATATGAGCCACCATCTAACCCCCCAATAGTTCCCTTGTTACCACTACTTTCAAGGACTACCTCCAAAATTTATTTGCAGTATTGAAATGCTGTATGAAGATAGAGTTAATGTTAATTTGAAAAAAGTGCCAAGTTATAGATAAAAAAAGGATTTGCCAAGAATTGAATTATTAGTTGAATCCCTCGTGATACTAGTTGAACCTTTGCCTATGAATGAAAATGCACCAAAAGGGGATCCTAAAATACTCCCTAAGCACATTGAGCACATTGAATACATAGATATAGATCCTTTAGACTCCTACTAGTATTTAAAATTATATTAGATATAATTATAGAAAAAGAGTTGTTAGCTATCAGGAGAATAAGCCATTCAATGGTCCCACATTGGAACTACTCTGAAGTTAATCTTGAATAACAGAGAGAATTATAAACCCATATGAAGATTCGAGGAGTAGGATGAGCACTTTGAGAGGTCTAGTTGAAGACATTAAGCTTAGCACTTATTGGAAGGCAACCTAATTTTTACATTTGAATTCCTTTTTTATTTTTAGTGTGTTTAGGTTCTTTTCAAGTTTAGAACTAAGTTGATGGGAGAACCTATGTTGCAAAACCTTCAAATGGAATCATGAAGGTTGAGCCATGAAGGTTGAGCCATGAAGGTTGAGTTGAACCAAGAACACACCTATCCAAAGGAATAAAAGATCGCTCTGTATGGAAGCACCTGTTAATGAACAAGCATATCTAATCCAAGTGGTATCTCTCTTTGTTTTTCAAATTTTTATTTTCCCTTACTCCATTGAAGATAATTGAAATTAAGTGGGAGGTAGGGAAAACATTTTTAAAAAAAATAAAAAAAGATTTTGAAAAAAATTAAAAATATTTTTTTTGAGAAAAAATGAAAAATTTTGAAAATATTCTAGAGCTTTTTTAATTCTTAATAAATCATGTGTCATGAAAGAAAATCTTAAACAAAATATACTAGAAAAAAGAAATAGAACTTAGAAAGTATTTGTTGATGATTGTAGTAAGTCAAGAAGTGGGCTATTTGGTCAGACTTTTAGCAGTCTACTTAGATCACCTAAAAGGCTATTAACACTTATATTGCCATGCACACTAATGAAGCAAAACAGGTGTTGATTGTAAGTCAACTAAGTATTCAATTATTATTGAAAATTGATAATTGATATTTGTCCTAATTATAAAATATAAATTTAAGGAAAAAGTAAAAAAGCTACCTACCTTAAAAAAATTATAAAGTATGAAAGCTACCTTTAAATTCAAGGAAAGAGCTAACTGCCTGAAATAAAATTACAAAACTTGAAGTACAATCGCCTTAAAGCTTGGTAAGCAGGTCTCTACACCTAGGTCAAGTATAGAGGTTTCCATCAAATGGTGAAGGGAAGGCCTGGATGGATGTGGTGATGGCGGATATGAAGAAACCTGGGGTTATTTGGAAATGGGAAAAAAAAATCTAAAGCAAACCAAGGATCGTGGGAGGGCTAAGAACCCCCCCGGGACTAGGATAGGACGACCCCGAAAGTCCTAAAACAGCTAGACTCTTTTGATTTTCAGTTTTCTTAGCGGAGGTGGCGAAGGAAGGACGGTGATGAGAGATAGGGGACTGGAACTCATGGACCTTGGGACTCATCCTAATGAAGAGACCTCTCACCTCTAAGGCATTACGCCCTCCTCGATACTTGGAGGCGTTAGGATGAATCCAAGGTCACGAGGGGAACAGGGAGAGACATGAAGATGAGAGAAAATAATGGGGATACCTGGGGCCTCACACCCCTCGATGTCCCGAAGGACGAAGGCAAGTTGGGGCCTCACACCCCTCGACGTCTCGAAGGACGAAGGCAAACGGGCCTCAGCCCAAAACCACACACAAGTGGAAAAACACTCTAAAAATTCATTTTCATCAACTACTTTATTACAAGAGGAGTATGGGTATTTATAGATGCCCAAATCCCTTTTGAAATTCAAAAATAAAATCCCTAGAAATCCTCCCTTGATTTTGAATTTAAATTCAAAATCAAAATCCCAAATTTTCCAAATTACATTCATTAAAAAAAATACCAAATAAATCCTGTTTATTTGAAATTTGAAATCCCCTCTGCTTTGAAATTCATGTCTCTCCAAAATTCTTGAAAACAGTCTCCTTCCAGCTACTTTGAGAAGCATGCAGAAAACTCCTTCACGGTCGAGCAACAAGGGGGCCGATTCTCCGGCGGTCGGCCAGCGGGTGGTGGTGGGGCGGCCGGCAGGCACCGGCGGGCGGGCCGGCGGAGACGGCCGGGTATCGGGCATGGCGGATCTGGGACGTGCAGCGAAAATATCAGAGTTCTGGGCTAAGGTTTTGAGGAAGAAGAAGACAGGAATAGCAGAGGGATAACTCGGGAATAAACCTGGAATAAAGCAGGAATAAAAGGGATAGGCAGAATAGCGGGAATAAATAAAAAAAATTTGAAAAAAATAAATAAATAAAAAGAGAAACCCGGATGGGTTTCGGGTCCCACATCATTCTCCTATAGCGTGAAGAACTCGACTCCGATGAGTTTGAGGACGAAGCAAATCCTAGTCCGCTGCTAGCTCTGATACCAATTTGATGAGGTGATGGCGGATACGAAGAAACCTGGGGTTATTTGGAAATGGGAAAAAAAAATCTAAAGCAAACCAAGGATCGTGGGAGGGCTATGAAGCCTCCCGGGACTAGGATAGGATGACCCCGAAAGTCCTAAAACAGCCAGACTCTTTTGATTTTCAGTTTTCTTGGTGGAGGTGGCGAAGGAAGGACAGGGATGGGAGATAGGGGACTGGAACTCATGGACTTTGGGACTCATCCTAATGAAGAGACCTCTCTCCTCTAAGGCATTATGCCCTCCTTGATACTTGGAGGCGCTAGGATGAATCTCAAGGTCAAGAAGGGAACAGGGAGAGACATGAAGATGGGAGAAAAGAATGGGGATACCTGGGGCCTCACACCCCTCGACGTCTCGAAGGTCGAAAGCAAGTTGGGGCCTCACAGCCCTCGACGTCCCGAAGGACGAAGGCAAACGGGCCTCAACCCAAAACCAGACACAAGTGAAAAAACACTCTAAAAATTCATTTTCATCAACTACTTTATTACAAGAGGAGTATGGGTATTTATAGATGCCCAAATTCCTTTTGAAATTCAAAAATAAAATCCCCTGAAATCATCCCTTGATTTTGAATTTAAATTCAAAATCAAAATCCCAAATTTTCCAAATTACATTCATTAAAGAAAATATCAAATAAATTCCGTTTATTTGAAATTTGAAATCCCCTCCGCTTTGAAATTCGTGTCGCTCCAAAATTCGTGCAAAATAGTCTCCTTCTAGTTGCTTTGAGAAGCATGCAAAAAACCCCTTCACGGTCGAGCAATAGGGGGGGCCGGATCTTCGGCGGCCGGCCCAGCGGGTGGCGGTGGGGCGGCCAGCGGGCACCAGCGGGCGGGCCGGCGGAGATGGTCGGGGATCGCGCACGGCGGATCTAGGACCGGCAGCGAAAAAATCAGAGTTCTGGGCGAAGGTTTTGAAGAAGAAGAAGATAGGAATAACAGAGGGATAACTCGAGAATAAACCTGGAATAAAGCAGGAATAAAAGGGATAGGCAGAATAGCAGGAATAACTAAAAAAAAAATTTAAAAAAAATAAATAAATAAAAAGAGAAACCCGGATGGGTTTCGGGTCCCCCATCATTCTCCTACAGTGTGAAGAACTCGACTCCGACGAGTTTAAGGAAGAAGCAAATCCAAGTCCGCTGCTATCTCTGATACCAATTTGATGCGGTGATGGTGGATACGAAGAAACCTGGGGTTATTTGAAAATGGGAAAAAAAAATCTAAAGCAAACCAAGGATCGTGGGAGGGCTAAGAAGCCTCCCGGGACTAGGATAGGACGACCCCGAAAGTCCTAAAACAGCCAGACTCTTTTGATTTTCAGTTTTCTTGGCGGAGGTGGCGAAGGTAGGACGGGGATGGGTGATAGGGGACTGGAACTCATGGACCTTGGGACTCATCATAATGAAGAGACCTCTCACCTCTAAGGTATTGCGCCCTCCTCGATACTTGGAGGCGCTAGGATGAATCTCAAGGTCACGAGGGGAACAGGGAGAGACATGAAGATGGGAGAAAAGAATGGGGATACCTTGGGCATCACACCCCTCGACGTCCCGAAGGATGAAGGCAAACGGGCCTCTGCCCAATACCACACACAAATGGAAAAACACTCTAAAAATTCATTTTCATCAACTACTTTATTACAAGAGGAGTATGGGTATTTATAGATGCCCAAATCCCTTTTGAAATTCAAAAATAAAATCCCCTGAAATCCTCCCTTGATTTTGAATTTAAATTCCAAATTAATATCCCAAATTTTCCAAATTACATTCATTAAAAAAAATACCAAATAAATCCTGTTTATTTGAAATTTGAAATCCCCTCCGCTTTGAAATTTGTGTCGCTAAAAAATTCGTGCGAAACAGTCTCCTTCCAGCTACTTTGAGAAGCATGCAAAAAACACCTTCACGGCCGAGCAACAGGGGGCCGGATCTCCGGCGGTCGGCCCAGCGGGCAGTGGCGGAGCGGCACGGTGCCGCGCCACCGGGCAGGCGGCGGCGACGGGGCGGCATGGCGGCACGGACGGGCGGCACGGGGCGTCACGAGTGCCCGTTCACCTTTCGTGGCCGTGGGCGGTGGCTTGGCACCGGCGAGGCCTCCGGCCGGTCGGGCAGGGTCCAGGGGCGGCGGGCGGCGGCAGGCGGGCGGCGGCAGGCGGGCGGCCAGGCTGCGGCAGGCGAGCGACGGCGGTGGAGGGCCGTGGGCGATGGTTGGTCTTCCCACGGCCGACCCTTCATCTTCCGTGGACGGGGAGGCGGACACCGGGGTTTCCTGCGAGTGCGGGGCTGGTAGGCACCAGCGAGCGGGCCGGCGGAGACGGCCGGGGATCGGGCACGATGGATCTAGGATCGGCAGCGAAAAAATCGAAGTTCTAGGCGAAGGTTTTGAGGAAGAAGAAGATAGGAATATCAGAGGGATAACTCGTGAATAAACATGGAATAAAGCAGGAATAAAAGGGATAGGCAAAATAGCGGGAATAACTAAAAAAAATTAAGTAAATAAATAAATAAATAAATAAAAAGAGAAACCCGGATGGGTTTCGGGTCCCCCATCATGGATGCTCGCACTTCACATGATAAAAAAAGTCAGACAGTGTGAAAGCTACCTTAGTTCACGTGCTTAATTTGGGGATGTATAAAAAATTGATCAAAGTAGGTGATAAGAGAAGATGTATTTATTCTTTATAAGCTAGAACCGAAATGCTAAATTAGCCATCACAAACCCAAGTACCATTGATCTTTGGATGAATTCTAAAAAAGTTTCTAACAGTACTAACTATAAATTTCTCTTCAAAAACTCAATACTTAGTGATACTTGCTAAACTTTTTTTAACTTTCAATCTGAATCTATTTTTGTAAAGGAAGCTCTTAATAATATATAGTTATATTTTTATTGCATTGCTAAGACATTAGCAATGAGTAAGTTGAGGGATGTGATAAGTCACCTATTTTTATAATTATTTTGAGTATTTTAGTTAATTAATTATGCTAACATCTTATAAAAAAGCTAATTTCTTAATTAAACAAGACTTTCTTGTAAAATTAATTACTTTTAAAATGATTTTGAAAAATATGAAATTAGTGCATTTTTATGATAAGTAGATATTGAGCCGAGTGTCAATCTAAGCACCAAAACAATTTCACATCAATTAAAATAGTTAATGAAAAATTTAATTCATGTTTCTTATCTTTCATCCTCTATGCGGAGAGGTTCCAAGCTCTCTATCACAGAGGTTGTGTTTTCCTTAATCATCCTAACTGACTTGATCGTCAAAGTATCCCCACTGGAATCCTTGGCCTAGGTCTCCTCATTTTTATAGGTCACACTGACTCTGGAGTTGACGAAAGAAAGGACCAAGCATTTAGAGGGTGCCCAAGCTTTCGCTACATGTCAGAGCTATGGGCCACGGCGATCTAGGTGGTAACAAATTAGAATACTAGGTAGGGGGGATAGCAGAAATGCCATTGTCAGTGGAAGGCCCCCACTACAACGACACCTGTGGACATCTATTGCCCCATGGTGACAACATGCACATGGGAGGCTTCCACTAGCAATGCAGGGGGCCCACCTCATCATGACGACCCATACAGCCCTGAGGGGGAGCTCCTCCATCGCCATTGCCTTTGATGGATCCCCAGATCACCGCACTGGCCTAGCAGGTCCATGCCGTGGCTGCAGTGTTGCGCCAACTTCATCAATGACACCGGTCCCTGGCAACTCAATAGTAGCCAGGGTTGCCGGTGGACCATGCCGTCGATGCCCATACCAGCCTATGGTCCTTCTAGGAGAGGCCATTACATGCAGCCTCCCACCCATGGGGAGACCACCAGATGGTCAAAAAGAAGCAGCAGGATGGCCCGACCGATCGGGAGAGCCACTTCTTGACATCGGACCATGGTGCATGCTTGCACCGACGACACCAGCAATATCGAGAACTCAGGCGAGAGTTCCTCCATTCCATGCCCCCTTCACCCTTTACAGCCTCCATCGAAAGGTCCACAAACGAGGCCATAAACTACCAGGTGCAAATTTACCTCAAAGAGCAAGAGCACAAGCTGGCTGACCTGTCTTGCCTGTTTGTCAAGATTCAGGGCTCTCCCGTGAGCCCATGAGTTACGACACCCATCGACCATTCTCCCACTGGATCTAAGAGGAACCGATCCTAGCCAGTTCTGCATGCTCCAGGTTGATCCTTACGATGGGACAATTGACCCCTTGGACCACCTGAAAAGATACAAGACCCTCGTGAGAGTCGATGGGGCCACTAACGCTCTCCTCTGCATCACCTTTCCAGCTACCCTCTAGAAGGTTGCTCGAGCTTGGTTCTCCAGACTTGAGTCAAAGCATTGACTCCTTCAGATAACTAGAGAAATGGTTCGTGGCGCGTACTTTGATGCATGCAGAAATGTGCCACGCGAGGTCGATAATCTTTTCTCGATCCACTGGTAGGATTGAGAGCCCGTTCGAGACTACATGTCTTAATTTAAAGCCGCAACCTTGGAGATCTATCACCTCGATGAGCCAGTTGCCATGCTGGCCCTGAAGAGGGGATCAGGACCTCCCGTTTCACCTACTCCCTCAACAAAAAGCCTTCGAAGATTTACTCGGAGCATCTCCTCCGGGCCCACAAGTATGTCCATGCAGAGGAGGACGACCATACCAGAAGGTAGCTTGACGGGAGGCCACTAAAGAGGCAGGCCATGGGGAAAACATCTGCCCCCCGGCCCCGAAGGCTATGCCGTCCCCATGGCCAGGGGCCAGGCCCAGAGTCAACCCTGCCAAGGAAAAAAAGTTTATTCCTCTCCTAACTCCGAGAGCAAAGATCCTGATGAAGATCGAGGGTGAGTGCTTCCTATGTCATCCTCCATTGAGATCGTTCGCTGGACGTGATAGATCCCATTTTTGCCACTTCCACTGGGACCACAACCATGATACCAAGAAATGCCACCACCTAAAGAGGGAGATATAAGACCTGATTAAACATGGCTACCTTGGAAAGTACATGGAGGGAGGAGCTACCCTAGCAGCCTAGAATGAAGAGCCCAGAATGCTTGCCATCGACAACCGCCCCACGGAGAAGCCAGTGGTGATGATCTTTTGGGGGGCAGGGAGAAGCTCAAAGAGGGCTACGGGGAGAGAGGGAAGTGATGATGTTTTCCTTTGCAAGGGAGAAGGGTCGGCTAGGGTAGATAATCCAAATAATGATGCTATCATCATGGAAATGATCATAGCTAAACATCTTGTAAAGAGAATCATGGTTGATAGTGGAAGCTCTGCTAACATCCTTTTTTATGATACTTTTGCAAGGATGAACTTATCTAAAGACCAAATAAAATCGGTATTCATGCTCTTTGTGGGCTTCACCGAAGATTCGGTCAGAGTTGAAGGAGAGATCATACTCCCAATAACCGCCAGGATGCCATCTCGATAAAGCATCGTGCTGACAACATTACTGTTGTGAGGCTTCCCTCACCTTACAACACAATCCTAGGCATCTTGAAATCGATCTGCTCGATGCTACCTCCACCATGCATCTCCTTGTCCAGTTCTCCACTCCTTGGGGGACTAGAGAGATAAGAGGGTCCCGGCAACCAGTCCAGCACTGCCTACAGATGGTCCCGGGAGTGCGAGAGACCATGCAGGGTTCGATCATCGACTAGTCAAGCCCGATAGAGTAGGAGCTGAAGGGCGGGCCGGTCGAGCCCCTACTGTCTTTCCCTTAGGAATAGGACCCCGTGAAGATGGTGCAAGTAGGAGCCCTGCTGCCCAAAGAGGAGAGATCCCGTCTGCTCAATTTTGTGCAAGCCAACGTGGATTTCTTCGCCTGGACTATAGTTGACATACCCAGCATTCTACTAGATTTGATTACCCATAGGTTGAACGTCAATCCCAACTGTCATCCAGTCTAGCAGAAGAACAGGAGTTTCACCCCAGAGTGGTAGAATGTAATTGATGAGGAGGTTGAAAAGCTCTTTGCAGTCTTCATCTACGAGGTACGGTATCTTGACTGGCTTGCTAATGTAGTGATGGTCACGAAAGCTTTTAGAAAGTGGAGTATATGCATGGATTACACTGATCTCAGCCGGGCATGCTAGAAGGATAGCATCCCGCTTTCCATGATTGATCAACTGGTGGATGTGACCTCGAGCCACAAGCTCCTTTAGCTTCATGAATGCGTTCTCCAGATATAACCAAATTTGCATGCACCCGGAGGATGAGAAGCACGTGACATTCATGACCGAAAAGGGTACGTACTGTTACAAGATGATGCTATTCAGTCTCAAGAATGCAGGAGCCACGTACCAACTCCTGATCAACAGGATCTTCAAAGACCAGATTGGCCACAACATGCAGGTCTGCATGGATAACATGCTTGTCATGGTAGCCAGGAGTTAGATCGTATCACCGACCTGTAGATGTCTTTGATAACCTTGCCTCTACTAGATGAAGTTGAATCCCACCAAATATGCATTTGGCATTACGAAGACAAGGTGAGTGGAGATTAGAGAGCAGGGAGGTTCTCCTAGCTAGTTCCTTGCCTGTTTGCTTTCTATGTCTTACCAGTTGCCCCCCTTATTTTCGGAGGTCCCTTCCTCTATTTTATATGAAAAGAATGGCCCAGACCAAGTCTAGAACTTCATCGACATGTCATTTTCTTAGTTCCCTTTTTGGAAGGGGTTTTCCTTTGTCTGCAGCCTCCTCCCTGTCAGATCGGTCCTCAAAAGGAGATCCTTCTGTTGGGGCTGTTCACTAGTGTAATACAGATCTTGTCCCTTTGGTAGTGTATTTTCCTGTGAGAGTTACGAGCACCATGCCGCTGAGCCTCGAGCCATGGTGGGGCATTTCTATTCCAGGAGGCACCATCAGAGTGTTGCAGGGCCTCGGGCCTTAATGGGATACTCATCTCAGAGGAGGTACCGATTTCGTGTTGCGAGCCTTGGAGCCCCCGGTTGCATGGCTGTGACATGGCGGTGCGCTACAGGGCTTGAAGCCTGGTAGAGCATGTATTGCACAGAATGTGCAGGTGGCACATTTGTAGAGCTTGAATCTCCGGTAGGGTATGCACCACCTCCTAGATGTTGCGGGTAGCTGGGAGCTTCTATGCCATGGTCTGAACCTCTGCTGATCCTCCCTTTTTACTACTGGTGGGAATGTTGATCTTGGTAGTAAGGGGAGAGCTCTATCTTGGGAGCTCAACCCTAGATGGCGGGAGCATGACCTTGATCAGGAGCTTGATCCTGGATGGGAGATGACCTCGACCTGGGACTCGATCTCGGATGGTGGGAGCATGATGTTGGAGCAAGATCCGCTCTGCAGAAACTCGAGATCCTCCTTGATGTTGCCATGGCAAAAAGGAAACTAATAATCAGGGTAGAGATGGGGCACGCCGTTCGCTCCTGTCATGGAGGCACACCCCATGGGTCTGAACACACGAGAGAGAACCAAGAAGAGGGAGAGGGGGAATGATGACTAGGGAGAAAGAGCACTATATTTCCTTATTCAAATAATCCCAAATATATGTATATATACCCATACAAGAATAGGTCAAAACCCTACTCAGAAAACTCTCCCCCAGGCCAACTCATGGAAGACTGAATCCCGTTTAACGAGTCGACTCGTCCCGGTCACGAGTCGGCTTGTTGACATCCGAGTCACCTCCGAGTCGTCAGTCTTGTTTTTTTCCCTTTCTCTCTTACTTTCATTCCAACCTCAATTCCCCTTCCATGTCTAATTCCAAGTTTGTTTGCAGGTTCTCATAAGTTCCCACATCCAAGAGGAAGGTCTCCATGCCATTGATCAAGGGCAAGGTAAGTCCCAAAGTAGAGAGTGATCATCTTACCTTATAGTCCTTAAATCCATGAGTGTTGAGAGCTTCTTCTTCCATCAAATATTTTAGCCATCATTATTGGAGGAAAACTCTTCCTAAGCTTCATTAGATCTGATCATTTGAAGGTTAACTTGCCATAGTAGTGATATTTTCCTTGCCATGAAGATCCTAATCATTATTTTGAACTAGATCTACATTACAGATATTGTAACTTAGATCAACTAGTTTCCTTATGAAGATTCTTTTCTTGGATTAATTTAGACCATTTATTTGATAATTAATTGCTCAAGTTTGCTTGCTGGTTAGCTTGCTAAAATTCTCCATTCATCATTTTATTTTCGTCCCCCATCAAACTGGCATGAGGGCATGCTACGTCCCCTCTCGAGATGGTCATGGGCATGAGTCCATTGGGGGTGGCTTGATAGATACAGGGACAATGGCCCCTCCAAATTTCAGGCCGACCATTATGCCCTTTCCCTTAGAAGATTGCTGAAGGCTAGATATTTGCCCCTTGGCCTAGTGGAGCTCATCTTGAAGCTTGACTGACCGGGCAGCAATCTACCAATGAGAGTTTCTAGACACGAGCAGCAAGTTCAAGCCTAAAATTTCTCCATAGGCATAGGTAAGTTGGTCTCACGGCCAAGCCAACCTAATGGCAGTGCCCTAAGAGACTTAAGAAATTCACTCCAATATCTTCCTCCGTTCCTCAGTGAATGCAGTTTCAAGTGTCATTCTCTCAAGAATGTAGCTGGTACATGTGGAGAGATAATGATCTACCTCCTCATAGGTCCTCTTTAGTATCTTGAGTACCTTTAGTAGCCTCCTTTTTCAATTAGAAGCTTTCTTCTTTGCAACTTTAGCATGGCCTCTTGTTCAAAAACATATACCTTGATGTCAATGGCCATGTAAAGATGCTTTGGTGTGGACACCAGAGTCAGAAAATATCGACAGGTTGAACCCACATCCCTGTGGATCATCTATGAATAAAATCCTGAACCCTACCCCTTTAATCAACTATAAATATTTTATTTTAAATTCTGTTATTTAGGGTTAGTTGGGTTTATCCCCTGGACCCAAAATTGAGTCTGTAAAAAAATTCCTGAACCCAAATGAAACCTGTATATATATATTTACCTAGTTGAGTTTAGCCCTTTTTACCAATTGTAATTAGGGTTTTTAAATTTTTAGCATATTGGGCCAAACCCCTTTTACTAAGTTCAACTATTTGTTTACATGTCTTGCCTTTTGATCAAATTGGGTTCCAATTCATCAAGTGGGGCTTTAGTTATTTGGTTTTTGGTGCGGGCACCAGACTCAGAAGAAGACTTCAGAGCTCCATCTGGATCTCTGATTAACCTTGCCCAAAGAATTAGGGTTTTTGGTTTGTAATAAGAGTTGACTAGATCAACTCAATTTAGCTTGAGTCTACATTACCTGCATTTTTTATTTTGTTGAGTCATGTTGACTCAGTAGTGGACTAGGGTTTCAACCGGGGATGTTACATTTTCTCCCAAGACCTGGCAAGTGGACACCACACTCCCAGTCCAGGGTGCGCCATATCCACATCCAGCAGCCTTTGGTCCCCACTCCACAGATGGCAACCTCCTTCTTTCATGCACCAGATAAAGAGAAGAGCACAAATCAAGGGGGCGGCCAAGACTTTCCCAAGTGACTCCAAGCAAAGAAGGGAAGAAGTTTTTCTTGGAAGAGAATATCTAGGGGCGCCCATTACCTGCCAAAAATACCTAAAACAAAGATGGGAAGAGCCTTGTCTTAGGGAGGAAGAAAAGGAGGAGTCCAAAAGAGTCCATCCAGGGAAGGAAGAAAATTTTCTTGAAAAAAATCAAGCAAGGTGGCGCCATCTACCTGCCATTTATAACCCAAATCCTAATTTTTGGTATTTTGGCCAACCATATGTAAGGGATTTGCCCTAATTTGGAGATCCCCTCCTTTAGTCCCACATGGGAAAATATGAAACCCTTCTCCCTTGTAAAGCATTATAAATTACATCCCTCTTGTAAGTTGAGAGGAAATCAATGAAGAAAATTATTTTTGCTATTCTCTTGTGTTGAGCAACCTAGGTTTCTCTTCTTCCGCACTATTCTAAGTGTTGAGCTCCGTGAGGGGGTAATCCGGGTTCCATTGGAGCCTTGAGGAGGTGAGAGATCTCCATCTTTATCCAAAACCCTAGGTTAGCCACTTAAAAATCCAAAACCCTAGCCGCCCTTCATTATTTTCAATCCATCGAACCCTAGCTCCTTCCATCTCCCACGGCCTCTCTCTCTCTACAAGTCCAGGCCGTCCACCTTCATTCAGATCCAGTCCGGCTACTCCAGATCCAGAGCAAGTTCCAAGGAAAATCACATCAGCTTCCAGGAGAATCCAGTTTTCAGCAATTTCAATCCTCAAGTTCATCAACCTGGTAAATTTCTCCCTTGACTCTCTGATTCCATCAATTGTTTTTCTTCTCTTCCAGATCTTGAGTTCAGGAGAAGCCAACCCACCAAAGGACCAGTATTGGAGGATCCATTGCGAAGATATCTGAATCCGAGGATCCAACAATCTGCTCGGGAGAGTTCTTCCACCAAAATCTGTGAAGATCATTGTCTGGTTAGGTAAACCATCTCTTCTCTTTATTTCTGTTCTGTTGAAAGTTCGGAGCGAAACCCTAGGTCTGGGAGTTTCTCAACCCCCAGCGATCCGTTGCTTCTGAACTACTCTGATAATTTAGTTTCCTTAAAATTGTGCTTTCAATTATCATATTAGTATCTTTCAATGTTAGGTTAACTTTTCTTTGATTTGAAGCCAACTTCAACAAACATATAAAAACAACAAAAAAATTAGTTAATCTTAATTTACTTCCGCATCGCATCCCTTTATTTGTTTTGCATCATTTTTGGTATCAGAGCCCAGTCTAGGGTTTCTGAGTTGCTTGCTTGCATGTTTTGATCGTTTTCTCTTTTTATTTTGTCTGCTCGAAGTAGACTCCCCAGGACGTCCGGTCCTAGGAACTAAGCGAGGTGCAAGCCTCCTCCTCCCATTCCACGGGGTGTTCCTAGGGCGTGTAGGGGATCCATTGGGTTATAACTTCGTAGCAGGGATTATAAACGGGGAAGACAATATAGTTGCAGCCCGTAATTGCCCTGTTGTCTGAATTATTTCTCCCTACATAAAACTTCGAATTGCATGATTTTTGATTCGTTGAAACCAATATAATTGAACCTATTTTTCATAATTTTTCTGTGATTTATTGGTTTCGTTAAAATTTCTGAGAATTAAAATACAACAACTCTATTTTTTGTATTCTGCAATTCAATTCTTTTTGGAGTGATCATCTCATAATTTACTTAAGGACAATTGAGCATCTAAGATAAGGGGAGGAGTTGATTACCTCTCTTTAGCCCCAAACCACCATCCAATCATTCGAACCTAGACCTAATTTAAAATCAGTTAGACCTAATTTGCCCAAGTGGGCTAGGGACACCAATTGGTCGGGTCTAGGCTACTGTTGAGTCAGTTTGCCGAGTTATTCTATGTGTGCTTAGCACTCAGTGTCTAGAACGGTGGTTCAGGGATCCATTCCCGAAGGGTTTGTGTGCTGGTCCGCCTACCTGGCCAATCACTGATTGGTGTCTAGGATTGGCATTCAGGGACCTAACACTCCCCTTACACCTGCCTGGCTGAGTCCTGAGTTACTACAGGCTAGCTTGCCACTCTGATTGGGCATCTAGTTTGGACTCTAGGTCTAGTGATCCAGTAGTCGATTTAGTCTAGTCTCATTTTGTGTGCTTGCTTGAATCATCATGTCTACCAGAAACGGAGTGCCATATCAACCTGGTCAAACCCAACCTGATTTAGAGGCCATGATCAGAACTCTTACTGAAAGTATGGCTAAAATGAATCAGGATATGACAAACACTATGGCCCAGTTTAGCGCACAAATTCATGAGGATCTTACCCAACTTAGGGACCGAGTCCAAGTACTTGAAGAACCTAGACATCGAAATTGGACTCCTGACCCCGATTTTAATGTGCCTCAACCTCACCCACATCAGGAGCCTAGAAGGCCTTTATATAGAGATCCTGAACCTAATCATAGGAGGCCTGACCCAGAGCTTGAAGATAGAGATGATAGGTTCATCAGGAACATCAAATTAGATGCACCCACTTTTGATGGTAGTCTGAACCCTAAGGTGTATTCTGATTGGGAGGGTGAGATGGACCAATACTTTGAGTGGTATGCTATGTCTGAGGAGAGGAAATACAAGTTTGCCAAGATGAAATTAGTGCGTCAAGCTAGGTTATACTGGGGGAACATTGAGCTAACCACTAGGAGACGGAATGTTGAGCCCATAACCACTTGGCAGGGTATGAAAGAAAAACTGAGAGATAAATACCTACCCATTTCATACCAGCAAAACCTGTTAGACCAATGGCAAAACCTGAAACAAGGAAATCGATCTGTCTCAGACTACATAGCTACTTTTGATGAATACCTAATGAGATGTGATGTGAGTGAAGCCCACGAAGTCACTTTGTCTAGATTTAGGGCTGGACTGAGGGAAGATATCAAGAGAGAACTATTTCTGAGAGAGGTTACTGATCTAGACCAAGCCTACCAGATTGCACTGAACACTGAGAAATTTCAGAGAGGACCTATACCTTCTAGGGTTAGTGCCCCAATCCCAAGGAATGGACCTAGCCAAGTTATCCCTAGTAAACCTTTTCAGGGTACTTCTACCCCTAGGCCCATGGACAAAGGTAAGGCACCTGACACCCAGAGAACCCCTAGTTCAAATATCACCTGTTTTAAGTGTCAGAAACCAGGTCACATTTCCAGTCAGTGTACTGCCATAGCCTGTTTCAAGTGTCATAAGGTAGGTCATGTTGCTAGCCAGTGCCCACGGAGATCCCTTTACATAGAAGAGGGAGAGAATAATAATTCCGAGCCCAGTGAGGAATTTGAAGAAGAAGTTTATGTGGCCGGAATGAATTTGGTTGAGGAGTATGAAGGAGAGGAGGAACCCAATGAATCTAACCAATTAGGAGTTGTAAGATGCATCCTATCCCAGGCCCGGGTCTCTGACTTTGTTTTGCAGGTCCAGGAACATGGAGATCTCGAGGTGAGAGAGTCTGAGACCGGTGCCAGCTCAAGAGGTACAGGCCACCGCGGTGAGATCGGCAACAGATTTGCATGCCAGGAAGGAAGGGCAGAACAGTAACCCCTATGCGAGCAAGCTCTCCGTGGGTGAAAGTGTGCTCTGACCTTGGTGGTGAAGCATGGACGCGAAGCATCCGCCAGCCGAGCGGGAGAAGTTCCATCTCCTCAAGGGCCACATAGCCTAGAGAGAGAACTTCCCGGTCCATCTCCTCCTCCTCAGCCATCCCCGGTGGATGTTCCTTTCGCAATTGTCATCCAGCAGCTGCAAACTTTGACCACTGCTGTGTGGCAACTGTAGCACCAGCAGTGTTCCCTGGCCACTCAGCCCCAGCCAAGGACCCCTGCGGCTCGAGCCACGGGGCCCCACAGAAGCCTGCACTCCATCCAAGGTAGGCCCTCTTATCGGTAGGTAGTTTTCAACCCCACGGGAGCCACCAGACTCCTGCAAAAAGGAACTACTCTGGTTCGGCAGATAATGAGAATCGATCCCCAACCAACGATGCCAAAGCAGCATGGCACAGTAGGTGCCATCGGGACAAGGCCCTCGCCGAGACCGATCGGCACCCCCTTCTCCAGCAGCCTCGGTGGAAGATTCCATTGACGAGGCCATCAGGCACCAGGCCGAGGGCGCCTGGAGGAGCACGAGCGCAAGTTGGCGGAGTTCGCCCGCAGCTTTGCCGACATGCAGAGCTCCCCCACAAATCTAGTGGGCTACAATGCCCAACCACCCTTCTCCCAGGAAATCCAAGAGGAACTGATCCCGGTCGGTTCCGTATGCCTCATGTGGATACCTAAAATGGGACCACCGATCCCTTCGACCATTTAGAGATCTATAAGGCTCTCATGAGGTTCTAGGGAGCGACGGACGCTCTTCTATGCATTGCCTTCCCAGCCACCCTCCGGAAGGCTACTCGAGTTTGGTTCACCTGCCTCGAGCCAAAATCTATCAGCTCCTTCCATAAACTGGAAGGAATTTTTGTGGCACACTTCGACGCTTGCCGGAAGGTGCCAAGAGAGGTGGATAGCCTCTTCTCTATCAGCCAGCAGGACCAGGAGCTGCTGCGGGACTACATTACCCACTTTAAGACTGCCGCCCTGGAAATCTATAGTCTGGACGAGCCTGTCGCCATGCTGGCATTGAATCACGGACTCAAGACCTCCTATCTGATGTACTCCCTAGATAAAAAGCCCTCCAAGATGTACTCTGAGCTCCTTCTTCGTGTCCACAAGTACATCCGAGCGGAGGAGGCCGACCGCACCAGGCAAGAGCTGGACGGGAAGCCTTCAAAGAAGCCTTCCCCAAGGGATGTTCCAGGGACCCGGAGGCCTGGACCACCTGCAGATTTTCTTCCAGGCCTGAAGCTGAAGAACGATGCTGCCCCGGAGAGAACGTTCACCCCTTTCCTCGCTCCCAGAATGAAGATCCTCATGGAGATTGAGGGTGAGCGCTACCTCCGCCGACCTCCTCCTCAGAACCCATGGAGCATCCGTGACAAGACAAAATATTGTCAATTTCACCGCGAGCATGGCCACGACATGGTGGAGTGCTGTAATCTGAACCGGGAGATTGAGGAGAGATCAAGAGGGGCTACCTTAGAAAATTCGTAAGGAACAAAGCCCTGGCGGATGGTCAGCCGCTCGCAACCCTTCCCCCCGTCCCCGTAATTGACAACCGCCCGATGGAGAAGCCGGTGGGCATGATCTCCTTGGGGATTGGGCGTGCGATGAAGAGAGCCCGGGTGGCAGGAGACCCAAAGAATGTACTCCCCTTCGAAAAGGGGAATAAAATAAAAATGTAAACAATGATGCAGTGGTGGTCGAGATGACCATCATAAAACATCTTGTACATCGCATTATGGTGGATAGTTGGAGCTCTACTGACGTGCTTTTTTACGATGCTTTCTCCCAAATGAATCTGTCTCATGATCAATTAAAGCTGGTGCACACCCCTCTCATGGGCTTCATCGAAGATTCAGTGAAGGTCGAAGGAGAGATCACTCTCCCTATCAATGCCGGATCCCCATCTCGGTAGAGGACGGTCATGATGACGTTTACCGTCGTCAAGCTCCCAACACCTTATAATGCCATTCTCGGCAGTCCAGGGCTCAACCAGCTGGACGCTGTCATTTCCAGTAAGAGGTTGCTGGTGCAGTTCTCTACTGCCTCTGGGATGGGAGTAATGAGAGGGATGGCCCAGCCCATCCAGCATTGCCTGCAGATGGTCTCGAGGGCCCAGATTGCTGAGCTCGGCTTCGATGTCGACGACCTCGACCTAAGAGAGCAAGACCCCAGGGGAGGGCCTGTGGAGCGCTTGTTAACCTACCCTCTCGGTTCGGACCCTCAGAAGACAGTGCAGATAGGAGCCCAGCTCCCAGAAGAAGAGTGGGCCCATTTGCTAGACTTCCTCCGGGCAGATGCTGATGTGTTCGCTTGGTCCACTGCTAACATGCCAGGTATCCCCTCGGAGTCATCACCCACTGGTTGAATATTGATCCAAGGTGCCACCCTGTCTGCTAAAAGAAGAGGAGTTTGGCTACGGAGAGGCAGAAGGCCATCATTGAAGAAGTGGAGAAGCTTCTCATCGCCGACTTTGTACGGGAGGTACAGTATCCCTGTTGGCTGGCGAACGTGGTCATGGTGAAGAAGTGCAACGACAAGTGGAGGATCTGCATGGACTACACCGACCTCAATCGAGCTTGCCCAAAGGACAGTTTCTCTCTTCCAAAGATCGACCAGCTCGTGGACACCACTTCAGGGCATCGCCTCCTCTCTTTCATGGATGCCTTCTCCAGGTACAACTAGATCCGAATGCACCCGGAGGATGAGGAGCATACTGCTTTTGTCACCGACTGTAGAACCTACTGTTACAAGATGATGCTATTCGGCCTCAAAAACATCGGGGCCACGTACCAATGGCTGGTCAACAAGGTCTTCAAAGACTAGATTGGCTGCAACATGCAGGTGTACGTGGATGATATGCTGGAATGAGCAAGCCCCCTTCGACCACATCGGTGACCTGGCAGAGACATTCGGTAACCTCCGGCTTCACTGGATGAAATTGAACCCGGTGAAGTGCGCTTTCGACTTGTCCGACGGGAAGTTCCTAGGGTTCATGATAACCCAAAGGGGGATAGAAGCCAGCCCGGAGAAGGTCCAGGCTATCTTGGACATGGAACAACCCACCTCCAAGAAGCAAGTGCAGCGACTTACCGGCCAGAAAGCCACCCTGAGTCGATTTATCTCGAGATCTGCTGACCGCTACCAACCCTTTATTAAGGTGCTGAGGAAGATGAACGACTTTACCTGGATGGAAGAGTGCCAAGAGGCATTCGATGAGTTGAAGGGAACACTGGTGTCCCCGCCACTGCTTTCCAGGCCCGAAGAAGGAGAGGAGCTCCTTCTGTACCTGGCAGTCACCCCGGAGGCCATTAGTTTGGACCTAGTTCAGATTGACGACAAGGGAATGCAAAGGCTGGTGTATTACACAAGCAAACTCCTATGCGATGAGGAGCTCAGGTATTCCCAGTCTGAGAAACTAATTTTTGCACTAATCGGGTCCGCTCAGCATCTCAGACCTTATTTTCAAGCGCACCCCATTGCTGTCCTAATTGATTAGCTGCTGAAAGCGGTGCTCAGCTGACCTGACACATCTGGGCACTTGGCAAAGTGGGTGCTCAAGCTCAGCGAGTTTGACATCTCCTACAGGTCGAGGTCAGCCATGAATGCACAGGTACTCGCTGATTTCTTGGTCGAGTGTGCAGGCATGGGCGAGGGGACGGAAGAGAGCACCCAAGACCGGCGGCCAGAGCCAGGACCAGAGGAAGGCGTCTGGATCCTTGGTGCGGGCACCAGACTCAGAAGAAGACTTCAGGGCTCCATCTGGATTTCTGATTGACCTTGCCCGAAGAATTAGGGTTTTCTGGTTTGTAATAAGGGTTGACTTGATCAACTCAATTTTAGTTTGAGTCTGTATTTCCCTGCAATTTAATTTTGTTGAGTCATGTTGACTCAGTAGTGGTCTAGGACTTCTCCAGGGTGTCACATTTTCTCCCAAGGCCAAGCAAGTGGGAGCCACACTCCCAGCCACACTCCTGAGTCCAGGGGGCGCCACATCTCCATCCAGTATGCTCTGTTCCCCACACCACAAGATAGCAGGTCCCTTCTCTCATGCACCACTTGAAGAGAAAATAATCTGGGATCCACAATTCAAAGGGGCGGCCCAAAACATTCCATAAGAGCCAAGCTATGTAAAGAAAGAAGCTCTTCTTGGGGAGCACTTCAAGGGGGCGCCCAATCCATGCCAAAAACGCCCAAAGCAAAGATGGGAAGATCCATGACTTAGGGAGAAAGAAAAGGAGGTGTCCAAAAGAGTTAAGCCATGGAAGGAAAGAATTTTTTCTTGAAGAACAAGGCTAGGAGGCCCCACCTACATACCTTTTGAAGCCACCAATCTACATTTTTGGAACCTCTTGGCCGACCATATGTGTGGGAATTGATTCTACAAACCTAATTTGAAGATCCACCCCAGTAGTCCCACATGGAAAGATGTAAAACCCTGCTCTCTTGTAAAGTCCTATAAATTAAACCCCGCTTGTAAATTTTAAAGTCAAGTAATGAATGAATCCAATTTATGTGTCAGCAAACTTTGTGTTTCTCTCTTCCGCACTTGCATCCAGGTGTTGAGCTCCGTGAGGGAGTAAATTCGGGTTCCCCAGGAACCTTGAGGAGGTGTGAGATCTCCAACCCCAATGGATCCACCGATAATGGTCCTTGGCAAAGTTGGCCTCTTCTTGAACCCTAGATCCTGGAGAGAAGAAGAACAAGGTTAGGAACAAGAGACTCAGGGAAGAGAGTTACCATAGTAGAAGAAAGATGGGATCTGAAGGTCTTTAGCTGATCGGGAACTCCTAGGCTGCGGATTTGGGACTTCTTCTCCTGGATCTGCTGGATGGACTCTGAAGCAGTGGTAGCTGACTTGAAGATAGCTGGACTGGGGTCCTGGTGGTCGGCCACCCTTTGGAAGAAGAACCTTGGAGATGGTGTAGAGGCTAGGGTTTGGTGGTGGTGGAGTAGAGATGGGTGGACTAAGCTAGGGTTTTGGGGTTGGAGATCTCACACCTCCTCAAGGTTCCTAGGGAACCCGAATTTACTCCCTCACGGACCTCAACACTCAGAATAATTGCAGAAGAACAAGACTTTGCTCAAAAACAAGGGATTTTATTCATAAGATTTCATAAGATAAGTTCAAGTTACAAAAGGGTCTAATATATAGACCTATAAGAAAAATCAAAACCATACAAGTTCCCATGTGGGACTAATAGGACTAATCTACACTTTAGGCATCAAATTCTCTTCCCTAATTTTCTTTGGCAAGGTCAATCAGAGATCCAGATAGAACCCTGAAGTCTTCTTCTGATTCTGGTGCCCGCACCAGCAACCCTTCCAAACTCATCATTTGGCCACGCTTACATCGAGCACCTTAAGGCCCCGAGCTACGAGACACCCATGGAGGTCTAGCAAGTCAACCAAGAGCCCAGCTAGATGGAGAAGTACATCGAGTACATCACCAATGGCACCCTACCAGAGGACCGCATGACGGCTAGCCTCATTATAAGGAAGGTCGCACGGTTCATCTTAATGGATAGGTTACTGTATCGAAGGTCCTAATCCTACCCGCTCCTCAAGTGTCTGAGACCCGCAGAGGCCGCACTCGCGCTCCAAGAGATCCACGAGGGCATCTGTGGGAACCACGTGGGGGCAGGGCACTGACATACAAGGCCCTCCTCTGAGAGACAATGAAAGAAGACGTAGCTGACTTTGAGAAGAGGTGCGACCGGTGTCAACGGCACGCCGTGGTGCAACGTCAGCCCGCTGCTCCACTCTCCCAGCTCTCCGCCACATGGCCATTCGCTCAATGGGGCATGGATCTCCTAGGACCTTTTCTCCCGGCGTCCGGGCAACGAAAATTCTTGACCGTGGCAATCAACTACTTCACCAAGTGGGTCGAGGCCAAACCCTTGGCCCGGATCACGGAGGCAAACGTCACCAAGTTCCTCTGGAAGTCAATTATTTATGGCTTTGGACTACCGCACACTATTATCACCGACAACTGATGTCAATTCGACTGTTGGGAGTTCGAGGAGTTTTGCAGCGACATCGGAATCCACCATCATTTCACTTCGGTGGTGCATCCTCAGACAAATGGAGAAGCCGAGGTAACCAATAGGACCATCTTGCAAGGCCTCCGGACAAGACTGGACCAGGCCAAGGGTAGGTGGGCAGAAGAGCTGCCGAGCATTCTTTAGGCATATCACACTACCCTAAGGATGGCTACGGATGAGACCCCGTTCAACCTTGTCTTCGGAGCAGAAGCGGTTATCCCAATTGAGCTCAGCCTAGCGATCTTGCGCGTGGAGCAGTACGACGAGCCGAAGAACCCAGCCAAGATGCTGCTAAACCTGGACCTCCTTGAAGAAATGAGGGACAGGGCTCAAGATCGGATGGCTGCCTACCAGCAGCGAGTAGCTAGATACTACAACTCCAGAGTGAGACCAAAGTGCTTTCGCCAGGGAGATTTGTTGCTCCACCGCGTTGAAGCTTCCCTGCCACGGGAGTGCGGAAAGCTATCTCCAAACTGGGAAGGCCCTTATATGGTGGCGGAGGCACTTCCTCATGGGGCATACTACCTGGAGGAGCTAGGTGGATCCCAGTTCCCTCAAACCTGGAATGCCTCAAACTTGAGGATGTATTACCAATAGTGTAAGGCCCCTTAAACTTTGGCAATGAAATCTTTTTCATCAAATGCTTGCTCTCATCTCGTAGTGTAAGGGCCACCCAGCTCTTTGTTCAGTGAGCATGGACGCGATAGAAGACCCTTGAAGCCGTGATGTACCTCTCACAAAATTTTAGAGAATAGTTCGGCAAGCCGTGCAAGGCTTAGATCCAGCATGTGGCTCCAGGGTTCAGTCCAAAAGTCCCGGACCTCGATCTGGAAGGCGCGGCAGAACCAAATTCGCCCACGCGATCTAAGAGAACAGCTCGGTAAGCCGTGCAAGGCTCAGATCCAGCTTACAGCCCGGGGCTCAGTCCAAAAGTCCCGGACTTCAGTCTGGAAGGCGGGGCAGAACCAAATTCACCCACGCGATCCCGGAGAATAGCTTGGCAAGCCGCACAAGGCTCAGATCCAGCCTACGACCCCAGGGTTTAGTCCGAAAGTCCTGGACTTCGGTGTGGAAGGTGGGGCAAAACCAAATTCACCCATGCAATCCCGGAGTTCAGCTCGGAATGCACTACGGGACTTAGTCCCAATAGCTAGCACTGGGGTTCAGTCCAGAAGATGCACAAAAAAAAAAAAGAGAAAGAGAGAGACAGAAGGAATGATTTAATGAAAAGACAATTTCATTGCAATAAGAGTTCCTTACACAAGAGGGGCCCTGACAGGCCGGGAGACCCCAAAGAAAGAAAACACAAAAAAAAAAAAACACAACGCGACGGAGTTACATCAGCACAGCTGCATCCTCCTCGGGCTGGGGGCACCATCTTTGCCGGTGCCATTGATTGGAGGCTATTCGAGAGCCACCACCTCATCACCGGCCACTGCCGACACTCCTCCGGTGGGCTCCTGCCTCCTGCTGCCCAGTACGACCCTGTTGAGGTTGAGCTCGGGGTAGAATGAGCTAACCTTCTCCCGGCATACCTCGAATCCCTTCTAGAAGGAGTCCATGGCAGCCTCCCACACCTCGACGACGTACTCCTTGGAGGCCTGGAACTTCAGCACGGCCTCCTGTGCCTTCCTCTTGGATGCCACCAGCAACTCGTTGACGTAGGAGTTCTTCTCCTTGGCTACGGTCAGCTCCTTGAGGACTTCTTCTACCCGGCGCTCCAGTGACCGGGAGTGAGCCCTGAGACAGGTCTTCTCCACCGTGTCCTCCTCGTTGTGGCACTGGTACAAGATCCTCTCCTCCGACAGAGAGGTCTCGAGCTCCTTAATTCGCCCCTCAGCATGGACCAGGTTGGCTCGGAGAGCCTGGTTATTCCCTCGTAGCTCAACCCCTTTCTCCATGAGGTCCTTGACATCAGCTGCAAGTTTGCCGAGCTTCTCCTCCTTCTTGGCATACTTCTTGGCGTAGCCGACGAGGAAGTTCCTTAGCAACAGCACGTCCATCCCGATCTACATCGAAAGAGTCATTAAATTAGAACAATCCAACTAGAACTTTAAGAAGTTGGAGCTTGGAACTTATCGTAAAACTGCGGGAGGATCCTAAGCAGCGCCTCATTGTAGTCCGGCTGCCCCTCAGACAGCAGTCCCGGGAGGTGCTGGCGAACTCCATGACTTTCTTTGCAAGGCCCTGGTCATCGATCACGGAGCATCGACTGGTGAGACTTGAGGGTAGAATGGGCGTGTCTGTAGCAGGTAAGGTGGCCGTCCCTTCGCCAAGCGGCGGCCGTCAGTGGAGCTGCCACCACCCTTGTGGCAACCGCAGAAGCGGCCGTGCAGGCACCGCCCATGGAGGTTCTGGCCCCCTCTCTTCCCCGGCCCTATCGAGGTCGACGACATGGACATCGGGCACCCCGTTTCGAGGTGGCCTGGAGGCAGGAGCCGCCACCCCAGCGCCAATAATGGAGGTTGGTGCGGGCCCTCGGCTTGCCTCAGTGCGAGCCCTCTTTGACAGAGGTTCAGTCCCTTCGGCAGCATCCCTCTGCGTGAAGCCCTCCATCAGGTTCTCCACGGAGAACTTCATACATGAGAAGAAAGAGGTCAGTCAAGCCAGTTTAAAGAAGGGAAATACGCAGCAGAAAATGAAGTCTAAGGAGGGAGATCCGAGTCTCACCCAGCTCTCGGATGGGTCTGATCCCTGCCTCGAATAAGTTCTGCTCTGAGAGCAGAACTTCGAGAGCTGGGACCGCGTCACTCAGCAGCTGTGAAAAGACCTCTTGGTCCGCTGGCTCGACCTGAGAGTTCTAGTTTGGAGACTGGTCTGGCTCCCTCCATGCCCAGTCAACATCTTCGACCGACGGAAAAAAGAAGTGGTTCTTCCAGCCCTTGATCAACGAAGGGAGGTCGAACCTGAGGTACCTAGGCCGGGGTGAGATGTACCACCAGCCATCATCAGTGGAGTAGCACTTCAGGGTGAAGAGAGCACTGAAGAGGGAGAAACGGGCAACGAACCCATGGAGTGGCAGAAGATGATGAAGAAAAAGATGACCCGGATGGCATTAGGAGCCAACTGGGCCGGGACCAGACAGTAATGGCTAAGAAAGAGAGAAAAAAGGATGAAGGGGAATCGAAGACTGCCAAGGAGGAAGTCCTCATAGAAGGCAATTCTCTTGGGCCACTTGAGGTCACTCGATCTCTAGGCCGTGGAAGGGAAAGATGAGTTGAATATGGGATTCCATAGATATCTCAAAGCAGAGAATGGTCATCTTCAGTCATCGTTGAGGTATGACCGGAGGGGCCAGAGGGAGAGGTCACCGGAGGAGGAAGAGAAAAATGGGAGGAGCAGAAACTACGGGGGGAGACCTAGGATGATGTGGAGATGGGATGTAGATGCTAGCATGGATGCTTGTGATGCAAAGGAACTTTTCTTATGGTTGATGAGTTTTAGATGTTTTTCTTAGGGTTTTGATTCTCGATCACAAGCATAGACTAGAAATAAGAGAAGTGAATAACAGAAGCTTACACTAGCAGTTCAAGTCCCGAAATAGTGATAATGAGAACAGGATCCCGGGATTACGAAACCCCGGTAGGACTAAGCTCGAGACGCAATACCTACTTAGGAGATAGAAAGAGCAAACCTCACACGTCTGAAGCATCAGATGCAGAGATCGCTTAACTCGGCGAAGGTGGCCTGGATGCCCGAGCAGTCGAACCCACGGATGCACTGTGGTGCGTGCACCAGACTCAGAAGAAGACTTCAGAAATCCATCTGGATCTCTGATTAACCTTGCCCGAAGAATTAGGGTTTTTTTTGGCTTGTAATAAGGGTTGACTTGATCAACTCAATTTTAGCTTGAGTCTATATTACCTGCTTTTTTATTTTTTGAGTCATGTTGACTCAGTAGTGGACTAGGGCTTCAACCTGGGGTTACATTTTCTCCCAAGGCCAAGCAAGTGGGCGCCACACTCCCAGCCACACTCCCAGCCATACGCCTGAGTCCAGGGGGCGCCACATCTCCATCTAGCAGGCTTTGGTCCCCACACCACAGATAGCAGCTCCCTTCTCTCATGCGCCAATTGAGGAGAAATCCACCGGGGTCCACAAATCAAGGGGGCGGCCCAAGACATTCCCAAAAGAACCAAACTATGAAAGGGAAGAAATTCTCTTGGAGAGAACTTCAAGGAAGCGCCCATTACCTGCCAAAAATACTCAAAACAAAGTTAGAAAGAGCCATAACTTGGGGAGAAAGAAAAGGAGGTATCCAAAAAGGGTTGAGCCATGGAAGGAAGGAGATTTCTCTTGAAGATCAAGGTTATGAGGCACCCTAATCATTCCAACTAAAGCCAGATATAAAGGAAACAAATTTTCTCTTGGAGGGCAAGGTTAAGAGGCACCCAAACACTTCCAGTTAAGGCCAAGCATAGAAGGAAAAAAATATTTTCTTGGAGGTCAAGACAAGGAGGCGCCACCCACTTTCCTTTTCTTGAAGCCTCAATCATCTTTGGAATTATTTGGCCAGCCATATGAGAAGGGATTGATCTTACAATCCTAATTTGAAGATCCCCTCCTTTAGTCCCACATGGGAAGATGTAAAACCCTACTCTCTTGTAATGGCCTATAAATTAACCCCCATGTAATTTGAAATCAATCAGATGAATGAAACCAACTTTTTTTTGTGAGCACACTCTGTGTTTTCTCTCTTCCGCACTTGCATCCAGGTGTTGAGCTCCGTGAGGGAGTAAATCCGGGTTCCCCAGGAACCTTGAGGAGGTGTGAGATCTCCAAAACCCAAACCCTAGGTTAGCCACTTCTACTCCAAAACCAAATCCGCCCACCATCCACTTCAATCCACCAAACCCTAGCCTATTCCACATCCCACGGCCTCTCTCTCCAAGTCCAGGCCGACCACCAGCATCCAGCTCCAGTCCGGATACTTCAGATCCAAATCTCTTTCCAGAGGGAGTCGAATCAGCCTTCAAGAGAATCCGGATCTCAGCAACATCAGCCTTCAAGTTCTTCGACCTGGTAAATCCTTCCCTGAGTCTCTGAATCCATCACTTGTTTTTCTTCTTCCATAGCCGCCCACCATCCACTTCAATCCACCAAACCCTAGCCTATTCCACCTCCCACGCCTCTCTCTCTCCAGTCCAGGCCGACCACCAGCATCCAGCTCTAGTCCGGATACTTCAGATCCAAAGCTCTTTCCAAAGGGAGTCGAATCAGCCTTCAAGAGAATCCGTATCTCAGCAACATCAGCCTTCAAGTTCTTCGACCTGGTAAATCCTTCCCTGAGTCTCTGAATCCATCACTTGTTTTTCTTCTTCCCATATCTTGAGTTCTGGAGAAGCCGACCCAGCCACGAGGCCAGTATTGGAGGATCCATTGCGATGATAGCCGAATTCGAGGATCCAACAATCTGCTCGAGAGATTTCTTCCACCCAAATTCTGTGAAGATCACTGTCTGGTTGGTAAACCATCTCATCTCTTTATTTCTGTCCTGTTGAAAGTTCAGAGTGAAACCCTAGGTCTGGGAGTTTCTCAACCCCCAGCGATCCGTTACTTCTGAACTTCTCTGATAACTTAGCTTCTTCTAAATTGTGCTTTCAATCCTTACCTAGTTTCCATCAACTTAGTTAACTTTACTTTGAGTCGAAGCCAATTTCTGAAATATATATAAAAAAAAAGAAGAATTAATCTTAATTTTACTTCCGCATACACTTCTTTGTTCTTTGTTCTGCATCATTTTTTGTATCAGAGCCCTGTCCAGGGTTTCTGTTTTGATTGCTTGTTTGAGTCTCTCTCTTTTTACTTTGTCTGCTCGAAGTAGACTCCACAGGACGTCCGATCCTAGGAACGAAGCGAGGTGCAAACCTCCTCTTCCCATTCCATGGGGTGTTCCTAGGGCGTGTAGGGAATCCGTTGGGTTACAACTTCGTAGCAGGAATTGTAAACGGGAAAGTACTCTGTTTTCAGCGCATAATTTCCCTGTTGCAGGAATTATTTCTCACTGCAAGTAACTCCAATTTCGTGATTTTTATTTTGATGAACCAGTATAATTGATGCTATTTTGAATAATTTTCCTGTGATTTATTGGTTTCTATGAGATTTCTGAGAATCAAGTTACTGCAACTCTGTTTTTGTATTTCTGCAATTCAATTATTTTTGAGTGTTCATCTCTTAATTCATCTTAAGGGCATTTGAGCATCTAAGATAAGGGAAGGAGTTGATAACCTCTCCTTAGCCCAAAACCACCACCCAATCATTTGAACCTAAGCCTAATTTTAAAATTTATTAGACATAATTTGCCCTAGTGGGCTAGGGACATCAACAAGTCGGGTCAAGGCTAGTGTCGAGTCAGTTTGTCTAGTTACTCTGTGTGTGCTTTGTACTCAGTGTCTGGTTTTAGAGGCCATGAATTAATCCGAAGGGCTTGTGTGCTGGTCCGCCTACCTGGCCAATCTCTGATTGGTGTCTTGGATTGGCATCTAGGGACCTAACACTCCCCTTACACCTGCATGGCTGAGTCCTAAGTTACTACAGGCTAGCTTGCCACTCTGATTGGGCATCTAGTTTGGGCTCTAGGTCTAGTTAGCCCGTAGTCGTTCAGTTGAGTCTCATTTTGTGTGTTTTCTTGCATCATGTCTACCCGGAATGGAGTGCCCTACCAACCTGGTCAAGCCCAACCTGATTTAGAGGCCATGGTTAGAGCTCTTACTGAGAGTATGAACAAATTAAGTCAGGATATGAATGAGAATTTTGCCCAGCTTAGGGATCGAGTCCAAGTACTTGAGGAACCTAGGCATCAGAATTGGACACCTGACCAAGATTTTAATTTGCCTCAACCTCACCCACACCAAGAGCCTAGAAGACCTTTATATAGAGATCCTGAACCTAATCATAGGAGGCCTGACCCCGAACCTGAGGATAGAGATGATAGGTTCATTCGAAACATCAAGTTAGATCACCCACTTTTGATGGTAGCTTAAATCCTAAGGTGTATTCTGATTGGGAGGGTGAGATGGACCAGTACTTTGAGTGGTATGCCATGTTTGAGGAGAGGAAATTCAAGTTTGCCAAGATGAAGTTAGTACGTCAGGCTAGGTTATACTGGGGGAACATTGAGCTTACCACTAGAAGATGAAATGTAGAGCCCATAACCACTTGGCAGGGTATGAAAGAGAAACTTAGAGACAAGTACCTACCCATTTCATACTAGCAAAATCTGTTAGACCAATGGCAGACTTTGAAACAAGGGAACCGATCTGTTTCAGACTACATAACCACCTTTGATGAATACCTGATGAGATGTGATGTGAGTGAAGCCCATGAGGTCACTTTGTCTAGATTTAGGGCTGGACTTAGGGTTGACATTAAGAGAGAGTTATTTCTGAGAGAGGTTACTGACCTAGACCAAGCCTATCAGATTGCACTAAACACTGAGAAGTTTTAGAGAGGACCCATGCCTTCTAGGGTTAGTGCCCCAATCCCAAGAAATGGACCTAGCCAGGTTACCCCTAGCAAGCCAAATCAGGGTATTCCCACCCCTAGGCCCATGGACAAAGGTAAGGCACCTGACACCCAGAGAACCCCTAGTATCGTCTGTTTTAAGTGCCAGAAACCCGGTCATATCTCCAATCAGTGCACAGCCATAGCTTGTTTTAAGTGTCATAAGGTAGGTCATGTTTCTAGCCAATGCCCTCGTAGATCCCTTTATATAGAAGAGGGAGGAGAAGAGAATTCCGAGCCTAATGAAGAGTTTGAAGAAGAAGTTTATGAGGCCGGAATGAATTTGGTCGATGAGTATGAAGGAGAGGAAGAATCCACAGAGTCTGACCAATTAGGGGTTGTGAGATGCATCCTGTCCCAGACTAAAGTTCAGGAAGATTGGCATAAGACTAACATCCTACAGACTTTCCTTAAACTAGGGGATAAGGTTTGTAAAATCGTCATAGATAGTGGGAGCTGTGTGAATGCTATTTCTACTAGCACTGTCAAAATGTTAGGCTTAACCCCACTCCACCCCCAACCCTATAAGGTTTCTTGGGTAGACTCTACCTCTATACCCATCCAGTCTAGATGTCAGGTCCAAATCCAAATACAATCCTATCAAGAGAATTTGGTGTGATGTCTTGCCCATGGGGTGAGCAGTATAATTCTTGGAAGACCTTAGTTGTATGATCAGGATGCCACCCTCTTAGGAAAATCCAACACTTGTGTCTTTAGTTTCAATGGGAAGAAAATCACAATCCATTCAGTCCTTCCTAAGGACAAGGTAGCTAAAGGAACCAATAAGGTCAGAGAAATGAAGACTGGAGTGAACCTAATTAGTGCCAAGGATCTAGAACAAGAAATTCATAGTGGTTCACCCATTTCACCCATTTGGATGTTGACTGCTAAGGAACTTAGGACTCCTACACCCTCAGAGCCTCCTCAGGAAGTTAAGCCTTTATTAGAAGAATTTGAGGATGTTTTTCTCGAGGATCTGCCAGACCACCTTCCACCTCTTAGGGATATTCAGCATTCCATAGATTTAGTCCCAGGAGCTACTTTACCCAACTTTTCCCATTATAGGATGAATCCATCTGAGCATAAAGAACTGCAAAAGCAGGTTGGAGAATTGTTGAGGAAGGGGTTCATTAGAGAGAGTCTTAGCCCTTGTGCAGTCCCTGCACTTCTAACCCCGAAGAAAGATTGCACGTGGAGGATGTGTGTTGACAGTCGTGCCATCAATAAAATCACAATCAAGTATAGGTTCCCCATCCCTAGACTAGATGACATGCTAGATATGATGGCCGGTGCCATGGTTTTTTCTAAAATTGATCTCAAGAGCGGCTATCATCAAGTTAGGATTAGACCAGGGGATGAGTGGAAAACCGCCTTCAAAATTAAGGATGGTCTCTTTGAATGGGTTGTTATGCCTTTTGGGTTGTCCAATACTCCTAGTACTTTCATGAGGATTATGACCCAGGTACTTAGAGCTTTCATAGGAAAGTTTGTAGTGGTCTATTTTGATGACATCCTAATCTATAGTAAGACCCCTGCAGATCACCTAGGCCACCTTAGACAAGTCTGCCAAGTTTTGAGGAATGATAGTCTCTATGGTAATCTCAAAAAGTGTGAATTTATGACTAGTAGAATTATCTTCCTTGGTTTTGTTGTAACCCCTGACGGCGTGTCTGCCGATCCTGAAAAGATTAGGTCCATAGTAGAATGGCCAGAGCCGACCAGTGTGCATGAAGTCAGAAGTTTCCATGGCTTGGCTACCTTCTATAGACGATTCATCAAGGGGTTTAGTACTGTAGTTGCTCCTATCACAGATCACATTAGGACGGGAGAATTTCAGTGGACCAAAGCAGCCCATAAAGCCTTCCTAGATCTTAAGGATAGGATGACCCAGGCACCCATTTTGAGGTTACCGGACTTTTCAAAAGTATTTGAGGTTGCCTGTGAAGCTTCAGGTGTAGGTATAGGTGGAGTCCTAAGCCAAGAGAACCATCCCATAGCATTCTTTAGTGAAAAACTTAATGATGCTAAGCTTAGGTATTCTACCTATGATAAGGAATTTTATGCGGTAGTGCAAGCTTTGCGTTACTGGAGACATTATTTGCTACCGCAAGAATTTGTGCTATTTTCGGACCATGAGGCTCTTAGATTCTTAAATTCTCAGAAGAAGCTTAACCCTAGGCATGCTAAGTGGGTAGAGTATATCCAGTCCTATACTTTTGTTTTGAAGCATAAGGCTGGGTCTGAAAATAAGGTAGCCGATGCCCTTAGTCGTCGATCTTTGTTGTTGAATTCTGTTAGGGCTGAAGTCATAGGGTTTGAGCAAATCAAAGAGGAATATGAGTCGTGTCCGGATTTTAAAACTGTGTACCAGGATCTAACTCAAGGACCATCTAATGAACATAAGGATTATTCTCTTTTAGATGGCTTTATGTTCTTTAAGAATAGGCTTTGCATCCCTAGAACCTCTCTTAGGGAATTTTTGATTTGGGAAACTCATGCTGGAGGTTTAGCTGGCCATTTCGGAAAAGATAAGACCACCTTGGCTATTGAAGATCATTTTTTCTAGCCTAGCTTAAAAAGAGATGTAGCACACATTATGGCTAGGTGTCGAACCTACGCTGTTGCCAAACAGCGAAAACAGAACATCGGCCTTTATTCCCCACTCCCTGTCCCAGATCGTCCTTGGCAAGATGTGAGCATGGACTTTGTGTTAGGTTTGCCTAAGACCCAGAGGAGGCATGACTCCATCTGCGTTGTAGTAGACCAATTTTCTAAGATGGCCCATTTCTTGCCTTGTTCCCAAACATTTGATGCGTCTAAGGTAGCAACCCTGTTCTTAATGAGATAGTTCGACTCCATGGCCTACCCAAGACCATTGTTTCAGATAGGGATGTTCGGTTCACCAGCTATTTCTGGAAAACCCTTTGGCATAAGTTAGGGACAAAACTTAAATTTTCAACTGCCTATCATCCCCAGACAGATGGCCAAACCGAAGTAGTGAACCATAGTTTAGGAAATCTGTTAAGGTGTCTTGTTGGTGAAAACATTAGGAACTGGGATTTGTACTTACCTAGAGCTGAATTTGCATATAATGACTCGGTCAATTGGTCTACGGGTAAGAGTCTATTTGAAATTGTGCATGGATACAAACCTCACACACCTCTTGACCTAGCTCCTTTACCAGTCCACACACGAGTCTCCGAGTCTGCCGAAGTTTTTGCACAGCATATAAAAGACTTGCATAAAGAAATTCATGCCAAAATAAATTTAAGTAATGAAACTTATAAGAAATTGGCTGATTCTCAAAGGCGAGTCAAAACTTTTAATGAGGGAGACTATGTAATGATTAGGTTAAGGCCTGAACGGTTTCCCCCTGGAACCATTAGAAAGTTACTTGCTAGAGGAGCTGGACCATTTAGAGTGGTGAAGAGAGTAGGATCCAATGCCTATGTGCTCGAGTTACCTCTAGAACTAGGCATTAGCTCCACTTTCAACATTACAGACCTAGTAGAGTATAGAGAGCCAGCTGTGATTCCCAGTGAGGCTTTTGAACCTAATCCTGCTCTTGAGAGTGAACCTAACCCTGTGTGTCCACCAACAAACTGGCCTGTGAGGAAAGAGCAGATTGAAAAGATCCTGGATGATCAGGTTATCTCTACTCGTAATCGAGGATACCAAAGATACCTGGTCCGCTGGCAAGGATGGCCAGATTCTGATGACTCTTGGATCTCCCGAGAAGAATTACAAGAATTGGACCCAAACCTCTTGGAGAGATACCAGAGCCAACTTGATCCATACTCGACAGGGTCGAGTTCCTCCCACCCTGGGAGAATTGGTGCGGGCACCAGACTCAGAAGAAGACTTCAGAGCTCCATCTGGATCTCTGATTAACCTTGCCTGAAGAATTAGGATTTTTTTGGCTTGTAATAAGGGTTGACTTGATCACTCAATTTCAGCTTGAGTCTATATTACCTGCATTTTTATTTTTTGAGTCATGTTGACTCAGTAGTGGACTAGGGCTTCAACCTGGGGGTTACATTTTCTCCCAAGGCCAAGCAAGTGGGCACCACACTCCCAGCCACACTCCCAGCCATACGCCTGAGTCCAGAGGGCGCTACATCTCCATCCAGCAGGCTTTGGCCCCACACCACAGAAAGCAGCTCCCTTCTCTCATGCGCCAATTGAGGAGAAATCCACCAGGGGTCCACAAATCAGGGGGCGGCCCAAGACATTCCCAAAAGAACCAAACTATGAAAGGGAAGAAATTCTCTTGGAGAGAACTTCAAGGAGGCGCCTATTACCTGCCAAAAATACTCAAAACAAAGTTCGAAAGAGCCATAACTTGGGGAGAAAGAAAAGGAGGTATCCAAAAAGAGTTGAGCCATGGAAGGAAGGAGATTTCTCTTGAGAGCAAGGTTAGGAGGCTCCCTAATCATTCCAACTAAAGCCAGATATAAAAGGAAACAAATTTTCTCTTGGAGGGAAAGGTTAAGAGGTGCCCAACACTTCCAGTTAAGGCCAAGCATAGAAGGAAAAAAATATTTTCATGGAGGTCAAGACAAGGAGGCGCCACCCACTTTCCTTTTTTTGAAGCCTCAATCATCTTTGGAATTATTTGGCCAGCCATATGAGTAGGGATTGATCTTACAATCCTAATTTGAAGATCCCCTCCTTTAGTCCCACATGGGAAGATGTAAAACCCTACTCTCTTGTAATGGCCTATAAATTAAACCCCAATGTAAATTTGAAATCAATCAGATGAATGAAACCAACTTTTTTTTGTGAGCACACTGTGTTTTCTCTCTTCCGCACTTGCATCCAGGTGTTGAGCTCCATGAGGGAGTAAATCCGCGTTCCCCAGGAACCTTGAGGAGGTGTGAGATCTCCAAACCCAAACCCTAGGTTAGCCACTTCTACTCAAAACCCTAGCCGCCCACCATCCACTTCAATCCACCAAACCCTAGCCTATTCCACCACCCACGGCCTCTCTCTCCAAGTCCAGGCTGACCACCAGCATCCAGCTCCAGTCCGGATACTTCAGATCCAAAGCTCTTTCCAGAGGGAGTCGAATCAGCCTTCATGAGAATCCGGATCTCAGCAACATCAACCTTCAAGTTCTTCGACCTGGTAAATCCTTCCCTGAGTCTCTGAATCCATCACTTGTTTCTCTTCATCCCAGATCTTGAGTTCAGGAGAAGCCGACCCAGCAACGAGGCCAGTATTGGAGGATCCATTGCAAAGATAGCCGAATCCGAGGATCCAAAAATCTGCTCGAGAGATTTCTTCCACCCAAATTCTGTGAAGATCACTGTCTGGTTGGTAAACCATCTCTTCTCTTTATTTCTGTCCTGTTGAAAGTTCAGAGCGAAACCCTAGGTCTGGGAGTTTCTCAACCCCCAGCGATCCGTTACTTCTGAACTACTCTGATAACTTAGCTTCTTCTAAATTGTGCTTTCAATCCTTACCTAGTTTCCATCAACTTAGTTTAACTTTACTTTGAGTCGAAACCAATTTTTGGAATAAAAAAAAAAAAAAAAATTAATCTTAATTTTACTTCCGTATACGCTTCTTTGTTCTTTGTTCTGCATCACACTGGCTTTCGGTCAGAAGGTCACGATGGCAAGGCAGACTGTCTTCGATGCCCGAGATGCCAGGGAGGACATGTAGGTAATCGAAGTAGGGATTAGTGAAATGGGGAGTTGTACTGAAATGGACTAAGATGGGGTTGAGAAGGGGCTTCGAGCCTGGTGTCCGGCTGGATTTCGAAGTCGAAGAAGGGGATAACTTGGGCCTCGCACCCCGCGACGTCCCGGAGGATGAAGGATTATGGCCTCACACCACTTGACGTCCAGGAGGACGAAGGACTCGCGACGCCCTGGGGCGATGGAAAGATGGCCTCACACCAATCGACGTCCCTGGGGACGAAGGCAACTTCACTCAAACCTAGTCTAGGAGACAATGGTTGGAGGATAAATAAAACTCAAACTCTCTTTTCATTCAATCATTCAATTCCCTTACAATGGAGGGATTGGGTCCTTTAAGTAAGAACCCAAGGCCTATTCGAATTTCTAATGAAACAAAATTACAAATTTTCTTGGGTGGGTACCAAAAGAATTGACCTTCTCCTCTCTTTGGCCGACCAATGGTATCTTGGATTGGGCATGGCATGATGCATGGCTTGGAGTGAGGTTCTTGGTGCCTTGAACTTTGTAAGAATCTTCTTGGTTTTGGATGAAGGCATGAAGAGCGGCTTGGAGCAAGGCATGTGTTCTTCCTCCTTCCTTGTGTTGTGTTCTATCTTTGGTACAAGGCTTGATAAGGGGAGTGTTAGGTGGAGGCATCCAAGGCTCTTGTCTTTCCCTTCCAAAGAGGTTGAAGCAAATTGGGAAGAAGGCTTGATTGGAGAGCTTGAAGTAAGGGATTTGAATTCCCTCCATTATCTTCCATTGAATTCTTCCTTGGCCGACCACCCTTACATGGAAATGAGCTTGATGGGGGGAAGGAACAAAGGCTTGAACCAAGTGAAGTGGTCCTCCCCATTGGGCATCCTTGCATGTCAAGTGTGCTGCTCACATTGCGAGATGTTATGGCGCCATGTATGATGCATAAGTGGGCCCTGAGTTGACTTGGCTTCTTTCCTTACTTGCTTCCAAGGAGACTACATTTTAAGACCCACTCTTACAATGGGCCCATACTTCTAAGAGGCTCAGACTGGACTTGATTTGTGACTCGTCTTAGTACAGGACTCAATTTGACCTAATTGGTCAAGGTACAGACTCAATTCAAAGCAAAAGATAATTACAAATTTGAGGCTGGAAGCCTTATTACAAGACACAAAGAAGTGGAACCCTAATATGAGATCCATAGAGGGTTGAGGAGCCTCTGTCGGATCCTGGTGCCCACACCAGTTCTCCGCGGGTGGGAGGAACTCGACCCTGTCGAGTAAGGGTTAGTCTGGCTTTGGTACTACTCCAGGATATCGGGGTCGATGCACTGCAAGTCCTTTTGTCTGATCCACGAGTCATCGGAATTGGGTCGGCCATGCCATCGGACCTAGTAACGTTGATAGCCTTTGCCCCGGGTAGTGATAGCTTGGTCATCCAAGACACGCTCGATCCGCTCTCCTCGCTCAGGTATATTTGGATGTGGACACTCAGGTTCAGGTTCACTCTTAAAATGGAGGTCAGGCCCAAATGGCTCGCTGGGCATGTTTGCGGGTTCCCTATACTCGACTAAGTCAGAGATATTGAATGTCGAGCTAATTCCATAATCCGGAGGTAATTCTAGCACATAGGCATTAGGGCCCATTCTTCTAATCACTTTAAAGGGACCCGCCCCATGAGCATGAAGCTTCTTAACGGTTCCCGGTGGAAACCGTTCAGGCCGGAGCCTAATCATTACAAAATCTCCTATTTCAAACTCTTTGGCTCGCTTTCGGGAATCAACCAAATTATTTTAAGGTTATATTTAATGCATAATCTTAATATGATGCAAAATGCAGACTCAACTATGCATCCCTACTTAAAAAATTTTATTGGATGCTCTAGGGCCTAAACCTAATAGATTATGGACTCTCTAGGTTTGACCCTTGTCTGGTATGTACAAGAAAAAAACAAGGATCCCTAACAAATGCCATAAAGTGTACCAAAAGTAAATTGCAAAAGTGATGGGTTCTAAGGTGTCATGCAGCCTGGTAATTTCAACAAAATGCAAACCCATGGCTCTAAAAATGTGAGAAGGCTCTGGGAAGGGGAGAAAATAGGAGTCAGAGTCTTGGGGTAATCTCTGGGCATCATGAAATAGACCTTTGCTATTCAGGATAATCTTAAGATTTGGACATTATTCTACAGGTGCAAGTTCCAAGGCTAGATGGGTGTTCCTAGATGGTGGATGGTCTTTGGGAATGTTATCTTGAAAGTCCTTAAAACTGATGTCTACCTCCTGGGGTGGTTCTATAGGGACTTGTTCCTGGACCTCCTCTAAGGGCAATACTTGTGAACCCACCATCCTCTACAATGTTCGATCCTGGCTCAATTACTCCTTCACAGTCTCTAGTGGATTCAGGATCTTTTTCTTTTGGTTTCTCGATGATTTCTACATGGGGCTTATCTTCACCATATTCTACTAAACTTGATTCATAAATGTCTTCTTTTAATTTTTTAATGGGCTCAGGAGTTTCTTTCCATCGATTTTCCATGGGTTCAACCTTAAAGTCTTCAAGGGGTTCAACAATGGGTTCGTATTCAGTTTCAGCCGGTTCATCTATAAGTAGGGCAGGGGCGATGCACTGACTAGCAAAATGCCAAGGTTTAGGACACCTATAGCTGTTACCTTGGAATCGGGTCTCCTCTGGACTTCAATAGTCTTATCCTTGTCCTATCTACTGTATTGGGGTCGATTCAGACTGGGACTATAAGGATTGGGTAGGGCTACTCTTGGTCGACTGGGGTCAGATCAGTTTGGGCTTGGTCGACCTGGGTAAGCCTGGCTATATCCTTGGGTGGATTCGGGGATATGCTCTGGTTCCCAAAGGGCTCAGGTCTTCTGTAGGTGGGAGCTATCTGGAAATGCTCACAGAGCCTAGTAGCTTCCTCTATGGGTCCTAGTTTGGCCTCTATTTGATCACATCTCTTAGTCAACTAGTTGCCTAGTTGAGTCGTGGATTGAGTTAGGGCTCCAATGTCAGCTCGAAGTTGGTCCATGGCTTCGGTAGGAGATGGAGAAGGTGGGTGAAAAGAGGTTCCTGGCCACTTGTCCTAGCCGTGCTCTGATACCTATAATGATGTAGAGAAGGGATGTAGATGCTAGCATGGATGCTTATGATGCAAAGGAACTTTTTTATGGTTGATAAGTTTTAGATATTTTTCTTAGGGTTTTGATTCCCGATCACAAGCATAGACTAGAAATAAGAGAAGTGAATAACAGAAGCTTACACTAGCAGTTCAAGTCCAGAAATAGTGATAATTAGAACAGGATCCCTGGATTAAGAAACCCGGTAGGACTAAGCTCGAGACGCTATACCTACTTAGGAGATAGAGAGAGCAAACCTCACACGTCTGAAGTGCCCGATGTAGAGATCGCTCAACTCGGTGGATGTGGCCTGGATGCCAGAGCAGTCGAACCCGCGGATGCACTGGCTTTCGGTCGAAAGGTCATGATGGCAAAGCAGACTATCTCCGGTGCCCGAGATGCCAGGGAGGACCTGTAGGCAATCAAAGTAGGGATTAGTGAAATGGAGAGATGCACTAAAATGGACTAAGATAGGGTTGAGAAGGGGCTTCGAGCCCGGTGTCCGGCTAGATTTCGAAGTCAAAAAAGGAGATAACTTGGGGCCTCGCACCCCGCGACATCCTGGAGGATGAAGGATTGTGGCCTCACACCACTCGACATCCAGGAGGACGAAGGACTCGCGATGCATTGGGGCGACGGAAAGGTGGCCTCACACCACTCGATGTCCCTAGGGATGAAGGCAACTTCAATCAAACCTAGTCTAGGAGACAATGGTTGGAGGATAAATAAAACTCAAACTCTCTTTTCATTCAATCATTCAATTCCCTTACAATGGAGGGATTGGGTCCTTTAAATAGGCACCCAAGGCCCATTCGAATTTCAAATGAAACAAAATTACAAATTTTCTTGGGTGGGCGCCAAAAGCATTGACCTTCTCCTCTCTTTGGCCGATGAAAGGTAGCTTGGATTGGGCGTGGCATGATGCATGGCTTGGAGTGAGGTTCTTGGCGCATTGAACTTGGTAAGTATCTTCTCGGTTTTGGAAGAAGGCATGAAGAGGGGCTTGGAGCAAGGCATGTGTTCTTCCTCCTTCCTTTGTTGGTATTCTATCTTTGGTACAAGGCTTGACAAGGGGAGTGTTAGGTGGTGGTGTCCAAGGCTCTTGTCTTTCCCTTCTAAAGAGGTTGAAGCAAATTGGGAAGAAGGCTTGATTGGAGAGCTTGTAGTAAGGGATTTGAATTCCCTTCATTATCTTCCATTGAATTCTTCCTTGGCCGACCTCCCTTACATGGAAATGAGCTTGATGGGGGGATGGGACAAAGGCTTGAACCAAGTGAAGTGGTCCTCCCCATTGGGCATCCTTGCATGCCAAGTATGCTGCTCACATGGCGAGATGTTATGGTGCCATGTAGGATGTATAAGTGGGCCCTGAGTTAACTTGGCTTCTTTCCTTACTTGCTTCCAAGGGGACTAAATTTTAAGACCCACTCTTGCAATGGACCTATACTTCTAAGAGACTCAGAGTGGACTCGATTTGTGACTCGACTTAGTATAGGACTCAATTTGACCTAATTGGTCAAGGTACATACTCAATTCAAAACAAAAGACAATTACAAATTTGAGGCTTGAAGCCTTATTACAGGACACAAAGAAATGGAACCCTAATCTGAGATCCACAGAGGGTTGAGGAGCCTCTGTCAGATCCTGGTGCCCACACCATAGGACCCCTAGGGACACCTATGGTCACAGCCCCAGGCTGGAGCCGCCTACTGACCTCGTCCGGGATCTCTTCCCCCTCCGAGGAAGAAGGCGATGGAGTCCTCAACCGGGAAGGACCGGCCTCGTCCGGGTTGGAGGAGACATAGCGGCGATGCGCCATGAAGGAAGAAGGAGCAAAAAAACTGGCACAAGGGATAGGAGATGGAGGAAGAGGAGAAGGAGGTTGCAGATACTCACCGAAATATTTTGTACCAGAGGAATGGCAATCATGGGAAGGTGAAGGAAAACCACTGCAACCGCCTGCGGAGTGCAAGAAAGTGGAGAGACTTCGTTTCCAAAAAGTCCCCCTCATTTTCAAACTCAATCGATAGCAGCCGTACGCCTCTTTCCATTTCGAGCCATAAGATAGCTACCATGTAGAGGCACGCCCGACATCGATGTTTCAGTCCGATGGAAACTGCCTCATTTTCGTAATGGCACATTAATGGCCCGTCAAACACGTGCACGTTGTAGCCTCTCATAGGGTCTTTGGAAAAACAGAAGTGGCGGCAAGGATCATGGCAATTATGGTGCAAGATTTTTGCCTTCTCCACGTTATCTCCGCATTAAATCCCCATGTCCCGAGCCACGACGCCTCGATGGAACCTAGGGATGGGGGGCAACTGATATGGCTACATTGCTAAAATGGGGCACGTGTCAGGTCCAGCTGGACATGGTCAGTACCACGTGGATTTTTTCTTTTAAAAGATCTCTCGTTCGGGAAGAAGTGCTCCTGCTCCTTTGCCAGGTGGCACCCAGAGACGGGTCAGCCTCGGTCGAAGTCGAGCATCTCCCTGCCACTCCACCAGGTGTCCACCGAGGAGGGGACCACCTCGGTCGAAGCTGGCGGCCCCTCGCTCCCTCACCAGGTGGCACCCTAAGACAGGTCCACCACTGCCGAGGTCGAGCCTGGCCCTCCTGCTCTTTCGACAGGTGGCACCCGAAGACGGGTCCACCTCGACCGAAGTCGAGCACCTCTCTGCCACACTGCCAGGTGTCCAACCAGGAGGGCACCCTCTCAGCGGCACATGCCAGGTCAACCAGGTGGGGCCCTCGCGTCCTCCTCTGCCCGGTGAACTGCCTCGCTCCCCGCAAGGTGCCCGGTCCACCTCTGCCTCTGACCATGGTCCCCCACTGCGGTCCACCGACCTCAGAGTGGTCCTCGCAAGCTGTCGCCCAGTCCATCCTCAGCCGGCACCCTCGGCCCACCACTGACCGGGCCCTTCCTGGCGGCCCCTCTGCCTGCGCCCCGGTCCCCGGTCCATCTGGCAAGGGCGGCCCCTCGCTCCCTCGCAGGTGGCACCCCAGACGTCCACTCGATCGAGGTTGAGCTGGGCCCTCCTGCTCCTTTGCTAGGTGGCACCCCGAGACAGGTCCACCTCGGTCGAAGTCGAGCACCTCCCTGCCACTCCGCCAGGTGTCCACCCAGGAGGGGTCACCTCGGTCGAAGCTGATGGACCCTCGCTCCCTCGCCAGGTGGCACCCCAAGACGGGTCCATCTCTACCGAGGTCGAGCCTGGCCATCCTACTCCTTCGCCAGATGGCACCCGAAGACAGGTGCACCTGGACCGAAGTCGAGCACCTTTCTGCTACGTCGCCTGGTATCCATCCAGGAGGGGTCCACCTCAACCGAAGCCAGTGGCCCCTCGCTCACTCGCCAGGTGGCACCCAAGATGGGTCCACCTCTACCAAGGTCGATTATGGCCCTCCTTCTCCTTCGTCAGGTGGCACCCAGAGACGGGTTCACCACGGCCGAAGTCGAGCACCTCTCTGCCGCCCCGCTAGGTGTCCACCTAGGAGGGGTCCACCTCGGCCGGAGCTAGCGGCCCCTCACTCCCTCGCCAAGTGGTACCCCAAGAATAGTCCACCTCCACCGAGGTCGAGCCAGGCCCTCCTTCTCCTTCGCCAGGTGGCACCCGAAGATGGGCCCACCTTGGCCGAAGTCGAACACCTCTCTGCTGCTCCGCCACGTGTCCACCCAGGAGGGTTCCACCTCGGTCGAAGCCAGCTGCCCCTCGCTCCCTCGCTAGGTGGCACCCCAAGACAGGTCCACCTCGGTAGAGGTCGAGCCGGGCCCTTCTGCTCCTTCACCAGCTGAAACCAGAAGATGGGTCCACCTTGGCCGAGGTCGAGCCTCACTCACTGCCGCCCCGCTAGGTGTCCACCCAGGAGGGGTCCACCTCAGCAAAAGCTAGCAGCCCCTGCTCCACCGCCAGGAGGTGCCCCCTGACGGGTCCACCTCGACCGATGTCAGCCCTACTCTGGAAAGCCTCGGGGCAGCAGGATCACGGGTTGCAAGGTCACCGCTAGAGCCAGCTCGCGCCATGCCCCGTAGGGGGCGCTAGTACGGCCTGCGGTGACACGCGAAACTGAAAGGATTATGCCCTAAAGGCCAATCGAAATATTATATTTCATTGGGATTTTTCCTTATCCATCCCAAAAATCAATGTATTGACATTATCATTCAATAAAGGCATATTTTCATCATACGCTATGTCTTAATTATTATATGATGAACTCCATAGATTAGGGCTATGGTTCTATGGTTATGATGAGATCATACCAGTGATACCTAAAGCCTTAAAACCCTAATCTAAAATATTCCTGGTCAATGGGATATTGAGTAGGGGATCAATGTTTCTGGTAAAGATCAGCACTTCCTATGTATGAGGGTGACTGATCTCATAGTCACTTGTGTTTGACACTATTACTAGGATGTGGGTGCTCATTAGAGAATGAGTTCACTGAATAGATCCAGATTAAGAACTCATTTTGGTTGTGAGTAGGTCAACAAGGAATTGATCAGCCCTAGTAAGAGGATGTTGCATCCAGCCAATTTCGATCAAATGATGATTCGGGAAATCTTTGATCAAAGTATGAACATTAGAAGTAGTTTCTAATAGTTCATTAATGAATCATCATTAAAAAGATTGAGCTAGGGATGAATATAAAATTATATTTGACAAGGTATCCATATCCATAATCATATTCAGGATGCAAGTTGATCAAAGGACTGAATTGCACAGTAACTCACCACCGAAGGGTATTTTGGTAATTCCATCAAAATTCAACATCTTCCGAGTAGACATGATATGTTGCTAGACGTCAATCTTGTCTTGTAGGGAAAATGATTAAATTATGATAATTTAAATCAGTTAATTAGAATTAGATTCTAATTGACCAAGTCGAGCTAGCTTGAGTTGACCTAAATCGGCTTAGTTGAGATCTAACCGAATTAAGTCAAATAGCACTTGGACCTACTGCTGGCTAGATATGGAACCCAATGGGTCACACACAAAAGAGATTTGATGAAGGATTTAATTTAGAATTAAGTCATGTTTGCTGGACAAACACACTAGCATGTGTTGCAGACCCAACTTCTATTCGAATTGGATTTGAATTGGTTATGAATTGGGCTTAATTGGGTTCTAATTAAACCTAATTAGAGTCTAATTTAAATTTGGGACTTTGGACTAACCCGTGGCTGAACCCATTGATTAAAAATAATTTAAACCTTTTCCCAAGACCGCCCAAGCCATCTTTCCCACGCGCGCGTACCAAAGGAAGAGTCCATGCGCGTGGACTCCTCTTCATGCGCGTGGGGACTTCTTTTACCATGAAAACTAGATGGGAGGGGGCAGAAATCTTTTCTTTAAGCATCTCATCTGGAGTCCCTTGGATCAAGAATAGATGGCCAGAAGAAATCCGTTGCTTTTTGGTCGCAACTCCGTCTCAAAACATCGTGACTTTTCTAAGGTTTCTTCCGAGGTTTTTCTTCATCAGAAAATCTTGAAATAAATCAGGAAAAGCGTGAAAAATCTGAGGGGACACGTGAGGATGGAAAGAATGTGATTCTTAGGATAGCAGAGGGTTGCATTGTTTTTGAAAAGACACCCCTCTGATATCTATAAATAGGGTTGGGTTTCGGGGGTTTTCATGTAAGATAATTCAGAGATCAGATTCCCTTTCTTCCTCTCCAAAATACTCCTTCCCCTTGTTCTTGTTGGGTATTGTTTCCCTTACAGAAGTATCCTCTGTCGAAACTCTGACCCTAAACCAGAATAAGAGAAAGGTCTTGAACGGTAAAGGAAAGAAACAGGAAGGGTCTCTTTTCTTTCTTGAATTAAGACATTACTTGTCTTAATTTTTCTTCCACTTCAAATAAGAATTTTCTACAAGGATTGAAGTTGAGGAAAGGATCAAGAAGATGAAAGAAGGGAGAAAGGGAATTTTCAAGAAAGAAAATTCCAGCCTATAAGTCCAAGAATTGAATTATTGAAAAAGAATTCAAGAAGAGGATCCAAGATCAAGAAGTTGTTGTCTTCATCTCTTCTCCGTGTGGATCACCATTGGAGGGTGAACATTTGGGCACCTGGTGGAGATTTGCATTTTGGATATTATGGTACAGGTTAGTACTTACATATATATATACTTAAATCATGTATAAGAATGATATATATTTTTAATTTTTTTTAAGGAGATCTAGGGCAAAAGGGTTTGGTATAGATTTCATAAGATAAAAATTTTGAAATCCATGTTTCCGCCTTGGTCAACAAACCCAACAGAAACCTCGTTTACAGCAGTCAGACAGGGCCCCGCAACCGAGGAATGGAATACTTGCAGGCAGGAGCCTGAAATGGCGGGAAACCCACCGTCAATGCCTAGAAAGGAGAGCTCCCGCGCTCGGCCAAAAGCCTCACCAGTCTTCCCCCTTTCGTGATACACTGCGGACGAGGCGGTCCAGCCACTTAGCTCTCTGACCTGAAGAAGAAGGGGGAGGAGAGGGTCTAGAGGTCTCAGGGAGCCCCTTGAAATGAACGCGGGCTGAAGGCAGTTCGATGATGATATAAAGGGATGGTAAAATCTGATGGAAAGGTAAATCGTAAGGGAGAGAAAACACCAAGAGAACGATCCTTGGAGGCAAAAAGAAGTCCTCAGGCACGAGCTCGGTGAACCCAGCGCTGGAAGCTGGGCTTCAACTCCCTTGTTCCCCCATCTTCTTTCGTTTACATCTCCTCTAAGCATGGGAATCCTTCGGGAACCCATCTTGGGGGATCTGTTCCATCTTGCCGCTCTCTAACTTGACCGTCGGAGTGCCCCCGCCGGAATCCCTGCCCGGGTCTCTGACTTTGTTTTGCAGGTCCGGGAGCTTGGAGATCTCGATGTGAGAGAGTCCGAGACAGGTGCCAGCTCAAGAGCTACAGGCCACCACGATGAGATCGGTAACATTTTCATTTACAGATTTGGCTAATTTATTTGATTTCTAAGGAAAGTAATGGAAGGACCTCCACTGACTTTATCCTTACCTGGCCAGTTAGCCAGTTAGTTTTTGACTTGGAGGGCTTCAAAGTGGCCTTGATAATTAGGAGCTATCTAGATATATATTAACCTTAGGATAGAGAGTCCATTGTTAGCTAACTTGTTTGCTAACAAAATTTTAACCTAATTAAATACCCTTCCCTATCATCTATAGATTTAGGACCCTCTAGGTTTCTCATCTTTAGAATTCTCATCTCATCTATCTCTCCTTTCTTTTATTTTCTTCATCTATAATAAATTAAAATAATAAAAAAATCCTACAAAGAGATAGTGATGATTGGTTAGATACAATCAAAGCTTACAAGATTATGAGATCACTGAGGGAGAAATGGAATCCAATGATCAACCTAAAACCCTACATGATTATTATACTAAGAAAGAACTAGATTCCAATGTGCAACCTAAAATCCTAAGGAATTATTGCGATTCGGATTCCATTAAATGACCTAAAAGCCTAATGGATTATTGTTACATGACTAAAGAAGAAACAGGCTCTAATGCACATAAGACCTTACAGGACTATTGTTACTTGAGTAATTCTATCCAACCAAAATCTAGTGATATATACCTAAAATCATAATGGATTTTAGGACCCTAAGAGAGAAATGGATTCTAGCATACAACCTAAAACACTAATGGTGTGGGCACCAGGATCCGACAGATGCTCCTCAACCCTCTCTGGATCTCAGATTAGGGTTCCACTTCTGTGAGTCCTGTAATAAGGCTATGAGCCAAAGTAATTATATAATTTCTAGTCTTGTACCTTAATCAATTTGGATCAAGTCTAGGTCATGGGTCCTGAATTTATTTTTGGTTCGAGTCTGAGTTTGGATTGGGCCCAAGCCTAATTGAAGTCAACCTGGCTTTCAAGACCAAGTCAAAGTCCTTGTGGGCCAACCCACCTCTTTCACTTGGAAAGAAGCCAACTCAGGTGCCACCTCAGCCACCTATGTGGTGCCACATCAGTTGCCACTTGGACATCCAAGGAGGGAAACTAGGTGGCGCCCTCATGCATTCCACACGTCCTCTCCATGCCTTTTCTCTTGGGAGACCTTGGAAGGAGGAGGCATCATTCCCCTCTTCCCTCCCCAACTTCATGCCATGATCCATCAAAATGTGGGGGTTGAAGATCCTTAAGAGACCAAGCCACAAAGAGACCAAGCCCCACAAAGCAAGCCCTCTTCCAAGCCTCTTCCCAAATGTGATCAGCAAAAAGGAAGTCAAAGACATCCAAGTCCAAACTCAAGCAACTCCATTTGGGCATGACTCCAAGTGGGCGTGAAGGATCAAAAGCACAGCCAACGACAAGCCTTTCCTGGTTCCATGTTCCCACAATGAGCATGCAAATGAAGGAAGTCAAGAGGCCAATCCCCATCTCCAAGCCCTCCCACATGCCACGCCCAATCCAAATCACCTTTGGTTGGCCAAAGAGAGGAGAAGGTCAAATGTTTTTGGCACCACCCAAGAAAGTTTGTAATTTTGTTTCATTTGAAATTCAAATGGGCCTTGGGTGCCTATTTAAAGGACCCAATCCCTCCCTTGTAAGGTGATTGAATGATTAATGAAAAAGAGTTTGAGTTTTCTATCCTCCAACCATTGTCTCTTAGACTAGGTTTGAGTGAAGTTGCCTTCATCCCCAGGGACGTCGAGTGCAGTGAGGCCACTTGTCCGTTGCCCCAAGGCGTCGCAAGTCATTCGTCCTCCTGGACATCAAGTGGTGTGAGGCCATAATACTTCGTCCTCCAGGTCGTCGCCGGGTGAGAGGCCCCAAGTTATCTCCTTCTTCAACTTCAGAATCTAGCCGGACACCGGGCTCGAAGCCCCTTCTCAACCCATCTTAGTCCTTTTCAATACATTTCTCCATTATGCTAATCCTTATTTTGTTTGCCTATTAATCCTCCCAGGCATCTCGGGCACCGGAGACAGTCGGCTTTGCCATCGTGACTTTCTGACCGAAAGCCAGTGCTTCCACGGGTTCAACTGCTCGGGCATCCATGCAGCATCGACCGAGTTGAGCGATCTCTGCATCAGGCGCTTCAGACATGTGAGGTTTGCTCTCTCTATTTCCTAAGTAGGTATTGAATTTCGAGCTTAGTCCTACTGATGTTTCTTAATCCCGGGATCCTGTTCTTGTTTTCACTATTTAGGGATTTGAACTGCTGGTGTAAGCTTCCGTTATGCATTTCTCTTATTGAACATCTTTGCTTGTGATCGGGAATCAAAATCCTAAGAAAAACAACTAAAAAAACTAATCAACCCTAAAAAAAAAAGAAAAAAAAAAGTTCCTTTGCATCGTAAGCATCCATACTAGCATCTACATCCCTAGATACCCTCTATCTCCGCATCATTTTTGGTATTAGAGCAAGGCTAGGACTAGTGCATTTTGTTTTCTTTTATTTTCTAAATTCTGGTCAGCCCGTATATGGTCTAATCAATGGATTGTTTCTCTCTGTAGAGACCTCCAATTTCATGATTTCTATTATATTAGATCTCCTTGAATTCAAAGTATTTTTTCTATTTTCTCAGATTTTATTTCAGTTTGTAAAATTTCTACAAGCCAAAATACTACCTGAGAAAATCTCAGGTCTGAAATTTCAGCATGCATCTCATTCATTCATTTAGTTTATTTCTTGCATTTAGGGGCATATTTGCATTCCTACATTTTGTTTAGCATTCACACATCTAAAAGACACAACAAAACAAGAAAATTCTAAGTCATTTCATTAGTCTTTTTTTTTTTGTGTGTGCATCATTCTCCATAACGTATCTTAAGGGCGTTAAATTAACATAGGGTCAGGATTTCATTACCTGTCCCTAGCCCAAAAACCACCACCCAATATATCAAATCCTAGCCATTAACTAAAATTGATTAGACGTTTAATCTGCTCTAGTGAGCTAGGGACACCCACGAGTCGGGTCGACACAAGTGCCGAGCCAAGCTTGATTACTTGTTGGTGTGTGCTTGAGTAGCTGGTGTCTAGGCAAGTGGTTTAGGAACTATAGCCCGAAGAGAAGTGGGTTGGTTCGCTTACCTAGCCAATTTCCAATTGGTGTCTAGGCAAGCAAAGAGGAACCTCCACTAACCTTACACTTACCTAGCCAGGTGCCAAGTTACTACTTCCAGGTTCATCTTCTTGACTTTACATTTGGAGAGATCTCCTAGGTCTAGCAAACCGTAGCATCATTTGTTACATGTGCACTAGATCAGGAACCTCTTTTCACCCACCTTCTCCACCCTCTACCGAAACCATGGACCAACTTCGAGCTGACATTGGAGCCCTAACTCAATCCATGACCCAGTTAGGCAACCAGTTGAAAAATAGACTGGATTAGATAGAGGCCAGATTAAGACCCCTAGAAGAAGCTGCTAGGCCCTGACCTGAACCCAGTCCTGAGTCCCCTCATCCAAGGAGAAACCTGCCATAAGACCCTTACTTTGAGGATGACTTTGGGAGAGACCCTGACCCCTTTGTTGATACCCATCCTAGGAGACCCAATCTAGAGGATCGTGAAGAAAGGGCCCTTAGGAGCATCAAGCTTGAGGCACCCACTTTCGATGGTAGTTTAGATCCCAGGGTGTATGAAGATTGGGAGTCTGCTATGGAGTAGTATTTTGACTGGTACTCTATGTCAGAAAGAACTACGTTTAAGTTTTCCAAGCTTAGGTTGGTTCACCAAGCTATGTTGTTCTAGAATAGTGTTCAAAATTACAAAGAGCAGAAAGGTCAATTACCCATAACCGCCTGGGGGGAAATGAGAGATAAGCTTAGAAGGAAATACTTACCTGCATCCTACACCCAGAAACTGTTGGACCAATGGCATACCTTAAGTCAAGGGAGTAAGAGTGTGGCCGATTACATCGCCATGTTTGATGAATATGTTATGCGATGTAAGGTTGTTGAATCACCTGAGGTAACCCTGTCTAGGTTTAGGGCTGGCCTACACCCAGACATTTAGAGAGAGATGTACTTTAGAGCAACCAGAACCATGGAAGAGGCTTACCATGTTGCCAGGCTTTGTGAGCATTTACAGAGAGCTCCCACCTACAGAAGACTTGAGCCCTTAAGGAACCAGAGCCGAATCCCTGGATCAACCCAAAGTTACAGCCAGGCTTACCCGAGTCGACCAAGCCCAAACCGAATTGATCGTAGTCGACCAAACCTAGCCCGACCCAGTCCTAGTCATCCCAGCCTGAATCAACCCCAATACAGTAGAGAGGAAAAGGGTAAGGCTATTGAAGTCCTGAGGAGACCTGATCCCCAAGGTAAATGCATTAGGTGTCATAAATCTGGACATTTTGCTAGTCAGTGCACCGTCCCTACCCTACTCATAGATGAACCAACTGAGACTGAACCCGAACCAATCGTTGAACCAGAGGAGGACGTCTATGATCCCGAAAATCAGTTGTTGGAAGAGTATGAGGGAGAGGAAGAAGTGTATGAATCTGAAGACCTTGTAGGAGTAGTCCGATGCATCCAAGCCCAAAACATAGTAGAGGAAGACTGGCATAGGACCAACATCCTACGGACCCTGATCAAGTTAGGAGATACGGCTAGTAAGGTCATCATTGATAGTGGAAGCTGTGTTAATGCCTTTTCCTTGAGTACAGTCAAATCTTTAGGACTAGCCACAGTTCCCCACCCCAACCCTTACAAAGTCTCTTGGATAGATTCAACTTCAATCCCAGTAAAATCTAGGTGCCAAATCAAGATAAAAATGAGTTTCTATGAAGAATCGATTTGGTGTGACGTCTTACCCATGGGTGTGGGTAGTATCATTCTAGGACGACCCTGGCTTTTCGACCATGATGCCACGCTTTATGGTCGATCCAATACCTATGTCTTTTTCCACCAAGGGAAAAAGATCACAATCAACCCAATCCAACCTAAGGACCCCGTCAAGAAAGGATTTAGTAGCCTTAAGGAGAAGAAAACAGAAGTCAACCTGATCACACCTAATGAGCTAGAGAAAGAGATTTTAGAGGGAGCCCCTGTTTGGATTCTAGCCACCAAGGAGAGTCACGAACCAACCAATGTAGAACACCCCAAGAGGCAGTAAAGACTCTAAAAGAATTTGAGGATGTTTTCCCGGAAGAATTACCTGATCAACTGCCACCACTTAGGGACATCCAGCATGCTATAGATTTGGTCCCAGGATCCACTTTGCCCAACCTTCCCCACTATAGGATGAACCCCACTGAACATCAGGAACTTCAGAAACAAGTGGGAGAGCTGCTTAGGAAGGGTTTTCTTAGGGAGAGTTTAAGTCCCTATGCCATCCTTGCCCTACTTACCCCTAAGAAAGACGGGACCTTGAGAATGTGTGTGATAGCAGGGCTATCAATAAAATTATAATAAAATATAGTTTTCCTATTCCCCTCCTGGATGATATGCTCGATATGATGGCCGGTGCCACTATCTTTTCCAAGATAGACCTCAAGAGTGGTTACCACCAGATTAGAATTCGACTGGGGGATGAATGGAAGACGACATTTAAGACTTAGGATGCTCTGTTCGAGTGGGTAGTGATGCCTTTCGGGTTGTATAATGCGCCCAGTACCTTAATGAGAGTCATGATCCAAGTCTTGCGTGAGTTCACTGGAAAATTCCTAATAGTATATTTTGATGACATCTTGATCTATAGCAAGATCAAAGAGGACCATCTTCACCACTTAAGGTTAGTCTGCCAAAACCTTAGGGAGAATAGCCTTTACGCCAACCCTAAGAAGTGTGAATTTATGACAACTAGGGTTATCTTCTTAGGCTTTGTAGTTACCCCTAAAGGAGTTTCAGCTGACCCCGAAAAGGTTAGAGCTATAGTTGAGTGGCCTGTCCCTGCTAGTATCCACGATGTACGTAGTTTCCATGGCCTAGCCACATTTATAGACATTCCATTCGAGGATTCAGTTCAATTGTAGCACCTATAACTGACTGCATCAGGAAGGGAGGCTTTCAATGGACTAAAGCTACAAACAAAGCCTTCCTTGAAATTAAGGATAGAATGATACAAGCACCTGTCCTGAGATTTCCAGATTTTTCTAAGGTTTTCGAGGTTGCTTGTGATGCTTCGGGAGTTGGAATTGGTGGAGTACTTAGTCAGGAAAAAAACCCCGTGCCCTTCTTTAGCGAAAAACTTAATGAGGCCAAAATTAAGTACTCGACTTACGATAAGGAGTTTTATGCAGTCATCCAATCCCTTAGGTAATGGAGGCACTACCTGTTATCCCATGAGTTTGTCCTGTTTTTAGACCATGAAGCCCTTCGATACCTGAACTCCCAGAAGAGATTGAACCCTAGGCACGCTAAGTGGGTCGAGTATATCCAAGCCTATACATTTGTGCTTAAACATCGTGCTGGTATTGAGAATAAGGTAGCTGATGCCCTTAGCCATCATGCCCTTTTGTTAAACACAGTTAAGACTGAGATTGTAGGATTTGACCGACTTAAGGAGCAATATGAATCTTGTCCTGACTTCAGTGAGATCTTCCAATCTAAGCTTCAAGAACCATTTAGTGCCCATAGTGACTATACCTTACAGGATGGTTATCTTTTCAAGGGTAATAAGTTGTGCATTCCCAAGACTTCACTCGGAGATTTTTTAGTGTGGGAAACCCATGCGGGAGGCCTAGCTGGTCACTTTGGTAGGGAGAAGACCACTTTAGCTGTTGAAGACCAGTCCTTTTGCCCTAGCCTTAAAAAAGATGTCGCCAATATTGTCTCTAGGTGCCGGACCTGTGCTGTGGCCAAGCAGCAGAAACAAAATACTGGCCTTACACCCCCTTGCCCGTAGCTAGCCACCCTTGGCAAGACCTCAGCATGGATTTTGTGGTAGGATTACCCAAGACCGCAAGGAAGCACGATTCTGTCTTTGTAGTAGTGGATAGGTTCTCCAAAATGGCTCATTTTATACCCTGCTCCCAGACCCTAGATGCTTCCAAGGTTGCCAAGCTTTTTCTAGAACATGTGGTTAAGTTACAAGGCCTACCCAAGACCATAGTTTCCAATAGGGATGTCCGCTTCAGTAGCTATTTCTGGAAAACCCTTTAGCACCTCCAAGGCACCAAGCTCCAATTCTCCACTGCCTACCACCCGCAAACCGATGGACAAACTGAGGCAGTCTACCATAGCCTAGGAAGCCTTCTTAGAAACTTGATAGGTGAACATACGGGAAATTGGGATCTTCTTTTACCTCGAGCCGAGTTTGCCTACAACAGCTCTGTGAATAGGACCACCGGGAATAGTCCTTTGAAGTTGTCTGTGGATACAAGCCTAACCGACCTCTTGACCTGATTCCCCTACCCATCCATGCACATGTCTCCGAGTCTGCTGATTCACTTGCACAGCATATTAGGGACATGCATAAAGAAATTAGCCAGAAAATTAATATAAGTAATAACACATATAAAAGGCTGGCTATTTTCCGAAAGCGAGCAAAAGTGTTTGAAATAGGGGATTTTGTAATGATTAGGCTACGGCCCAAACGGTTTCCACCGGGAACCGTTAAGAAGCTTCATGCTCGTGGGGTGGGTCCCTTTAAACTGATTAGGAGACTGGGACCTAATGCCTATGTACTAGAATTACTATCCGGATTATGGAATTAGCTCTATATTCCATATCTCTGACTTAGTCGAGTATAGAGAACCCGCAAAGCATATCTAGTGAGCTGTTTGGGCCTGACCTCCCTTTTGAGAGTGAACTGAACCTGAGTGTCCACCTCCAAATATATTGAGCGAGGAGAGCGGATCGAGCGTGTCCTGGATGACCAAGCTATCACTACCTGGGGTAAGGGCTATCAACTTTACTTGGTCCGATGGCAAGGCGACCCGTATCTGATGACTCGTGGACCAACGGAGGACTTGCAGTGCATCGACCCCGACATTCTGGAGAGGTACCAAAGCCAAGCTTACCCTTACTCGATAGGGTCGAGTTCCTCCCACCCCGGGAGAACTGGTGTAGGCACCAGGATCCGACAGAGGCTCCTCAACCCTCTATAGATCTCAAATTAGGGTTCCACTTCTATGAGTCTTGTAATAAGGCTATGAGCGAAAGTAATTTTATAATTTCTAGTCTTGTACATTGACCAATTTGGGTCAAGTCTAGGTCATGGGTCCTGTATTTATTTTGGTTCGAGTCTGAGTTTGATTGGGCCAAGCCCAATTGAAGTTAACCTGGCATTCAAGACTAAGTAAAAGTCATTGTGGGCCAACCCACCTCTTTCACTTGGAAAGAAGCCAACTCAGGTGCCACCTCAGCCACCTATGTGGTGCCACATCAGTTGCCACTTGGACATCCAAGGAGGAAAACTAGGTGGCGCCCTCATGCATTCCACACGCCATCTCCTTGCCTTTTTCTCTTGGGCGACCTTGGAAGGAGGAGACATCATTCCCCTCTTCCCTCCCCCACATCATGCCATGATCCATCAAAATTTGGGGCGTTGAAGATCCTTGAAGAGACCAAGCCACAAAGCAAGCACTCTTCCAAGCCTTCTTTCCAAAGTGATCGTGAAAGAACGAAGGTCAAAGACACACTCCCCTCTCCAAGCCTTCAACCTTGCAACGCCCAAAGCTCCCTCCATTTGGTCGGCCATGAATCACTCCAAAGTGGGCGTTAAAGGATCCAAGGAAGCACATCCCTTCAAGCAAACCTTGTTCCACGTTTTCTTCCCAAAATGAGCATGCAAATGAAGGAAGTCAAAAGGCCAATTCCCCTCTCCAAGCCCTCCCACATGCCATGCCCAATCCAAATCAACTTTGGTTGGCCAAAGAGAGGAGAAGGTCAAATGTTTTTTGGCGCCACTCAAGAAAGTTTGTAATTTTGTTTCATTTGAAATTCAAATGGGCCTTGGGTGCCAATTAAAGGACCCAATCCCTCCCTTGTAAGGTAATTGAATGATTAACGAAAAAGAGTTTGAGTTTTCTATCCTCCAACCATTGTCTCTTAGACTAGGTTTGAGTGAAGTTGCCTCGTCCTCTGGGACGTCGAGTGGTGTGAGGCCACCTGTCCGTCGCCCCATGGCGTCGCAAGTTCTTCGTCCTCCTGGACATCGAGTGGTGTGAGGCCATAATCCTTCGTCCTTTGGGACATCGTGGGGTGCGAGGCCCCAAGTTATCTCCTTCTTCGACTTCGAAATCCAGCCGATCACCGGGCTCGAAGCCCCTTCTCAACCCCATCTCAGTCCCTTTCAATACATTTCTCCATTACGCTAATCCCTATTTTGTTTGCCTACAAGTCCTCCCTGGCATCTCGGGCACCGGAGACACTCGCTTTGCCATCGTGACCTTTCGACCGAAAGCTAGTGCTTCCACGAGTTCAACTACTCGGGCATCCAGGCCACATCCACCGAGTTGAGCGATCTCTGCATCAGGCGCTTCAGACGTGTAAGGTTTGCTCTCTCTATTTCCTAAGTAGGTATTGAATTTCGAGCTTAGTCCTACCAGGGTTTCTAATCCTGGGATCCTGTTCTTGTATTCACTATTTAGGGATTTGAACTACTGCATTTCTCTTATTTCTAATCTTTGCTTGTGATCGAGAATCAAAACCCTATGAAAAACAACTAAAAAAGCTCATCAACCCTAAAAAAAAAGAAAAAAAAAAAGTTCCTTTGCATCGTAAGCATCCATACTAGCATCTACATCCCTAGCTACCCTCTATCTCTCATCACCTAAGGGTTATTGTTATCTAGATTTCACTGAATGACCTAATACCCTATAGGACTATTGGTATCCGATTGTCTTTGTCCAACCATCTAGAAGTAGATTCTTAGCTACCAATTTTATGAATAGATCTTAACCAATTGATATATTCTAAATTTACTAGATTCGAAGATGCATATAATTATACAAGGGAGCCTGAAGAGACTAAATGGTATCTTATATCTGTATGATAGAGGAAGTCCTAGAATGTAAAGGATATCCAATTAAACCATGCATGTGCACCCATGTGCATTGCGTGCAATGCACCAGATTATGTCATAGAGGAGTATCCTTATTTAAATGTATCCAACCCAAATAGGTTTACACAGGGAGTGCAGAGATATATATAACTAAACCTTATATACAACCTATAATGTAGGATTGGGATATTGTTGGCTCCACCCAGAGATTTTGATGAATAACAAAACATTGAGTGCATATTGTATTCTAATGAAGATTTCAAGTTGTGAGTTTTCAGGAAGAAAGCACCTCAAAATTCCAAAGACTTATGGTGTATGGCACGCAATGGCACGGAGCATTCTCACATATCCGGGCATCCTCTTCATTGAAAAGGGCATATAATTGTTTAACTATTATGTGTTTATGTATTCATGATTTTATTTGTGTTTTCGAAGCATTTACACTTGAATCTGGTTATTTTCAGTCTCAAGTGTCGACACCTGGACAGTCAAGTGTCGACACTTCAGCATTTGGCATGGACAAAAATCCTTGGCACGCCAAGTGTCGACACCTATATTCAAGTGTCGACACACTTAGGTTCCAAGTGTCGACTCAAGGCCTGAGATTTTTGAAAATACAAAACTTTGTTGTTTTAAGGTTTTTGTGTCGACACCTGACAGCCAAGTGTCGACACTTGCAGCCTGACAGCTCTAATGGATCTATTTTTCTGGCTTGCAGAAGTTAGTTTTCAAGCTCCAAACGGCTATTTCCAAAGCTCCAACGGTCACAAACCATTTTAGAAGGTTTTTGGTGTATTAATCTCCACCAACCTCATTTTAAAGCAAGAGAAAAAGAGAAAGCAAGAGAGAAGTCTATTCAAGAGCATTCAAGTCTACTCAAAAGCCAAAAAGCCAATATTCTCTCCAAACTTCAAATCAAAAGTCTCTTCTAGCTTGATTCCACTGAAAAGCCTACTAGCTCAACCTTACTTCATTCCAAAAAGAGGCACCTTGAAAAAGAGTGAAGACAAAGCATCCTTTTGGGCTTCAAAGATTCCAATCTACTCTTGAAGAGAGTTTGTTGTAGCTTTTAAATTTCATATCTGTTTTAATTGTGTTTTGACCTTGCTTTCAAGGGTGTCTTGAAAGAAGGTTTTTGTGGTTTGTGGTGAGCCAAAGTGTTAAAATCAACTAGGGTTAACTTGTGAGCCCGAAGACAAAACAAGTATTTAGGTTTGTTGGTAAGCCTAGGTGACAAAACCAACTTAGGTTTTGACTTGTGAGCCTTGTGAAAAACAAGTCAACTGTAATTTGGTATGGATTATAGTGGAATTACCAAGGGTGGCTTGGTGAGTGGATGTAGGTGCTAGGTTTGCACCGAACCACTATAAACTTTGTGTTTGTGTGTGATTGCTCTTTTCCTCTCATACTCTTTAATTAATTGCTATCATCTTGCATCTAATTTATTATTGCTCACAAGCACCACTGGACCTTCATTTTATTGTGTTAAATTTTTAAAAGACCCAATTCACCCTCCCCTCTGGGCTCCATTTCTGGGCAACAAGTGGTATCAGAGCACCGGTACTCTCTTGTAGGTCCAAGGATCTTGAGTAAAAGATCATGGCAGCCCCAATAGGCATGGGTCTTATTGAAGGTCAAGCTTCAAACCAATCCCCACTTTTTAATGGCAAAAATTACACATACTGGAAGACACGCATACGCATATTTATACAAGCTCTTGATTATAATTTGTGGAGAACAATTGTAAAAGGTCCTCATCAGCCTACAATGATGATTAATGGCATTCTCACTCCAAAAATGGAAGATGATTGGGATGAGAATGACATTAAGCAAATTGAGCTTAATGCTAAGGCAATGAACCTTTATTTTGCTCTCTCGATCCTAGTGAGTTTAATAGAATATCAAACTGTCTCTCCGCAAAGGAGATTTGGGATACACTTGAGGTTACCCATGAGGGTACACACCAGTGAAAACCACCAAGGTTAACATGCTAATTCACACATATGAAATGTTTAAAATGGAACCTACTGAATCTATCAGTGAGATGTATACTAGGTTCACAAACATTGTGAATGGCATGAGAAGTCTAGGAAAAATAATTTCTAACGGTGAACTTGTGAATAAACTTCTCAGGTCTCTACCAGCTTCATGGGATGCAAAGGTCACTGCAATTGAAGAAGCTAAAGATGTCAACACTCTCCCCACTGGAACAACTGTTGGGTTCCTTGATGACTTATGGGCTATCCCTCAAACAAAAGAATGGAGAGGTGGATAAAAAGAAGAAGACGATCGCGTTCAAATCTACTACTAGAGAGGACTCAAGCGAAGAATCTGAAGAGGATGACGAAGAAGATGAAACGGCTGTGCTAGCAAGAAAATTCAGAAGGTTTATGAGGAAGAAAAAGTTCAACTACAAAAAGAAACCTCTGAAAGGTGAGCCGAGTAAGGAAAAAGATAAGGAAAAGAAGGAGGAGCAGCCACATGCTTTGAGTGTAAAAAACCCGGGCATTTCAAGGTAGACTGCCCCTTGTTAAAGAAAAGCAGAAGAAAGCTAAGAAAGAAAGCCATGATGGCAACCTGGAGTGAAAGTGAAGACTCCAGCTCTGAGGAAGAACAGCAGGAAGTAGCAAATTTCTGTCTGATGGCCGATCAAGAAGAGGTATGTTCTGAAACCGAAAATGAATTATCTTTTGATAAGCTTCATGAGATTATTGATGAACTAGTCATAGAATTTCAAAAATTAAAGTCAAAACATAAAGACTTAAAGAAGCAAAATCTGGAACTAGCTAAAACAAACAACAACCTTTTAAATGAAAATGAATACCTTCTAATACGAAATAAAAATTTAAATGATAAGATTATGGCTCTTGAAAAAGAAAAGGATATATTTGAAAAGAAAACTAACTTACTTTCAAATGAAAAATTGTCAAGACAAATAAAGAAATTTTAATAGAAAACAAAAGATATAAAGAAGAAATCGAAAAAACTAAAATTTTTGTTGAAAAATTTACTTACAGTTCTGAAAAATTAAATTTACTATTAAATAACCAAAGAGCAGTATTTGACAAAGCTAGATTAGGATTCAGAACTCATAAGAAACAGAAACTCTTTAAAAATTTCTTTGTGCCTGCATCTTCATCCATTACATGCTATACTTGTGGTATTAAGGACATAAATCTTATATGTGCAACAAAAGAAAATTAAAAATACTAAGAAAGTTTGGGTTCCAAAGGAACCAATGCCACTAACCAAAAAGGATCCAAGATGGCTTGGGTACCTAAAGTCTCCACTTGATCTTTATTGCAGGTATGCCTTGCAACCAACAAGAAAAGAATGTGGTACATTGATAGCGGTTACTCAAGGTATATGACAGGAGATGTGGAGCAGTTCTCATCACTCATATATCAAAATGGAGGCAATGTAACTTTTGGTGATAATGGAAAGGGAAAAATAATTGGTATTGGTAAAATCCATATCACCCCTACCTCTTATATTGATAATGTTTTATATGTTGATGGATTAAAACATAACTTGCTTAGCATTAGTCAATTTTGTGACAAAAATTTTAAAGTTGTTTTTGAATCTTCTTTGTGCATTGTTTCTAGTCTAGATGACAATGGCATTAAGTTCATCGATCATAGGCATGGCAATATTTATATGGTTGATCTTGATGATCTCCCTATTCAGAAAGGTCAATGTCTAGTGGCAATGGAAGCCAAGATTGATGAAACTAGTTGGCTTTGGCATCATAGACTAGGACATGCAAGCATGCATTTAATTTCAAAACTTAGCAAAAAGAATTTAGTAAAAGATTTGCCTAAACTCAATTTTGAAAAAGATAAGATTTGCAGTGCATGTCAACTTGGAAAACAAACAAAATCTTCTTTCAAACCAAAAGGAGTAATCTCTACATCTAGACCTTTGGAATTGCTTCATATGGACCTCTTTGGGCCTACTAGAAAATCTAGTTTGGGAGGTAAGAAGTTTGGTCTAGTAATTGTAGATGATTTCTCCGTTTTACTTGGGTCATGTTTTTAGCACATAAAGATGAAATGTTTTCTGAATTTATTAGATTTCATAAAAGAGTTTTAAATGAAAGAGGTGTTTCAGTAATATCTTTAAGAAGTGATCATGGAACTGAATTTGAAAATGCCGATTTTATAAATTCTGTATTGAAAATGGAATTCATCATAATTTTTCTGTACCTAGGACACATCAACAAAATGGGGTAGTAGAAAGATAAAATAGAACTCTTGAAGAAATGGCACGGACCATGCTTTGTGAAAATGATTTACCTAGATACTTTTGGGCGGAAGCCATAAATACTGCATGCTATATTTTAAATCGAGTTTTAATTCGACCGATTTAAAGAAAACCCCTTATGAGCTTTGGAAGGGTAGAAACCTTCAATTCATTATTTTCATATTTTTGGATGCCGTTGTTTCATCTTAAACAATGGTAAAGATAATCTAAGTAAATTTGATGCCAAATTAGATGAGGGAGTTTTTCTAGGCTACTCCACATCTAGTAAGGCATACAGGGTCTTCAACAGAAGTACACTTATTGTTGAAGAATCCATTCATGTGTTATTTGATGAAACTAACCAAAAATCTTTAAGAAAAGAAGATGCACTTTTTGATGAATCAGGTAGCAAGAAAACTGAAAAAATAAACAACAATGAAGGACTTACCAAGGAACAGAATGATGATCAAAACACTGACGGACTAGATCAAGCAAAGGTAATGAAAATACATCAACTGTTGATCCATTACCAAAAGAATGGAGGTATGCTCATGGACACCAAAAGAACTAATTATAGATGATCCATCTAAAGGTGTAAGTACTCGATCATCTCTTAGAAATATTTGTGATTACTTAGCTTTTGTATCTCAAATTGAACCTAAAACTATTGAGGAAGCTGAATGTGATAGTAATTGGATAAATGCTATGTAAGATGAACTTAATCAATTTAAAAGGAACATTGTTTTGACACTAGTGGATAGGCCTTCAAACACATAAATTATTGGCACAAAATGGGTTTTTCGAAATAAACTTGATGAAAATGGAATAGTAATTAGAAATAAAGCTAGACTAGTTGCTAAATGATACAATCAGGAGGAAGGATAGATTTTGATGAAACCTTTGCTCCTGTGGCTAGACTTGAGGTAATTAGGATATTATTGGCTTTCTCTTGTTTCATGAATTTTAAACAATATCAGATGGATGTTAAAAGTGCCTTTTTAAATGGATTAATTGAAGAAGAAGTTTATGTTGAACAACCCCCTGGTTTTGAATGTTCTGAATTTTCAAATCATGTTTATAAATTTCATAAAGCTTTATATGGATTAAAACAAGCTCCAAGAGCTTGGTATGATCGTTTAAGCTCCTTTTGCTGAAAAATGATTTTACTAGAGGTAATGTAGATAAAACTTTGTTTTTAAGAAAAAGAATGATGATCTCTTAGTAGTACAAATCTATGTTGATGATATAATATTTGGTGCTACTAATGAATCTCTTTGTCAAGATTTTGCAAGATTAATGCAGGGTGAGTTCGAGATGAGCATGATGGGAACTGAATTTCTTCCTCGGACTCTAGGTAAGGCAAACCAAAGAGGGGATCTTCATCACCAAATAAAATATAAAAAGAGAAATACTCAAGAAGTTTGGGATGGAGAACACTAAGCCATTAGGTACCCTTATGAGCTCTACATGTAGACTTGACAAAGACGAATCAGGTAAGTCTATAGACCAAAAATTATATCGTGGAATGATTGGTTCACTGTTATATCTTACTGCCAGTAGGCCAGATATCATGTTTAGTGTCTGTATGTGTGTTGGATATCAGTCCAATCCTAAAGAGTCTCATCTTTTGGCTGTTAAATGCATACTTAGATATCTGTCTGGCTCTATTGAAATGGTTTATGGTACTCTAGAGATTCTTCATTTGATTTAATTGCTTATTCTGATGGTGACATTGCTGGGTGTAAACTTGATCGTAAAAGTACTAGTGGAACCTGTCAGTTTCTTGGAGTAAATTTGATCTCCTGGAGTAGCAAGAAACAGAACTCAGTTGCTCTATCTATGGCGGAAGCCGAATATATAGCAGCTGGGAGCTGTTGTGCTCAAATCCTCTGGATCAAACAACAACTCGAAGATTTTGGCATTAAACTAAGACACCCATAAGATGTGACAATACTAGTGCAATCAACCTATCTAAAAATCCTGTGCAACATTCACGAAGTAAACACATTGAAATAAGACAGCATTTCATAAGAGATCATGTACAAAACTCTAATGTAATTCTTGATTTTGTTTGTACTAATGATCAGTTAGCTGATGTGTTTACAAAGCCTTTGTGTGAGGATAGGTTCTGTCTGATTAGAAGAGAGTTAGGTGTCATTGATCCATTCTCCTAGAACTCTCTTAGTATCATCTTTACCTATATCCTAAACTCAAAACCTATTGCTTAAAACCCCAAAACACTGTCAAAATTTTTCCTATTTTTTCTGGATTTTCCCGAATTTTTTGGCCAAGTGTCGACACTGGAAAGCGTCAAGTGTCGACCCTGACCAAGTGTCGACACTTGACAAATATGAAGTGTCAACACTTGCGAATATGAAACTGTTTTTAATCGGACCAAATGGTGAGTTTTTGAAATTTTCTTCCCCCCTGATTTCTTGGAACAGTGGTCCCCTCTGTCCAAATCCATCCTTTCACCCCTCAATCCTTCACAAATCAGGTATTTCTCCTTTCTAATTTCATTTTATTTTTCTTTGTTTTTTAATTTAGTTGTTTTCGAACCAAACTACCATGTTTTGGGTTTTCCAAATATTTTTCTTGAATCTAATCAGATTTTTTGCATGTTTTAATGAATTTCTAAAACTTCATTCGAGGGAATATGTTTTAGATTTGTTTTTCTCAGATTTCCCTAATCTTTTGATCGTTTTTCACCCCTGTTTCGCAAAATTCACTGTTTCATTGATTTTGGGTGAAACAAATTGGTTTTCATCTAAATTAATTTACTAAATCCATTTATTGATAATTTGGAAAGGTTTTTCGTAATACTTTTGCGACATTTTCGCCTATTTGCTAAAACCCTAAGTGTTTAGACCCAAATCCTATGGTTTTTGATTTTTAGACCTTACAAAAATAAATTTTCCAAAGATTCAAATGTGCTCTGCCAAACAAAAATTTTTCCTACAAATTTTGCTCGAAAATTTGTCATTTGATCAAATATATTTTTCAAACTTTGTTGATTCTGGTTTTGAAAACCTATCTGAACCTTTTGTTTCTAATTTCAACCTATGGCCAGTCCCTTATTCTAAACCTTCTTCCTTCTTCCTGGTCAGTTTGCTGTAATGGGTCCTAGGAGGAGACTTGCAGTTAGGGCGAGGCACAGTCATGGTACTGAGAGGAGATCGAAGGCTAGATTTGATCCCGCACAGCCGAGCAGTACAGCCACACCGAGCTCCCCCCCTACAGAGAGGATGGCAGGGAAGTCTGTAGCTTCAGGGAGGAGAGTTGATTTGCAGCGCTTCGACAGGCACCACTTTGGTATTAGGGAGATACTCACAAATGCAGGACTAGTACCCTTCTGCACCATGCAGGAGAGATACTATCCTCACCTAGTGAGGGAGTTCTATGGTGCACTGGACTGTCGACGACTATGTGGTGGACGACATCAGTCAGAGGTATTCAGATCTCCTTGACTGATGAGCTTCTGAGCCGTGTATGGGAGATACCCAGGAGAGGAGTCTGTGCATTTTCTGTAGATGATAGAGAGGCAGCTTTCAGGTGCATCCTTGAGCGAGAGGATGTTCACGGTATATTTCAGTGGTTACCGCGAACCAGTTATCTTTAGAGATGCGCCTGCTGCACCATATTACTGCACGGATCCTACTATCGAAGACTGGCAGATTCGATTTCATCACCGAGAGGAAGCTGATGGTGATGACCAGTCTTATTGAGAGGAGACAGATTGACATACCCACTTTGATGCTCTCACAGATGCATGATGCTGCCACTCAGCACCGACACTATTTGCCATATGGCATGGCACTGACCCGTCCTTTCAAAGCTTGTGGAGTATCACTGGAGGGGGAGATCCCCAAGGAGATACTGCACACGGATGTGTTCGATAAGAGGTCTTTGCACTGGATGGGATTCAGGATGGTTGGAGGTTGATGGGTTCGGAGAGAGTATGGCCAGGAGCCAGATGAGGAGGACGATATTCGAGAGGCTGAGGCTGGACCATCTGAGCAAGCAGTTCTTCCTCCAGTAGATGTACCATCGACACAGGCAGAGCACTGTGTCTCCTGACGCTTCAGCTCCTCCACCACCATCTACCAGACTATCTTTTGAGGAGCATACCAGAGCACAGTTCTCAGAGATCAGAGGTGAGGTGTCTCAGCTGCGTAGCGAGGTCGAGCTTCTACGAGCACATACTACCTCGGAGCATGCTGAGATTCACAAATCCATGGAGGAGGGATTTACTCGCATTGAGAGTCTATTGAGATCATTTATACCTCCTGCAGCACCTGCACTTGCTCGATCTAACGATGATGACGATGATGATGATGATGGCGACGATCACCAGAGCGACCATGCTGATTATGCTGAGGGTGGTGATCAGGATGTTGACAAAGCTACAGAGGTTGTGGGCAGTGACAGTGACAGTGTAGGCGGTGCCGATGCTTATGAGGTTGTCAGTCGAGATCCTCCTACTACACCAACTCCTACTACTACCCTGGTTGACTTCGCACCGGATCTTTTTGCGCCAGCTGATCATCTTTCACCTCCTTCTACTAGATCTTCTAAGATTGTACCCGCATTTGGTCCTACTGGCCACACTAGGAGTCTTAGAGCTTTAGCACCTCCTAGGCATTAGACACAAGATCTAGGATCAGTGCTCCTTTCAGTCTTGATGTTCCATCTGATAAGGATTAGCCTCACAGATGTCTATTTGCTACATGTTTGATACTTATTTGACTCTGATGATATATGTATGTTTCAGCTCATTTGTACTGAAAATTTATCTTATATATATGTGTTTTTGTTCAGTACTCTGTTATCTTGAAAATTTTGTGCTTCAGTTTACTATTCTTTGGCTCTGATACTCTTTATAATGGTATATTTTAACACTGACACTCTTTGATATTAACATAATTTTAGCTCTGATATCTATGTTATTGTTTCTCTACTATATTTTTGTATCCATGCTCATTGTGAGGGGGAGGTTATTCCCCTTTCTTATGATTGACAAAAAGGGGGAGAACAAGTATTGATTTTGATTTTATTGAGAAAAAGGTGTATTGTATTGATTATATTGATTTCACCTTGCAAGAATCTTTGAAGTTTACCTTAATAAGAAGTATCTAATTAAGGGAGAGATTGTTTCCTCCTATCTATAAAGTTTTTGCCTCTATTGTGACTAAAATTCATATTTATAAGTTAAATGGTTAAAGTTTGAACTATATTGGCTCTTCTTTTCATGGTTTTGTCATCATCAAAAAGGGGGAGATTGTTGGCTCCACCCAGTGATTTTGATGAATAACAAAACATTGAGTGCATATTGTATTCTAATGAGGATTTCAAGTTGTGAGTTTTCAGGAAGAAAGCACCTCAAAATTCCAAAGACTTATGGTGTATGGCATGCAATGGCACGGAGCAATTCTCACATATCCGGGCATCCTCTTCATTGAAAAAGGGCATATAATTGTTTCACTATTATGTGTTTATGTATTCATGAATTTTATTTGTATTTTCGAAGCATTTACACTTGAATCTGGATGTTTTCAGTCTCAAGTGTCGACACCTGGATAGTCAACTGTCAACACTTCAGCATTTGGCACTGATAAAAATCCTTGGCACGCCAAGTGTCAACACCTATATTCAAGTGTCGACACCAAGTATCGACACTTAGGTTCCAAGTGTTGACTCAAGGCCTGAGATTTTTGAAAATACAGAACTTTGTTGTTTTAAGTATTTTTGTGTCAAGTGTCGACACCTGACAGCCAAGTGTCGACACCTGACAGCCAAATGTCGACACTTGCAGCCTGACAGCTCTAACGGATCTATTTTTCTGGCTTGCAGAAGTTGGTTTTCAAGCTCCAAATGGCTATTTCAAAAGCTCCAACGGTCACAAACCATTTTTAGAAGGTTTTTGGTGTATTTAATCTCCACCAACCTCATTTTAAAGCAAGAGAAAGAAAAGAAAGCAAGAGAGAAGTCTATTCAAGAGCATTCAAGTCCACTCAAAAGCCAAAAAGCCAATATTCTCTCTAAAGTTCAAATCAAAAGTCTCTTCTAGCTTGATTCCACTGAAAAGCCTATTAGCTCAACCTTACTTCATTCCGAAAAGAGGCACCTTGAAGAAGAGTGAAGACAAAGCATCCTTTTGGGCTTCAAAGATTCCAATCTACTCTTGAAGAGAGTTTGTTGTAACTTTTAAATTTCATATATGTTTTAATTGTGTTTTGACCTTGCTTTCAAGGGTGTCTTGAAAGAAGGTTATTGTGGTTTATTGGTGAGCCAAAGTGTTAAAACCAACTAGGGTAACTTGTGAGCCCGAAGACAAAACAAGTATTTAGGTTTGTGGTTAAGCCTAGGTGACAAAACCAACTTAGGTTTTGACTTGTCAGCCTTGTGAAAAACAAGTCAACTGTAATCTGGCATGGATTATAGTGGAATTCCAAAGGGTGGCTTGGGGAGTGGATGTAGGTGCTAGGTTTGCATCGAACCACTATAAACTTTGTGTTTGTGTGTGATTGCTCTTTTCCTCTCGTACTCTTTAATTAATTGCTATCATCTTGCATCTAATTTATTATTGCTCACAAGCACCACTGGACCTTCATTTTATTGTATTAAATTTTTAAAAGACCCAATTCACACCCCCTCTTGGGCTCCATTTCTGGGCAACAGATATCAACCCAATTTTACATTGTCATAAGATGAAACATTAGGAGCCCACAATTTTGATCAGTCCTACCTACCTAAGGCCCAGCCAAGCATCGAATAATCAACTAGGTTTAGATCATGATGAAGGATTTGATCTTCTAGAAAAAGTTTTTGAAGCTTTGGCTAAATCCCATGCCGAGACCTCAATGCTACCATAAATAGCTTCATGCAAACCATGGGAAAATAGATAACTTCCAACGCCTAGGCTATTACCTGTTTGTAGATGCAAATGAGTCCATTAGCCATGGTTGCGAGTGATGAAGAGCTGCCTAATCATTCTGAGAGTAACCCTGAGGAACAATACTTAGCTAAAAGGTTTAATATCCATGTAACTATCCCTGAACAACCAAAAAGACCGACCACGCTTATTCGACTAAGGCAAAAATATATATAAAATTCAAAATGGAGGGACAAATCACTTTCATCATCACCCTACTTCCTTATCGCCCTAGTCCCAAGTACCCTAGAATTGTTTAGGAAGGAGAACCAAGAAGTACAATGAAATTAATTAAGATTTTCAAGGATCATAAATGTAGAATATAATAGAGGAAGCCACGCATGAAATTCTCTCCCACGATTTGTAAAACCCCTTTCTGGCTCACTTTGAGCTGGATGATTTCGATATAGATGGGTGTCCATAGAAATGAATAACCTAATAGAAGTACCCTACACAAACACTATCCCACTTTGGATCGAGAAATATGAGCCACCATCTAACCCCCCAATAGTTCCCTTGTTACCACTACTTTCAAGGACTACCTCCAAAATTTATTTGCAGTATTGAAATGCTGTATGAAGATAGAGTTAATGTTAATTTGAAAAAGTGCCAAGTTATAGATAAAAAAAGGATTTGCCAAGAATTGAATTATTAGTTGAATCCCTCGTGATACTAGTTGAACCTTTGCCTATGAATGAAAATGCACCAAAAGGGGATCCTAAAATACTCCCTAAGCACATTGAGCACATTGAATACATAGATATAGATCCTTTAGACTCCTACTAGTATTTAAAATTATATTAGATATAATTATAGAAAAAGAGTTGTTAGCTATCAGGAGAATAAGCCATTCAATGGTCCCACATTGGAACTACTCTGAAGTTAATCTTGAATAACAGAGAGAATTATAAACCCATATGAAGATTCGAGGAGTAGGATGAGCACTTTGAGAGGTCTAGTTGAAGACATTAAGCTTAGCACTTATTGGAAGGCAACCTAATTTTTACATTTGAATTCCTTTTTTATTTTTAGTGTGTTTAGGTTCTTTTCAAGTTTAGAACTAAGTTGATGGGAGAACCTATGTTGCAAAACCTTCAAATGGAATCATGAAGGTTGAGCCATGAAGGTTGAGCCATGAAGGTTGAGTTGAACCAAGAACACACCTATCCAAAGGAATAAAAGATCGCTCTGTATGGAAGCACCTGTTAATGAACAAGCATATCTAATCCAAGTGGTATCTCTCTTTGTTTTTCAAATTTTTATTTCCCTTACTCCATTGAAGATAATTGAAATTAAGTGGGAGGTAGGGAAAACATTTTTAAAAAAAATAAAAAAAGATTTTGAAAAAAATTAAAATATTTTTTTTGAGAAAAAATGAAAATTTTGAAAATATTCTAGAGCTTTTTTAATTCTTAATAAATCATGTGTCATGAAAGAAAATCTTAAACAAAATATACTAGAAAAAAGAAATAGAACTTAGAAAGTATTTGTTGATGATTGTAGTAAGTCAAGAAGTGGGCTATTTGGTCAGACTTTTAGCAGTCTACTTAGATCACCTAAAAGGCTATTAACACTTATATTGCCATGCACACTAATGAAGCAAAACAGGTGTTGATTGTAAGTCAACTAAGTATTCAATTATTATTGAAAATTGATAATTGATATTTGTCCTAATTATAAAATATAAATTTAAGGAAAAAGTAAAAAAGCTACCTACCTTAAAAAATTATAAAGTATGAAAGCTACCTTTAAATTCAAGGAAAGAGCTAACTGCCTGAAATAAAATTACAAAACTTGAAGTACAATCGCCTTAAAGCTTGGTAAGCAGGTCTCTACACCTAGGTCAAGTATAGAGGTTTCCATCAAATGGTGAAGGGAAGGCCTGGATGGATGTGGTGATGGCGGATATGAAGAAACCTGGGGTTATTTGGAAATGGGAAAAAAAAATCTAAAGCAAACCAAGGATCGTGGGAGGGCTAAGAACCCCCCCGGGACTAGGATAGGACGACCCCGAAAGTCCTAAAACAGCTAGACTCTTTTGATTTTCAGTTTTCTTAGCGGAGGTGGCGAAGGAAGGACGGTGATGAGAGATAGGGGACTGGAACTCATGGACCTTGGGACTCATCCTAATGAAGAGACCTCTCACCTCTAAGGCATTACGCCCTCCTCGATACTTGGAGGCGTTAGGATGAATCCAAGGTCACGAGGGGAACAGGGAGAGACATGAAGATGAGAGAAAATAATGGGGATACCTGGGGCCTCACACCCCTCGATGTCCCGAAGGACGAAGGCAAGTTGGGGCCTCACACCCTCGACGTCTCGAAGGACGAAGGCAACGGGCCTCAGCCCAAAACCACACACAAGTGGAAAAACACTCTAAAAATTCATTTTCATCAACTACTTTATTACAAGAGGAGTATGGGTATTTATAGATGCCCAAATCCCTTTTGAAATTCAAAAATAAAATCCCTAGAAATCCTCCCTTGATTTTGAATTTAAATTCAAAATCAAAATCCCAAATTTTCCAAATTACATTCATTAAAAAAAATACCAAATAAATCCTGTTTATTTGAAATTTGAAATCCCCTCTGCTTTGAAATTCATGTCTCTCCAAAATTCTTGAAAACAGTCTCCTTCCAGCTACTTTGAGAAGCATGCAGAAAACTCCTTCACGGTCGAGCAACAAGGGGCCGATTCTCCGGCGGTCGGCCAGCGGGTGGTGGTGGGGCGGCGGCAGGCACCGGCGGGCGGGCCGGCGGAGACGGCCGGGTATCGGGCATGGCGGATCTGGGACGTGCAGCGAAAATATCAGAGTTCTGGGCTAAGGTTTTGAGGAAGAAGAAGACAGGAATAGCAGAGGGATAACTCGGGAATAAACCTGGAATAAAGCAATAAAAGGGATAGGCAGAATAGCGGGAATAAATAAAAAAAAATTTGAAAAAAAAAATAAATAAAAAAAGAGAAACCGGATGGGTTTCGGGTCCCACATCATTCTCCTATAGCGTGAAGAACTCGACTCCGATGAGTTTGAGGACGAAGCAAATCCTAGTCCGCTGCTAGCTCTGATACCAATTTGATGAGGTGATGGCGGATACGAAGAAACCTGGGGTTATTTGGAAATGGGAAAAAAAAATCTAAAGCAAACCAAGGATCGTGGGAGGGCTATGAAGCCTCCCGGGACTAGGATAGGATGACCCCGAAAGTCCTAAAACAGCCAGACTCTTTTGATTTTCAGTTTTCTTGGTGGAGGTGGCGAAGGAAGGACAGGGATGGGAGATAGGGGACTGGAACTCATGGACTTTGGGACTCATCCTAATGAAGAGACCTCTCTCCTCTAAGGCATTATGCCCTCCTTGATACTTGGAGGCGCTAGGATGAATCTCAAGGTCAAGAAGGGAACAGGGAGAGACATGAAGATGGGAGAAAAGAATGGGGATACCTGGGGCCTCACACCCCTCGACGTCTCGAAGGTCGAAAGCAAGTTGGGGCCTCACAGCCCTCGACGTCCCGAAGGACGAAGGCAAACGGGCCTCAACCCAAAACCAGACACAAGTGAAAAAACACTCTAAAAATTCATTTTCATCAACTACTTTATTACAAGAGGAGTATGGGTATTTATAGATGCCCAAATTCCTTTTGAAATTCAAAAATAAAATCCCTGAAATCATCCCTTGATTTTGAATTTAAATTCAAAATCAAAATCCCAAATTTTCCAAATTACATTCATTAAAGAAAATATCAAATAAATTCCGTTTATTTGAAATTTGAAATCCCCTCCGCTTTGAAATTCGTGTCGCTCCAAAATTCGTGCAAAATAGTCTCCTTCTAGTTGCTTTGAGAAGCATGCAAAAAACCCTTCACGGTCGAGCAATAGGGGGGGCCGGATCTTCGGCGGCCGGCCCAGCGGGTGGCGGTGGGGCGGCCAGCGGGCACCAGCGGGCGGGCCGGCGGAGATGGTCGGGGATCGCGCACGGCGGATCTAGGACCGGCAGCGAAAAAATCAGAGTTCTGGGCGAAGGTTTTGAAGAAGAAGAAGATAGGAATAACAGAGGGATAACTCGAGAATAAACCTGGAATAAAGCAGGAATAAAAGGGATAGGCAGAATAGCGGGAATAACTAAAAAAAAAATTAAAAAAAATAAATAAATAAAAAGAGAAACCCGGATGGGTTTCGGGTCCCCCATCATTCTCCAGTGTGAAGAACTCGACTCCGACGAGTTTAAGGAAGAAGCAAATCCAAGTCCGCTGCTATCTCTGATACCAATTTGATGCGGTGATGGTGGATACGAAGAAACCTGGGGTTATTTGAAAATGGGAAAAAAAAATCTAAAGCAAACCAAGGATCGTGGGAGGGCTAAGAAGCCTCCCGGGACTAGGATAGGACGACCCCGAAAGTCCTAAAACAGCCAGACTCTTTTGATTTTCAGTTTTCTTGGCGGAGGTGGCGAAGGTAGGACGGGGATGGGTGATAGGGGACTGGAACTCATGGACCTTGGGACTCATCATAATGAAGAGACCTCTCACCTCTAAGGTATTGCGCCCTCCTCGATACTTGGAGGCGCTAGGATGAATCTCAAGGTCACGAGGGGAACAGGGAGAGACATGAAGATGGGAGAAAAGAATGGGGATACCTTGGGCATCACACCCCTCGACGTCCCGAAGGATGAAGGCAAACGGGCCTCTGCCCAATACCACACACAAATGGAAAAACACTCTAAAAATTCATTTTCATCAACTACTTTATTACAAGAGGAGTATGGGTATTTATAGATGCCCAAATCCCTTTTGAAATTCAAAAATAAAATCCCCTGAAATCCTCCCTTGATTTTGAATTTAAATTCCAAATTAATATCCCAAATTTTCCAAATTACATTCATTAAAAAAAATACCAAATAAATCCTGTTTATTTGAAATTTGAAATCCCCTCCGCTTTGAAATTTGTGTCGCTAAAAAATTCGTGCGAAACAGTCTCCTTCCAGCTACTTTGAGAAGCATGCAAAAAACACCTTCACGGCCGAGCAACAGGGGGCCGGATCTCCGGCGGTCGGCCCAGCGGGACAGTGGCGGAGCGGCACGGTGCCGCGCCACCGGCAGGCGGCGGCGACGGGGCGGCATGGCGGCACGGACGGGCGGCACGGGGCGTCACGAGTGCCGTTCACCTTTCGTGGCCGTGGGCGGTGGCTTGGCACCGGCGAGGCCTCCGGCCGGTCGGGCAGGGTCCAGGGGCGGCGGGCGGCGGCAGGCGGGCGGCGGCAGGCGGGCGGCGGCAGGCGGGCGGCCAGGCTGCGGCAGGCGAGCGACGGCGGTGGAGGGCCGTGGGCGATGGTTGGTCTTCCCACGGCCGACCCTTCATCTTCGTGGACGGGGAGGCGGACGCGGGGTTTCCTGCGAGTGCGGGGCTGGTAGGCACCAGCGAGCGGGCCGGCGGAGACGGCCGGGGATCGGGCACGATGGATCTAGGATCGGCAGCGAAAAAATCGAAGTTCTAGGCGAAGGTTTTGAGGAAGAAGAAGATAGGAATATCAGAGGGATAACTCGTGAATAAACATGGAATAAAGCAGGAATAAAGGGATAGGCAAAATAGCGGGAATAACTAAAAAAAATTAAGTAAATAAATAAATAAATAAATAAAAAGAGAAACCCGGATGGGTTTCGGGTCCCCCATCATGGATGCTCGCACTTCACATGATAAAAAAAGTCAGACAGTGTGAAAGCTACCTTAGTTCACGTGCTTAATTTGGGGATGTATAAAAAATTGATCAAAGTAGGTGATAAGAGAAGATGTATTTATTCTTTATAAGCTAGAATCGAAATGCTAAATTAGCCATCACAAACCCAAGTACCATTGATCTTTGGATGAATTCTAAGAAAGTTTCTAACAGTACTAACTATAAATTTCTCTTCAAAAACTCAATACTTAGTGATACTTGCTAAACTTTTTTTAACTTTCAATCTGAATCTATTTTTGTAAAGGAAGCTCTTAATAATATATAGTTATATTTTTATTGCATTGCTAAGACATTAGCAATGAGTAAGTTGAGGGATGTGATAAGTCACCTATTTTATAATTATTTTGAGTATTTTAGTTAATTAATTATGCTAACATCTTATAAAAAAGCTAATTCTTAATTAAACAAGACTTTCTTGTAAAATTAATTACTTTTAAAATGATTTTGAAAAATATGAAATTAGTGCATTTTATGATAAGTAGATATTGAGCCGAGTGTCAATCTAAGCACCAAACAATTTCACATCAATTAAAATAGTTAATGAAAAATTTAATTCATGTTTCTTATCTTTCATCCTCTATGCGGAGAGGTTCCAAGCTCTCTATCACAGAGGTTGTGTTTTCCTTAATCATCCTAACTGACTTGATCGTCAAAGTATCCCCACTGGAATCCTTGGCCTAGGTCTCCTCATTTTTATAGGTCACACTGACTCTGGAGTTGACGAAAGAAAGGACCAAGCATTTAGAGGGTGCCCAAGCTTTCGCTACATGTCAGAGCTATGGGCCACGGCGATCTAGGTGGTAACAAATTAGAATACTAGGTAGGGGGGATAGCAGAAATGCCATTGTCAGTGGAAGGCCCCCACTACAACGACACCTGTGGACATCTATTGCCCCATGGTGACAACATGCACATGGGAGGCTTCCACTAGCAATGCAGGGGGCCCACCTCATCATGACGACCCATACAGCCCTGAGGGGGAGCTCCTCCATCGCCATTGCCTTTGATGGATCCCCAGATCACCGCACTGGCCTAGCAGGTCCATGCCGTGGCTGCAGTGTTGCGCCAACTTCATCAATGACACCGGTCCCTGGCAACTCAATAGTAGCCAGGGTTGCCGGTGGACCATGCCGTCGATGCCCATACCAGCCTATGGTCCTTCTAGGAGAGGCCATTACATGCAGCCTCCCACCCATGGGGAGACCACCAGATGGTCAAAAAGAAGCAGCAGGATGGCCCGACCGATCGGGAGAGCCACTTCTTGACATCGGACCATGGTGCATGCTTGCACCGACGACACCAGCAATATCGAGAACTCAGGCGAGAGTTCCTCCATTCCATGCCCCCTTCACCCTTTACAGCCTCCATCGAAAGGTCCACAAACGAGGCCATAAACTACCAGGTGCAAATTTACCTCAAAGAGCAAGAGCACAAGCTGGCTGACCTGTCTTGCCTGTTTGTCAAGATTCAGGGCTCTCCCGTGAGCCCATGAGTTACGACACCCATCGACCATTCTCCCACTGGATCTAAGAGGAACCGATCCTAGCCAGTTCTGCATGCTCCAGGTTGATCCTTACGATGGGACAATTGACCCCTTGGACCACCTGAAAAGATACAAGACCCTCGTGAGAGTCGATGGGGCCACTAACGCTCTCCTCTGCATCACCTTTCCAGCTACCCTCTAGAAGGTTGCTCGAGCTTGGTTCTCCAGACTTGAGTCAAAGCATTGACTCCTTCAGATAACTAGAGAAATGGTTCGTGGCGCGTACTTTGATGCATGCAGAAATGTGCCACGTGAGGTCGATAATCTTTTCTCGATCCACTGGTAGGATTGAGAGCCCGTTCGAGACTACATGTCTTAATTTAAAGCCGCAACCTTGGAGATCTATCACCTCGATGAGCCAGTTGCCATGCTGGCCCTGAAGAGGGGATCAGGACCTCCCGTTTCACCTACTCCCTCAACAAAAAGCCTTCGAAGATTTACTCGGAGCATCTCCTCCGGGCCCACAAGTATGTCCATGCAGAGGAGGACGACCATACCAGAAGGTAGCTTGACGGGAGGCCACTAAAGAGGCAGGCCATGGGGAAAACATCTGCCCCCCGGCCCCGAAGGCTATGCCGTCCCCATGGCCAGGGGCCAGGCCCAGAGTCAACCCTGCCAAGGAAAAAAAGTTTATTCCTCTCCTAACTCCGAGAGCAAAGATCCTGATGAAGATCGAGGGTGAGTGCTTCCTATGTCATCCTCCATTGAGATCGTTCGCTGGACGTGATAGATCCCATTTTTGCCACTTCCACTGGGACCACAACCATGATACCAAGAAATGCCACCACCTAAAGAGGGAGATATAAGACCTGATTAAACATGGCTACCTTGGAAAGTACATGGAGGGAGGAGCTACCCAGCAGCCTAGAATGAAGAGCCCAGAATGCTTGCCATCGACAACCGCCCCACGGAGAAGCCAGTGGTGATGATCTTTTGGGGGGCAGGGAGAAGCTCAAAGAGGGCTACGGGGAGAGAGGGAAGTGATGATGTTTTCCTTTGCAAAGGAGAAGGGTCGGCTAGGGTAGATAATCCAAATAATGATGCTATCATCATGGAAATGATCATAGCTAAACATCTTGTAAAGAGAATCATGGTTGATAGTGGAAGCTCTGCTAACATCCTTTTTTATGATACTTTTGCAAGGATGAACTTATCTAAAGACCAAATAAAATCGGTATTCATGCTCTTTGTGGGCTTCACCGAAGATTCGGTCAGAGTTGAAGGAGAGATCATACTCCCAATAACCGCCAGGATGCCATCTCGATAAAGCATCGTGCTGACAACATTACTGTTGTGAGGCTTCCCTCACCTTACAACACAATCCTAGGCATCTTGAAATCGATCTGCTCGATGCTACCTCCACCATGCATCTCCTTGTCCAGTTCTCCACTCCTTGGGGGACTAGAGAGATAAGAGGGTCCCGGCAACCAGTCCAGCACTGCCTACAGATGGTCCCGGGAGTGCGAGAGACCATGCAGGGTTCGATCATCGACTAGTCAAGCCCGATAGAGTAGGAGCTGAAGGGCGGGCCGGTCGAGCCCCTACTGTCTTTCCTTAGGAATAGGACCCCGTGAAGATGGTGCAAGTAGGAGCCCTGCTGCCCAAAGAGGAGAGATCCCGTCTGCTCAATTTTGTGCAAGCCAACGTGGATTTCTTCGCCTGGACTATAGTTGACATACCCAGCATTCTACTAGATTTGATTACCCATAGGTTGAACGTCAATCCCAACTGTCATCCAGTCTAGCAGAAGAACAGGAGTTTCACCCCAGAGTGGTAGAATGTAATTGATGAGGAGGTTGAAAAGCTCTTTGCAGTCTTCATCTACGAGGTACGGTATCTTGACTGGCTTGCTAATGTAGTGATGGTCACGAAAGCTTTTAGAAAGTGGAGTATATGCATGGATTACACTGATCTCAGCCGGGCATGCTAGAAGGATAGCATCCCGCTTTCCATGATTGATCAACTGGTGGATGTGACCTCGAGCCACAAGCTCCTTTAGCTTCATGAATGCGTTCTCCAGATATAACCAAATTTGCATGCACCCGGAGGATGAGAAGCACGTGACATTCATGACCGAAAAGGGTACGTACTGTTACAAGATGATGCTATTCAGTCTCAAGAATGCAGGAGCCACGTACCAACTCCTGATCAACAGGATCTTCAAAGACCAGATTGGCCACAACATGCAGGTCTGCATGGATAACATGCTTGTCATGGTAGCCAGGAGTTAGATCGTATCACCGACCTGTAGATGTCTTTGATAACCTTGCCTCTACTAGATGAAGTTGAATCCCACCAAATATGCATTTGGCATTACGAAGACAAGGTGAGTGGAGATTAGAGAGCAGGGAGGTTCTCCTAGCTAGTTCCTTGCCTGTTTGCTTTCTATGTCTTACCAGTTGCCCCCCTTATTTTCGGAGGTCCCTTCCTCTATTTATATGAAAAGAATGGCCCAGACCAAGTCTAGAACTTCATCGACATGTCATTTTCTTAGTTCCCTTTTTGGAAGGGGTTTTCCTTTGTCTGCAGCCTCCTCCCTGTCAGATCGGTCCTCAAAAGGAGATCCTTCTGTTGGGGCTGTTCACTAGTGTAATACAGATCTTGTCCCTTTGGTAGTGTATTTTCCTGTGAGAGTTACGAGCACCATGCCGCTGAGCCTCGAGCCATGGTGGGGCATTTCTATTCCAGGAGGCACCATCAGAGTGTTGCAGGGCCTCGGGCCTTAATGGGATACTCATCTCAGAGGAGGTACCGATTTCGTGTGCGAGCCTTGGAGCCCCCGGTTGCATGGCTGTGACATGGCGGTGCGCTACAGGGCTTGAAGCCTGGTAGAGCATGTATTGCACAGAATGTGCAGGTGGCACATTTGTAGAGCTTGAATCTCCGGTAGGGTATGCACCACCTCCTAGATGTTGCGGGTAGCTGGGAGCTTCTATGCCATGGTCTGAACCTCTGCTGATCCTCCCCTTTTTACTACTGGTGGGAATGTTGATCTTGGTAGTAAGGGGAGAGCTCTATCTTGGGAGCTCAACCCTAGATGGCGGGAGCATGACCTTGATCAGGAGCTTGATCCTGGATGGGAGATGACCTCGACCTGGGACTCGATCTCGGATGGTGGGAGCATGATGTTGGAGCAAGATCCGCTCTGCAGAAACTCGAGATCCTCCTTGATGTTGCCATGGCAAAAAGGAAACTAATAATCAGGGTAGAGATGGGGCACGCCGTTCGCTCCTGTCATGGAGGCACACCCCCATGGGTCTGAACACACGAGAGAGAACCAAGAAGAGGGAGAGGGGGAATGATGACTAGGGAGAAAGAGCACTATATTTCCTTATTCAAATAATCCCAAATATATGTATATATACCCATACAAGAATAGGTCAAAACCCTACTCAGAAAACTCTCCCCCAGGCCAACTCATGGAAGACTGAATCCCGTTTAACGAGTCGACTCGTCCGGTCACGAGTCGGCTTGTTGACATCCGAGTCACCTCCGAGTCGTCAGTCTTGTTTTTTTCCCTTTCTCTCTTACTTTCATTCCAACCTCAATTCCCCTTCCATGTCTAATTCCAAGTTTGTTTGCAGGTTCTCATAAGTTCCCACATCCAAGAGGAAGGTCTCCATGCCATTGATCAAGGGCAAGGTAAGTCCCAAAGTAGAGAGTGATCATCTTACCTTATAGTCCTTAAATCCATGAGTGTTGAGAGCTTCTTCTTCCATCAAATATTTTAGCCATCATTATTGGAGGAAAACTCTTCCTAAGCTTCATTAGATCTGATCATTTGAAGGTTAACTTGCCATAGTAGTGATAATTTTCCTTGCCATGCAGATCCTAATCATTTTTTGAACTAGATCTACATTACAGATATTGTAACTTAGATCAACAGTTTCCTTATGAAGATTCTTTTCTTGGATTAATTTAGACCATTTATTGATAATTAATTGCTCAAGTTTGCTTGCTGGTTAGCTTGCTAAAATTCTCCATTCATCATTTTATTTTCGTCCCCCATCAAACTGGCATGAGGGCATGCTACGTCCCCTCTCGAGATGGTGATGGGCATGAGTCCATTGGGGGTGGCTTGATAGATACAGGGACAATGGCCCCTCCAAATTTCAGGCCGACCATTATGCCCTTTCCCTTAGAAGATTGCTGAAGGCTAGATATTTGCCCCTTGCCTAGTGGAGCTCATCTTGAAGCTTGACTGACCGGGGCAGCAATCTACCAATGAGTTTCTAGACACGAGCAGCAAGTTCAAGCCTAAAATTTCTCCATAGGCATAGGTAAGTTGGTCTCACGGCCAAGCCAACCTAATGGCAGTGCCCTAAGAGACTTAAGAAATTCACTCCAATATCTTCCTCCGTTCCTCAGTGAATGCAGTTTCAAGTGTCATTCTCTCAAGAATGTAGCTGGTACATGTGGAGAGATAATGATCTACCTCCTCATAGGTCCTCTTTAGTATCTTGAGTACCTTTAGTAGCCTCCTTTTTCAATTAGAAGCTTTCTTCTTTGCAACTTTAGCATGGCCTCTTGTTCAAAACACATATACCTTGATGTCAATGGCCATGTAAAGATGCTTTGGTGTGGACACCAGAGTCAAAAATATCGACAGGTTGAACCCACATCCCTGTGGATCATCTATGAATAAAGTCCTGAACCCTACCCCTTTAATCAACTATAAAATTTTATTTTAAATTCTGTTATTTAGGGTTAGTTGGGTTTATCCCCTGGACCCAAAATTGAGTCTGTAAAAAAATTCCTGAACCCAATGAAACCTGTATATATATATTTACCTAGTTGAGTTTAGCCCTTTTTACCAATTGTAATTAGGGTTTTTAATTTTTAGCATATTGGGCCAAACCCCTTTTACTAAGTTCAACTATTTTTTTACATGTCTTGCCTTTTGATCAAATTGGGTTCCAATTCATCAAGTGGGGCTTTAGTTATTTGGTTTTTGTGCGGGCACCAGACTCAGAAGAAGACTTCAGAGCTCCATCTGGATCTCTGATTAACCTTGCCCAAAGAATTAGGGTTTTTGGTTTGTAATAAGAGTTGACTAGATCAACTCAATTTAGCTTGAGTCTACATTACCTGCATTTTTTATTTTGTTGAGTCATGTTGACTCAGTAGTGGACTAGGGTTTCAACCGGGATGTTACATTTTCTCCCAAGACCTGGCAAGTGGACACCACACTCCCAGTCCAGGGTGCGCCATATCCACATCCAGCAGCCTTTGGTCCCCACTCCACAGATGGCAACCTCCTTCTTCATGCACCAGATAAAGAGAAGAGCACAAATCAAGGGGGCGGCCAAGACTTTCCCAAGTGACTCCAAGCAAAGAAGGGAAGAAGTTTTTCTGGAAGAGAATATCTAGGGGCGCCCATTACCTGCCAAAAATACCTAAAACAAAGATGGGAAGAGCCTTGACTTAGGGAGGAAGAAAAGGAGGCCAAAAGAGTCCATCCAGGGAAGGAAGAAATTTTCTTGAAAAAATCAAGCAAGGTGGCGCCATCTACCTGCCATTTATAACCCAAATCCTAATTTTTGGTATTTTGGCCAACCATATGTAAGGGATTTGCCCTAATTTGGAGATCCCCTCCTTTAGTCCCACATGGGAAAATATGAAACCCTTCTCCCTTGTAAAGCATTATAAATTACATCCCTCTTGTAAGTTGAGAGGAAATCAATGAAGAAAAATTATTTTTGCTATTCTCTTGTGTTGAGCAACCTAGGTTTCTCTCTTCCGCACTATTCTAAGTGTTGAGCTCCGTGAGGGGGTAATCCGGGTTCCATTGGAGCCTTGAGGAGGTGAGAGATCTCCATCTTTATCCAAAACCCTAGGTTAGCCACTTAAAAATCCAAAACCCTAGCCGCCCTTCATTATTTTCAATCCATCGAACCCTAGCTCCTTCCATCTCCCACGGCCTCTCTCTCTCTACAAGTCCAGGCCGTCCACCTTCATTCAGATCCAGTCCGGCTACTCCAGATCCAGAGCAAGTTCCAAGGAAAATCACATCAGCTTCCAGGAGAATCCAGTTTTCAGCAATTTCAATCCTCAAGTTCATCAACCTGGTAAATTTCTCCCTTGACTCTCTGATTCCATCAATTGTTTTTCTCTCTTCCAGATCTTGAGTTCAGGAGAAGCCAACCCACCAAAGGACCAGTATTGGAGGATCCATTGCGAAGATATCTGAATCCGAGGATCCAACAATCTGCTCGGGAGAGTTCTTCCACCAAAATCTGTGAAGATCATTGTCTGGTTAGGTAAACCATCTCTTCTCTTTATTTCTGTTCTGTTGAAAGTTCGGAGCGAAACCCTAGGTCTGGGAGTTTCTCAACCCCCAGCGATCCGTTGCTTCTGAACTACTCTGATAATTTAGTTTCCTTAAAATTGTGCTTTCAATATCATATTAGTATCTTTCAATGTTAGGTTAACTTTTCTTTGATTTGAAGCCAACTTCAACAAACATATAAAACACAAAAAAAATTAGTTAATCTTAATTTACTTCCGCATCGCATCCCTTTATTTGTTTTGCATCATTTTTGGTATCAGAGCCCAGTCTAGGGTTTCTGAGTTGCTTGCTTGCATGTTTTGATCGTTTTCTCTTTTTTATTTGTCTGCTCGAAGTAGACTCCCCAGGACGTCCGGTCCTAGGAACTAAGCGAGGTGCAAGCCTCCTCCTCCCATTCCACGGGGTGTTCCTAGGGCGTGTAGGGGATCCATTGGGTTATAACTTCGTAGCAGGGATTATAAACGGGGAAGACAATATAGTTGCAGCCCGTAATTGCCCTGTTGTCTGAATTATTTCTCCCTACATAAAACTTCGAATTGCATGATTTTTGCTTCGTTGAAACCAATATAATTGAACCTATTTTTCATAATTTTTCTGTGATTTATTGGTTTCGTTAAAATTTCTGAGAATTAAAATACAACAACTCTATTTTTTGTATTCTGCAATTCAATTCTTTTTGGAGTGATCATCTCATAATTTACTTAAGGACAATTGAGCATCTAAGATAAGGGGAGGAGTTGATTACCTCTCTTTAGCCCCAAACCACCATCCAATCATTCGAACCTAGACCTAATTTAAAATCAGTTAGACCTAATTTGCCCAAGTGGGCTAGGGACACCAATTGGTCGGGTCTAGGCTACTGTTGAGTCAGTTTGCCGAGTTATTCTGTGTGTGCTTAGCACTCAGTGTCTAGAACGGTGGTTCAGGATCCATTCCCGAAGGGTTTGTGTGCTGGTCCGCCTACCTGGCCAATCACTGATTGGTGTCTAGGATTGGCATTCAGGGACCTAACACTCCCCTTACACCTGCCTGGCTGAGTCCTGAGTTACTACAGGCTAGCTTGCCACTCTGATTGGGCATCTAGTTTGGACTCTAGGTCTAGTGATCCAGTAGTCGATTTAGTCTAGTCTCATTTTGTGTGCTTGCTTGAATCATCATGTCTACCAGAAACGGAGTGCCATATCAACCTGGTCAAACCCAACCTGATTTAGAGGCCATGATCAGAACTCTTACTGAAAGTATGGCTAAAATGAATCAGGATATGACAAACACTATGGCCCAGTTTAGCGCACAAATTCATGAGGATCTTACCCAACTTAGGGACCGAGTCCAAGTACTTGAAGAACCTAGACATCGAAATTGGACTCCTGACCCCGATTTTAATGTGCCTCAACCTCACCCACATCAGGAGCCTAGAAGGCCTTTATATAGAGATCCTGAACCTAATCATAGGAGGCCTGACCCAGAGCTTGAAGATAGAGATGATAGGTTCATCAGGAACATCAAATTAGATGCACCCACTTTTGATGGTAGTCTGAACCCTAAGGTGTATTCTGATTGGGAGGGTGAGATGGACCAATACTTTGAGTGGTATGCTATGTCTGAGGAGAGGAAATACAAGTTTGCCAAGATGAAATTAGTGCGTCAAGCTAGGTTATACTGGGGGAACATTGAGCTAACCACTAGGAGACGGAATGTTGAGCCCATAACCACTTGGCAGGGTATGAAAGAAAAACTGAGAGATAAATACCTACCCATTTCATACCAGCAAAACCTGTTAGACCAATGGCAAAACCTGAAACAAGGAAATCGATCTGTCTCAGACTACATAGCTACTTTTGATGAATACCTAATGAGATGTGATGTGAGTGAAGCCCATGAAGTCACTTTGTCTAGATTTAGGGCTGGACTGAGGGAAGATATCAGAGAGAACTATTTCTGAGAGAGGTTACTGATCTAGACCAAGCCTACCAGATTGCACTGAACACTGAGAAATTTCAGAGAGGACCTATACCTTCTAGGGTTAGTGCCCCAATCCCAAGGAATGGACCTAGCCAAGTTATCCCTAGTAAACCTTTTCAGGGTACTTCTACCCCTAGGCCCATGGACAAAGGTAAGGCACCTGACACCCAGAGAACCCCTAGTTCAAATATCACCTGTTTTAAGTGTCAGAAACCAGGTCACATTTCCAGTCAGTGTACTGCCATAGCCTGTTTCAAGTGTCATAAGGTAGGTCATGTTGCTAGCCAGTGCCCACGGAGATCCCTTTACATAGAAGAGGAGAGAATAATAATTCCGAGCCCAGTGAGGAATTTGAAGAAGAAGTTTATGTGGCCGGAATGAATTTGGTTGAGGAGTATGAAGGAGAGGAGGAACCCAATGAATCTGACCAATTAGGAGTTGTAAGATGCATCCTATCCCAGAATCTAGTTCAAGAGGATTGGCGTAGGACTAACATCCTACAGACTTTTCTTAAATTAGGGGATAAGGTATGTAAGATCATCATAGATAGTGGGAGCTGTGTAAATGCCATCTCTACTAGCACTGTCAAGATGTTAGGCTTAATCCCAGTTCCCCATCCCAACCCCTATAAGGTTTCTTGGGTAGATTCTACCTCCATACCCATCCAGTTTAGATGTCAAGTCCAAATCCAAATACAATTTTATCACGAAAAGATTTGGTGCGATGTCTTACCCATGGGGGTAAGCAGTAAATTCTCGGAAGACCTTGGTTGTATGATCATGATGCCACCCTCTTAGAAAAATCCAATACCTGTGTCTTTAGTTTCAATGGGAAAGATTACGATCCATTTAGTTCCCCCTAAGGACAAGGTAACTAAAGGAGCCGGTAAGGTTAAGGAGATGAAAACTGGAGTGAACCTAATCAGTGCTAAGGATCTAGAACAAGAAATTCATAGTGGTTCACCCATCTGGATGTTGACTGCTAAGGAACTTAGAACTTCGGAACCCTCAGAGCCTCCATAAGAAGTTAAACCTGTGTTAAAAGAATTTGAGGATGTCTTTCCCGAGGATTTGCCAGACCACCTTCCACCTCTTAGGGATATCCAGCATGCCATAGATCTAATCCCAGGAGCGACTTTGCCCAACTTGCCCCATTACAGGATGAATCCATCTGAGCATGAAGAACTACAAAAGCAGGTTGGAGAATTATTGAGGAAGGGGTTTATTAGAGAAAGTCTTAGCCCTTGTGCAGTCCCAGCCTTACTGACCCCAAAGAAAGATGGCACGTGGAGGATGTGTGTTGACAGTCGTGCCATCAATAAAATTAAAATCAAATATAGGTTTCCCATCCCTAGACTAGATGACATGCTTGATATGATGGCTGGTGCAATGGTTTTTTAAAATTGATCTCAGGAGCGGCTATCATCAGGTTAGGATTAGACCCGGGGATGAATGGAAAACTGCTTTCAAAACTAAGGATGGTCTTTATGAATGGGTTGTTATGCCTTTTGGGTTGTCCAATGCCCCTAGTACTTTCATGAGAATTATGACCCAGGTACTTAGAGCTTTCATAGGAAAATTTGTGGTGGTCTATTTGATGACATCCTGATCTATAGTAAGACCCTAGCAGATCACCTAGGCCACCTTAGAGCAGTCTGCCAAGTTTTGAGGAATGATAGACTCTACGGTAATCTTAAGAAGTGTGAATTCATGACTAGTAGAGTTATCTTTCTTGGTTTTGTAGTAACCCCTGACGGCGTGGCGGCCGATCCTGAGAAGATTAGGTCCATAGTAGACTGGCCAGAGCCAACCAATGTGCATGAAGTTAGAAGTTTCCACGGCTTTGCTACCTTCTATAGGCGATTCATCAAGGGGTTTAGTACTTTAGCTGTTCCTATCACTGATTGTATTAGGAAGGGAGAATTTCATTGGTCTAAGTCAGCCCATAAAGCCTTCCTAGATCTTAAGGATAAAATGACCCAGGCACCCATTCTGAGATTACCCGATTTTTCTAAAGTATTTGAGGTTGCCTGTGATGCTTCAGGTGTAGGAATAGGTGGAGTCCTAAGCCAAGAGAATCATCCCATAGCATTCTTTAGTGAAAAACTTAATGATGCTAAGCTTAGGTATTCTACCTATGATAAGGATTTTATGCGGTGGTGCAAGCTTTGCGTTACTGGAGACATTATTTGCTACCGCAGGAATTTGTACTATTTTCGGACCATGAGGCTCTTAGATTTCTGAACTCCCAAAAGAAGCTTAACCCTAGGCATGCTAAGTATATATCCAGTCCTATACTTTTGTCCTGAAACATAAGGCTGGAGTTGAGAATAAGGTAGCTGATGCCCTTAGTCGCCGATCTCTGTTATTAACTTCTGTTAGAACTGAGGTCATAGGGTTTGAGCAAATCAAAGAGGAATATGAGTCTTGTCCGGATTTCACAACTGTGTATCAGGATCTAGTTCAAGGACCATCTAGTAATCACCAGGATTATACACTTGTAGATGGTTTTTTGTTCTTCAAAAATAGGCTTTGCATCCCTAGAACTTCTCTTAGGGAATTTTTGATTTGGGAAATCCATGCTGGAGGTTTAGCCAGCCATTTTGGAAAAGACAAGACCATTCTAGCTATTGAAGACCACTTTTTCTGGCCTAGCTTGAAAAGGGATGTAGCTAATATTGTAGCTAGATGTCGAACCTGCGCTGTTGCCAACAGCGAAAACAAAACACTGGCCTTTATACCCCACTCCCTGTCCCAGATCGTCCTTGGCAAGATGTGAGTATGGATTTGTGTTAGGTTTACCTAAGACCCAGAGGAGACATGATTCTATCTGTGTCGTAGTCGACCGATTCTCTAAAATGGCCCACTTCTTGCCTTGTTCCCAAACCTTTGATGCGTCTAAGGTAGCCACACTTTTCTTCAATGAGATAGTTAGACTCCATGGCCTACCTAAGACAATCGTTTCAGATAGGGATGTCCGGTTCACCAGTTACTTTTGGAAGACCCTTTGGCATAAGTTAGAGACAAAACTTAAGTTTTCAACTGCCTATCATCCCCAAACTGATGGCCAAACTGAAGTAGTGAACCGTAGCCTAGGAAATCTGCTGAGATGTCTTGTTGGTGAAAACACCAGAAATTGGGATTTATACCTACCAAGGGCAGAATTTGCGTATAATGACTCGGTCAATAGGTCTACGGGTAAGAGTCTATTTGAAATTGTACATGGGTACAAACCTCACACACCTCTTGACCTAGTCCCTTTACCTGTCCACACTCGAGTCTCCGAGTCTGCTGAGAATTTTGCACAGCATGTAAAAGACTTGCATAAAGAAATTCATGCCAAAATAAATTTAAGTAATGAAACTTATAAGAAGTTGGCTGATACTCAAAGGCGAGTCAAATCTTTTGTTGAGGGAGACTATGTGATGATTAGGTTAAGGCCTGAACGGTTTCCTCCTGGAACCGTTCAAAAGTTACATGCTAGGGGAGCTGGACCATTTAGAGTGGTAAAGAGAGTAGGATCCAATGCCTATGTGCTCGAGTTGCCTCCAGAACTAGGCATTAGCTCTACTTTCAACATTACAGACTTAGTAGAGTATAGGGAGCCAGCTGTGATTCCTAGTGAGCCTTTTGAGCCTAACCCTATCATTGAGAGTGATCCCGACCCTGTGTGTCCACCAACAAACTGGCCTGTGAGGAAAGAGCAGATTGAAAAGATCCTGGATGATCAGGTTATCTCTACTCGTAATCGAGGATACCAAGGTACCTGGTCCGCTGGCAAGGAAGGCCAGATTCTGATGACTCTTGGATCTCCCGAGAAAAATTACAAGAATTGGACCCAGACCTCTTGGAGAGATACCAGAGCCAACTTGAGCCTTACTCGACAGGGTCGAGTTCCTCCCCACCCCAGAGAATTGGTGCGGGCACCAGACTCAGAAGAAGACTTCAGAGCTCCATCTGGATCTCTGATTAACCTTGCCCGAAGAATTAGGGTTTTTGGTTTGTAATAAGAGTTGACTAGATCAACTCAATTTAGCTTGAGTCTACATTACCTGCTTTTTTTATTTTGTTGAGTCATGTTGACTCAGTAGTGGACTAGGGTTTCAACCGGGATGTTACATTTCTCCCCAAGACCTGGCAAGTGGACACCACACTCCCAGCCACACTCCCAGTCCAGGGGCGCCATATCCACATCCAGCAGCCTTTGGTCCCCAATCCACAGATGGCAACCTCCTTCTTTCATGCACCAGATAAAGAGAAGAGCACAAATCAAGGGGGCGGCCAAGACTTTCCCAAGTGACTCCAAGCAAAGAAGGGAAGAAGTTTTTCTTGGAAGAGAATATCAAGGGGCGCCCATTACCTGCCAAAAACACCTAAAACAAAGATGGGAAGAGCCTTGACTTAGGAAGGAAGAAAAGGAGGAGTCCAAAAGAGTTCATCCAGGGAAGGAAGAAAATTTTCTTGAAAAAAATCAAGCAAGGTGGCGCCATCTACCTGCCATTTATAACCCAAATCCTAATTTTTGGTATTTTGGCCAACCATATGTAAGGGATTTGCCCTAATTTGGAGATCCCCTCCTTTAGTCCCATATGAGAAAATATGAAACCCTTCTCCCTTGTAAAGCATTATAAATTACATCCCTCTTGTAAGTTGAGAGGAAATCAATGAAGAAAAATTATTTTTGCTATTCTCTTGTGTTGAGCAACCTAGGTTTCTCTTCTTCTGCACTATTCTAAGTGTTGAGCTCCGTGAGGGGATAATCCGGGTTCCATTGGAGCCTTGAGGAGGTGAGAGATCTCCATCTTTATCCAAAACCCTAGATTAGCCACTTAAAATCCAAACCCTAGCCGCCCTTCATTATTTTCAATCCATCGAACCCTAGCTCCTTCCATCTCCCATGGCCTCTCTCTCTCTACAAGTCCAGGCCGTCCACCTTCATCTAGATCCAGTCCGGCTACTCCAGATCCAGAGCAAGTTCCAAGGAAATCACATCAGCTTCCAGGAGAATCCAGTTTTCAGCAATTTCAATCCTCAAGTTCATCAACCTGGTAAATTTCTCCCTTGACTCTCTGATTCCATCAATTGTTTTTCTTCTCTTCCAGATCTTGAGTTCAAGAGAAGCCAACCCACCAAAGGACCAGTATTGGAGGATCCATTGCGAAGATATCTGAATCCGAGGATCCAACAATCTGCTCGGGAGAGTTCTTCCACCAAAATCTGTGAAGATCATTGTCTGGTTAGGTAAACCATCTCTTCTCTTTATTTCTGTTCTGTTGAAAGTTCGGAGCGAAACCCTAGGTCTGGGAGTTTCTCAACCCCAGCGATCCATTGCTTCTGAACTACTCTGATAATAATTTAGTTTCCTTAAAATTGTGCTTTCAATTATCATATTAGTATCTTTCAATGTTAGGTTAACTTTTCTTTCTTTGATTTGAAGCCAACTTCTACAAACATATAAAAACAACAAAAAAATTAGTTAATCTTAATTTACTTCCGCATCGCATCCCTTTATTTGTTCTGCATCAGTTTTGAGTCTTGTAATAATTAGTTATCGAGTCTTGTAATACATGGGGGACCCAATTGAAGACCCATGTGACTTCATGTGCACTCAAATCAAGACCCATATGCACCAAAATCAAGATTCCATGTGATCCATGTGTTAGCTCAAGATAAGCCATGTGAATTCATGTGCTATCCCAAGTCACTCGTCATATGTAACCAAGTCCTGGCGCCACCTTTTCAAGAATTTGGACAACATCACATGTTATGTTTGAACATCACTTAACACTTCATCGGGACAACACCACATGACTTGTCTGGACACCACTTGCCACTTCATCAGGACAACACCACATGACTTGTCTGGACATCACTCGCCACATCATCCAGGACATTATCACATGGCATGTCTCTTATGTTTGGACATCCCACATGCCATGTCTTAAATGAAAGCAAGAATTGGCGCCCCTTCTTTTTAAGAGGAGTAAAGCAGGAGTCATCCAATTGGTGCCATCTCACTTAAGAATTTCATGCCAAAAATTCCAAGAGTTGGCCAAGCATTTCTTCCACACCAACTTCCAATGAGTTCTTAAATATTTGATCATCCAAATGAAAGAGGTTCAATGGTTTTCTACCATAGGTGTTTTGATCAAACAGGTTCCAAGCTACTTAAGTTTCAATAACTCAAAAGTCTTAACAAAACTCTTGAGTCTTCTTCTATCCAAACTGAAGAGTCCACTTGCCTGCAAGAGTCCACATCATCCATACTCCAGAGTCCAACAATCAAGGCCAAGAGATGGAGCCATCACGACCCTACATCATGACAACTCACCTTATCCTCCACCTTCGTGCCAACTTTGGATGAGAGGCCCATAAATTCATCCACCTTGGAGAGAGTCCCTGATTAGGCCAAGAAAAGGAGTCCAAGACACCTAGAGCTAGGTTTCTTGGAGTTATTGCCTAAGGAAAACAAACACTAGTCTTTGTAAACCTTACATCTTTGGTTGTTGGTCTATAAATACTCCATCAATCCTCCTGTATTAATAATGAATGATTTATTGATGAAATAAAATGATACTATGCCGAATTCTTTCCTTTGCTTTATGCATCACGGGGTGTGAGGTCCTTTCCTTTGTTCTTCGGAGCATCACGGGTGTGAGGCCCTAGTTATCCTACTTATCAGACAACAGAAAAATTCTAGCTGACCTCTTCCTTTCTTCTTCTCTTCACTTTTCTATCTTTTCCTTTCTTTGTTTCTTTCTAACTTAAAACTTCCTTTGTTGAGTGTTTGCAGGTGATCAGGAACTCAAGTCGAGGTGTTCATGCCTTGGAATCGAAATTGTGAAAGATCGGAGCCCGAGAGCAAAATCTTAAAGCCTTGCTGCGGAATCCTGAGAGTTCCAACATATCTACTACTTTAGAGGGAAAAATTCGACATTGGTAAAATTCAAAATCCTTTCCCTACTCCTTAATTTCTGATCTTTGAAAGTAGACCCTAGTTTAAGGTAATTTCTTAATCACCAAATCCTAATTATTTTAGTTACTTCGTTAGTTCTACACTTACGGGCATAACTAGTTGACTAGTATCTTTAATTGCACACTTTGAGTCTCTAAAATCCAAAAATTATAAAAAAAAATTAATTGCTATTTTTTACTATTAATTAGGTTCACAATTAGTAAATTAGGTTTTCATATTTCTCTCGCATCATACTTAGCGGGCACCGGTACTTCCGATAATAAGAGGGCACCCTGAAGGAACTATGAACGATAAATGTAAAGCACAACAAGTAAAAAAAGTAACTATTCATCTCATTACTTTCAAAAGAGTATGTTACATTGTCCGAAAGAAAAGCTATAATATTTGAGAAGCTACAAGCTTAAGGAAAAAGAAATAAAGATAACTAGTTTCAGTTCCAACCTCCTCGTTGAGATCGATGGCGATAGAAGAAGGACCAGCCTAGGAAGGAGAATTAGTAGAAGTAGACTTGATGGTAGAAATGGGCTTGGCCGAAATGGGATCGATGGTGACCAGGTCGGTGGGCTCAAAGATGGGCTCAATGAGAGGAGCCTCAATAGATGCACCATCCAGGAAGTCTAGCTTTATTCTAAGAAAATGTTCCAAAATGGCTTCCTCGAGTTCCTTTTCTGCCCTATTATATGACTTTTGACCAAAGTTTTTGTAGAGGGCAGGAGCTCATCTGACTCCCGAAAGTGAGCCATGGCTTGAGCCTTTCCACCTCAAAGTCCTCGAAAGCCTTAAAACTTCTCCATTACCTCTGCCATCTCCTTTTAGCATACGCCAACTCTTGCTCCATTTTCTCCTTCTCCTGGTTCCGGTTAGCTTTCATCTTGGCCAATTTGGCCTTCACTTTGGAGAGTTCTTCATTCGAGTACTTAGATATTGCATTCACTGCTTTGGCCTTCCACTGGGCCTTTGCGACATCCTTCTTCAACTTTTTGATAGTGCTTCCACTATTGAAAGCCAGGTTCATCAAATCAGTTGTATAGTGAATGAATTATAAGAATGGCATGATCAGAGACTGATCTGTCAAAAGCTAAAAGTGAGAGCCAAATGTGAAATACCTATTATGCTAACAAAATCACCTTCTTCTCTAAATCATCATAGCGATCCCCTTAAGCTCATCCAGCTCTTCGAGAAGAGGTTCCATATGAAGACCTCTCGATAGGCCTCCTATTAGTTGTACTCCACATGTCTCGAGGATCCCTTAGCCTCGCATAAGGGCCCTTGATTTCACTGTAGCTAGAGGAGGAGTAGATGGGTGATTAGTTGGATCTAGAGGATTGTCTGGTGCTTCTGGAGGGTCAGAGATAATCATTGAGGAAGAACGAATCACCTTGGGTCGATCCGATCTGGATGTACCATCCATGGGCCCACGCTTAGGCTAAAAAAATCTAGCCTTCTTGGATCCCCCAAAGGAAGTTTGGCCCTTTCTTTTTTGGGCCAATTTCAGCCTTTTGGCCTTGTCATCCTCGAGTCACATACCTATGGATCGACCGATCGATCAGAAATAAAGGAAGGATAGGTTAGAAGAAAGAAAAAGAATGAAAAGTTTTCAAACCCACCTTCGAGAAGCCTACTAAGCCCCATCCTTAGGAGGGAGCCCTTAGATAAGAGCCACTCCAGGTCAGGAACCACAAATTTCTTAAGGTCTTCAAAATTCATGCTCTTCCCAACACTCAATTCACTCAATTTGGGGGTGCTCAACGAGGAATCAGCTGGTTCACCCCACTCGGTAGACCCCAACCATCTACCAAGGAAGATGATACAAAATAGTAGTACTCCCCCCCTTTGATGGTGGAAGGAGCACTTGAAATTGGGGCATAGCCCCCCTTTGGGACAAGAAGTACCACCATACCTTGGCATATGGATGCCTCTGGGTGCTAAAGAAGGAACAAAACAAAAGAATGGTTGGTTGGATCTCTACTAAGAATCATAACCCTAAGAACCCTATAATATGTCTAATCAAATTCAGGATTAGGACACCTAGAGGTACACTATGCCCAAAGGAGTTCAAGAATGAATGGATGAAGGGAAAACCTAACTCCCACCTCAAATGCTTCTTCATAGCACCCAACTGACTAGGAGGGGGCTATATATTTGAGCATCAAGTCCAAGCAACTCTATTTCATAATCCCTAGGGATATAATATTTGATGCAGACAAGAGATAAATACCACCTAGTCCACCAAAGATTGGTATACCTCCGAGCCATTAGATGCCGGCTTAGCATGCTCCAGGCATGGGGCAACAGGGTCCCTCAATCCCCACTCTCTAACGTTCTTCCAAGGTGACTTCCCTTTATTATAACTTGCCATGGATTAAGCACCCAAGAAGAAGAGAGAATAAAGAAAAACAAAATATGGAAAGAAAAGAAGGGCTAACTTGGGAATGGAAAGGAACAGGAAACACCCTAGTGAAGGTGGAGGATAGACGGAAGAAAAGGATGATAGAAATGTCCTAAGGAAGAACAAAACCACTCCATGCAAGAATAAAAGAAAAGGCGAAACTTCATCTTTTCAAATAAAAAGGCACGACTGGCGACTGCCACATGGAGCTTCCAAACTAGCGGGTGATGGGCACTTCATTGCCTAGAGTAAATGTGGTGTATCTTATAAAGCATCATCAAGAAATATAAGCTGAGACACATCTTTGCTCTATCCATCCAAATCAACCTCGAAGACTATAAGCCCTTGAGCCAGGAAAAAGAGCCCTATGACCCCAACCCTCCTTTCCCTCTAGATACTTTTGTAATTTGATCAAACTCCAAATCAAAAAGTAGAGGGTATATGTTAGCAGAAATATAGTTAGGCCGGGGACATGGGGCCTGTGCTAGGCTAATTGAGCCTCACTGATCACTCTAGGAGCACTTGGCCACAAGTCTTTAGCAATGAGCCCTTGAACAAGCACTAGTAGAGGCCAATTCTTATGCTCCCAAATATTAGCGAGTCATGTCGATCGCTCGGAAGTGCTCCACCATAAATCTCAATATCAAGCCCTATTGACCACTATAGAGGTGCTCAACTACGATCCTCGAGCAAGCACCGGTAGAGGTCATCTCCTATGCCCTAAGGCATCAGCGAGCTTTGCCGACCACTCTAAAAGCACTCAACCATGATCCCCGAGTGGGCACTAGTAGAGGCCAATTCCTATACTCCAGGGTATCAATGAGTCCTATTGACTGCTATGTAGGTGCTCGCCATGATCCTTAAGCAAGCACCAATAGAGGCCAACTCCAATGCTAGGCACCAGTGAGCACTACCAACTACTCTGGAAGTGCTCAGCCATGATCCCTAAGCAGGCAATGATAGAGGCCAATTCCCATGTCCCAATGCATTAGCAATCCCTATTGACAACTTTGGAGGTGCTCAGACATGATCCTCGAGCAGGCATCGGTAGAGGCCATGGGATCTCCAAGCAGGCACTAGAGGAACTCAGCCATGAATTTTGAGTGGGCACTGGAGGGCCAATTCCTATATCCTAAGGCATCAACGAGCCCTACCGACCACTTCGGAGGGACTCAACCATGATCCCCGAGCGGGCACTAATAGAGGCCAACTTCTATGCCCTAAGGCATCAGCAAGCCTTACCAATCACTTCGGAGGTGCTTAGCCATGATCCTTGAGTAGGCACTGGTAGAGATCGACTCCTATGTGTTGCATTTTAGCCTAATACAGTGGAAGACTGGGTTTCAAAATTTTTATTATTGAAACACTAATCGGCCAAAACCCTAGTCCCAAGGATCGCTTGACCATAATAACTACTAATAAATCATAATTTAGGATCATAGAAGAATAACTGGAGTGCTATACTCCTTAATATTTTCAAAGCACACAAGTATATGCCCTACAGAGGTGATCTACATAGAAACCAGACCAAGGAAGCACTCCTACTAAGCTTGCTTATTTGACTAGGACTCTTCCTAGCATCCTTTCTTCTATCAACAATCTTTCTTCCTTTTCTAGAACCCCTACCCTCTTGTAGGGCACTCAGAGACCTCTTTGAATCCTCTCACAGAATTCGATTATCCCTATATATCTCTTCCTAGGTATCTTAAAATGATGAGTCTTGACAAGTCTTGTCTTATAGAAGACTTCTTGTCCTAAGAGAAGGAAGAAAATAGAAAGGATTTCTTTCAATTTATTTTTGATATTTTTAGCATCACAATACCGATGTCATTTTATATTGAGTGAGGGGGTGCCTGAAAAACCTTTTCTTTAGCCCTTGATCTGATTTTCTAATGATCAGATAGGACCCTTCAAGCAGAAGGAGTCCCTTGGGTGAAAGGTCTTCTTATCATGATATATAATATCACTGTGCCAAGACACATAAATGTGTCTCTTCAATTTTCCAACAATTTTTTACTTGCCATGTGGCAAGTAATCGATCAAAATTTTGCTATGGGACATGGGATTCTAATGGATGTATCGAAGAACCAGAAGCATTCAAGCAGAAGGACTTCTGGATTTAAGATTGTGCACCACACGTGAAGGGACGAGTCCCTTCATTTTGTGTGCCACAATTCTTCCACTATAATACCATCTTTTGACCAGTCAAGCCCAATCCAAATGGGTGTGGAGATAAGGGAGAGTAGCCCAAAATTTTTTTGGAATAAATGATTAAGTGGAAGAAGGACTCTTGGTCCTACGCCCCTTAATCTTGGCGCACGCCAAACATGATTCCAAGAGTCCAATCCTCCTTGGACTCTTCCATAATCCAAGGATAATGCTCAATTAATTCTAGATAAATATAGATAAATGCTGCTCCAGTAAGGACACAACCAATCTAAGATTCACATAAATTGATTAGCCCAAATAGCAAGCAAACCGATTGGTGTGGTATGCATGATGAGGATGCAATCATGTGACTCTAAAGGAGATTAACCAAAATTTAACTAGCAATTCTTACTTGCATATGAGTGATTCAACATATAAGATCAAGGAGATCTAAATAAGAAACCCTAAATGCTCATACTTAAACCCAGCTAGGAGGACTATCAAATATTAAAGAATTAAGACAAGATTAGAATTCGCACACAAGTCAAGCTAGCCCTATTTAATGATCCCGATCTTAAAGACTAGGAGTTCAGCCTTGAAATCTCAAGCACAAGGGATTCGCTCTTAAGGTTCTCAAGATCAAGCCCCAGCCTGATCCTCTCTTCGATCACCACATAAGATGGGCCATCTAACTTTCTGGTTTGTAAAATGTAATCCTTCCTCCTGGATCTGGAACCTAGAGAACCCTGCAACAAAGAAACCAAGATGATTAGAAGCTTAATTAGAAATGAGAAGATTGATGGAACTCAAAAGAGAGTTTGTTGGAAATGATCCTTGGCGCCATGGTGGAAGCTTGTGTTGGTGTTGATCTTCTTCTTGTGAGGATGTCCTTAATTCGCCTTGAAGGAAGAGGATTGTTTGGAAGATGAAGAGTAAAAGAGAAGGATTAGGGAGAAGAAATGATGGAGGAGAGGAAGAGATTCACTTAGGCACAAAGATCCACATAGGCACATAGAAACACATAGAAAATTTCTGAAAAAAATTGTATTCATTCATCAATTCCTTTCTACAAGGGGCGTCCAAGGCTTTAAATAAAGCCTCACAAATTTTGAAATTTCAAATCCCCAAACAAGTGGAGTAATATAGGGGAGAGGGCTGATTTTCCTGCTTGAAATCCTCCTTGGCCAACTTCCTTGAATTTGAACTTGGGATGGCGCCCTCTTGTGGTGAGGTGGCATGTGAGGTGGCATGTGGTCCCCTCTTGACGTGGCATGTGGTCCCAAGTTGAGGTGGCGCAAGTGATGTGGCATGTGGTCCCCAATTGAGTTGGCTTTGGTCTTGATTTGGGGTATACATTGTGAGTCTTCTTTAGGCTCGATGCTAGTTGACCCATTTGGATTGGACTAAGACTAGACCCGACATGGACTCGACTTACATGATTATTTTTGACTCAAAAGAAAGATTACAGGACCCAACATGGACTCGACTATCATGATTCTTTTGGACTCAAAATAAAGAAAGGTTACCGTACTCTCTAGTCCAACCATAAAGATTCGGAATGGGCTTGAATTGGTTGGAGTTTCTTTTCTGATTCTGGTGCCCGCACCAATTCTCCCCGGGTGGGAGGAACTCGACCCTATCGAGTGATAAGTTTCTAATATATCCAGGTCGATTTGTTGTAGGTCCTCTTTGGTGATCCAGGAATCTTCAGATTCAAGACGTCCTTGCCATCGAACCAGATAGCGTTGGTAGCCCTTATTTCTAGTAGTGATGATCTGGTCATTCAAGATCCTTTCAATTCTTTCCTTTCGCTCAGGAATATTTGGTGGTGGACACTCAATTGGCATTTCACTCACAAGAGAAGTGTTAGGACCAAAAGGTTCATCCGGTATCAATGCAGGTTCCTTGTATTCTTTCAGATCGGAAACATTAAATATAGAACTAATGCCATAACTAGGTGGTAAGTCTACTACATAAGCATTAGGTCCAATTTTCTTTATTATTTTGAAGGGTCCGGCTCCCCAGGCATGGAGTTTCTTCATAGTTCTTGGAGGAACCTTTTCTGGTTTAAGCCTAATCATTACAGAGTCTCCTTCATTAAATTCCTTTAACCGTTTATGTGAATTAGCCATATGCCTATAGAGTTCATTGCTTGTTTGAGTCTTCTGACTAATCTCCTTGTGCAAACCCTTAACATGCTGTGCATATGACTCAGCAAACTCAGATATTTGTGTATGTACTGGTAATGGAATAGGTCTAAAGGTTTCCTAGGTCTGTATCCATGGACCACTTCGAATGGACTTTTCCCAATAGACCTATTAATCGAACTGTTGTAGGCAAATTCAGCGCGAGGAAGTAGGAAGTCCCAGTTTCCTAGGTTGTCGCTGACTAAACATCTTAAGAGATTTCCTAAGCTTCGGTTTACTACTTCAGTTTGGCCATCGGTTTGAGGATGATAGGCCGTAGAGAATTTCAGCTTAGTACCTAACATGTGCCAGAGGGTTTTCCAGAAGTAGCTAGTGAACTTGACATCTCTATCTGATACAATGGTCTTGGGTAAACCATGAAGCTTAACCACCTGATCTAAGAAAAGCTTGGCCACTTTCGAAGCGTCTAAAGTTTGAGAACACGGATGAAGTGCGCCATTTTGGAGAAATGATCGACAACTACAAAAACAGAGTCATGTTTCCTAGAAGTTTTAGGTAGACCTACCGCAAAATCCATACTGATATCTTGCCATGGACCATCAGGGACAGGTAAGGGCGTGTACAGACCGGTGTTCTGTCTTTGCTGTTTGCAACATCACAGGTCCGACACTGAGCTACGATCTGGGCAATGTTCTTTTTAAGACCAGGCCAAAAAAATTATTCTTCCATTGCTAGGATGGTTTTGTTCCTACCAAAATGTCCTGCTAAACCTCCAGCATGGACTTCCCAGATCAGAAATTCCCTAACAGAGGTCTGGGAATACACAACTGATTTCCTTTGAAAAGGTATCCATCTAATAGTGTATAATCACTAGGCTCACTAGATGGTCTTTGTTGGAGGGATTGATAGATGTGACCAAAATCAGGACATGTGAGATATTCATCTTTCAATCTATCGAACCCTACGACTTCAGTGCTCACAGAGGTTAACAACATAGAACGGCGGCTCACGCATCAGCAACCCTATTTTCAGTACCGGCACGATGTTTCAAAATGAACGTGTAAGCTTGTATGAATTCTACCCATTTCCCATGCCTAGGGTTTAATTTCTTTTGAGAACTAAGGAACCTAAGAGCTTCGTGATCAGAGAACAGGACAAACTCGTGGGGTAAAATAATGCCTCCAAAATCGTAGAGCATGAACTACAGCATACAGTTCCTTATCATACATGGAATACCTTAGTCTCGTCTCATTTAACTTTTCACTGAAGTATACTACTGGGTGATTCTCTTGACTCAAAACACCTCCAATTCCGACCCCAGAAGCATCACAAGCAACCTCAAACACCTTGGTAAAATCGGGTAACCTTAAGACAGGTGCTTGTGTCATTTTCTCCTTAGTTGTTAGGAAGGCCTTACCTGCTGCTTTAGTCCACTCGAAATTTCCCTTCCTAATACAATCAGTGATTGGAGCCACTATCGTACTGAACCCTCTAATGAATCTCCTATAGAAGGTGGCTAAACCGTGGAAACTACGGACATCATGGATATTCTTGGGTACAGGCCACTCTACTATTGACTTAATTTTCGCAGGGTCAGCGGACACCCATTCAGATGTGACTACGAATCCTAGAAAGATAACTCTATTTGTCAGGAAATCACACTTCTTGATATTGGCATAGAGACTATCTTTTCTCAGGACTTGACAAACTTGCTTCAGGTGGGTTAAGTGGTCTGCCTTTTTTTTGCTATATATAAGTATATCATCAAAATAGACCACTACAAATCTTTCGATAAAACCTTAACAACCTGATTCATTATTCTCATAAAAGTGCTGGGTGCATTGGACAGACCGAACGGCATGACTAACCACTCATATAATCCATCTTTAGTCTTAAAAGCGGTCTTCCATTCGTCTCCAGGCCTAACCCTAACCTGGTGATAGCCAATTTTTAGGTCTATCTTGGAGAAAATTGTCGATCCAGCTATCATATCTAACATGTCGTCTAATCTTGGGATTGGAATCTATACTTATAGTGATCTTATTAATGGCACGACTATCTATACACATCCTCCAGGTGCCATCTTTTTTAGGGGTCAGCAGAGCAGGGACTGCACATGGACTTAAGCTTTCCTTAATAAACACCTTCCTAAGCAGTTCACCCACTTGCCTTTGCAGTTCCTGGTGTTCAGTTGGGTTCATCCTATAGTGAGGCAAATTAGGTAAAGTCGCTCCAGGGATTAAATCTATTGCATGTTGTATGTCTCTTAAAGGTGGGAGGTTATCGGGGAGATCTTCTGGAAACACATCCTCAAATTCTTTCAATAATTGGACCACCTCTTGAGGGTGTTCTACAGGGCTGTGGTCCTTAATTTCCTTAGCAGCTACTGCCCAAATAGGTCTCCTTCCATGATATCTTGCTCTAATTCATTTGCAGCTATTAAATTTAATCCAGTCTTCTTATCTTTCAAGCTGCTAGCTCCTCTCTCTGACATTATCCTTAGGCTGGGTTGGATGAATAACAATTTTCTTGCCATTGAAATTGAAAGCACAGGAGTTTGATCGACCAAAGATGGTCACATCATGATCAAACAGCCATGGCCTGCCTAAGATGATGCTACTTACCCCCATAGGAAGCACATCACACACCAGATCTTTTCCTGATAGGATTGAAGCTGGACTTGAACCTGACATCTTGACTTGATTGGTATAGAAGTGGAATCGATCCATGACACCTTATATGGATTGGAATGTGGTACAAGGGTAATCCTAGACTTTTGCCTGCGTTAGTGGAAATGGCGTTGACACAGCTTCCACTATCGATGACAATCTTACAGACCTTTTCTCCTATCCTAACAAATGTGTGTAGGATGCTAGTTCTACGCCAGTCTTCTTGCTCCTTGGTCTGTGTCATGATACGTCTCACAACTCCTAGCAAATCTGATGAGTCTATGTTCTCTTCATCTCCTTCATACTCATCAGCCAAGCAATCCCCTGCTTCATAAACCTCCTCTTCATCATTCTCCAGGGGTTCTGATTCACCTTCTTTTGCCTCCCCTATATGTAAAGCTCTAGAGGGACATTGGCTCACGAAATGACCTGGTTTACGACACTTATAGCAGACTCGCTCCCTCTCACCTCGAACTTCAGGGCTCTTTCCTTTGTCTTCTCTAGGATTGGGGGAATGGCAGGTTGTGCCTAGGGATTGGATTTGAGCTGGATCTTGGTCTATTGGTTGTACCAGGGACTGAACTAGGCCTGCTAACAGGATGGTTAAACCTAATAGGTTCAGGTCATCTAAATGTAGCTCTCCTTTGAAACCTCTCATAGTCCGTGGCAACTTGGTATGCCTGATCTAAATCATGAACTTCCCTTAAAAACAGTTCCCCTTTTATATCATCATTCAACTCTGATCTAAACCTTGATAAAGTGGCTGCTTCAGACTCGACTACGTTGCATCGTATCACAACCTCATCAAATTTAGCAACGTATTCAGAAACGGTCTTGTTACCCTGTCAATCGTTGCCACGATCTAATAACCTTTGCTGATAAGACATAGGCAGATATTTCTCTCTAAGTTTCCTCTTCATATCTCTCCATGTTGCTATAGGTAAATCTCCCCTTTGCCTTGATATGCGTTCCACGTTTTCCCATATAACCAAGCCTGGCGAACTAGTCTGATTTTGGCAAACTTAAATCTTCTCTCTTCAGACATATCATACCAGTCAAAATACTGGTCCATGTCAGCCTCCCAGTCTGTGTACACCTTAGGATCTAAGTTTCCCTCAAAGGTTGGTGCATCTAGATGGATGTTCCTTAGGGCCCGATCATCCTGATCAAAAGTATCATAGTGAGGCCTTCTAGGAGGTGGCTCTGGAGTATGATCAACATAATCTTGATGCGGTCTTCTTTGAATTGGGTCAGGTGTGTGTCCTGTCGTTGGGCTCTAGGATGAACTGAAGGTAATCTAGGTGAAGGTGGTTCAGTTGGGGTCAACCTAGCTTCTTCTAGGATTCCTACCCTTTCCTCAAACTGACTAATTTAGCATCAAACGGTCCATCTTCTCGATCATAGTTCTCACAAGGCTTTCCATACTAGTATCCATGGATGACTAGGTTGGGCTTGTGAAGGGTGGTAAGGTGTGCCTGACCTAGTTGTCATGCAAACAATTAACTCAGACCCGAACTACGAGTTTTCTAAACCGGTTAGTCCAAATAAACTGAGTTGACTAGATACAATCAAATCAACAGCTACTCTCTTCCACTGGCCAGTCAGGAGGTGGGTCTGTGGGAGTTTCCCCCAGCTTTCACTAGGTCCTAATTAAAAACCACAAGAACCGCTTAGGCTTGAGCCACTTAACCTCTATCATTGACACCAGCTTTCAATAATAGATGAAGAAATGGGTTGCACAAGCTTTTCCATTGAATTGAACTGGACCTAGAGTTCCAAGCTAGTTGCCTAATCAAGGTGGCAAGCTAGATTGTAGTAACTCTATACTTGGCCAGGTTTTAGAACAAGGGGAGTGTGAGATCCTGTCTCTGGCCTACCTAGGCCCGGTGGAATTGGCCCATAGATGGATCAGCACCCAAGCCCTTAGTCCCAATTCTAGACACCAAGTAATAGGGCACACACAAGACTAGTTGACACAATGAGTTGACAATAACCCGGGCTCGACCAAATTGATGTTCCTAACCCACTAGGGCAATTAATGTCTAATCAATTTTAGTTAGGGATTGGGTCGATATGCAATTTGGTGATTTTTGGGCTAGGGACAGGTGATGAAATCCTGACCCTATGTCAATTTCATGCCCTTAATTTGATTTGTCATGAGATGCATGCAAATTTAAAATTTTAGGTGCAGAAGTAGTATATTGCAGTTTAAAAGTGGTGTTGAAAAGTGCAGAAAAAAATGTCATAAAAATCTAAAAAAATCACAGAAAACTCCTAACTTCTAGATGACATACCAGATGAGACAAAAATTCAAAATAAAATCTGTACTATTCTAGGCAGATTCTGAAATGAAGATAATGAAAAGGAACAGAACAGAACAGAAATCCTAATAACACTGATGGACTGCAGGAATTTTCGTTTTTTTTGTAAATTTTTTCTCAGATTTAAATTTAAAACGGTGATAAGAAACTTAAAATGGAGCAGGAAAAAAAATATTCCAGCAAGGAATGTGATACTTGCCTTTGGAGTTGCAGGCGGATCACAGTCAGCCTACAGAAAATACAGCAAGTAGAAAAACAGAACGTGCCCAATGCAAAATTCACAAATGAAATCTAAGAAGTCCTTTGGCTTTCTTTTTCATGGGTCAATCACAATGGCACCCCGACACGCCTTAGGAGATCCCCGTGGAATAGGAAGAGAGGGTGTTTAAACCCTACTTTCTCCTAAGACCGGATGGCATGGTAACGCCCCCGATCCAAGTACTTCAAGGACTTAATGCTATGCAATCAGGAACTTATTCTACCCTGCTCTGATACCAAGATTGGTATGGTATGCATGATGAGGATGCAATCATGTGACTCTAAAGGAGATTAACAAAAATTTAACTAGCAATTCTTACTTGCATATGTGTGATTCAACATATAAGATCAAGGAGATCTAAATAAGAAACCCTAAATGCACATATTTAAACCCAGCTAGGGGGACTATCAAAATATTAAAGAATTAAGACAAGATTAGAATTCGCACACAAGTCAAGCTAGCCCTATTTAATGATCCCGATCTTAAAAGACTAGGAGTTCAAGCCTTGAAATCTCAAGCACAAGGGATTCGCTCTTAAGGTTCTCAAATGAAAGATCATACCACATAAGATGGGCCATCTAACTTTCTGGTTTGTAGCAAGTAATCCTTCCACCTGGATCTGGAACCTAGAGAACCCTACAACAAAGAAACAAAGATGATTAGAAGCTTAATTAGAAATGAGAAGATTGATGGAACTCAAAAGGAGAGTTTGTTGGAAATGATCCTTGGCGCCATGGTGGAAGCTTGTGTTGGTGTTGATCTTCTTCTTGTGAGGATGTCCTTAATTCGCCTTGAAGGAAGAGGATTGCTTGGAAGATGAAGAGTAAAAGAGAAGGATTAGGGAGAAGAAATGATGGAGGAGAGGAAGAGGTTTGCTGGATTTGGCTCCTTAGTTTTGATGATTAACAAAAGGTTGAGTATATGTTTGGACTAATGTTTCATCTCTAGATAAAGTTTCAGGACTTAGGTTATTCAAAAAGAGTATCAAAAGTACAATGATGAAACTAAGTTTGCCTGATTTGGAAAAGAGCTCTTCTACCTTGGACAAGATCAAAATTCTCATAATGGACCTTCTTGTTAAGAAATATTTGACAAAGGAAACAAAGGCTTAAAGAAACTCAAGCATGGCACGCACATCTCAAGAGTTTCAGAAAAATTCAGATCAGAGGTCGACCCCCAGAGGTCGACACCTTGTCAAAGGTCGACCACCAGAGGTCGACTCATGAAGAGAAGAAAAGTTCAGCATGGCCGGCACGGCAAAATCTCAGTGGCACGCACCAGAGGTCAACCACTAGAGGTCAACACCTGTCCAGAGGTCGACACCAGAGGTCGACTCATAGCCTGAGAATTCAAACCTGGCAGAACTATGGTATTCTGAATTTTTGCCTAAAATTTACTGGAGGTCGACTCATGAGGTCGACACTTGATCCAGAGGTCAACTCATGAGGTCGACTCATGGCATAACGGCTAGTTTTTCTGAACTTCTGATTTGATTTCTAACAGCCATAAACGGCCATATTTTTAAATCTAACCGTCTTGTGGAGTTGTTTCAGCATGAATGAGGTATTTAACCTCCACCAAACTTCAAAAAAGACAAGGAGACAAAGTGAAAAAGTGTAGATTCAAAGTACAAAGCCTTCAATCACTTCCAAGCCAAAAGAGTGAGAAAACCAAGAGATTCCTTAGCCAAAAGCTTTCCATCTTTGAGGAATCCAACTTTCAAGTGTTTGGCATTTAGTGAGGTCCAAGATTCCAAGACAAAAGGCTTGAAGAGTCTCCATCAAGAGCTTCAACGAATTTATTTCATTGCTTCCGTTGCACAATTATTTGAGCACTCACTCTTCACCTTAAAACTTGATAGCACATATATTGCTTTAATTTTTTAAATACCCAATTCACCCCCCCTCTTGGGCACCATATCTGGGCAACAAGTGGTATCAGAGCACCGGTACTCTCTTGTAGGTCCAACGATCTTGAGTGAAAGATCATGGCCGCCCCAATTAGAATGGGTATAGTTGAAGGACAAGCATCAAATCGTCCTCTTTTCTTTAATGGCACAAACTACACATACTGGAAAACTCGTATGCGTATTTATTTACAAGCTGTAGATTATCATATATGGAGAGTAATCACTAAAGGGCCTCATCAGCCCACTCACTTGGTTAATGGCATTATCATCCCAAAATCTGAAGAAGAATGGGATGACAATGACATCAAACAGGCTGAGTTAAATGCTAAGGCGATGAATTTGTTATTCTGTGCACTTGATCCTAGTGAATTCAACAGAATATCAAATTGTATTTCTGCCAAAGAAATTTGGGATACACTTGAGGTTACCCATGAGGGTACACACCAAGTGAAGACCACAAAGGTGAACATGCTCATTCATACGTATGAGATGTTCAGGATGGAACCAACTGAAAGTATAAGTGAAATGTATACTAGATTTACCAATATAGTAAATGATATGAGGAGTTTGGAAAAAATTATATCTAATGGTGAACTGGTTAACAAACTTCTCAGGTCTCTTCCGGCTTCATGGGATGCGAAAGTAACAGCCATAGAAGAAGCCAAGGATGTCAATACTCTACCTCTCGAGCAGCTTCTTGGATCACTGATGACCTACGAGCTTTCACTAAAGCAGAAGATAGTGGACAATGACAAGAAAAAGAAAGCCATAGCCTTCAAGTCCACTACAAAAGAAGAGTCAAGTGATGAATCAGAAGAAGAAGCTGATGATGATGAGACAGCCCTCATTACAAGAAAATTCAAAAGATTCATGAGAAAGAAGAAGGGCTTCTACAAGAAAAAATCACAAAAAGGTGATCACAACAAGGAGAAAGAGAAAGAGAAAGAAAGGGATCCACCCATCTGCTTCGAGTGCAAGAAGCCTGGACATTACAAAACGGATTGCACTTTGCTTAAAAAGAGTCGAAGGATGTTAAGAAAGAAAGCCATGATGGCTACCTGGAGTGAGAGTGAGGACTCCAGCAGTGAAGAAGAGCAGCAGGTAGTCGCCAACTTATGTTTCATGGCCAATGAGGATAATGAGGTAAATTCTGAACCTGAAACTGAATTTACTTTCAATGAATTGCATGATGCTTTTGATGACTTAGTAATGGAATATGAAAAATTAAAATTGAAAAATAAGAAATTAAGAAAGCAAAATTTTGAGCTTACTAATAATTCAGAAAAGTTTTCAACCGAAATTGAAAATTTAATTCAAGAAAACAAGAAATTAATTGAACATGTAAAGACTTTAACAAATGATAAGAATAATCTTTTAAAAGAAAATGATTCTTTGAAAAATAATAGAAGTCTTAAAACTAATGAGAACATTGAAAAACAAAATAAAGAACTATTGCTTCAAAACAATAATTACAAGGAAGAGTTAGAAAAAGTAAAACCTTTTGTAGAAAAGTTTATTTTTAGTTTAGAAAAACTAAATATGCTTTTAAATAGTCAACATGCAGTGTTTAACAAAGCTGGACTTGGATTTAAGCCACACAATCAGCAAAAACTTTATAAAAACTTTTTCATACCTGCATCTTCTAATATTACCTGCTATGCATGTGGTAAATTAGGTCATAAATCATATGTGTGTAATAAAAGAAAATGAAATACCTTTAAAAAGATTTGGGTTCCAAAAGGAACCAATTTGACTAACCCTAAAGGACCCAAGATGACTTGGGTACCTAAAGTTTCAACTTGATCAATTTTTGCAGGTGTGCCTTGCAACCAAAAATAAAAGAAGAATGTGGTATCTGGATAGTGGTTGCTCAAGGCACATGACTGGGGATGTGAAGCAATTCTCATCACTAGCTGCTATTGATGGTGGAAACGTTACTTTTGGTGATAATGGAAAAGGCAAAATCGTCGAAATTGGTAAAATCCATATCACCCCTAATGCTTATGTAGATAATGTATTATTTGTTGATGGCTTGAAGCATAATCTTTTGAGCATTAGTCAGTTTTGTGATAAGGGTTTTAAAGTAATTTTCGAATCATCTTTGTGCATGGTATCTAGTCTAGATGTCGATGGCATCAAGTTCACTGGTCTTAGGCATGGAAACATTTACATGGTTGATCTTGATGATCTAGCCATGGAAAGTGGTCAATGCCTAGTGGCTAAGGAAGCCAAGGCAAGTGAAACTAGTTGGCTTTGGCATCGTAGGCTAGGGCATGCTAGTATGCAGTTGATTTCAAAATTAAGCAAAAAGAATCTTGTAAAAGAATTGCCAAAACTCACATTTGAAAAAGATAAGATTTGTGCTGCATGTCAATTTGGAAAACAAACTAAATCTACTTTCAAACCTAAAGGAGTAGTTTCTACAACTAGACCCCTTGAATTATTGCATATGGATCTCTTTGGACCAACCAGAACAACTAGTTTGGGAGGTAAAAAATATGGGCTAGTAATTGTAGATGATTACTCATGATTTACTTGGGTAATGTTTTTAGCTCATAAAGATGAAACATTTTCAGCTTTTGTTAAATTTCATAAAAGGGTTTCAAACGAAAAAGATCTCACTATTTTTTCTTTGCATAGTGATCATGGAACTGAATTTGAAAATCATGATTTTGAAGCTTTTTGTAATGAAAATGGTATTAGTCATAATTCTCTGCACCTAGGACACCTTAACAAAATGGGGTGGTAGAAAGAAAGAACAGGACTCTTAAAGAAATGGCATGCACAATGCTTTGTGAAAACGATTTACCTAGATATTTTTGGGCAGAAGCCATTAATACTTCCTGTTACATTTTAAATCGTGTTTTAATTCGACCTATTTTGAAGAAAACACCATATGAGCTTTGGAAAAATCGAAAACCTAATCTCAAGTATTTTCGTGTATTTGGTTGCCGCTGTTTCATATTAAACAATGGCAAAGATAATATCAGTAAATTTGATGCCAAGTCAGATGAGGGTATCTTCTTAGGATACTCTACTTCTAGCAAGGCATACAGGATCTTCAACAAAAGAACTCTTCTGGTTGAAGAATCAATTCATGTAGTGTTTGATGAATCTAACGAAAAATCTTCTAGAAAAGAAAATTCTATTGATGTTGAAACAGGTACAAAGAAGCTTAAACAATTGACAATCAATGAAGATGACCCCAAAGGAGATGATGATCAAGAAAGTCAAGATCAAATTCAAGAAATCAATGCAACTTCACCAAAACCATTACCTAAAGAATGGAGGTATGCACACGGACACCCTAAAGAGATAATAATTGGTGATCCATCAAAGGGGGTAAGCACACGCTCTTCTATTAGAAATGTTTGTGATTATTTAGCTTTTGTATCTCAGATAGAGCCTAAGTCAATAGAAGAAGCTGAAAAAGATTGTAACTGGATTAATGCTATGCAAGATGAACTAAATCAATTTGAAAGAAATAATGTTTGGACTTTAACTGAAAGACCCCTTAATGTTTCTGTAATTGGCACAAAATGGGTTTTTAGAAATAAACTTGATGAACATGGTATTGTAACTAGAAACAAAGCTAGACTTGTTGCTAAAGGCTACAACCAGGAAGAAGGGATCGATTTTGATGAAACCTTTGCTCCTGTTGCTAGGCTAGAAGCAATTAGACTTTTACTTGCTTTTGCTTGTTTTATGGATTTCAAGTTATTTCAAATGGATGTTAAAAGTGCCTTTTTAAATGGATTTATTGAAGAGGAGGTTTATGTTGAACAACCTCCTGGTTTTGAAAATCATGAATTTTCTAATCATGTCTTTAAATTGCATAAAGCATTGTATGGTTTAAAGCAATCTCCTAGAGCTTGGTATGATAGATTAAGTTCATTTTTGATGAAAAATGATTTCTCTAGAGGTAATGTAGATAATACATTATTTTTGAAAAAGAAAAATGATGATCTCTTAGTAGTACAAATTTATGTAGATGATATTATTTTTGGTGCTACTAACGAATGTCTTTGTCAAGAATTTGCAAAGTTAATGCAGAGTGAGTTCGAGATGAGCATGATGGGAGAACTCAACTTCTTCCTTGGACTCCAAATTAAGCAAACCAAAGAGGGGATCTCCATCAACCAAGCCAAGTACACAAGGGAGATATTGAAAAAGTTTGGGATGGAGACTACCAAACCAATAGGTACCCCTATGAGCTCTTCATGTAAATTAGACAAAGATGAATGTGGTAAATCAGTAGACCAAAAATTATATAGAGGCATGATTGGTTCATTGCTATATCTAACTGCCAGTAGACCAGATATAATGTTTAGTGTTTGTATGTGTGCACGTTTTCAGTCTGCTCCTAAAGAATCACATCTCTTAGTTGTAAAACGTATACTTAGATACCTATCTGGGTCTATCGAAATTGGTCTTTGGTACTCTAGAGAGTCATCATATGAATTAATTGCATATTCTGATGCTGATTTTGCTGGGTGTAAACTTGATCGAAAAAGTACTAGTGGAACTTGTCAATTCCTAGAAGTTAATTTGATTTCATAGAGCAGTAAGAAACAGAATTCGGTTGCTCTATCTACGGTGGAAGCCGAATATATAGCAGCTGAAAGCTGTTGTGCTCAGATTCTATGGATCAAACAACAACTCGAGGACTTTGGCATCAAACTAATTAAGACACCCATAAGATGTGATAATACTAGTGCAATCAATTTAACGAAAAATCCTGTACAACATTCAAGAAGCAAACATATTGAAATAAGGCATCACTTCATAAGAGATCACGTTCAAAACTCTAATGTGTTGTTAGAATTTATATGTACTGATTATCAATTGGCTGATATATTCACAAAACCATTGAATGATGATAGATTTTGTATGATCAGAAGAGAATTGGGAGTCATTGATCCTTTTGCTTGAAACTCTTCAATTTTCATCAAAATTCCTCAAAAATGATTTATAAATTCTCAAATATGTTTAAGGGTTATTTTTCTAAATTATATCAATTTTTTTTTTAAAGTTTACAGAATTTTATTTTGGGTAATTTATTGTTGGAGGTCGACACTTTAATTTTCGGAGGTCGACACTTGAGGTCGACACCTAAGTTTTGGAGGTCGACACTTGAGGTCGACACCTAAGTTTTGGAGGTCGACACTTGAGGTCGACCCCTGAAAATTTTCAGAGGTCGACACTTGAATGGAAATCTGCTTTTTTAAAACCCGTCCGCAAGCCTATTTTTCTCCACTTTTTTCATTTCCTCCTTCGTGTGGTCCCCCTCCAACTTCCCTAAACCCCTAAATAGTGGATTTCCACCCTTCTCCTTCATCATTTTGGGAAATCCTCTCCTCTCCTCTTGCTTTTCTTGGAATCAACCCTCTTTTTGATCGTATTCTTGATTTTGGACAACCGAAAGCCTTCGCATCTTTCTACCCGCAAATCTCGGCTGTTTTTCAATTGAAAACACTTATTTCTTCCCTCCGTTTCTTACTTTTTCTTCATTTACTCTCGATTTTCTCCATTCTCACAAACCCTATCTCTACATTTCACCTTCTCCTCTTTTTCCCAATCTGTGATCCTCTCTTTCCCTCTCTTTTCCTCTTAGCCTTGCCTCGTTGCACTTCTCCCTAAGTTATCCCTCTTCCATTCACATGGGTCCGAGAAAGCACTTGGCAGTAAGGAAAAGGAGATTGGAACAAGTCCAGGGTAGTACTGAGTGGCGACGAAAGGTCAGACATGAGCGTGAGCCGACCCCAGAGCCACCTGCACCAGTGCCAGCCAGCTTAGTCCGGAAGAGCATTGCTAGTGGGAGGCGTGTGGATATACCATTCTGGGATCAGCATCACTTCTTTATTGGAGATGTACTAAGAGATGCAGGTCTGGTTCATTTTTGTACGATGTCTGAGAGATTCTACCCAGACCTCATCAGGGAGTTTTATGGATCCATGGCCATTGATGGCATTGGATGGTCTGCTACAGTACGAGGGATCGAGATTCCTGTGACACCGGAGGTTATCAGTTGCATCTGGAGGATTCCACTTCATGGCACTGCTGCCACTACGATCAGCGACAGAGAGCACGCCTTCAGGTGTATCCTAGAGCGTGAGGATGTTAGCGACATTTCCACAGTAGCCGCTAACCAGCTTTCACTGGAGATGAGAGTGCTGCATAACATCATCGCCCGTATCTTGAATCCGAAGAGCGGGAGATTCGATTTTATTACTGAGCGTGAGCTGGTGTTGATGGTGTCCCTGAGACAGCGGACTCCCATCAACCTCCCCAGGATCATGCTTCAGCAGATGGGTGAGGCAGCTTCTCACAGGAGACTTGTTCAGCCGTACGGCATGGGACTTACTCAGATATTCAGAGAGCATGGTGCCTCATTTGACGGCATACCCTTCAGTCAGCTACAGCACACTGATACTTATGGAGAGAAATCCCTGCATAGGATGGGATTTCGACTGGTTAGCGACCGCTGGGTACGACGAGAGTCTGGCCAGGAGCCAGATGAGGAGGATGAGATCCGAGCTGCTGAGGCAGGGCCTTCTGAGCCTACTGATCATAGTACACCTCCTCGCCCAGCACCGGAGACAGAGACTGTGGAGCCTGAGCCATTCACGCCACCACCCTCATCAGCTCCAGCACCTACTATTATTGCTACATCACGGAGGACTTCAGTGAGGATATCGGACTTCGAGCAGAGAGTGACTGATCAGATTTCAGAGGTCCGGACAGAGATCACTGGTGTACGGCAGGAGCTACATGATCTGCGGACACACACAGACATGCGCATTGGTGCTCTCTCAGCTAGTATGGATATAGGATTCAGACAGATCCTCAGCTTACTGAGATTAGCACTGCTATCAGGGACTGCAGATCCGACAGTATCTCCTCCACATGACGATGATGATGATGATGATGATGATGGCTCCAGTGGATACAGTGACAGTGATGGAGATCAGCCTGGAGCAGGGAGTTCTGAGGTTCCACTTGTAGATCCGATTCCAGAGATACCCCCTGCTACAGATCCTCCAGCCACAGACGAGCCAGTTGTTGCTGAGCTTACAGAGTCTCTTTTTGAGACTATCACTGGGATTCCGGATGACATAGATGAGCATACAGAGACAGACATTGATGATCCCACAGCTTATGAGCTAGTCAGCAGGCAGACTCCAGCTCAGTTTACTCAGCATACTGATCCGTCCACTCCTTCAGCTACTGCCTCTATCTCGACATCTGTGGAGCCCTTACCTAGGACATATAGATCTCGTAGGACTCCTAGGTCTGGTCCCTCTCTGAGAACTCGGAGTTCCTCTCATAGGACTCCAAAATCCTCATCTAGGATCATGGCTCCTGTATCTTTTGATATACCTTCTGATGAGGAGTAGCCTCATAGATTTTCTTGTAGTACTTAGTTTATTTTGTATGGTCTGTTATATCAGTGTTTTTGTGCTTACTATGTAAGCAATTTTGTAACTGTATACATTTGTTGTTATCTATATTGTGACTTTTTATCTATATTGTGACATTTTGTGACATTTTACTGTCTGATACCAGCTCTTAGCATTTATCCTTTTAAACCCTCAAGTTAGAATATTTTGTTGAATGCACAAATTGAGGGGGAGCATGTATTTTATGCACCTAAATACTTCATTGTAATTGAACATAAGTTTCATTAATATATCTTTCACTACAAAAATGAACTTTTTGATTCTTGACAAAAAGGGGGAGTAGTAAAGTATATATGTATTTATGAGATCAAATTTAGTAAAGTATATTTGTATTTATGAGATCAAATTTAGTAAAGTATATATGTTTTTATGAGATCAAATTTAGTAAAGTGTATATGTATTTATGAGATCTCCGTCTTATGAGTAGTAAAGCTTATATGATTCTTATCTTTTTCACTCATGAGAATGTTTTCACAAAAAGAAAGAAGTAAATAAAAAGTAAATTTTTATGATACACTCATGCATGTAAGGATTCTTTGAAAATATTTTATTATTGCAATATCTTGCTTTTGGACATAATTGCATATATACTCAAGGTTTTGTCATCATCAAAAAGGGGGAGATTGTTGGCTTTGGCTCCTTAGTTTTGATGATTAACAAAAGGTTGAGTATATGTTTGGACTAATGTTTCATCTCTAGATAAAGTTTCAGGACTTAGGTTATTCAAAAAGAGTATCAAAAGTACAATGATGAAACTAAGTTTGCCTGATTTGGAAAAGAGCTCTTCTACCTTGGACAAGATCAAAATTCTCATAATGGACCTTCTTGTTAAGAAATATTTGACAAAGGAAACAAAGGCTTAAAGAAACTCAAGCATGGCACGCACATCTCAAGAGTTTCAGAAAAATTCAGATCAGAGGTCGACCCCCAGAGGTCGACACCTTGTCAAAGGTCGACCACCAGAGGTCGACTCATGAAGAGAAGAAAAGTTCAGCATGGCCGGCACGGCAAAATCTCAGTGGCACGCACCAGAGGTCGACCACTAGAGGTCAACACCTGTCCAGAGGTCGACACCAGAGGTCGACTCATAGCCTGAGAATTCAAACCTGGCAGAACTATGGTATTCTGAATTTTTGCCTAAAATTTACTGGAGGTCGACTCATGAGGTCGACACTTGATCCAGAGGTCGACTCATGAGGTCGACTCATGGCATAACGGCTAGTTTTTCTGAACTTCTGATTTGATTTCTAACGGCCATAAACGGCCATATTTTTGAATCTAACGGTCTTGTGGAGTTGTTTCAGCATGAATGAGGTATTTAACCTCCACCAAACTTCAAAAAAGACAAGGAGACAAAGTGAAAAAGTGTAGATTCAAAGTACAAAGCCTTCAATCACTTCCAAGGCAAAAGAGTGAGAAAACCAAGAGATTCCTTAGCCAAAAGCTTTCCATCTTTGAGGAATCCAACTTTCAAGTGTTTGGCATTTAGTGAGGTCCAAGATTCCAAGACAAAAGGCTTGAAGAGTCTCCATCAAGAGCTTCAACGAATTTATTTCATTGCTTCCGTTGCACAATTATTTGAGCACTATCACTCTTCACCTTAAAACTTGATAGCACATATATTGCTTTAATTTTTTAAATACCCAATTCACCCCCCCTCTTGGGCACCATATCTGGGCAACAAGGTTCACTTAGGAACAAAGATCCACATAGGCACATAGAAACACATAGAAAAATTCTGAAAAAAATTGTATTCATTCATCAATTCCTTTCTACAAGGGCCGTCCAAGGCTTTAAATAAAGCCTCACAATTTTGAAATTTCAAATCCCCAAACAAGTGGAGTAATATAAGGGGAGAGGGCTGATTTTCTTGCTTGAAATCCTCCTTGGCCAACTTCCTTGAATTTGAACTTGGGATGGCACCCTCTTGTAGTTAGGTGGCATGTGAGGTGGCATGTGGTCCCCTCTTGACGTGGCATATGGTCCCAAGTTGAGGTGGTGCAAGTGATGTGGCATGTGGTCCCCAATTGAGTTCGCTTTGGTCTTGATTTGGGGTATACATTGTGAGTCTTCTTTAGGCTTGATGCTAGTTGACCCATTTGGATTGGACTAAGACTAGACCCGACATGGACTCGACTTACATGATTATTTTGGACTCAAAAGAAAGATTACAGGACCCAACATGGACTCGACTTACATGATTCTTTTGGACTCAAAATAAAGAAAGGTTACCGGACTCTCTCGTCCAACCATAAAGATTCGGAATGGGCTTGAATTGGTTGGAGTCTCTTTCTGATTCTGGTGCCCGCACCACCAATCCAATCCAATTGGGCTAGGAGTTAGGATAGCATGCATATATGGTAGTATGCAAATTAGCTAACCTATTCATATCCAATGACCCTAACAAAAATCTAGTTGACTTCCTTGACCAATTCCCTAGTGAGTGTGACCCCTTGGGCTCCACATCTATCCAGCAGTAAGTCTAGGTCAAAATTGATTGACCCAATTAGGTCAAATAGAGTTGACCCAAGTTAGCCAATTTGAACAAATTTTCAAATTGACTCATGAATCCATCCAATTTGATTCATGAAAACCTATAAAATATGATTGAAATCTAGTAACATGTCCAGCCTACCTAGAAGATGAAAAATTTGATGAAAATTATTAAAATATCATTCAGTGAAAAGTTTTCATGCAATTCAATCCTTTGATATTCCTTTATCCCGAATAAGTGATTGGTATAGAGAATTGTCGAACCCTAGCACTTTATCCTTTCGAATCTAAATTCGATAATTGAGACTCATTGATGAAAGATTAAATATCCTTTTTAATCTCATACTGTTTTGATCAAAGACTTTCTGAGTCAACAATCGAAGAGATTGCATAGGATAAGTCCTCTTACTAGGAATGATCTATTCCTTTTGACCCACTCACATCCTTTATGTATAATCCACCATATCCAAGAACACCCTATACATGACTCTTTGTCATGAGTGAGTGTGAACCAAAACATGGCTATATGTGCAAAGGAATGATGGTGATCTCAGGTCTAAGGATCACTTGCATAACTCTGACTAAGAGAACCATTTTTTGACAAGTAGTAAGACCTCCATAAGATGTTCTCAAGACAGATCAGTTTAGTGAACTCATATCCTAATGAGCACCCATATCCTTGTATTAGTATCTTTACATCAATGGTCGTGAGACCAACCACCCTCTCCATCAAGCATACATAGTGTTTCCACCTGGATCGCTGTGGCCCATAGCTCTGACATGTTGCGAAACCGTCGGACTCCCTAGGGTGCTCGGTCCTCCACTCCGGTGCACTCCTTTGTCAGTTGCCCTGCAAAATATGGGAGACCCGGGCTAGGGATTCCGACGGGGACACTTCGATAGTCAAGTCAGTGGGATGATCTAGGGAAACAGAACCTCTGTGGCGGAGAGCTTGGGAACTCACCGCATGTAAGGGTGAAAGATAGATCTAAGGTGTAAAGACAAGGTGGAGTTGGGATCAGAGAGTTTTAGAGGTTCTGCTGGCTAGTTCCTTACCCGTTAGCTCTCTGTCTCTTACCAATTGCTTCCCTTGGAAATTCTTTCTTCCATTTTATATGAGATCAATGGCCCAGGGTCTAGTGCTTCCCTGAGATGTCCTTTACTTGGTGCCCCCTTTGGAGAGGGTCTTTCCTTTGGCTGCCATCCTCCCCCCTTGGACCATTTCCTGAGATGTCCTTTTCTTGGTGCCCCCTTCGGAAAGGGTCTTTCCGTTGCCCACCATCCTCCCCACTTCAGATATGTCCTTTGAGGGAGATCCTCCTATTGGGGGTGTTTGCCATTGTGGTGCAGACCTTGTCCCTTTTGTGGAAAAGTTCCTTATGGGAGGGGCGAGCAACATACCGCTAAGCCCCGAGCCACGGTGGGACATTTCTATTCCCGGAGGGACCATTGGAGCATCGTAGAGCCTGTGACCTTAATAGAATATTATTCTTAGGGGAGGTTTAGGTTTTGTGTTGCGAGGGTGGAAACCCTCGGTTGCACGATCGTCGATGTGGCAGCACACTACAGGACCTGGGGCCTGGAGGAGCACACCTTGCATAGAGCATGCGGGTGGTACATTGCAAAGCTTGAATTAATGGTGGGACATGCACCATCTCCTAGAGGTTGCAGGTGGGTGGGAACCCCCTTTCTGTGGTTTGAATTTCGGTTGATCCTTCCCTTCTTTGCTGCTGGCAAGAATTTTGACCTCTGAAGGTGGAGAGGAGACTCACTTCGGGGGCCCCACCTCAGGAAGCATGAGCATGACCCCGATCGAGAGCTGGCCTCAGATGGAGGGCTCTCCCTATGGGCATGATCCCGACTGGGAGCCGACCTCGATGGGAGGGCTCGCCTTATAAGCACGACCACGGTTGGATGCTGATCTTGGTATGAGGGCTTTCCTTGGCAGCATGAGCACGACCCCTGCTTTGAGCTGGCCTCAAACAAAGGGCTCTCCTTATGAGCATGACCCCGGTTGGGAGCTGACCTCGGTAGGAGGGCTCATCTTAGCAGTTGAGCATGACCTCGGTCGGGAGCTGGCCTCAAACATAGAGCTCACCTTATAAGCATGACCCGAACTTGGAGCTGACATTGATAAGAGGGCTTGCCTTGGCAACATCAGCATGACCTCGGTCAGGAGGTGGCCTTAGACAGAGGGCTCGCCTTACGAGTATGACCCTAGTTGGGAGCTAACCTCGGCAGGATGGCTAGCCTTGGCAACATGAGCATGACCCTAGCCATGAGCTGGCCTCAGACGGAGGGCTAGCCTCATGAGCACGACCTCAGTTGGGAGCTAACCTCGACAGGAGGGCTCGTCTTAGAGCATGAGCATGACCCTAGTCGGGAGTTGGCCTGAAATGGAGGGCTCACTCTATGTGCAAGACCCCGGCTAGGAGCTAACCTCGGTAGGAGCTCTCACCTTGGCTCTTTGTCTAGCCACCGCATCCAGGTGACGGGTCTCTTACCAACATGAATGCCAGCAAGGGCTCCACTCAGAGAATGTGCCACATCAAATACCCCCCACTCCCAAGCCCAGAGAATGAAGCAGTGCTCAGGGCGAGGGGATTAATGATCAGGTTGACATGGAGGGGCGCACTTCCTATGGCTCAATGCCTTATTCACCGGAGCCCGGGAGATCATGCCTCCACACCAACGGGGAAACACTACATTAGCCCCCTTCAAAAGTGGCCATAAATGCCATCACCGAGCTCGAAGGAGTTGCCTCCGAATTGAAGCGTTGCTCCCAACGGGTCCTGACACGTGCCATGCTCTAGCTGGTCTGGGCAAGATATGGTGCAAGCCTTCGATAGGTACGAGGTGATGGGGTCTTCGAGCCATTTGAATGGGACTTGTCCTTTCGCCCTTATAAGGGCTTTTTTGGATGTAGGGATCTTATCTACTCCGCATTTTCTCCCTTGTCCTAGCATCTGCAATTTCTTGGTAGGTCGAGACCTTCCCCCCTTTCTTCCTTCTACTTTCCTATCTTCCTCTTTTTCTACCTTTCTCCTTTGGCCCGTGTCAGGGGAGGGCTGTTGTTATGTCCTCAGGTTTCCATCTTTCTTTGCTTCCTTTATTTTTATGAGTTTTTCCTTTTGTTTGTCTGATTTCAGTCCCTAACTACTGTTTCTCATGTAGGTGATTATCAATATTTAGCTTTTGAGAGGCTCTTGCCTTGTTCCAATGAGGTGGAACCACCACCTAGGCAAGGACGATGTGTCCTGGCCCCAGGTTGCTCAGTCCCAAGAACTAGCAAGCCAGATAATGACCCTTCAGGAGGAGTCGGCTAGCGTCAGGGCGAGGATGTCAAATCTGGAGAAGAAATCTATCGAGCTCGAGGCTGCCCTCAAGGAAGAGAAGTGGGAGAGCCCCCAAGGGGCGGATGGAATGGCTTCCTCAGCGACGGAGGTAGCCCGCCTGGGGGGTAGAGCATAGACCCTCCAGGCATAGCTAGATGAGGAGGCCAAAAAGTGAGCTACTGAGGCCATCCCTCTAATGTCTAGGGATGCCGAGGTCAAGGGTGTGACGATCCCGGGGTAGAGTCCAGAGCCAGAGCTGCCTGGGATGCCCCTCTGGCAAGTGCTATACCAACACCAGGAGAACCCGCTTACTGGTCGGGCGAGGGGTCGGCGAGCGAGGTCCAAGCTCTAGCATAGCCTTCTTCCCTCTTATCTATAACTTAGGTTTTTTGATGGGTTCCCAGCCTATCGGGGGCCTTCATAGGATGTAAAAAACATTTCGATCAATGAAAAAGACCTCCTTTCCTTAAAACTGGCGTTGCATGTTCATTCATCATTTGTCTTTTCCCCCTTTTTTTTTCTTTTTTTTTTATGTGCCTTCAGAAGATCCCTTGAAGTGTGCAAGTACCTTTGCAATAAGAGAACAGGTTAACTTGACCAGCAAACTTTGCATGATCTTTCCTTTTCCTCCAACTTCTTTGTGCGTGCCTCTCCCGGGCCTTAGTTACCTTAGGTTGGCTTCAAGGCCATCAACACGAAGGTTTCTGAGAACATTCCCTACTTATTCTCCTGGTCTTAAAATCATGCAAACCTAGGTGCAGGACTTCTGGGTCTTTTCAATAGGATTGGCCATGCTGCGAGTCAAGTTGTAGATGGTGGGACTTCAAGAGCTTCCCAGCAAACATCTCCGGACTGTGAGCTAGGTCGGATATGGAACTTTTGGAACTTCTCAATGGGATTGGCCATGCTGTGAGTCAAGTGGTAGATGGCAGGACTTCAAGAGTTTCCTAAAACATCTCCAGACTGTGAGCTATTGGGTTTTTAGGGATTCGATGGCACAACGGAACAATGGATTTCAAAAAATTTCTTTCTTGAAACTCCAAACAACTTGAAACCCTATGCCCAAGATCCCTTATTCATTACAATTAACAAGTCATGCAATTAGGATTTGGAAAAATACTTGGAATACTAATTCCATCTTTCCACTAGGCATACAAGTGCATTCCCTCCAAAGGTGATCCACATAGGAATTGATCCTAGGAAGCACTCCTTAGTAGGTTGCATAAGCCACTGGGACTCTTCATCGCCTTTCTTCATTTGGCAGCCTCTCCTTCCTTGCTTAAAAGACCCTTGCCCTCCTGTAGAGCACTCTGAGTCCTCTCCAAATCTTCTCTTCTTTATCTTTTTCACTTCCTAAATCTCTTCCTAAACCCTTGTCTTAAAATGACGGACTTGTCTTAAGACAAGACCTAAACTCTAACAAGGGAGGGAGGAGACGAAGGAGACTGCGATAGAGTGTAAGTGTAAGAAAGAAAGATGGAATCAGATCCCACGACCTAAACATCGATGGGTATTTGTAGGAGATGGGGAGGCACCAGATAAGCCTTCTTATCAGCCCATGATAAGCCTTTCAATTTATCAAATAAGACTCTTCGTATAGTAAGAGTCGCCAACTATCTCACTCAAGTTCCTTCATGAATTCATTTGACTTCTCCACTTGACACATGTCAAATACCAGTTTTAAGTAAGCCAAGGGAAATGGCTTTTAATTTCAAGAATCGGTGTTTTGAAATTCCTTAAAGCAGAAGGACTCTACTTCTTAGAATTAGCACCAAACATGAATAGTTGCAACTCTTCATGAAACTTCCTTCTACCGCATTCTTCCTTTTGTTTTGACCTATCATAAGCCATTCATTTGGCATAGAGATGAGGCTAAGGGATTCCTTGTTTTATTTGGAAACAAAGTCCCCAAACCAGAAGGACACTAGGTCCTTTTCTATGTGCCAATAGTGAAGAGTCGCTACTCTTTACTTGTCGGTCAACATTCTCCATGCCATATGCTACCTTTGACTAGTCAAAGTATATCCAATATGGGTGTTGAACGAAAGGGGATTAAATGTACTTTATCACCATATAAATAATCAAGTAGGACTCTTTGTCCTTCTGCACTCCTTTAATTGCCGACCATTTCTTTTGGCGCCAAGAGTCCCATGCCCTTGGGACTCTTGGTATTTGGCACATAAAAGCCATGAAAAATATCAGATAAATTTTGATGAATTCGTCCCACATAGGACTCAACCCAATGTAGCCCATTAAGCAACCTTAGACCCAATTCAATTGGGTTAGGAGTTAGGTTAGCCTACACATGCTAGTGTGTAATCTTGCTAACCAATTAGGATCCCATGATCCTAATAAAATGCCAATTGACTTCCTAGGTCAATTTTCTAATGTGTGTGACCCTTTGGGCTCCACATCTAGCCAGCAGTTGGTCTAGGTTCAAGCCAATTCGAACCAATTAGACCCGATTGACCTAATTAGGTCAATTGAGCTAACCTAAGTTGCCAATTCGAACTAGCTTACTAATTGACTCATGAATTCAATCAAATTGATTCATGAAAACCTACAAGACATGATTAACATCTAGCAACGTGTCATGCCTACCCAGAAGATGAGAAATTTAATCGAAAGTACCAAAATACCCTTTAGTGAAAATTTATCGTGCAATTCAATCATTCGATCTCCTTGTATCCTAATTAAGTGATGGGCATGGATAAATGTCAAATCCTAGCACTTAATCATTTTGAATCTCAATTCAATAATGAAGACTCGATCGATGAAAGATTAGAAACTTTATTTAATCTCATCCTGCTTTGATCAAAGACTTCCTGAGTCATCATTCGAAGAGATCACACGGGATAACTTCTCCTCTTACGAGGAGTGATCGATTCCTTGTTGACCTACTCATTACCTTCGTACACAATCCACCATATCTAGAAATACCCCGTACATGACTTAATTATCATGCGTGAGTATGCACCAAAATATAGGTTCATATGCACAAGATACTATGGTAGTCTCAGGTCTAAGGATCACATGCACAACTCCCACTAAGAGAATATTCATTTCACGAGTAAGTAAGACTTCCATTTGATGTTCTCTTATCGGATCAGTTCAGTGGACTCATAACCTAATGAGCACTCATATCCTTGTATCAGTATCTCTACACAAGTGGTTGTAAGACCAACCACCCTCTCCATCAAGCATACATAGGATGTGCTAGCCTTTCTGGATTCATCAATCATTGATTCGATTATCCAACGACTAGGAACATTTTAGATTAGGATTTATAGAAACATAGGTCTCACCATTATGATCTCCATCATAACCCTAATTTCATTACCCTAACATATGGGATTCATTATAATATTGATAAGATGCAGCAGTAGATGAATCAAAAGATGCCTTTTATTGATAAATAATAACATAAATGAGTTGGAAGATCATAGAAATGCCCTTACAATGATTGGCTTTTAGAGCACCATTCTTTCATGAGCTAGGCCAGATGTGGAACTTTTGGAACTTCTCAATAGGATTGGCCATGCTATAAGTCAAGCGGTAGATGGTGGGACTTCAAGAGTTTCCTAGCAAACATCTCTGGACTGTGAGCTAGGCCGGATGTGAAACTTCTGGAACTTCTTAATGGGATTGGCCATGCTGTGAGTCAAGCAGTAGATGGTAGGACTTCAAGAGTTTCCCAGCAACCATATCCAAACTGTGAGCTAGGCCAGATGTGGAACTTTTAGAAATTCTCAATGTGATTGGCCATGTCGTGAGTAAAGCGGTAGATGGTGGGACTTCAAGAGTTTCCCAACAAACATCTTTGGACTGTGAACTAGGCTGGATGTGGAACTTCTGGAACTTCTCAATGGGATTGGCCATTCTATGAGTAAAGCTGTAGATGGTGGGACTTCAAGAGTTTTCCAGCGAGCATCTTCGGACTATGAGTTAGGCTAGATATGAAACTTTTGGAAAATCTCAATGGGATTGGCCTGCTATGAGTCAAGTGATAGATGGCAGGACTCAAGAGTTTTCCAGCCAGCAAACATCTCCAAACTATGAGATAGGCCGGATGTGGAACTTTTGGAACTTCTCAATAGGATTGGCCATGCTATGAGTCAAGTGATAGATGGTGGGACTTCAAGAGTTTCCCAGCAAACATCTCCGGACTGTGAGCTAGGCAATAGATATGGGGCTTCGTAAGTTTCCCGGCTTGAAGTGTGTGGCTTCATATGTGATGTGGCTAGATCACTGACGTGGGACGGGCAAACTGACGTTGAGTCCCCATCAAACGCCACGCTGGGTTTTCAACATGGACACCTTCGCCGGGCTGAGCTCCCCCGGAGCAACGGGGTCGCCCTTCGAAGTCGAGCTCAGTCCTTCACCAGGTCTCTCCTTACCAGGTTGGGGCACCTAGGTTGGAGTCGAGTACAAGTTCCCACCCAAGGCGGACCTCTCATGATCGGGCCTTGTGGTCAGGAGTCAAGCTAAAGTCTCCTCGACCACGAGGAGCCCCTCTGAAGTTGGATCTTCTGGGCTGAGCGGCACCCCGCCCACCTCCGTCAGGTCAAGCTCATCCGAAGCCGAGTTCCGCTGGTTCAAAATCGAGCTCAGCCATCCTCCGCCCAACTGAACCACCTCAATGCGAGCGCCTCGGAGGCGGGCCCCACCTTTCCAGCTCATTCCCTAGCTTAGACAAAGGCACTGACATGGAATGGAGCTATGATACCAAAAATTGGTGTGGAGGGAATGGGCGGGCTAGGGATGCTAGGATGGATGCTTATGATGCAAGGAATTTCTTTTTTTATGGTTGATGATTTTTTTAGTTGTTTTTTTCTTAGGGTTTTGATTCCTGATCACAAGCAAAGGTAAGAAATAATAAAGATGAGTAACGGAAACTAACGCTAGCAGTTCAAAGCCCTAAAGAGTAAGAACGAGAACAGGACCCCGGGATTAAGAAACCCCGATAGGACTTGCTCGAAAAACAATACCTACTTAGGAGATAGAGAAAGCAAACCTCACATGTCTGAAGTGCCCGATGCAAAGATCGCTCAACTCGGTGGATGCGGCCTGGATGCCCGAGCAATCAAACCCGTGGAAGCACTAGCTTTTGGTCGGAAGGTCACGATGGCAAAGCCGACTGTCTCCGGTGCCCGAGATGTTAGGGAGACCTGTAGGCAAACATAATAAGGATCAGCGAAATGGGGAGATGCATAGAAATAAACTGAGATGGGGTGGAGAAGGGGCTTCGAGCCCGGTGTCCGGCTGGAATCCGAAGTCGAAGATGGAGATAACTTGGGGCCTCGCACTATGCGACGTCTCGGAGGATGAAGGATTGTGGCCTCACACCACGCGACGTCCAGGAGGATGAAGGTTCACGATGCCCTAGGGCGACGGACAAGTGGCTTGACAACACTCGACGTCCCTGGGGACGAAGGCAACATCACTCAAACAAAGCCTAAGAGACAATGGATGGAGGATAGAAAACTCAATCTTCTTTTCATTAATCACCCAATATCTTTACAATGGATGGATTGGGTCCTTTAAATAGGCACCCAAAGCACATTTGAATTCAAAAAAACATTCAAAACCCTTGAACCCAAATTACAACCCCAAAAGTTGGCACCCACATGGATGTGGCAAGATCTTCATGGCCAACCAAAAGGGAAGAGGAGATTGGTGTGGCATGTGGGAGGGCTTGGAGAGGGGGATTGGCCTTTAGACTTCCTTCTTTGCATGCTCACTTTGGGAAGAAAACATGGAGCAAGGCTTGCCTCAAGGGATGTGTCTCCTTTTGATTTCTTCCACGCCTAGATGGAGTGAGTCATGGCCGACCAAATGGAGGGAGCTTTGGGCGTTGCAAGGTTGAAGGCTTGGAAAGGAGAGTGTGTCCTTTGACCTTCCATTCTTGCATGAACACTTTGGGAAGAAGGCTTGGAAGATGGCTTTCTTTGTGGCTTGGTCTCTTCAAGAATCTTCAACGCCCCATATTTTGATGGATCATGGCATGATGTGGGGGAGGGAAGAGGGGGATGATGTCTCCTCCTTCCAAGGTCACCAAAGAGCAATTTGGCAAGAAGATGGCATGTGGAATGCATGAGGGGGCCTCCTTGTTTCCCTCCATGGATGCCCATGTGGCAACTGATGAGGTGCCACATAGGTGGCTGAGGTGGCACCTGAGTTGGCATCTTTCCAAGTGAAAGAGGTAGGTTGGCCCACAAGGACTTGACTTGGTCTTGAAAGCTGGGTTGACTTCAATTGGGCTCGGGCCCAAACCAAACTCAGTCTCGAACCAAAAATAAATACAGGACCCATGACCTAGACTTGACCCAAATTGGTCAAAGTACAAGACTAGACAAACTTGGACTAGGTACATGACTAAAATTATAAAATTACTTTGGCTCATAGCCTTATTACAGGACTAGGGATGCTAGGATGGATACTTATGATGCAAGGAATTTCTTTTTTTAGGGTTGATGAGTTTTTTAGTTGTTTTTTTCTTAGGGTTTTGATTCCCGATCATAAGCAAATGCAAGAAATAAAAAAGATGAGTAACGAAAACATACGCTTGCAGTTCAAAGCCCTAAAAAGTGAGAACGAGAACAGGACCCCGGGATTAAGAAACCCAGGTAGGACTAGCTCGAAATACAATACCTACTTAGGAGATAGAGAGAGCAAACCTCACACGTCTGAAGCGGCCGATGCAGAGATCGCTCAACTCGGTGGATGCGGACTAGATGTCCGAGCAATCAAACCCGGGGAAGAACTGGCTTTTGGTCGGAAGGTTGCGATGGCAAAGCCGACTGTCTCCGGTGCCCGAGATGCTAGGGAGGACCTGTAGGCAAACACAATAAGGATCAGCGAAACAGGGAGATTCACAGAAAGAAACTGAGATGGGGTGGAGAAGGGGCTTCGAGCTCGGTGTCCGGCTAGAATTCGAAGTCGAAGATGGAGATAACTTGCGGCCTCACACCCCGCGACGTCCCGGAGGATGAAGGATTGTGGCCTCACACCACGCGACGTCCAGGAGGACGAAGGATTCGCGACGCCCTGGGGCGACGGATAGGTGGCCTCACACCACTCGACGTCCCTGGGGACAAAGGCAACTTCACTCAAACCTAGCCTAAGAGACAATGGTTGGAGGATAGAAAACTCAAACTTTTTTTCATTAATCATCCAATAGCTTTACAATGGAGGGATTGGGTCCATTAAATAGGCACCCAAGGCCCATTTGAATTCAAAAAAATATTCAAAACCCTTGAACCCAAATTACAACCCCAAAAGTTGGCTCCCACATGGATGTGGCAAGATCTTCATGGCCAACCAAAAGGGAAGAAAATATTGGCATGGCATGTGGGAGGGCTTGGAGAGGGGGATTGGCCTTTAGACTTCCTTCTTTGCATGCTCACTTTTGGAAGAAAACATGGAGCAAGGCTTGCCTCAAGGGATGTGTCTCCTTTTGATTTCTTCCATGCCTAGATGGAGTGAGTCATGGCCGACCAAATGGAGGGAGCTTTGGGCGTTGCAAGGTTGAAGACTTGGAAAGGGGAGTGTGTCCTTTGACCTTCCATTCTTGCATGAACACTTTGGGAAGAAGGCTTGGAAGATGGCTTGCTTTGTGGCTTGGTCTCTTCAAGAATTTTCAACGCCCCATATTTTGATGGATCATGGCATGATGTGGGGGAGGGAAGAGGGGGATGATGTCTCCTCCTTCCAAGGTCGCCCAAGAGCAATTTGGCAAGAAGAGGGTGCATGGAATGCATGAGGGCGCCTCCTTGTTTCCCTCCTTGGATGCCCAAGTGGCAACTGATGTGGCACCACATAGGTGGCTGAGGTGGCACCTGAGTTGGCATCTTTCCAAGTGAAAGAGGTAGGTTGGCCCATAAGGACTTGACTTGGTCTTGAAAGCTGGGTTGACTTCAATTGGGCTCGGGCCCAAACCAAACTCAGACTCGAACCAAAAATAAATATAGGACCCATGACCAAGACTTGACCCATATTGGTCAAGGTACAAGACTAGACAAATTTGGACTAGGTACATGACTAAAATTATAAAATTACTTTGGCTCATAGCCTTATTACAGGACTTGGGATGGTAGGATGGATGCTTATGATGCAAGGAATTTCTTTTTTTAGGGTTGATGAGTTTTTTAGTTGTTTTTTTATTAGGGTTTTGATTCCCCATCACAAGCAAATGCAAGAAATAAAAAAGATGAGTAATGAAAACTTACGCTAGCAGTTCAAAGCCCTAAAAAGTGAGAACGAGAACAAGACCCCGAGATTAAGAAACCACGGTAGGACTAGCTCGAAATACAATACCTACTAATGTCATAGAGAGAGCAAACCTCACACATCTGAAGCGGCCGATGCAGAGATCGCTCAACTCGATGGATGCGGCCTGGATGTCCGAGAAATCAAACCAGTGGAAGCACTGGCTTTTGGTCGGAAGGTTGCGATGGCAAAGCCGACTGTTTCCGGTGCCCGAGATGCCAGGGAGGACCTGTAGGCAAACACAATAAGGATAAGTGAAACGGGGAGATGCACAGAAAGAAACCGAGATGGGGTGGAGAAGGGGCTTCGAGCCCGGTGTCCGGCTGCAATCTGAAGTCAAAGATGGAGATAACTTGGGGCCTCACACCCTGCGACGTCCTGGAGGACGAAGGATTGTGGCCTCACACCACGCGACGTCCAGGAGGACGAAGGATTTGGGACGCCCTGGGGGACAGACAGGTGGCCTCACACCACTCGACATCCATGGGGACAAAGGCAACTTCACTCAAACCTAGCCTAAGAGACAATGGTTGGAGGATAGAAAACTCAATCTTTTTTTCATTAATCATCCAATAGCTTTACAATGGAGGGATTGGGTCCTTTAAATAGGCACCCAAGGACCATTTGAATTCAAAAAAATATTCAAAACCCTTGAACCCAAATTACAACCCCAAAAGTTGGCGCCCACATTGATGTGGCAAGATCTTCATGGCCAACCAAAAGGGAAGAGGAGATTGGCATGGCATGTGGCAGGGCTTGGAGAGGGGGATTGGCCTTTAGTCTTCCTTATTCGCATGCTCACTTTGGAAAGAAAACTTGGAGCAAGGCTTGCCTCAAGGGATGTGTCTACTTTTGATTTCTTCCACGCCAAGATGGAGTGAGTCATGGCCGACCAAATGGAGGGAGCTTTTAGCGATGCAAGGTTGAAGGCTTGGAAAGGAAAGTGTGTCCTTTGACCTTCCATTCTTGCATGAACACTTTGGGAAGAAAGCTTGGAAGATGGCTTGCTTTGTGGCTTGGTCTCTTCAAGAATCTTCAACGCCCCATATTTTGATGGATCATGGCATGATGTAGGGGAGGGAAGAGGGGGATGATGTCTCCTCCTTCCAAGGTCGCCCAAGAGCAATTTTGCATGAAGAGGGCATGTGGAATGCATGAGGGCGCCTCCTTGTTTCCCTCCTTGGATGACCAAGTGGCAACTGATGTGGCACCACATAGGTGGCTGAGGTGGCACCTGAGTTGGGATCTTTCCAACTGAAAGAAGTAGGTTGGCCCACAAGGACTTGACTTGGTCTTGGAAGCTGGGTTGACTTCAATTGGTCTAGGGCCCAAACCAAACTCATACTTGAACCAAAAATAAATACAGGACCCATGACCTAGACTTGACCCAAATTGGTCAAGGTACAAGACTAGACAAACTTGGACTAGGTACATGACTAAAATTATTAAATTACATTAGCTCATAGCCTTATTACAGGACTAGGGATGCTAGGATGGATGCTTATGATGCAAGGAATTTCTTTTTTTAGGGTTGATGAGTTTTTTAGTTGTTTTTTTCTTAGGGTTTTGATTCCCGATCACAAGCAAATGCAAGAAATAAGAAAGATGAGCAACATAAACTTACGCTAGCTGTTCAAAGCCCTAAAATGCGAGAACGAGAACAGGACCCCGGGATTAAGAAACCTCGTAGGACTAGCTCAAAATACGATACCTACTTAAGAGATAGAGAGAGCAAACCTCACACGTCTGAAGCGCCCGATGCAGAGATCGCTCAACACGATGGATGCGGCTTGGATGCCCGAGCAATCGAACCTGTGGATGCACTGGCTTTTGGTCAGAAGGTCGCGAAGGCAAAGCCAACTGTCTCCAGTTCCCGAGATGCCAGGGAGGACCTGTAGGCAAACACAGTAAAGATCAGCAAAACGGGGAGATACATATAAAGGAACTGAGATGGAATGGAGAAGGGGCTTCGAGTCTGGTGTCCGGCTGGAATCCGAAATCGAAGATGTAGATAACTTGGGGCCTCACACCCCGCGACGTCCCGGAGGACGAAGGATTGTGGCCTCACACCACGCGACGTCCAGGAGGATGAAGGATTCGCGATGCCAAGGGGCGACGAACAAGTGGCCTCACACCACTTGACGTCCTGAGGGATGAAAGCAACTTCACTCAAACCTAGCCTAAGAGTCAATGGTTGGAGGATAGAAAACTCAAAATTTTTTTCATTAATCATCCAATAGCTTTACAATGGAGGGATTGGGTCCTTTAAATAGGCACCCAAGGCCCATTTGAATTCAAAAAAATATTCAAAACCCTTGAACCCAAATTACAACCCCAAAAGTTGGTGCCCACATGGATGTGGCAAGATCGTCATGGCCAACCAAAAGGGAAGAGGAGATTGGTGTGGCATGTGGGAGGGCTTGGAGAGGGCGATTGGCCTTTAGACTTTCTTCTTTGCATGCTCACTTTGGGAAGAAAAAATGGAGCAAGGCTTGCCTCAAGGGATGTGTCTCCTTTTGATTCCTTCCATGCCTAGATGGAGTGTGTCATGGCCGACCAAATGAAGGGAGCTTTGGGCGTTGCAAGGTTGAAGGTTTGGAAAGGGGAGTATGTCCTTTGACCTTCCATTCTTGCATGAACACTTTGGGAAGAAGGCTTGCTAGATGGCTTGCTTTGTGGCTTGGTCTCTTCAAGAATCTTCAACGCCCCATATTTGGATGGATCATGGCATGATGTGGGGGAGGGAAGAGGGGGATGATGTCTCCTCCTTCCAAGGTCACCCAAGAGCAATTTGGCAAGGAGAGGGCATGTGGAATGCATGAGGGCGCCTCCTTGTTTCCCTCCATGGATGCCCAAGTGGCAACTGATGTGGCACCACATAGGTGGCTGAGGTGGCACTTGAGTTGGCATCATTCCAAGTGAAAGAGGTAGGTTGGCCCACAAGGACTTGACTTGGTCTTGAAATCTGGGTTGACTTCAATTGGGCTCGGGCCCAAACCAAACTCAGACTTGAACCAAAAAGAAATACAGGACCCATGACCTAGACTTGACCCAAATTGGTCAAGGTACAAGACTAGACAAACTTGGACTAGGTACATGACTAAAATTATAAAATTACTTTAGCTCATAGCCTTATTACAGGACTCACAGAAGTGGAACCCTAATCTGAGATCCATGGAGAGTTGAGGAGCCTCTGTCGGATCCTGGTGCCCACACCAATTCTCCCGAGGTGGGAGGAACTTGACCCTGTCGAGTAAAGGTTAGTCTGGCTTTGGTACCTCTCCAGGATGTTGGGTCGATACGCTGCAAGTCCTCCCGGGTGATCCATGAGTCATCGGGTTCAGGTCGACCTTGCCATCAGACTAAGTAACGTTGATTGCCTTTGCCCCAAGTAGTGATAGCTTGGTCATCCAGGACACGCTCGATCCGCTCTCCTCGCTCAGGTATATTTGGAGATGGACACTCAGGTTCAGGTTCACTCTCAAAAGAAAGGTCAGGCCCAAATGGCTCGCTAGGTATGTTTGCAGGTTCCCTATACTCGACTAAGTCAGAGATATTGAATGTCGAGCTAATTCCATAATCCGGAGGTAATTCTAGTACATAGGCATTAGGGCCCATTCTCCTAATCACTTTAAAGGGACCCACCCCACGAGCATGAAGCTCCTTAACGGTTCTCGATGGAAACCGTCTAGGCCGGAGCCTAATCTTTACAAAATCCCCTATTTCAAACTCTTTGGCTCGCTTTCGTGAATCAGCCAAATTATTTTAAAAATTGTATTTAATGCATAATCTTAATATGATGCAAAATGCAGACTCAACTACGCAATCTTATTGAGAAAAAACTTTATTTGATTGCTAGGGTCTAAACCTAACAGACTTTAACTCTCTAGGTTTGACCCTAGTCTGGTATGCACAAGAAAAATTATTAAGGATCCCTAGCAAATGCCATAAAGTATACCAGAAGTAGAGGGCAAAAGGGATGGGCTCTAAGGAGTCACGCATTCTAGTAATCTTAATAAAAAGTAACCCCATGCCTCTAGAAATGTGAGTGGGTTCAGGGAATGGTAGGAAATAGGAATCGGAGTCTTGGGGTGGCTTATGGAAAACATAAAACAGGCCTTGGTTATTCAGGATGACCTTAAAATTTGGGAATCATTCTATAGGTGTCATATGGTCCACTTATTCCGGTAGATCTTGGGGCTCGCTAGGGTCAATCCCACAGTGAGGAAGGTCTGTTAAAGAGGATCCTGGGACCATGTCTATAGTATGATGGATGTCTTTCAGGGGTGGAAGTTGATCAGGTAACTCATCGGGAACTTCATCCTTAATTTCTTTCCGAGCTTCAACCATCTCTTGAGGATGTTCTCTTTGGATCGGTTCATTAAGGGTTGGTTCCTGAACTCCTGTGGAAAAGACTAGTGAATCCTCATGTTTATTTACTAGATGTGATCCTGGCTCGGTCATTTTCTCTTCAAATTTTGTAGTGGGTTCAGGATCATTTTCCTTGGATTCCTCAATGATTTCACCCTCGGGCCCTTCTTCTACTAAACTTGACTCATAAATGCTTTCTTTCAATTCTTTAATGGGCTCAGGAGTTTCTTTCCCTAGATTTTCATTGGGTTCAACCTTCAAGTCTTCCTCAGATTCAATAATGGGTTCTGGTTTTGTTTCAGTCGGTTCATCCATAAGTAGGGCAGGGGCGGTGCACTGACTAGCAAAATGCTCAGGTTTATGGCACCTATAGCTGTTACCTTTGCGATCGGGTCTCCTCTGGACTTCAATAGCCTCACCCTTGTCATCTCTATTATATTGGGGTCGATTCAGACTAGGAAGACTAGGACTAGGTCGGGCTAGGATTGGTCGACTGGGATCATAACGGTTCGGGCTTGGTCGACTTGGGTAAGCCTGGCTATAACCTTGGGTGGATCCGGGGATACGGCTCTGGCTCCTAAAGGGCTCAGGTCTTCTGTAGGTGGGAGCTCTCTGGAAACGATCACGGAGCCTAGCGGCGTCCTCTATGGGTCCTAGTCTGGCCTCTATTTGATCACATTTATTAGTCAACTGGTTGCTTAATTGAGTCATGGATTGAGTTAGGGCTCCAATGTCAGCTCGCAGTTGGTCCATGGTTTCGGTAGAGGGTGGAGAAGGTGGGTGAAAAGAGGATCCTGATCTAGTGCACATGTAATAAAACGATGCTACGGTTTGCTAGACCTAGGAGATCTCTCCAAATATAAAGTCAAGAAGATGAACCTGAAAGCAGTAAGTTGGCACCTAGCCAGGTAAGTGTAAGGTTATTGGAGGTTCTTCTTTGCTTGCCTAGACACCAATTAGAAATTGGCTAGGTAAGCGAACCAACCCACTTCCCTTCGGGCTCTAGTCCCTAAACCACTTGCCTAGACACCAGCTACTCAAGCACACACCAACAAGCAATCTAGCTTGGCTTGGCACTTGGGTCGACCCGACTCGATGGTGTCCCTAGCTCACTAGAGCAAATTAAATATCTAATCAATTTTAGTTAATGGCTAGGGTTCGATATGCCGGGTGGTGGTTTTTGGGCTAGGGACAGGTAATGAAATCCTGACCCTATGTTAGTTTGACGCCCTTAAGATAAGTTATGCAAAATGAAGCCCAAAAATGACTAATGAAATGACTTACAAATTTCATGTTTCTTTGTGTCTTTTAGATGTGTGAATGCTTAACAAAATGCAGGAATTAAAATGTGCCCTTAAATGCAAGAAATAAACTAGATGGATGAACGAGATGCTTGCTGAAATTTTCAGACCTGAGATTTTATCAGGTAGTATTTCGGCTTGTAGAAATTCTACAAAATGAAATAAAATCTGAGAAAATATACAAAAATAAAATGAATTTAACGAAATCTAACAAAGTAGAAATCAAAAAATTTGGAGGTGTCTGCAGAGAGAAACAATTCAATGATCAGACCATGTACGGGCTGACCAGAATGCAGAAAATGAAAGAAAACAAAATGCACTAGTCCTAGTCTTGCTCTGATACCAAAATGATGTGGAATGGAACTCTGATACCAAAAATTGGTGTGGAGGGAAGGGTCGGGCTAGGGATGCTAGGATGGATGCTTATGATGCAAGGAATTTCTTTTTTTAGGGTTGATGAGTTTTTTAGTTATTTTTTTCTTAGGGTTTTGATTCCCGATCACAAGCAAAGGCAAGAAATAAGAAAGATGAGTAACAGAAACATACGCTAGCAGTTCAAAGCCCTAAAAAGTGAGAACGAGAACAGGACCCCGGGATTAAGAAACCCTGGTAGGACTAGCTCGAAATACAATACCTCCTTAGGATATAGAGAGAGCAAACCTCACACGTCTGAAGCACCCGATGCAGAGATGGCTCAACTCGGTGGATGCGCCCTGGATGCCCGAGCAATCGAACCCGTGGAAGCACTGGCTTTTGGTCGAAAGGTCGCGATGGCAAAGCCGACTATCTTCAGTGCCCGAGATGCCTGGGAGGACCACTTGGCAAACATAATAAGGATCAGCGAAACGGGGAGATGCACAGAAAAGAACTGAGATGGGGTAGAGAAGGATCTTCGAGCCCGCTGTCCGGCTGGAATCCGAAGTCAAAGATGGAGATAACTTGGGGCCTCGCACCCCGTGACGTCCCGGCGGATGAAGGATTGTGGCCTCACACCATGCGATGCCCAGGAGGACAAAGGATTCGTGACGCCCTGGGGCGATGGACAGGTGGCCTCACACCACACGACGTCCTTGGGGATGAAGGCAACTTCACTCAAACCTAGCCTAAGAGACAATGGTTGGAGGATAGAAAACTCAAACTTTTTTTCATTAATCATGCAATATCTTTACAATGGAGGGATTGAATCCTTTAAATAGGCACCCAAGACGCATTTGAATTCAAAAAAATATTCAAAACCCTTGAACCCAAATTACAACCCCAAAAGTTGGCGCCCACATGGATGTGGCAAGATCTTCATGGCCAACCAAAAGGGAAGAGGAGATTGACGTGGCATGTGGGAGGGCTTGGAGAGGGAGATTGGCCTTTAGAATTCCTTCTTTGCATGCTCACTTTGGGAAGAAAACATGGAGCAAGGCTTGCCTCAAGGGATGTGTCTCCTTTTGATTTCTTCCATGCCTAGATGGAGTGAGTCATGGCCGACCAAATGGAGGGAGCTTTGGGCGTTGCAAGGTTGAAGGCTTGAAAAGGGGAGTGTGTCCTATGACCTTCCATTCTTGCATGAACACATTGGGAAGAAGGCTTGGAAGATGGCTTGCTTTGTGGCTTGGTCTCTTCAAGAATCTTCAACGCCCCATATTTTGATGGATCATGGCATGATGTGGGGGAGGGAAGAGGGGGATGATGTCTCCTCCTTCCAAAGTCACCAAAGAGCAATTTGGCAAGAAGATGGCATGTGGAATGCATGAGGGGGCCTCCTTGTTTCCCTCCATGGATGCCCATGTGGCAACTGATGAGGTGCCACATAGGTGGCTGAGGTGGCACCTGAGTTGGCATCTTTCCAAGTGAAAGAGGTAGGTTGGCCCACAACAACTTGACTTGGTCTTGAAAGCTGGGTTGACTTCAATTGGGCTCGGGCCCAAACCAAACTCAGTCTCGAACCAAAAATAAATACAGGACCCATGACCTAGACTTGACCCAAATTGGTCAAGGTACAAGACTAGACAAACTTGGACTAGGTACATGACTAAAATTATAAAATTACTTTGGCTCATAGCCTTATTACAGGACTAGGGATGCTAGGATGGATACTTATGATGCAAGGAATTTCTTTTTTAGGGTTGATGAGTTTTTTAGTTGTTTTTTTCTTAGGGTTTTGATTCCCGATCATAAGCAAATGCAAGAAATAAAAAAGATGAGTAACGAAAACATACGCTTGCAGTTCAAAGCCCTAAAAAGTGAGAACGAGAATAGGACCACGGGATTAAGAAACCCAGGTAGGACTAGCTCGAAATACAATACCTACTTAGGAGATAGAGAGAGCAAACCTCACACGTCTGAAGCGGCCGATGCAGAGATCGCTCAACTCGGTGGATGCGGACTAGATGTCCGAGCAATCGAACCCGGGGAAGAACTGGCTTTTGGTCGGAAGGTTGCGATGGCAAAGCCGACTGTCTCCGGTGCCCGAGATGCTAGGGAGGACCTGTAGGCAAACACAATAAGGATCAGCGAAACAGGGAGATTCACAGAAAGAAACTGAGATGGGGTGGAGAAGGGGCTTCGAGCTCGGTGTCCGGCTGGAATTCGAAGTCGAAGATGGAGATAACTTGGGGCCTCACACCCCGCGACGTCCCGGAGGATGAAGGATTGTGGCCTCACACCATGCGACGTCCAGGAGGACGAAGGATTCGCGACGCCCTGGGGCGACGGATAGGTGGCCTCACACCACTCGACGTCCCTGGGGACAAAGGCAACTTCACTCAAACCTAGCCTAAGAGACAATGGTTGGAGGATAGAAAACTCAAACTTTTTTTCATTAATCATCCAATAGCTTTACAATGGAGAGATTGGGTCCATTAAATAGGCACCCAAGGCCCATTTGAATTCAAAAAAATATTCAAAACCCTTGAACCCAAATTACAACCCCAAAAGTTGGCTCCCAAATGGATGTGGCAAGATCTTCATGGCCAACCAAAAGGGAAGAAAATATTGGCGTGGCATGTGGGAGGGCTTGGAGAGGGGGATTGGCCTTTAGACTTCCTTCTTTGCATGCTCACTTTTGGAAGAAAACATGGAGCAAGGCTTGCCTCAAGGGATGTGTCTCCTTTTGATTTCGTCCATGCCTAGATGGAGTGAGTCATGGCCGACCAAATGGAGGGAGCTTTGGGCGTTGCAAGGTTGAAGACTTTGAAAGGGGAGTGTGTCCTTTGACCTTCCATTCTTGCATGAACACTTTGGGAAGAAGGCTTAGAAGATGGCTTGCTTTGTGGCTTGGTCTCTTCAAGAATTTTCAACGCCCCATATTTTGATGGATCATTGCATGATGTGGGGGAGGGAAGAGGGGGATGATGTCTCCTCCTTCCAAGGTCGCCCAAGAGCAATTTGGCAAGAAGAGGGTGCATGGAATGCATGAGGGCGCCTCCTTGTTTCCCTCCTTGGATGCCCAAGTGGCAACTGATGTGGCGCCACATAGGTGGCTGAGGTGGCACCTGAGTTGGCATCTTTCCAAGTGAAAGAGGTAGGTTGGCCCATAAGGACTTGACTTGGTCTTGAAAGCTGGGTTGACTTCAATTGGGCTCGGGCCCAAACCAAACTCAAACTCGAACCAAAAATAAATACAGGACCCATGACCAAGACTTGACCCATATTGGTCAAGGTACAAGACTAGACAAATTTGGACTAGGTACATGACTAAAATTATAAAATTACTTTGGCTCATAGCCTTATTACAGGACTTGGGATGGTAGGATGGATGCTTATGATGCAAGGAATTTCTTTTTTTAGGGTTGATGAGTTTTTTAGTTGTTTTTTTCTTAGGGTTAGATTCCCCATCACAAGCAAATGCAAGAAATAAAAAAGATGAGTAATGAAAACTTACACTAGCAGTTCAAAGCCCTAAAAAGTGAGAACGAGAACAAGACCCCGGGATTAAGAAACCACGGTAGGACTAGCTCGAAATACAATACCTACTAATGTCATAGAGAGAGCAAACCTCACACATCTGAAGCGGCCGATGCAGAGATCGCTCAACTCGATGGATGCGGCCTGGATGTCCGAGCAATCAAACCAGTGGAAGCACTGGCTTTTGGTCGGAAGGTTGCGATGGCAAAGCCGACTGTTTCCGGTGCCCGAGATGCCAGGGAGGACCTGTAGGCAAACACAATAAGGATCAGTGAAACAGGGAGATGCACAGAATGAAACTGAGATGGGGTGGAGAAGGGGCTTCGAGCCCGGTGTCCGGCTGCAATCTGAAGTCGAAGATGGAGATAACTTGGGGCCTCACACCCTGCGACATCCTGGAGGACGAAGGATTGTGGCCTCACACCACGCGACATCCAGGAGGACGAAGGATTTGGGATGCCCTGGGGGACAGACAGGTGGCCTCACACCACTCGACATCCATGGGGACAAAGGTAACTTCACTCAAACGTAGCCTAAGAGACAATGGTTGGAGGATAGAAAACTCAATCTTTTTTTCATTAATCATCCAATAGCTTTACAATGGAGGGATTGGGTCCTTTAAATAGGCACCCAAGGACCATTTGAATTCAAAAAAATATTCAAAACCCTTGAACCCAAATTACAACCCCAAAAGTTGGCGCCCACATGGATGTGGCAAGATCTTCATGGCCAACCAAAAGGGAAGAGGAGATTGGCATGGCATGTGGCAGGGCTTGGAGAGGGGGATTGGCCTTTAGTCTTCCTTATTCGCATGCTCACTTTGGAAAGAAAACTTGGAGCAAGGCTTGCCTCAAGGGATGTGTCTCCTTTTGATTTCTTCCACTCCAAGATGGAGTGAGTCATGGCCGACCAAATGGAGGGAGCTTTTAGCGATGCAAGGTTGAAGGCTTGGAAAGGAAAGTGTGTCCTTTGACCTTCCATTCTTGCATGAACACTTTGGGAAGAAAGCTTGGAAGATGGCTTGCTTTGTGGCTTGGTCTCTTCAAGAATCTTCAACGCCCCATATTTTGATGGATCATGGCATGATGTAGGGGAGGGAAGAGGGGGATGATGTCTCCTCCTTCCAAGGTCGCCCAAGAGCAATTTTGCATGAAGAGGGCATGTGGAATGCATGAGGGCACCTCCTTGTTTCCCTCCTTGGATGACCAAGTGGCAACTGATGTGGCACCACATAGGTGGCTGAGGTGGCACCTGAGTTGGGATCTTTCCAACTGAAAGAAGTAGGTTGGCCCACAAGGACTTGACTTGGTCTTGGAAGCTGGGTTGACTTCAATTGGGCTAGGGCCCAAACCAAACTCATACTTGAACCAAAAATAAATACAGGACCCATGACCTAGACTTGACCCAAATTGGTCAAGGTACAAGACTAGACAAACTTGGACTAGGTACATGACTAAAATTATTAAATTACATTAGCTCATAGCCTTATTACAGGACTAGGGATGCTAGGATGGATTCTTATGATGCAAGGAATTTCTTTTTTTAGGGTTGATGAGTTTTTTAGTTGTTTTTTTCTTAGGGTTTTGATTCCCGATCACAAGCAAATGCAAGAAATAAGAAAGATGAGTAACATAAACTTACGCTAGCTGTTCAAAGCCCTAAAATGTGAGAACGAGAACAGGACCCCGGGATTAAGAAACCTCGTAGGACTAGCTCAAAATACGATACCTACTTAAGAGATAGAGAGAGCAAACCTCACACGTCTGAAGCGCCCGATGCAGAGATCGCTCAACACGATGGATGCAGCCTGGATGCCCGAGCAATCGAACCTGTGGATGCACTGGCTTTTGGTCAGAAGGTCGCGAAGGCAAAGCCAACTGTCTCCAGTTCCCGAGATGCCAGGAAGGACCTGTAGGCAAACATAGTAAAGATCAGCAAAACGGGGAGATACACATAAAGGAACTGAGATGGAATGGAGAAGGGGCTTCGAGTCCGTTGTCCGGCTGGAATCCGAAATCGAAGATGTAGATAACTTGGGGCCTCGCACCCTGCGACGTCCCGGAGGATGAAGGATTGTGGCCTCACACCACACGACGTCCAGGAGGATGAAGGATTCGCGATGCCTAGGGGCGACGAACAGGTGGCCTCACACCACTTGACGTCCTGAGGGATGAAAGCAACTTCACTCAAACCTAGCCTAAGAGTCAATGGTTGGAGGATAGAAAACTCAAAATTTTTTTCATTAATCATCCAATAGCTTTACAATGGAGGGATTGGGTCCTTTAAATAGGCACCCAAGGCCCATTTGAATTCAAAAAAATATTCAAAACCCTTGAACCCAAATTACAACCCCAAAAGTTGGTGCCCACATGGATGTGGCAAGATCGTCATGGCCAACCAAAAGGGAAGAGGAGATTGGCGTGGCATGTGGGAGGGCTTGGAGAGGGCGATTGGCCTTTAGACTTTCTTCTTTGCATGCTCACTTTGGGAAGAAAAAATGGAGCAAGGCTTGCCTCAAGGGATGTGTCTCCTTTTGATTCCTTCCATGCCTAGATGGAGTGTGTCATGGCCGACCAAATGAAGGGAGCTTTGGGCGTTGCAAGGTTGAAGGTTTGGAAAGGGGAGTATGTCCTTTGACCTTCCATTCTTGCATGAACACTTTGGGAAGAAGGCTTGCTAGATGGCTTGCTTTGTGGCTTGGTCTCTTCAAGAATCTTCAACGCCCCATATTTGGATGGATCATGGCATGATGTGGGGGAGGGAAGAGGGGGATGAAGTCTCCTCCATCCAAGGTCACCCAAGAGCAATTTGGCAAGGAGAGGGTGTGTGGAATGCATGAGGGCGCCTCCTTGTTTCCCTCCATGGATGCCCAAGTGGCAACTGATGTGGCACCACATAGGTGGCTGAGGTGGCACCTGAGTTGGCATCATTCCAAGTGAAAGAGGTAGGTTGGCCCACAAGGACTTGACTTGGTCTTGAAATCTGGGTTGACTTCAATTGGGCTCGGGCCCAAACCAAACTCAGACTTGAACCAAAAATAAATACAGGACCCATGACCTAGACTTGACCCAAATTGGTCAAGGTACAAGACTAGACAAACTTGGACTAGGTACATGACTAAAATTATAAAATTACTTTAGCTCATAGCCTTATTACAGGACTCACAGAAGTGGAACCCTAATCTGAGATCCATAGAGAGTTGAGGAGCCTCTGTCGGATCCTGGTGCCCACACCAATTCTCCCGAGGTGGGAGGAACTTGACCCTGTCGAGTAAAGGTTAGTCTGGCTTTGGTACCTCTCCAGGATGTTGGGTCGATACGCTGCAAGTCCTCCCGGGTGATCCACGAGTCATCGGGTTCAGGTCGACCTTGCCATCAGACTAAGTAACGTTGATTGCCTTTGCCCCAAGTAGTGATAGCTTGGTCATCCAGGACACGCTCGATCCGCTCTCCTCGCTCAGGTATATTTGGAGGTGGACACTCAGGTTCAGGTTCACTCTCAAAAGAAAGGCCAGGCCCAAATGGCTCGCTAGGTATGTTTGCAGGTTCCCTATACTCGACTAAGTCAGAGATATTGAATGTCGAGCTAATTCCATAATCCGGAGGTAATTCTAGTACATAGGCATTAGGGCCCATTCTCCTAATCACTTTAAAGGGACCCACCCCACGAGCATGAAGCTCCTTAACGGTTCTCGATGGAAACCGTTCAGGCCGGAGCCTAATCTTTACAAAATCCCCTATTTCAAACTCTTTGGCTCGCTTTCGTGAATCAGCCAAATTATTTTAAAAATTGTATTTAATGCATAATCTTAATATGATGCAAAATGCAGACTCAACTACGCAATCTTATTGAGAAAAAACTTTATTTGATTGCTAGGGTCTAAACCTAACAGACTTTAACTCTCTAGGTTTGACCCTAGTCTGGTATGCACAAGAAAAATTATTAAGGATCCCTAGCAAATGCCATAAAGTATACCAGAAGTAGAGGGCAAAAGGGATGGGATCTAAGGAGTCACGCATTCTAGTAATCTTAATAAAAAGTAACCCCATGCCTCTAGAAATGTGAGTGGGTTCAGGGAATGGTAGGAAATAGGAATCGGAGTCTTGGGGTGGCTTATGGAAAACATAAAACAGGCCTTGGTTATTCAGGATGACCTTAAAATTTGGGAATCATTCTATAGGTGTCATATGGTCCACTTGTTCCGGTAGATCTTGGGGCTCGCTAGGGTCAATCCCACAGTGAGGAAGGTCTGTTAAAGAGGATCCTGGGACCATGTCTATAGTATGATGGATGTCTTTCAGGGGTGGAAGTTGATCAGGTAACTCATCGGGAACTTCATCCTTAATTTCTTTCCGAGCTTCAACCATCTCTTGAGGATGTTCTCTTTGGATCGGTTCATTAAGGGTTGGTTCCTGAACTCCTGTGGAAAAGACTAGTGAATCCTCATGTTTATTTACTAGATGTGATCCTGGCTCGGTCATTTTCTCTTCAAATTTTGTAGTGGGTTCAGGATCATTTTCCTTGGATTCCTCAATGATTTCACCCTCGGGCCCATCTTCTACTAAACTTGACTCATAAATGCTTTCTTTCAATTCTTTAATGGGCTCAGGAGTTTCTTTCCCTAGATTTTCAATGGGTTCAACCTTCAAGTCTTCCTTAGATTCAATAATGGGTTCTGGTTTTGTTTCAGTCGGTTCATCCATAAGTAGGGCAGGGGCGGTGCACTGACTAGCAAAATGCTCAGGTTTATGGCACCTATAGCTGTTACCTTTGCGATCGGGTCTCCTCTGGACTTCAATAGCCTCACCCTTGTCATCTCTATTGTATTGGGGTCAATTCAGACTAGGAAGACTAGGACTAGGTCGGGCTAGGATTGGTCGACTGGGATCATAATGGTTCGGGCTTGGTCGACTTGGGTAAGCCTGTCTATAACCTTGGGTGGATCCGGGGATACGGCTCTGGCTCCTAAAGGGCTCAGGTCTTCTGTAGGTGGGAGCTCTCTGGAAACGATCACGGAGCCTAGCGGCGTCCTCTATGGGTCCTAGTCTGGCCTCTATTTGATCACATTTATTAGTCAACTGGTTGCTTAATTGAGTCATGGATTGAGTTAGGGCTCCAATGTCAGCTCGCTGTTGGTCCATGGTTTCGGTAGAGGGTGGAGAAGGTGGGTGAAAAGAGGATCCTGATCTAGTGCACATGTAATAAAACGATGCTACGGTTTGCTAGACCTAGGAGATCTCTCCAAATATAAAGTCAAGAAGATGAACCTGAAAGCTATAACTTGGCACCTAGCCAGGTAAGTGTAAGGTTATTGGAGGTTCTTCTTTGCTTGCCTAGACACCAATTAGAAATTGGCTAGGTAAGCGAACCAACCCACTTCCCTTCGGGCTCTAGTCCCTGAACCACTTGCCTAGACACCAGCTACTCAAGCACACACCAACAAGCAATCTAGCTTGGCTTGGCACTTGGGTCGACCCGACTCGAGGGTGTCCCTAGCTCACTAGAGCAAATTAAATATCTAATCAATTTTAGTTAATGGCTAGGGTTCGATATGTCGGGTGGTGTTTTTTGGGCTAGGGACAGGTAATGAAATCCTGACCCTATGTTAGTTTGACGCCCTTAAGATAAGTTATGCAAAATGAAGCCCAAAATTGACTAATGAAATGACTTTCAAATTTCATGTTTCTTTGTGTCTTTTAGATGTGTGAATGCTTAACAAAATGCAGGAATTAAAATGTGCCATTAAATGCAAGAAATAAACTAGATGGATGAATGAGATGCTTGCTGAAATTTTCAGACCTGAGATTTTATCAGTTAGTATTTCGGCTTGTAGAAATTCTACAAAATGAAATAAAATCTGAGAAAATAGAAAAAAATAAAATGAATTTAATGCAATCTAACAAAGTAGAAATCACAAAATTTGGAGGTGTCTACAGAGAGAAACAATTCAATGATCAGACCATATACGGGCTGACCAGAATGCAGAAAATGAAAGAAAACAAAATGCACTAGTCCTAGTCTTGCTCTGATACCAAAATGATGTGGAATGGAACTCTGATACCAAAAATTGGTGTGGAGGGAAGGGTCGGGCTAGGGATGCTAGGATGGATGCTTATGATGCAAGGAATTTCTTTTTTTAGGGTTGATGAGTTTTTTAGTTATTTTTTTCTTAGGGTTTTGATTCCCGATCACAAGCAAAGGCAAGAAATAAGAAAGATGAGTAACAGAAACATACGCTAGCAGTTCAAAGCCCTAAAAAGTGAGAACGAGAACAGGACCCCGGGATTAAGAAACCCCGGTAGGACTAGCTCGAAATACAATACCTCCTTAGGATATAGAGAGAGCAAACCTCACACGTCTGAAGCACCCGATGCAGAGATGGCTCAACTCGGTGGATGCGCCCTGGATGCCCGAGCAATCGAACCCGTGGAAGCACTGGCTTTTGGTCGGAAGGTCGCGATGGCAAAGCCGACTGTCTTCAGTGCCCGAGATGCCAAGGAGGACCTATTGGCAAACATAATAAGGATCAGCGAAACGGGGAGATGCACAGAAAAGAACTGAGATGGGGTAGAGAAGGATCTTCGAGCCCGCTGTCCGGCTGGAATCCGAAGTCGAAGATGGAGATAACTTGGGGCCTCGCACCCCGTGACGTCCCGGCGGATGAAGGATTGTGGCCTCACACCATGCGATGCCCAGGAGGACAAAGGATTCGTGACGCCCTGGGGCGATGGACAGGTGGCCTCACACCACACGACGTCCTTGGGGATGAAGGCAACTTCACTCAAACCTAGCCTAAGAGACAATGGTTGGAGGATAGAAAAATCAAACTTTTTTTCATTAATCATGCAATATCTTTACAATGGAGGGATTGAATCCTTTAAATAGGCACCCAAGACGCATTTGAATTCAAAAAAATATTCAAAACCCTTGAACCCAAATTACAACCCCAAAAGTTGGCACCCACATGGATGTGGCAAGATCTTCATGGCCAACCAAAACGGAAGAGGAGATTGACGTGGCATGTGGGAGGGCTTGGAGAGGGAGATTGGCCTTTAGAATTCCTTCTTTGCATGCTCACTTTGGGAAGAAAACATGGAGCAAGGCTTGCCTCAAGGGATGTGTCTCCTTTTGATTTCTTCCATGCCTAGATGGAGTGAGTCATGGCCGACCAAATGGAGGGAGCTTTAGGCGTTGCAAGGTTGAAGGCTTGAAAAGGGGAGTGTGTCCTTTGACCTTCCATTCTTGCATGAACACTTTGGGAAGAAGGCTTGGAAGATGGCTTGCTTTGTGGCTTGGTCTCTTCAAGAATCTTCAACGCCCCATATTTTGATGGATCATGGCATGATGTGGGGGAGGGAAGAGGGGGATGATGTCTCCTCCTTCCAAGGTCGCCCAAGAGCAATTTGGCAAGGCTACCTCAAGAGGTTCATGGGAGGCATACCTCAAGTGGAGTCCCAGGTGCTCGTCGCTCTCCCGCTAGCTCCATTCATCGACAACCATCCCACCGAGAAGCCGGCGGTCATGATCTCATAGGGAGCGGCGCGCATGTCCAAAAGGGCCCGGGGGGCAGGGGACTCTGAGAATGTACTCCCCTTTATGAGGGAAGGAGAAGTCAGGGAGAAAAATGTAAATAATAATGCCATGGTCGTCGAAATGATGATTGCGAAGCACCCTATAAAGCGCATCATGGTTGATTATGGAAGCTCCATAGACGTGTTTTTTTATGATGCCTTCTCCAGAATGAATCTCTCCCCGGATTAGCTTAGGCCCATGTGCACACCCCTTGTTGGTTTCATAGGCGATTCTGTGAGAGTAGAAGGAGAAATCACTCTCCCGGTCATTGCCGGAGCCCCACCTCGATAGAGCACCGTCATGATGACCTTCACGGTTGTAAGGCATTCCTTCCGTGTGCAATGTGATATTGGGTCACCCCAGGCTCAATCTACTCGATGCCGTTGTCTCCACCAGGAGGCTGCTCATGCAGTTCCCAACTCCCTGTGGTATCAGGGAGATGAGAGGAATGCCCCAATTGGTGCAGCATTGTTTCCAAACTCTCCCTGGGGCCAAGGTCCCCTAGGACAACCCCAGCGCGGACGACCTCGACCAAAGGGCCCAAGAACCCCGGGGAGGCCCAGTCGAGCATCTACTTTCTTATCCGCTCGGAGACGACCCCGCAAAGATGGTGCAGATCGGAGCCCAGCTACCCAAGGAGGAGAGGTCCCAACTACTGGAATTCCTGTGGGTGAATGCGGATGTGTTCGCTAGGACGGCGGTGGACATGCCAGGTAACCCCCCTGACATCATTACTCACAAATTGAGTATCGACCCAAAGCACAAGCCAGTTCGGCAGAAGAAGATAAGCTTTGCCCCGGAAAGACAGGCAGCCATCAAGGAGGAAGTTGACCAACTCCTGACTTCTGGTTTCATTCGGGAGGTCCAATACCCGAGCTGGCTGGCGAATGTAGTGATGGTCAGGAAGAATAATGGCAAATGGAGGATCTGTGTCGACTACACCAACCTCAATAAAGCTTATCCAAAGGATAGCTTTCCTCTTCTGAAGATTGACCAGCTGGTGGATGCCACCTCTGGCCACCGGCTGCTCTCCTTCATGGATGCATTCTTCGGGTACAACCAAATCCGCATGCATCCTGAAGATGAGGAACACACCACCTTCGTCATCAACTAGGGGATGTACTGCTACAAGATGATGCCCTTTGGTCTGAAGAACGTGGGAGCCACCTATCAACGCCTGGTCAGCATGGTCTTCAAAGACCAAATTGGTCGCAACATGCAAGTGTATGTGGATGACATGCTTGTTATGAGCAGGCCGGGCTTAAGCCATGTGGCTGACCTCACCGAGTCCTTCCATAACCTGCAGCAACATCAGATGAAGCTGAACCCGGTGAAGTTCGCCTTCGGGGTGGTGGCAGGAAAATTCCTCGGCTTCATGGTCACCCAGAGGGGCATCGAAGTGAACCCAAAGAAGGTGCAGGCCATCATCGACATGGAACACCCGACCTCTAAGAAGCAAGTCCAGCGCCTGACAGGACATGTCGCCACCCTTAGTAGATTCATCTCGAGGTCGGCTGATCGTTGCCTGCCATTTTTCAATGTGCTGCGCAAGATGAATGACTTCACTTGGATCAAGGGTGCAGGACAGCCTTCGAGAAGCTAAAGAACTTCCTCGCCTCTCCTCCACTGCTTTCCAGGCCGAAGGAGGGAGAGGAGCTCTTGCTGTACCTGGCGATTACACCGGGGGCTGTCAGCTCAGTTCTCGTCCGCACATACAAGGACAAATCTTACAAGCAAGTGTACTACACCAGCAAAATCATTCGCGACACAGAGATCAGGTAAACTCACTCTGAAAAACTCAATTTTGCGTTAATAATGTCTGCTAAGCATCTCAAGCCCTATTTCCAAGCACACCGAATAGTGGTCATGATGGACCAACTACTGAGAACTATCCTTACCTGACCCGAGACATCAGAGAGGTTCGCTAAGTGGTCCTTGCTGCTCAGTGAATTCGACATAGCATTCTAACAAAGGTCGTCACAGAAGGCCCAAGTCCTGGCCGACTTCATGGTGGAGTGCACCGGGTTTGCCGAGGAGCCAGAGCAGACAGCAATGGAGCCCGGGCCAGGAGAAGAGCCCTAGATCCTCCATGTAGTTGGAGCATCCAATTCCAGCGGGAGCAAAGCAGGCCTCATCCTAACCAATTATGATGGGGTTATGGCAGAATGCACCCTCCGCTTCAAGTTCGCTGCAACCAATAACCAGGCGGAGTACGAGGCACTCCTCACGGGCCTAAGAGTCTCCCGCGAGCTGGGTGTGCAGGATTTGAAAGTCTTCATCGACTCCCAACTGGTTGCCAGACAAGTTTCCGGGGAATATGAAGCAAGGGATGCACAGATGATGAAGTATCTAGAGCAGGTCTGTACAAGCACAGCAGGCCTCCGATACTTCAGCATCTTCCATATCCCCCAAGGGGAGAATGCGCGTGCGGGTGCGCAGTCCAGGCTCGTGACTCTGCCAGACTCGTCGCTGGGACACGTCTACATCGAGCACCTTGAAAGTCCTAGCTATGAGAACCTGACAGAGGTACATCAAGTCACCCCCGAGCCGAGCTGGAAGGACAAGTACATCCGGTACATCATTGACGGTACCTTGCCGGAAGATCGCGCAGAAGCCACCCTCATCAGGAAGAAAGCCTCCCAGTTCGCCTTGATGGAGGGCCAACTCTACCGTCGATCTTAACTCCTACCCACTCCTGAGATGCCTCAGGCTCGTCGAGGTGACCTTTGTGCTCCAAGAGATACATGAAGGCCTCTGCGGGAACCACGTGGGAGGGAGAACGCAGGCTTACAAAGCTCTTTGCCAGGGATACTTTTGGGAGACCATGAGGGAGGATGGCGCCGACTTCATCAAGAGGTGCGACAAATGCCAACGCCATGCCAACATACAGTGCCTCAGGTAGTCCTCACCCTCAATCTCCATAAGGATTTTTGTCCTCAGGGAGAGGAGAGGGGTGTAGCTCTTCTCAGGGACAGGGGTCCCTCTCAGTCTTGGCCGATCCCTCCGGGAGCTCGGGGCCTGGGGTGCTAGTTTCTGGGTTCCAAATGCTTCAGCGGGGGTTGGCTTCTTCAGGGGTCCTCCGTCGAGCTCCCACCTCATTCGGTCCACCTACTCTGCATAGACGTACTTTTGGACATGAAGAAAAAGCTCGGAGTAGGTCTTGGGGGGCTTCTTATCCAGCGAGTAGGTCAGGCGGGAGGTCCTGAGCCCTCACTTCAGTGCCAGCATGGCGACTAGATCTTCAAGATTATAGATCTCCAACACGGTGGCCTTGAAACGGGCCACGTAGTCCCGCAGGAGCTCATGGTCATGCCACCGGATGGACAAGAGGCTATCTGCCTCTCATGGCAACTTCCTGCAAGCATCGAAGTGAAACATGAACTTCTGCCCTATCTAGGTGAAGGAACTGATGCTCTCCAGCTCCAAATGGGTGAACCACACCCGGGCTGCTTTCCTGAGAGTAGCAGGAAAGGTGATGCAGAGAAGAGCATAGGTGGGCCCCTAGATCCTCATGTGGGTCCGGTAACTTTCCAGGTGGTCCAGGGGGTCGGTGGTCCCATCGTAAGGATCCACCTGCGGCATCTGGAACCGATGTGGGATCGGCTCCTCTTGGATTTCTTGGTAGAATGGGGGAGGGGCATCGTAGCCCGTTGGCTCACCAACGGAGCCTTGCATGCTAGCAAACTGGCGGGCAAACTCTGCCAGCTTGCATTCATGTTCCTCCAGGCACCTTTCCACCGCGCGCTTGATGGCTTCATTAGTGGACCCCTCTACCGAAGGAGACGGAGAAGGTGACATGGGTGCGTGGCACCCCTGGCGGGGGGTCTTGCTTTTCTTGCCTCGGTGGGGTCTAGGCACCTCCCGCCCGAGGTTTGGTGAGCGGCTCTCTCTGTCGGCAGAGCTAGTTCGTTGTCTTTTCGTCGGAGCTTGATGGTTGCCCAAATTGTCGGTGGTGGCCTACGGCTGCGATGGCCTTCCTTGGAAGGAGCGTAGGCTATCGTGAGGAGCTGCGGCATGGGCCGCCGGGGTCCCTGGCTACAAGTGGGTGGCCACGGACCAGTGCTGGTGATGAAGCTGGTGCACTGCCATGGCAAGGACCTGCATCTGCTGGGCAAGTGCAGCCATTTAGGCTTCAGGTGGAGGAGGCTGGACCAGAACAGGTGGCTCCACTTCTTGACGGTGTGGGTTCCCTCGAGATGGGGAGTCCCCCGCACGGCTGGTGGAAGCCTCCCTTGCCCTTGTCGTCACCGTCCTCCTGCTTGGCTTGTCTGTGAAGAGATGGAGGGTTTGTGTCCCCCCTACCTAGCGCGCCAATCTATTGACACCAAGATCATCATGGCCCGTAGCTGCTGCAAGCACCAGAGTGCGCTCCCTTCACTGCCTGTCAGTCTTCTGCTCCTGGACCTGCAAAACAGGGGTTAGTGACCCGGGCCAAGGTTTCCGACGGGGGCACTCCGATGGTCAAGTCAGTGACGATCCAGGGGAACAGATCCTCCTGGTCGAGCCCCTCTTGATGGACTCTACACTAGATGGAGTGAAAGATATGGGTGAAGGTGAAAACGTAGCAGGGGGAGAATGATAGCAGGGACAGAGGGGTTCCCTGTTCCTCTACTTCTCCTTGTTTCCCTCATTTTTCCTCAGCTATGTTGTTGGTGGTGGTGCTTCGCCCTCTTGGTCGAGCTTGTGCTTCTGTTGGTGGTGGCACTTTGCCCTCTTGCTCGAGCTTGCACTTGTGTTGGTGGTGGATTGGTGTTACCATTGTTCTTGTTACTGTTGTTGTTGTTACCCTCCCCCTCTCAAGGGCGTCGACTGTTCTTTGTAGTTGAAAATTGACCGTTTGGGGCTTGCCTCTGGATCCTCGCTGGGTTGGGAGGCGCATGCGGCAGGATTTCGTGCCGTGAACGAGATGCCTTTCCTGACAGGTGGTAGGGGAAGCTTCCATTCATTCTGACATCTTCTCTGGTCGCCCCATTCCAGGAAGTTTGGTAGTGCCTCGATCCGGGGGCCGCCGTCCTAGGTGTCCGTGCTCTCTGGTTGGCCCATCCCCTAGAAGTACGGCCGGACAGATAGTTATGGCGGCATGGGGGGTGCCATTCCGTGGTCCTCGGGCAGCTCGCCGGTGTCCTAGGATGGCAGGACATGCTCCGGTCTGGATGCTCTAAGCTCGTGTGGTCACCTTGATGGAGGAGGGGAGAGTGTGGGCCCGGTCCAGAGGGCGCGCACTTGGAGAGCCTCCATATCGATGGGTGAGCTGGTGTGGGCACCAGGATCCGACAGAGGCTCCTCAACCCTCTATGGATCTCAGATTAGGGTTCCCCTTTCTATGAGTCCTATAATAAGGCCTTGAGACCAAAACATTGTTATAATTTTTTGTCAAAGTTTGTTTTGTCCTGTACCTTGACCAATTTGGGTCAAGTTAGGTCATGAGTCCTGTATTGTTTCGAGTCTGAGTTTGGACGGGGCCCAAGCCCAATTGAAGTCACTATGGTTTTCTTCACCAAATCAAGTTCTGGTGGGCCAACCCACCCCTTCTACTTTGGATAATGCTAACTCAGGTGCCACCTTAGCTACCTACGTGGTGCCAAATCAGCTGCCACTTGAGCATTCAAGAAGGGAAACAAAGTGGCATCCTCATGCTTTCCACAAGCCTTGGACAACATCCCCCTCTTCCCTCCCCCACATCACGCCTTGTTCCATCAAAAGAGGGCGTTGAAGATCCTTGAAGAAACCAAGCCTCAAAGCAAGCCTCCTCCCAAGCTTTCTTCCCAAAGAGATCTTGCAAGGAAGGAAGGTCAAAAGACACACTCCCCTCTTCAAGCACTCAACCATGCAAAGCCCATGGAGTTCTCCCTAGGTCGGCCAAGAATCAATCCTAGAAGATGGCGCGAAGAGCCCAAGGGAATACTGGTGCGGGCACCAGACTCAGAAGAAGACTTCAGAGTTCCATCTGGATCTCTGATTAACCTTGCCCGGATAAATTAGGGTTTTTGGTTTGTAATAAGAGTTGACTAGATCAACTTAATTTAGCTTGAGTCTACATTACCTGCATTTTATTTTGTTGAGTCATGTTGACTCAGTAGTGGACTAGGGTTTCAACCTGGGATGTTACACTTTCTTCCAAGACCAGGCAAGTGGACACCACACTCCCAGCCACACTCCCAGTCCAGGGGGCACCATATCTACATCCAGCAGCTTTTGGTCCCCACTCCACAGATGGCAACCTCCTTCTCTCATGTGCCAGATAAGGAGAAGTCCACCAAGAGACCACCAATCAAGGGGGCGGCCAAGACTTTCCCAAGAATTCCAAAACAAAGAAGGGAAGAAATTCTCTTGGAAGAGAACTTCAAGGGGGCGCCCACTACCTGCCAAAAACAATCAAAACAAAGATGGGAAGGACCTTGACTTTGGGAGGAAGAAAAGGAGGAGTCCAAAAGAGTTGATCCAGGGAAGGAAGAAATTTTTTCTTGAAGATCCAAGCAAGATGGCGCCATCTACCTGCCATTTATAACCCAAATCCTAATTTTTGGTATTTTGGCCGACCATATGTGAGGGATTTGCCCTAATTTGGAGATCCCCTCCTTTAGTCCCACATGGGAAGATGTGAAACCCTCCTCCCTTGTAATGCCTTATAAATTAAACCCCTCTTGTAAAGTTTAAAAAATCATATGAATGAAAGAAATTTTTTTTATGAGCAAACTTGTGTTTTCTCTTTTCCGCACTTGCTTCCAGGTGTTGAGCTCCATGAGGGAGTAAATCCGTGTTCCCCTGGAACCTTGAGGAGGTGAGAGATCTCCAAAACCCCAAACCCTAGGTTAGCCACTCCACTCCCAAACCCTAGCCGCCATCACCCTTCTCTTTCCACCAAGCCCTAGTCTATTTCCCTTCTCACGGCCACCATCTCCAAGTCCAGGCCGACCACCAGCATCCAGCTCTAGTCCAGATACTGCAGATCTACAACAATTCTAAGAGGAAGTCAGATCGGCCTCCAGGAGAATTCGATTTCAGCAACTTCAGCTTTCAAATTCTTCAACCTGGTAAAATCTTTCTTGAGTTTCTGAATTCCATCACTTGTTCCTCTTCTTTCCCAGATCTTGAGTCCAGGAGAAGCCGACCAAACCTCGAGACCAGTGTTGGAGGATCCATTACGAAGATAGCCGACTCCGAGGATCCCACAATCTGCTCGAGAGAGTTCTTCCACCAAAATCCTGAGAAGATCACTGTCTGGTTAGTAAACCATCTCTTCTCTCTATTTCTGTTCTGTTGAAAGTTCAGAGCGAAACCCTAGGTCTGGGAGTTTCTCAACCCCCAGCGATCCGTTACTTCTGAACTACTCTGATACTTTAGTTTCCTCTAAACTGTGCTTTCAATCCTTACCTAGTTTCCTTCAACGTAGTTTAGCTTTACTTTGAGTCGAAGCCAATTTCTGAAATATAAAAAAAAAAAAAAAAAAAAAAGAATTAATCTTAATTTTACTTCCACATACACTTCTTTGTTCTTTGTTCTGCATCATTTTTGGTATCAGTGCTTCCGTTCTGCATCATTTTTGGTATCAGAGCCCTGTCTAGGGTTTCTGTTTGATTGCCTGTTTGAGTCCCTCTCTTTTTACTTTCTCTGCTCGAAGTAGACTCCCCAGGATGTCCGGTCCTAGGAACGAAGCGAGGTGCAAACCTCCTCTTCCCATTCCACGGCGTGTTCCTAGGGCGTGTAGGGGATCCGTTGGGTTACAACTTCGTAGCAGAAATTGTAAACGGAGAAGTGCTATGTTTTCAGCCCGTAATTACCCTGTTTCAGGAATTATTTATCACTGCAGGTAACTTCAAATTCAGTGATTTTTGTTTTCCAGAAACCAGTATAATTGAAACTAATTTGCACAATTTTCTAATGATTTATTGGTTTCCGTGCAATTTCTGAGAATTAAATTACTGCAACTCTGTTTTTGTGTTCTGCAATCCATTTATTTTTGAGTGTTCATCTCTTAATTCAACTTAAGGGCATTTGAGCATCTAAGATAAGGGGAGGAGTTGATAACCTCTCCTTAGCCCAAAACCACCACCCCTTCATTCGAACCTAAGCCTTAAATCTAAAATTGATTAGACCTAATTTGCCCTAGTGGGCTAGGGACATCAACAAGTCGGGTCAAGGCTAGTGTTGAGTCAGTTTGTCTGGTTACTCTGTGTGTGCTTTGTACTCAGTGTCTAGAATGGTGGTTCAGGGATTCCATCCCGAAGGGCTTGTGTGCTGGTCCGCCTACCTGGCCAATCTCTGATTAGTGTCTAGGATTGGCATTCAGGGACCTAACACTCCCCTTACACCTGCCTGGCTGAGTCCTGAGTTACTACAGGCTAGCTTGCCACTCTGATTGGGCATCTAGTTTGGGCTCTAGGTCTAGTTAGCCCGTAGTCGATCAGTTGAGTCTCATTTTGTGTGTTTGCTTGCATCATGTCTACCCGGAATGGAGTGCCCTACCAACCTGGTCAAACCCAACCTGATTTAGAGGCCATGGTTAGAGCTCTTACAGAGAGTATGAACAAATTAAGTCAGGATATGAATGAGAATTTTGCCCAGCTTATGGATCGAGTCCAAGTACTTGAGGAACCTAGGCATCGGAATTGGACTCCTGACCCAAGTTTTAATGTGCCTCAACCTCACCCACACCATGAGCCTAGAAGACCTTTATACCGAGATCCTGAACCTAATCATAGGAGGCCTGACCCAGAGCCTGAGGATAGAGATGGTAGGTTCATTCGGAACATCAAGTTAGATGCACCCACTTTTGATGGTAGCCTAAATCCTAAGGTGTATTCTGATTGGGAGGGTGAGATGGACCAGTACTTTGAGTGGTATGCTATGTCTGAGGAGAGGAAATTCAAGTTTGCCAAAATGAAATTAATACGTCAAGCTAGGTTATACTGGGGGAACATTGAGCTGACCACTAGAAGATGAAATGTAGAGCCCATAACCACTTGGCAGGGTATGAAAGAGAAACTTAGAGACAAGTACCTACCCATTTCATACCAGCAAAATCTGTTAGACCAAGGCAGACTTTGAAACAAAGGAACAGATCTGTTTCAGACTACATAACCACCTTTGATGAATACCTGATGAGATGTGATGTGAGTGAAGCCCATGAGGTCACTTTGTCTAGATTTAGGGCTGGGCTTAGGGAAGATATTAAGAGAGAGTTGTTTCTGAGAGAGGTTACTGACCTAGACCAAGCCTATCAGATTGCACTGAACACTGAGAAGTTTCAGAGAGGACCCATGCCATCTAGGGTTAGTACCCCAATCCCAAGAAATGGACCTAGCCAGGTTACCCCTAGCAAGCCTAATCAGGGTATCCCCACCCCTAGGCCCATGGACAAAGGTAAGGCACCTGACACCCAGAGAACCCCTAGTATCGTCTGTTTTAAGTGCCAGAAGCCCGGTCATATCTCCACTCAGTGCACAGCCATAGCTTGTTTTAAGTGTCATAAGGTAGGTCATGTTTCTAGCCAGTGCCCTCGTAGATCCCTATATATAGAAGAGGGAGGAGAAGAGAGTTCCGAGCCTAATGAGGAGTTTGAAGAAGAAGTTTATGAGGCCGGAATGAATTTGGTTGATGAGTATGAAGGAGAGGAAGAATCCACTGAATCTGACCACCTAGGGGTTGTGAGATGCATCCTGTCCCAGACTAAAGTTCAGGAAGATTGGCGTAGGACTAACATCCTACAGACTTTCCTTAAACTAGGGGATAAGGTTTGTAAAATCATCATAGATAGTGGGAGCTGTGTGAATGCCATTTCTACTAGCACTGTCAAAATGTTAGGCTTAACCCCAGTCCCCCACCGCAACCCCTATAAGGTTTCTTGGGTAGACTCTACCTCTATACCCATCCAGTCTAGATGTCAGGTCCAAATCCAAATGCAATCCTTTCAAGAGAAGATTTGGTATGATGTCTTGCCCATGGGGGTGAGCAGTATAATTCTTGGAAGACCCTGGTTGTATGATCATGATACCACCCTCTTAGGAAAATCCAACACCTGTGTCTTTAGTTTCAATGGGAAGAAAATCACAATCCATTCAGTCCCTCCTAAGGACAAGGTAGCTAAAGGAACCAGTAAGGTTAGGGAAATGAAGACTGGAGTGAACCTGATTAGTGCCAAGGATCTAGAACAAGAAATTCATAGTGGTTCACCCATTTGGATGTTGACTGCTAAGGAACTTAGGACTCCTACACCCTCAGAGCCTCCTCAGGAAGTTAAGCCTTTATTAGAAGAATTTGAGGATGTTTTTCTCGAGGATCTGCCAGACCACCTTCCACCTCTTAGGGATATTCAGCATTCCATAGATTTAGTCCCAGGAGCTACTTTACCCAACTTGCCCCATTATAGGATGAATCCATCGGAGCATAAAGAACTGCAAAAGCAGGTTGACGAATTGTTGAGGAAGGGGTTCATTAGAGAGAGTCTTAGCCCTTGTGCAGTCCCTGCACTTCTAACCCCGAAGAAGGATGGCACGTGGAGGATGTGTGTTGACAGTCGTGCCATCAATAAAATCACATTCAAGTATAGGTTCCCCATCCCTAGACTAGATGACATGCTTGATATGATGGCCGGTGCCATGGTTTTTTCTAAGATTGATCTCAAGAGCGGCTATCATCAGGTTAGGATTAGACCAGGGGATGAGTGGAAAACAGCCTTCAAAACTAAGGATGGTCTCTATGAATGGGTTGTTATGCCTTTTGGGTTGTCCAATGCCCCTAGTACTTTCATGAGGATTATGACCCAGCTACTTAGAGCTTTCATAGGGAAGTTTGTAGTGGTCTATTTTGATGACATCCTGATCTATAGTAAGACCCCTGCAGATCACCTAGGCCATCTTAGACAAGTCTGTCAAGTTTTGAGGAATGATAGTCTCTACGGTAATCTCAAAAAGTGTGAATTTATGACCAGTAGGATTATCTTCCTTGGATTTGTTGTAACCCCTGATGGCGTGGTTGCCGATCCTGAAAAGATTAGGTCCATAGTAGAATGGCCAGAGCCGACCAGTGTGCATGAAGTCAGAAGTTTCCATGGCTTGGCTACCTTCTATAGGCGATTCATCAAGGGGTTTAGTACCGTAGTTGCTCCTATCATAGACTGCATCAGGAAGGGAGAATTTCAGTGGACCAAAGCAGCCCATAAAGCCTTCCTAGATCTTAAGGATAGGATGACCCAGGCACCCATTTTGAGACTACCGGACTTTTCGAAGGTATTTGAGGTTGCCTGTGATGCTTCAGGAGTAGGTATAGGTGGAGTCCTAAGCCAAGAGAACCATCCCGTAGCATTCTTTAGTGAAAAACTTAATGATGCTAAGCTTAGGTATTCTACCTATGATAAGGAATTTTATGCGGTAGTGCAAGCTTTGCGTTACTGGAGACATTATTTACTACCGCAAGAATTTGTGCTGTTTTCGGACCATGAGGCTCTTAGATTCTTGAATTCTCAGAAGAAGCTTAACCCTAGGCATGCTAAGTGGGTAGAGTATATCCAGTCCTACACTTTTGTTTTGAAGCATAAGGCTGGATCTGAAAATAAGGTAGCTGATGCCCTTAGTCGTCGATCTTTGTTGTTGAATTCTGTTAGGGCTGAAGTCATAGGGTTTGAGCAAATCAAAGAAGAATATGGGTCGTGTCTGGATTTCAAGACTGTATACCAGGATTTAACTCAAGGACCATCTAGTGAACATAAGGATTATTCCCTTTTAGATGGCTTTCTATTCTTTAAGAATAGGCTTTGCATCCCTAGAACCTCTCTTAGGGAATTCTTGATTTGGGAAACTCATGCTAGAGGTTTAGCTGGCCATTTCGGAAAAGATAAGACCACCTTGGCTATTGAAGACCATTTTTTCTGGCCTAGCTTAAAAAGAGATGTAGCGCACATTGTGGCTAGGTGTCGGATCTGCGCTGTTGCCAAACAGCGAAAACAGAACACCGGCCTTTATACCCCACTACCTGTCCCAGATCGTCCTTGGCAAGATGTGAGCATGGACTTTGTGTTAGGTTTGCCTAAGACCCAGAGGAGGCATGACTCTATCTGTGTTGTAGTAGACCGATTTTCCAAGATGGCCCATTTCTTGCCTTGTTCCCAAACATTTGATGCGTCTAAGGTAGCCACCCTGTTCTTTAATGAGATAGTTCGACTCCATGGCCTACCCAAGACCATTGTTTCAGATAGGGATGTTCGGTTCACCAGCTATTTCTGGAAAACCCTTTGGCATAAGTTAGGGACGAAACTTAAGTTTTCAACTTCCTATCATCCCCAGACTGACGGCCAAACCGAAGTAGTGAACCATAGTTTAGGCAATCTGCTAAGGTGTCTTGTTGGTGAAAACACTAGGAACTGGGATTTGTACTTACCTAGAGCTGAATTTGCATATAATGACTCGGTCAATAGGTCTATGGGTAAGAGTCCATTTGAAATTGTGCATGGTTACAAACCCCACACACCTCTTGACCTAGTTCCTTTGCCAGTCCACACACGGGTCTCCGAGTCTGCCAAAGTTTTTGCACAGCATATAAAAGACTTGCATAAAGAAATTCAAGCCAAAATAAATTTAAGTAATGAAACTTATAAGAAATTGGCTGACTCTCAAAGGCGAGTCAAAACTTTTGACGAAGGAGACTATGTAATGATTAGGTTAAGGCCTGAATGGTTTCCTCCTGGAACCATTAGAAAGTTACATGCTAGGGGAGCTGGACCATTTAGAGTGGTAAAGAGAGTAGGATCCAATGCCTATGTGCTCGAGTTGCCTCCAGAACTAGGCATTAGCTCCACTTTCAACATTACAGACCTAGTAGAGTATAGGGAGCCAGCTGTGATTCCCAGTGAGGCTTTTGAACCTAATCCTGCTCTTGAGAGTGAACCTGACCCTGTGTGTCCACCAACAAATTGGCCTGTGAGGAAAGAGCAGATTGAAAAGATCCTGGATGATCAGGTTATCTCTACTCGTAATCGAGGATACCAAAGATACCTGGTCCGCTGGCTAGGAAGGCCAGATTCTGATGACTCTTGGATCTCCCGAGAAGAGTTACAAGAGCTGGACCCAGACCTCTTGGAGAGATACCAGAGCCAACTTGATCCTTACTCGACAGGGTCGAGTTCCTCCCACCCTGGGAGAATTGGTGCAGGCACCAGACTCAGAAGAAGACTTCAGAGTTCCATCTGGATCTCTGATTAACCTTGCCCGGATAAATTAGGGTTTTTGGTTTGTAATAAGAGTTGACTAGATCAACTTAATTTAGCTTGAGTCTACATTACCTGCATTTTATTTTGTTGAGTCATGTTGACTCAGTAGTGGACTAGGGTTTCAACCTGGGATGTTACACTTTCTTCCAAGACCAGGCAAGTGGACACCACACTCCCAGCCACACTCCCAATCCAGGGGGCGCCATATCTACATCCAGCAGCTTTTGGTCCCCACTCCACAGATGGCAACCTCCTTCTCTCATGCGCCAGATAAGGAGAAGTCCACCAAGAGACCACCAATCAAGGGGGCGGCTAAGACTTTCCCAAGAATTCCAAAACAAAGAAGGGAATAAATTCTCTTGGAAGAGAACATCAAGGGGGCGCCCACTACCTGCCAAAAACAATCAAAACAAAGATGGGAAGGACCTTGACTTAGGGAGGAAGAAAAGGAGGAGTCCAAAAGAGTTGATCCAGGGAAGGAAGAAAATTTTTCTTGAAGATCCAAGCAAGGTGGCGCCATCTACCTGCCATTTATAACCCAAATCCTAATTTTTGGTATTTTGGCCGACCATATGTGAGGGATTTGCCCTAATTTGGAGATCCCCTCCTTTAGTCCCACATGGGAAGATGTGAAACCCTCCTCCCTTGTAATGCCTTATAAATTAAACCCCTCTTGTAAAGTTTAAAAAATCATATGAATGAAAGAAATTTTTTTTATGAGCAAACTTGTGTTTTCTCTTTTCCGCACTTGCTTCCAGGTGTTGAGCTCCGTGAGGGAGTAAATCCAGGTTCCCCTGGAACCTTGAGGAGGTGAGAGATCTCCAAAACCCCAAACCCTAGGTTAGCCACTCCACTCCCAAACCCTAGCCACCATCACCCTTCTCTTTCCACCAAGCCCTAGTCTATTTCCCTTCTCACGGCCACCATCTCCAAGTCCAGGCCGACCACCAGCATCCAGCTCCAATCCAGATACTGCAGATCTACAACAATTCTAAGAGGAAGTCAGATCGGCCTCTAGGAGAATTCGATTTCAGCAACTTCAGCTTTCAAATTCTTCAACCTGGTAAAATCTTTCTTGAATTTCTGAATTCCATCACTTGTTCCTCTTCTTTCCCAGATCTTGAGTCCAGGAGAAGCCGAACAAACCTTGAGACCAGTGTTGGAGGATCCATTGCAAAGATAGCCGACTCCGAGGATCCCACAATCTGCTCGAGAGAGTTCTTCCACCAAAATCCTGAGAACATCACTGTCTGGTTAGTAAACCATCTCTTCTCTCTATTTCTGTTCTGTTGAAAGTTCAGAGCGAAACCCTAGGTCTGGGAGTTTCTCAACCCCCAGCGATCCGTTACTTCTGAACTACTCTGATACTTTAGTTTCCTCTAAACTGTGCTTTCAATCCTTACCTAGTTTCCTTCAACGTAGTTTAGCTTTACTTTGAGTCGAAGCCAATTTCTGAAATATAAAAAAAAAAAAAAAAAAAAAAAAATTAATCTTAATTTTACTTCTGCATACACTTCTTTGTTCTTTGTTCTGCATCAAACACATCCCTCCAAGCAAGCCATGCCCCAGTCCTTCTTCCCAAAATAAGCATGCTAAGGAAGGAAGTCAAGGGACCAATCCCCCTCTCCAAGCCTTTGCTCATGCCACGCCCAACTCCATATTATTTGGTCAGCCAAAGAGATGGGATGTGAAAAATTTTTGGGCGCCACCATGAATCTTGTCACTTGAATTTGAAAAGGGCCTTGCGTTCCTATTTAAAGGACCCAATCCCTCCCTTGTAGAACTAATGAATGATTGAGTGATTAATGAAAAGTTTGAGTTTCTTCTACCCTCCAAACATTGTCTCTTAGGCTAGGTTTGAGTGGAATTGCCTTCGTCCCCAGGGACGTCGAGTGGTGTGAGGCCACCTGTTCGTCGCCCTAGGGCGTTGCAAATCCTTCGTCCTCCAGGACGTCGCATGGTGTGAGGCCACATTCCATCATTCTCCGAGACGTCGCAGGGTGAGAGGCCCCAAGTTATCTCTGACTTCGACTTCGGAATCCAGTCGGACACCGAGCTCGAAGTCCCTTCCCAACTCCAGTTCAATTCCTTTCCGTGCATCTCCACATTCCGCTGACCTTTCTTTTGTTTGCCTACAGGTCCTCCCTGGCATCTCGGGCATTGGAGACAGTCAGCTTTGCCATCATGACCTCCCGACCCAAAGCCAGTGCTCCCACGGGTTCGACTGCTCGAGCATCCAGGCCACATCCACCGAGTTGAGCGTTCTTTGCACTGGGCGCTTCTGAAGTTTGAGGTTTGCCTTCTCTTTATCTCCTATGTAGATATTGTAGGTCGAGCTAGTCCTACTAGGGTTTCTTAATCCCGGGGTCCTGTTCTCATTTTTAATTTTAGGGCTTTGAACTGCTAGCATAAGCTTCCATTACTGTTCTTCGTATTTCTTATCTTTGCTTGTGATCGAAAATCGAAACCCTAAAAATAAAGAAAAAAAAAATCTAAAAAAACCAACAATCCTAAAAAGAATTCCTTCACATCGTAAGCATCCTTATAGGCATCCAGCATCCCTAGCCCTAACCCCCTTGCTCCACATCATTTCTGGTATTAGAACAAGGCTAGGACTAGTGCATTAGTTTCATTTTCTGCATTCTGGTCAGTCCATATATGGTCTGATCATTGGATTGTTTCTTCCTATAGAGACATCCAAATTTTATAATTTCAAATTTGTTAGATCGCATTAATTTAAAAGTATTTTTGTTTATTTTCTCAGATTTTATTTCAGTTTGTAGGGTTTCTACAAGCCGAAACACTGCATAAGAAAATCTCAGGTCTGAAATTTCAGCAAGCATCTCATTTTGATTCATTCCTCCATCTCGCTAGTTTCTTGCATGTTTTAGTTCCTACATTTTGTTTAGCATTCACCCATCTAAAAGACACAAAATAACAAAAAAAAAAAAAAATTAAGTCATTTCATTAGTCATTCTTGTACTTCATTTTACATAACATTTCTTAAGGGCATCAATTTAACATAGGGTCAAGATTTCATTCTTGTACTTCATTTTACATAACATATCTTAAGGGCATCAATTTAACATAGGGTCAGGATTTCATTAACTGTCCCTTGCCCAAAAACCATCACCCGGCATATCGAACCCTAGCCATTAACTAAAATCAATTAGAAGCTTAATCTGCTCTAGTGAGCTAGGGACACCCACGAAGTCGGGTCAACCCAAGTGCCGAGCCAAGCTAGATTGCTTGTTGGTGTGTGCTTGTGTAGCTGGTGTCTAGGCAAGTGGTTCAGGGACTAGAGCCCGAAGGGAAGTGGGTTGGTTCGCTTACCTGGCCAATTTCTAATTGGTTTTTAGGCAAGCAAAGAGGAACCTCCACTCACCTTACACTTACCAGGCCAGGTGCCAAGTTACTACTTCCAGGTTCATCTTCTTGACTTTACATTTGGAGAGATCTCCTAGGTCTAGCAAACCGTAGCATCATTTTGTTACATGAGCACTAGATCAGGAATCTCTTTCCACCCACCTTGTCCACCCTCTACTGACACCACGGACCAACTGCGAGCCAACATTGGAGCCTTAACCCAATCCATGACCCAGTTGATTAATAGACTGGACCAGATGGAGACCAGACTGAGACCTTTAGAGGAAGCTGCTAGGCCCCGACCTGAACCCAGTCCTGAGTCCCCTCACCCAAGGAGGAACCTGCCACAAGACCCCTACTTTGAGGATGACTTTGGGAGAGACCCTGACCCCTTTGTTGATACCCATCCTAGGAGACCCAAGCTAGAGGACCGTGAAGAAAGAGCCCTTAGGAGCATCAAGCTTGAGGCACCCACCTTCGATGGTAGCTTAGATCCCAGGGTGTATGAAGATTGGGAGTCTGCCATGGAGCAGTATTTTGACTGGTACTCTTTGTCTGAGAGAACTAAGTTTAAGTTTGCCCAGCTTAGGTTGGTTCACCAAGCTAGGTTGTTCTGGAATAGTGTTGAGAACTACATAGAGTAGAAAGGTCAATTACCCATAACCGCCTGGGGGGAGATGAGAGAAAAGCTTAGGAGGAAATACTTACCTGCGTCTTACACCCAGAAACTGTTGGACCAATGGCAGACTTTAAGTCAAGGGAGTAAGAGTGTGGCTGATTACATCGCCATGTTTGATGAATATGTTATGCGATGTAAGGTTGTTGAGTCGCTTGAGGTAACCTTATCTAGGTTTAGGGCTGACCTACACCCAGACAACCAGAGAGAGCTGTATTTTAGATCAACCAGAACCTTGGAAGAGTCTTACCAAGTTGCTAGGCTCTGTGAGCGTTTCTAGAGAGCTCCGACCTATAGAAGACCTGAGCCCTTTAGAAACCCGAGCCGTAACCCTGGATCCACCCAAGGTTACAATCAAGCTTACCCGAGTCGACCAAACCCAAACGAGCTGACCCAAGTCGACCAAACCCAGCCCGACCCAGTCCTAGTCATCCCAACCTGAACCGACCCTAGTATAGTAAAGAAGAAAAGGGTAAGGCTGGTGAAATCCAGAGGAGACCTGATTCCCAAGGTAAATGCTTTAGGTGTCATAAACTTGGACATTTTGCTAGCCAGTGCACCCCCTCTGCCCTATTCATAGAAGAACCAACTGAGACTGAACCCGAACCAACCATAGAACCTGAAGAGGATGTCTATGACCCCGAAAACCAGTTATTGGAAGGGTACGAGGGAGAGGAAGAAGTATATGAATCTGAAGACCTTGTAGGGGTGGTCCGATGCATCCTAGCCAAAAACATAGTACAGGAAGACTGGCATAGGACCAATATCCTACAATCCCTGATCAAGCTAGGAGATAAGGTTTGTAAGGTCATCATTGATAGTAGAAGCTGTGTTAATGCCCTTTCCTTGAGTACAGTTAAATCTTTAGGACTAGCCACAGTACCCCACCCCAACGCTTACAAAGTGTCCTGGATAGATTCAACTTCGATCCCTGTAAAGTCTAGGTGCCAGATCAAGATCAAAATGAGTTCCTATGAAGAATCGATCTGTTGTGACGTCTTACCCATGGGTGTGGGTAGTATCATCCAAGGATGACCTTGGCTTTTCAACCATGATGCCACCCTTCATGGTCGATCCAATACCTGTGTCTTTCTCCACCAAGGGAAAAAGATCACAATCAACCCAATACAACCTAAGGACCCCGTCAAGAAAGGATCTAGCAGCCTTAAGGAGAAGAAAGCTGAAGTCATCCTGATCACAACTAAGGAGCTAGAGAAAGAGATTTTAGAGGGATCCCCTGTTTGGATTCTAGCCACCAAGGAGAGTCACGAGCCATCCAATGTAGAACACCCCCAAGAGGTAGTGAAGACTCTGAAAGAGTTTGAGGATGTTTTCCCGGAAGAGTTACCTGATCAACTGCCTCCCCTTAGGGACGTCCAACATGCTATAGATTTGATCCTAGGATCCACTTTGCCCAACCTTCCCCACTATAGGATGAACACCACTGAACATCAGGAGCTTCAAAAACAAGTGGGTGAGCTGATTAGGAAGGATTTTCTTAGGGAGAGTTTAAGTCCTTGTGCTGTCCCTGCCCTACTTACCCCTAAGAAAGATGGGACCTGGAGGATGTGTGTTGATAGCAGGGCTATCAACAAAATTACAATCAAATATAGGTTTCCTATTCCCCGCCTGGATGATATGCTCGAAATGATAGCCAGTGCCACTGTCTTTTCTAAGATGGACCTCAAGAGTGGTTACCACCAGATTAGTAATCGACCGGGGGACGAATGGTAAATAGCCTTTAAAACTAAGCATGGTCTGTTTGAATGGGTAGTGATGCCTTTCGGGTTGTCTAATGCACCCAGTACCTTTATGAGAGTCATGACCCAATTCTTGCGCGAGTTCACTGGAAAATTCCTTGTAGTGTATTTTGATGATATCTTGATCTATAGCAAGACCAAAGAGGACCATCTTCACCACCTAAGGCTAGTCTACCAAACCCTTAGGGAAAATAGCCTTTACGCCAACCCTAAGAAGAGTGAGTTTTTGACAACTAGGGTTATCTTCTTAGACTTTGTAGTTACCCCTAAAGGAGTTTCAGCAGACCCCGAGAAGGTTAGAGCTATAGTTGAATGGCCTGTCCCTACTAGCATCCACGATGTACGTAGTTTCCATGGCCTAGCCACATTTTATAGATGATTCATTCAGGGATTTAGTTCAATTGTCGCATCTATAACTGACTGCACCAGGAAGGAAGGTTTTTAATGGACTAAAGCTGCAGACAAAGCCTTCCTTGAAATTAAGGACAGAATGGTACAAGAACCTATCCTGAGATTGCTAGATTTTTCTAAGGTTTTCAAGGTTGCTTGTGATGCTTCGGGAGTTGGGATTGGTGGAGAGCTTAGTCATGAAAATCACCATGTGGCCTTCTTTAGCAAAAAACTTAATGAAGCCAAACTTAAGTACTCAACTTATGATAAGGAGTTTTATGCAGTCGTCCAAGCCCTTAGGTGTTGGAGGCACTAGCTTTTACCCCATGAGTTTGTCCTATTTTCAAACCATGAAGCCCTTCGATACCTGAATTCCCAGAAGAGAATGAACCCTAGGCACGCTAAGTGGGTCGAGTATATCCAAGCCTATTCCTTTGTGCTTAAACATCGAGCTGGTACTGAAAATAAGGTAGCTGATGCCCTTAGCCGTCGTGCCCTTTTGTTGAACACAGTTAGGACGTAGGTTGTAGGATTTGACTGACTTAAGGAGGAATATGAATCTTGTCCTGACTTCAGTGAGATCTTCCAATCTAAGCTTCAAGAACCCTTTAGTGCCCATAGTGACTATACCTTACAGGAGGGTTATCTTTTCAAGGGTAATAAGTTGTGCATTCCCAAGACCTCACTCCGAGATTTTTTAGTATGGGAAACCCATGCGGGAGGCCTAGCTGGTCACTTTGGTAGGGAGAAGACCATTCTAGCTGTTGAAGACCAGTTCTTTTGGCCTAGCCTTAAGAAAGATGTATCCAATGTCGTTTCTAGGTGCCGAACCTGTGCTGTGGCTAAGCAGCAGAAATAAAATACTGGCCTGTACACCCCCTTGCCCGTACCTAGTGAAAGGGATATGCCCTACAAGCCAATCTATGTTGTATCTCCCAAACCATTATAATTGACAATAATCTAAATATAGGCATTATTTTTTTATCATACGCTGTGTTTTATATGATGAACCCCATAGATTAGGGCTATGATTTTAGGGTTATGATGAGATCATACTAGTGAGACCTAAAATCTTAAAACCTTAATCTAAAGTATTCCTAGTCAAAGTAACCCTGAGTAGGGGATCAGGGTTTTCCGGAAAGACTATCACATCCCATGTATACTGGAAAGGGTGACAGCTCTCATAGTCACTTGTGTATGACACTAATACTGGGATGTGGGTGCTCATTGGAGAATGAGTTCACTGATATTATCCAACTTGAGAACATCTAATGGAGTCTTAGCTACATGTCAATAGAAGGTTCTCATAGTGGGAGTGGTACAAGTAATCTTTTAACCTGAGACTGCCATAAGTACCTTATGTACATGAACCCATGCTATGGTTCAATCCTAATCATGACACTGAGTCATGCACAAGATTGATACTGGGAATGGTGAATTGGATATGAAGGTAATGAGTAGGTCAACAAGGAATCGATCACTCTTGGTAAGAGGAGATTGCATCCAGCTAGTTAACAATCAGATGATGATTCAGGGAATCTTTGATCAAAGTAAAGATATTAGAGATGGTTTCTAATATCAAGATAATTGAATCATCAATATAAGATTGAGCTAGAAATAAATATAATATTGGATTTGACATATATCCATATCCATAGTTATATTTTGGGTGCAGGCTGATCGAAAGATTTAATTGTACGGTAACTCTCTGTTGAAGGGTAATTTTGGTATTTCACCAGAATTTTCATATCTTCCGGGTAGACATGACACGTTGCTAGATGTCAATCTTGTCTTGTGGGTTGATCAAATTCAAAGATCACTTATTAGGAAGAGTCCTAATTGTTCAAATCGGGTAAGCCGGGTTTGACCTAAATCGATTAGAAAGATTTCTAATCAAATTAGGTCAACTTGTATTCGAACCCACTGCTGGCCAGATGTGGAATCCAATGGGTCACACACTTAAGAGGATTGATCAAGAGTTTAATTTGTAATTAAATCATCTTTGCAGGATAACACTCTAGCAGGTGTTGCAAATCCAAGCTTCTATTCGAATCGGATTCGAATTAGGGTTCTGGATTGGTTCAATTTGGGTTCTAATTGGATCTAATTAGACCCGAATTATAAAAATTGGGATTATGGCTAACCCTATTGGCTAGCCATGTAACTAGGCTAGCCTCCCCACCCGCCCCTTTGCATTTCCATGCCAAAATGCCAAGAGTCCATGCGCTTATGGACTCTTGGCGCGCCATTTGGAAGAGTCCATGGCGCATGGACTCTTGGCGCGCCCCACTTAATTCTCCGATGAATTATGATGGGGCGGCCTTCTTTTCTTATAGTTAGCACTCCACTTGTCCCCCCTTGGATGGAAATCCAACGGCTGATGGGATTTTAAAAAAGAAGGAAGGCGCTGACTCTTCCCGGTTGCGCGAAACAACGTCTCTTCGGAGACCGAAACATCGTGATTCCTTTCTTCTGGAATTTCATGACTTTTCTTTTAGGAAAAGCTGTGAGTTTTAATCTGGAAGCGCGTGATAAGGAGGGTAGGGGGCGTGAGAAATAGGGAAGGGGCGTGAGACAAAATGTAATGGTGTTTACGAAGAGTTGTGAAGACATCTCTTTGTAATCTATTTAAGGAACAGAGGTCTCGGGTGTTGGACTAATGTACGACAGAGGTTTTATTTTTCTTTTCTTTCCAAGAGACTGATTCCTCCTTAGCTTGTTTAGGAGACAGAGAGTTTCCCTTTTACAGAGTTCTCTTCTCTATTGAGACTCAAGTCCAAAACAAGAGATAGGAAGAATCTCTCAATCGGTAAAAGAAAAGAATTACACTGTTTCTATTTCCTTTGCATTAAGACATTAGTGTCTTAAATCCTTCTCCTCCTTCAAGACAAGAGTTTCATCCTTAGGACAAGGTCTTAAGAAAGGGAGAGGAAGAAGAAAGAAAGGAAGTAAGGAGTCCCTACCGTGGAGTTTTAAAGCCACAGTCCTCTTGAGTTCTAGGATAAGAATTCAAGTGAAAGAATTTTGAAGAAGCTAGCATCTTGATCAATCTTCTTGTGGATCACCATTGGAGGGTGGACATTTGGATGCCTGTTGAAATCAAAAGAGGCATTCAACACCAAGTTTTGATTCTACATCAAAATTGGATTTAGCGTTAACAGGTTGGTGCCCTAATTCTAACAATGTGAGTTTTTATATTTATTATATGTTTTAATCCTGAATAAGGAAATCTTGGCTAAGGGATTATGGAGCAAATTTCATCATTTTGAAATTACACTTCCGCTGCGGTGCACCGGATTCCCAACAGTGGTATCAGAGCCACCCTTATTACAGTTAAAACATATGAAAATTATTTATATGTGTTTTTGTTGTAGTGTCGCATGTTAGGGTTTTAAACCCTTGAATGCTGATACACTTAGCATATTTATTGGATGCATATATGATAATTTTTATTTTGATGTATGCCACTAGTTAGGGTTTTTCACTCAAACCCTAATTATTATAGAGATATGATTAGTTTTCAAGTCATCATACTGAAATAAGGTTGCCCTGGCATAATGGTGGATCCATTATGTGGTAAATGGTTGTCCTAGTATGATGACACCCTTAGCACATATTTGTTTTATCAGAGTGATATGATTGTGATATGTTCTTTAAGAATGTGTTGGAAATTTTATAAAACCCTCCTCTTAAAAAATTATATTAAGTCATAGTATATTTAACTAATAAGCATCACTAGTCATGATGAACAATTGATCATTCGGTGTCTAGAAAGGTGGTTCTGAGAAGGTAAAAAGAATTATGGTTTTTAATTGGTTCTGTTGACTGACCTGGCCAATTTTTATTGGTGTCTAGGAAAGCAATGGGGGGACTCCCACATCTCTTCTACTTGCCTGGCTGATTTGATTATATTTAAATCTTGACTAAAATGCTTAGTGTTATAAATACTATATATTGGCCTTCCTTCATGCTGGATCATTATTGTGTTATGAACCACATTAGGTTTGTTGTGTTATTTGCAAGACCTAATATGGTGATTGACATAATACTAGTCTAGTGCATAGATATGCTTACAGTATATTCAGTATGATGCTTTGTTGTGTTATCTGCAAGGGCATTATATTTGAGTACTGACTGTATTGAAATGAAAGGGTCTTGACTTAACTAGAACATTATGTTTTGTTGTGTTTTCTGCAAGACTAATAATGTTCTAGAGGCCAAGTTACTTCTTGAGAATTATATGAGATATAATTGGAAGAGTTTCCTACCATTGAGCTTGTAAAAGATTTGTTGTATTATTTGCATGATCTTTTATAAGTTATTAGGATCTCAATCTCACTAAGAAAACCCGATCAGGGTTCTTCTCGATTATCATAGTGAGGGCTATGATTTTTGATAAAATAGTGGGAGACATAATTAAATTGAAGACCTAATTTAATTATGTAAGTCATTTCATGGTTGTTTGCTTATATATTGTTCTTTATTAAATGTAGATAAATGGCATCTTCATTATCACTGCGAAGTATCTTAGATACCAACAAACTGACTGGTCCAAACTATGTGGACTGGTTGAGAAATTTAAAGACTGTACTGAGTTCAGAAAAACTTTCTTATATTCTTGATACCCCTAGTCTTAATCCACTAGGGGATGATGCCACACAGGAAGATATGGCCACATACAAAATGTGGCAGAATGACTCCCTCACTGTCAAGTGTATCATACTGGCCTCTATGACCAATGAAAGCATGGATACTCAATCCATAATGCTTAATTTAAAAGAGCTTTATGGAGAACAAAGCAGAACCGCTAGATACGAGATATCTAAGCAGTTATTCCGTACTAGGATGACAGAGGGAACATCCGTTCAGGATCATGTTCTGAAGGTAATTGACTTAATCACCAGATTGGGTCAATTAGGTTTTATTATGGATGGGGAATTGAATCAGGATTTAATCCTGCAGTCACTCCCGGAGTCATTTTCTTAGTTTGTCTTGAATTATCACATGAACAAACTCAATAATTCCTTGCCTGAGCTGTTAAATATGTTAAAAACAGCAGAGAGCCACGTTAAGAAAGAAAATGCTCCACTTCTTCTTGTTGATAAGACCAATAAGAAGAAATCAGGCAAAAAAAAGGGTTTTAATAGGAGGCTAAACCCTAAGGGTGGCATCAATAAGAATAAGAAAGGAAAGAAGGCCTCAAAACAATCAACCTGTTTCTTTTGCGGCAAAGCGGGACATTGGAAAAGGAATTGCAAGTCTTACCTTGCAACTATGAAGCCTGGTGCGTCAGATGTACCAAAAGGTATGTATGAGATACATACTATATTGACATTAAATTCGTCTATATCAAATACTTGGGTATTGGATACCGCTTATGGTTACCATATATGCAAATCTTTGTAGGACCTCCACAAGCTTAAAGTATTGAAGGAAGGTGACTTCAATCTCTATGGTGCTAGTGGTGATATCATCAAAGCAGAAGCTGTAGGGACCTATATTCTGAAGTTGCCTTCAGGGAAGATCTTGGAGTTAGAAAATTTTTACTATATGCCAAAAATTATTAGGAACATTATATCTATTCCTTTGTTATTAAAACAAGGATATGTAATGGATGTAACGAGCACTGGTTGCTCGATAATGTTATCTAATAAAATTATTTGTTCTGGCATATATAGCAATGGGCTCTTAACTCTTTCTTCCAATGATAGTGTTTTTCATGTCAATAATAAAAGAAAAAGAAAAGACTTTAATGATACTTTACTTTGGCATCATAGACTTGGTCATGTTAATGAGTCTAGGATAAGCAAGTTATACAAGAAAAAATTCCTTGATCCTTATGAGTATGAATCATTAGGAACTTGCGAATCATGTCTCATGGGTATGATGACCAAGACTCCATTTACTGGACTTGGAGAAAGGTCAACTGAGTTATTATGACTTATACATACTGATGTATGTGGTCCAATGACAACTCAGGCCAGAGGTGGATACTCATATTTTATCACTTTTACAAATGATTTATCTAGGTTCGAATGTGTGTTTCTTATGAAACATAAATCTGAAGCCTTTGATAAATTTAAGGAGTATCAAAGTATGGTCTAAAAACAAACCGGGAAAAGTATTAAAGTTCTTCATTCTGATCGAGGAGGAGAATACTTATCCACGGAGTTTTTAGACTATCATAAAGTTAATGGAATTCTTTCTGAATGGACCCCTCCTTATACACCACAGCTAAATGGTATAGCTGAAAGGAGGAATCGTACCTTATTAGATATGGTACGATCAATGATGTGCTTCACAAATTTACCCATTTCCTTCTACGGTCATGCCCTAGAAACTGCTGTTTACATTCTGAACAAGGTACCTTCGAAATCCATTGTTAGTACTCCATATGAAATTTGGAGTGGAAAGAAACCGTATCTTAAATATTTTAAGGTATGGGGATGTCCAGCTTATGTTAAAAGAAATTTTGGACATAAGTTGGAACCTAGAGCGGATAAATATCTATTTGTAGGATATCCTAGAGAGGGAAGAGGATATCTGTTTTACCATCCTATTGAACAAAAGACTTTTGTCAACAGGCATGCCACTTTTCTAGAAAAAGAGTTTATTTTAGAAAAGGGCAATGGTAGAACTGTTGAACTTGGAGAAGTACAAGAAATACAGATAGACAGTTCTCAACCATTAGAACATATAGTTAGGACAGAACCAGTACACAAAATTCCTCCCCGTAGGTCTGATAGAGTGCCACGGGCACCTGAGAGGTATGGGTTTATTATTGAAAATAATGAAGCCCAAGTCATTCAAAATGATGAACCTCTGACCTATACGGAAGCTATCTTGAGTACTGATTCAGATAGATGGCAAGAAGCCATGGAATCTGAGATAGACTCTATTTATGTAAACCAAGTATGGTCTTTGGTTGAGGCACCAGAGGGTTTTAATCCTATTGGGTGCAAATGGGTCTATAAGAAAAAGATTGGGGCTGATAGCCAAGTTGAAACCTATAAAGCCAAATTAGTGGCAAAAGGTTTTAGACAAAAACAGGGAATTGATTATGATGAAATATTCTCACCTGTTGCCATGCTCAAATCAATTCATATTTTACTTGCTATAGCAGCGTACCACGATTATGAGAACTGGCAGATAGATGTGAAGATTGCATTCCTCCATGGTTTGCTTGAGGAAGAAGTCTACATGTCACAGCCAGAAGGTTTTATTTCAAAGAATAAACCTGATCAAGTATGCAAGCTAAAGAAATCCATTTATGGATTAAAGCAAGCTTCTAGGAGTTGGAACATCCGCTTTGATGAAACTATTAAAAGGTTTGATTTTATCAAAAATGTGGATGAACCCTGTGTTTATAAGAAGACTTGTGGGAGTACCATAGTCTTCTTGGTTCTGTATGTAGATGACATACTCCTTATTGGGAATGATATCCCAATGTTGCAATCAGTCAAGGTTTGGCTATCAAACTAGTTTTCCATGAAAGATTTGGGAGAAGCATCCTATATACTAAGTATTAAGATCTATAGAGAGAGATCTAAGAGGATGCTAGGTTTATCCCAATCTAGGTACAATGACTTAGTGCTGAAAAGATTCAGCAAGGATGGAAGTAAAAGAGGTTATCTTCCTATGAGTCAAGGCATACATCTTTCTAAGAGGATGTCTCCTAAGACACCTGAAGAAAGAAATAGAATGAATTCTATACCTTATGGTTCGACAATAGGGTCCATAATGTATGCCATGTTATGTACCAGGCCTGATGTGGCATATGCTTTAGGCATTGTCAGTAGGTTTTAGGCTGATCCAAGAGAGGATCATTTGAAAGCAGTTAAAAATTTTCTAAGTACCTAAGAAGGACTAAGGATATTTTTCTGGTTTATGGTGGTTCTGATCTTAAACTAGAAGCTTATTCTGATTCTAGTTTTCAATTAGACCCTGATGATAGCAAATCCATTTCGGGATATGTTTTTACCCTAAATGGTGGAGCAGAGAGTTGGAAGAGTACCAAGTAGCAGACTGTAGCTGACTCAACCACAGAGGCAGAATACATAGCTGTTAGTGAAGCCGCCAAGGAAGCAGTCTGGATTAAGAAGTTCATCACAGAGTTGGGTGTTGTTCCTGAAATTGAAAACCCAGTGCCACTTTACTGTGACAACACTGGGGCTGTTGCTCAAGCTAAGGAACCAAGAGCTCATCATAAGTCCAAGCACATTCTAAGACGCTTCCATCTTGTCCGAGAAATAGTAGAAAGACAAGATGTCTACATAAATAGAGTTGATACAAAGAACAATGTAGCAGACCCGTTCACTAAGGCTCTACCACAGCGAGAGTTTGATCGCCACCTCGAGTGTATGGGATTAAGATTTAAAGGCGATTGGCTTTAGTGCAAGTGGGAGACTAGCACATCCCATGTATACTGAAAAGGGTGACAGCTCTCATAGTCACTTGTGTATGACACTAATACTAGGATGTGGGTGCTCATTGGAGAATGAGTTCACTGATATTATCCAACTTGAGAATATCTAATGGAGTCTTAGCTACATGTCAATAGAAGGTTCTCATAGTGGGAGTGGTACAAGTAATCTTTTAACCTGAGACTGCCATAAGTACCTTATGTACATGAACCCATGCTATGGTTCAATCCTAATCATGACACTGAGTCATGCACAGGATTAATACTGGGAATGGTGAATTGGATTTGAAGGTAATGAGTAGGTCAACAAGGAATCGATCACTCTTGGTAAGAGGAGATTGCATCCAGCTAGTTAACAATCGGATGATGATTCAGGGAATCTTTGATCAAAGTAAAGATATTAGAGATGGTTTCTAATATCAAGATAATTGAATCATCAATATAAGATTGAGCTAGAAATAAATATAATATTGGATTTGACATATATCCATATCCATAGTTATATTTTGGGTGCAGGCTGATCGAAAGATTTAATTGTACGGTAACTCTCTACTGAAGGGTAATTTTGGTATTTCACCAGAATTTCCATATCTTCCGGGTAGACATGACACGTTGCTAGACGTCAATCTTGTCTTGTGGGTTGATCAAATTCAAAGATCACTTATTAGGAAGAGTCCTAATTGATCAAATCGGGTAAGCCCGGTTTGACCTAAATCGATTAGAAAGAGTTCTAATCAAATTAGGTCAACCTGTATTCGAACCCACTGCTGGCCAGATGTGGAATCCAATGGGTCACAAACCTAAGAGGATTGATCAAGAGTTTAATTTGTAATTAAATCATCTTTGCAGGATAACACTTTAGCAGGTGTTGCAAACCCTAGCTTCTATTCGAATCGGATTCGAATTAGGGTTCCGGATTGGTTCAATTTGGGTTCTAATTGGATCTAATTAGACCCGAATTGTGAAAATTGAGATTATGGCTAAACCTATTGGCTAGCCATGTACCTAGGCTAGCCTCCGCACCCTCCCATTTGTATTTCCATGCCAAAATGCCAAGAGTCCATGCGCTTATAGACTCTTGGTGCGCCATTTGGAAGAGTCCATGGCGCATGGACTCTTGGCGTGCCCCACTTAATTCTTCGATGAATTAAGATGGGGCGGCCTTCTTTTCTTATAGTTAGCACTCCACTTGTCCCCCCTTGGATGGGAATCCAATGGCTGATGGGATTTTAAGAAAGAAGGAAGGCGCTGACTCTTCCCGATTGCGCGAAACAACGTCTCTTCAGAGACCGAAACATTGCGATTCCTTTCTTCTGGAATTTCATGACTTTTCTTTTAGGAAAAGCCATGAGTTTTAATCTGGAAGGGCATGAGAAGAAGGGAAGGGGGCGTGAGAAATAGGGAAGGGGCGTGAGACAAAATGGAATGGTGTTTACGAAGAGTTGTGAAGACATCTCTTTGTAATCTATTTAAGGAACAGAGGTCTCGGGTGTTGGACTAATGTACGACAGAGGTTTTATTTTTCTTTTCTTTCAAGGAGACTGATTCCTCCTTAGCTTGTTTAGGACACAGAGAGTTTCACTTTTACAGAGTTCTCTTCTCTATTAAAACTCAAGTCCAAAACAAGAGATAGGAAGAATCTCTCGATCGGTAAAAGAAAAGAATTACTCTGTTTCTATTTCCATTACATTAAGACATTAGTGTCTTAAATCCTTCTCCTCCTTCAAGACAAGAGTTTCATTCTTAGGACAAGGTCTTAAGAAAGGGAGAGGAAGAAGAAAGAAAGGAAGTAAGGAGTCCCTACCGTGGAGTTTTAAAGCCATAGTCCTCTTGAGTTCTAGGATAAGAATTCAAGTGAAGGAATTTTGAAGAAGCTAGCATCTTGATCAATCTTCTTGTGGATCACCATTGGAGGATGGACATTTGGATGCCTGGTGAAATCAAAAGGGGCATTCAACACCAAGTTTTGATTCTACATCAAAATTGGATTTAGCGTTAACAGGTTGGTGCCCTAATTCTAACAATGTGAGTTTTTATGTTTATTATATGTTTTAATCCTGAATAAGGAGATCTTGGCTAAGGGATTATGGTGCAAATTTCATCATTTTGAAATTACACTTCCACTGCGGTGCACCGGATTCCCAACAACTAGCCACCCTTGGCAAGACCTCAGCATGGATTTTGTGGTAGGATTACCCAAGACCGCAAGAAAGCACGATTCTGTCTTTGTAGTAGTGGATAGGTTTTATAAAATGGCTCATTTTATACCCTGCTCCCAAACCATAGATGCTTCCAAAGTCACCAAGCTTTTTCTGGATCATGTGGTCAAGTGACATGGCCTACCCAAGACTATAGTGTCCGATAGTGATGTCCGCTTTACTAGCTATTTCTGGAAAACCCTTTGGCACCTCCTAGGAACTAAGCTCCAATTCTCCACTGCCTACCACCAGCAAATCGACTGACAAACTGAGGTGGTCAACCACAGCCTGGGAAACCTTCTTAGATGCTTGATAGGTGAACATATTGGAAACTGGGATCTTCTTTTACCTCGAGCCGAGTTCGCCTATAACAGCTCTGTAAATAGGACCACCGCGAAGAGTCCTTTTGAAGTTGTCTCTGGTTACAAGCCTAACCGACCTCTTGACCTAATTCCCCTACCCATCCATGCACGTATCTCCGAGTCAGCTGATTCACTTGCACAGCATATTAGGGACATGCATAAATAAATTAGCCAGAAAATTAATATAAGTAATAACACATATAAAAGGCTGGCTGATTCCTGAAAGCGAGCAAAAGATTTTGAAATAGGGGATTTTGTAATGATTAGGCTTCAGCCTGAACGGTTTCCACCAGGAACCGTTAAGAAGCTTAACGCTCGTGTGACGGGTCCCTTTAAAGTAATTAGGAGAATGGGCCCTGACGCTTATGTGCTAGAACTACCTCCGGATTACGGAATTAGCTCGACATTCAATATCTCTGACTTAGTCGAGTATAGAGAACCCGCAAACATACCCACTGAGCCGTTTGGACCTGACCTCCCTTTTGAGAGTGAACCTGAACATTAGTGTCCACCTCCAAATATACCTGAGCGAGGAGAGAGGATCGAGCGTGTCCTGGATGACCAAGCCATCACTACCCGGGGCAAAGGCTACCAGCGTTACCTGGTTCGATGGCATGGCCAACCCGAATCTGATAACTCGTGGATCACACGGGAAGACTTGCAGCGCATCGACCTCGACATCCTGGAAAGGTATCAAAGCCAAGCTAACCCTTACTCGACAGGGTCGAGTTCCTCCCACCCCGGCAGAACTGGTGTGGGCACCAGTATCCGACAGAGGCTCCTCAACCCTCTGTGGATCTCAGAGTAGGGTTCCCACTTTCTATGAGTCCTGTAATAAGGCCTTGAGCCCAAAACACTATTATAATTTCTTGTCAAAGTTTGTTTAGTCCTGTACCTTGACCAATTTGGGTCAAGTTAGGTCATGAGTCCTGTATTTGTTCGAGACTGAGTTTGGACTGGGCCCAAGCCCAATTGAAGTCACTCTGGTTTTCTTCACCAAATCAAGTTCTGGTGGGCCAACCCACCCCTTCTACTTGGGATAATGCTAACTCAGGTGCCACCTCAGCTACCTACGTGGCGCCACATCAGCTGCCACATAGGCATCCAAGAAGGGAAACAAAGTGGCATCCTCATGCTTTCCACACACCTTGGACAACATCCCCCTCTTCCCTCCCCCACATCACGCCTTGTTCCATCAAAAGTGAGCTTTGAAGATCCTTGAAGAAACCAAGCCTCAAAGCAAGCCTCCTCCCAAGCTTTCTTCCCAAAGTGATCTTGCAAGGAAGGAAGGTCAAAGGACACACTCCCCTCTTCAAGCCCTCAACCATGCAACGCCCTTGGAGTTCTCCCTTGGTCGGCCAAGAATCAATCCTAGAAGATGGCGTGAAGAGCCCAAGGGAACACATCCCTCCAAGCAAGCCATGCCCCACTCCTTCCCAAAATAAACATGCTAAGGAAGGAAGTCAAGGGACCAATCACCCTCTCCAAGCCTTTGCTCATGCCACGCCCAACTCCACATTATTTGGTCGGCCAAAGAGATGGGATGTGGAAAATTTTTGGGCGCCACCATGAATCTTGTAATTTGAATTTCAAAAGGGTGTTGGGTGCCTATTTAAAGGACCCAATCCCTCCCTTGTAGAACTAATGAATGATTGAGTGATTAATGAAAAGTTTGAGTTTCTTCCACCCTCCAAACATTGTCTCTTAGGCTAGGTTTAAGTGGAATTGCCTTCATCCCCTGGGACATTGAGTGGTGTGAGGCCACCTGTCCGGTGCCCCAGGGCGTCGCAAATCCTTCGTCCTCCAGGATGTCGCGTGGTGAAAGGCCACATTCCTTCATCCTCCGGGATGTCGCGGGGTGCGAGGCCCCAAGTTATCTCCGACTTCGACTTCAGAATCCAGCCGGATACCGGGCTCGAAGCCCCTTCCCAACACCAGTTCAATTCCTTTCCGTGCATCTCCACATTCCGCTGACCTTTCTTTTGTTTGCCTACAGGTCCTCCCTGGCATCTCGGGTATTGGAGACAGTCAGCTTTGCCATCGCGACCTCCCGACCCAAAGCCAATGCTCCCACGGGTTCGACTGCTCGGGCATCCAGGCTGCATCCGCCGAGTTGAGTGATATCTGCACCGGGCACTTCAGAAGTTTGAGGTTTGCCTTCTCTTTATCTCCTAAGTAGATATTGTAGGTCGAGCTAGTCCTACCGGGGTTTCTTAATCCCGGGGTCCTGTTCTCGTTCTTACTTTTAGGGCTTTGTACTACTAGCATAAGCTTCCATTATTGTTCTTTGTATTTCTTATCTTTGCTTATGATCGGGAATCGAAACCCTAGAAAAAAAGAAAAAAAAATATCTAAAAAAATCAATAACCCTAAAAAGAATTCCTTCGCATTGTAAGCATCCTTATTGGCATCCAGCATCCCTAGCCCTAACCCCCTTGCTCCACATCATGAGCGCTGAGCTCAACCTCGACTGCAGGGCACTAGCCTTCGAGGGTCTCGCTTTAGAGGGCGGAGGACGGACCCGGTCCAGAGGGCGCGCACTCGGAGAGGCTCCACATCGGTGGGCGAGCGCTAAGCTCCACCTCGATCATAGGGCATTAGCCTCCGAGGGTCTCGCTCTAGAGGGTGGAAGACGGACCCGGTCTGGAGGGCGTTTTGCTTGGAGAGTCACCACATCAGTGGGTGAGCGCTGAGCTCGACCTCGACCGCAATGCACTAACCTTCGAGGGTCTCGCTCTAGTGGGCGGAGGGCGGACACGGTCCAGAGGGTGCGCGCTCGGAGAGGCTCCATATCAGCGGGTGTGCGCTGAGCTTGACCTCGACTGCAGGGCACTAACCTCCGAGGGTCTCGCTCTGGAGGGCGAAGGACGAACCCGGTCCAGAGGGCACGCTCGGAGAGGCACCATATCGACGGGTGAGCGTTGAGCTCGACCTCGACCACAGGGCACTAATCTTCGAGGGTCTCGCTCTGGAGGGTGGAGGATGGACCCGGTCTAGAGGGCACGCGCTCGGAGAGGCTCCACATCGATGGGTGTGCTGAGCTCGACCTCGACCGCAGGGCACTAACCTCCGAGGGTCTCACTCTGGAGGGCCGAAGGCAGCTCCGACCTAGGCATCCCTGGCTTACGGGCATGACCTGGTGGAGGACTGAGCTCGGCTTGTTGTTCTAAGGGAGCTCAGCTCAACTTGGCAAGATGGCTTGGGCTGAGGTGTTGCCTTGGCGTCTGACGCGGCGGTCCCCTTTAACATGGTGCCCGGCAGTTACCCACGTCAGCGATCTCGCCAAATCAAGAATTGCACATGTAATCTCTTGGTAGAGATAACAGCGTCGAGGAGGTTAAGCCCAGGTCAGCCCAAAATCACATTATAGGGTGAAGGAAGCCTGACAACCGTGAACGTCATAGTGACGGTACTCTACCGAGGTAGGGTCCTGATAGTGACTGGGAGAGTGACTTCTCCCTCCACCCTTACGGAGTCTCCCGTGAAACCAACAAGGGGGGTATGTACAGGCTTGAGCTAAACAGAGAAAGATTCATCCTGGAGAAGGAATTATTTTAAAGCACATCCGTGGAGCTTCCACTATCAACCATGATGCATTTTACAGGATGCTTCGCAATCATCATCTCGACGACCACAGCATCATTATTTATATTTCTCTCCCCGTCTTTCCTTTCCCTCATAAAGGGGAGTACAACCTCAGGATGCTCTGGCCCTCGGGCCCTCTTGGGTAAGCACTCGGCTACCCAGCATATCATCCCTACCTGCTTCTCGGTAGGGCGATTATCGACCGCTATGACTGGTTGGAGGACGACGAGCGCCTGAGATTTTGGCTGTGGCCTGCCCCCCAGATATCTTCCGAGGTAGCCCCTCTTGATGAGCTCTTCGGTCTCCCATTTGAGATTGCAACATTCCTCGGGGTCTGGCCGTGGTCGTGGTGGAAATGACAGTACTTCACCATGTCACGGCTAGAAGATGGCTTCAATGGTGGTTAGCACCTCAGATAGGTCTCGCCCTCGATCTTCATGAGGATCTTCATTCTCGGGGTGAGGAGGGCGGTGAAATTCCTCTCAGAGATGGGAGTGCTTCTTGGCCTTGGTCCCATCAAAGAACTCTAAGCTTGCAGTCCTGGCCTCTGTGCGACAGGCGCCTCGACGGGTGCCGGTCTCTTCAATGACTTCCCATCGAGCTCCCGCCTTGTACGATCTCCCTTCTCGTCACGGATATACTTCTGAGCTCGGGAGAGGAGCTCAGAGTAAGTCTTTGGGGGCTTCTTGTCAAGCAAGTAGGTCAAGCAAGAAGTCCTGAGTCCTCGCTTCAGAGCCAGCATTGCGATCAGCTCTTCTAGGTTGTAGATCTCCAGCACGGCAGCCTTGAAGCAAGCCACGTAGTCCCGTAGTAGCTCACGGTCTTGTTGCCTGATAGAGAAGAGGCTGTCTGCCTCGCATGGCATCTTTTGAAAAGCATCGAAGTGAGCCACGAACCTCTGCCCCAGCTGGGCAAACGAGTTGATGCTTTCCGGCTCAAGACGGGTGAACAACACTCGGGCCACCTTCCGGAGAGTAGCAGGAAATGCGACATACAAGAGAGCATCAGTGGGCCCCTAGACCCTCATGAGGGCTTGGTAGCTTTCCAGGTGGTCTAGGGGGTCGGTGGTCCCATCATAAGGATCCACCTGTGGCATGCAGAACCGGCGAGGAATCGACTCCACTTGAATCTCCTGGGAGAACGGAGGGCGAACATCATAGCCTGCTGGCTCGCTAGTGGAGCCGGGCAAGTTAGCAAACCAAAGAGAGGGCACTCCCAGTTTGCAGTCATGCTCCTCCAGGTTTCTGATAGCTTCATTCATCAACCCTTCTATGGCCATCAAGTTCGGCCAACATGAGTCCAGCTGATGCAGTACGAAAGCTCTGATACCAAAAATGATGCAGAACAAAGAACAAAGAAGCGTATGCGGAAGTAAAATTAAGATTATTATTATTATTTTTTTTTATATATATATATTTCAGAAATTGGCTTCGACTCAAAGTAAAGCTAAACTACGTTGAAGGGAACTAAGTAAAGATTGAAAGCACAGTTTAGAAGGAACCAAATTATCAGAGTAGTTCAGAAGTAACGGATCGCTGGGGGTTGAGAAACTCCCAGACCTAGGGTTTTGCCCTGAACTTTCAACAGAACAGAAATAGAGAGGAGAGACGGTTTACTAACCAGACAGTGATCTTCTCAGGATTCTGGTGGAAGAACTCTCTCGAGCAGATTGTGGGATCCTCGGAGTCGGCTATCTTCGCAATGGATCCTCCAATACTGGTCTCGTGGTTTGGTCGGCTTCTCCTGGACTCAAGATCTGGGAAAGAAGAGGAACAAAAGATGGAATTCAGAAACTCAAGAAAAGATTTTACCAGGTTGAAAAACTTGAAAGCTGAAGTTGCTGAAATCGAATTCTCTTGGCGGCCGATCTGACTTCCTCTTAGAATTGTTGTAGATCTGCAGTATCTGGACTGGGGCTAGATGCTGGTGGTCGGCCTAGACTTGGAGATGGTGGCCGTGAGAAGGGAAATAGACTAGGGCTTGGTGGAAAGAAAAGGGTGATGGCGGCTAGGGTTTGGGAGTTGAGTGGCTAACCTAGGGTTTGGGGTTTTGGAGATCTCTCACCTCCTCAAGGTTCCAGGGGAACCCGGATTTACTCCCTCACGGAGCTCAACACCTGGAAGCAAGTGCGGAAAAGAGAAAACACAAGTTTGCTCATAAAAAAATTTCTTTCATTCATCTTTTTTTTTCAAGAGTTACATAGAGTTGAATATATAGACATAACAAAGAAATAAAATTTCGTACACTTCCCATGTGGGACTAATAGGACTAACCCATACTTTAGGCATCAAATTCTCTTCCCAAGACTCCTTCCATGAGTGGGCAGCCCAAAAACTCCAAGAAAACTTGAAAATCAGCTCCAAATGGCAGGTTATGGGGTGTCTCCTAGTATCTCTCCATGAATCAAGGATTTTCCCTTCATGGTTTGGCTCTTTTGGACACCTCCTAGTCTTGCTCCACAAGTTTAGGCTTCTTCCTTTCATGGCTTTGGCACTTTAGGAAACTTTTGGGTGCCTCCTTGATTTTCTCCCCAAGACATGCTCTCTTCCCTTTTATAACTTGGGTTTTTATGGAACATTGTGGGGCACCTCCTTGATCCTCTCTTCAAGAAAAATTCTTGCCATCCTGGCTTGGGTTTATCTGGAAAGAAGTTGGCTCCTCCTTGGATTGAGGTATCTTGATGGATTTCTCCCCCAAGTGGCGCATGAAAGAAGGGACCTGCTTTCTTGTGGTTTGGGGACCAAGGCACACTGGATGGAGATGTGGCGCCTCCTGGACTCTAGCGTGTGGCTGGGAGTGTGGCGCCCACTTGCTTGGTCCTGGGAGAAAATGTGGTACCTTGGAGAAGACCTAGACCACTACTAGGACCTGTATTGAGTCAACATGACTCAACAAAATTTAAATTACAGGGAAATATAGACTCAAACTAAAATTGAGTTGACCAAGTCAACCCTTATTACAAAACCAGAAAATCCTAATTCTTCGGGCAATGTCAATCAGAGATCTAGATGGAGCCCTGAAGTCTTCTTCTGAGTCTGGTGCCCGCACCACCAGCCCTGCATCCAGCAGTATTGGAAACTCCATCCACATGAAGCACCCAAACAGACTTCATCTCCTTCGGGGCTTCTTCTTCTACCAAAGAGGCTTCGTCTTCGGACTTCCAGGTGCTCTCAGCCAAAAAATTGGAGAGCACCTGGGCCTTCATAGCTGGTCGAGGTTAGAAGATGATGTCAAATTTACTTAGCTTCACAGCCTACTTGGCTATCCTTCAAGAGGTGTCCGGAGATCGGAGAACGGCCTTGAGAGGTTGATCAATTAGCACCATAATAGCATGGGCCTGAAAGTATGGCCGTAGTTGCTTTGCCACAATCACTAAGGAGTAGATCAGCTTCTGCATCTTTGCATATCATGTTTCTACGTCATGCAGGACCTTGCTGATATAGTAGATGGGCTTGTGAGACCCGTCTCCCTCCTTCCGGACAAGAACCGAACTTACTGCTTCATCTGAAGCAGAGAGGTATAAGTAGAAAACCTCACCTTCTTTTGGCTTGGAGCGCAATGGCGGGGTCTCCAAATACTTCTTCTGTTCCTCAAAGGTAGCACGACAGTCTTCGGACCATTCAAAGTCCTTTGATTGCCGGAGTACCTTGAAGAACGGAAGACATTTCTCAATTGACCAAGAGATAAATCTACTTAGGGATGCAATCCTCCCTGTCAACTGCTGGACTTCCTTTTTGCAGGATGGATGTCTCATATCTTTCAAGGCTTGAATCTTCTCAAGGTCATCTCAATCCCTTGTTTGGTGACAAGGAAGCCCAGGAATTTTCTCGAAGTGACCCCAAAGGCACACTTTGCCGGGTTTAATTTCATATGGTAGCGCCGGAGAGCGATGAATGATTCCTCAAAGTCAAGGATATGATCTCTCCGGTGGAGGCTCTTGACGATCATGTCATCAACATAGGCCTCCATGTTTCTTTACAGTTGCTTTTCGAACACCTTGTTGATTAGTCTCTAAAATGTCACTCCGGCATTCTTGAGGCCGAACGGCATCATCTTGTAGCAATAAAGACCTTTATTAGTGATGAAAGCCATCTTCTCCTCATCTTGTGGATCCATTCTAATTTGATTGTAGCTGGAGAAGTTGTCCATGAAGCTTAGCAACTGGTGGCCGGCGATAGCGTCGACCAGTTGATCAATCTTTGGGAGAGGGAAGCTGTCTTTTGGGCAAGCCTTGTTGAGGTCTGTAGAGTCAATGCAGATCCTCCACTTGCCACTAGCTTTCTTCACAATCACCACATTGGCCAGCCACTCGGGGTAGCGGGCCTCTTGGATGAACCCTGCTTTGAGGAGCTTGCCAACCTCTTCGTCCACAGCTTGCTGTCTTTCGGGGGCAAAGCTCCTCTTCTTCTGTCGCACCGGCTTGTACCCAGGGGTTACTTCTAGCCGATGAGTAATCACTTCAGCAGGAATCCCGAGCATGTCTGAAGTCGACCAGGCGAAGACATCGGTGTTGTACCTAAGGAAACGGATCAACTCTGTTCTGGTTTCCTCATCAAGTGCGCTCCCGATTTGCACAACTCTAGAGGGATCTTCCTCTTTCAAAGGTATCGAGATTGTCCTCTCCATGGGCTCACCAAGATTTGTAGTTGCATCCCTCGGATCCAGCTGATCCGGAGTTGACGAATCCTTGAAATGCCTATCTTCAATCATCAAACACTGCCGTGCCATCCTCTGGTTCCCTCTAACCTCTCCAACACCATTCCTGGTGGAGAAACGTACCCAGAGGTAATTAGAGGAGATCACGATCCAGAACTTGTTCAAGGTAGGCCACCCCAGAATAATATTGTATGCTGAGGGGATCCGAACTACCGTGAAGTTGATCGGCAGTGTCTTTTATCGAGGTTCGGTGCCGAGGGTCATAGGCAACGCTATTTCTCCCTCGGCATAAACTTGATTGCCCCCAAAACTAGAGAGTGGTATGGGGGATCTTTGCAATTGTTGTCTAGGAAAACACATTTTAGAGAATGCATCATACGTCAAGACATCAGTCGAACTTTCATTATCAACAAAGATCTGCTGTACATCATAATTGGCCATTACGGCCAAAATTACAAGAGGATCATCATGTGGGAGCCGAAATCCCGCAAGGTGATCATCGAAGAAGAGGATAGAATTGTTGTCTTTAAGTTGCTTTGCGGCTTCTTCCTCATCACTTCTCCAGTTGGTGGGTCGATGTATCATCCCTACACCTCCATTGGTGGGTGATGCAGAACAAAGAACAAAGAAGCGTATGCGGAAGTAAATTTAGGATTAATTTTTTTTTTTTTTATATATTTCAGAAATTGGCTTTGACACAAAGTAAAGCTAAACTAAGTTGAAGGAAACTAGGTAAGGATTGAAAGCACAATTTAGAAGACACTAAATTATCAGAGTAATTCAGAAGTAACGGATCGCTGGGGGTTGAGAAACTCCCAGACCTAGGGTTTTGCTCTGAACTTTCAACAGAACAGAAATAGAGAGGAGAGATGGTTTACTAACCAGACAGTGATCTTCTCAGAATTTGGGTGGAAGAACTCTCTCGAGCAGATTGTGGGATCCTCGGAATCGGCTATCTTCGCAATGGATCCTCCAATACTGGTCTTGTGGTTTGGTCGGCTTCTCCTGGACTCAAGATCTGGGAAAGAAGAGGAACAAGTGATGGAATTCAGATACTCAAGAAAAGACTTACCAGGTTGAAGAACTTGAAAGCTGGAGTTGCTGAAATCAGGATTCTCCTGGAGGCTGATCTGACTTCCTCTTAGAATTGCTGTAGATCTGAAGTATCTGGATTGGAGCTGGATGCTGGTGGTCGACCTGGACTTGGAGAGGGTGGTCGTGAGAGGTAGGATAGGCTAGGGCTTGGTGGAAAGAGAAGGGTGATGGCGGCTAGGGTTTGGGAGTGGAGTGGCTAACCTAGGGTTTGGGTTTGGAGATCTCACACCTCCTCAAGGTTCCTGGGGAACCCGGATTTACTCACTCATGGAGCTCAACACTTGGATGCAAGTTCGGAAGAGAGAACACAGAGTTTGCTCACTAAAAAAAATTGGTTTCATTCATCTGATTGATTTAAACTTACAAGAGGGGTTTAATTTATAAGGCTTTACAAGGGAGTAGGGTTTTACATCTTCTCATATGGGACTAAAGGAGGGGATCTACAAATCAGGATAATCCATACACATATGGTCGGCCAAGGTACCAAAAAAATTTGATTAGGGTTATAAAAGGCAGGAAGATGGCGCCTCCTTGCTTGGATCTTCAAGAGAATTTTTTTCCTTCCATGGATCAACTCTTTTGGACTCCTCCTTTTCTTCCTCCCTAAGTCAAGGTCCTTCCCATCTTTGTTTTGGATTTTTTTGGCAGGTAGTGGGCGCCTCCTTGAAGTTCTCTCCAAGAGAATTTCTTCCCATTCTTACTTTGGTTCTTTTGGGAAAGTCTTGGCCGCCCCCTTGATTTGTGGACTCCCGGTGGATTTCTCCTCATCTGGTGCATGAGAGAAGGAAGCTGCTATCTGTGGAGTGGGGACCAAAGGCTGCTGGATGTAGATATGGCGCCCCCTGGACTCAGGCGTATGGCTGGGAGTGTGGCTGGGTGTGTGGTGCCCACTTGTTTGGCCTTGGGAGAAAATGTAACACCCCAGGTTGAAACCCTAGTCCACTACTGAGTCAACATGACTCAACAAAATAAAATGCAGGTAATGTAGACTCAAGCTAAATTGAGTTGATCTAGTCAACTCTTATTACAAACCAAAAACCCTAATTCTTTGGGCAAGGTTAATCAGAGATCCAAATGGAGCTCTGAAGTCTTCTTCTGAGTCTGGAGCCCGCACCAATTCTCCTAGGGTGGGAGGAACTCGACCCTGTCGAGTATGGATCAAGTTGGCTCTGGTATCTCTCCAAGAGGTCTGGGTCCAGCTCTTGTAATTCTTCTCGGGAGATCCAAGAGTCATCAGAATCTGGCCTTCCTAGCCAGCGGACCAGATATCTTTGGTATCCTCGATTACGAGTAGAGATAACCTGATCATCCAGGATCTTTTCAATCTGCTCTTTCCTCACAGGCCAATTTGTTGGTGGACACACAGGGTCAGGTTCACTCTCAAGAGTAGGATTAGGTTCAAAAGCCTCACTGGGAATCACAGCTGGCTCCCTATACTCTACTAGGTCTGTAATGTTGAAAGTGGAGCTAATGCCTAGTTCTGGAGGTAACTCGAGCACATAGGCATTGGATCCTACTCTCTTTACCACTCTAAATGGTCCAGCTCCCCTAGCATGTAACTTTCTAACGGTTCCAGGAGGAAACCGTTCAGGCCTTAACCTAATCATTACATAGTCTCCTTCGTCAAAAGTTTTGACTCGCCTTTGAGAATCAGCCAATTTCTTATAAGTTTCATTACTTAAATTTATTTGGGCTTAAATTTCTTTATGCAAGTCTTTTATATGCTGTGCAAAAACTTCGGCAGACTCGGAGACTCGTGTGTGGACTGGTAAAGGAGCTAGGTCAAGAGGTGTGTGGGGTTTGTAACCATGCACAATTTCAAATGGACTCTTACCCGTAGACTTATTGACCGAGTCATTATATGCAAATTCAGCTCTAGGTAAGTACAAATCCCAGTTCCTAATGTTTTCACCAACAAGACACCTCAGCAGATTGCCTAAACTACGGTTCACTACTTCGGTTTGGCCGTCAGTCTGGGGATGGTAGGCAGTTGAAAACTTAAGTTTCATCCCTAACTTATGCCAAAGGGTTTTCCAGAAATAGCTGGTGAACCGAACATCCCTATCTGAATCAATGGTCTTGGGTAGGCCATGGAGTCGAACTATCTCATTAAAGAACAGGGTGGCTACCTTAGACGCATCAAATGTTTGGGAACAAGGCGGGAAATGGGCCATCTTGGAAAATCGGTCTACTACAACACAGATAGAGTCATGCCTCCTCTGGGTCTTAGGCAAACCTAACACAAAGTCCATGCTCACATCTTGCCAAGGACGATCTGGGACAGGGAGTGGGGTATAAAGGCCGGTGTTCTGTTTTCGCTGTTTGGCAACAGCGCAGGTCCGACACCTAGCCACAATGTGTGCTACATCTCTTTTTAAGCTAGGTCAGAAAAAATGGTCTTCAATAGCCAGGGTGGTCTTATCTTTTCCGAAATGGCCAGCTAAACCTCCAGCATGAGTTTCCCAAATCAAGAATTCCCTAAGAGAGGTTCTAGGGATGCAAAGCCTATTCTTAAAGAACAGAAAGCCATCTAAAAGGGAATAATCCTTATATTCACTAGATGGTCCTTGAGTTAGATCCTGGTATACAGTCTTGAAATCCGGACACGACTCATATTCTTCTTTGATTTGCTCAAACCCTATGACTTATGCCCTAACAGAATTCAATAACAAAGATCGACGACTAAGGGCATCAGCTACCTTATTTTCAGACCCAGCCTTATGCTTCAAAACAAAAGTATAGGACTGGATATACTCTACCCACTTAGCATGCCTAGGGTTAAGCTTCTTCTGAGAATTCAAGAATCTAAGAGCCTCATGGTCCGAAAACAGCATAAATTCTTGCGGTAGTAAATAATGTCTCCAGTAACGCAAAGCTTGCACTACCGCGTAAAATTCCTTATCATAGGTAGAATACCTAAGCTTAGCATCATTAAGTTTTTCACTAAAGAATGCTATGGGATGATTTTCTTGGCTTAGGACTCCACCTATTCCTACTCCTGAAGCATCACAGGCAACCTCAAATACCTTTGAAAAGTCCGGTAGTCTCAAAATAGGTGCCTGGGTCATCCTATCCTTAAGATCTAGGAAGGCTTTATGGGCTGCTTTGGTCCACTGAAATTCTCCCTTCCTAATGCAGTCTGTGATAGGAGCAACTACGGTACTAAACCCCTTGATGAATCGCCTATAGAAGGTAGCCAAGCCATGGAAACTTCTGACTTCATGCACACTGGTTGGCTCTGGCCATTCTACTATGGACCTAATCTTTTCAGGATCGACAGCGACGCCGTCAGGGGTTACAACAAATCCAAGGAAGATAATCCTACTGGTCATAAATTCACACTTTTTGAGATTACCGTAGAGACTATCATTCCTCAAAACTTGACAGACTTGTCTAAGGTGGCCTAGGTGATCTGCAGGGGTCTTACAATAGATCAGGATATCATCAAAATAGACCACTACAAACTTCTCTATGAAAGCTCTAAGTACTTGGGTCATAATCCTCATGAAAGTACTAGGGGCATTGGACAACCCAAAAGGCATAACAACCCATTCAAAGAGACCATCCTTAGTCTTGAAGGCTGTTTTCCACTCATCCCATGGTCTAATTCTAACCTGATGATAGCCGCTCTTGAGACCAATTTTAGAAAAAACCATGGCACCGGCCATCATATCTAGCATGTCATCTAGTCTAGGGATGGGGAACCTATACTTGATTGTGATTTTATTGATGGCACGACTGTCAACACACATCCTCCATGTGCCATCCTTCTTCGGGGTTAGAAGTGTAGGGATTGCACAAGGGCTAAGACTCTCTCTAATGAACCCCTTCCTCAACAATTCGCCAACCTACTTTTGCAGTTCTTTATGCTCAGATGGATTCATCCTATAATAGGGCAAGTTGGGTAAAGTAGCTCCTGGGACTAAATCTATGGAATGCTGAATATCCCTAAGAGATGGGAGGTGGTCTGGCAGATCCTCGGGAAAAACATCCTCAAATTCTTCTAATAAAGGCTTAACTTCCTGAGGAGGCTCTGAGGGTGTAGGAGTCCTAAGTTCCTTAGCAGTCAACATCCAAATGGGTGAACCACTATGAATTTCTTGTTCTAGATCCTTGGCACTAATTAGGTTCACTCCAGTCTTCATTTCCCTAACCTTACTGGTTCCTTTAGCTACCTTGTCCTTAGGAGGGACTGAATGGATTGTGATTTTCTTCCCATTGAAACTAAAGACACAGGTGTTGGATTTTCCTAAGAGGGTGGCATCATGATCATACAACCAAGGTCTTCCAAGAATTATACTGCTCACCCCCATGGGCAAGACATCACACCAAATCTTCTCTTGATAAGATTGCATTTGGATTTGGACCTGACATCTGGACTGGATGGGTATAGAGGTAGAGTCTACCCAAGAATCCTTATAGGGGTTGGGGTGGGGGACTGGGGTTAAGCCTAACATTTTGACAGTGCTAGTAGAAATGGCATTTACACAGCTCCCACTATCTATGATGATTTTACAAACCTTATCCCCTAGTTTAAGGAAAGTCTGTAGGATGTTAGTCCTACGCCAGTCTTCCTGAACTTTAGTCTGGGACAGGATGCATCTCACAACCCCTAAGTGGTCAGACTCAGTGGATTCTTCCTCTCTTTCATACTCATCAACCAAATTCATTCCGGCCTCATAAACTTCTTCTTCAAACTTTTCATTAGGCTCGGAATTCTCTTCTCCTCCCTCTTCTATATATAGGGATCTACAAGGGCACTGGCTAGAAACATGACCTACCTTATGACACTTAAAACAAGCTATGGCTGTGCACTGATTTGAGATATGACCGGGCTTCTGGCACTTAAAACAAACGATACTAGGGGTTCTCTGGGTGTCAGGTGCCTTACCTTTGTCCATGGGCCTAGGGGTGGGGATACCCTGATTAGGCTTGCTAGGGGTAACCTGGCTAGGTCCATTTCTTGGGATTGGGGCACTAACCCTAGATGGCATGGGTCCTCTCTGAAACTTCTCAGTGTTCAGTGCAATCTGATAGGATTGGTCTAGGTCAGTAACCTCTCTCAGAAACAACTCTCTCTTAATATCTTCCCTAAGCCCAGCCCTAAATCTAGATAAAGTGACCTCATGGGCTTCACTCACATCACATCTCATTAGGTATTCATCAAAGGTGGTTATGTAGTCTGAAACAGATCGATTCCCTTGTTTCAAAGTCTGCCATTGGTCTAACAGATTTTGCTGGTATGAAATGGGTAGGTACTTGTCTCTAAGCTTTTCTTTCATACCCTGCCAAGTGGTTATGGGCTCTACATTTCGTCTTCTAGTGGTCAGCTCAATGTTCCCCCAGTATAACCTAGCGTGATGGATTAATTTCATCTTGGCAAACTTGAATTTCCTCTCCTCAGACATAGCATACCACTCAAAGTACTGGTCCATCTCACCCTCCCAATCAGAATACACCTTAGGATTTAAACTACCATCAAAAGTGGGTGCATCTAACTTGATGTTCCGTATGAACCTATCATCTCTATCCTCAGGTTCTGGGTCAGGCCTCCTATGATTAGGTTCAGGATCTCGGTATAAAGGTCTTCTAGGCTCTTGGTGTGGGTGAGGTTGAGGCACATTAAAATCTGGGTCAGGAGTCCAATTTCGATGCCTAGGTTCCTCAAGTACTTGGACTCGATCCCTAAGCTGGGCAAAAATCTCATTCATATCCTGACTTAATTTGTTCATACTCTCAGTAAGAGCTCTAACCATGGCCTCTAAATCAGGTTGGGTTTGACCAGGTTGGTAGGGTACTCCATTTCGGGTAGACATGATGCAATCAAGCACACAAAATGAGACTCAACTGAACGACTACGGGCTAACTAGACCTAGAGTCCAAACTAGGTGCCCAATCAGAGTGGCAAGCTAGCCTGTAGTAACTCAGGACTCAGCCAGGTAGGTGTAAGGGGAGTGTTAGGTCTCTGAATGCCAATCCTAGACACCAATCAGAGATTGGCCAGGTAGGCGGACCAGCACACAAGCCCTTCGGGATGGAATCCCTGAACCACCGTTCTAGACACTGAGTACAAAGCACACACAGAGTAACCAGACAAACTGACTCAACACTAGCCTTGACCCAACTTGTTGATGTCCCTAGCCCACTAGGGCAAATTAGGTCTAATCAATTTTTAGATTAAAGGCTTAGGTTCGAATGAAGGGGTGGTGGTTTTGGGCTAAGGAGAGGTTATCAACTCCTCCCCTTATCTTAGATGCTCAAATGCCCTTAAGATGAATTAAGAGATGAACACTCAAAAATAAATGGATTGCAGAACACAAAAAATAGAGTTGCAGTAATTTAAATCTCAGAAATCGCACGGAAACCAATAAATCATGGGAAAATTATGCAAATTAGTTTCAATTATACTGGTTTCAGCAAAATAAAAATCACCAAACTTGGAGTTACCTGCAATGAGAAATAATTCCTGCAACAGTGCAATTACAGACTGAAAATAGAGCACTTCCCCGTTTACAATTCCTGCTACGAAGTTATAACCCAACGGATCCCATACACGCCCTAGGAACACCCCGTGGAATGGGAAGAGGAGGTTTGCACCTCGCTTCGTTCCTAGGACCGGACGTCCTGGGGAGTCTACTTCGAGCAGACAAAGTAAAAGAGAGAGACTCAAACAAGCAATCAAACAGAAACCCTAGACTGTGCTCTGATACCAAAAATGATGCAGAACAAAGAACAAAGAAGCGTATGCGGAAGTAAATTTAGGATTAATTTCTTTTTTTTTTTTATATATATTTCAGAAATTGGCTTTGACTCAAAGTAAAGCTAAACTAAGTTGAAGGAAACTAGGTAAGGATTGAAAGCACAATTTAGAAGACACTAAATTATCAGAGTAGTTCAGAAGTAACGGATCGCTGGGGGTTGAGAAACTCCCAGACCTAGGGTTTCGTTCTGAACTTTCAACAGAACAGAAATAGAGAGGAGAGATGGTTTACCAACCAGACAGTGATCTTCTCAGAATTTGGGTGGAAGAACTCTCTCGAGCAGATTGTGGGATCCTTGGAATCGGCTATCTTCGCAATGGATCCTCCAATACTGGACTTGTGGTTTGGTCGGCTTCTCCTGGACTCAAGATCTGGGGAAGAAGAGGAACAAGTGATGGAATTCAGATACTCAAGAAAAGACTTACCAGGTTGAAGAACTTGAAAGCTGGAGTTGCTGAAATCAGGATTCTCCTGGAGGCTGATCTGACTTCCTCTTAGAATTGCTCTAGATCTGAAGTATCTAGACTGGAGCTGGATGCTGGTGGTCGACCTGGACTTGGAGAGGGTGGCCGTGAGAGGTGGGATAGGCTAGGGCTTGGTGGAAAGAGAAGGGTGATGGTGGCTAGGGTTTGGGAGTGGAGTGGCTAACCTAGGGTTTGGGTTTGGAGATCTCACACCTCCTCAAGGTTCCTGGGGAACCCGGATTTACTCCCTCATGGAGCTCAACACTTGGATGCAAGTGCAGAAGACAGAAAACACAGAGTTTGCTCACTAAAAAAAATTGGTTTCATTCATCTGATGGATTTAAACTTACAAGAGGGGTTTAATTTATAAGGCTTTACAAGGGTGTAGGGTTTTACATCTTCCCATGTGGGACTAAAGGAGGGGATCTACAAATCAGGATAATCCATACACATATGGTCGGCCAAGGTACCAAAAAAATTTGATTAGGGTTATAAAAGGCAGGTAGATGGCGCCTCCTTGCTTGGATCTTCAAGAGAATTTTTTTCCTTCCATGGATCAACTCTTTTGGTCTCCTCCTTTTCTTCCTCCCTAAGTCAAGGTCCTTCCCATCTTTGTTTTGGATTTTTTTGGCAGGTAGTGGGCGCCTCCTTGAAGTTCTCTCCAAGAGAATTTCTTCCCATTCTTACTTTGGTTCTTTTGGGAAAGTCTTGGCCGCCCCCTTGATTTGTGGACTCCTGGTGGATTTCTCCTCATCTGGCGCATGAGAGAAGGAAGCTGCTATCTGTGGAGTGGGGACCAAAGGCTGCTGGATGTAGATATGGCATCCCCTGGACTCAGGCGTATGGCTGGGAGTGTGGCTGGGAGTGTGATGCCCACTTGCTTGGCCTTGGGAGAAAATGTAACACCCCAGGTTGAAACCCTAGTCCACTACTGAGTCAACATGACTCAACAAAATAAAATGCAGGTAATGTAGACTCAGGCTAAATTGAGTTGATCTAGTCAACTCTTATTACAAACCAAAAACCCTAATTCTTCGGGCAAGGTTAATCAGAGATCCAGATGGAGCTCTGAAGTCTTCTTCTGAGTCTGGTGCCCACACCAGTGGGCCTTTGATTTGGCAATTCGGCCTCTTCGGGAGGTGGCTGGGGAACAGTTGCTTCCGATCGGGGTCCTTGGCGATCGATGTACCGCCCTAGGTACCCTCTCTTGATGAGATCCTTGATTTAATCCTTCAGCTGGATGCACTCTTCTGTGTTGTGGCCGTGGTCCCGGTAGAATCGACAGCATTTGTTCCTGTTCCTGATGGAAGAGGAGGCCTTCATGGGATGGGGTCATTGGAGATAGTTTTATTTTTCTATCTCCATGAGGATCTTCTCTCGAGGGAGGTTGAGGGGGGTGTAGGAGTCGAATCTTCCTCCCAATGCTCTGGGCTTGGGAGGACTTCTTTGGCGGTCTGCATATCTGCCGCCGTTATTATTAGAAGTTTGGAGACCATGTCCCCTGTTATTCTTCTTTTTTGAAGGGGGCTTCCCTTCAATCAGTCATCAATTCGCCGCCTGCTCTTCAGTATCGACGTATTTCTGAGCCCTTGACAGAAGCTCAGCATAGCTTTTAGGAAACTTCTTATCCAGGAAGAAAGTAAGCCTGGAGGTACGAAGCCCCTTCTTTAGTGCTGACATGGCCACGTGCTCGTTGAGATCTGGGATCTTGAGCATGGCCGCATTAAACATAGAGAAATAATCTCTCAAGCTTTCTCCTTCATGCTGGTGAAGGAGTAATAGTGTATCCGTATTCCGAGGAGTCTTGTGGCAGGTCCTGAAATGCAAGACAAATAATTTTTCTAACTCGAAAAAGGAATCAATGGTACCTGGGCTTAGGCTCGAGTACCACGTCCGAGCGGACTTCTTCAAGGTAGCCGGGAATGCCAAGAAATACATCACGTCCGAAGCTCTTTAGATCATCATATGGGCCTTGAAGCTCCCCAAATGATCAAGGGGGTCGGAGGTGCCATCGTAGAGTTTCGTCTAGGGAACCCTGAAGTGTCGAGGCATAACCTCGGCCATGATACGATCGGTGTAGGGTGGGCGTAGATCATCCACGATCAAGTCATCGGGATCCTTCTGATCCTGTATTCTCTGTTCTCGTGCCTTTGCCATCTCTGATTCGATGGCTTTGAACCTCCCATCATAATCGGGAGTCAACTTCGGCACTCTCTCCATAAAAGTGGAGTCTCCGGAGGAGGATGAGGGTGTTTGCTTAGGCATTTTCCCTTTGTGTGGGGAGTTGGCAGACCTAAGCAATCCTGAAGTTCGGCCTTCAGGAGAGGGTCGAGAATGTGGGGAGGGATGCGTAGAATCCTCCCGCGGGGCTCTCCTTCTTCGGGATCGAGAGCTGTGTCTAGAGGCAGTCGGTGGGTTTCCCACCGGAAAGGCTCTATCTTGGAATTCCTGAACCATGGCCGTAAGGTTGGTGACCTGGTTCACAAGAGCCTCAAACTGCACAGTCCCACAACAATTGTGGGAGGTGGAACATCGTTCTCCTCGAGGGGTGCACCCCCTTGAGATGGAGCACGACTCCGGCTTGTAGAAGCGATTGGAGCTTTTCCTCTTGCCATCAACAACTTTTTACTTCCCCTTGTCTGAGAGGGAGTTAAGAGTGCTAATGCCCTCATACCTGGTGTGCCAATCTATTGGCGTGGAGTTCCTAGATCGGCCGGTCAGAGCTGCTGCATCGTAGGACCGCTCCCTGGTTTACCTGAAAAATAGGTCCCTTGTCGGAGTTGTTCCGACGGGGGACACTCCGATGCCTAAGTCAGTGGTAGATCCCAGCCATAGAATGGAGAAGGTGTGGAGAGTGTGAGAGGAGGAGCTCTTAAAAACTATGTATAGCAGCGTCAGTGTTAGCGTACCTCTCCTGCAATCCTTCTTACCCTCATTTAAAAGAAGGCCTCCGGCATGCGGCCTGCTCTTTTTCCAGTGATTATGGGAAGCCAATCTCTCTCATGATTGGCGATCGTGGATTGTCATTGAGCGGTTCTGGCCAGATCGGAGGTGTGGCAGTAGGAGTTGCATGCCATGATCATGGCATGATGAGTATCGATTGTAACCATTGGTTACAGTCGCCTTTTTGGAACAGATTATGGTCCAAGCTTCGGATTTCCCCTTGCGTGGGCCGAAGACTTGGTATTTTTCCGAGGTCGGAAATCGTGTCTATGGTGGGGACCGAAGTACGTGCCTTCAGAAGTTGATGAGAAGTTCAATCTTCGGTCAAGGCCGAAGACATTACCTGAAGGACTGGCCTTCAGGTGTTGTAATCCGGCATGTAGCCTTGGGTTGCCTGCAGTTGGCTTGTCCCTTACTTGGTCCAAAGTCCGTAGTCCGGAGAGAGAGGACTTCGACCAGTCGAACCGGAGTTCAGTTTGTAGCTGAACTAGGATATCCCAACAGGATGGGATTCTATATTCAGTTAATTCTGAATCATACCCACCTTGTGAGTCATGTCTTCAAGAAAAAATAACCAAGTTACCCTTTGTAGGACATGGGGAGAGGGCCACAAAATTACTTACCCTGGTACACACTGATGTATGTGGTCTATTTGATGTGCAGTATAGGGATAGTTTTTACTACTTCATAACCTTTACTAATCGTTCATGGTATGGTTGTGTTTTTTATAAAACTTTTGAAAAGTTTAAGGAATTCAGACATGAGATAGAAAAACAAAAAGGTAAAACCCTTATGGTTCTTCGATCAGATCGAGGAAGTGAATATCTTAGTAGGAAATTTTTAGGTTATCTTAAGGACAATGGCATAGTCTCACAATGGACTCTACCTAGTACGCCTCAGCTCAATGGGATATTTGAGAGGAGAAATAGGACATTATTAGATATGGTCCGATCCATGATGAGCTTCACTGAGTTGCCATTATTTTTTTGGGGAGATGCCCTACAAGCTTCAATTTATATTCTAAATAGGGTTCCATCTAAATCTATCCCTACCACACCATATGAGATTTGGCATGGTAAGAAACCAAGTCTTGCTCATTTCAAGATTTGGGGATGTCCAACCTATGTCAAAAGACTAATGGCAAATAAATTGGAATCTAGATCTGTGAAAGCTCGGTTTATAGGATATCCTAAAGAAACTTTAAAATATTACTTTTACCTTCCAGAAGATCATAATGTGATTGTAAGCAAACATGCCACATTTCTTGAAAAACAGTTTATTCAGGAAGGTGGTAGTGGGAGATTAATTGAGCTCGATAAGAATGTCTCTAAAGAGCTGCCAGCTGGAGATTCTCGAACCTAATCAACCAATACACATAAATGCTCTTCCACCTTGTAGGTCTATTAGAGTCTCCAAACCTCCTTAAAGGTACTTGAGTATGCTTACAGAGGATATAAATGAAATATTTTTTGTTGTGGACAAGGATCAATTGATTGATCCTAAGACTTATGATGAGGCGATGTTAGACATCAACTCCGAGAAATGTTTGAATGCTATGAAGTCAAAAATTGATTCAATGCATTCTAACCAAGTTTGGTCCTTAGTGGATTGACCATAGGATATTGTACCTATTGATTGTAAATGGATCTACAAAAGGAAAATAGGTGCTGATGGTAAGGTAGAGACCTTTAAAGCTAGGTTAGTGATAAAAGGGTATAGTCAACATAAAGGCATTGGTTACATGATACCTTTTTACAAGTAGCTATGCTGAAATCCATCCATACATTCTTGCAATTGCAGTATATCATGATTATGAGATATGATAGATGGATGTAAAAACTACATTCCTTAATGGATATCTTGAGAAAAATATTTATATGGAGCAGCCTTTAGGTTTCACTTCCAATGATGAAGATCATAAGGTCTGCAAGCTGCATAGATAAATCTACGGATTGAAGAAAGCTTCTCGGAGTTGGAATACTCGTTTTGATGATGCAATCAAATCATTTGATTTTATCAAGAATGAGGATGAGCCATGTATTTACAGCAAGGCCAGTGGGAGGGTAGTGATATTCCTCGTATTGTATGTGGATGTCATCCTCCTTATAAGGAATGATATTCCCATGTTGAAAAGGTGTTTTCATTAGTATCACAATTGGACTTGAGTTAATTAGGTTAAGCATATGACTGATGGGTTTGACGAGTATCCGTAACCAACATCATATCGGGATTTTGATAGTGAAGCCAAATCAATGGTAACTACATCTAGGGGTTCCAATCTTTTTTTGCTGGATTGCCACTACGCAAGTTGTCACTGGTAAATTATGAGAGCCCATTAAGATTATTTTTGGATCGATGATCCTAATTATGGTTGAGCTGAAAATATTTTAGTCCATCGAAATGAGTTTTGATGATGTATAATAGAGATTATAGCATGTCACATTACCAAACAGGATAGGACCTGTGGGGTCACACACATTAAGAGCTCAAATAACCAATCAGCAAATCAATTGGACCTAATAATAAGTGTTACAATTAATATTTGACCTAATTATAAATGTTACAATTAATTGATTATAGATTAATTATTAATTAATTTAAATTAGATTTAATTTAATTGAGTGAGACTCAATTAGTTAATCCTATTTGATTTAGGTCAATGTTTGCTTCGAAATGGTTCGATCGGATTTAAAATTAGCTTCTGTTTGACTATCAAATCACCTAATTTGGACCTATGATCTAAAGTTCAGTTGGAATGGGACTCTCTCTCGTTGTCTACCCTTCCCTCCTCATGCCACCAAGTGGTCTCATTTATTTTGTGCGACAAAAGTGTGGGGAATGAATTAAGAAGGCGCTAATATGAATTTGGCATGAATGAAAGAAGAGGAAGGAAACTCCTCTTGATTCATAACCAGATAAAACAAAACACTGGTGTTTTAGTTTGGAGGGGTGGGATAACTTGATCTAAAAGGGGAGAAGAAGTGGCCGACTACCAATATGATAATTAGCATGAAAAGCTTCTCCTTTTCATCATAAATTATTTTTGGGGCGTCATCTCTCTTGGGCGTTCATATACCAGAGAGTCTCTTTCCTGGTTGCCAAGTATTCTTCTCTTTTATTTGTTCTTCCTTATGATTTTCAAGATCATTGGGAGGTCTCTACATAAGAGGAAGAAGAAAGGTAAAGGTTCCAAGGATCTTGCATAGTCTGATTTGCAAGACAGAAGCTTGAAGCCAGTCCAGTTGTGGGTCGGCATGATTCTTAAAGCAATTGATTTGTTGAAAGAGGAGAGGGCTGCAAGGATCTAGCAGTCCGATGCCCTCTACGATACGGTTGCGAGAGCTTCATGTGGATACCAGCAGAGGCCGGGTGATTGTGTGGCTCCGACAGAATCCTGACTTTTCAGTAGCGGATCTATATGCTTTTTAGAGTAGGCCCGGATAGCTATCCAGGTAAGTATTTTATGCTTAAAATAATTTTTATTTCAGATTTGATATTTTTCTCATATGTTGCAGCATGTTAAAAATTTATGATAAATAAATTAGATTTATTTATGAATTGCATGATTAGATATAAATTATTTTTATATCTGCTTCTACTGCGACAGGCTGTTGATGCTTGTTCGATAAATAAATTAGATTTATTTATGAATTGCATGATTAGATATAAATTATTTTTATATCTACTTCTACTGTGACAGGCTGTTGATGCTTGTTCGATTACAATTTTCTGTTTCTGGGGTCTACTAACACCTTCTTGCTGTAGAAGAAACAGGATCCATCATTTGAAGATTTCTTCACCTTTTTCCTCTTTTTGTTGCTCTTCTTCGGGTTCAGCATTCTCTTTGAACCCTTTTTCATTACTCCTTTCTTCTTTCCATCAACTAGAAGATGATAAGCATTATCACCTTTGAAGTGGCTCTCAGCTATTTTAAGCATGTTAAGTAGCTCTGGTAATGAAAGGTTCAATTTGTTGATGTGGTAGTTTATGACAAACTGAGAGTAGAAATCTGGGAGTGATTGAAGGATCAAATCCTGATTAAGTTCCCGGTTATAGTAATAATAGTTGGTTTACTCGACCGTGACACGGTATCACGATTGTTCGGCTGGCATAGTTGCAAACTTCATGTGGCATCGCCAAGTCATCCATCCAAATACAATAACAGGGCCTCTTCCTCTTGGCCTCATGGCATCCATTTTTGCTACCCTCATCCATCTTCTTAGCCATGCGATCGAGATGGAAATCTTCATCACTCCATGACCTCCAAGTCCCGTGGGAGCTAAGATGGCCCAAGTTCAGGGAAAAGTCGGTGCAACACCAGACTTGTCACTGTTGCAGACTGAGTCGCGAGGTCGATCGCCTCCTGTGCGGTGTTCTCTCCAGTGTGGAGTCCCCCTCAGCCAGCTTGGCTTTGCCCGCGAGGCTCACCATGTCTAGCTTGTCTTGACCCATCCACCTTGGGCACGCCCACCTCGGCTCACACATCGGCATCACCGGGGAGCAGCGCACCTTGGCCAGCTAGGCTTTGACCACCTTGACCCAAAATGCTCCGTGGCTGATTCAGCACCTCAGGCATGCCCACCTCTGCTTGCATATTGGCATCACTGGGGAGCAGCGCACCTTGGCTAGCCTGGCTACGTCCACCTCGGTTCGGCATGCTTCGTGATCGATAAGGCACCTCCCACGTGCCCACGTTGGCATTACCGAGGAGTAATGCGATGATGAATCTGATGATGGAGGAGCAACATCGGTTAGCACCGGTGTTGGTCCTGACATAGGGGTGTGCCTCATCACCGATCGGAAGGCCACCATCATTGTCGTTCGGTCGGTGCCCCACCGTCCCTCACCCATTGTGCAGGCGTTGTTGACAAAGCCACCACTAGACTCCCTCCAGGCATCCTTCATGGAGGCACTATGGACCAAGGTGGATGAGAGTGGTGCAAATGGGATTGTGGCACTGTGCGAGTATTGGCTCGGGATGATTGTATCAAGGGAGTGAATGAGGGGAAGGTCCTCACCAACAACCATGTCATCCGCCGCATGGACACCTCCACCAGGAGGAATCCCTCCTGCTCCATTAGTTCCCCCATCGGGATGGCTTTAACACAGCCAAGTGTGGCCTTGTCCTCTTTGCCTATATGATGTGTGACTCCCATCACCCACATGGGGCACTTGGAGTCCTCGTCCACTACCATCGAACACAAGGGTCTGATGGCACCTCCTTGGCTGAGCCGAGCTCCCAGGCCTAGCTCAGCTCCTAAGCTGACTAGAGCGAAGCTCCTAGGCCAAGCAAAGCTCTCAGACCGAGTTGAGCTCCTAGACTGAGTGGGCTCCCAAGTTGACTAGGGCAGAGCTTTTGCTTAGAAGAGCTCCCAGGATGAGCTGAGCCCCTGGACATGGGAAGAATCCCCCCTTGCAGATCATGGTGGGAAAATAGGTGGAAAACGAACCATGACCCCCAAAGGATGCATACGAAGGAGATCTGAATGGTGACTTAAGATCGTGATGTCGCCATCTCTGCCGCACTTGCCGTGGCTCTCGGGAAGGTGCATCCCTCACAAATGAGTGCTTGTCAAGACTCCAAGCCCTGGTAGCATGTCGCCTACACCCCCTATAGAGGAGTGCTCTGCCAGGACTTTAGTCCCTATAGCACGTTGCCTGCACTCCTTGCAGGGAGTGCTCTATCAAAGCCTCGTGGGCCTATCAAAGCCTCACAGGCCTAGCAAAGCTTTCTTCGTGACTCATGTTAGACAATATCTCAATAAAAAATATGGGAGACTTCCTAACACTGCCAAAATTTGTTGCAAGTTGTCAAGATGAGGCAACTCCCCAGATGACAGGAAGTTACATGGAGTAATTTCATAAATAGGTAATAGGGAACTCCGACCAAGGCAAGATAAAAAACTACCACATGCTCAATCTCTGGATCTCAGGCCATTATCCCCCATAACTCTAGCTATTGCCCAGATAACCCAACTGACTTGAGTATCGAAGTGTCCCCATCGGTTCCCCAACCTCGGTTTTCTCGCAGGTCTCCATCCATAAGGAGTGTCCGGGAAAAGGATCTCACCCCATCAGAGAAGCCAGCAGGGCAACCAGCATTCCAAGGCCCCGAAGGCAAGTGATTTGGCAGTAACAGATTGGCATGCTAGGTAAGGGAAGAAGAAGATTCAGGAGCTAAGAGGATCATGGCAAAGACTAGAGATCAAAGCCCCTTAACTGGTGGAACAATGGTAGCCGTCTTTAAGCCTGGAGGCTGACTGGGGGCATAAGAGTTCCCCCTCGGGGCTCCAAGGAGTGATCTCAAGAAAAGATCCTGAGTTGTGAAGGGGCACATCATCAGCTTTGGCATGGTGGTAGGTGGCAAGCCGAAGATAGGATCACCTCCAAGAGATTACACCTTCCAATATGCCACCTCTCCCCCAATCTTCCACGAGATCAGGCAGTGAATGTACCAAAGTCAGTGGAAAAGGAGAATGTCAATGGTGCCTCTATTGAATGGCAGGGAAGATCCAAACCAACATCAATGCTATGGGTGGCTAGCTCACGGGTTTCTAAAAAAAGAAGAAAAAAGAAAAAAATGAAAGAAAAAGGGATTTATGGTGCGGGCACGATGATCAGACAGGGATTACTAGGCCCATTATGGATTTCTGATTAGCCTTTCAAGTCCATTGAGTCTTGTAATAAAGTAGTCAATTGAGTCTAATTGAGTCTACTTAGTCAATTGAGTCCAATAAGTCAAGTGAGTCCATTTGTTTCAGTCCAAGCAAGTTAGTCCCTTTGTTTCAGTGCAATCAAGTGACTCTTATAATTTTTCATTCAAGTTAAATCCAAGAGGAGAGTCACAACACCCCCACTCAAGCCACCCAGCTTATGTACTTGGGCCCCTACTCAAGCCACCCCTACTCAAGCCACCCCAGCCCATGCACTTGGGCCTAATTCATGCCGCCCAAGCCCCCAAGGGCACCTCCTAAGCCCACAAGATTTGGTACCCTAGTTGATGCTGGACAAATAATTAAAGCTTAATTATCAGAGAATAATAGAGAATAATCTTTTAGATTTTTTTTAGATTTTAAGAGAAGACTTGGAGACAGTAAAGGAAACTAGTTTAGTTAACTAAACACACATGTAAACCAAACAAAATTACTAGGAAAGCAGGATCTGGTGGCTAAGAAACCATCGAAACTAAGGTCTACTTATCAACTCTTCAAAAATAAAAGAGGTGGGAAGAGGTTTAAAGTTTACCAATGAAGATCGCTTCTTTAGATCTAGCAGGACTCTCAAGATTGTTGTGGCAGGGTTTCAAGAACTCGACCAGGGCTCCGATCTTTCGTGCGATGCTGGTTTCGAGGCAAGAATACCTGACTTCAATTCCTGATCACCTGCAAATACTCAACAAAAAAAATTTAAATTAGGAATTAGCAAAGAAAAGGGAAAGAAGGAAAGGGAATGGTTAGGAATGATGATTAGAGATTCTTGTCAGCTGGATAGGTAGGATAACTATGGCCTCGCACCCTACGATGTTCCGAAGAATAAAAGAAAAGGGTCTCACACCCTGCGATGTTCCGAAGAACAAAGAAAAATGGCCTCACACTCCACGATGCACATAGCAAAAGAAGAAAAGTCGACAGAGCTTCTTTATTGATCAATAATAATAATTAATACAGGGAGGTTTGATGGGATATTTATAGACCATCAACTAGTGGTGTAATGGATACAAAGTCTTGACTTGATTTCCCTTAGGCAAGAATCCTTGGAATCTCTACTCCAGGTGTCATGGACTCTTGATTTAATCTTCTCTTAATGGGTGACTTTTCTTAAAGTGTGCAACAAAATAAGAAGAGGATGGGCATCAAAATAAGATGTAGAGAGTCCTTTCTTCTACTCATCATAAAAAGTGGAGATGGATTTTACATGGGCGGCAAATAATAAGAAGAGAGATGGGTGGCATATGGCTCGGACTCCTTCCCATTCTTCTTGCATTTCAAACTTGAAAAGTGGATGAAAAATGTCTATATCTTGGACTCTTTGATTTTCTTAAATTTGAAAGGTAGATAAGATAACCCTTCATTTGGACTTGGATCGATGGGGACATCAGATCAGACATAGACTTCAAGCTTCAATTTGTTCTCAAAGTCATGTGTTGGTCAACTTTTGTTAAGTCCTGTAATGAAGTCCAAATTTTGTGAGTCCTATAATAAAGTGATCCAGTTGGGTTCACTAAGTCAGTGAAATTTCCTTGTTTAGTCAATTGAGTCTTGTTTATCTGTTCAGTGTGTCCATTCATTTATTTAGGCCTATTTTGAGTCTTGTCAGTTAGGCCTTTTTGAGTCCATGTAATTTTATTCAAGAGAAGGACCCTTGGACCCACACTCAAGTCACCAGCCCAACATCTGGACTCCCTTCATGTCACCCAAGCCCTCCAGGAGATGGTGCCCCAGCATACCCTGCCCTAGGCACCTCAAGCCCACAAGATCACATGTTGAATGGCACCCAGTCCAGATCCCCAAGGAAGTGGTGCCCATATCCAAAACCCTCAAGCCATTGGTGCCCTCCCTTCCCAGGCCTACTACAATTGGCGCTCAAGCCTTTGACCCAGTCGAAGATGCCCAAGCTTTGACCCAGTCAAAGAAGATTTCATCCAACCAACTAGGGAGTGTAAAAGTCAAAGCAGCCCTAGAGGATTTCATCCCAGTTCAAGCCCATAGAGAAAGGTCAAAGCTTCCGAGTTCTACAAGGAGTCCAATATCCAAGTCCTACTAGAATTTAGGCCTCCTAATTTCAATCAAACTTTGTACTCCTAATTCTAGTTAAACCTTGTACTCCTTGTCCCATACAAACTTGTAATCCAATTTTGACAGGGAAAGGGCCCTAGGTGAATCTATAAATACTCCACCCCTCCCCCTCTTGTAATCTAATATCTTTTCATGAATTAAAACTCTGGTGAATTTTTTCTTGTGACAATTTGTGCTCTTTGGAAGTGTGTGTGAAACTTGTTCCTTTTTCTTCTTACTAAACCAAAGCCATTGCCCATCCAAGCGAAATCCCCAGATGCCCACCATCAGCCCTCTCCAAGATCCAGACGCCCAAGCTTCATCCAAGGCCGCTAGCCCCTGTAGCCTCTCTTCCATCCGATCTTCTTCTTTACAGCCTGTTTAGTGTTTTTCTCATATTCTACATCACTAACCCATGACGATTGCAGGATCCCTCTGGTACCATGCCCTTTGGTTGAATTATTCTTTGCCCCTGAACCAATCTGATATAAAGCTAATGGATTCGCGAGAAAGAGACCGGGACATCTTGGTGCCGATCTAAGTGAACCGATCTCTTCTACAATAACTAGAAATGATTGCCTGCTATGTTAAACCTAATTTCCATATCTTTTTGTCTGATTTTTGAAGATTGAACATGCTCCTAATAGGCCTTCTTAGACCTAGGATCCTGATTTTCTTTTTCCTTTGATTAATCTAGCATGTGGATAGGATGCTAATTGATACAGGATAACCCTAACCTAATCTAGGCTTGTTTTGGGAATTAAAACTATAAAAAAATATTTGCTTGCTTTAATCTGATTTTTTTTATCTTCATCCCTTGTATATAATGCTGCATCATATTAGAATCCCATCCCTCATCAATTTTTGTATCAGAGCAGGATTAGGGCATGTTCTTGCATCCTAGTTTTGGTTTTCTACCTACTAAAATCTGCATACGCATCAAAATTTAGGACTGTTTCCCCATCTTAACGTTTTTGTTTTTATCTGATTTTCATGATGATTATTAACCTTTGTTTTGTAATCTATTTTGCTACAAATTTCTTTGAATTTTTTGATCTGAAAAATAGGGAAAATTTGCATCAAAATAAAACCCTGACAAATTTCTGCATACTGTTCTGCATTAGGAGTCCAAGTTTAGGTATGATTCACCATCTTAGGTATTTTGTTTTTCTTTGAAATTTGCATCACATCATCTTTGTTGAGTCATCTGTTTTATTGAGATTTTTCATAGATTTTACAGAACCATAAACTATGACAAAATTGGCATCCTAGAAACTCTAATCGAAAATCTCTGTTTTCCTGCACCCAGTTAGAAACCCTAGGTTTTTCATCATCATTCCATTTTTTTTTGCGTAAAATTTGGTAGGAATCATAATCATATGTCATTCTTTATTCTATAAATTTTATATATTTTTCTTGCATTGAAATCTGTGCTAATTTCTGCATCAAACCCGAACAAAAAAATTTCAATTTCTGCTAACTCTGCATACTTGACTTGATCCAACCTAATCAACTACCAAACCCCTCCCAACCCAAGCCAATTTTGTTTGATAACTTAACCAACTTGAATTTAATCTGCTAGCTAATAAAAATAAACAAAAAAATTTTATTTTTTATTTTATTATTAGATTGCATCAGGTTCATTGATTGTCCATCATCACATCTAACCTAATCTTAAGGGCACTCTCTCTATCTCAGATCAGGGTAGGATTTCACCACCTATCCTGGGCCCAAAACAACCATCCTCATACGAACCCAAGCCTTAATTAAAACTGAGTTGAAACCTAATTTTGGGACACCAACAGGTCGGGTCCAAGTCTAGTAAGGGAACTAGTGCACCCAACTCATCATCTATTACTGAAAGATGGTGTTGGTGTCTAAGGCTAGAGGTCCAGAGGCAAATGCCCTAAGTGGACTGGTGGTTTTTAATTAGGACCCTGTGATAAGTAGGGGGAGCCTCCCACCACCCCACCTCTTACCTGGCCAGTGGAAGGATTAGGTGGTGTTGAGTGTAAGTTGAGTTAAGGTTTTGGCTCTAGGTCTAGCAAACCCTAGTATGTGCTAACCTTGTATGCTTGATTACATCATAATCCCTTGATTGATTGTTTGCATTAGATTAGGAGCTCAACCAGTAGTCTCAACCCAACCCAACCTAACCATGGAATCCAATTTTGAGATTTTAATGAAGACCTTCAGTGACCAGATTATCACCCAATTGACCACCCAGATGAACCAGATGAATGCACAGATGAACCAATTGACCACCCAACTAACCCAATCCCAAAACCAGCTGAATACCTAATCAACCACCCAATTGACCCAATCCCAAACCTAGATAAATACCTAAACCCACAATAGGCTTGACCACTTAGCTAATAGGTCTGACTAGATGGGAGACCAATTAGGAAACCTAGAGAAAACCCCTAAAACCCATCCCAGACCTAAACCTGAGTCCAACCCTAAGAAAGCCCAATACCTTGATCCATACTCGGAGCCCAACCCTAGGAGAACCTCATACCATGACCCATACTTGGAGTCTAACCCTAGGAGAGCCCCATACTTTGACCCATATCAGGAGCCCAACCCTAGAAGAACCCCATACCATGACCCACACTTGGAGCCCAACCCTAGGAGAGCCTAATACTCTGACCCATACCAAGATCCCAGCCCTAGGAAACCCAATTATGAGGTCATAGACCAGGATAAGAGAACCACTAGAAACTTCAGGCCAGAAGCACCCACCTTTGATGGCACCCTAGATCCCAAGGTCTACATAGATTGGAAAGGAGACATGGAACAATATTTTGAATGGTATGACTTGAGTGATGAAAGGAAGTGTGAATTTGCCAAACTCAGGTTAATTATCCATGCTAGGTTATATTGGAGAGACGTAGAGAGCCTAATCAGACAACGATACAAAGCACCCATAGATACCTGGATGGCCATGAAGCTGAAACTTAGAGAAAAATATGTTCCCCCATATTACCAATAGGACCAATGGAAAAGGTTAAATCAAGGAAAAAGGTCCGTGTCAAAATATATAGCCCAATTTAATGAGTGTGCCCTTAGTTGTTGCCTAGACAAACTCGAGTCAGAGACCCTATCTAGGTTTAGGGCTGGCCTTCATGAAGACATCCGGTGGGAACTGTTGGGTTCGGTAACCAGTGCGGAAGCATGGATTTCAAAAATTTATGAAACCAGGTCCGAACCCTAATCCCAAATCTCCTTATTAGCAATTAAAAACTATGACTACATGCATGTCCAAATTTAAACATTGTTTAAATACTAACCTCAGATTGCTATTACAGTCTGATGCAGAAATGAACTCCAAATTGAGTAGCCTCTTGAACACACCAGGCGTCCACTTGTCCGCCCTCCGATGGTGATCCACACGGGCAGATGATCAATACACTGACTCCTTAATTGAGTTCCTTCCAATCAAGTTCTACCCCAAGAACTTGATATATGGGCTATTGGCCAGGACTCCTCTAGCCAAATTGGGACTAAACCTTCTCTCTTACCCTTCTCCTTGTCTTCTAGCAACTTTGGCCCCTTAAGACACTCTTGTCTTAAGAATAAGCCCTTGTCCTAAAATGAGACAAGGCTTGTCTTGGAGGGAGAAGAAAATTAAGACAAGATTGTCTTAATGTAAGAAAGAAAGGAGAGGCGCCTTCTTCCTTTACTGTCGGAGAGTTTCTCTCTGACTCTCCTTCTGTTCTGAGATTCGACAGAGCCAAGGCTCTGTAAAGGAATCAAAGAGAAAAGAGAGGAGGGGGAAACAATCTTCTGGAGAGGGAGAAAATAAAAAGGCAAGGCTTCGCTATATAAAAACTTAGAATAGTTTTACGGTGAAGTCTTCTCCTTAAATAGGCGACAGAGAGGCGCCTACCCATCTGTAATCACCCTCTCACGCCCCTCTCTCCCTTCTCACGTCCTTTCCCTTCATCTCACGGCCCTTGAATTAATCTCACGGCCTTTGGGATGGGAAGACGCAGGAAAGAGTCGCGAAAAACACAGAAGGGCGCGCGTAGAAGAGAAGAGTCGCACCCCTTCGATATTTTTTTCTTTTCTTTCACGGTAATCCCGTTTTTTTGAAGAGTCCACGCCTAGGTGGACTCTCTTCCACGCCTCTTCAGCCAAAACACCGACCCCTTTTTTTTTTTTTTTTTTTTTTTCTCACGCAAAAATGCCGCTTGAGAGAGTCCACGCGCGCGTGGACTCTTCTCCTTGCGCGCGCGCGTGGGAAGAGAGGGGAAGGGGCTTAGGCAATGTGGGAAAGGGGTTTAGCCTCTTAGGTTAGCCCAATTGCTAGCCTATTATTAGCCCAATGGCTTAAATCTTCAATTAGATTCAAACCGGAATGAATTTGGATCTAAAAAAGACCAAATCGGAACCCTAACTCGAATCCGATTCAAGTAGAAGCCATGGTTTGCAACACATGCTAGTGTGTTCATCTGCAAATGAGATTTAATTCCAATTTAAATCCTTGATTATCTGTCCTAAGTGTGTGACCCATTGGGTTCCATACCTAGCCAGCAGTGGGTCCGAGTGCAAGTTGACCTAATTTGATCAGAACTCATTCTAATCGATTTAGGTCAAATCGAGCTAACTCGAGTTAGTCAATTAGGACTCCTCCTAATTAGTGATCCAATTAAACCATTTAATTTGATCAACCCACAAGACAAGATTGACGTCTAGCAATGTGTCATGTCTACCAGGAAGATATGGAAATTCTGGTGAAATTCCAAAACTGCCCTTCAGTGGAAAGTTCCCGTACAATTCGATCCTTCAATCATCTTGCATCCCGAATATAACTATGGATATGGAAACATGTCAAAACCAGCTTATACTCATTCCCAGCTCAGTCATACACTAATGATTCAATTAATTCAATATTAGAAATCATTTCTAATATCTGTACTTTGATCAAAGATTTCCTGAATCATCATCTGACCTAATTTGGCTGGATGCAATCTCCTCCTACTAGGAGTGATCAATTCCTTGTTGACCTACTCATTACCTTCATATACAATTCACCACACCCAGCATCAACCTCGTGCATGACCCAGTGTCATGATTGAGATTGAACCAAAGCATGGGTTCATGTACATAAGGTATTATGGCAGTCTCAGGTCATAGGACTACTTGTACAACTCCCACTATGAGAAAAAATCTATTGACATGCAGCTAAGGCTCCATTAGATGTTCTCAAACTGGATCTATTCAGTGAACTCATTCGCTAATGAGCACCCACATCCTTGTATTAGTGTCCTACACAAGTGATTGTGAGAGCAGTCACCCTTTTCAGCATACATAGGATGTGCCAGTCTAACCGGAAACCCTGATCTCCAACTCAGGGTTCCTATGACTAGGAATATTCTAGATTAGGGTTTTAAGGCCTTAGATCTCACTGGTATGATCTCATCATAGCCCTAGGACCATAGCCCTAATCTATGGGGTTCATCATATAATGACACAGCGAATGATGGAAAAATATTGCCTTTATTAACTTGTCAATTTACAATGGTCTGGGAGATACAAATATTGGCTTATAGGGCACAAACCTTTCAATCTCCCACTTGCACTAAAGCCAATCGCTCTTATTCTTTAACCCCATACAATTGAGATGGCGATCAAACTCCCGCTGTGGTAGAGCCTTAGTGAACGGGTCTGCTATGTTGTTCTTTGTATCCACTCTATTGATGCAGACTTCTTGTCTCTCGATTATCTCTCGGACAAGATGGAAGCGTCTCAGAATGTGCTTGGACTTGTGATGGGCTCTCGGTTCCTTAGCTTGAGCAACTGCTCTAGTGTTATCACAATAGAGTGGCACCGGGCTCTCAATCTCAGGAACTACTCCCAACTCTGTGATGAATTTCTTCATCCAGACAGCTTCCTTGGCGGCTTCACTGACAGCTATGTACTCTGCCTCGGTAGTTGAGTCAGCTACAGTCTGCTGTTTAGTGCTCTTCCAACTTACTGCTCCACCATTCAAGGTAAAGACATACCCTGAAATGGATTTACTATCATCTGGGTCTAATTGAAAACTAGAGTCTGAATAGGCTTCTAGTTTAAGATCAGACCCTCCGTATATTAGAAAAATATCCTTAGTCCTTCTCAGGTACTTAAGAATATTTTTCACAGCCTTCCAGTGATCCTCTCCTGGATCAGCCTGAAATCTACTGGCTACACCCAAGGCATATGCCACATCAGGCCTGATACATAACATAGCATACATAATCGACCCTATAGCCGAAGCATAAGGTATAGAACTCATTCTATTTCTTTCTTCAGGTGTCTTAGGAGACATCCTCTTAGAAAGACGTATGCCATGACCAATAGGTAAGTAACCTCTTTTACTTTCCTCCATGCTAAATCTCTTTAGCACCTGGTCAATGTACCTAGACTGGGATAAGCCTAGCATCCTTCTTGATCTTTCTCTATAGATCTTTTTACCCAGTATATAGGATGCTTCTCCCAAGTCTTTCATGGAAAACTGTTTCGATAACCACACTTTGACTGATTGTAACATTGGGATATCATTCCCAATAAGAAGTATATCATCAACATATAGAACTAAGAAAACTATGGCACTCCCACTAGTCTTCTTGTACACACAAGGTTCATCCTCATTTTTGAAGAAATCAAATTCTTTGACTGTTTTATCAAATTGGATGTTCCAACTCCTGGATGCTTGCTTTAATCCATAAATGGATTTCTTTAGCCTACATACCTGATTAGGTTTAGTCTCCAAGACAAAACTTTATGGCTGTGACATATAAACCTCTTCCTCAAGGAAACCATTGAGGAATGCAGTTTTTACATCCATTTGCCCGATCTCATAATCATGATATGCTGCTATAGCAAGCATAATCCGAATAGATTTGAGCATGGCAACAGGGGAAAATGTTTCATCATAATCTATTCCCTGTTTTTGTCTGAAACCCTTAGCCACCAATCTGGCTTTATAAGTTTCAACTTGGCCATCTGCCCCAATCTTCCTTTTATAGACCCATTTACACCCAATAGGGTTAATACCCTCTGGTGCATCAACCAAAGACCATACTTGGTTGACATACATGGAGTCCATCTCGGATCTCATGGCTTCCAGCCATCTGTCTGAGTCTCTACTCATGACTGCTTCCGTATAGGTTAGAGGCTCATCATTTTAAATGATTTGGGCTTCATTATTTTCAATTATGAACCCATACCTCTCAGGTGCCTGTCGCACCCTATCAGACCTACGGATAGGAGTGTGTTCAGGTTCTATATTAACTATGTTGTTACTTGACTGAGAAGTGTCTATTTGTTGAATCTCATTAAGTTCGATATTTCTACCAGTGCCCTTTTGTAGGATGAATTCCTTTTCCATAAAAGTGGCATGCCTACTGACCAAAACCTTTTGTTCAGTAGGGTGGTAGAACAGATATCCTATACTATCTCTAGGATATCCCATAAATAGACATTTGTCTGCTCTAGCATCTAGTTTATGTCCAAAATTTCTTTTTACATAGGCTGGACATCCCCATATCTTAATATACTTAAGATTGGGCTTCTTACCTCTCCATAATTCATATGGAGTGCTAGAGACAGTTTTAGATGGTACTCTATTCAAGATATAAGTTGCTGTTTCCAAAGCATATCCCCAGAAAGAAAAAGGTAACTCCGTGAAGCACATCATGGACCGTACCATATCCAATAAAGTACGATTCCTCCTTTCAGCAACACCATTTAATTGTGGTGTGTAAGGAGGAGTCCATTCAAAGATGATCCCCTTATCTTTAAGGTGATCAAGAAACTCAGTGGATAAGTACTCACCTCCTCTATCTGATCGGAGGATCTTTATACTTTTTCCTGTCTGTTTCTCTACCATACTTTGATACTCTAAAAATTTTTCAAAAGCCTCGGACTTATGTTTCATTAGATACATAAATCCATACCTTGAAAAATCATCAGTAAATGTGATGAAGTATGAGTATCCTCCATAGGCTTGATTTGTCATAGGCCCACATACATCTGTGTGTATGAGTCCCAATAACTCTTTTGTCCTTTCTCCATGTCCACTAAATGGAGCCTTGGTCATCTTACCCATGAGACATGATTCACAAGTTCCTAATGACTCATAGTCATAAGGATCAAAGAAATTTTCTTTGTATAACTTGCTAATCCTAGTCTCACTAATATGTCCAAGTCGACAATGCCAAAGTAAGGTATTGTTTACATCATCTCTTTTCCGTTTGTTAGAAACATGAAAAATATTGTCATTAGTGGAAAGAGTTAATAGACCATTGCAGAATATGCCATAACATATAATTTCATTAGATAAAGAAATTGAGCAGCCACTGCTCATTACATTCATAGTATATCCTTGTTTAAGTAACAAGGGTATAGATATGATATTTCTAATGATTTTTGGCATATAGTAACAATTCCTTAGCTCCAAGATCTTCCCTGAAGGTAACTTCAAAATATAAGTCCCTACAGCTTCTGCTTGGATAGGGTCCCCTCCAGCACCGTAGAGCTCAAAGTTACCTTCCTTCAATACTTTAAGCCCCTGAAGTCCCTGCAATGATTTGCAGATGTTATGACCACAGGCGGTATCCAACACCCAAGTATTTGAAATGGAAGAATCCAATGACAAAATAGTATGAACTTCTTTCATACCTTTTGGTGCCTCTGATGCACCAGGCTTCACACTTGCAAGGTAAACCTTGCAGTTCCTTTTCCAATGACCCGGCTTGCCACAATGAAAGCAGGTCATCTGTCCGGAGGCCTTCTTTCCTTTCTTCTTCTTAATGCCCCCTTTGGGATTCATCCTCTTACTGGAACCCTTTTTGCCTGTCTTCTTCTTATCCACAAGAAGAACTGGAGCCTTATTTTTCTTTACATGGCTCTCTGCTGTCTTCAACATATTCAACAGCTCAGGCAAGGAAGAATTAAGTTTGTTCATATGGTAATTAAGAACAAACTGTGAAAATGACTCTGGGAGTGATTGCAAGATCAAGTCTTGATTCAACTCCCCATCCATTACAAAACCTAATTGACCTAATCGAGTGATTAGATCAATTATCTTTAATACATGGTCTTGTACTGATGTACCTTCTGTCATCCTTGCACGGAACAACTGCTTAGATATTTCATATCTAGTAGTTCTACTGTGTTCTCCATAAAGCTCTTTTAAATTGAGCAGTATGGAGTTAGTATCCATGCTATCATGCTACCTCTGCAACTCATTAGTCATAGAGGCAAGCATAACACACTTGATAGTAAGTGAGTCATTTTGCCATATATTATATGTGGTCTTCTCCTCTTGCGAGGCATCTTCCCTTGGTGGTTCCAAAATTGGGGTATGAAGAATATAGGAAATTCTTTCTTGACTGAGTACTATTTTTAAATTTCTCAGCCAATCAACATAATTAGGCCCAGTCAATTTGTTGGCATCTAAAATACTACGGAGTGAGAGTGAATAGGCCATTTATCTACATTTAAACAAAGAACAATACATAAGCAAACAACCATGAAATGACAATACATAATTAAATTAGGACTTTAATTTAATTGTCTCCCACTATTTTATCGAGCATCATAACCCTCTATACGATGATCGAGAAAAACCCTAATTAGTTTTTCTTAGTGGGGTTGAGATCCCAATCCCTTATAAAAGACCTTGTGTGTACACAACAAATCTTATATAAGTTCATAGGTAGGAAAACTCTCTCCAATTGTAACCCGTACAATTCTCAACTTATCCCGGCCTCTAAAATATTAATAGCCTTGTGTATACACAACAAACTATAATATTTCAGTTAAGTAAGACCCTCCATAGCCATATAGTCATGACTTTAATAGTAATACCCTTGTGTGTACACAACAAAATATTATATTAAATCATGCCATAAACAAATAATTGTATTTGGCCAAAAATTGTGTTAGTCACCATATTAGGTCTTGTGTGTACACAACAAACCTAGTATAGATCGTAACACAATAATGACCTATCATGAAGGAAGGCCAATAATAGTATTTTAACACCAAGCACGTTAGTCAAGAATTAAATCAATTAGATCGGCCAGGCTAGTGGAAGAGATGTGGGGGTCCCCCCGTTGCTTTCCTAGACACCAATTTAAAATTGGCCAGGTCAGACAACGGAACCAATTAAAAACCACGATTCCCTTTACCTTCCCAGAACCACCTTTCTAGACACTGAAATGACTAATTATCCATCATGACTAATAATGCTTATCGGTTAACTATACTACCACTTAATATAATTTTAAGAGGGATTTATGCAATGCCAGCACATTCAATTAAAAGCTATCACATATATTAATACATGCTTTAAACTAAGCAAATATGTGAAATGTGTGCCATCATACTAGGACAACCATTTACCACATAATGGATACACCATTATGCCAGGGCAACCTTATTTCAGTATGATGGCTCCAGGCCTAATCATATCTCTAAGACAATTAGGGTTTCAGTGGAAAACCCTAACTGGTGGCAATCATCAAACTCATGTTCAATCAAAGACATGCATTGTGCATCAATACAAAAACTTTAACATGATACTACATCATTTAATAAAACATGAATTGAACTGCATAAGTTTTAATCCTAATAAAGTGGCTCTGATACCACTGTTGGGTTCGGTAACCAGTGCGGAAGCGTGGATTTCAAAAATTTATGAAACCAGGTCCGAACCCTAATCCCAAATCTCCTTATTAGCAATTAAAAACTATGACTACATGCATGTCCAAATTTAAACATTGTTTAAATACTAACCTCAGATTGCTATTACAGTCTGATGCAGAAATGAACTCCAAATTGAGCAGCCTCTTGAACACACCAGGCGTCCACTTGTCCGCCCTCCGATGGTGATCCACACGGGCAGATGATCAATACACTGACTCCTTAATTGGGTTCCTTCCAATCAAGTTCTACCCCAAGAACTTGATATATGGGCTATTGGCCAGGACTCCTCTAGCCAAACTGGGACTAAACCTTCTCTCTTACCCTTCTCCTTGTCTTCTAGCAACTTTGGCCCCTTAAGACACTCTTGTCTTAAGAATAAGCCCTTGTCCTAAAATGAGACAAGGCTTGTCTTGGAGGGAGAAGAAAATTAAGACAAGATTGTCTTAATGTAAGAAAGAAAGGAGAGGCGCCTTCTTCCTTTACCGTCGGAGAGTTTCTCTCTGACTCTCCTTCTGTTCTGAGATTCGACAGAGCCAAGGCTCTGTAAAGGAATCAAAGAGGAAAGAGAGGAGGGGGAAACAATCTTCTGGAGAGGGAGAAAATAAAAAGGCAAGGCTTCGCTATATAAAAACTTAGAATAGTTTTACGGTGAAGTCTTCTCCTTAAATAGGCGACAGAGAGGCGCCTACCCATCTGTAATCACCCTCTCATGCCCCTCTCTCCCTTCTCACATCATTTCCCTTCATCTCACGGCCCTTGAATTAATCTCACGGCCTTTGGGATGGGAAGACGCAGGAAAGAGTCGCGAAAAACACAGAAGGGCGCGCGCAGAAGAGAAGAGTCGCGCCCCTTCGATGTTTTTTTCTTTTCTTTCACGGTAATCCCATTTTTTTGAAGAGTCCACGCCTAGGTGGACTCTCTTCCACGCCTCTTCAGCCAAAACACCGACCCCTTTTTTTTTTTTTTTTTCTTTTCTCACGCATAAACGCCGCTTGAGAGAGTCCACGCGCGCGTGGACTCTTCTCCTTGCGCACGCGCGTGGGAAGAGAGGGGAAGGGGCTTAGGCGATGTGGGAAAGGGGTTTAGCCTCTTAGGTTAGCCCAATTGCTAGCCTATTATTAGCCCAATGGCTTGAATCTTCAATTAGATTCAAACCGGAATGAATTTGGATCTAAAAAAGACCAAATCGGAACCCTAACTCGAATCCGATTCAAGTAGAAGCCATGGTTTGCAACACATGCTAGTGTGTTCATCTGCAAACGAGATTTAATTCCAAATTAAATCCTTGATTATCTGTCCTAAGTGTGTGACAATGGCAAATTCAAGGCAATTAGGACATAAACCTAATTATCTGTCCTTGATACAAATATTGGCTTATAGGGCATAAACCTTTCAGGAACTGTCTCAATGGCAAATTCAAGGCCTAGAAGAAGCCTATCACATAGCTACGGAATTCGAGTCATATCAAAGGAAACTCATGATCAGTCAATCTAAGTCCAACAAGAGTAAACCCTCTAAATCTAAGTCCAGACCTAGCTGACTTCTTTTAGACCAGCCCATTCCCACTGTCCCTAGCTAGACCCAAGGACCTAGTCAGGTATGTTCGAGCCAATCCAACCCGAGTCGATCCCAACTTGATAGGATTAGTACCTCTCGGTATAGCCCAATTTTTCTTAGTCAACCTGAACCCCAGAGGATTAATGCCCCTAGATTTGAGCGTAGTACTAGTTAGGAATCCCTTAGCCAACCCACCCCTACCATCCCAGTCATTAGTCAATTTTTCCTTAGCCAACCCCCTCTTACCACTCCATTGGTTCACCAGAATACCTAGAAGAGGAGATATATGAAGCTGATTTGAGCTTAGTGGAAGAGTATGTGTAGCCTAGGGCATCCCACCCATCTCACTACATGCGGAGCATAGTGGTGTGGACACCAGAAACCGAAAGAAACTTCACTCCAACAAGGTTAGCCTTATCCCAATTTGGATCGAAGATAATTAGGTTACATTGTATTCTTTAGTTCCAAAATGTTTTATTTTCAAGAGCCATTTCAATTTCAAGAGTCCTATAAATGTTTTATTTTCAAGAGCCATTTCCTTTTCAAGAGTCCTGTAATTAATCAAGAGTATTTATTGAGTCCTGTAATTACTTTTTAAAAAAAAATTTCATTTCCTGTAAGTCCGTTTCAAGTTTTAAAGTTTAGGTCAAACAAGTCAGTTCAGTTGAGTTAAGTCTATTTCAGTTAATCAAGTCTTAAAGCAATGAAAGCCAGCAACAAGACTCAAATTCTGGATCCCAGAATTTGACCACATGAAGAAGAGAAGACACATCAACCAAGCAAGATAAAAGGACCATCAACTAGGACCACTTGGCGCCACATGTCATTCCTTATCCAAGTAGAAGACCATCTCATCATGCCACATCATCAAACGCCACCTCACTAGCCACCTCATCACTCTTTGGTGCCAACAAGGAAGATTCAAATACAAGGAGGTTGGCCACACCCCTCCAAGTCCTCCACCAAAATCCTCCAACCCCCCCTATCCCTCCAAACTCTCCACCAAATCCTCCAACCCCCCCTTGTAATCCTCCTCAATTTGGGGAGTTTTTAAATTTCAAAAGCTAGCTTTGTGAGGCTATTAAAGGCCTTGGACGCTCATTGTAAAAATAAAGGATTGATTTTTTGGGAATGAATGAAAATTGAAGTTATTTTGGAAGTAGAAATTGTCTTGTGTTTTTTTTCCTTATGTGAAAGTTTCCCATCCTCTTCCTCCACGCCAAAGCCATTCCTTTCCCCTAGCAAAGCATCTTCCAAGCTAAAGTGAAGGCATTGGAGTCAGCCAGATCTTCTCAAATTTCTGTTCTTAGTTCATAAATTCTTCCATCCCTTCTATATGTTCTTATCCTTCTTCCTTAACTTAGATCTTCATTGCAGGGTCCTTCGAAGTCTTTGAGTTGTGGACTGGGTTCACCTTGACTAAGAACAAACAAGCTGAAGCCCCAAGTCCAGGGTTCTGATCTCTGTTATCCAGGTTCTTCAGTTCTGAGCGTTGGTAGTTTCAAGGTATGAATCAAAAGAAGGTTGGAAAGCTCATCAAGGTAAGTCCACAATCATTAGCCCCTATTGTCTAGATCTTCTTCCTTCTTAGTTTAGGATTATGTCTAATCACGTTAAAGTCCCATTTCTTATAATCCTTAAATCTTATTATGATGAGTACAATGCTAGTGTAATTAGGTTTCATTGCTCTACAAACCATATTCAAAACATTAATCATATGCTTGCCGTATCATCTTGGTATCAGAGCATGGTTGCATTAGGGTAGAATAGTTCTCTTTAAATCCAAGCAAGATCTAAAATTCATGCCTCCTGAGCAGGTGTACTCCAATACACTGTCACGACCCATGGGAATAATGAGCCCCTGGCCGAACGTGAATTTTTTAGATTGAAGTTTGGGTAAGCCATTGCACTTGTTTGATTAGGTTCTGTTTTTTGAAGATTTGCATCTGTTTACTGTAATCCGTCTACAGTTCCAAAGGCAAGTCACTAAGTTTTTGTTGAAATATTTTTTTTCTTGTTCCCTTTTAAGTCAGTTATCACCATATTAGAAAAAAATTATAAAAAAAATTAAAATTTCTGCAGTTCGACACTGTCATTAGGGTTCTGTTCTATCCTTTTTATTTATCTTCATTTGTAGGATCTGCTTAGAGTAGTACAGATTTTAGTTTTAAAATTTCTTTCATCTACATTGAAACATATAAGTTAGGAATCCTCTGTGAATTTTTCAGAATTTTTGGACCTATTTTCATCATATTTTGTACACCACTTTCAAACTGCAACACACTTCTGCAGCACCTTTGCATTTCATTCATCTCATGAGAAATCAAATTAAGGGCATCAATTTGACATAGGGCCAGGGTTTCATCACCTGTCCCTAGCCCAAAAATCACCAACCAGCATATCGATCCCAGCCCGTTAATTAAAATTGAGTAGAACATTAATTGCCCTAGTGGGTTAAGGACACCAACAAGTTGGGTTTAGGTTAGGGTCAAGTTAACTGTGTCAGCTAATTGGTGTGTGCTTACTGGCTTGGTGTCTAGGATTGGTGCATCAGGGCTTGTGATTTGGTCCATCTTCCTGGCCAATCTCAGATTGGTGTCTAAGGTTGGCAATCAGGGACCTTCACTCCCCTCCACCTACCTGGCTAAGTCCCATAAGTACTACTAGCTAGTTGGTTCACTTAATTAGACCTCTAATTTGTGCTCTAGGGCTAGGAAACCTTAGCTCGAGCTTGAGTCTACTTGCATGCATGAAAACTAGATCAGGGGCCTAATATTCACCAGTCCAGACCCAGTCCAGTGTAGCCATGGACCCGAATCTTGAAACTATGCTGAAAGGCCTAAATGATCTAATGGCCCAATTGAACCAAATTCTGGCTAAACAATTTCCCTTAGAACAACCAACTCCTACTATCCCATTAGCTTATATGAATGATAGGAGTAAGAACCCCGAAGTACAAGTTGAGTTCATTAATACCCAAGACTTAGGGTATCCTCAAACTGAAGGGCTAGGGAAGGAAGAAGGCAAATCTGAACCTAGTAAATATGTGTACGAGACTAACATAAGTTTAATAGATGAATATGAAGGGGAAGACTATGAAGAGAACAACTTTAGTACCTTACCTGAGGAAACCTTTGGTAAAGAAAAGATTATTGAGCCTAGTTCTGAAACATCAGAACAACCAAAATTTAGTGAGGACTTGGTTCCCGTAAGACAATGCCCTCAGGAAGAACCCAATACTTTATCTTCAACACAAGAACTCCTTCAGGTACCTGAGAAGAACCCAATCAATATTTTAGAAGACTTTCCTGATGACCTTCAATTACCTAGAAGCATCCCGCCTGTAGATCAAAATTCTAATCTTAAGGTCATCATGAGTAACCAAGGTCTGTTTCAAGATTCTCTTAAATTACCCCAAGTCTCGGATTCCTATCATAATTTTAGAGCCGCTAAGTTTCATTTTGATGAGATTACTAGGATGCATGAGCTTTTAAGGCCTATTCCTTTTGCTACCTACTTTTGGAAAACCTTATGGCATTTGCTAGGAACCCATGGTAAATTCTCATGTGCATGCCAGACCAGGGTCAAACCTAGAGAGTCATTAATCTGTTAGGTTTAGGCCCTATTGAGTCCAATAAAATTCCTCTAAAAAAGGATGCCTAGTTTAGTCTGCATTTCGTAAGTGCTTGTGTAAGTTTCTGAGTCTGCTGAGTCTTTTGCACAGCATGTCACAAATCTGCATAAAGAAATCAGTAATAAGGTCAACCTGAGCAATGAAACTTATAAACACTTAGCTGACTCACATAAGAGGGCTAAAGAATTCTGTGAAGGGGGTTATGCGATGATTAGGCTCAACCCTGAACGGTTCCCCTCTGGATCCATAAAGAAGCTGCATGCCTGCGGAGCGGGACCTTTCAAGATCTTAAAAAAAATAGGGCCTAATGCATATATTTTGGAACTTCCACCTGATATGGGTATCAGTACAACCTTTAATGTTTCAGACCTAGTAGAATACAAAGAACCAGTACTAATACCTAGTGAGCCTTTTGGGCCAAAAACTTTCATTGAGAGTGAACATATTTCCGAGTGTCCACCACCAACCCTACCTGAGCAGAGAGAGAGGATTGAGAGAATCCTGGATGACAAGACCATTACTACCAGGAATAAGGAGTATCAGCGATACCTGGTTCAATGGCAAGGTCGACCTGATTCCGACAACTCTTGGATTACCCGAGAGGACCTGCAAAGACTTAACCCAGACTTGTTCGGGCATTACCAGGGCAAAACTGAACCATACTCGACTGGGTCGAGTTCTGCCCACCCCAGGAGAATTGGTGTGGACACCAAAAACCGAAAGAAACTTCACTCCAACAAGGTTAGCTTTATCCCAATTTGGATCAAAGATAATTAGGTTACCTTGTATTCTTTAGTTCAAAAATGTTTTATTTTCAAGAGCCATTTCCTTTTCAAGAGTCCTGTAAATGTTTTTTTTTCAAGAGCCATTTCCTTTTCAAGAGTCATGTAATTAATCAAGAGTGTTTATTGAGTCTTGTAATTAATTTTAAAAAAAAAATTTCATTTCCTGTAAGTCCGTTTCAAGTTTTAAAGTTTAGGTCAGTCAAGTCAATTCAGTTGAGTTAAGTCTATTTCAGTTAATCAAGTCTTAAAGCAATAAAAGCCAGCAACAAGACTCAAATTCTGGACCCCAGAATTTGACCACATGAAGAAGAGAAGACACATCCACTAAGCAAGAGACGGAGCCCAAGGACTAGGGTTTTGCCCAGTTTAGAGACCGAGCCCAGGGACTTGAGAAACGTAGACATCAAAAATGGACCCCTGATCCAAAATATAATAGGCCCCAACCTCACCCATGCTAGGAGCCTAGGAGGACCTTATACCGTGATCCCGAGCATAACCCTAGGAGCCTATATCCATACTTGGTTGACTCAGAAAAGGGACCCGTTAGGAACACCGAACCTTATGCACCCACTTTTGATGGAAGACAAGAGACATATATTAAGTGGGAAGAACAAATGGATCAGTATTTTGAGTGCACTAACATATCGGAATTAGGACAAGTTAGGTTGGCCAAAACCAAGTTCACCAAACATGCTAGGTCGCATTGGTATGCTATTGAGCGTGAGTGTTATCAAAGAAAAGAGGAAATATATACTTGGAGAGATATGAGAAGTAAGTTGAGAGATAGGTACCTAGGTAGATCCTATGAGAAAAGACTTTTAGACTAATGGTACCAATTGCGACAAGGTAATAGGCCTGTGTCTTAATATATCGAGGACTTCCAGTGATATGACATGAAATGCAATACCATTGAGACCGAAGCTCAGATCACATCGAGGTTTAGGGTTGGGTTACACCCAGACATTTATTGGAAGCTATGCCTTGAAAAGACCAATAAGTTAGACCGAGCCTACCAAGAAGCCCAAGACTATGAGTGGTCTTTAAGATATAACCAATCAAGTACTTTGGACTTAAAGCCAACCTCTACCAACTTGAGTCAAGTTCCGATTGATCCGACACCTATAGTGAACCAGACTTTTGTTTATCAATTCCCACTTGTGTCACCTCTTGACTAGAAAGATAACACTGAGAAGGAGTTAGGCATGGCCATCCCAAAATTAGTTGACCTGACCAGAGCCGTACTTAAAGAGGAATCAAAGGAGAATAGATTAGAACCTTTCAGTGAGATTGAGGAAGAAATATATGAGCCTGACATAAGTTTGATAGATGAATATGAAGAAGAAGAATTTCATGATATCTCTCCCGATAATTCAATTAACCAACTCCTACCTGATGGGGTTATTGAGGGGACCCCTGCCACTCAAGGAATTCAGGAGCTAACCGTAAGAGAAGACCCTTTTGAGGAAGTTCAGGAAGAGGAAATTGCACCCAATGAGAGTTTAAGTAATAATACCCCTGAACTCATTGAGGAATCCAAAGAAGACACCCCTAAGTCAAATCTGGTAGAGAAGTGTAAAGAAGGAAGGGTTTCACAAGAATTGCCCATTGAGAAGGTCCAAGAACAAGAAAAAGATAGTAGCTTAGAAGACTTTCTAGATAAACATTCCAAAGACCTTCCTGATAACCTTCCACCTTCTAGGAGCACCCAGCCTACCCTAGAACTTGCACTTGTAGACCCTCTTAGAGCAAATCATGAGGTTTGGATGAGTGCACCTATAGAACAATGTCCTCATTTTAAGGTCATCCTGAATAACCAAGGTATGTTTCTTGTTTTCTATAAGCCACCTCAAAACTCTGATTCTTATTTCCTACCCTTCACTGAATCTTCTCATGTTTCTAGAGCTATGGGATTACACTTTAATGAGATCTCTAGGTTGCAAGACTCCTTAGAACCTATTAGGTTTGCCACCTACTTCTGGAAGACCTTATGGCACCTACTAGGCATCCATAATAAGTTTTCATGCTCTGTATGCCCTCCTCCGACCCAAGGTCAAACCTAGAGAGCCTTAGTTTGTTAGGTTTAGACCTAGGGTTCCTTTGGAATAAAGTCCATTCTTTAGGAGTGCGTTGTCAGTCTAGTTTAGTTTTTCTTGAACCTTTACTAGGCTTTGGCTCAGATTTTGGTTTGATTGAGAGCACCAGGAATTGGGATTTGTATTTTATCCAGGGCTGAAATTGCATTCAATGTTTCGATCAATAGGTCTATAGGCTAGAGTCCCTTCGAAATTGTTCATGGATACAAGCCTCACACACCACTTGATCTGATTTCACTATTAGCCCACACACACAAGTCTCTTGATGCACTTGCATAGCATGTAAAGGACTTGCATAAAGAAATTCATGCCAAAATAACTTTAAGTAATGAAACTTATAATAAGTTGGCTGATTCTCAAAGACGAGTCAAAACTTTTGTTGAGAGAGACTATGTAATGATTAGGTTAAGGCCTGAGCAGTTTTTTCCTGGAATCGTTAGAAAGTTACATGCTAAAGGAGCTGGACCATTTAGAGTAGTGAAGAGAGTAGAATCCAATGCCTATGTGCTCGAGTTGCCTTCAGAACTAGGCAATAGCTCTACTTTCAACATTACAGACTTAGTAGAGTATAGGGAGCTAGCTGTGATTCCTAGTAAGCCTTTGAAACCTAATCCTGTTATTGAGAGTGATCCCAACCCTGTGTGTCCACCAACAAACTGGTCTGTGAGGAAAGAGCAGATTTAAAAGATCCTGGATGATTAGGTTATCTCTACTCGTAATCGAGGATACCAAAGATACCTGGTCCGTTAGCAAGGAAGGCCAGATTCTAATGACTCTTGGATCTCCCAAGAAGACTTACAAGAATTGGACCCAGACCTCTTGGAGAGATACCAGAGCCAGCTTGATCCATACTCGACAGGGTCGAGTTCCTCCCACCCCGGGAGAATTGGTGCGGGCACCAGACTCAGAAGAAGACTTCAGGGCTCCATCTGGATATCTGATTGACCTTGCCCGAAGAATTAGGGTTTTCTGGTTTTGTAATAAGGGTTGACTTGGTCAACTCAATTTTAGACTTGAGTCTGTATTTTCCTACAATTTAAATTTTGTTGAGTCATGTTGACTCAGTACAAGTCCTAGTAGTGGTCTAGGTCTTCTCCAGGTTGGTGCCACTTTTTTTTCAGTCAAGTCAAGGTCCAAGATGCGACATTTTTTCTTCCAGGCCCAAGCAAGTGGGTGCCACACTCCCAGCCACATGCCAAAGTCCAGGAGGCGCCACATCTCCATCCAGTGTCTTTGGACCCTACACCATAAGAAGTAAGTTCATTTTTTTTCTTGCACCACTTGGGAGAGAAATCCATCAAGATACCTCAATCCAAGGAGGAGCCAATTTCTTTCCAGATAAACCCAAGCCAGGATGGCAAGAATTTTTCTTGAAGAGAGGATCAAGGAGGTGCCCCACAATGTTCCATAAAAATCCAAGTTATAAAAGGGAAGAGAGCATGTCTTGGGGAGGAATTCAAGGAGGATCCCAAAAGTTTCCAAAAGTGCCAAAGCCATGAAAGGAAGAAGCCTAAACTTATGGAGCAAGACTAGGAGGTGTCCAAATGAGCCAAACGATGAAGGGAAAATCCTTGATTCATGGAGAGATACTAGGAGACACCACCATAACCTGCCATTTGGAGCTGATTTTCAAGTTTTCTTGGAGTTTTTGGGCTGCCCACTCATGGAAGGAGTCTTGGGAAGAGAATTTGATGCCTAAAGTGTGGGTTAGTCCTATTAGTCCCACATGAGAAATGTATAAAATTTTATTTCTTTGTTATGTCTATATATTCAACTCTATGTAACTCTTGAATTTAATGATGAATGAAATCAATTTCTGTGTGAGCAACTTTGTGTTTCTCTCTTCCGCACTTGTATTTAGGTGTTGAGCTCCGTGAGGGAGTAAATCCGGGTTCCCTAGGAACCTTGAGGAGGTGTGAGATCTCCAACCTCAAAACCCTACCAAAACACTAGGTTAGCCACTTCAATTCCAAACCCTTGCCGCCATCATCTTCTTCATTCCACCAATCATCCAAACCCTAATCTACCTCATCATCTCATGGCCCCTCTATTCTAAGTAGAGGCTGAGCACCAGCATCCAGGTCCAGATCGGCTACTTCGAATACAGAGCAAATTCCAAAGGAAGTCAGATCAGCATCCAAGAGAATCAGGATTTCAGCAACATCAATTTTTCAAGTTCTTCTTATCTGGTAAATCCTTTCTTTGAGTATCTGGTTCCTTAACTTGTTCTTCTTCTTTCCCAGATCATGAGTTCAGGAGAAGCCAACTCTGCCAAAGGACCAGTATTGGAGGATCCATTGCGAAGATATCCGAATCCGAGGATCCAACAATCTGCTCGAGAGAGTCCTTCTACCAAACTCTGTGAATATCACTGCCTGGTACATAACCCTTCCCTTCTCTTTAGTTATGTCCTGTTGAAAGTTCAGAGCGAAACCCTAGGTCTGGGAGTTTCTCAACCCCCAGCGATCCTTTACTTCTGAACTACTCTGATAATCTAGTTTATTTGAATTGTGCTTTCAATTATTATATAGTTTCTTTCAATTTAGTTTAACTTTCATTTGAGTCAAAGCCGACTTCTGAAAATATAAAATAAAAATAAAAATAAAAATATACATTATTTTTAATTTGCTTCCGCATTCCACATATCTGTTCTGCATCACTCTCACCCCTCAACGCCCGAAGGCGAAGGACAGACGGGCCTCTCACCCTCCCCATACGGGGTGAACAAAAAGAAAAAAACTCTTTTAAAAAAAACTCTTTATTGACCAAACTGATTTTTTTTACAAAGGACTGAGGGTGGTATTTATAGACCTGTCCAACCCTCATTTGAATTTGAATACAAGATAAAAAGATAAAGATGATTCTAATTCAAGTAGAAGATATGATAAGATAAGCCTATCCATATCTCAATCCTAAACAACCAAATCCTAATTCAAAACTCAAACAAAAGATAAAGATAAATCCCAAACAAATTTATTCTGGATATCCTCCAAGATTCGTGTAGCTCCAGGATTCGTGCATGCTCCGGGATTCATGCTGGCGATGTCCCCATCAATATGAGGAAGAAGAAGACATACCTATAGATAACTTAGAATTAGTTGACCAGTTGATACCTAGGTAGAAGCCAACCCAGAATTAGTTGACCCTAACCAAACCCAGATAGAAGCCAACCCAAAGTTCGTTGATCCTGACCACACCCAAGCTATAATGGAAGAGCAGTTAGAAGAAGAGAACCCAGATACTATTTTTAGAATATTTCCTAAGGAGCCACTAGAAGAAAGCTCAATTATAGAGCCCAGTCCTAAATTTCACGAACCAAAATACTTTATTGAGGATTTGGCTTATCATTACCCTAAAAAAGAATTCCCGCCTATAGTTCCCATTGACGACTCTTCCCTGAGATTAATGACCCATTCTTCAATAATGCAAACCCTGAAGATAGACATCAACCCCATAAGGTCAACCTCATTAGTCTAGGACTCATCCCTGAAACCCCTTATTGTATCCTATTCTATCAGATCAACCCCGAACCATTTTCTTACTTTCTACCCCGCCAGACTAACCCATAATCTACCTCATATTTTCTACCTTTTCTTGAAACTTCTTATTTTTCTTAAACCACCAGATTGCATTTTATAGAGGTAAGCATAATGCATTCATTCATTATTTGGAGGACCCTATGGCACCTAGTAGGAGTCCATGCACCATTCTCATCTGCATGTTACCCTCCTGACAAAGGGTCCACAGTTGTAGTTTAGGGCTTAGTCATTTATTTGCCCACATTAGGCAGGTGTTTTGCCTGCGTGTCATTAGGTGTTTTGTCTGCATGTCATTAGGTATTATGAGTTTTGCACTGCATGATTAGAGATTTGCATGAGAAATTAATCAAAAGATTAATGTAAGCAATGTTTTTATAAAAAATATGGTTAATTCCCAAAAAGAGACTAAGAGTTTGCTAGGAAAATCTTGTGATGATTAAGCTAATGCCTGTAAGTTGGATCTATCAAAGTGATAAAGAAAGTTGGACCTAGTGCTTGAGCCTAATTAGGCATTAAGCTCAACCTTCAATATCTTAGACTTAGTACAGTATAGGGAGTCAGCAATGATACCTAATGAGATTGAGCCTAACCCTTTCTTCGAAAGCAAATCCAACCCTGAGTAGCCACCATCAAATTAGCCTATGAGAGGAAAGATTGAGAATTTCCTGGATGACCAAGCCACTAGTACCCGAAACAAAGGCTACCATATCACTTGGTTTGTTGGCAAGGTTGACCAAGATCTGAGGATTAGTGGATCACTCGAGAGGATTCGCACAGCCTCACCTAGACCCGTATAGCAGTACATGAGCAGATTGACCTTCTTACTCGACAGGGTCAAGTTCCTCCCACCGCGGGAGAATTGATGGGGACATCAGATCAGACATAGACTTCAAGCTTCAATTTATTCTCTAAGTCATGTGTTGGTCAATTTTTGTTAAGTCCTATAATGAAGTCCAAATTTTGTGAGTCCTGTAATAAAGTGAGCCAGTTTAGGTTCACTAAGTTAGTGGAAGTTCCTCGTTTAGTCCATTAAGTCTTGTTTATCTGTTTAATGAGTCCATTTATTTATTTAGGCCTATTTTGAGTCTTGTCAGTCATGCCTTTTTGAGTCCATGTAATTTTATTCAAGAGGAGGACCCTTGGATCCACACTCAAGTCACTAGCCCAACATCTGGACTCCCTTCATGTCGCCCAGCCCTCTAGGAGATGGCACCCCAACATACCAGACCCTAGGCACCTCAAGCCCACAAGCTCACATGTTGAATGGTGCCCAGTCCAGATCCCCAAGGAAGCGGTGCACAGATCCAAGCCCTCAAGCCCATGGCGCCCTCCCCTCCCAGGGCCATTGCAATTGGCGTCGAAGCCTTTGACCTAGTCCAAGATGCCCAGGCTTTGACACGGTCAAATACGATTTCATCCAAGCCCAACAGGGAGTTGAGAAGTCAAAGCAGCTCAAGAGAATTTCATCCCAGACCAAGCCCTTGAAAAAAAGTCAAAGCTTCCAAGTTCTACAAGAAGTCCAATGTCCAAGTCCTACTAGAATTTAGACCTCTTAATTTCAATCAAACATTGTACTCCTAATTCTAGTTAAACCTTGTACTCTTTGTACTCCTAATTCTAGTTAAATCTTGTACTCCTTATCCCCTGCAGCCTCCCTTCCGCCCAATCTTCTTTTTTCCATCCTGTTTAGTATTTTTCTCATATAGATATCACTATCCCTTGACGTTTACAAGATCCATCTAGTACCACACCCTTTGGATGAATTCTTCTTTGCCCCCGATCCAATCTGATAAAAAGTCAACGGATTCGCAGGAAAGTGACCTGGGCATCTAGGCGCTGATCTGAGTGGAGCAATTTCTTCTACAGCAACTAGAAATCATTACTTGGTATGTTAAACCTAATTCCCATATCTTTTTGTCTGATTTTTGAAGATTGAAATTACTCCTAATAAGCCTTCTTAGACCTAGGATCTTGATTTTTTTTTCTCTTTAATTAATCTAGCATGTGGGTAGGATACTAATTGATACAGGATAACCCTAACCAAATCTAGGCTAGTTTCAAGAATCAAAACCATAAAAAAAACCAAAAAAATATTTGCTTGCTTTAATCTGATTTTCTTCATCTTCATCCCTTGCATATCATCCTGCATCATATTAGAATCCCATCCCTCATCATGGATGAGATAAGGCTTTGAACTTTGAATGGATGATGTGCCTCTTCATATGGGCAACAAAATGAAGATGAGAGGAGGTGCTAAATGAAATGTAGTCCTTCTGCTTTACTTCTCTTAAAACCATCGGTATCTTGAAATTTAAATGAGGCGCCCTCCTTGGATAAGCTTGCATGTTGTCTAAATGTCCAGATGTTTGGATGTCTGGATGTCTTAATATCTTGATAAAAAAAATAAAGACAACCATTTTTTTTGATATAAAATTGGCCAACCAAGATAAAGATATGGCATGTGATGTTGTCCTGATGAGGTGGCAAGTGATGTCCGAACATATCATGTGATGTTGTCCAAAATCTTGAAAAGGTGGCGCCAAGAACAAGCTGACTTGGGCTAGCACATGGAATCATATGGTTTGTCTTAAGCTAGCACATGGGATCTTCAATTGGGTGCACATGAAGTCACTTGGGTCTTCAATTGGGTCTCCGTTGTATTACAGGACTCAATAACTAATTATTACAAGACTCAAAACCAAATAACTAAAGCCCGATTGATCAATTGATCAAAAGGCTTAAACTCATATAACAAAAAGAATAGATTGGCAAACAAAGCTCAATACTGTTTGACACAACTGATAAATGGGGTTTTTATTAATGTGGTAAAAAGGGTTTAGCCCAAAAGGCTAAATAACAAAACCCTAATTACAGTTGGTAAAAGGGCTAACCCTAACTAAGCAAAAATAATAGAGTTTAAAATAAAATATTTATATGGTAAAAAGGGTTTTGGTTCAGGGCTTTATTCACAGGTGATCAACAAGGAGTGGGTTCAACCTGTCAATATTTTCTGGTCCTGGTATCCACACCAATTCTCCCCGGGTGGGAGAAACTCGATCCTATCAAGTGTGGATCAACGTCGCTATGATAGCGCTCTAATAGGTCCGGGTAAACTCTCAGCAAGTCCTCTCTGGTGATCCAAGAATCATCAATTTTAGGTCATCCTTGCCATTGAACCAGGTACCACTGGTAATCTTTGCTCCGGGTAGCAATGATCTTGTCATCCAAGATCCGCTCAATCTTGTCTCTCCGGGCTGGTGGTATGACAAGTGGACACACTTGGATTGGTTCACTCTCAAACAAATGGCTCACTAGGAGTCAACGTTGGCTCCCTATACTCAATAAGGTCTGAAATGTTGAAAGTTGGACTAATACCTAGTTCAGGTAGTAACTCGAGCATATAGGCATTAGACCTAATTTTCTTAATCACTTTGTATGGTCCACTACCACGGGCATGTAACTTTTTCATGGTTTTAGGTAGAAATCATTCAGGTCATAAACTAACCATAACAAAGTCTCCTTTATTGTATTCTTTAAGTCTTTTTTTTGAAAATATTCATTGCTTTCATTAATTAATTTTTTCTATTGACATGCATGTAGACCCTAAACTACAAATGAGTTTGACCATTGGTCGATGGGTGACATGCAGATGAAAATTTAACATGCTCTCCTAATAGGTGCCATAAGGTTCTCCAGAAATAAGTTGTAAACCTAACATGTTTAATGAATGTATGTAATATGCTAACCTCTATAAAATGTAATCTAATGGTCCTAGAAACATGGGAAGCTTCAGGAAAAGGTAGGAAATAAGAAGTGGATTCGGGGGTAACTTGGTAGGGCAAGAAATAAGAAAAGGGTTCGGGGATTTGTCCTAGACTAATGGGGTTGACCTTAAGGGTTGGACATTGATTCACACCTACAGGGAATAAAGGGTCAGCCTGAAGAAAGGACGAGTTAAGAATTTTAGGAAAAATATCTTCAATGGGGATTGATGGAGTGAATTCTTCCTGAGGTTGCTGGTTTGGAAAAATCAAGTCCTTACTGATTACTTCAAGACTAAGATATATATAGTTTAACTCTTTTCTAGTGTTTCCCTAGGTAAGGTCTCAGTAGTAGGTTTAGGTTCCTAACGGGTCTCCTTTTCTAAGGGTCCTACTAGTACAGTTTTAGTTTGGGTACAGTCATTGTCAACTAATGTTTCCCCAGGTAAGGTCTCAGTAGTAGGGTTAGATCCTAATGGGTCTCTTTTTCTAAGGGTCCTACCAGTACAGTTTTAGTCTGGATACAGTCATTGTCAACAACTCTGGGCTAGCTCCAGTCTAGGTGCCTATCGAGTCAGCCAATTCTGGGTCAGCCATATCTATTCCCTCTTCTCCCTCATACTCATCCACTAAGTTCACCTTAGCGTCATACATCTCCACTTCAATGTCATCTTGGTGAACCAATAGGATAATCGGAGTAGGTTGGTTAAGGGAAAATTGGCTAGGATTTTGACTAGTAGGGGTAGGTCGGCTCGAATTAGGGTTGAGTCAGCTTGGGTGAGAATTGGGTTGACTCTACTTAGGAATGGGTCGATTCGAGTGGATTTGACTAGATCCTAATTTTTGATAAGGTGCACTAATCCTAATGGGTTCTGGCCAACTAATTGAAACTTGACTAGCACTAAATTGATACCTAAGGGCTATAGGTTCCTTTGGTTCATAGGATATGGGCTCGGATCTATGTGTCATGGATCTGGGTTACTAGGAGTTGGGTTCAAAGGATCTGGATGCATAGGAACTAGGTTCATATGATCTGGGTAGGTACTTGTCCTTAAGTTTAAGTTTCATGTCGCTCTAGGTAGTTATGGATATGTCTCTTCTTCGTTTGATCATTCTTTCAATATCATCCTAGTAAATTCTAGCCTGGCGTACTAACTTAAGCTTAGCAAACTTAAACTTTCTTTCATCAGATACTAGTTCCCTCTCAAAATACAGATCCATACCTTCTTTCCAATCATTATAATCCTCAAGATCAAGATCGCCACCAAATGTAGGTGCTTCTACCCTAAAGTTCCTAGTAACTCTCTCATCCTGGCCATGGAATCATAATTGGGTCTCCTATGGTTAGCTTCCTAGGTTGGGTCCTGGTGTGGGGGTCTCTTAGGGTTGTGCTCTAGGAATTGGTCAAGATGTGTCTCAAATTTATGCTTAGTATGGGTATTTCGGGTCCTTTCTAGATTTCCTAAACAGTAATCTATTCGGTCAAACCTATTATCCATTTGGGTACATTGTTCAGTCATGAACCTTAGAAAGGTTTCAAGGTTGTACTCCATGGTCAGACTGGGTTGATTTTGAGTAGGCTGATAGGGTGTGCCTGACCTAGTTGTCATGCAATGCAATCACACAGACTCGACTCGGACTAGGATTTCCTAGACCTAGAGCTCAAGTAGAATGGGTCAGCATAAATTACAGCCAATTCGATAATTACCCTATCCACTGGCCAAGAGGTTGGGTCATGGGAGGCTCTACTGCTCTCGCAGGGTCCTAATTAAAAACCATGAAACCGCTTAGAGCGTTTACCTCTGGACCTCTAGCCTTAGATACCAAATTCAAGTAATAATCACAGGATTGGGTGCACTAGCTTATACACAATACTTGGAACCCGACTTGTTGGTGTCCCTAGTTCACTAAAGCAATTAAGTCTAATAAATTTTAATGAGGTTAGGATCAATACAAAGGTGGGAGTTGTGGGTCCAAGGAAGGGTAATGAAATCCCTCCCTTATGTAGATATTGAGTACCCTTAAGATTAGGTTTGAATGAGATAGCAAGCATATGAAGATGCAATTAGGGTTTCCAAGTTTTTTTTTTTTAGCAAAGATATATTTTGTAGAAAAGTATCTAATATGCAGGAAATATGGAAAAAAATAAAATATGCAAAATTTATGCAAAAAGAACCCTAAACTAGAATTGTTGAAAATTTAGTGTAGAACTATTCTCAGGCAATAAATTAGAGATTCAAATGACTTAAAATCTAAATTAAATTATGAGAAGATTTTGTTAAATGCTTTCAATTACAAGGAATCCAGTAAAATAAGAATCAGGATTTTCTGATCATTTTACATGTAGAATTAAAATAACAGATTATGTACTAGGATGGACGTGATGTAGAAAATTAATCCTAAAGATGCCTATCTCTTTGTTTTCTTCTTCAAGGGTCAATCACAGTGGCACCCCTACAAGCCTTTTGAATTGAATGTGAAGGTTTTGCATCCTTACTTTTTCCTATGATCGGACGGCCATGGTGAAGCACCCGATCCGAGTACTTAAAGAGAAACTAAATCAGCACAAGAGAGATTAAATCCTAGTTTAACCTGCTCTGATATCAAAATTGATACGGGACAAATAATTAAAACTTAATTATCAGAGAATAGTAGAGAATAATTTTTTAGATTTTTTTCAGATTTTAAAAGAAGATTTGAAGGAGACAATAAAAAAAAATAGTTTAGTTAAGTACCCGCACAAGTAAACCTAACAAAATAACTAGGAAAGCAGGATCTGGTGGCCAAGAAACCATCGAAACAACTTATCAACTCTTCAAAAATTAAAGAGGAGGGAAGAGGTTTAAAGTTTACCAACGCAGATCGCTTCTTTAGATCTAGCAGGACTCTCAAGATTATCGCGGAAGGGTTTCAAGGACTCGATCCTGGGCTTCGATCTTCTACGTAATGCTAGTTTCATGGCAAGAATACCTGACTTCAATTCTTGATCACCTGCAAACACTCAACAAAAAAAATTTAAATTAGGAATCAGCAAAGAAAATGGAAAGAAGGAAAGGGAAGGGTTAGGAATGATGGTTAGGGATTCTTGTCGGCTGGATAGGTAAGATAACTAGGGTCTCGCACCCTGCGATATTCTGAAGAACAAAGGAAAAGGGCCTCACACCTTGCGATGTTTCAAAAAATAAAGGAAAAGGGCCACACACCCTGCGATGCACATAGCAAAGGAAGAAAATTCGGCAGGGCTTCTTTATTGATCAATAATAATAATTAATACAGGAGGGGTTGATGGGGTATTTGGTGTGGGCACCAGGATCTAACAGAGGCTCCTCAACCCTCTGTGGATCTCAGATTTGGGTTCCACTTCTCTGTGTCTTGTAATAAGGCTTCAAGCCTCAAATTTGTAATTATCTTTTGCTTTGAATTGAGTCTGTACCTTCACCAATTAGGTCAAATTGAGTCCTGTACTAAGTCGAGTCGCAAGAAGGAGATAACTTGGGGCCTCGCACCCTGCGACGTCCTGGAGGATGAAGGATTGTGGCCTCACACCACTCGACGTCCAGGAGGATGAATGACTCGCGATGCCTTGGGGCGACGGAAAGGTGGCCTCACACCACTCGACATCCCTGGGAACGAAGGTAACTTCACTCAAACCTAGTCAAGGAGACAATGGTTGGAGAATAAACAAAACTCAAACTCTCTTTTAATTCAATCATTCAATAGCCTTACAATGGAGGGATTGGGTCCTTTAAATTGGCACTCAAGGCCCATTTAAATTTCAAATGAAACAAAATTACAAACTTTCTTGGGTGGCGCCAAAAACATTGACCTTCTCCTCTCTTTGGCCGACCAAAGCTGATTTGGATTGGGCATGGCATGATGCATGGCTTGGAGTGAGGTCCTTGGCTCCTTGAACTTGGTAAGAAATTCCTTGGTTTTGGAAGAAGGCATGAAGAGGGGCTTGGATCAAGGCATGTGTTCTTCCTCCTTCCTTTATTGGTGGTCTTTCTTTGGTAAGAGACTTGTTAGGTGGAGGCGTACTTGTTATTGGTGGTCAACTTGGGTCAGTTCGGTTTGGATTTGGTCGACTTGGATAAGCTTGGCTATAACTTTGGGTGGATCCAGGGATACGGCTCTGGTTCCTAAAAGGCTCAGGTCTTCTATAGGTGGGAGCACCCTGGAAATGCTCACAGAGCCTAGCAACTTGTTAAGCTTCTTCCAAGGTTCGGGTTGCTCGAAAGTACAGCTCTCTCTGAATGTCTGGGTGTTGGCCAGCCCTAAACCTAGACAGGGTTACCTCAGGCGACTCTACCACCTTACATCGCATAACATATTCATCAAACTTGGTGATGTAGTCGGCCACACTCTTACTCCCTTGACTTAGGGTTTGCCATTGGTCCAACAGTTTCTGGGTGTGGGATGCAGGTAGGTATTTCCTTCTAAGCTTATCTCTCATTTTCCCCCAGGCGGTTATGGGTAATTGTCCTTTCTGCTCTATGTAATTTTCAATGCTATTCCAAAACAACCTAGCTTGGTGAACCAACCTAAGCTTGGCAAACTTAAACTTAGTTCTTTCTGACATAGAGTACCAGTCAAAATACTGTTCCATAGCAGACTCCCAATCCTCATACACCCTAGGATCTAAACTTCCATCGAAAGTGGGTTTCTCATGCTTGATGCTCCTAATGGCCCTTTCTTCACGGTCCTCCATATTGGGTCTCCTAGGACGGGTATCAACAAAGGGATCAGGGTCTCTCCCAAATTCATCCTCAAAGTAAGGGTCTTGTGGCAGGTTTCTCCTGGGATGAGGGGACACAGGACCGACTTCAGGTCGGTGCCTAGTAGCTTCTTCTAAGGGTCTTAATCTGGCCTCTATTTGATCCAGTCTATTGCTCAACTGGTTGCCTAATTGGGTCATGGACTGAGTCATGGATTGAGTTAGGGCTCCAATGTCAGCTCGAAGTTGGTCCATGGTTTCGGTAAAGGGTGGAGAAGGTGGGTGAAAAGAGGTTCCTGATCTAGTGCACATGTAACACACACACAGACGGTGCTATGGTTTGCTAGACCTAGGAGATCGCTCCAAATGTGAAGTCAAGAAGATGAACCTGAAAGCAGTAACTTGGCACCTGGCCAGGTAAGTATAAGGTTAGTGGAGGTTCCTCTTTGCTTGCCTAGACATCAATTAGAAATTTGCCAGGTAAGCGAACCAACCCACTTCCCTTCGGGATCTAGTCCCTGAACCACTTTCCTAGACACCAGCTACTTAAGCACACACCAATAAGTGATCTAGCTTGGCTCGGCACTTGGGTTGACCCGACTTCGTGGGTGTCCCTAGCTCACTAGAGCAGATTAAACGTCTAATCAATTTTAGTTAATGGTTAGGGTTCGATATGTTGGGTGGTGGTTTTTTGGCTAGGGACAGGTAATGAAATCCTGACCCTATGTTAATTTGATGCCCTTAGGATGAGTTATAGAAAATGATGCACAAAAATGACTAATGAATTGACTTAAAATTTTCTTGTTTTCTTTTTTCTTTTTTTTTTTTTGGATCTTTCAGATGTGTGAATGCTAAACAAAATGCAAGAATTAAAATATGCTCCTAAATGCAAGAAATAAGCTAGATGGATGAATGAAGCAAGAAATGAGATGCTTGCTGGAATTTCAGACCTGAGATTTTCTCAGGTAGTATTTTGGCTTGTAGAAATTTTACAAACTGAAATAAATTCTAAGAAAATAGAAACAAATACTCTAAATTAAATGCGATCTAACAAAATAGAAATCACAAAATTTGAAGGTCCCTACAGAGAGAAACAACTCAATGTTCAGACCATATATGGGCTGACCAGAATGCAGAAAATGAAAGGAAAAATTACACTAGTCCTAGCCTTGCTCTGATACCAATAATGATGTGGAGAAGGGATGTAGATGCTAGTCCTAGCCTTACACTAGTCCTAGCCTTACACTAGTCCTAGCCTTACACTAGTCCCTGTTAGTTTTAGGGTGAGCCACCAAAGTGAAGTATGGCAGATGTTATGGTCGACACAGAACTCTTCAAAAGCTTGGTTGTCAACTATCACCCATTATCGATGATGACCGAGTGCGGGAGTCCGAAATGGTAGATGACCAACTTCCAGAAGAATGATCTGACCTTGGCCTCGGTGATCCATGCCAGGGGTTTGGCCTCGACCCATTTGGTGAAGTAGTCGATGGCCACAATCAAATACCTTTGTTGGCTAGACGTGGGAGGAAAGGGACCTAGGATATCATTCCACACTGGGCGAATGGCCACGGGGCTAATAGCTGGGAGAGCAAGGCAGCCGGCTGATGCTGGATGTCAGCGTGACGTTTGCAACGGTCATGTTTTCTTACAAAATCTGTGGCATCCTCTTGCATGGTCTCCCAAAAGTACCCTTATCGGAGCACTTTGTAAGATAGCATCCTACCCCCCATGTGATTCCCATAGATGCCTTCGTGTATTTCTTGAAGCACATAGGCGGCTTCTGAGGGTCTCAAGCAGTTCAACAGGGGGTAAGAGTAAGACCTCTGATAGAGATGCCCATCCATCAACACATATCATGCAGTCTTCTTCTTGAGGAGGCCTGCTTCTTTACGATCTTCGGGTAGGGCACTGGTGGTAATGTATTTGATGTAGGGATCCATCCAGCTGGCTTTGGTAATGGCCTATTAGACATCTACTGCAGACTCGAAGCTGGGGTTCTCTAGATATTCTATAAAGGTATGACCTAACAATGAATACGACAAGGTTGCCAACCAGGAGAGGATATTGGCTTGGGCATTCTCTGCTCGAGGGATATGGAAAATACTGAAGTGCTGGAGGTTTGCTATGTATGAGCATACCTTGTCCAGATCTTCACCATCATGGGATCTCGAGCTTCTAACTCATCGGAGACCTGCTCCACCAAAAGCTGCAAGTCCATGAAGATCTTCAAGCACTTGACACCTAGCTCGTGGGATACCCTCAATCTACGAGGAGTACCTCATACTCAGCCTGATTATTGGTTGCTTTGAAGAGGAAATGCAGCACGCATTCAACGACGACTCCATCGTGGTTGGCAAGGATGAGCCCGGCTCTACTCCCTCCAGCATTGGATGTGCTATCAACATGGAGGATCCATGTCATCGCTCTTGGGGTTGGGTCTGACCCGGGTTCATCTTGCTGGTGCACCCCCTCCATATCTTTGGCCACCCTTGTGCATTCACCAGGAAATTAGCTAGGACTTGGGCCTTTTACACCAATCATAGACTAATGTCAAACTCATTGAACTTTACCACCCACTTGGCTTGGCACCCCGACATGTCAGGGTGACTAAGGATGGCCCTAGGGGCTGATTAGTAAGGATGGCGATTGGATGTGCTTGGAATAAGGCCTAAGGTGCGAAGATAATCTTTTCAGGTTGAGTGTACATGGTTTCAGCATCACGGAGTAGCTTGCTAGTGTATAGATTGGCCACTAGGTCCATCCTTGTCGGTGCTGACCAGCATCGAGCTAATCACCTCCGGTGAGACCTTCAAGTACAGGAGGTGCTCTTCCCCGGGCTCTGGTCTAGACAGCAATGGAGGGGAGGCGAGAAGCTTCTTCAGCACTCCAAAAGCCTCCCGACACTCCTCCATCCAAGTGAAGTTGTGCATCTTGCACAGCACCTTGAAGAAAGGTGATAGTGCTTGACAAAATGCGAGATGAAACTGATGTAGGATGGAAGATGCAAAATTAATCTATTGATTTAGCATTCAATTAATAGTAATTATGCAGTGATTTAATTCTAGAAATTTCAAGAAATCAGACTCAAAGTAATTATCTGAACTAGACTAGTCAACTAGTTATGCTACCCCTAATGTAAATCAAAAAAACTAATTAGGTAACAGGACATGGTGATTAAGAAATTACCTAAACTAGGATACCTACTTTCAAAGAATCATAACTAAGAGAAGAGGAAGGGTTTTAGTTACCAATGAGCATTTGTAGCACTCTTGAAGTGGATCTGATTCGGCAGTCTAGGATTTCATTGCAGGACTTCAAGGTTGTCGTTCCTCAAGCTCCGATCTGCAACGAAGTTGGTACCAAAGCAAGGATCACCTTCACTTTATATCTTGATCACCTGTAATCACTCACAAAAACTCTAGTTAGATGGCATTTTGGAAAGAAGAAGATTGAAGGAAGAAGAAAGGGAAGAAGGAAGGTTGAAAGAGGTGATTAGGGTTTTGGATAACCACTCCCTCATGGAGCATAATTTCCCTAAGGCATGGAAGTTTTGGATCTCACACCCTCTCCCTCACGGAGGTCGATGCTTTTACAGCAAAGGATTGAAGAGAAACTCTCAATTTATTTCATAAAAAATTCATTCTAATACAAGGGATTTGATGGTGGTATTTATATACCATATATAAGATGAGTGTGGGTTACAAATTGTTGAGTTCTTGTTGAAGAGGCAAGCACTTCTTGGAATTGGCTTTTTTTGGGCAGCAAACTCTTCTTGAATCCCATTTAAGCATCTTGAATTCTTGGTATTTGGGCTTCATCCACTTGGGCAACAAAGAGCTTCATCCAGTTGGGTGACAAGAAATAAAATGTGGCACTCTTCTTGGATTTGAAGTGTGCGATAAAATAATAAGAAGCGCTATGGTGTCCTTCTTTCTTGATTTTGATCATCTCAAATTCAAATATGAGTGGGCGACAACATGTGAGAAGATGGCATCCTTCCTTCTTTCTTGATTGGTGTCAATCCTTCTCTTGGTGTCTTTCTTGCATTTGAAATTAGATGAGGATAATTCAATCATAAGTTAGATAAGGTTGGACTCCTTTGAAGCAGATAGACAAATAAGATTAGAATCCCAGACCATGACTCCTTGAATCAGATTGGCGCTCCCTTAAATTTTTGTAGTGCGGGCACCAGACTCAGAAAAAGACTTCAGGGCTCCATCTGGATCTCTGATTGACCTTGCCCGAAGAATTAGGGTTTTCTAGTTTTGTAATAAGGGTTGACTTGGTCAACTCAATTTTAAGTCTGTATTTCCTTGCAATTTAAATTTTGTTGAGTCATGTTGACTCAGTACAAGTCCTAGTAGTGGTCTAGGCCTTCTCCAGGTTGGTGCCATTTTTCCAGTCAAGTCAAGGCCCAAGCAAGTGGGCGCTACACTCCCAGCCACACGCTAGAGTCCAGGAGGCACCACAACTACATCCCAGTGTCTTAGTCCCCACACCCAAGGGAGCAAGAATTTTTCTTGAAGCCAAAATCAAGGAGGCGCCCCATATATACCTTAAAAGGCCAAGCCAAAAGAAGAAAGAGGCATTTCTTGGGGAGCACTTCAAGGGGGCGCCCAATCTATGCCTAAAAAGACCAAAGCAAAGTTGGGAAGAGCCATGACTTGGGGAGAAAGAAAAGGAGGTGTCCAAAAGAGTTGAACCATTGAAGGAAGAACCCTAAATTCAAGGAGAAGACTTAGGAGGCGCCATCTTTCTACCTTTTGAGAGGATTTTCATGACTTTTAGGGCCACCTACTCCTTGTAGGACTCTTTGGTTGGCCAAGAGGGAGAATATTTTCTACCAAAAGTATAGGCTAGGGAGTTTAGTCCCACAAGGGAATTGTATGAAATTTTATTTCTTTGTTATGTCTATATAGTCAACTCTATGTAACTCATGAATAATAATGATGAATGAAATCAATTTCTTTGTGAGCAACTTTGTGTTTCTCTCATCCGCACTTGTATTCAAGTGTTGAGCTCCGTGAGGGAGTGATTCCGGGTTCCACAGGAACCTTGAGGAGGTGTGAGATCTCCAAACCCTATCAAAACCATAAGTTAGCCACTTCAATTCCCAAACCCTAGCCGCCCATGATCTTTCCTCCAATCACCATCCAAACCCTAATTTTCCATCTATATCCCACGGCCCCTCTCTTCCACATAGAGGCCGGCCACCAGCATCCAGGTTCAGATCAATTGTTTCAACTACAGAGCAAGTTCAAAGAAGAGTTAGATCAGTATCAAGATCTCCGGAACTTCTACATCCAATAATCTTCATTAAGTCCTCATAACAGTATCTTTCTTTGAGTTTTTGGTTCTTCTTTTATTCTTCTTCTTCCAGATCCTGAGTTCGAGAAGAAGGCCAACCTTGCCATAGGACTACAATCCAAGGATCCATTGCGAAGATACCCTGTCTCCAAGGATCCTACAATCTGCTCGAGAGTGTCCTTCAATTGAAGCAACGAGAGATATCACAATCAGGTATAAAACCTTCTCTTCTCTCTTCATCTGTTTCTTGAAAGAGGAGTAAACCCTAGGTCTGGGGGTTTCTCAATCCTCAGCGATCCTACTTCTGAGTTACTCTGATAATCCACTCCTTTTAATTATGCTTTCTGTCATTTCTTAGTTTCTTTCAACATTAGTTTATCTTTCCTTTGAGTCAAAGCCGACTTCTGAAAATATATATATATATATATATAATGAATTAGTCTTAATTTACTTCCGCATTGCATCATCTTATTTGTTCTGCATCATTTTTGGTATCAGAGCCCTGTCTAGGGTTCTTGCTTGTTTGATTATTTTTTTCGTTCCTTTTAATTTTGCTGCCTGGAGTAGACTCCCCTGGCCGTCCGGTCCTAGGAACAAGTGATATGCAAGGCTCCTCCTCCCATTCCACGGGGGTTCCTAGGGTATGTAGGGGTGCCGCTGGGTTATAACTTCTAGGCAGGGATTGTAAACGGGACACACGTTCTGTTTTCTGCCAGTAACTATCCTGTTATTCAAATTGTTTCTCCCTACAAAAAATCCTAAATTAAGTAATTCTTGTTTTTCTGGAACCAGTATAATTGAAAGTAATTTACATAAAAATCTCATGATATATTAATTTCTGTATATTTTCTGAGATCAATTTTACTGCTGTTCTGCTTTTTATTTTCTGCAAGCTATTTTTTTTATTTGAGTGTGCATAAATCGAATCTATCTTAAGGGCACCGAAGTTGCAACATAAGGGGAGGATTGAGACCCTCTCCTTAGCACAAAACCACCTCCCGTGCATTCGAACCTAAGCCTTTAATCTTAAAATTAATTAGACCTAATTTGTCCTAGAGTGCTAGGGACACCAACTGGTCGTGTCTAGGCTAGTGTTGAGTCAGTTTGTCTAGTTACTCTGTGTGTGCTTTGTACTCAGTGTCTAGAATGGTGGTTCAGGGATTCTATCCCGAAGGACTTGTGTGCTGGTCCGCCTACCTGGCCAATCACTGATTGGTGTCTAGGATTGGCAATTTAGGGACCTAACACTCCCCTTACACCTGCCTAGCTGAGTCCTGAGTTACTACAGGCTAGCTTGCTACTCTGATTGGGAATCTAGTTTGGGCTCTAGGTCTAGTTAGCCCATAGTCGTTTCAGTCGAGTCTCATTTGGTGTGCTTGCTTGCATCATCATGTCCACCCGGAACGGAGTACCCTACCAACCTGGTCAAACCCAACCTGATTTAAAGGCCATGATTAGAACTCTTACTGAAAGTATGACCAAATTGAGTCAGGATATGACTGATACTGTTGCCCAGTTTAGGAATCCAGTCCGTGAGGATCTTACCCAGCTTAGGGATCGAGTCCAAGTACTTGAGAAACCTAGACATCAAAATTGGACTCTTAACCCAGATTTTAATGTTCCTCAACCTCACCCATGCCAGGAGCCTAGGAGGACCTTTTACCGTGATCCTGAGCATAACCCTAGGAAACCTAACCATGATATCTATAGTGTGGATCGTGTCTATGAGAGGTCCTTACAATATTCTAGACCAGTCACTCAACAACCCAAGTCTTCTAGATCAAGCCATTTAGATCCACACCCATGCCCAAGTAAGGTCTCTACTAGCTTGAAACCTAGTGTGACCCAGGTTCCTATATCGCAAGAATGTTGGTTTTGTGGAGAAAGAGGCCATAAATCTAGTCAGTGCCCATGCATAGGACTAGCTTGTTCACAGCTAAGTGGTAAGGATCCTAAGGATGACATTAATGAGGGAGAACCCAAGCCTACCAATGAGGAAGAAAGGTTAGGTATGACAAGCCCAGAATCAGTTGACCCGATTACCACTGACCCGAAACCCATTGAAGATGGCATCGAGGAAGTATATGATGCTGGCTTGAGTATAGTTGATGAATATGAGGGGGAAGAACTTGAAGAATGTGACATCGATACTATTGGTTCCTTACCTGAGGAGACCTTCGAGAGCAACCAAGTGGTAGGACCTAGTTCAGAAATTCAAGATATTTGTGAGAACCAGGTTCCTTTAGTCAAATACCCCCAGGAAGAACTCATAGTGTTAGCCCGAGCTATCAGTTAGTACCCTCTAATGACAGTCATTCCCCAAGTACCAATTGAAGATCTTTGCACTGAACTGTTTAAGTTTGCCCACCCTATGGTAGATCCTCTCCTTAGGATGACTGAATCAAGCCTCTTACAATTGGACCTTGTCCCATGCCCAGCCACTAAGGTCTCTCCCGTAATCTCAGTTGAACATCCTTGTCTTGAGCTGATTGATTCACCCAGTCCTGTAGAAGTCCTCCTTATGGCCCCAGACTCCTTCCTTCGCATGACTGACCTACCCGTCTATAGAGTATACCTTTCCGCACCCATAGGTCAAATTTCAAGTCTTAAGGTCATCATCCATAGGCCCTTCCATGAATCATTCTCTAATCCATTTCTTGAGAAAGTGGATCATTATTTGCTTAGAGAACAAACCTTAACTGTTGCAATCATATGTCCTAGGCTACTCCCCGAACCATCTCTTGATCCATTCCTGGGAGTAGCAAACTTTTCCTTTCGTAACGATGACCAGTTGACACTCATAGATCACCATTCAAACCTTTAGGTCACCACCTTTAGTCAGTAGGTAATTCGAGACTCCACCTTATATTTCCTCCCTTTCTCTAGGACTTCCAATGCTTCTTACACCATCCAAGTATACTTTGTCGAAGTCTTTAGAGTGAACCACATGTCAGAACCTATTAGGTTTGCCACCTACTTCTGGAAGACCTTATGGCACCTACTAGGCACCCATGATAAGTTTTCATGCTCTGCATGCCATCCTCCGACCCAAGGTCAAACCTAGAGAGCCGTAGTTTGTCAGGTTTAGACCTAGGGTTCCTTTGAATAAAGTTCATTCTTTAGGAATGCGTCGTCAGTCGAGTATAGGACATTGACTCAGATTTTGGTTGAGTGAGAATACCAGGAATTGGGATTTGTATTTACCCAGGGCTGAATTTGCATATAATGACTCGGTCAATAGGTCTATAGGTAAAAGCCCTTTTGAGATTGTTCATGGGTACAAGCCTCACACACCACTTGACCTAGTTCCTTTGCCAGTCCTCCGAGTCTGCTGAAGACTTTGCACAGCATGTAAAGAACTTGTATAAAGAAATTCATGCCAAAATAACTTTAAGTAATGAAACTTATAAGAAGTTGGCTGATTCTCTAAGGCGAGTGAAAACTTTTGTTGAGGGAGACTATGTAATGATTAGGTAAAGGCCTGAGCGGTTTTCTCCTGGAACCGTTAGAAAGCTACATGCTAGAGGAGCTGGACCATTTAGAGTGATGAAGAGAGTGGGACCCAATGTCTATGTGCTTGAGTTGCCTCCAGAGCTAGGCATTAGCTCCACTTTCAACATTACAGACCTAGTATAGTACAGGGAGCTAGCTGTGATTCCCAGTGAGCCTTTTGAACCTAATCCTGTTATTGAGAGTGATCCCGACCCTGTGTGTCCACCAACAAACTGGCCTGTGAGGAAAGAGCAGATTGAAAAGATCCTGGATGATCAGGTTATCTCTACTCGTAATCGAGGATACCAAAGATACCTGGTCCGCTGGCAAGGAAGGCCAGATTCTGATGACTCTTGGATCTCCCGAGAAGAATTACAAGAATTGGACCCAGACCCCTTGGAGAGATTCCAGAGCCAGCTTGATCCATACTCGACAGGGTCGAGTTCCTCCCACCCTGGGAGAATTGGTGCGGGCACCAGACTCAGAAAGAGACTTCAGGGCTCCATCTGGATCTCTGATTGACCTTGCCCAAAGAATTAGGGTTTTCTAGTTTTGTAATAAGGGTTGACTTAGTCAACTCAATTTTAAGTCTGTATTTCCCTGCAATTTAAATTTTGTAGAGTCATGTTGACTCAGTACAAGTCCTAGTAGTGGTCTAGGCCTTCTCCAGGTTGGTGCCATTTTTCCAGTCAAGTCAAGGCCCAAGCAAGTGGGCGCCACACTCCCAGCCACATGCCAGAGTCCAGGAGGCACCACAACTACATCCCAGTGTCTTGGTCCCCACACCCAAGGGAGCAAGAATTTTTGTTGAAGCCAAAATCAAGGAGGCGCCCCATATATACCTTAAAAGGCCAAGCTAAAGGAAGAAAGAGGCATTTCTTGGGGAGCACTTCAAGGGGGCGCCCAATCCATGCCTAAAAAGACCAAAGCAAAGTTGGGAAGAGCCATGACTTGGGGAGAAAGAAAAGGAGGTGTCCGAAAGAGTTGAACCATTGAAGGAAGAACCCTAAATTCAAGGAGAAGACTTAGGAGGCGCCATCTTTCTACCTTTTGAGAGGAATTTCATGACTTTTAGGGCCGCCTACTCCTTGTAGGACCCATTGGTTGGCCAAGAGGGAGAATATTTTCTACCAAAAGTATAGGCTAGGGAGTTTAGTCCCACATGGGAAATGTATGAAATTTTATTTCTTTGTTATGTCTATATATTCAACTCTATGTAACTCTTGAATAATAATGATGAATGAAATCAATTTCTTTATGAGCAACTTTGTGTTTCTCTCATCCGCACTTGTATTCAAGTGTTGAGCTCCATGAGGGAGTGATTCCAGGTTCCATAGGAACCTTGAGGAGGTGTGAGATCTCCAAACCCTACCAAAACCCTAAGTTAGCCACTTCAATTCCCAAACCCTAGCCGCCCATCATCTTTCCTCCAATCACCATCCAAATCCTAATTTTCCATCTATATCCCATGGCCCCTCTCTTCCACATAGAGGCCGGCCACCAGCATCCAGGTTCAGATCAATTGTTTTAACTACAGAGCAAGTTCAAAGAAGAATCAGATCAGTATCAAGATCTTCGGAACTTCTACATCCAACAATCTTCATTAAGTCCTCAGGTTAGTGTCTTTCTTTGAGTTTCTGGTTCTTCTTTTGTTATTCTTCTTCCAGATCCTGAGTTCGAGAAGAAGGCCAACTTTGCCATAGGACTACAATCTGAGGATCCATTACGAAGATACCCCGTCTCCAAGGATCCGACAATATGCTCGAGAGTGTCCTTCAATTGAAGCAACGAGAGATATCACAGTCAGGTATAAAACCTTCTCTTCTCTCTTCGTCTGTTTCTTGAAAGAGGAGTAAACCCTAGGTCTGGGGGTTTCTCAATCCCCAGCGATCCTACTTCTGAGTTACTCTGATAATCCACTCCTTTTAATTGTGCTTTCTATCATTTCTTAGTTTCTTTTAACATTAGTTTATCTTTCCTTTGAGTCAAAGCCGACTTCTGAAAATATATATAAAAAAAAAAAATTAGTATTAATTTACTTCCGCATCGCATCATCTTATTTGTTCTGCATCATTTAGGCGACAAAGAGAAGATGAAATAAGGAGTCCTTCCTACCTACTCCTCTTAAACATAGAGACAACTTGATTAGAACTTAAATGGGCGACAATAAGAAGGAATTCATACGTGCCCCTCTTGGATAAACTTGACTTTTAAATATTGTCTAAACATCTTGATGTCTTGATGTCTTGAATTCTTAAATTCTTGGAATCAAGATAAGCTGGAATTCTTGATTGGCAACCTAAATGGATCTTGTGTGGCCAACCATGCGATGAGTGATGACATGGCATAGTGGGTGACATGGCATGATGATGTGGCTTGACATCCAAGATGGTGGTGACATGGCATGTGATGATGTGGCATAGGCATCCAAGGTTTGATGATATGGCATGTGATGGTGTGGTGCCAAGAATTAGTTGGCATGTGGCACCAAGAATTGGTTGGCATGACTTGAATTGGGTTGGCACATGGTGTCTTGAATTGGTCCCCTCTTGTATTACAAGACTCAATAACTAATCACAGGACTCAGTTAACTAAATAATTAAAGGGCTAACTCTAAACCTAAACTTGATCAAATTGAATCCAATTTGAACAAAAGGCATACTCTCACAAAACAAAAATTAAATATTGATTCAACTTGGTAAATAGGGTTTGTTTGTATATATATACATGACTCGATTGAATTTGGGGTTTAGGGCTAAATCCAACTGGGCTAAAATAACAAAATTTAAAATACACTATTTACAAGAGATCTCGGGCTTAGGGCTTATTCATAGGTGATCCACAGGGATTGGAAATGACCTGTCATTTCTTTCTAGCCCTGGTATCCGCACCATAAATGGCTTAACACCTGGATAGTCAAGCATAACCTCCTTCTTGGAGACAGGGTGCCTCATGTCTGTGATAGCCTGGATCTTCCCTAGGTTGGCCTTTATTCCCCTTTGGGTGACCATGAACCCTAGGAACTTTCCCGTCATGATGCCAAATATGCATTTGGCAGGGTTCAGCTTTATCTGGTAGAGGCGAAGGTTGTCAAGAGCCTCTGCCAAGTCGATGATGTGGTCCGACTCCTTGACACTCATAATAAGCATGTCATCCATGTATAGCTGCATGTTACGGTCTATCTAGTCTTTGAAGACCCTGTTGACTAGGTGCTGGTAGTAGCCTCTATGTTCTTGAGGCCAAATGGCATCATCCTATAGCAATACATACCTCTGTTGATCACAAATGCTATGTGCTCCTCATCCTCCGTGTGCATGTGGATTTGATTGTATCCGGAAAATGCATCCATGAAGCTAAGGAGCTTGTGGCCCGAGGTCACAGCCATCGATGATCAATCTTGGAAAGCAAAAAAGCTATCCTTCAGACATGCCTGATTGAGGTTGATGTAATACATGCAAATCTTTCACTTTCTAGAAGCTTTCCTGACCATCACTACATTAACAAGCTAGTCAGGATACCATACCTCATGGATGAAGCCCATTGCAAGTAGCTTTTCGACATCCTCATCGATCACCTTCTGTCACTCTGGGATAAAGCTCCTCTTCTTCTACCAGACTAGGCGGCAGTTGGGGTCGACATTTAACCTGTGGATGACCACCTTAGGTGGGATCCTGGGCATGTCAATTGCAGTCCAGGCGAAGACATCTGCATTGGCCTGTAGAAAGTCGAGCAAACAAGATCTCTCTTCTTTGGGCAGTAGGGCTCCCACTTATGCCATCTTAAGGAGGTCCTACCCCAGGGGGAAGATAGCAGGGGTTCGACCGCCCTGCCCTTCGGCTCCTACTCTGTTGGGCCTGACTGGTCATAACCAGACCCTACGTAGCCTCTCGCACTCTTGGGACCGTCTGCAGGTAGTGCTGGACTGGTTGCTGTGATCCTCTAATTTCTCCGATCCTCCAAGGAGTGGGGAACTGGACGAGAAGATGTCGGGTGGAGATGGTGGCATCAAGGAGGTTGAGTCCAGGATACCCCAAGATCGCATTGTATGGAGAGGAAAGCCTCACAATGATGAACGTCATCAGTATAGTGCTTTACTGAGGTGGTGCCCCAGTGGTTATTGGGAGTGAATCTCTCCTTTAACTCCAACCGAATCCTCGGTGAAGCCCATTAAGAGTGTGAACATCGACTTTATTTGGTCAGTGGATAAGTTCATTCTTGCAAAAGCATCATAAAAAAGATGTCAACAGAGCTTCCACTGGCAATCATAATTCTTTTTACAGGATGTTTCGCTATCATCATTTCTAAAATGACAGCATCATTATTTGGATTATATATCCTAGCTGACCCTTCTCCCTCGTAGGGGAGTACATCATCATTCTCCTCTCTTTTAGCCCTCTTTGAGATTCTCCCTACCCCCTAGGAGATCATCCCGACTGGCTTCTCAGTGGGCCAGTTTTTGATGGTGAGCGGTCGGGGGTTCTTCATTCTAGACTGCTGAAGGTGCTCCTCTCCCTCCATGTACTTTCCAAGTTAGCCATGCTTGATCAGATCTTTGATGGGGACATCAGGTCAACTCTTCATGGATCGATCTCCAAATCTCTGCCAAGTATACCCCCTAGACTCCTCTAGTAGCGGTATTGCAGAAGAGCTAGTCCTAACCAGGGCTTCTTAGCCTTGGCAGTCCTGTTTCTTCACTTTCAGGGTTTAGTTCTGCATTCTGGTGCTTCCAAAAATTCTATAGAATTCCCTGCTTAATAACATGGGTTGAAATTTTGGATACAAACTCCTAACTTAATTCTTAATACAAGAAAAATAATTATCATGCATAATTAGTCCCGCATCATTTGGTATCAGAGCATGTTTTAGGGTTATTTTCTGCATCCCATAATTCTTATATACAGTCTATTTTTTTTACTGTTTCTATAGGTTGATAGGTTCAAAAATCTTGATATTTACTTTTCTTGATTTTCTATAATTGATAGTATTTTTTAAAAATTTTTCATGATTTATTTCACTCTGTAGAATTTTTTCACGCCTATTTTCTTTTTCCCTAGAAATTTTTGCATCCTATCTATGCATTAGGTTTCAAGATTTCAGTCTATTTCATCACCTTAGGTATTTTATTTTTTATTTAAATTTGCATGGTATATCCTTTGTTTAGTCTTAATATTTTTCATATTTTTTAATTATTTTTACAGTAACACAAGAATTATAAAAATCTGCATATTATGAACCCTAATCCGAATCCTAAGATTTCTACACAGTCTAAAAATCCCTAGGTTTTGCATCATCATCAAAATTTTTTTTTGTATTAAACTAGGTAGAGATCATATACACTTTTCATTCTCTATCCTAATTTTTTTTTGAAAATTTTCTGTATCGAAAACTAAACCAAATTGTATATTGAATCAAACCCTTATTTCTGTTCTACATACTTGATCAAACCAAACATATCACTTCCAAACCCTACCTCACCCAAGCCCAAAATTTGTGTGCTTAACCAACTAAAACCTAATTTGCCACCTCATAAAGAGATAAAAAAATATTTTTGTTTCTCTGATTGTTATTAGTTGCATTATGGCTTACAAAGTGTTCATCATCTCATTAAATCAATTTTACGAACAATTTTCTCTCTCAGATCAAGGCAGGATTTCATAACCTATCCTGGGCCCAAAATAACCAACCAGCATCATAACCCAAGCCTTAATTAAAATCAATTAGTAACCTAATTGCTCTAGAGAGCTTAGGGACACCAACAGGTCGGGTTCGAATTGTGTGGGCCAACTAGTGCACCTAATTCCCCATCTATTACTGAAAGCTGGTATCAAGGCTAGAGGTCTAGAGGCAAAGGACATAGGTGGACTGGTGGTTTTTAATTAAGACTTTATCACAGGTAGGGGGAGCCTCCCACCACCCCAACTCTTACCTGGCCAGTGGAAGGATTAGCTGTTGAGTTAAGTATAGTTGAGTAGACCCATTCAATTTTGGCTATAGGTCTAGCAAACTGTAGTTCATTTCTACTTTGTTTGCTTGACTGCATTACACTAACTTGTTTGATTGATTACATGACCACTAGGTTAGGAACCAAATATCAACAGTCTAAACCCCAACCTAGCTTAGCCATGGACTCCAACTTTGAGATCTTCATGAAAGCCATGACTGAACGATTTGACCAGATGAACCAACTGAATGCCCAATCACTGCCAAATTAACCACCCAGATTAATCAGTCCAATACCCAATCCTAAAACCAGTTTGCCCAGTTGACCACTCAGATAAACCATATAACCCAATCAAATACCCAAGCAACCATTAGGCTTGACCAATTAACCAATAGTTTGGATCAAGTAGAGAACCAATTAGGAGGTTTAGAAAAAATCCCTAAAATCCATTCCAGACCTAAACCTGAGTCCAACCCTAGGAAAGCCCAATACCCTGACCCATACTCAGAGCCTAATCCTAGGAGAGCCCCATACCTTGAATCTAGGAGATCCACAACCTATAGATCTGAGCCCAAATCCTATGACTCTAGATCCTATGACTCTATAACTTATGCACCCAGATCCTATGTACCCATGTCCTATGAGTCTAGTGGATCTATAACCCATAGATCCGAACCTACATCCTATGAGTCCAGTACTAGGCCAGTTTTCCCTAGTCAACCTGAATCCCATAGGATTAGTACACCTAGAATGAGCCTAGTATTAGTTCACTTCCCTTTAGTCAACCTGAACCCTTTAGGACTAGTTTCCCTAGCCCAGGACCAGGTCCTAACCAACCCAACCTGAGCCAACCTCAACCTAGTTCCACTATGGCCCTTAGAGAAGGTAGAGTCAAGTCTAGTTCCAATCCCCCGAGAGTGTATTTTAGATGTCGTAAACTAGACCATTTTGTTAGCCAGTGTCCATTCATCACCCTATACCTAGGTGAGCTAGATAAAGATGACTTTGAACCCATTATTGAACCCAATGTAGAAGTATATGAGGCTGATCCAAGTCTGGTAGAGGAGTATGAAGATGATGAGCCTATTAAAGATTTAGAGGAAGAAACTCCTGAGCCCATTGATGAGTCTAAAGATGACATTAAGGAGTTGAGTCTAGTAGAGATACCTATAGATGACCTAGAATTTGTTGACCCTGGTCATACCTAAGTAGAAACCAACCCAGAATTAGTTAACCAGGTAGATACCCAGATAGAAGCCAATCCAAAGTTAGTTGACCCTGACCACACCCATACTGAACCTATAGTGGAAGAACAGTTGAGGATGAGGAACCCAACCCTACTATTAGACTCTTACCTAAGGATCCATTAGAAGAAAGCCCAATTATAGAGCCTAGTCCTGATATCCAAGAACCAGAAGAATTTATTAAGGACTTGATCTCTTTAAATAAGTACTCTCTGGATGAAGTCCCTCCTTTGACTCCAATTATTCTCTTTTCTGAGATTAGTGACCCATTTTTCCATAAGATAGACTCTGTAGATAGACATCAACCCTATAAGGTCAACCTCATTAGTCTAGGATTAATCCCTGACACCCCTTCCTACTCCTATTCTATCCGATCGACCCCAACCACTTTTCTTACTTCCCACCCTACGAAACTAACCCTGAATCTATCTCTTATTTTTTGCCCTTTTCTGAAGCTTCTCACGTTTATCTAACTACTAGACTGTATTTTATCGAAGTAAGCATGTTTCATACATTCCTTGTGCATGTTAGGTTTGCATCATATTTCTGGTATACTTTATGGCATTTACTAGAAGTTCATTGTAAATTTTCATGTGCATGCCATACTAGGGTCAAACCTAGAGAGCCAAAATTCTGTTAGGTTTAGATCCAAAGAGTCTAATAAATTTCCTTCGATAAGAATGCCTAGTCAACTCTATTAAGTGTTGGTTTTGAGTCCAATAAGTCCTCAAACCTAATTCATTTATTTATACCTACACTAACCTCTGCACAGCATTTGCATTGGATGCTAGCCAGAAGATTAATTTACGTAATGAAATCTATAAAAACTGGCTAATTCCTGAAAGAAAGCCAAGAAATTTAATGTAGAAAATTCCCGTTATGGTTAAGAAGCTTCATGCTTGTAGAGTTGAACCTTTAGAGTGATAAAGAAAGTGGAAGCAATGCCTATGTGCTTGATCTGCCTTTGCATTTAGGCATTACCTCTACCTTCAATATCGCGGACTTGGTTGAGTATAGGGAAACGGCAGTGATTCCTAGTGAGATTTTTAAACCTCACCCATCCTTTGAGAGAGAAACCTTATCCGAGTGTCCACTAAATTTGCCTGAGAGAAGAATATGGATCGAGCATATCCTGGACGATCAAGCTATCATGACCTGGGGCCACGGTTATCAACACTACCTAGTCCAATGGCAAGGTCGACTAGAATCTAGCGATTCATGGATTACTCGAGAGGACCCACAGCACCTCCACCCAAACTTACTGCCAGCACCAGACTATCCTATACTCGATAGGGTCGAGTTCCTCCCATCCTGGGAGAATTGAAGGGGACATCAGGTCAACCCTATTTTACTATGGATCCCTGAGTTTTGAGTCCTTTAGCCATGATTACAATTTTATCTTTGAATCCAATAATCTAGCTATGTTAGCCATTTGAGTCCTATATTTGGACAATGAGTTTTGTTTTATAGGCTTTATTATACTTGAATCTATACCTTGGCCTCTGAATCTCATTTTGTGCCTTTTTACATTTAAATCCTATAATTAAAGTATTGAGTCAAGTTTTGGATGCTTAGTGAGTCTTATGAGTCCTGTAAGTTTTGAGTTTTATGAGACTAGTCCAATTTTGTAAGTCTTATATTGAGTCCAGTCCAATTTTGTAAGAAGACTCAAGTCACTTATGAAGCCAGTCAGCATAATACTCTAACCACTGTAAGGAATCCAATCATGAACATAATTGTGCCACTTGGAAAGCATGGAAGGAGTCTTGGAGCTATCATTGAAGACCTGGATGACAAGTACATCAGCCCACCAGGAGGAGATGGATACCAGGAGAACCCTAGAGCCTGCCCAGCACTGAAATGGGCCGCCCAAAGCCCTAGCCCATCCTCAAATTCAGCGCCCTCCTTATGGTCACCTCTCATGTTGGCACCCCACTTATGGTCACCACCCTTGGACCTCAAAGAGAAGGAGAGGAGTAATCCTTGTGAGAAGAGGGAGTTTGAACCTATTTGGAAGAGGAGATCTCTATGTATTTGAGTAGGAAAAGGATTAGTGGGAATTCTCTTGTATGCCCTTACTTGGAGCCCAAGTTTGTAAGCCTATTTAAAGGCCCCCCCTCTCATATATATTGGATGTTAATGAATATGAAAACTTTCTTAAGTTCTTCTCAACTCTTGGTGTGAATTCTGAGTGAATTTATGTGATTAAGGGTATCTATGTGATCCCTGCGCCCTGCCTCCAAGCCGCCTGCCTCTCATCTCTTGGCCGCCCACTTCTAAGACTTCCTTCCCTTTGCTTTGTTTAGCCTTCAAACTTGTTTCTTCTCTAATTTCTAACCATTGTTAGGTGATTTGCAGGTCCCTCAAAGTTCATAAATCTAGGATTCCAATCGGTAAGCTTTCGGGCCACCAAATTAAAAGCTGCGAATCTATAGGGTCTCCGGCTTGTTTTTCCAAGCTACATCTGAGAGCGTAGAACGAACTCTTCATGGATCTATCTTCAAATCTCTGCCAGGTACACCCCTTAGACTCTTTTGGTAGCGGTATCGCAGATGAACTAATTCTGCATGACTTGGCCATCCTGTTTCTTCACATTTAGGGTTTAGTTCTGCATGCTTATACTTCCGAAAATTTTGTAGAATTCCATATTACTTGGCTTGAAATTCGAGATACAAACTCCTAATTTAATGCCTAATACATGAAAAATAATTGGCATGCATAATTAGTCCCACATAATTTGGTATCAGAGCATGTTTTATTAGGGCTAGTTTCTGCATCCCGTAATTCTTATATATGGTCTATTATTTTTATATTTCTATATGTAGATAGGTTAGAAAATCCTAATTTTTATTTTTCTAGATTCAATGTAATTCATAATATTTTTCAAAACTTTCTCATGATTTATTTCAGTCTGTAGAATTTTTTCACGCCTATTTTCTTTTTCCCTAGGGAAGCTAGCTCTAGGAGTTCTTGCTCTTTCAACAAGAACTCTACAATTTGTATCCCATACTCATCTTGTAATTGGTCTATAAATTCCACCCCTAAACTCCCCTTGTATGACATATATTTTATGAATAAAAAGAGTTTTTTCTTCAATTCCTTTGCCACGAGGGCATCGAACTCCATGAGGGAGGGAGCATGAGGTCTCGGGCATGAGGCCCAACAATACAACCAACCATCAGAAACCCTAGCCTCCATCTTCCAAGCTTTCTTCTCTTCCTCCTCTTTCAATTTCTTTCTTCCTTCCACACCCTCTAACTTGAGTGTTTGTGAGCATTTGCAGGTGATCAAGATCTGGAGTAAAGGTTTTCCTTGCTTTGGAACCGAGTTCATTGCAAATTAGAGCCTGAGAGTCTTAAAGTCTTGTCGCGAAATCCTAGAGTGCTGAATCAAATCCACGTCAAGAGTAAATCATCACTAGTAATTCTAAACTTTTCCTTTCTCTTTAGTTCTGATTCATTGAATATAGGAACCCTAGTTTACAGTGATTTCTTAATCACCAAGTCCTATTTCTTAGTCTTCTTTATCTGATCTACATTACGGGTTGCATAGTTAGTCAACTAAGTCAAATTCTATTGCTTACTTTGAGTCTCTTTCCTGATAATTTCAAAAATTAATTACTATTTAATCTCAGATAATTAAATTTAGAATTAGTAGATTAGCTTTGCATCATCCCATCCCACATCATCTTTGGTACTAGAGTAGGTTAAACTAGGATTTAATTACTAGTTGCTAAAATATCTACACATCTAGTTTTAGGCTGAAATTAAATTACATAAAACCAACATAAAAAAATACAAAAAAAATATTAATTATTTTTTTGTTAATCCTCTATTAATCTTCCATTCGAACACAAAAAAAAATTAAAAAAAATTATTTTCTATTATTTTTGTTTTAGTTTCATCGTGCATATTAGGGTTTCATCTTGTGTGCATACATTGCTAACCTAATCTAAGGGCACTCTACTATCTCAGATCAGGGCAGGATTTCATCACCTATCCTGAGCCCATAACAACCACCTTTTCATCAAACCTAAGCCTAATTAAAACTAATTAGAAACCTAATGCAGCTTACGGATACCAAAAAGGTCGGCTTCCAAGTATTGTGTGAAAGTTAATGCACCCAATCCTTTGATTATCTCTTAAATCTGGTGTCAAGGCTAGAGGTCTAGAGGCAAACGCCCTAAGTGGTCTCATGGTTTTTAATTAGGACCCTATGAGAGCAGGGGGAGCCTCCCACGACCCCACCTCTTACCTAGCCAGTGGATAGGGTAATTGCTGAATTGGTTGTAAATTGAGCTGACCCATTCTACTTGAGCTCTAGGTCTAGGAAACCCTAGTTCAATTTTTTGTGTGTGTGCATTGCATGGCCACTAGATCATGTACGCCATACCAGCATACTCAGACTCAACCCAATCCACCCATGGACTCTAACATGGAGGCTTGGATGAGATCTATAACTGAGCAATTTAGACCGCTTAATATAAGGTTTGACTAGATGGAGTGAGACTAGGTAACATTGAGGAAGCCCAAGCGACTCATTCAGATTCTAAGACACCTACTTCCCCAGGTCCAAGTTCTGAGATACCTATACCCATTCCCCCAGGTCTAAGAGCCCAGCATAGGGAAATCACTCCTGACCCTATTCCTAGGTGCCAAATCACTGATGTGAATGATCAGGAAGAAAGGATCCTTAGGAACATTAGACTTGATGCACCCACTTTTGATGGAAGTTTAGATCCTAAGGTTTATACTGTTGGGAGAGTGACATGGACCAGTACTTCGAATGGTACGAAATGTTGGAGGAGAGAAAATTCAAATTTGCTAAACTTAGATTAGTCCAACAAGCTAGATTGTACTAGGGTAATGTGGAACGACTGACCGACAAAGAGGAGTTATGCCTATAGACACATGGAGAGCAATGAAGACAAAGCTTAGGAAAAAATACCTACCATTCCCCTATGAGAAAAAATTGTTGGATCAATGGTAAAAGTTGACTCAAGGTAACAAATCTATGGCTGACTATATAGCCAAATTTGATGAGTTTGTTATGAGGTGTAGCATAGTCGAGTCAGAAGTTGTTACTCTATCTAGGTTTAGAGCAGGCTTACACGAGGATATCTAAAGAGAATTATTCTTAAGAAAAATTCATGATTTAGAGCAAGCCTACTAGATTGCTAGGAATTGTGAACGATTTCAGAGGAGTTTTGTTACCTACCGACCTGGGTCTAGTGGTTCAACACCCTTGGAAATAACCTAGCATGAGCCGATTTCCAAATAGTCGACCCAATCCTTCCACCCAACCAGCTCGCAAGGAAGACAAAGAAAAGGCACCCATAGTCTAAAGGGATAAGAACCAAGCTACACAATGTTTTAGGTGCCATAAGACTGGTATTATGCTGCAGAATGTCCAGTACAAACTTTACATATAGGAGAGTGTGAAGAAGAGAACTTAGAAAATATTGAAGATGTGAAGAAGAAATATATGAAGCTGAAGAAAATTTGGTAGAAGAATATGAAGGTGATGAAGAGCCTATAGAGTCATCTGATCTACTAGTAGTTAGGTGTATTCTATCTTCGACCAAGAAGAATGAGGACTGGCATAGGATGAATATCTTACAGAACTTCATTAAGTTAGGAGACAAAGTTTGTAAGATTATTATAGTAGCGGAAGTTGTGTTAACAACATATCTACCAATGCTGTTAAGAGCTTAGGTTTACCCACCGTGCCACATCCTAGCCCATATAAGGTATCCTGGATTGATGTAACATCTATTCCTATTATGTCACAATGTTAGGTCCTAATCTAAATTCAATCTTACCAAGAAAAAGTATGGTGTGATGTGATTCCAATGGGGGTTAGTAGCATCATATTTGGTAGACCATGGTGTTATATGACCATGATGCTACCCTTTTTGGCCGAACCAACTCATATTCTTTTAAACACCATGGAAAGAGAATTGTTATCAATTCGACCCCACCTAAAGACAATATTAAAAGAGGGTCTAGTCATTCAAGAGAGAAAGATTTATGATTGAATTTAATTACTGCAAAGGAGTTAGAACACGAGATCACTGGATGTTCAATAGTTTGATTTTAACTCTAAGGAAGTTAGTGATGAACCCCAGAAAGAAAATCCTAAAGAGATTATAGAATTCCTGAAAGAGTTTAAGGATGTATTTCCAGAAGACCTCCCTGATTACATACCACCATTAAGGGACGTACAATATGCTATAGATTTAGTCCCATGAGCTACCTTGCCAAATCTACCACATTATAAAATGAACCCTACCAAACATAAGAAATTACAGAGGCAAGCTAAGGATCTTCTTAGAAAATTATTTATTAGAGAAAGTGATAGGGGACCCGAAACCCATCCGGGTTTTCTTTTTCATTTTTTTAATTTTTTATTTTTTAGTTTAAAAATACTTATCCAAACTATTCCTCTTATTCCCATTATCCTTACCTTATCCCGATGTTATTCCCAACTTATTCCAAATCTAATCCTATCTTCTTCAACCTCCACGAAATCACAAAGAGTTCATTTTTCCAATTTTTTTTGCCCCACCAGTCCCCGATCCGCCGTGCCCGACCCCCGACTGCCCCCGCCGGACCGCCGCCAATGCTCGCTGGCCCCTGCCCTTGCCGGAGAAGCCACCACCGCCACCCACGTATGTGGGAAGATGAACAGACACGAGAGGCGTCCGTCCGCCCACCTGTGGCCGTGCCGCCCTGCGTCACCGCCGGCCTACTGCCCGCCACCGTTCTCGCCGCCCGCCGGCCCCCGCCCGTCCGCAGGTGGGGTCCGCCGCCGCCAACGCCTGTGGGAAGATGAACGAACGCGGGAGGCGTCCGTTTGCCCCATGCGTTCGTGTGACACCATCGCCGTGCCACCCTGCTACCGTCGCCCACCTGCCGGTGCACAGCTGTGCCGCCCCTCCGCTGCCCGCTGGGCCGGCCACCGGAGATCCCCGCTTGTGGCTCGACCGAGAGAAGCTTTGGCACGCTTCTCAAAGCACCCCAAGGAAAGGATGTTCTGCACGATTTTTGGAGCTGCACGATCTTCAGGGCCGCATGATTTCTAGAGCAGAGGGAGATTTCAAAATTCAAATAACAGAAATTTATTTGGTATTTTTTCATAATTTTAATGTGGGTTTAAAATGGAAATTTGGGATTTGGGTTTTGAATTTGAATTCAAATCTAGGGAGGATTTCAGGAAATTTTATTTTTGAATTTCAAAAGAGATATGGGCATCTATAAATACCCATACTCCTCTTGTAATAAACTAGTTGATGAAAATGAATTTTTGAGAGTGTTTTTCCACTTGTGTGTGGTTATGGGTTGAGGCCCGTTTGCCTTCATCGTTCGGGACGTCAAGGGGTGTGAGACCCCAACTTGCCTTCGTCCTTCGGAATGTTGAGGGGTATGAGGCCCCAACTTGCCTTCATCCTTCGGGACGTCGAGGGGTGTGAGGCCCCAGGTATCCCCATTCTTTTCTCCCATCTTCATGTCTCTCCCTGTTTCCTCTCGTGACCATGAGATTCATCCTAGCGCCTCCAAGTATCGAGGAAGGCTTAATGCCTTAGAGGTGAGAGGTCTCTTCGTTAGGATGAGTCCCAAGGTCCATGAGTTCCAGTCTGCTGTCTCCCATCCCCGTCCTTCCTTCACCACCTCCGCCAAGAAAACTGAAAATCAAAAGAGTTTGGCTATTTTAGGACTTTCAGGGTCGTCCTATCCTAGTCCCGAGAGGCTTCTTAGCCCTCCCACGATCCTTGGTTTGCTTTAGGTTTTTTTTTCCATTTCTGAATAAACCCAGGTTTATGTGTCCACCATCACCACATCAGAAAGTTTAAGCCCTTATGCTATTCCAGCTCTATTGACCCCTAAGAAAGATGGCACTTGGAGAATGTGTGTCGATAGTAGAGCCATCCATAAAATAAAGGTGAAATATAGATTTCCAATACCTCGACTTGATGACATGTTGATATGTTGGCTGGTGCTACCATCTTTTCAAAGATTGATTTTAAGAGTGGCTATCATCAGGTTAGGATTAGACCCGAGGATGAATGGAAAACTGCATTTAAGACTAAGGATGGCTTATACAAATGATTAGTGATGCCTTTTGGCTTAGCGAATGCACCTAGTACATTTATGAGGATTATGACTCAAGTTCTGAAAGCTTTTATTGGAAAATTCATAGTGGTTTATTTTGATGACATCCTCATATATAGTAAAACTAAGAAGGATCACATTGACCATCTTCGACAAGTATGTCAAGTTCTTAGAGGAGATAATCTTTATGCAAACTTGAAGAAGTGTAGGTTTATGACCCCTAGGGTTATTTTCCTAGGTTTTGTAATGACTGCAGAAGGAGTGTCTGCAAATCCTGAGAAGATTAAGTCCATAGTTGAGTGGCCTATACCTAAAAATGTATATGATGTTCGTAGTTTTCATGGGTTAGCCACCTTCTATAGGAGATTTATTCGAGAGTTTAGTATGATTGTCACACCTATTACTGATTGTATGAGGAAGGGAGCTTTTGAATGGTCTAAAGACGCCAAAAAGGCCTTCCAAGAAATTAAGGACAAGATGCCACAAGCCCCAATTCTAAGATTACCGGACTTTTTGAAAGTTTTTGAAGTTGCTTGTGATGCCTCGGGTGTAGGAATTGGAGGATTCTTGAGTTAGGAAAATCACCCGGTTACTTTCTTTAGCAAGAAATTAAATGATGGTAAATTGAAATATTCAACTTATGATAAGGAATTATATACGGTAGTCCAAGCCCTAAGGTATTGGAGACACTATTTGCTATCGTTGGAGTTTGTGCTTTACTCGGACATGAAGCACTTCGATTCCTTAGCTCGCAAAAGAAATTAAATCCTAGGCATGGAAAATAGGTTGAATATATTCAGGCCTATACTTTTATTTTGAGACACCAATCGGGTATTGATAACCAGGTTGCTGATGCACTTAGTAGATGACTTATGCTTTTGAATTGTGTTAGTACTAGAGTTATGGGATTTGAGAAATTGGGGATGAATATGAGAATTGCATTGACTTTAGTGAAATTTATAAGGCAGTTTAACAAGGACCATCTATTTCATATAGTGAATATACTATTCAAGATGGTTATCTTTTAGGGGGAGTAAGCTATGTATTCCTAATACTTTCCTTAGAGACTTCTTAATTTTGGAACATATGCAGGAAGTTTAGCTAGATACTTTAGTAGAAATAAGATAATTTTAGCACTGTAGGACCAATTTTCTTGGCCAACTCTTAATAGAAATGTTGCCCAAATCATAGCTAGATATCAAACTTGTGCTGTTGCCAAATAGCAAAAGCAAAACACTGGCTTATATACCCCACTTCCTGTACTGGATTGTCTAGGGCAAGATCTTAGCATGGACTTTGTTCTTGGATTTCCTAAAAACACAAGGAAACATGATTCTATTTTTGTTATGGTCGGTTTTCAAAGATGGTGCATTTTCTACCTTGTTCCCAAACCTATGATGCTTCTAAGGTTGCTAAGTTATTTTTGAATAAAGTAGTTAGACTACATGGTTTATCTAGGACCATAGTATCTGATAGAGATGCATGATTCACCAGTTATTTCTGAAAAATATTCTGGCATTTATTAAAAACAAAACTCAAATTTTCTTTCTTATCATCCTCAAACTGATGGCCAGACTGAGGTTGTGAATCGCAGTCTAGGAAACTTACTTAGAAGTTTAGTTGGAGAAAATACTGCCAATCAGGATCTATTACTGTCTAGGGTTGAATTTGCATATAATAGCTCAGTTAACAGATCTACTGGAAAAGGCCCGTTTGAAATTGTTCGTGGAACAAGCTTAGAAAGCCTTTAGATCTTATTCCATTACCCATCCATGAATGCACTTCAGAGTCTGCAGAGTCATATGCTGAACATATTAGGAAATTGCATAAGGAAATAAATAAAAAAATCAAAAAAGCAATGAATCATATAAACATATAGCTGATCCAAGAAAAAGACTCAAAAAATTCAATGAAGGAGACTTTGTTGTGGTTAGACTTCGACCTGAATGGTTCCCACCTAGAATCATGAAAAAGTTACACGCCCGTAATGCTGGACCATACAAAGTAGTTAAGAAAATTGGACCTAATGTCTACGTGCTTGAGTTACCACTTGAACTAGGCATTAGTTCTACTTTCAACATTTCAGACCTTGTAGAGTATAATGAGCCAACATTGATAGCTGGAGCCTTTTGGGCCTGATCCCATCCTTGAGAGTGAGCCAACCCATAAGTGTCCACCAGCCAAACTACTAGAGCGAAGAGACAGGATTGAGCGGATCTTGGATGACAAGATTATCGCTACTCGAAGCAAAGACTATCAACAATATATGGTTCGTTGGCAAGGATGACCAGTGACTGAAGATTCTTGGATTACTAGAGAGGATTTACAAAGGATTAATCCCAACTTACTAGAACACTATCAAAGTAGAGTTGATCCATACTCGACAAGGTCAAATTTCTCCCACCCATGGAGAATTAGTGCAGACACCAGGGCCAGAAGAAAATGACAGATCAATTCTACATCCCTGTGGATCACCTGTGACTAAGCCCTAAATCCCAATTCAATCAAAACCTGTATACAAATCCTATTTATCAAGTTGAGTCAAACCCTATTTACCAAGTTCAGTTAAGTCAGTATTTAATTTTTGGTTTGTGAGATTATGCCTTTCATTCAATTTGATCAAGTTGGGTTTAGAATTAGACCTTTTAATTAGTTGATTGAGTCATGTAATTAGTTACTTTAATTGATCCTGTAATACAAGAGGAGACCCAAATTAAGACACCATGTGCCAACACAATTCAAGTCATGCCAACCAATTCTTGGCACCACATGATAGGTCATCAAGGCACCACATCACTTTCTTGGATGCCCATGCCATGTCACCGTGCCATGTCACCTACCACATCATCATGTTATGCCACCTCACCATCCCACATGACATCAGCTTGGTCGGCCACAAGGAGAATCAAAGTTGGCGCCAATTCAAGAAACCCAAGAGACCATGAAACCAGGTGTTTAAGTTGCAAGGGAGTTTCATACTTCAGGAATTCAAGAATTCCTCCAAGGTCAAAGTTCCTTCATATGAAAATTCTACATTTCAACATAAATTTCCAACCAAGACATTCATCTTAGCCACCCATCATTGATCCATCATCAAGATTCTTGTCACCCAAAGAGATGGAGTCCTACACTTCATGTCACCAGCTTGGATGAAGACAATCTAATGATGTTGCCCAACCGAGAAGAAGCTTAAGAGCAACTCAAAAGCAAGAGTCCATGATGCCAGATGGGGATCTAGAGGTCTTTGTTGTCCAAGGGAAGCCAGCTCTAGGAGTTCATGCTCTTTCAGCAAGAACTCTACAATTTGTATCCCACACTCATCTTGTAATTGGTCTATAAATCCCACCCCTAAACCCCCCTTGTATGACATATATTTTATGAATAAAGAGAGTTTTTTCTTCAATTCCTTTGCCAAGAGGGCGTCAAACTCCAAGAGGGAGGGGGTGTGAGGTCCCAAGGCATGAGGACCAGCAATACAACCAACCATCAAAAACCCTAGCCACCATCTTCCAAGCTTTCTTCTCTTCCTCCTCTTTCAATTTCCTTCTTCCTTCCACGCCCTCTAACTTGAGTGTTTGTGAGTGTTTGCAGGTGATTAAGATCTAAAGTAAAGGTTTTCCTTCCTTTGGAACCGAGTTCGTTGCAGATCGAAGCCCAATGAACGAGTCTTAAAGTCTTACCGCAAAATCCTAGAGTGCTGAATCAGATCCACTTCTAGAGTAAATCATTGTTGGTAATTCTAAACTTTTCCTTTCTCTTTAGTTATGATTTGTTGAATATAGGAACCCTAGTTTACAGTGATTTCTTAATCACAAAGTCCTGTTTCTTAGTCTACTTTATCTGATTTACATTGCAGGTTGCTATCTAGTCAACTAGTCAAATTCTATTGCTTACTTTGAGTCTCTTTCCTGATAATTCCAAAAATTAATTACTGTTTAATCTTAGATAATTAAATATAGAATTAGTAGATTAGCTTTGCATCATCCCGTCTTGCATCACCGACCCTGGATGGGAGCTGACCTTGACGGGGGGCTCGCCCTCGGAATGCATGAGCATGACCTTGGCCGGGAGCTCGACTTTGAATGGGCGCTAACCTCGATCGGGGGCTCGTCCTCGAAACACATGAGCACATCTCAGTCAGAAGCTCGACCCTAGATGGGAGCTGACCTCGGCTGGGGGCTCGCCCACAGAATGCATGAGCACGACTCGACCGGGAGCTCGACCATGGGATGGGAGCTAACCTTGGTTGGGGGCTTGCCCTCAGAATGATGAGCATGGCCTTGGCCTGGATCCTGACCCCGGATGGAGCTAACCTTGACCAGGGGCTCATCCTCGAAAAGCATGAGCATGACCTCGGCCGGGTGCTCGACCGTGGATGGGAGCTGACATCGACTGGGGGCTTGCCCTCTACTCTTCATTTGGTCACCACATCCATATGGCATTTTCTACCAGCGCGGCAACCAGCATGGGCTCCACATTAGTAGTTGTGCCACATCAATCACCAACTATATTTTCTGTAGATCTTGCCTAAAGAAATTTTTATTGTCCTACTTGATTTGATTGATCATTAGTTATATTCTCCAAGTGGCTACAATTTTTTTCATTAAATTTTAAACTCGAGCCCCTTCTCCAAAAAAAGGATGCACTTGATTATGGTTAGCATTCAGCTTATTGATCACATGTTATACTATTTTTTCATGAGGAGGTATTGCTCTTATGAACTTGAATGTTAAGGGGTGATGGCAATGTTGTCTAGTTCTATATGATAATTTCTGGGGCTGTATCTTCTATATGATAATATAACTCATTTCTAAGCCTCATTTCCAGCATAAATGTGCAGTTATATTTGGTTACGTAGATCCATTGTGAGAACTTAGGCTAGTGGGCCATTTTTGGGCCAAAGTCGGCAGACCTAGTCATGGACCATTTTTGGGACAAAGTCGGTAGACCCAGCCAACTTTAATCCAAGCCAAAAGAAAAAAAAAGAAGAAAACCAAAACAGGCAACTTTGTCCCCTACTTTTTTGAGTGAAAAGCTTACCGTAAAGATCGACAAGGCTGCCATGGAGGGAAGGGAGAAGGTCGGAGGAGCATCGATGGTGGGCTAAACTCTCGGATGGTCGGATTTATCCACAAGAAGCCAAGGGTTATCTCCTCCAAACCCCTCTTTAAATCTTTCCCCACATCGCCCTCCATATTACCGGAATCCAAGCTCCACCATCGCCTTCTCCTTCATCTCTGGCGATCATGGAGTCACTAAAGTCGAGCTTCTACTATCCGGAGATTTCATCTTCCTCCATTAGGTCTGAAAACTTTGGAACCATTTGGCCCTTCCTGCTACCAAAAACTGAGCTTATCAGCTACATCATCGCCATTGTCAGCCCTCACGGTAAGTTTTTTTCCTTCCTTAATATCTTATGGTTTTGGGTGTGGTCATGGTAGCAACAAGGGATGGAGCACCATCTTCTCTTTCCTCCCTTCTCTCGATTCCTTGTTGGCGATCGATCGCTGCCAGTAGCACCACCCCAACCCCACCTCTCCATTCGGCTATGCTCCAGGGAACCACTCTCTTGAACCCCCTTCCCCTTCCTCGATGGATCGTGGAAGGCTTGTTCAGGCCGAGCCAAAAGAAAAGAGAAGAAGAAAAGAAAAGAAGAAAAGAAAAAAAATAGAGGAGAGAGAGAAGTAAAGAGAAAGAAAGAGGAGAGATAAAAAGGGAGAGAAAGAGAAGAGGAGAGAGAGGAGAGAGAAAGAGGAGAGAGAAGAAGAGAGAAAAGAGAAAGAGGAGAGGAAGAGAGAGAAAGATGAGAGAGAAAGGGGAGAGAAGATGAGGAGAGAGAAGATAAAGAGTATAAATAAATAATTAAATATTTAAAAATTGAGATCCAAATTTTGTGAGAGCAATTGATTGGACATTAATCAAAGGGTACTTAGACTATTTCGTTGTTGATTAACCTAATTCCCATCGATCAGATCTAAATAGATATCTAAATTGAGCCTAGCACTAGATCAAATCAAAAAATCATTTTCTTTATTTTTTTTCTTGGATTAAGGATTAATTATTTAAATAACTTATTTTGTCAAAGCTTTCATTGCTTTTATCAATAAAGGAGTACCAAGGATCTTGGGTTTGAGTCACGTGTTTGTGATAGAATCAATGTTCTATAAGTTATCTCTACCCCTAGTATATTTTACCATGTTTGATTCGATTTAAAGGTTTAATTACTGTTAAGTTATTCAAATGAGTACTTTATATATGCTATGCATGGACATATTTTGGCAAAATGTTGAGTTAAATATATATTTATTTAGAAAATGATTGTATTAGTTTGTATTAAAAAATTGTTGTTTGTTGGTTGTTATACTTTCTAGTCTAACTATAAACACATGAGTTAAGATCTAGTCTCCTTTTGTACCTCCAAAGGGGCGATCACTAGCACATGACCGGTAAACAGTATGTGTAGTTATGAGCTAGTTTCTTTTCGGGCCTAGCCAATGGGATGATTGCTGGTACATGCTAAGAATGCATGTTATCTCGTGTGATTTAGAGCTAGTATCCTATTGGGCTTCTAGTGGGGCGATCACTGGTACATGACCGATGGACAATATGCACGGTCAGGATCTAGTCCCTTTTTGAACTAGTCACGGGCCGATCATGGTTCGTAGTCAGAGGAACTAGGAGAGTGAAGTGGGAATGGATGGCCATCCTTGGTTGTTTTGTTTTGAAAATGTATTGTTGATAACTATGCATTATAAAAATTCATGTTGATTGTGCTTTATGAAAATGTTATGTTGATTGATTTGACTTATTTTATCGATTTATGTTCTATGAATAAATATTAAATTTTATATTTTATAAACTAGAAGTTATGACAACTTACTGGGTTCGTGTAATTTATTATATTTTTCTTTCTTTTTTAAATGCTACGGAGTAGTTGGGGCTCGAGGTCATATTGTCAAAAGCTTAAGAAATTGGAGGAAGTTTCGATAAATTTGACTTATCCTTTATGTTTAGTGGTCATGAAGCCGGATTCACTATAATTTAATTATTATTTTAGTATTTTGAAGAATTTGAAAGTTAAAAGCTAGGCCTTACATATTCAATAGGATTAAATCCTAAGGATATGTGATAGTCTCGTATGCCTAGCTCAGGCCATAGGCTGGGGTGTGATAGATTTAATGGTATTAGGGCATTAGTTAATAAGAGTGGACTAGAATTAGGATTTTGATTGAATATCTAAGATAATTATCAATGATGTGGCAACATCCGCTGACGTGGAGTCTGACATGGCAACATCCACTTATGTGGAGCCTACACAGCCAGCTAATGATCGCATGGGTGGGCCCACCACCTGGATGTGGCCCCTGGATGGAAGGCTGAGGCGAGCCACCTGCCAAGGTCAGTTCCCAACCGGGGTCGAACTCATGAAGTGAGCCCCTGATCGGGGTCAGCTCCCTGCCAGGGTCATGTTCGTGGGACTGAAGTCAGCCCCCTTGTCGAAGTTATCTCCCAGCCGAGGTCGAGCTCGAACTGCTGAAGCGAGCCCCCTGCTTGAGGCTAGCTACCAACCAAGATCATGCTCATACCATTGAAGCGAGCCCTCTACATGATGCCAGCGCCTGGCCGAAGCAAAGCTCATAAAGTCGGCTCCTCCAATCAATGCAGAATTCATAAAGCAAGCCCTCCATCCGAGGCTAGCTCCCAGCCGGGGTCGAGCTCACGGGTGAAATGATGTCAGCTCCCTACAAGGTCGAGCTCATGTTGCCGAAGGAGGACCCCCTCGTGAGGAAATCCTTCCAGGACACACAAAGGCCAAAATTCTTGCTAGTAACGGAGGAGGGAAAGATCAGCGAGAATTCAAACCGCGGTCCCTATCTACCTGTAGTCCCTGAGAATGGTGCATGCCCTGCCACCAGTGCCAGTTCTGCAACATGTCTCCCGTATGCTCTGAACAAGGCAAGCCTTGTCAGACTCGGGATCTAGCCATACGTCACCACATCCTCCCCCATACGGTCGGGGGATGTTGGCTCACACGGTGCTAGACCCAGAGTTCCCCCAAAAAGAGAAACATGTCGAAGCCACAGGCCCTGCAACACCTGGACGGTCCCTCCAGAAATGGAAATATCCCATCATGGCATGGGGCTTGGTGGCTCAGTGCCTGCCCCTCATAAGCAAAATGACATCCCCAACGAAAAAAAAGAGGGGCCGAAAGGAGCAAGGTAAGAAAGGTAAGAGGCAGACATAGGAGGAGCAGGGGGGAGAGGCAAGTGAGCAAGCCCGTTGAGAGCTCAGCGACCAAGGAGTCGACCGAAGAACCTCCCCACTCCCGACTCTCCATTCCTTTGTTCTGCCATCAAGGCATCGTTATCTTGCTCTTTATATTATTTGAATTCTTTATCATATCACCCCCTAAGGCGAGTGTTGGGGATCCAGTGCACCATAGCGGAAGTGTAATTTCAAAATGATGAAATTGGTACCATAATCCCTTAGCCAAGATCTCCTTATTCAGGATTAAAACATATAATGAACATACAAACTTATATTGTTAGAATTAGGGTACCAACCTGTAATCGCTAATTCCAATAAAGTTTGATGTTGAAGGGGCTGATTTAATCCACCAGGCGTCCAAATGTCCACCCTCCAATGTTGATCCACAAGATGATTGATCAAGATGCAAGCTTCTTTGAAATTCCTTCACTTGAATTCTTATCCTAGAACTCAAGAGGACTATGGCTTTAAAAATTCACGGTAGGGGCTCCTTACTTCCTTTCTTTCTTCTTCCTCTCCCTTTCTTAAGACCTTGTCCTAAGAATAAAACTCTTGTCTTGAAGGAGGAGAAGGATTTAAGACACTAATGTCTTAAAGTAAAGGAAATAGAAACAGAGTAGGAGTTCTTTTCCTTTACCGATCAAGAGATTCTTCCTATCTCTTGTTTTGGACTTGAGTTTCAACAGAGAAGAGAACTCTGTAAGAGGGAAACTCTCTGTGTCCTAAACAAGCTAAGGAGGAATCAGTTTCCTGGAAAGAAAAGAAAATAAAAATAAACTCTGTTGTTCATTAGTCATACACCCGAGACCTCTGTTGTTTAAATAGATTACAGAGAGATGTCTTCTCGAAAGAACACAACTCTCCGTAAACATCATTCCACTTTGTCTCACACCCCTTCCCTATTTCTCACGCCCCATTCTCCCATCTCACGGCCTTCCAGATTAAATCCCATGGCTTTTCTTAAAGGAAAAATGGTGGTGTTTTAAAAGGAAAGGGGTCGCGACTTTTCATCTCCGAAGAGATGTTATTTCACGCGCCCGGGAAGAGTTAGCGCATTCCTTCTTTCTTAAAATCCAATCAGCCATTGGGTTCCCATCCAAGGGGGGAGAGATGGTGCGCTAATCATTAAGAAAGGAGGCCGCCCCATCTTAATTCATCGGAGAATTAAGCGGGGCACGCCAAGAGTCCATGCGCCATGGACTCTTCCAAATGGCGCGCCAAGAGTCCATAAGCGCATGGACTCTTGGCATTTGGCATGGAAAAGCAAAGGGGGCGGGTGGGGAGGCTAGCCTAGTTACATGGCTAGCCAATAGGGTTAGCCATAATCCTATTTTCACAATTAGGGTCTAATTAGGTCCAATTAGAACCCAATTTGAACCAATCCGGAACCCTAATTCGAATCTGATTCGAATAGAAGCTAGGGTTTGCAACACCTGCTAGAGTGTTATCCTGCAAAGATGATTTAATTCCAAATTAAACTCTTGATCAATCCTCTTAAGTGTGTGACCCATTGGGTTCCACATCTAGCCAGCAGTGGGTTCGAATACAAGTTGACCTAATTTGATTAGAACTCTTTCTAATCGATTTAGGTCAAACCGGGCTTACCCGATTTGATCAATTAGGACTCTTCCTAATAAATGATCTTTGAATTTGATCAACCCACAAGACAAGATTGACGTCTAGCAACGTGTCATGTCTACCCGGAAGATATGGAAATTCTGGTGAAATACCAAAAATTATCCTTCAGTAGAGAGTTACCGTACAATTAAATCTTTCGATCAGCATGCACCCAAAAATATAATTAAGGATATAGATATATGTCAAATCCAATATTATATTTATTTCTATCTCAATCTTATATCGATGATTCAATTATCTTGATATTAAAAACCATTTCTAATATCTTTACTTTGATCAAAAATTCCCTGAATCATCATCCGATTGTTAACTAGCTGGATGCAATCTCCTCTTACTAAGAGTGATTGATTCTTTGTTGACCTACTCATTACCTTCATATCCAATTCACCATTCCCAGTATCAATCTTGTGCATGACTCAGTGTCATGATTAGGATTGAACCAAAGAATGGGTTCATGTACATAAGGTACTTATGGCAGTCTCAGGTCAAAAGATTACTTGTACCACTCCCACTATGAGAACCTTCTATTGACATGTAGCTAAGACTCCATTAGATGTTCTCAAGTTGGATAATATCAGTGAACTCATTCTCCAATGAGCACCCACATCCCAGTATTAGTGTCATACACAAGTGACTGTGAGAGCAGTCACCCTTTCCAGTATACATGGGATGTGCTAGTCTTACCGGAAAACCCTGATCCCCTACTCAGGGTTTCTTTGACTAGGAATACTTTAGATTAAGGTTTTAAGATTTTAGGTCTCACTGGTATGATCTCATCATAACCCTAAAATCATAGCCCTAATCTATGGGGTTCATCATATAATATAAACACAGCGTATGATGAAAAATAATGCCTTTATTTAGAAAATTGTCAATTACAATGGTTTGAGAGATACAACATAGACTGGCTTGTAGGGCATATCCCTTTCGATCTCCCACTTGCACTAAAGCCAATCGCCTTTAAATCTTAATCCCATACACTCGAGGTGGCGATCAAAATCTAGCTGTGGTAGAGCCTTAATGAACGGGTCTGCTACATTATTCTTTGTATCAACTCTATTTATGTAGACATCTTGTCTCTCTACTATTTCTCGGATGAGATGGAAGCGTCTCAGAATGCGCTTGGACTTATGATGAGCTCTTGGTTCCTTAGCTTTAGCAACAGCCCCAGTGTTGTCACAGTAAAGTGGCACCAGGTTTTCAATTTCAGGAACAACACCCAACTCTGTGATGAACTTCTTCATCCAGACTGCTTCCTTGGCGGCTTCACTAACAGCTATGTATTCTGCCTCTATGGTTGAGTCAGCTACAGTCTGCTGCTTGGTACTCTTCCAACTCACTGCTCCACCATTTAGGGTAAAAACATATCCTGAAATGGATTTGCTATCATCAGGGTCTGATTGAAAACTAGAATCAGAATAAGCTTCTAGTTTAAGATCAGAACAACCATAAACCAGAAAAATATCCTTAGTCCTTCTTAGGTACTTAAGAATATTTTTAACTGCTTTCCAATGATCCTCTCCTGGATCAGCCTGAAACCTACTGACAATGCCTAAAGCATATGACACATCAGGCCTAGTACATAACATGGCATACATTATGGACCCTATTGCCGAAGCATAGGGTATAGAATTCATTCTATTTCTTTCTTCATGTGTCTTAGGAGACATCCTTTTAGAAAGATGTATGCCTTGACTCATAGGAAGATAACCTCTTTTACTTCCATCCATGCTGAATCTTTTCAGCACTAAGTCAATGTACCTAGATTGGGATAAACATAGCATCCTCTTAGATCTATCTCTATAGATATTAATACCTAGTATATAGGATGCTTCTCCCAAATCTTTCATGGAAAACTGGTTTGATAGACAAACCTTGACTGATTGCAACATTGGGATATCATTCCCAATGAGGAGTATGTCATCTACATACAGAACCAAGAAGATTATGGCACTCCCACTAGTCTTCTTATAAACACAGGGTTCATCCACATTTTTGATAAAACCAAACCTTTTAATAGTTTCATCAAAGCAGATGTTCCAACTCCTTGAAGCTTGCTTTAATCCATAAATGTATTTCTTTAGCTTGCATACTTGATTAGGTTTATTTTTTGAAATAAAACCTTCTGGCTGTGACATGTAGACTTCTTCCTCAAGGAAGCCATTGAGGAATGCAGTCTTCACATCAATCTGCCAGATCTCATAATCATGATATGCTGCTATAGCAAGTAAAATCCGTATTGATTTGAGCATGGCAACAGGTGAGAATGTTTCATCATAATCAATTCCCTATTTATGTCTAAAACCTTTAGCCACTAATCTGGCTTTATAGGTTTCAACTTGGCCATCAGCCCCAATCTTTTTCTTATAGACCCATTTGCACCCAATAGGATTAATACCCTCTGGTGCATCAACCAAAGACCATACTTGGTTTACATACATAGAGTCTATTTCAGATTCCATCGCTTCTTGCCATCTATCTGAATCAGTACTCAAGATAGCTTCCGTATAGGTCAGAGGTTCAACATTTTGAATGACTTGGGCTTCATTATTTTCAATAATAAACCCATACCTCTCAGGTGCCCGTGGCACTCTATCAGACCTACGGGGAGGAGTTTTGTATTCTGGTTGTCCTAACTATATATTCTAATAGTTGAGAATTGTCTATCTGTGTTTCTTGTACTTCTCCAAGTTCAATAGTTCTACCATTGCCCTTTTCTAAAATGAACTCCTTTTCTAGAAAAGTGGCATGACTGCTGACAAAAATCTTTTGTTCAGTAGGATGGTAGAATAGATATCCTCTACCTTCTCTCGAATATCCTAAAAATAGACATTTATCCGCTCTAGGTTCCAACTTATGTCCAAAATTTCTTTTAACATAAGCTGGACATCCCCATACCTTGAAATATTTAAGATATGGTTTCTTTCCACTCCAAATTTCATATGGAGTACTAACAATGGATTTAGAAGGTACCTTGTTCAGAATGTAAACAGCAGTTTCTAGGGCATGACCCCAGAAGGAAATGGGTAAATTTGTGAAGCACATCATGGATCGTACCATATCTAATAAGGTACGATTCCTCCTTTCAGCTATACCATTTAGCTGTGGTGTATAAGGAGGGGTCCATTCAGAAAGAATTCCATTAACTTTAAGATAGTCTAAAAACTCCGTGGATAAGTATTCTCCTCCTCAATCAGAACGAAGAACTTTAATACTTTTCCCAGTTTGTTTTTCGACCATACTTTGATACTCCTTAAATTTATCAAAGGCTTCAGATTTATGTTTCATAAGATACACATATCCGAACCTAGATAAATCATCTGTAAAAGTGATAAAATATGAGTATCCTCCTCCGGCCTGAGTTGTCATTGGACCACATACATCAGTATGTATAAGTCCTAATAACTCAGTTGACCTTTCTCCATGTACAGTGAATGGAGTCTTGGTCATCTTACCCATGAGACATGATTCGCAAGTTCCTAATGATTCATACTCATAAGGATCAAGGAATTTTTCCTTATATAACTTGCTTATCCTAGACTCATTAACATGACCAAGTCGATGATGCCAAAGTAAAGTATCATTAAAGTCTTTTATTTTCCTTTTATTATTGACATGAAAAATACTATCATTGGAAGAAAGAGTTAAGAGCCCATTGCTAAATATGCCAGAACAAATAATTTTATTAGATAACATTATCGAGCAACCAGTGCTCGTTACATCCATTACATATCCTTGTTTTAATAACAAAGGAATAGATATAATGTTCCTAATAATCTTTGGCATATAGTAACAATTTTCTAACTCCAAGATCTTCCCTGAAGGCAACTTCAGAATATAGGTCCCTACAGCTTCTGCTTGGATGATATCACCACCAGCACCATAGAGATTGAAGTCGCCTTCCTTCAATACTTTAAGCTTGTGGAGGTCCTGCAAAGATTTGCATATATGGTAACCACAAGCGATATCCAATACCCAAGTATTTGATATAGATGAATTTAATGTCAATATAGTATGTATCTCATACATACCATTTGGTGCATCTGACGCACCAGGCTTCACAGTTGCAAGGCAAGCCTTGCAATTCCTTTTCCAATGTCCTGCTTTGCTGCAAAAGAAACAGGTTGACTGTTTTGAGGCCTTCTTTCCTTTCTTGTTCTTATTGATGCCACGCTTAGGGTTTAGCCTCCTACTAAAACCCTTTTTGCCTGATTTCTTCTTATTGGTCTTATCAACAAGAAGAAGTGGAGCCTTTTCTTTCTTAACATGGCTCTCTACTATTTTTAACATATTTAATAGCTCAAGCAAGGAAGTGTTCAGTTTGTTCATGTGATAATTCAAGACAAACTGAGAAAATGACTCCGGGAGTGATTGCAGGATTAAATCCTGATTCAGCTCCCCATCCATAATAAACCCTAATTGACCCAATCTGATGATTAAGTCAATTACCTTCAGGACATGATCCTGAACGGATGTACCCTCTGTCATCCTAGCATGGAATAACTGCTTAGATATTTCGTATTTAGCAGTTATGCTTTGTTCTCCATAAAGCTCTTTTAAATTGAGCATTATGGATTGAGTATCCATGCTTTCATGCTGCCTCTGTAACTCATTGGTCATAGAGGCCAGTATGATACACTTGACAGTGAGGGAGTCATTCTGCCACATTTTGTATATGGCCATATCTTCCTGTGTGGCATCATTCCCTAGTGGATTAAGACTAGGGGTATCGAGAATATAAGAAAGTTTTTCTGAACTCAGTATAATCTTTAAGTTTCTCAACCAGTCCACATAGTTTGGACCAGTCAGTTTGTTGGTATCTAAGATGCTTCGCAGTGATAATGAAGATGCCATTTATCTATATTTAATAAAGAATAATACATAAGCAAGCAACCATGAAATGACTTACATAATTAAATTAGGTCTTCAATTTAATTATGTCTCCCACTATTTTATCAAAAATCATAGCCCTCACCATGATAATCGAGAAGAACCCTGATCGGTTTTTCTTAGTGAGATTGAGATCCTAATAACTTATAAAAGATCTTGCAGATAACATAACAAATCTTTTGTAAGCTCAAAGGTAGGAAACTATTCCAATTATATCTCATATAATTCTCAAAAATAACTTGACCTCTAGAACATTATAAGTCTTGCAGAAAACACAACAAACCATAATGTTCTAGTTAAGTCATGACCCTTTCATTTCTATACAGTCAGTATTCAAATATAATGCCCTTGCAGATAACACAACAAGGCATTATACTGAATATACTGTAAGCATATCTATGCACTAGACCAATATTATGTCAATCATGATATTAGGTCTTTCAGATAACACAACAAACCTAATGTGGTTCATAACACAATAATGATCCAGTATGAAGGAAGGCCAATATATAGTATTTTTTTAACACTAAGCATTTAAGTCAAGATTTAAATATAATCAAATCGGCCAGGCAAGTGGAAGAGATGTGGGAGTCTCCCAGTTGATTTCCTAGACACCAATAAAAATTGGCCAGGTCAGTCAACGGAACCAATAAAAAACCACGATTCTCTTTACCTTCCCAGAACCACCTTTCTAAACACCGAATGATCAATTGTTCATCATGACTAATGATGCTTATTAGTTAAATATACTATGACTTAATATAATTTTAAGAAGAGGGCTTTATAAAATTGCCAGCACATTCTTATAGAACATATCACAATCATATCATTCTGATAAACATATATGTGCTAAGTGTGTCATCATACTAGGATAACCATTTACCACATAATGGATCCACCATTATGCCAGGGCAACCTTATTTCAGTATGATGACTTCAAAACTAATCATATCTCTATAATAATTAGGGTTTGAGTGAAAAACCCTAACTAGTGGCATACATCAAAACATTAATTATCATATATGCATCCCATAAATTATTCTAAGTGTATCAGCATTCAAGGGTTTAAAACCCTAATTGCGATACTACAACAAAAACACATAAATAATTTTCATATATTTTAACTATAATAAGGATGGCTCTAATACCACTATTGGGGATCCGGTGCACCGCAGCGGAAGTGTAATTTCAAAATGATGAAATTGGCACCATAATCCCTTAGCAAAGATCTTTTTATTCAGGATTAAAACATATAATGAACATACAAACTTATATTGTTAGAATTAGGGTACCAACCTGTAATCACTAATTCCAATAAAGTTTGATGTTGAAGGGGCTGATTGAATCCACCAGGCATCCAAATGTCCACCCTCCAATGGTGATCCACAAGATGATTGATCAAGATGCAAGCTTCTTTGAAATTCCTTCACTTGAAATCTTATCCTAGAACTCAAGAGGACTATGGCTTTAAAACATCAGGGTAGGGGCTCCTTACTTTCTTTCTTTCTTCTTCCTCTCCCTTTCTTAAGACCTTGTCCTAAGAAAAAAATGCTTGTCTTGAAGGAGGAGAAGGATTTAAGACACTAATGTCTTAAAGTAAAGGAAATAGAAACAGAGTAGGAGTTCTTTTCTTTTACCGATCAAGAGATTCTTCCTATCTCTTGTTTTGGACTTGAGTTTCAACAGAGAAGAGAACTCTGTAAGAGGGAAACTCTCTGTGTCCTAAACAAGCTAAGGAGGAATCAGTTTCCTGGAAAGAAAAGATAATAAAAATAAACTCTGTCGTTCATTAGTCAAACACCCGAGACCTCTGTTATTTAAATAGATTATAGAGAGATGTCTTCTCGAAAGAACACAACTCTTCGTAAACATCATTCCACTTTGTCTCACGCCCCTTCCCTATTTCTCATGCCACATCCTCCCATCTCATGGCCTTCCAGATTAAATCCCATGGCTTTTCTTAAAGGAAAAACCATGGTGTTTTAAAAGGAAAGGGGTCACGACTTTTCATCTCCGAAGAGATGTTATTTCGCGCGCCCGGGAAGAGTTAGCACATTCCTTCTTTCATAAAATCCCATTAGCCATTGGATTCCCATCCAAGGGGGGAGAGATGGTGCGCTAATCATTTAGAAAGGAGGCCGCCCCATCTTAATTCATCGGAGAATTAAGCAGGGCGCGCCAAGAGTCCATGCGCCATGGACTCTTCCAAATGGCGCGCCAAGAGTCCATAAGCGCATGGACTCTTGGCATTTGGCATGGAAAAGCAAAGGGGGCGGGTGGGGAGGCTAGCCTAGTTACATGGCTAGCCAATAGGGTTAGCCATAATCCTATTTTCATAATTAGGGTCTAATTAGGTCCAATTAGAATCCAATTTGAACCAATTTGGAACCCTAATTCGAATCCGATTCGAATAGAAGCTAGGGTTTGCAACACCTGCTAGAGTGTTATCCTGCAAAGATGATTTAATTCCAAATTAAACTCTTGATCAATCCTCTTAAGTGTGTGACCCATTGGGTTCCACATCTAGCCAGCAGTGGGTTCGAATACAAGTTGACCTAATTTGATTAGAACTCTTTCTAATCGATTTAGGTCAAACCGGGCTTACCCGATTTGATCAATTAGGACTCTTCCTAATAAATGATCTTTGAATTTGATCAACCCACAAGACAAGATTGATGTCTAGCAACGTGTCATGTCTACCCGGAAGATATGGAAATTCTGGTGAAATACCAAAAATTATCCTTCAGTAGAGAGTTACCGTACAATTAAATCTTTCGATCAGCCTGCACCCAAAAATATAATTAAGGATATGGATATATGTCAAATCCAATATTATATTTATTTCTAGCTCAATCTTATATCGATGATTCAATTATCTTGATATTAGAAACCATCTCTAATATCTTTACTTTGATCAAAGATTCCCTGAATCATCATCCGATTGTTAACTAGCTGGATGCAATCTCCTCTTACTAAGAGTGATCGATTCCTTGTTGACCTACTCATTACCTTCATATCCAATTCACCATTCCCAGTATCAATCATGTGCATGACTCAGTGTCATGATTAATTGAACCAAAGAATGGGTTCATGTACATAAGGTACTTATGGCAGTCTCCGGTCAAAAGATTACTTGTACCACTCCCACTATGAGAACCTTCTATTGACATGTAGCTAAGACTCCATTAGATGTTCTCAAGTTGGATCATATCAGTGAACTCATTCTCCAATGAGCACCCACATCCCAGTATTAGTGTCATACACAAGTGACTGTGAGAGCAGTCACCCATTCCAGTATACATGGGATGTGCTAGTCTTACCAGAAAACCCTGATCCCCTACTCAGGGTTCCTTTGACTAGGAATACTTTAGATTAAGGTTTTAAGATTTTAGGTCTCACTGGTATGATCTCATCATAACCCTAAAATCATAGCCCTAATCTATGGGGTTCATCATATAATATAAACACAGCGTATGATGAAAAATAATGCCTTTATTTAGAAAATTGTCAATTACAATGGTTTGGGAGATACAACATAGATTGGCTTGTAGGGCATATCCCTTTCAGCGAGGAAGTCTCCTAAGCTCTCTGTCTTAGAGATTTTCTATTTTCCTCAATCATCCCACTGACTTGATCATCGAAGTGTCCTCGTCAGAATCCTCAGCCCGGGTCTCCTCTAATTTGTAGGCCGCGCAGGCTTAAGAGCCGACGCCTCCAGGGGGAGAGCACTCTCAGCAGGAGGAGGAGGCACCCAACATGGCGATGACGTGCAGGATCTACAGGCCACAATGATCCGGGTGGCAAAGATTGGCACGCAAGGTAGGGGAGAAAGCATGACGGACTTGGGACCATAGATTAGCATGCCAGGTAGGGGAAAAAGCATGATGGACCTGGAGACCATAGATTCGCCCGCCAGGTAGGGGAGAAAGCATGACGGACTTAGCAACCATAGATTGGCATGCCAGGTAGGGGAGAAAGCATGGTAGACCTAGAGACCATAGATTGGCATGCCAGGAAGGGGATCCTAGCCAAAGCTAAGGATCCAAGCTCCCCGACCATAGGAGGTGACAGAAGTCACCCCCCCTGGGGGGCAGGTGAAAAATATGAGAGCTCCCTCCTAGGAGCCTGCCCAAAGAAAGAGAGGGAAGTCCAAACATTTCCTTGCACGTGGGGGTTTTCGTCATCTCCCGGGAGCCTAACGGGTAACTCTCTTCTCCACTGCCCTTGCATTATGAAAACTATAACCCAGTCCTATAGGGGAAGGCCATGCATCACCAATGAAGGGAAGTATCATGACCTCGCTCACGGTTGGGAGATGAAGGTGGGATGTCATCCATCGTGTGACCATAGCCAGACAGATCAACAAGAGATGGGGGCCTGACCCCGGGTGTAGCCCGTCGGTGGAAGACCGCACGCTACCACAATCCCCGAAATGGACCCCAGCGAGGGTGGCCGAGATCCGGCCAGATGAAGCCCGCTACCTTGCTGGCCTCGACGGTCGTGAAGCAGAAATGCGAGCAACTAAAGAAGGCACCTTCGGTGATGTAAATGTTCATTCCTATTATCTGAGTCCCTTTTTCGTGCAATTATGCCTTTCACCTGTGCAGGGACATTCCTATCTGACTCAAAGTCTGGCGGGCACCATATGGGCCCCCCATCAAGCCCACCTTCACCTGCTGAGCTCATAGCCCGTAGGTGATGGTGGGGCAACCCATCACCTATCGCAAGACTTACAACTCGGTGCTCTCCATCAACCATGCGGGCCCTCCACCAGGCCCATGCCTTCCACAATCAAGCTCATAGCCCGGAGGTGGTAACAGGACAACCTGCTACCTACCATGTGACTCACAGCTCGGCACCCCTCATCAATGATGCAGGCCCCTCCATCAGGCCCACACCTTTCTCAGCCATGCTCATAGCCCAGAGGTGGCACCAAGATGCCACCTACTGCGAGACTCACAGCATGGTGACTCCCAAACAAGCAAGGCCCTTCGTTAGGCCCGTGCTCCTTATAGCCGAGCTCGCAGCATGGAGGTGGCACTAAGTTACCGTCTACCCCGTACTTATAGTTCGGCATCCTCATCAACGATTCAGGCCCCTCCACCAAGCCCGCGCCTTCCTCAGTCATACTCACAGGCCGAAGGTAGCACAAAGATGCCATCTACCACGAGACTCATAGCATGGCAACTCCCAAACAATACGGGCCCCTCCATCAGGCCCGTGCCTTTCTCAACCGAGCTCACGGCTTGGAGGCAACGGTAGGGCAACCGCTACCTACTGCATGACTCACAGTTCAGCGCCCCTCATCAATGATGCGGGCCCCTCCATCAGGCCTGTGCCTTCCTTAGTCGAGTTCACAACCCAGAGGCGGCACTAAGATGTTGTCTACTGTGAGACTCATAGCATGGCGACTCCCAACAACACGGGCCCCTCCATCAAGCCTGCATCTTTCTCAGCCGAGCTCACAGCCCGGAGGTGGCACTAAGTTGCCATCTACTGTGTGACTCACAGTTCGGCATCCTCATCAATGATGCGGGCCCCTCCATCTGGCTCGTGCCTTTCTGAGCCGTGCTCATGGCTTGGAGGCGGCACTAAGGTGCTATCCATCATGAGACTCACAGCATGGCGACTCCTCATCTGTGAGCCAAGTTCGCTCCATTAGGCATGTGCTCCTCATCCAGAGCTTATAGCCCGAAGGTGGTGGCAGGGCAACCTGCTACCAACCGCATGACTCATAGTTCAGCGCCCTCGTCAACAATGTGGGCCCCTTCACCAGGCCCACGCCTTCCACAGCCATGCTCACAACTCGGAGACGGCACCAAGATGCGACATGAGACTTATAGCGTGGTGACTCCCAAACAATGCGGGCTCCTCTTTTAGGCCCGCACCTTTCTCAATCAAGCTCATAGCCTGGAGGTGGTGGCAGGGCAACCCGCTACCTACCGCATGACTCATAGTTCGGTGCCCCTCATCAACGATACGGGCCCCTCCATCAAGATCGTGCCTTTCTTAGCTGAACTCACAGCCTAGAGGCTGCACCAAGTTGTTGTCTACCTTGTGACTCACAGTTCGACATTTTCATCAACGATGCGGGCCCCTTCATTAGGCATGTGCCTTTCTCAGCCATGCTCACAGCCTAGAGGCGGCACCAAGGTGCTGTCTAACGAGAGACTCACAGAATGGCGACTCTTCATCAGCGAGCCGAGACTGCTCCATCAGGCCCGTGCTCCTCAATGCTGAGCTCACAGCCCAGAGGTGGTGACAGGGCAACTCGCTACCTATCGCATGACTCACAGCTTGGCACCCCAAATCAATGATGTGGGCCCCTCCATCAGGCCCGCACCTTCCATAGCTGAGCTCATAGCCCAAAGGTAGCACCAAGTTACTGTCTACCATGTGAATATAGTTCGATGTCCTCATCAACAATGCGGGCCCTTCCAACAAGCCTGTGCCTTCCTCAGCCATGCTCACAACGTAGATGTGTGGTGTGGGCACCAGGATCCGACAGAGGCTCCTCAACCCTCTGTGGATATCAGATTAGGGTTCCACTTCTTTGTGTCTTGTAATAAGGCTTCAAGCCTCAAATTTGTAATTGTCTTTTGCTTTGAATTGAGATTGTACCTTGATCAATTTGGGTCAAGTTAGGTCATGAGTCCTGTATTTGTTCGAGTCTGAGTTTGGACTGGGCCCAAGCCCAATTGAAGTCACTTTGGTTTTCTTCACCAAATCAAGTTCTGGTAGGCTAACCCACCCCTTCCACTTGGGATAGTGCCAACTCAGGTGCCACCTCAGCTACCTATGTGGCACCACATCAGCTGCCACTTAGGCATCCAAGAAGGGAAACAAAGTGGCACCCTCATGCTTTCCACATGCCTTGGACAACATTGGAAGGAAGAAACACCATCCCCCTCTTCCCTCCCCCACATCACGCCTTGTTCCATCAAAAGAGGGGCGTTGAAGATCCTTGAAGAAACCAAGCCTCAAAGCAAGCCCCCTTCCAAGCTTTCTTTCCAAAGTGTTCTTGCAAGGAAGGAAGGTCAAAGGACAAACTCCCCTCTTCAAGCCCTCAACCATGCAACGCCCATGAAGCTCTCCCTTGGTCGGCCTTGAATCAATCCAAGAAGATGGCCTTGAAGAGTCCATGGGAACACATCCCTCCAAGCAAGCCATGCCCCACTCCTTCTTCCAAAAATAAGCATGCTAAGGAAGGAAGTCAAGGGACCAATCCCCCTCTCCAAGCCTTTCCTCATGCCACGCCCAACCACAAGTTATATGGTCGGCCAAAGAGAGGGGATGATGGAAAATTTTGGGCGCCACCATGAATATTGTAATTTGAATTTCAAATGGGCATTGGGCGCCTATTTAAAGGACCCAATCCCTCCCTTGTAGAACTAATGAATGATTGAGTGATTAATAAAAAATTTGAGTTTCTTCCACCCTCCAATCATTGTCTCTTAGGCTAGGTTTAGGTGGAATTGCCTTCATCCCCAGGGACATCGAGTGGTGTGAGGCCACCTGTCCGTCGCCCCAGGGCATCGCAAATCCTTCATCCTCCAGGACGTCGCGTGGTGTGAGGCCACATTCCTTCATCCTCCGGGATGTCGCGGGGTGCGAGGCCCCAAGTTATCTCCGACTTCGACTTCAGAATCCAGCCGGACACCGAGCTCGAAGCCCCTTCCCAACTCTAGTTCATTTCCTTTTCGTGCATCTCCTCATTCCGCTGACCTTTCTTTTGTTTGCCTACAGGTCCACCCTGGCATCTCGGGCATTGGAGATAGACAGCTTTGCCATCGCGACCTCCCGACCCAAAGCCAGTGCTCCCACGGGTTCGACTGCTCGGGCACCCAGGCCGCATCCACCGAGTTGAGTAATCTCTGCACCGGGCGCTTCAAAAGTTTGAGGTTTGCCTTCTCTTTATCTCCTAAGTAGATATTGTAGGTCGAGCTAGTCCTACCGGGGTTTCTTAATCCCGGGGTCCTGTTCTCGTTCTTACTTTAGGGCTTTGAACTGCTAGCATAAGCTTCCATTACTGTTCTTCATATTTCTTATCTTTGCTTGTGATCGGGTTTTGCCAGGATCCGAGAGAGGCTCCTCAACCCTCTGTGGATCTCAGATTAGGGTTCCACTTCTTTGTGTCTTGTAATAAGGCTTCAAGCCTCAAATTTGTAATTGTCATTTGCTTTGAATTGAGTTTGTACCTTGACCAATTTGGGTCAAGTTAGGTCATGAGTCCTGTATTTGTTCGAGTCTGAGTTTGGACTGGGCCCAAGCCAAATTGAAGTCACTCTGGTTTTCTTCACCAAATCAATGTCTGGTGGGCTAACCCACCCCTTCCACTTGGTATAGTGCCAACTCAGGTGCCACCTCAACTACCTACGTGGAGCAACATCAGCTGTCACTTGAGCATCCAAGAAGGGAAACAAAGTGGCACCCTCATGCTTTCCACATGCCTTGGACAAAATTGGAAGGAAGAAACACCATCCCCCTCTTCCCTCCTCCACATCACGCCTTGTTCCATCAAAAGAGGGGCGTTAAAGATCCTTGAAGAAACCAAGCCTCAAAGCAAGCCCCCTTCCAAGCTTTCTTCCCAAAGTGTTCTTGCAAGGAAGGATGGTCAAAGGACACACTCCCCTCTTCAAGCCCTCAACCATGCAACACCCATGAAGCTCTCCCTTGGTCGGCCTTGAATCAATCCAAGAAGATGGCGTTGAAGAGTCCATGGAAACACATCCCTCCAAGCAAGCCATGCCCCACTCCTTCTTCCCAAAATAAGCATGCTAAGGAAGGAAGTCAAGGGACCAATCCCCCTCTCCAAGCCTTTCCTCATGCCACGCCCAACCACAAGTTATATGGTCAGCTAAAGAGAGGGGATGATGGAAAATTTTGGGTGCCACCACGAATATTGTAATTTGAATTTCAAATGGGCCTTGGGTGCCTATTTAAAGGACCCAATCTGATGCAGAACGAAAGATCTGATACCAAAAATGATGCAGAACAAAGAACAAAGAAGCGTATGCGGAAGTAAAATTAAGATTATTATTATTATTATTTTTTCTTCGGAAATTGGCTTCGACTCAAAGTAAAGTTAAACTAAGTTGATGGAAACTAGGTAAGGATTGAAAGAACAATTTAGAAGAAGCTAAGTTATCAGAGTAGTTCCGAAGTAACGGATCGCTGGGGGTTGAGAAACTCCCAGACCTAGGGTTTCGCTCTGAACTTTCAACAAGACAAAAATAAAGAGAAGAGATGGTTTACCAACCAAACAATGATCTCACAGAATTTGGGTGGAAGAACTCTCTCGAGCAGATTGTTGGATCCTCGGATTCGGCTATCTTCGCAATGGATCCTCCAATACTGGTCTTGTGGTTGGGTCGGCTTCTCCTGGACTCAAGATCTGGGAAGAAGAAAAACAAGTGATGGATTCAGAGACTCAGGGAAGGATTTACCAGTTCGAAGAACTTGAAGGCTGATGTCGCTGAGATCCGGATTCTCCTGAAGGCTGATTCGACTCCCTCTGGAAAGAGCTTTGGATCTGAAGTACCCGGACTGTAGCTGGATGCTGGTGGTCGGCTTGGACTTGGAGAGAGAGGCCGTGGGAGGTGGAATATGCTAGGGCTTAGTGGAGAGAGAAGGGTGATGGCGGCTAGGGTTTGGGAGTGGAGTGGCTAACCTAGGGTTTGGGTTTTGGAGATCTCACACCTCCTCAAGGTTCCTGGGGAACCCGGATTTACTCCCTCACGGAGCTCAACACCTGGATGCAAGTGCGGAAGAGAGAAAACACAAAGTTTTTCTCACAAAAAAAATTTGGTTTCATTCATCTTTTTTTCAAGAGTTACATAGAGTTGAATATATAGACATAACAAAGAAATAAAATTTCATACACTTCCCATGTGGGACTAATAGGACTAACCCACACTTTAGGCATCAAATTCTCTTCTCAAGACTCCTTCCATGAGTGGGCAGCCCAAAAACTCCAAGAAAACTTGAAAATCAGCTCCAAATGGCAGGTTATGGGGGTGTCTCCTAGTATCTCTCCATGAATCAATGATTTTCCCTTCATGGTTTGGCTCTTTTGGACACCTCCTAGTCTTGCTCCACAAGTTTAGGCTTCTTCCTTTCATGGCTTTGGCACTTTAGGAAACTTTTGGGTGCCTCCTTGATTTTCTCCCCAAGACATGCTCTCTTCCCTTTTATAACTTGGGTTTTTATGGAACATTGTGGGGCACCTCCTTGATCCTCTCTTCAAGAAAAATTCTTGCCATCCTGGCTTGGGTTTATCTGGAAAGAAGTTGGCTCCTCCTTGGATTAAGGTATCTTGATGGGTTTCTCCCCCAAGTGGGGCATGAAAGAAGGGACCTGCTTTCTTGTGGTGTGGGGACCAAGGCACACTGGATGGAGATGTGGCGCCTCCTGGACTCTGGCGTGTGGCTGGGAGTGTGGCGCCCACTTGCTTGGTCCTGGAAGAAAATGTGGCACCTTGGAGAAGACCTAGACCACTACTAGGACTTGTATTGAGTCAACATGACTCAACAAAATTTAAATTGCAGGGAAATACAGACTCAAACTAAAATTGAGTTGACCAAGTCAACCCTTATTACAAAACCAGAAAACCCTAATTCTTCGGGCGATGTCAATCAGAGATCCAGATGGAGCCCTGAAGTCTTCTTCTGAGTCTGGTGCCCGCACCACAATCCCTCCCTTGTAGAACTAATGAATGAATGAATGAATGATTGAGTAATTTATGAAAAGTTTGAGTTTCTTCCACCCACCAACCATTGTCTCTTAGGCTAGGTTTGAGTGGAATTGCCTTCGTCCCCAGGGACGTCGAGTGGTGTGAGGCCACCTGTCCGTCGCCCTAGGGCTTCGCGAATCCTTCGTCCTCCAGGACGTCGCGTGGTTTGAGGCCACATTCCTTCATCCTCCGGGATGATGCGGGGTGTGAGGCCCCAAGTTATCTCCAACTTTGACTTCGTAATCCAGTCAGACACCGGGCTCGAAGCCCCTTCCCAACTCCATCTCAATTCCTTTCCGTGCATCTCCACATTTCGCTGACCTTTCTTTTGTTTGCCTACAGGTCCTCCCTAGCATCTCGGGCATTGGAGAAAGTTAGCTCTGCCATCGCGACCTCTCGAACTAAAGCCAGTGCTCCCACAGGTTCGATTGCTCGGGCATCCAGGCCGCATCCGCTGAGTTGAGCGATCTCTGCACCGGGCGCTTCAGAAGTTTGAGGTTTGCTTTCTCTTTATCTCCTAAGTAGATATTGTAGGTCGAGATAGTCCTACCGGGGTTTCTTAATCCCGGGGTCCTGTTCTCGTTTTCACTTTTAGGGCTTTGATCTGCTAGCATAAGCTTTCATTACTGTTCTTCGTATTTCTACCTTTGCTTGTGATCGAGAATCGAATCCCAAAAAAAAAATATCTAAAACTCATCAAACATAAAAAAAAGAAAGAAATTCTTTGCATCATAAGCATCCATCCCAGCATCCCTAGCCCTAACCACCTTGTCTCGCACCAATCTTGGTATCAGAGCAAGGCTAGGACTAGTGCATTAGTTTTATTTTTTGCATTCTGGTCAGTCCGTATATGGTCTGATCATTGGATTGTTTCTCCCTCTAGAGACATCCGAATTTCATGATTTTTATTTTGTTAGATCGAATTCATTTCAAGTTGTTTTTTTCTATTTTCTAAGATTTTAGTTTAGTTTATAGAGTTTCTACAAGTCAAAATACTGCCTGAGAAAATCTCAGGTCTGAAATTTCAGCAAGCATATCATTTTGATTCATTCCTCCATCTAGCTTGTTTCTTGCAAGTTTTAATTCCTGCATTTTGTTTAGCATTCACCCATCTAAAAGACACAAAAGAACAAAAACAAATTTAAGTCATTTCATTAGTCATTATTGTACTTAATTTTACATAACATATCTTAAGGGCATCAATTTAACATAGGGTCAGGATTTCATTACCTTTCCCTAGCCCAAAAACCACCACCCGGCATATCGAACCCTAGCCATTAACTAAAATCAATTAGACATTTAATCTGCTTTAATGAGCTAGGGACACCCACGAAGTCGGGTCAACCCAAGTGTCGAGCCAAGCTAGATTGCTTGTTGGTGTGTGCTTGTGTAGCTGGTGTCTAGGCAAGTGGTTCAGGGACTAGAGTCCGAAAGGAAGTGGGTTGGTTCGCTTACCTGGCCAATTTCTAATTAGTGTCTAGGCAAGCAAAGAGGAACCTCCACTCACCTTACACTTACCTGGCCAGGTGCCATGTTACTACTTCCAGGTTCATCTTCTTGACTTTACATTTGGAGAGATCTCCTAAGTCTAGCAAATCGTAGCATCGTTTTATTACATGTGCACTAGATCAGGAACCTCTTTTCACCCACCTTCTCCACCCTCTACCGAAACCATGGACCAATTGCGAGCTGACATCGGAGCCCTAACTCAATCCATGACTCAATCCATGACCCAGTTAGGCAACCAATTGAACAATAGATTGGATCAAATAGAGTCCAGACTAAGACCCCTAGAGGAAGAGCTAAATGAATCTGAAGACCTTCTAGGAGTAGTCAGATGCATCCTAGCCCAAAACATAATACAGGAAGACTGGCGTAGGACCAACTTCTTACAGACCCTGATCAAGCTAGGAGATAAGGTTTGTAAGGTCATCATTGATAGTGGAAGCTGTGTTAATGCCCTTTCCTTGAGTACAGTCAAATCTTTAGGACTAGCCACAGTTCCCCACCCCAACCCTTACAAAGTCTCCTGGATAGATTCAACTTCAATCCCTATAAAATCTAGGTGCCAAATCAAGATTAAAATGAGTTCCTATGAAGAATCGATTTGGTGTGACATCTTACCCATGGGTGTGGGTAGTATCATCCTAGGACGACCCTGGCTTTTCGACCATGATGCCACCCTTTATGGTCGATCCAATACCTGCGTCTTTCTCCACCAAGGAAAAAAGATTACAATCAACCCAATCCAGCCAAAGGACCCAGTCAAGAAAGGATCAAGTAGCCTTAAAGAAAGGAAGCCTGAAGTTAACCTAATCAAGGACAATGGGTTAGAAGAAGAGATTACTGGGAAAGGACACTTTAAAGAGTTTCAGGGTGAGAAGGATGAACATTCTGAGAATTTAAATACAAAAACCCCTGAGCCCATTGAAGACTTTAAGATTGAATCCATTGAAAATCTAGGGAAAGAAACTCCTGAGCCCATTAAAGATTTGAAAGAATGCGTTTATAAGTCAAGTTTAGTAGAAGATGGTCCCGAGGATGAAATCATTAAGGAATCCAAGGAGAGTGATCCTGAACCCACTACAAAATTTGAAGAGGAAATGACCGAGCCAGGATCACATCTAGTAAATGAACATGTGGATTCAACAGTCTTTTCTACAGGAGTTCAGGAACCAACTCTTAATGAACCGATCCATAGAGAACATCCTCAAGAGATGGTTGAAGCTCGGAAAGAAATTGGGGATGAAGTTCCCGATGAGTTACCTGATCAACTTCCACCCGTGAGAGACATCCATCATACTATAGACGTGGCCCCAGGACCCTCTTTAACAGACCTTCCTCACTATGGGATTGACCCTAGCGAGCCCCAAGATCTACCAGAACAAGTGGACCATATGACACCTATAGAACGATGCCCAAATTTTAAGGTCATCCTGAATAACCCTGGTATGTTTTATGTTTTCCATAAGCCACCCCAAGACTCCGATTCCTATTTCCTACCCTTCCCTGAACCCTCTCACATTTCTCGAGCCATGGGGTTACTTTTATTTAAGATTACTAGAATGCGTGACTCCTTAGAGCCCATCCCTTTTGCCCTCTACTTCTGGAATACTTTATGGCATTTGCTAGGGATCCTTAACAATTTTTCTTGTGCATATCAGACTAGGGTCAAACCTAGAGAGTCAAAAGTCTATTAGGTTTAGACCCTAGGAGTCCAATAAATTTTTTCTCAATAAGATTGCATAGTTGAGTCCATATTTTGCATCATGTTAGGATTATGCATTAAATACAATTTTTAAAATAATGTGGCTAATTCCCGAAAGCAGGCCAAAGAGTTTTAAATAAGGGATTTTGTAATGTTTAGGCTTTGTCCTGAACGGTTTCCACCGGGAACCGTTAAGAAGCTTCACGCTCATGGGGCGGGTCCCTTTAAAGTAATTAGAAGAATGGGCCCTAACGCCTATGTGCTAGAACTACCTCCGGATTATAGAATTAGCTCGACATTCAATATCTCTGACTTAGTCGAGTATAGAGAACACGCAAACATACCCAGTGAGCCGTTTGAGCCTAACCTTCCTTTTGAGAGTGAGCCTGAACCTGAGTGTCCAACTCCAAATATACCTGAACGAGGAGAGCAGATCGAGAGTGTCCTGGATGACCAAGCTATCACTACCCGGGGCAAAGGCTATCAACATTACTTGGTTTGATAGCAATGCCGACCTGAGTCCGATGACTCGTGGATCACCCAGGAGGACTTGCAGTGCATCGACCCCGATATCCTGGAGAGGTACCAAAGCTAGACTAACCCTTACGCGACAGGGTCGAGTTCCTCCCATCCCGAGAGAATTGGTGTGGGCACCAGGATCCGACAGAGGCTCCTCAACCCTCTGTTGATCTCAGATTAGGGTTCCAATTCTTTGTGTCTTGTAATAAGGCTTCAAGCCTCAAATTTGTAATTGTCTTTTGCTTTGAATTGACTTTGTACCTTGACCAATTTGGGTCAAGTTAGGTCATGAGTCCTGTATTTGTTTGAGTCTGAGTTTGGACTGGGCCCAAGCCCAATTGAAGTAACTCTAGTTTTCTTCACCAAATCAAGTTCTGGTGGGCTAACCCACCCCTTCCACTTGGGATATTGCCAACTCAGGTGCCACCTCAGCTACCTACATGGCACCATATCAGCTGCCACTAGGGCATCAAAGAAGGGAAACAAAGTGGCACCCTCATGCTTTCCACACGCCTTGGACAACATTGGAAGGAAGAAACACCATCCCCCTTTTCCCTCCCCCAAATCACGCCTTGTTCCATTAAAAGAGGGGCGTTGAAGATCCTTGAAGAAACCAAGCCTCAAAGCAAGCCCCCTTCCAAGCTTTCTTCCCAAAGTGTTCTTGCAAGGAAGGAAGGTCAAAGGACACACTCCCCTCTTCAAGCCCTCAACCATGCAACGCCCATGAAGCTCTCCCTTGGTCAGCCTTGAATCAATCCAAGAAGATGGCGTTGAAGAGTCCATGGGAACACATCCCTCCAAGCAAGCCATGCCCCGCTCCTTCTTCCCAAAATAAGCATGCTAAGGAAGGAAGTTAAGGGACCAATCCCCCTCTCCAAGCCTTTCCTCATGCCACACCCAACCACAAGTTATATGGTCGGCCAAAGAGAGGGGATGATGGAAAATTTTGGGTGCCACCATGAATATTATAATTTGAATTTCAAATGGGCCTTGGGTGCCTATTTAAAGGACCCAATCCCTCCCTTGTAGAACTAATGAATGAATGAATGAATGATTGAGTGATTAATGAAATGTTTGAGTTTCTTCCACCCTCCAACCATTGTCTCTTAGGCTAGGTTTGAGTGGAATTGCCTTCGTCCCCAGGGACGTCGAGTGGTGTGAGGCCACCAGTCCGTCGCCCCAGGGCGTCGCGAATCCTTCGTCCTCCAGGATGTCGCGTGGTGTGAGTCCACATTCCTTCGTCCTTCGGGATGTCACGGGGTGCGAGGCCCCAAGTTATCTCCAACTTCGACTTCGGAATCCAGCCGGACACCGGGCTCGAAGCCCCTTCCCAACTCCATCTCAATTCCTTTCCGTGCATCTCCACATTTTGCTGACCTTTCTTTTGTTTGCCTACAGGTCCTCCCTAGCATCTTGGGCATTGGAGATAGTCAGCTTTGCCATCACGACCTCCCGAACTAAAGCCAGTGCTCCCACGGGTTTGACGCACGGGCATCTAGGCCGCATCCATCGAGTTGAGCGATCACTGCACCGGGTGCTTCAGAAGTTTGAGATTTGCTTTCTCTTTATCTCCTAAGTAGATATTGTAGGTCAAGCTAGTCCTACCGGGGTTTCTTAATCCCGGGGTCCTGTTCTCGTTTTCACTTTTAGGGCTTTGAACTGCTAGTGTAAGCTTTCATTACTGTTCTTCGTATTTCTACCTTTGCATGTGATCGGGAATCGAAACCCTAAAAAAAAATATCTAAAATCATCAAACATAAAAAAAAAAAGAAATTCCTTGCATCATAAGCATCCATCCCAACATCCCTCGCCCTAACCCCCTTGTCCCGCACCAAGGTGGCACCAAGGTGTTGTCTACCTTGAGATTCATAGCATGGTGACTCATTAATGAGCCAAGCCCGCTCCATCAGGCCCATGCTTCTCACCACTGAGCTCACAGCCCGAAGGTGGCGGAAGGGTAACCCGCTACCTACCACGTGACTCACAGCTCGGCACTCCTCATCAACAATGCAAGCCCCTTCGTCAGGCACGTGCCTTCCTCAATCGTGCACACAGCCCAGTGGTGGCACCAAGGTGTTGTCTACCATGAGACTCAGAGCATGGAGACTCCTCATTAGTGAGCCATGCTTGCTCCATCAGGCTCGTGCTCCTTATCGCTGAGCTCACTGCCCCAAGGTGGCGGTAGGGAAACCAACTACCTACCTCATGACTCATATCTCGGCACCCCTCATCAATAATATCGGCCCCTTCGCCAGGTCGATGCCTTGCTCAGCCAAGCTCACAACCCGGAGGTGGTACCAAGTTGCCATCTACCACGTGAGTCATAGCTCGGCACCCCTCAACAATAACGCCCCCCTCCATCAGGCTTCACCTTTCTTAGCCACACTCATAGCCCGGAGGCAGCACCAAGATGCCATCTACCGCGAGACTCATAGCATGGTGACTCCAAAGAAATGCGGGCCCCTCCATCAGGCCCGTGCCTTTCTCAGTCATGCTCATAGCCCGGAGGCAGCACCAAGATGCTGTCTACCATGAGACTTACAGTGTGGCGACTCCCAAACAAGCTAGGCCCTTCATCAGCCCCGCGCTCCCCATAGCCAAGCTCATAGCCTAGAGGTAGCACCAAGTTGCTGTCTATCGCGTAACTTATAGTTCAGCATCCTCATCAATGATGTAGGCCCCTCCACCAGGCCCGCGCCTTCGTCAGCCATGCTCACAACCGGATGCAGCACCAAGATACCGTCTACTACGAGACTCATAGCATGGTGACTCCCAAATAATGTGGGCACCTCCATCCGACCCGTGCCTTTCTCAGCCAAGCTCATAGCCCGAAGTCGATGGCAGGGCAACCCGGTACCTACCACGTGACTCACAGTTTGGCAACCCTCATCAACGACGCGGGCCCCTCCATCAAGCACGTGCCTTTCTCAGCCAAGCTCACAGCCTGGAGGCGGCACCAAGTTGCCATCTACCACATGACTCATAGTTCGGCATCCTCATTAATGACATGTGCCCCTCCATCAAACTTGTGCCTTTCTCAGCCATGCTAACAGCCTGGGGGCAACTCCATGATGCTGTCTACCGTGATACTCATTGTAGGTGACTCCTCATCAACGAGCCGGGCCCGCTCCATCAGGCCCATGCTCTTCACTGCTGAGATCACAGCCCGAAGGCGGCACCAAGTTGCCATCTACCATGTGACTCACATATCAGCATCCTCATCAAGAACGCGGGCCCCTCCTCCAGGCTCGCACCTTCCACAGGCATGCTCACAGCCGGAAGGAGGCACCAAGATGCCATCTACCATGGGACTCATAGCGTGGCGACTCCGAAACAAGCCAGGCCGCCCCATCAGGCCCACGCTTACCAGTTCAACCCATAGCCCAGAGGTGGTGGTAGGGCGATCGGCCACCTGCCATACAACTCATGGTTTGGCCCTTCCACGCTGAGCCTGCTCCATCGATCCCGTACTTCTCGACCGACCTCACGACCTCGAGTCAATGACAAGGCAACCCACCATCTACCAAGAGGCCCATAGCTGGGCAGTCTCCAAGCTGGGTTCTTTCGGTAGACCCATGCTTAGCCACCCCACTCATAATCAGGAGGTGCAGTTGGGGATTCTTGGAGCCCTGCAATCTAAAACTCATAGTTTAGCACTTGTAAGCTGAGAAACTCATGAAGCCCCGCATCCACTGCCTTACTCATAGTCCGAAGATGTCTGACAGTAAACTTCAGAAGTCCCATCATCTATCCCTTGACTCAGAATGCGACAAATTAAGCTGGTATACTCCAGAGGCCCTATGACGGATTGCCTTGCTTACAGCCTGGGATGTTGGAGAGGAATCCTTGAAGTCCCATCATCGATTGCCTGATTCATGGCTCGACAAGCTAAGGAGATCCCCCAAAAATAGTTCGAGCTAAAGAAAAGTAAAATGACAAGCAAAGCGAAGGGAACACGAAGCGTTCCAACTAGGGGCAGAAGAAAGAAAACCACCCTCATCAGAACATCCCTCACTTCGAAAAGAGACTCCTAGCAACCCAAGAAGACCGAGCTGAGACTCCCAGCAGCCCAGGAAGACCGAGCTGAGACCCTCAGCAGTCCGAGAAGCTGAGAAGTAGATTCAAGCTCAAAAAAAAAGAGGAGAGAAATAAAAGAAAAAGGAAAGACAGAACAACAATAGTAAAAGAATGGATGTTTTAATTGATCAAAAGTCTCTTACACCCTATGGAGGCTCCCGACAGGCCGAGAGACCTCCTAAAATTCTAAGATACAAGATGAAAGGAAGATGGGCTGAGGCCCCATCTCTGCTTCTGCCGGAGCATGCTGGCACCCTTCCTCAAAAGCCCGCCAGATCTCTAGAGCCTAGCATCGCCTCCGCTTCTACCGCACCATCCTCAGAATTCATTGATTCTGTGATTCTATGGGCAGCTACAGTAGCTCCGCATTAGGATGGTCCTACTAGCACCGCAACAGTCATGGCCCCTTCCATAGAGACCACGACCGGGCCACCACCTCCTCCTGTAAGATCTCCGATCTCGTGAACTGGGAGGTGGCTCCAGCTGCCCCTCATTTTTGAGGCAGCTTCTTTCTCTGCCCCAGCAGCACAACCAAAAGATCTCCCCTTCCACATTCGAGGGGGAAGTTTCGAGCTTGGCGGATTTCTTCTTCGAACCAAATTCCTTCACCTTGGCACCGGCCGGTCGCTCCTGGAGAGCTTTCATTTGGCCCTCCAGGTCTCAAACCGAAATCCTGAAGTCCACCAAGAGCCCTCCCTCAACGCAAGCCGAAGGAGAGGGATTGAAGAGGGCAAACATGGAGGCCAACACCAGAACCAGAAGGGTGCTCAAGAAGAAGAAAGGAAGCTTTGCAGAACCTTGTTTTCCTACACCTGAAGGCCTTTTAATGGCCACGTAGCCAACCGGAAGTCACCACGTGCTGGCCCGAGGCACCTCCTGATGCTTCAATTTGTGGAACAGGCACCTTGACCCATTCAGGGCATTAATAATCCTTCCATTGAAAAATTGAGTGCAGTTCCCCATTAATGTAAAGGCATGATCCTCGAGGCATGCCCAGTCAAAGCATTGATGCTGCTGAGGCATGCCCGCCCATGTCAACACAGTCATCACTCCCATCGTCCAAGCGATGCTTTGTTCTTTGAGCTTGGGAGTGGGGGGCATCTGATATGGCATCATCTGCTAACATGGAGTCTGACATGGCGACATCCACTTACGTGGAGCCTACACAGCCACCAGCCAACAACCTCATGGGTGGGGCTTGCCACCTGGATGTGGCCCCTGGAAGGCCGAGGCTAGCCCCTACCAAGGTTAGCTCCGAGCCAGGGTCGAACTCATGAATTGAGCCCCCGACTAAGGTCAGCTCCAGGCCAAGGTCGTGTTCGTGTGACTTAAGTCAGCCCCCTACTAAGGTCAGCTCCTCCGGTGTCGAGCTCATACTACTAAAGTGAGCCCCCCGCTTGAGGCCAGCTCCTGGTCGAGATTGTGCTCATACCGTTGAACAATCCCTCCACCCGATGCCAGCTCCTGGCTAAAGCAGAGCTCATAAAGTTGGCTCTCCCGATCAAGGTAGAATTCATAAAGCAAGTCCTCCATCCGAGGCAAGCTCCCAGCTGAGGTTGAGCTCACGGGTGAGCCCTCCATCTGAGATCAGCTCCCGACCGGGGTCGAGCTCATGCTACAGAAGGAGGACCCCTTCGTGAGGTCCTTCCAAGCCATGCAAAGGCCAGAATTCCTGCCAGTAGCGGAGGAGGGAAAGATCAGTGAGAATTCAAACCATGGTCCTTGTCCACCAGCAGTCCCTGAGAAGTGGCGAATGCCCTGCAACCAGTGCCAGTTCTGCAACACACTACCCACATGCTCTGAACAAGGCAAGCCCTGTCAAACCCGGGGTCCATCCATATGCTACCACGTACAGCACTGTCAATCGGGGGATGCTAGCTTGCGCGGTGCTAGTCCCAGAGTTCCCTTAGAAGGAGAACCCTGTCCAAGCAATAGGCCCTGCAATGCCTAGATGGTCCCTCCAGAAATGGAAAGATCCCGCCATGGCATGGGGCTCGGTGGCCCAGCGCCTGCCCCTCATAAGTGAAAGAATGGTGCCCTAAAAGCCAATCATTGTAAAGACATTTTTATGATATTCCAACTCATGTATGATATTATTTATCAATAAAAAAACATCTTTTGATGCATCATACTGCTGTATCTTATCAAGATTATGATGAACCCCATAGCTTAGGATAATGGAATTAGTGTTATGATGGAGATCATAATGGTGAGACCTAAGTTCGTATAAATTCTAATCTAAAATATTTCTAGTCGTTGGATAATCGATTCAGGGATTGATGAATTCAAAAATACTAGCACATCCTATGTATGCTCGATGGAGAGGGTGGTTGTTTTCACAACCACTTATATAGAGACACTAATACAAGGATGTGGGTGCTCATTAGGTTATGAGTCCACTGAATTGATCCGACAAGAGAACATCAAATGAAAGTCTTACTTACTTGTCAAAAGAATGTTCTCTTAGTGGGAGTGTGCATGTGATTCTTAGACCTGAGACTACTATAGTATCTTATGCACATAAACCCATGTTTTGGTGCATACTCTCATGGTAATTAAGTCATGTACAGGGTGTTTCTTGATATTGTGGATTGTGTATGAAGGTAATGAGTAGGTCAATAAGGAATTGATCACTCCTAATAAGAGAGAAGTTATCCCATGTGATCTCTTCGAATGATGACTCAGGAAGTCTTTGATCAAAGTTGGATGAGATTAGATAGGATTTCTAATCTTTCATCGATCGAGTCTTCATTATCAAATTGAGATTCACAAGGATTAAGTGCTAGGGTTTGACATTTATCCATGCCTATCACTTAATCGGGATACAGGGAGATAGAAGGATTGATTACATGGTAACTTTCCACTGAAGGATATTTTGGTACATTCTACCAATCCTCTTCTTCCGGGTAGGCATGACATGTTGCTGGATGTCAATCATGTCAAGAGTATGTTTTCATGAATCAATTCGATTAGATTCATGAGTCAATTCGAAATCTAGTTCGAATTGGCAACTTAGGTCAGCTCAATTTGACCTAATTAGGTTAATCGAGTCTGATTGGATCGAATTGGCTTGGACCTGACTGTAGTACTGGCTAGATGTGAAATCCAAAAGATCACACACATTAGAGAATTGACCTAGGAAGTCAATTGACATTTAATTAGGATCATGGGATCCTAATTGGTTAGCTAGATTGCACATTAGCATGTGTGCATGACCTAATCTCCTAACCCAATTGAATTGGGTCTAAAAGGTTGCTAAATTGACTAACCAATTTATGGAAGACCTAAATTGGGTTGATTCCTAAGTGGGACAAAATTATCATAATTTCTCTGATAATTCTTGGACATTTTATGTGCCAAATACCAAGAGTCCCAAGGGCTTGGGACTCTTGGTGCCAAAAGAAGTGGTTGATAATTATAGGGACGCAAAAGTACCAAGAGTCCTTCTACGTATTAATCACTTATGAGATGATAAACTATACTTTATCCCCTTTCATATGATACCCATATTGCATGGTCTTTGACTGGTCAAAGATTAGAAATGGTGTGGAGTAAAAGGTGGCACATAAGTGAAGAGTAGCGACTCTTCACTATTGGCGCACAGAAAAGGACCTAGAGTCCTTCTGCTTTGGGTATTGATTCCAGATGAGACAAGATGTCCCTAGCCTTATCCCATGTCCAAATGCTATATCATGTTACCGATGGAGATGAGAGTGGGCGGTGAAGAAAGATGGCATGCACATGAAGGGTTGCGTCCCTTCATGATAACCGCAACATTTAAATTCCATGAGTCTTTCCTAATGAAGGAACTTGACTCTTGGATAAGTCACATTGCTTTCATGCCATCTTAAGACCCCTATTAGCTGGTTACATGCCACATGGAATGAGGATAAAATGCCAAATCATTCAAAGAAGTCGGATAAGTCTTTTGGCGCAGGAAAGGTCATGGTCTTTGGCTCAGGAAGGGTCATGATGTTTTAAGATAAGATTTCTTCTTAATGAAGGGTCTTATATGATCTGTTGATTGATAGATCAAGGATTGATGAAGAGCTATATATGGCACCTCCCTATCTCCTATAAATAGCCATTGGTGTTTAGGCCGATGGTAATCATAAATCCTTTCTTTCTTACACTTACACTCTGCCACACTCTCCTTCTCTCTTCCCTCATTAGAACTTAGGTCTTGTCTTAAGACAAGTTCACTATTTTAAGACAAGTGTTTAGGAAGAGAATAAGGAATTGTTAAAGAGAGTGAAGAGTTTGGAGAGGGCTCAGAGTGCTCTACTAGAGGACAAGAGTATGAGCAAAAAAGGAGAGGCTACCAAAGGAAGAAAGGCCATCAAAAGAGTCCCAGTGGTTTAAGCAACCTACTAAGGAGTGCCTCCTAGGTTCAATTCCTGTGTTGATCACCTATGGAGGGCATGCACTTGTGTACCTAGTGGAAAGAAGAAGGAATTAGCATTTCAGGTATTTTTTCAAACCCTAATTGAATGACTTGTTAATTGTAATGAAATAAGTGATCTTGGACTTAGGGTTTCAAGTTGTTTAGAGTTTCAAAATGAAAATTTTTTGAAATCCATGCTTCCGCTGCATCACCGAAACCCAACAGTGGTATTAGAGCCCTCTTATTTCATTCAATTAATGGTCAATTGAATTTGCTTATATGATAGTAAATATGATCATACGTGGTAATTTGATGCATGCCACTAATTAGGGCTCAATTATACATTGAATGATAGTATGATCATGTATATAATTCATAGTATGATGCATGTTGCCACCAAGATCACCATCGCCTATAGCTCGGTCACACCAGGGGATCCTCTCGTCATTGTCAGGCACCGCGATGGCCCGGGGACCCGTCCACTCCGTCCCGCTCCGTAGCTGTCCACTCCCGGCCATGCTGGCCCTCTTCCTTCCTCCCTGCAAGATAGTGGAGACCTAGGCTGGGGATTTCGATGAGGACACTCTGATGATCAAGTCAGTGGGACGATCAAGGGGAACAAACAAGACCTCCGAGGCATAGGGCTTGGGGGACCCATCCGCCGGGAGGGTCTGACTCGAGAACATGAATGTAAAGGAATGAAAAAGAGGATGGATTAAGAGTGGAGAGCAAGGAGGCTTCTCAGGCTAGTGGTTCGCTTGGCGATGCTTGGTTGCCTACCTACTTACCTCTCTCTGGCTTTTCTTCGTGTGCTTACCTTCCTTACCTTCATCCGAAGGCTGGGTCGGACCCTTATGGCCTTGGGGGTGCCTGAGAGAGAGAGACTCTGTCCTCCCTTTCTTGGGCCTTCAGGTGGTGCTCCCAGCTGAGAAAGTCTTCCCTTCCTTCTTGGCTTCGATGCCCCTTATAGGAGGGGCACTTCTATTTTTGGAATGACCGCCCAGGGTTGCAGGTCCTAGGGCCTTGGTCGGATTATTCACATGGGGAAGCTCTGAGTGTTGCACCATGACTATCGGCAGCTATTGGTAGTGCGGATATGGATGTGGTAGTATGTCGCTAGGCATGGGGTCTGGGGTGCCCACATTGTATCTCTGGTGCTGCCTGCAGAAAGCTACGGGCGGCCGTGCTTTGCTTCACCATAATTCAAATATCTGTTCCTCTGGCGAGAACTCCATATTGGGAGCTCCACTCCAGGGTACAGACATGTCCTTGACAGGGAGTGGGCCTCAGACGGGGGGCTTGCCCAATGAGCCCAACCTTGATAGAGAGCTGACCTCGATAGAGAGCCGACCTCAGACGAGGGGCTCGCCTAATGGGCTCGGCCTCGGCTGGGAGCTAACCTCGATAGGGAGCGGGCCTCAGACAGGAGGCTCGCCCAATGAGCATGATCTCGGTAGAGAGCTGACCTTGGCAAGGAGCCGGCCTTAGACAGGGGGCTTGCCCAATGAGCCCAACCTCGGTTGGAAGCTGAGGCACCATGCCCGGGTGGCAAGTCTTCTATTATCGTAGTTGCCCATGTGCTGGATGATGTCACCACATCAGATGCCCCCCACTCCCGAGCCTTGAGGGTGTGGTAGCACTCGGGGTGAAGGGAGTAATGAGCCCGCTAACATGGGGGATGTTCCTATGATGCCATCAATTCCTCGGCACCTGTGGCCCGAAAATCGTGCCCCTGGTACAAGCGAGGTGACGATCCACTTAGTTTCCCACTGTGGCAACATAACTGCTTCATTTGAATCGAAGCGATGACCATGGGCTTGGTAGATAAAGGCATCCTGAAGGGCCACGCGATGACTTCCCATTGGATAGGAGTCGAAAGGGCACATGCTCTACATCGGGATGAAGCGGAGGCAAGCGGCGATCTTTACTGCGAAGGGCCTACCACTATGCCTTTTTAAGGGACCTTTTGAGTGCCAATGCGCAACATTCCATAGTGCGCTCCTCTCCTTCCTCCATGCTTTTTCCTTCTTCCCTCCCTCGCCTTTAGGCTGCATCGGAGGAGGGCCCCTGATGGACTTTAGTCCCCTGGTCGAGGAGGCAGAGGGGGAGAGGAGTCTTTTCACCCTCTTTGGGGGTGATAGAATGGTACCAAGGTGTGGATATCCAGGATGTAGAAGAAATCTACCGAGCTTGTGTTCCCTCCAGTGAGGACCCCCGGTGGAGAGAAAAGGAGGCTGCTCTCAAAAATGGGGGTAGTAGAGCTGAAGAGGGAGAAAGAGGCTGCTTGTGCCTTCCCTCAAGATCGGAGGTCCTTGATGATGAAGTGGTGGCCAAGGTGGTCATCGTGGAGGAGGCCGCGGCCACTATGGTGCTGTGGAAGGGAGCCTAACTGGGCACCGCTACAGCTACCCTTGGATTCCTGGGATTGGAAAGTTCCAAGGATGGCATGGTAGCGACAGTGGCAGAGTGATGCTTCTTCCTCAATTGATGGCGAGCAAAACACTTGAGGAAGGAAATCTGCCATAGTAGAGAAGGCCGGCATACTTCTTGGTGCGGACACCAGAGCCACCAGAATAAGGCAGAGGCTTCTCAACCCTCTGTGGATCACTTAGTTAATATTTGAGTCCCCTATAATAAAGCTTAGTCCAGCTACATTTGAGTCCTATAATTAGTCCAGCTCTTGTTGAGCTAGTTCAGTTCAGTACTAGTCAGCTCATGTTGAGCTAATTTCAATTTTTGAGTCCTGTCCAATCAGATTGAAGACTCAAGACCACATCATACAAGTGAAGACCAAGTTCAACCTAATTGAAGACATAAAAGTTAAGCCCAAGTCCATCCCAGCTTAAAACTTGAAGAGTCCAGAAAGAGAAGACAAAATCAGGAACAAATTCGAAACCCTAGACCAGCCAGAAGGAATTTGGGCCAGCCCAGGCCCAGGTAGAATTTAGGGCGCCCCTCCCTAGGGTCACCTCCCCTCTTGGTCAGCCACTTATGGTCACCACCTTGGCCTACCAAGAGAAGGACAAGAGGAGAGTATTTGAGTTGAAGTTTTCTACCTATTTGCCTTGTATTCCAATTAGAGTTTGAAAAGGAAAAGGAGTCCTATGTAAAGTCTAAAGTACCCTTACTTGGAGCCCAAGGTTAAGGGTCTATTTAAGGGACCCTAGCCTCTTGTATGAAACTCACTTTTTGATATGAATTAAAACCTTGAGTTCTTCTATTGACTTGTGTGATACCCTGCTGTGTGCATAATGGGGTTTGTGAGAGTTCTTCTTCCCAGTGTTTGCAATCATCTTCCTGCTGCCAACAAACCCTCCAGATCCCTGGACGCCCACTCCAAAAGAAGCCATCCCTTACTATTTTTCCTTTATTTTCTTGTTCCTTTGTGAGTTTTCTAACCTATGACAGGTCATTTGCAGGTCCCCGAGTTCCTACGAATCCAACGACTCCAGCCACGCCTCAATCGGACAACCGAGCAGAAAGCCAGGTATCCGTGTGTCTTTGGCTCGATTTTCCAGGCCGCATCCATCGAGGAACGAGAGATCCCTTCACTGTGATCTTCACCGGGTGCTTCAGACTTTGTCAGGTACACCCTCTCTACCTCCAGTAATTATATTGTAGGAGAACTTGCCCTAACCGAGGCTTCTCAGCCCCGGCGATCCTTCTTAAGTACTTTTCTAGGTCCTAATCTGCATGCGTGGCTTCAAAAATTTATACAAAATTTTCTACAACTAATTTTGATAATAAAATCCAGAATTAAACACCTAACCCCATATATAAAACATACAAAAAGAATTGCATGCATATTAGTCCCCCATCATTTGGTATCAGAGCTTAGATTAGGGCTTGTTTTCTGTAATTTTTAGTTCATATATTATTTGTTATTTTAATTATTTCTCTCTGATAAAAACTTTAAAAATTCTAAAATTTATTTTTCTAGATTCATCATAATTCACAGTAATTTTAAGAATTCTTGTAGATTTTATTATGGCCTGTGAATGTTTTGTAAGCCAAAATACAGCCTACAAATTTTTGGCTCTATTTTTTCAGCAAGACAAGTTTGGAAGTTTTAGGGTTTTGATTAGCATCTTTTTGCATATCTTTTAATTTTAGTTTATTTCTTGCATATTAGGGAATAAATTGCATGTTTTATTATATTTAAGAAAATATCAAAAAAAAATTACATATTCTCCAAAAATATCAAAAAATATCTAAACCCTAATTTGCATCCTCATCTGCCTGCCATCATTGCATAATCTACCATTAAGGGCGCTCTATGGGGGGAGGATTTGATCACCTCTCCTTAGCCCAAAACCACATCCCTTGCACTCTGTCCCAAGCCTTAACCTAAAATTAACTAGACCTAATTTGCCCTAGTGGGCTAGGGACACCAACTGGTCTGGTACGGGCTAAGTGTTAGATCACTGTGTCAAGACTAACCTGTGTGTGCCTTGTGCTTGGAGTCTAGAATGGTGGTTTAGGGATTCAATCCTGAAGGGCTTGTGTGCTGGTCCGCCTACCTGGCCAATCTCTGATTGGTGTCTAGGATTGGCAGTCAGGGACCTAACACTCCCCATACACCTGCCGGGCTGAGTACACAGTTACTATAGGCTAGTTTGCCACCCTGATTGAGCCCTTAGTTTGGACTCTAGGTCTAGTCAGCTGTAGTCGGTCTGATCGAGTCTTGCATGAGCACTAGATCAGGAGTTTCATATCACCCACCTCCTTCATAAATATTTGAACCCATGGAAAATTTGCAAGCCCAAATGAAAGCCCTAGCTGATCAAATGGCCCAGATGGCTACCCAGATGACTACCCAGATGACCTAGTTAACTCAGTCTGGAATTCAAACCAATGATAGAATTGACCATCTTGCCAATTGGTTTGATCAGTTAGAAGTCCGGGTAAGGACCCCAAGAAAAACCCATGGGTCACAGTCTGAGCCAGATCCTGATTCCCCTCAACCTAGGAGGACCCCAAACCCTGATCTATACCATGAGGTCGAACCTAGGAGAGCCCCTTATCCTGACCCGTACTACAATCCTCAACCTAGGAGGACCCCAAACCCTGATCCATACCGAGAGGTTGAACCTAGGAGAGCCCCTCAGCCTGACCCACACAATAATACTGAACCTAGAAGAACCCCTTATCATGACCCTTATTATGGTACTAAACCTAGAAGAACCCCTTACCATGACCCTTATTATGATACTGAACCAAGGAGAACCTAATACTCTGACCCATATAGGGAGTCCAATCCTAGGAGAACCCAATACTCTGACCCATATATGGAGCCCAACCTTAGGAGAACCCAATATTCTGACCCATATAGGGAGTCCAACCCTAGGAGAACCCAATATCCTGACCCATATAGGGAGCCCAACCTTAGAAGGACCCCATACCATGATCCATCCTTAGAACCTAACCATAGAGCTGACCCAAAATCCTATGACACCAGATCCTATAATCCCATGACCCATAGATCTGCACCCTTGTCCTATGAGCCCAGAGAACCTATAACCCCTAATTATCAATCTAGTACTAGTCAGGTTTTCCTTAGTCAACTTGAACCCCATAGGATTAGCATCCCTAAATATGAGCCCAGTAGTGAGCCACTACCCCTTAGGCAACCTGAACCTACTAGGATTAGTGTCCATAATTAGAAACCAGGACCTAGCCAATTTTTCCCTAGCCGACCTTCTCCAACCATTCCTGAGATTGACAAGGCTTACATTAATGCGGAAGTGTATGAAGCTGATGCAAGCCTAGTGGATGAGTATGAGGGAGAAGAGGAGACACCTTTAGATGACCTAAAATTAGCTGACCCAATAGATACCCAGGTAGAAGCCAACCTAGAGGTAGTTGACCTTGACCACATCCAACCTAAAGCTATAGTGGAAGAACAAATAGAGGAAGAGAACCTAGGTACTGCTACTAGAGCCTTACCTGAGGAAACCATTGAGGAGAGCCAAATTATAGAGTCTAGTCCTAAAATACAAGAACTAGAAGAATTTGTTAAGGACTTGATCTCTTTGAATCAGTATCCTCAGGATGAGCTTCCTCCTATAGTTCCCATTAAGGACCTCTTCCCTGAGATTAGTAACCCAACCTTCCATTATGCAAACCCCATAGATATACCGCAACCTCGTAAGGTTAGCCTCATTAGTCTAGGATTAGTCCCTGACATCCCTTCTTTTATTCTACTTTATCCAACTAATCTGGAACCTTTTTCTCCACCCTACCAGACTAATTCTGAACCCACTTCCTATTTCTTACCCTTTCCTGAGTCTTCTCATGTGTCTAGAACTATTAGGTTATATTTTGTTGAGGTTACTAGGTTGCAAGGATCCTTAGAGCCCGTCCCATTTGCTACCTACTTTTGGCAGACCCTCTGGCACCTATTAGGAGTTACTAGCAAATTTTCTTCTGCATGTCATCCATCAACCACGACTCATGCCCCCACGCCCAAGTGGTAGTTAAGACCTAATAAACCTCTTTAGTCAAGTCTATTAGGTATAGTTTTAAGTCCTTTGCATCATCTTGTTAGGAGACTGCATGTACCTAGCATGTTCACCACCCACACTAATCTTAAAACAACTGGCTAATTCCCGAAGATGGATCAAAGAATTTGATGTAGTGGATTCTGTCATGATTAGGCTTAGGCCTGAGCGGTTCCCACGTGGGATCGTTAAGAAGCTTCTTACTCGTGGAGCCAGACCTTTTAAAGTATTGAAGAAGGTTGGATCAAATGCCTATGTGCCAGACTTGCCTTTGGATATGGGCATTAGTTCTACCTTCAATATTACAGACCTGGTTGAGTACAAGAAATCGGCAATGATACTCAGTAAGGCTTTTGGACATATCCCATCTGTTGAGAGTGATCCTTACCCAGAGTGTCCACCCATCAATTGGCCTGAGAGAGGAGAACGGATCGAGCGTATCCTGGATGATCAAGCCATTACGACCCGGGGCTGTGGTTATCAACGCTTCCTGGTCCGATGGCAAGGCCGGCCAGAGTCGGATGATTCATGGATTTCTCGAGAGGACTTACAACACCTCAACCCAGACCTTCTTGAGAGATATGTGAGCCAGTCTGATCTTCACTAGACAGGGTCGAGTTCCTCCCACCCCGGGAGAATTGGTGCGGACACCAGAGGCACCAGAATAAAGCAGAGGCTTCTCAACCCTCTATAGATCACTTAGTTAATATTTGAGTCCCCTATAATAAAGCTTAGTCCAGCTACATTTGAGTCCTGTAATTAGTCCAGCTCTTGTTGAGCTAGTTCAGTTCAGTACTAGTCAGCTCATGTTGAGCTAATTTCAATTTTTGAGTCCTGTCCAATCAGATTGAAGACTCAAGACCACATAATACAAGTGAAGACCAAGTTCAACCTAATTGAAGACATAAAAGTTAAGCCCAAGTCCAACCCAGCTTGAAGACTTGAAGAGTCGAGGAAGAGAAGACAAAATCAGGAACAAATTCGAAACCCTGGACCAGCTAGAAGGAATTTGGGCCAGCCCAGGCCCTGGAAGAATTTAGGGCACCCCTCCCTAGGGTCACCTCCCCTCTTGGTCGGCCACTTATGGTCACCACCTTGGCCAACCAAGAGAAGGACAAGAGGAGAGTGTTTGAGTTGAAGTTTTCTACCTATTTGCCTTGTATTCCAATTAGAGTTTGAAAAGGAAAAGGAGTCCTATGTAAAGTCTAAAGTGCCCTTACTTGGAGCCCAAGGTTAAGGGTCTATTTAAGGGACCCTAGCCTCTTGTATAAAACTCACTTTTTGATATGAATTAAAACCTTGAGTTCTTCTATTGAGTTGTGTGATACCCTGCTGTGTGCATAAAGGGGTTTGTGAGAGTTCTTCTTCCCGGTGTTTGCAATCATCTTCCTGTTGCCAACAAATCCTCCAGATCCCTGGATGCCCACTCAAAAGAAGCCTTCCCTTGCTGTTTTTCCTTTGTTTTCTTCTTCCTTTGTAAGTTTTCTAACCACTGATAGGTCGTTTGCAAGTCCCCGAGTTCCTACGAATCCAACGACTCCAGCCACACCTCAATCGGACCACCGAGCAGAAAGCCGGGTATCCGCGGGTCTTTGGCTCAATTTTCCAGGCTGTATCCATCGAGGAACGAGAGATCCCTTCGTTGCGATCTTCACCGGGTGCTTCAGACATTGTCAGGTACACCCCCTCTACCTCTAGTAATTATATTGTAGGAGAACTTGCCCTAACCGAGGCTTCTTTGCCCTGGCGATCCTTCTTTAGTACTTTTCTAGGTCCTAATCTGCATGCGTGGCTTCAAAAATTCATACAAAATTCCCTACAACTAATTTTGATCTAAAAATCAGGAATTAATCACCTAACCCCATATATAAAATATACAAAAAGAATTGCATGCATATTAGTCCCCCATCACTTCTGGAGGTAGAGGTCATCACCGGGGGGGAGAGTCTGTTCATTGGTCTGAGCTCCCCTTTCTCTCTGCTTGTAATTTGCCCTTTGAGAGATCTTTCAGCCTGTCGGGGGATCTCCTTTGATGTAAGAGACTTTTGATCAAATGAAAAAAAAAATCTTTTCTTCTATCATCCTGTGTGTCTCCATTTTCTCTTCCTCTTTTTTAGTCTTCAGAACAAGGAGGTATGTGCTCGGGGCCATCTTAAGTATATTCAAGACCTTCGGCTTCTGTAGGATAATGCTGGAGGCTAAGGAGCCTGATAAAGGAGGCCAAAGGGCCTGATGAAGGAGACCGAGGGGCCTGATGAAGGAGGTTGAGGGACATGGTGAAGGAGGCCGACGGGCTTGGCACCGGAGGCTAAGAAGCCTGATGAAGGAGGCCGAGAGGCCTGATGAAGGTGGCCAGGAGGCCTGAAGCCGGAGGCAGAGGGGAGCCTGATGAAGGAGGCCGAGGGGCCTGATGAAAAAGGCTAAGGGGCTTGATGAGGGAGGCCGAGAGGCCTGGTGAATGAGGCCGAGGGGCCTGGCATTGGAGGCTGAGGAGCCTGATGAAGGAGGTTGAGAGGCCTGGTGAAGGAGGCCGAGGGGCCTGGTACTGGAGGTTAAGGAGCTTGATGAAGGAGGCTGAGAGGCTTGATGAAGGAGGTTGGAGGCCTGATGCCGGAGGCTGAGGAACCTGATGAAGGAGGCCGAGGGGCACGATGAAGGAGGCCAAGGGGCTTGATGAAGGAGGTCGAGGGGCCTGGTGAAGGAGGCTGAGGGGCCTGGCACCGAAGGAGGCCGAGGGGCCTGATGAAGGAGGCCGAGGGGCCTGATGAAGGAGGACTGGTGTGGGCACCAGGATCCGACAGAGGCTCCTCAACCCTCTGTGGATCTCAGATTAGGGTTCCACTTCTTTGTATCTTGTAATAAGGCTTCAAGCCTTAAATTTGTAATTGTCTTTTGCTTTGAATTGAGTCTATACCTTGACCAATTAGGTCAAATTGAGTCCTGTACTAAGTCGAGTCACAAATTGAGTCCAGTCTGAGTCTCTTAGAAGTATGGGTCCATTGCAAGAGTGGGTCTTAAAATTTAGTCTCCTTGGAAGCAAGTAGGGGAAGAACCTAAGTCAACTCAGGGCCCACTTATGCATCCTACATGGTGCCATAACATCTTGCCATGTGAGCAGCACACTTGGCATGCAAGGATGCCCAATGGGGAGGACCACTTCACTTGGTTCAAGCCTTTTTCCCTTCCCCCCATCAAGCTCATTTCCATGTAAGGGTGGTCAGCCAAGGAAGAAGTCAGTGGAAGATAATGGAGGGAATTCAAATCCCTTACTTCAATCTCTCCAATCAAGCCTTCTTCCTAATTTGCTTCAACTTCTATGGAAGGGAAAGACAAGAGCCTTGGACACCTCCACCTAACACTCCCCTTGTCATGCCTTGTACCAAAGAAAGAACACCAACCAAGGAAGGAGGAAGAACACATGCCTTGCTCCAAGCCCCTCTTCATGCCTTCTTCCAAAACCAAGGAGATTCTTACCAAGTTCAAGGTGCCAAGAACATCACTCCAAGCCATGCATCATGCCATGCCCAATCCAAGCTACCTTTGGTCGGCCAAAGAGAGGAGAAGGTCAATGCTTTTGGTGCCCACCCAAGAAATTTGTAATTTTGTTTCATTTGAAATTTGAATGGGCCTTGGGTGCCTATTTAAAGGGCCCAATCCCTCCATTGTTAGGGTATTGAATGATTAAATGAAAAGAGAGCTTGAGTTTTGTTTATCCTCCAACCATTGTCTCCTAGACTAGGTTTGAGTGAAGTTTCCTTCGTCCCCAGGGATGTCGAGTGGTGTGAGGCCACCTTTCCATCACCCAAGGGTGTCGCAAGACCTTCGTCATCCTGGACGTCAAGTGGTGTGAGGCCACAATCCTTCATCCTCCGAGAAGTCGTGGGGTACGAGGCCCTAAGTTATCTCATTCTTCGACTTCGGAATCCAGCCGGACACCAGGCTCGAAGCCCCTTCTCAACCCTATCTTAGTCCATTTTAATACCTCTCTCCATTTCGCTAATCCTTACTTTGATTGCCTACAAGTCCTCCTTGGTGTCTTGGGCAATGGAGATAGTCTGCTTTCCCATCGCGACCATCCGACCGAAAACCAGTGCATCCACGGGTTCGACTGCTCGGGAATCCAGGCTATGTCCGTCGAGTTAAGCGATCTCTGCATCGGGCGCTTCAAACATGTGAGGTTTGCCCCTATCTCCTAAGTAGGTATTGTGTTTCGAGCTTAGTCCTACCGGGGTTTCATAATCCTAGGATCCTGTTCTCATTTTCACTATTTAGGGACTAGAATTGCTAGTGTAAGCATCTGTTATTCAACTTCTCTTATTTCTAGTCTTTGTTTGTGATCGGGAATCGAAATCCTAAGAAAAACATCTAAAACTCATCAACTATAAAAATTCCTTTGCATCATAAGCATCTATTCTAGCATCTCTAGCCCTATCCCCCAGCTTCATTAGTGGTATCTGAGCTTTATTCCACATCATTATTGGTATCAGAGCACGGCTAGGACTAGTGCATCTTTTCCTTTAATTTTCTGCATTCTGGTCAGCTTGTATATGATATGAACATTGAATTGTTTCTCTCTATTGAGACCTCCAAATTTCATTATTTCTATTTTGTTAGATCTCATTTAATTCAGAGTATTTTTGGTTATTTTCTCAGATTTTATTTCAGTTTGTAGAATTTCTAAATGCCGAAATACTACCTAAGAAAATCTCAAGTCTGAAATTCCTGTAAGCATCTCATTTCTTGCTTCATTCATCCATCTAGCTTATTTCTTGCATTTAGGGGCATATCTTAATTCTTGAATTTTGTTTAGAATTCACACATCTAAAAGACACAAAAAAATAAGAAAATTTTAAGTCATTTTATTAGTCATTTTTGTGCATCATTTTACATAACTCATCCTAAGGGCGTCAAATTAACATAGGGTCAGGATTTCATTACCTGTCCCTAGCCAAAAAACCACCACCCGACATATCGAACCCTAGCCATTAACTAAAATTGATTAGATGCTTAATCTACTCTGGTGAGCTAGGGACACCCACGAAGTCGGGTCGATCCAAGTGCCGAGCCAAGCTAGATCACTTGTTGGTGTGTGCTTAAGTAGCTGGTGTCTAGGCAAGTGGTTTAGGGACTAGATCCCGAAGGGAAGTGGGTTGGTTCGCTTACCTGGCTAATTTCTAATTGGTGTCTAGGCAAGCAAAGAAGAACCTCCACTAATCTTACACTTACCTGGCCAAGTGCCAAGTTACTACTTCCAGGTTCATCTTCTTGACTTCACATTTGGAGAGATCTCTTAGGTCTAGCAAACCGCAGTACCATTTTGTGTGTGTGTTACATGTGCACTAGATTAGGAACCTCTTTTCACCCACCTTCTCCACCCCCTACCGAAGCCATGGACCAACTTCAAGCTGACATTGGAGCCCTAACTCAATCCATGATTCAATCCATGACCCAATTAGGAAACCAGTTGACCAATATACTTGATCAAATAGAGGCCAGACTAAGACCCCAAGAGGATGCTGCTAGGCCCCGACCTGAAGCTGGTCCTGAGTCCCCTCATCCTAGGAGAAACCTGCAACAAGACCCTTACTTTGAGGATGAATTTGGGAGAGACCCTGATCCATGACCCAATTAGGCAACCAGTTGACCAATAGACTTGATCAAATAGAGGCCAGACTAAGACCCCTAGAGGAAGCTGCTCGGCCCCGACCTGAAGCCGGTCCTGAGTCCCCTCATCCCAGGAGAAACCAGCAACAAGACCCTTACTTTGAGGATGAATTTAGGAGAGACCCTGATCCCTTCATTGATACCCATCCTAGGAGACCCAATCTGGAGGATCGTGAAGAAGGGACCATTAAGAGCATCAAGCTTGAGGCACCCACTTTCAATGGAAGTTTAGATCCCAGGGTGTATGAAGATTGGGAGTCTGCTTTGGAATAGTATTTTGATTGGTACTCTATGTCAGAAAGAACTAAGTTTAAGTTTGCCAAGCTTAGGTTGGTTCACCAAGCTAGGTTGTTTTGGAGTAGCGTCGAAAATTACATAGAGCAGAAAGGACAATTACCCATAACCGCCTGGTGGGAAATGAGAGATAAGCTTAGAAGGAAATACCTTCCTGCATCCTACACCCAGAAACTGTTGGACCAATGGCAAACCCTAAGTCAAGGGAGTAAGAGTGTGGCCGACTACATCGCCAAGTTTGATAAATATGTTATGCGATGTAAGGTTGTAGAGTCGCCTGAGGTAACCCTGTCTAGGTTTAGGGCTGCCCTACACCCAGACATTCAGAGAGAGTTGTACTTTAGAGCAACCAGAACCTTGGAAGAAGCTTACCAAGTTGCTAGGCTCTGTGAGCGTTTCAAGAGAGCTCTCGCCTACAGAAGACCTGAGCCCTTTAGGAACCAGAGCTGTATCCCTGGATCCATCCAAAGTTATAGCCAGGCTTATCCAAGTTGACCAAGCCCAAATTGGATCTGACCCTAGTTGACCAAACCTAGCCTGACCCAGTCCTAGTCGTCCCAGCCTGAACCGACCCCAATACAGTAGAGAGGACAAGGGTAAGGCTATTGAAGTCCAGAGGAGACCCGATCCCCAATGATGCGGCAAGCATATGATTAATGATTTGATTAGTGTATGTAGAGCAATGAAACCTAATTACATTAGCATTGTACTCATCATAATAAGTCTTAAGGATTACATGAAAAGGGACTTTTACTTGATTAGACACAATACTAAATTAAGAAGGAAGAAGATCTAGATAATAGGGGCTAATGATTGTGGACTTACCGTGATGAGCTTTCCAACCTTCTTTTGATTCATACCTTGAAACTACCAACGCTCAGAACTGAAGAACCTTGGATAACAGAGATCAGAACCCTGGACTTGGGCTTCAGCTTGTTGGTTCCTTATCAAGGAAGACCCTGCTTGCAACTCGAAAACCTCGAAGGACCCTGCACATAAAGAATAAGAGTTAAGGAAGAAGAAAGGCATGCATATAGAAGGGATGGAAAATTTATGAGCAAAGAAAGAGATTTGAGATGGCCTGGCCGACTCCAAGGCCTTCTTCTTGACTTGGGCGTTGGATGCTTGGAAGAGAGAATAGTTTGGTATGGAAGAGGGGCTTAGAGACAATCACTCAAAACATAAAACTTCAATTCAACTTCAACTTTCATTAATCTCCAAAAATCAAATCCCTTTTACAATGGGGCGTCCAAGGCTTTTTAATAGCCTTACAAAACTTTTGAAATTTGAAAACTCACAAAATTATGGAGGATTACAAGGGAGGTTGGAGGATATGGGGCCTTGTTACATGGGATAAGGAGAAATTCATGGAGATTCTCCCCAAATTATGGAGGATTACAAGGGAGGTTGGAGGATATGGGGCCTTGTTACATGGGATAAGGAGAAATTCATGGAGATTGGCCAGTTTCTTTGAATTTAAAATGCTTGGTCGATCTCCCCTTTAGGTTCCCATTTGAAGGTGACATGGCTGATGATGTGGCGTCCCTGGTGCTGCTTTGTTGGCATGGTGATGTGGAATTCCAGCTTGGTGGACCAAGGTCTTGATTTGGAAGCTCCAAGTGGTTTGGTGAACCTCAACTTGAAGTAGCTTGGACTTGATTTAAATAAACCTAATGGAACTCTAATTGAGTTCTTATTTGAACCTAGATTGAGACAGGACATAATTACAGGACTCGATTGGACATAATTACAGGATTCATGAAATTGAAACAAAGTAATTACAGGACTCTTGAAATTAAATTGCCCTTTACAAGAAAAATTTAACCTAGTGATTTTCGATCCAAAGTGGAATCAGGTTAACCTTATTTGAGTGAGGTTTTATTCTGCTTCTGCTTCTGGTGTCTACACCAATTCTCCTGGGGTGGGCAGAACTCGACCCCGTCGAGTATGGTTCAGTTTTGCCCTGGTAATGCTCGAACAAGTCTGGGTTAAGTCTTTGCAGGTCCTCTCGAGTAATCCAAGAGTTGTTGGACTCAGGTCGACCTAGCCATTGAACCAGGTATCACTGATAGTCCTTATTCCTGGTAGTAATGGTCTTGTCATCCAGGATTCTCTCAATCCTCTCTCTCCGCTCAGGTAGGGTTGGTGGTGGACACTTGGAAATAAGTTCACTCTCAATGAAAGTTTCTGGCCCAAAAGGCTCACTAGGTATTAATACTGGTTCTTTGTATTCTACTAGGTCTGAAACATTAAAGGTTGTACTGATACCCATATCAGGTGGAAGTTCCAAAACATATGCATTAGGCCCTATTTTCTTTAAGATCTTGAAAGGTCCCGCTCCGCGAGCATGCAGCTTCTTTATGGTTCCAGAGGGGAACCATTCAGGGTTGAGCCTAATCATCGCATAATCTCCTTCACAGAATTCTTTAGCCCTCTTATGTGAATCAGCTAAATGTTTGTAAGTCTCATTGCTCAGTTTGATCTTATTACTGATTTCTTTATGCAAATTTGTGACATGCTGTGCGAAAGATTCAGCAGACTCAGAAATTTACACAAGCACTTACAAAATGCAGACTAAACTAGGCATCCTTATTGAGAGGAATTTTATTGGACTTTCTAGGACCTAAACCTAACAGATTAATGACTCTCTAGGTTTGACCCTGGTCCAGTATGCACATGAGAATTTACCATGGGTTCCTAGCAAATGCCATAAGGTTTTCCAAAAGTAGGTAGCAAAAGAAATAGGCTTTAAAAGCTCATGCATCCTAGTAATCTCATCAAAATGAAACTTAATGGCTCTAAAATTATGATAAGACTCAGGGCAAGGCAGGAAATAGGAATCCGAGACTTGGAATAATTTAGGGAAATCTTGAAATAGACCTTGGTTACTCATGATGACCTTAAGATTAGAATTTTGATCTACAGGCGGGATGCTTCTAGGTAGTTGAAGGTCATCAGGAAAGTCTTCTAGAATAATGATTGGGTTCTTCTCAGGTACCTGAAGGAGTTCTTGTGTCGAAGCTAAAGTATTGGGTTCTTCCTGAAGGCATTGTCTTACGGGAACCAAGTCCTCACTAAATTTTGGTTGTTCTGATGTTTCAGGACTAGGCTCAATAATCTTTTCTTTACCAAAGGTTTCCTCATGTAAGGTACTAAAGTTATTCTCTTCACAGTCTTCCCCTTCATTTTCATCTATTAAACTTTTGTCGGTCTCATACATATATTTACTAGGTTCAAATTTGCCTTCTTCCTTCCCTAGCCCTTCAGTTTGAGGATACCCTAAGTCTTGAGTATTCATGAACTCAACTTGTACTTCAGGGTTCTTACTCCTATCATTCATATGAGCTAATGGGAAAGTAGGAGTTGGTTGGTCTAAGGAAAATTGTTTAGCCAGCATTTGGTTCAATTGGGCCATTAGATCATTTAGGCCTTTCAGCATGGTTTCAAGATTCGGGTCCATGGCTACACTGGACTGGGCTTGGATTGGTGAATATGGTGTCCCTGCTCTAGTTGTCATGCATACAAATGGACTCAAGCTCGAGCTAAGGTTTCTTAGACCTAGAGCACAAATTAGAGGTCTAATTAAGTGAACCAACTAGCTAGTAGTACTTATGGGACTTAGCCAGGTAGGTGGTGGGGAGTGAAGGTCCCTGATTGCCAACCTTAGACACCAATCTGAGATTGGCCAGGTAAGCGGACCAAATCACAAGCCCTGATGCACCAATCCTAGACACCAAGCCAGTAAGCACACACCAATTAGCTGACACAGTTAACTTGACCCTAACCTGAACCCAATTTGTTGGTGTCCCTAACCCACTAGGGCAATTAACGTTCTACTCAATTTTAATTAATGGACTGGGATCGATATGCTGGTTGGTGATTTTTGGACGAGGGACAGGTGATGAAATCCTGACCCTATGTCAAATTGATGCCCTTAATTTGATTTCTCATGAGATGAATGAAATGCAAAGGTGCTGCAGAAGTGAGTTGCAGTTTGAAAGTGGTATGGAAAACATGATGAAAAAAATGTCCAAAAATTCTGAAAAATTCACAGAGGATTTCTAACTTATATGTTTCAATGCAGGTGAAAGAAATTTTAAAACTAAAATCTGTACTACTCTAAGCAGATCCTACAATTGAAGATAAATAAAAAGGACAGAACAGAACCCTAATGATAGTGTCGAACTGCAAAAATTTTTATTTTTTTTTATAATTTTTTTCTGATGATGAAATTTAATATGGTGATAAATGACTTAAAAAGGAATAGGAGAAAAAATATTTCAATAAAAATTAGTTACTTTCCTTTGGAGCTGCAAACAGATTACAGTAAACAGATGCAAATTTTCAGAAAACAGAACCTAATCAAACAAGTGCAATGGCTTATCCAAACTTCAATCTAAGAAACTCACGTCCGGCCAGGGGCTCATTATTCACATGGGTCGTGACAGTGTACTAGAGTACACCTGCTCAGGAGGCGTGCATTTTAGATCTTGCTTGGATTTAAAGAAAACTATTCTACCCTAATGCAACCATGCTCTGATACCAATTTGATGCGGCAAGCATATGATTAATGATTTGATTAGTGTATGTAGAGCAATGAAACCTAATTACATTAGCATTGTACTCATCATAATAAGTCTTAAGGATTACATGAAAAGGGACTTTTACTTGATTAGACACAATCCTAAATTAAGAAGGAAGAAGATCTAGATAATAGGGGCTAATGATTGTGGACTTACCGTGATGAGCTTTCCAACCATCTTTTGATTCATACCTTGAAACTACCAACGCTCAAAACTGAAGAACCTTGGATAACAGAGATCAGAACCCTGGACATGGGCTTCAGCTTGTTGGTTCCTTGTCAAGGAAGACCCTGCTTGCAACTCAAAAACCTCGAAGGACCCTGCACATAAAGAATAAGAGTTAAGGAAGAAGAAAGGCATGCATATGGAAGGGATGGAAAATTTATGAGCAAAGAAAGAGATTTGAGATGGCCTGGCCGACTCCAAGGCCTTCTTCTTGACTTGGGCGTTGGATGCTTGGAAGAGAGAATAGTTTGGTGTGGAAGAGGGGCTTAGAGACAATCACTCAAAACATAAAACTTCAATTTATCTTCAACTTTCATTAATCTCCAAAAATCAAATCCCTTTTACAATGGGGCATCCAAGGCTTTTTAATAGCCTTACAAAACTTTTGAAATTTGAAAACTCCCCAAATTGTGGAGGATTACAAGGGAGGTTGGAGGATATGGGGCCTTGTTACATGGGATAAGGAGAAATTCATGGAGATTGTGATGGGGAACTAATATGCATGCAATTTTTTTTTGTATGTTTTACATGTTGAGTTAGGTGATTAATTCCCAAATTTCAGATCAAAATTATTTGTAGGGGATTTTGTATGAATTTTTGAAGATCAGCATGCAGATTAGGACCTAGAAAAGTAGCAAAGAAGGACCGCCGAGGCTGAGAAGCCTCGGTTAGGGCAAGTTCTCCTACAATAAAACTACTGGGGGTAGAGGGGTGTACATGACAATGTCTGTGAAGATTGCAGCGAAGGGGTCTCTCGTTCCTCGACGGATGCGGCCTGGAAAACCGAGCCAATGACCCGCGGATACCCGGCTTTCTGCTCGGTGATCCGATTGAGACTTGGCTGGAGTCGTTGGATTCGTAGGAACTCAGGGACATGCAAACGACCTGTCAGGGGTTAGAAAGCTCACAAAGGAACAAGAAAACAAAGTAAAAATAGCAAGGGAAGGCTTCTTTTGGAGTGGGCGTCCAGGGATCTGGAGGGTTTGTTGGCAGCAGGAAGATGATTGCAAACACCGGGAAGAAGAACTCTCACAAACCCCTTTATGCACACAGTAGGGTATCACACCACTCAATAGAAGAACTTAAGGTTTTCATTCATCAAAAAATTCTCCTAATACAAGAGGCTAGGGTCCCTTAAATAGACCCTTAACCTTGGGCTCCAAGTAAGGGTACATAAGTCTTTACATAAGAATCCTTTTCCCTCTCAAACCCTAGCTAGAAAATAAGGAAATATTAGGTAGAAAAATCCCTAAAAATTTTCTTGACTTGGTCAAGACTCCAAGGACGCCTAGGGGGGCAGGTTGGGCTTCTAGGAGCAGCAAAATGACAGCCCAAAGGGGCTCGGGTGCATGGGTTTGGGCCTCTGGAAGCTGGGGTGGCCTGGTAGCCAGGTAGCAGGAATATTCCCTGGTATCTTGCTTCTTAGGGGCTTGGGTTTGGCACCTGGGCTTGATTTCATTGGACTAGGATGCAGATGGACCTTTGGAATCATGGATGCCCTTATCTATGAATATACTTTGGCATCTGGAAGGGAATCTGGGTATCTGGAGGGCATCTGCAAGAAATCAGGGTTTTCTGAATTTTCCTCCTGGGGTCTTCAAATCTTCAAGCTGGGTTGGACTTGTGCTATACTTCCATGTCTTCAATCTAGTTGGACTTGGTCTTCACTTGTATGATATAGTCTTGAGTCTTCAGTATGCTTGGATAGGACTCAAAAAAATAAAATCAGCTCAACATGAGCTGACTAGCATTGGACTGAACTAGCTCAACATGAGCTGACTAGTACAGAACTGAAATAACAACTAAAAATACTCAAATAACAACTAAAATGGACTCAGATGAGCTAAGCCCTTATTACAGATGGACTCATAAATTATTGATCAATTTACAAAGGGTTGAAAAAGCCTCTGTCTTATTCTGGTGCCTCAGGTGTCCCCACCAATTCTCCCGGGGTGGGAGGAACTCGACCCTGTCGAGTGAAGGTCAGACTGGCTCACATATCTCTCGAGAAGGTCTGGGTTGAGGCGTTGCAAGTCCTCTCTAGAAATCCACGAATCGTCCGACTCTGGCCGGCCTTGCCATCAGACCAGGAAGCGTTGATAGTCATGGCCCTGGGTCGTGATGGCTTGATTGTCCAGGATACGCTCGATCCGTTCTCCTCTCTCAGGCCAAATTTTTTTGTGGACACTCTAGGTTAGGGTCACTCACAATGAAAAGGAATAGGTCCAAAGGCCTCACTAGGTAGCGCTGCCGGTTCCCTATACTCAACCAGGTCTGTAATATTGAAGGTAGAACTAATGTCCAAATCCGAAGGCAAGTCTAACACCTAGGCATTTGATCCAACCTTCTCTATCACTTTAAAAGGTCCGGCTCTGCGAGCATGAAGCTTCTTTTAGGCCTAAGCCTAACCAAGATAAAATCCACTACATCAAATTTTTTTGATCCATCTTCGGGAATTAGCCAGTTGTTTTAACATTAGTGCGGGTGGTGAACATGCTAGGCACATGCAGACTCCTAACAAGATGATGCAAAGAACTCAAACCTACACCTAGCAGACTCGACTAAAGAGGTTTATTAGGTCTTAACTACCACTTGGGCATGGGGGCATGAGTCGTGGTTGATGGATGACATGCAGAAGAAAATTTGCTAGTAACTCCTAATAAGTGCCAGAGGGTCTGCCAAAAGTAGGTAGCAAATGGGATGGGCTCTATGGATCCTTGCAACCTAGTAACCTCAACAAAATGTAACCTAATAGTTCTAGACACATGAGAAAACTCAGGAAAGGGTAGAAAATAAGAAGTGGGTTCAGAATTACTCTGGTAGGGTGGAGAAAAAGGTTCTGGGTTAGTTGGATAAAGTAGAATCAAAGAAGGCATGTCAGGGACTAATCCTAGACTAATGAGGTTAACCTTATGGGGTTGCGATATATCTACGAGGTTTGTATAATGGAAGGATGGGTTATTAATCTCAGGAAAGAGGTCCTTAATGGGAACTATAGGAGGAGACTCATCCTGAGGGTACTGATTCAAAGAGATCGGGTCCTTAATAAATTTTTCTGGTTCTTGTATTTTAGGACTAGACTCTATAATTTGGCTCTCCTCTATGGTTTCATCAGGTAAGGCTCTAGTAGCAGTACCTAGGTTCTCTTCCTCTATTTGTTCTTCCATATAGCTTTAGGTTGGATATGGTCAAGGTCAACTAGCTCTGGGTTGGTTTCTACCTGGGTATCTACTGGGTCAGCTAATTCTAGGTCTACTAAAGGTGTCTCCTCTTCTCCCTCATACTCATCCACTAGGCTCACATCAGCTTCATACACTTCCGCGTTAATGTAAGCCTTGTGAATCTCAGGAATGGTTGGAGAAGGTCGCTAGCAGGAAATTGGTTAGGTTCTGGTCTCTGATTATCTGTACTACTCCTAGTAGGTTCAGGTTGTATAAGGGGTAGTGGCTCACTACTGGGTTCGTATTTAGGGATACTAATCCTATGGGGTTCAAGTTGACTAGGGGAAGCATGACTAGTACTAGGTTGATACTTAGGGGTTATGGGTTCTCTAGGCTCATAGGACAAGGGTGCAGATCTATGGGTCATGGGATTATAGGATCTGGGGTTATAGGATTTTGGGTCAGCTCTATGATTAGGTTCTAAGGATGGATCATGGTATGGGGTCCTCCTAAGGTTGGGCTCCTTATATGGGTCAGGATATTGGGTCCTCTTAGGATTGGACTCCCTATATGGGTCAGAATACTGGATTCTCCTAGGGTTGGACTCCCTATATGGGTTAGAATATTGGGTCCTCCTAGGGTTAGACTCCCTATATGGGTCAGAATATTGGGTGTTGGGTCTACTAGGCTCATAGGGTGTGGGTGCATAGGATCTATGATCATGGGATCTAGAGTCATAGGATCTAGGTTCATAGGTTATGGATTCATAGGTTCTAGGTTCATAGGATTTGGAGTCATAAGATCTATAGGTTGTAGGTATACTAGGCTTATAGGGAGAGGGTAAATAGGATCTATCTTCCTGGTTTATAAAATCCTGATTGGGTCTTCTAGGACTAACCTTAGGGATTGGGTCATGACGATGGGCTCTCCTAGGTTCAGCCTCAAGGTATGGATCAGGGTTTGGGGTCCTCCTAAGTTGAGGAGAATTAGGATCTGGCTCAGACTGTGACCCATGGTTTTTTTCTGGGGTCCCTACCCGGACTTTTAACTGATCAAACTTATTGGCAAGATGGTCAATTCTATCATTGGTTTGAATACGAGACTGAGTTAACTGGGTCATCTGGGTAGTAATCTGGGTAGCCATCTGGGCCATTTGATCAGCTAGGGCTTTTATTTGAACTTGTAAATTTTTCATGGGTTCAGACATTTGTGAAGGAGGTGGGTGATATGAAACTCCTGATCTAGTGCTCATGCAAGACTCGATCAGACCGACTATAGCTGACTAGACCTAGAGTCCAAACTAGATGCTCAATCAAGGTGGCAAACTAGCCTATAGTAACCCTGTACTCAGCCAGGCAAGTGTAAGGGGAGTGTTAGGTCCCTGATTGCCAATCCTAGACACCAATTAGAGATTGGCCAGGTAGGCGGACCAGCACACAAGCCCTTCGGGATTGAATCCCTAAACCACCGTTCTAGACACTGAGCATAAGGCACACACAGGTTAACTTGACATAGTGATCTAACACTAGCCTGGACCCGACCAGTTGGTGTCCCTAGCCCACTAGGGCAAATTAAGTCTAGTTAATTTTAGGTTAAGGCTTGGGACCAAATACAAGGGATGTGGTTTTGGGCTAAGGAGAGGTGATCAAATCCTCCCCTCATTTGACATAGAAAGAGTGCCCTTAAAAGTAGATTATGCAATGATGGCAGGCAAATGATGCAAATTAGGGTTAGATGTTTTTGGTATTTTTTTGGAGAATATGTAATTTTATTTTATTATTATTATTTTTTTGGTATTTTCTTAAATAGAAGAAAACTTACAAATTATGGCCTAATATGCAGGAAATATACTAAAATTAAAAGATATGCAAAAAATGCTAAATAAAACCCTAAAACTTCCAAACTTGTCTTGCTGAAAAAAAATAGAGCCGAACATTTACAGGCTGTATTTCAGCTTGAATAAATTTCACAGGCCATAATAAAATATGAAAGAATTAACAAAATTACTATGAATTATTGTGAATCGAGAAAAATAAATTTCAAAATTTTTGGAGTTTTTAACAGAGAAAAATAATTTAAGAAACAGAGCATATACGGTCTAAAAAATTGCAGAAAATAAGCCCTAATCTAAGCTCTGATACCAAATGATGGGGAACTAATATGCATGCAATTTTTTTTTGTATGTTTTACATGTTGAGTTAGGTGATTAATTCCCAAATTTCAGATCAAAATTATTCGTAGGGAATTTTTTATGAATTTTTGAAGATTAGCATGCAGATTAGGACCTAGAAAAGTAGCAAAGAAGGACCGCCGGGGCTGAGAAGCCTCGGTTAGGGCAAGTTCTCCTACAATAAAACTACTGGAGGTAGAGGGGTGTATCTGACAACGTCTGTGAAGATCGCAGTGAAGGGGTCTCTCGTTCCACGACGGATGCGGCCTGGAAAACCGAGCCAAAGACCCGCGGATACCCGGCTTTCTGCTCGGTGATCCGATTGAGGCTTGGCTGGAGTCGTTGGATTCGTAGGAACTCAGGGACCTGCAAACAACCTGTCAGGGGTTAGAAAGCTTACAAAGGAACAAGAAAACAAAGTAAAAATATCAAGGGAAGGCTTCTTTTGGAGTGGGCGTCCAGGGATCTGGAGGGTTTGTTGGCAGCAGGAAGATGATTGCAAACACCGGGAAGAAGAACTCTCACAAACCCCTTTATGCACACAGCAGGGTATCACACCACTCAATAGAAGAACTCAAGGTTTTCATTCATCAAAAAATTCTCCTCATACAAGAGGCTAGGGTCTCTTAAATAGACCCTTAACCTTGGGCTCCAAGTAAGGGTACATAAGTCTTTACATAAGAATCCTTTTCCCTCTCAAACCCTAGCTAGAAAATAAAGAAATATTAGGTAGAAAAATCCCTAAAAATTTTCTTGACTTGGTCAAGACTCCAAGGACGCCTAGGGGGGCGTGTTGGGCTTCTAGGAGCAGCAAAAGGCCAGCCCAAAGGGGCTCGGGTGCATGGGTTTGGGCCTTTGGAAGCTGGGGTGGCCTGGTAGCCAGGTAGCCGGAATATTCCCTGATATCTTGCTTCTTAGGGGCTTGGGCTTGGCACCTGGGCTTGATTTCTTTGGGCTAGGATGCAGATGGACCTCTGGAATCATGGATGCCCTTATCTATGAATATACTTTGGCATCTGGAAGGGAATCTGGGTATCTGGAGGGCATCTGCAAGAAATCAGGGTTTTCTGAATTTTCCTCCTGGGGTCTTCAAATCTTCAAGCAGGGTTGGACTTGTGCTATACTTCCATGTCTTCAATCTAGTTGGACTTAGTCTTCACTTGTATGATATAGTCTTGAGTCTTCAGTATGCTTGGACAGGACTCAAAAAAATAAAATTAGCTCAACATGAGCTGACTAGCATTGGACTGAACTAGCTCAACATGAGCTGACTAGTACAGAACTGAAATAACAACTAAAAATACTCAAATAACAACTAAAATAGACTCAGATGAGCTAAGCCCTTATTACAGATGGACTCATAAATTATTGATCAATTTACAGAGGGTTGAAAAAGCCTCTGTCTTATTCTGGTGCCTCAGGTGTCCCCACCAGATTGGCCAGTTTCTTTGAATTTAAAATGCTTGGTCGATCTCCCCTTTAGGTGCCCATTTGAAGGTGACATGGCTGATGATGTGGCATCCCTGGTGGCTACTTTGTTGGCATGGTAATGTGGAATTCCAGCTTGGTGGACCAAGGTCTTGATTTGGAAGCTCCAAGTGGTTTGGTGAACCTCAACTTGAAGTAGCTTGGACTTGATTTAAATAAACCTAATGGAACTCTAATTGAGTTCTTATTTGAACCTAGATTGAGACAGGACATAATTACAGGACTCGATTGGACATAATTACAGGATTCATGAAATTGAAACAAAGTAATTATAGGACTCTTGAAAGTAAATTGCCCTTTACAAGAAAAATTTAACCTAGTGATTTTCGATCCAAAGTGGAATCAGGTTAACCTTATTTGAGTGAGGTTTTATTCTGCTTCTGCTTCTGGTGTCCACACCACCCAAGGTAAATGCTATAGGTGTCATAAACCTTGTCATTTTGCTAGTCAGTGCACCGCCCCTGCCCTACTTATAGATGAACCAACTGAGACTGAACCCGAACCAATTATTGAACCTGAGGAGGAAGTCTATGATCCTGAAAATTAGTTGTTGGAAGAGTACGAGGGAGAGGAAGAAGTGTATGAATTTGAAGACCTTATAGGAGTAGTCTGATACATCTTAGCCCAAAACGTAGTGCAGGAAGACTAGCAAAGGACTAAAATCCTACAGACCCTGATCAAGCTAGGAGATAAGGCATGTAAGGTCATCATTGATAGTGGAAGCTGTGTTAATGCCCTTTCCTTGAGTACTGTCAAATCTTTAGGACTAGCCACAGTTCCCCACCCCAACCCTTACAAAGTCTCCTGGATAGATTCAACTTCAATCCCAGTAAAATCTAGGTGCCAAATCAAGACAAAAATGAGTTCCTATGAAGAATCGATTTGGTATGACGTCTTACCCATGGGTGTTGGTAGTATCATCCTAGGATGACCCTGGATTTTCGACCATGATGCCACCCTTTATGGTCGATCTAATACCTGTGTCTTTTTCCACCATGGGAAAAAGATCACAATCAACCCAATCCAACCTAAGGACCCCGTCAAGAAAGGATCTAGTAGCCTTAAAGAGAAGAAAACAGGAGTCAACCTGATCACACCTAAGGAGCTAGAAAAAGAGATTTTAGAGGGAGAGCCCCTGTTTGGATTCTAGCCACCAAGGAGAGTCATGAACCAACCAACGTAGAACACCACCAAGATGTAGTGAAGACTCTAAGAGAATTTGAGGATGTTCTCCCGGAAGAATTACCGATCATTTGCCACCCCTTAGGGACATCCAGCACGCTATAGATTTGGTCCCAGGATCCACTTTGCCCAACTATAGGATGAACCCCACTGAACACCAGGAACTTCAGAAATAAGTGGGAGAGTTGCTTAGGAAGGGTTTTCTTAGGGAGAGTTTAAGTCCCTGTGCCGTCCCTGCCCTACTTACCCCTAAGAAAGACGGGACCTAGAGAATGTGTGTTGATAGTAGGGCTATCAACAAAATTACAATCAAATATAGGTTTCCTATTCCCCGCTTGGACGATATGCTCGATATGATGGCCAGTGCCACTATCTTTTCCAAGATAGACCTCAAGAGTGGTTACCACCAAATTAGGATTCAACCAGGGGATGAATGGAAGATGAAGTTTAAGACTAAGGATAGTCTATTCGAGTGGGTAGTGATGCCTTTCGGGTTGTCTAATGCACCCAGTACCTTTATGAGAGTCATGAGTTCACTAGAAAATTCTTAGTAGTATATTTTGATGACATCTTGATATATAGCAAGACCAAAGAGGACCATCTTAACCACTTAAGGTTAGTCTGCCAAACCCTTAGGGAGAATAGCTGGTGTGGGCACCAGGATCCAATAGAGGCTCCTCAACCCTCTGTGGATCTCAGATTAGGGTTCCACTTCTATGAGTCTTGTAATAAGGCTATGAGCCAATGCAATTTCATAAATTCTAGTCATGTAACTAGTCTAAGTTTGTTTAGTCTTGTACCTTGACTAATTTGGGTCAACTTAGGTCATGAGTCCTGTATTTATTTTTGGTTCGAGTCTGAGTTTGGTTTGGGTCCAAGTCAAGTTCCTTGTGGGCCAACCCACCTCTTTCACTTGGAAAGATGCCAACTCAGGTGCCACCTCAGCAACCTATGTGGCGCCACATCAGTTGCCACTTGGGCATTCAAGGAGGGAAACAATGTGGTGCCCTCATGCATCCCACACGCCCTCTCCATGCCTTTTTCTCTTGGGAAACACTGGAAGGAGGAGACATCATCCCCCTCTTCCCTCCCCCACATCACGCCATGATCCATCAATCAATGGGGCATTGAAGATTCTTGAAGAGACCAAGTGGTGTGGGCACCAGGATCCGACAGAGGCTCCTCAACCCTCTATGGATCTCAAATTAGGGTTCCCACTTCTATGAGTCCTGTAATAAGGCCTTGAGCCCAAAGCATTGTCATAATTTCTTGTCAAAATTTGTTTAGTCCTGTACCTTGACCAATTTGGGTCAAGTTAGGTCATTAGTCCAGTATTTGTTCGAGTCTGAGTTTGGACTGGGCCCAAGCCCAATTGAAGTCACTCTGGTTTTCTTCACCAAATCAAGTTCTGGTGGGCTAATCCACCCCTTCCACTTGGGATAGTGCCAACTCAGGTGCCACCTCAGCTACCTACATGGTGCCACATCAGCTACCACTTGGGCATCCAAGAAGGGAAACAAAGTGGCACCCTCATGCTTTCCACATGCCTTGGACAACATTGGAAGGAAGAAACACCATCCCCCTCTTCCCTCCCCCACATCATGCCTTGTTCCATCAAAAGAGGGGCGTTGAAGATCCTTGAAGAAACCAAGCCTCAAAGCAAGCCCCCTTCCAAGCTTTCTTCCCAAAGTGTTCTTGCAAGGAAGGAAGGTCAAAGGACACACTCCCCTCTTCATTTCCTCAACCATGCAACGCCCATGGAGCTCTCCCTTGGTCGGCCTTGAATCAATCCAAGAAGATGGCGTTGAAGAGTCCAAGGGAACACATCCCTCCAAGCAAGCCATGCCCCACTCCTTCTTCCCAAAATAAGCATGCTAAGGAAGGAAGTCAAGGGACCAATCCCCCTCTCCAAGCCTTTCCTCATGCCACGCCCAACCCCAAGTTATTTGGTCGGCCAATGAGAGGGGATGATGGAAAATTTTGGGCACCACCATGAATATTGTAATTTGAATTTCAAATGGGCCTTGGGTGCCTATTTAAAGGACCCAATCCCTCCCTTATAGAACTAATGAATGAATGAATTATTGAGTGATTAATGAAAAGTTTGAGTTTTTTACACCCTCCAACCATTGTCTCTTAGGCTAGGTTTGAGTGGAATTGTCTTCGTCCCCAGGGACGTCGAGTGGTGTGAGGCCACCTGTCCGTCACCCCAAGGCGTCGCGAATCCTTCGTCCTCCAGGATGTCACGTGGTATGAGGCCACATTCCTTCATCCTCAGGGATGTCACAAGGTGCGATTCCCCAGGTTATCTCCTACTTCGACTTCAGAATCCAGCGGGACACCGGGGTCGAAGCCCCTTCCCAACTCCTTCTCAATTCCTTTCCGTGCATCTCCACATTTCGCTGACCCTTCTTTTGTTTGCCTACAGGTCCTCCCTGGCATCTCGAGCATTAGAGACAGTCAGCTTTGCCATCGCAACCTCTCGACCCAAAGCTAGTGCTCCCACGGGTTCGACTGCTCGGGCATCCAGGCCGCATCCACCGAGTTGAGTGATCTTTGCACCGGGCGCTCCAGAAGTTTGAGGTTTGCTTTCTCTTTATCTCCTAAGTAGATATTGTAGGTCGAGCTAGTCCTACCGGGGTTTCTTAATCCCGGGATCCTGTACTCATTTTCACTTTTAGGGCTTTGAACTGCTAGCATAAGCTTTCATTACTATTCTTCGTATTTCTTACCTTTGCTTGTGATCGGGAATCGAAACCCTAAAATAACAAAGAAAAACAACAAGAAACATAAAAAAAATCATCAACCCTAAAAAGAATTCCTTTGCATCGTAAGCATCCTTACTAGCATCTAACATCCCTAGCCCTAACCCCCTTGCCTCTGCATAATTCTTGGTATCAGAGCTGTATTCCACATCAATCTTGGTATCAGAGCAAGTCTAGGACTAGTGCATTTGTTTCATTTTCTACAGTCTGGTCAGCCCATATATGGTCTGATCATTGGATTGTTTTTCTCTGTAGAAATGTCCAAATTTTACATTTTTTTTTTTGTTAGATCTCATTGAATTAAAGGTATTTTTGCCTATTTTTTTTAGATTTTATTTCAATTTGTAGAATGTCTACAAGCCAAAATACTACCTGAGAAAAGAACAAAAAATTTTTTAAGTCATTTCATTAGTCATTATTGTACTTCATTTTACATAACTTATCTTAAGGGCGTCAATTTAACATAGGGTCAGGATTTCATTACCTGTCCCTAGCCCAAAAACCACCACTCGGCATATCGAACCCTAGCCAATAACTAAAATCGATCAGATGTTTAATCTGCTCTAGTAAGCTAGGGACACCCACGAAGTCTGGTCAATCCAAGTGCCGAGCCAAGCTAGATTGCTTGTTGGTGTGTGCTTGTGTAGCTGGTGTCTAGGCAAGTGGTTTAGGGACTAGAGCCCGAAGGGAAGTGGGTTGGTTCGCTTACCTGGCCAATTTCTAATTGGTGTCTAGGCAAGCAAAGAGGAACCTCCACTCACCTTACACTTACCTGGCCATGTGCAAAGTTACTACTTCCAGGTTCATCTTCTTGACTTTACATTTGGAGAGATCTCCTAGGTCTAGCAAACCTTAGCATCATTTTGTTACATGTGCACTAGATCAGGAACCTCTTTTCACCCACCTTCTCCACCCTCTACTGACACCATGGACCAACTGCGAGCCGACATTAGAGCCTTAACCCAATCCATGACCCAGTTGATCAATAGACTGGACTAGATGGAGACCAGACTGAGACCCCTAGAGGAAGCTGCTAGGCCCCGACCTGAACCCAGTCCTGAGTCCCCTCACCCAAGGAGGAACCTGCCACAAGACCCTTACTTTGAGGATGACTTTGGGAGAGACCCTGACCCCTTTGTTGATACCCGTCCTAGGAGACCCAATCTGGAGGACCATGAAGAAAGAGCCCTTAGGAGCATCAAGCTTGAGGCACCAACTTTCGATGGTAGCTTAGATCCCAGGGTGTATGAAGATTGGGAGTCTGCCATGGAGCAGTATTTTGACTGGTACTCTATGTCTGAGAGAACTAAGTTTAAGTTTGCCAAGCTTAGGTTGGTTCACCAAGCTAGGTTGTTCTGGAACAGTGTTGAGAACTACATAGAGAAGAAAGGTCAATTACCCATAACCGCCTAGGGGGAGATGAGAGAAAAGCTTAGGAGGAAATACTTACCTGCATCTTATACCCAGAAACTGTTGGACCAATGGCAGACCTTAAGTCAAGGGAGTAAGAGTGTGGCCGATTACATCGGCAAGTTTGATGAATATGTTATGCGATGTAAGGTTGTTGAATCACCTGAGGTAACCCTATCTAGGTTTAGGGCTGGCCTACACCCAGACATCCAGAGAGAGCTATATTTTAGGTCAACCAGAACCTTGGAAGAAGCTTACCAAGTTTCTAGGCTCTGTGAGCGTTTCCAGAGAGCTCCCACCTATAGAAGACCTAAGCCCTTTAGAAACCCGAGCCGTATCCCTGGATCCACCCAAGGTTACAATCAAGCTTACCCGAGTCGACCATACCCAAATCGAACTGACCCAAGTCGACCAAACCCAGCCCGGCCCAGTCCTAGTCGTCCCAGCCTGAACCGACCCCAGTATAGCAAAGAGGAAAAGGGTAAGGCTGTTGAAGTCCACAGATGACCCGATCCCCAAGGTAAATGCTTTAGGTGTCATAAACCTGGATATTTTGATAGCCAGTGCACCGCCCTTGCCTTACTCATAGAAGAACCAATTGAGACTAAACCCGAACCAACCATAGAACCTAAAGAAGACGTCTATGATCCCAAAAACTAGTTATTGGAAGAGTACGAGGGAGAAGAAGAAGTGTATGAATCTGAAGACCTTGTAGGATTAGTCCGATGCATTCTAGCCCAAAACATAGTACAGGAAGACTGGCATAGGACCAACATCCTACAGACCCTGATCAAGCTAGGAGATAAAGTTTATAAGGTCATCATTGATAGTGGAAGCTATGTTAATGCCCTTTCCTTGAGTACAGTCAAATCTTTAGGACTAGCCATAGTTCCCTACTCCAACCCTTACAAAGTCTCCTGGATAGATTCAACTTCAATCCCAATAAAATATAGGTGCCAGATCAAGAAAAAAATGAGTTCCTATGAAGAATCGATTTGGTGTGACGTCTTACCCATGGGTGTGGGTAGTATCATTCTAGGACGACCCTGGCTTTTCAACCATGTTGCCACCCTTTATGGTCAATCCAATACCTGTGTCTTTTTCCACCATGGGAAAAAGATTACAATCAACCCAATCCAACCAAAGGACCCAGTCAAGAAAGGATCAAGTAGCCTTAAAGAAAAGAAGCCTGAAGTTAACCTAATCAAGGATAATGGGTTAGAAGAAGAGATTACTGGGAAAGGACCCTTTAAAGAGTTTCAGGGAGAGAAGGTTGAACATTCTGAGAATTTGAATACAAAAACCCCTCAGCCCATTGAAGACTTTAAGGTTGAACCCATTGAAAATCTAGGGAAAGAAACTCCTGAGCCCATTAAAGAATTGAAAGAAAGCATCTATGAGTCAAGTTTAGTAGAAGATGGGCTCGAGGGTGAAATCATTGAGGAATCCAAGGAAAATGATCCTGAACCCACTATAAAATTTGAAGAGGAAATGATCGAGCCAGGATCACATCTAGTAAATAAAAATGAGGATTCACCAGTCTTTTCCACAGGAGTTCAGGAACCAACCCTTAATGAACCGATCCAAAGAGAACATCCTCAAGAGATGGTTGAAGCTCAAAAAGAAATTGAGGATGAAGTTCCCGATGAGTTACCTGATCAACTTCCACCCCTGAGATACATCCATCATACTATAGACGTGGTCCCAGGATCCTCTTTAACAGACTTTCCTCATAGTGGGATTGATCCTAGCGAGCCCCAAGATCTACCGGAACAAGTGGACCATATGACACCTATAGAACGATGCCCAAATTTTAAGGTCATCCTGAATAACCAAGGCTTGTTTTATGTTTTCCATAAGCCATCCCAAGACTCCAATTCCTATTTCCTACCCTTCCCTGAGCCCTCTCACATTTCTAGAGCCATGGGGTTACTTTTTATTGAGATTACCAGAATGCGTGACTCCTTAGAACCCATCCCTTTTGCCCTCTACTTCAGGCATACTTTATGGCATTTGCTAGGGATCCTTAATAATTTTTTTTGTGCGTACCAGACTAGGGTCAAACCTAGAGAGTCAAAAGTCTGTTAGGTTTAGACCCTAGGAGTCCAATAAATTTTTTTTTTCTCAATAAGATTGCATAGTTGAGTCTGCATTTAGAATCATGTTAGGATTATGCATTAAATACAATATTTAAATAATTTGGCTGATTCCCGAAAGCGAGCCAAAGAGTTTGAAATAAGGGATTTTGTAATGATTAGTCTCCAGCCTGAACGGTTTCCACCGGGAACCATTAAGAAGCTTCATGCTCGTGGGGCAAGTCCCTTTAAAGTAATTAGGAGAATGGGCCCTAACGCCTATGTGCTAGAACTACCTCCGGATTATGGAATTAGCTCGACATTCAATATCTCTGACTTAATCGAGTATAGAGAACCCGCAAACATACCGAGTGAGCCGTTTGGGCCTGACCTCCCTTTTGAGAGTGAACCTGAACCTGAGTGTCCACCTCCAAATATACCTGAGCGAGGAGAGTGGATCGAGCGTGTCCAGGATGACCAAGCCATCACTACCCGGGCAAAGGCTACCAGCGTTACCTGGTCCGATGGCAAGGCCGACCCGAATCCGAGGACTCGTGGATCACACGGGAGGACTAGCAACGCATCGACCCCGACATCCTGGAAAGGTATCAAAGCCAAGCTAACCCTTACTCGACAGGGTCGAGTTCCTCCCATCCTGGGAGAACTGGTGTGGGCACCAGGATCCGACAGAGGCTCCTCAACCCTCTGTGGATCTCAGATTAGGGTTCCCCCTTCTATGAGTCCTATAATAAGGCCTTAAGCCCAAAGCATTGTCATAATTTCTTGTCAAAATTTGTTTAGTCCTATACCATGACCAATTTGGGTCAAGTTAGGTCATGAGTCCTGTATTTGTTCGAGTCTGAGTTTGACCTGGGCCAAGCCCAATTGAAGTCACTCTGGTTTTCTTCACCAAATCAAGTTCTGGTGGGCCAACCCACCCCTTCCACTTAGGATAATGCCAACTCAGGTGCCACCTCAACTACCTACGTGGTGCCACATCAGCTACGACTTGGGCATCCACGAAGGGAAACAAAGTGGCACCCTCATGCTTTCCACATGCCTTGGGCAACATTGGAAGGAAGAAACACCATCCCCCTCTTCCCTCCCCCATATCACACCTTGTTCCATCAAAAGAGGGGCATTGAAGATCCTTGAAGAAACAAAGCCTCAAAGCAAGCCCCCTTCCAAGCTTTCTTCCCAAAGTGTTCTTACAAGGAAGGAAGGTCAAAGGACACACTCCCCTCTTCAAGCCCTCAACCATGCAACGCCCATGGAGCTCTCCCTTGGTCGGCATTGAATCAATCCAAGAAGATGGCATTGAAGAGTCCAAGGGAACACATCCCTCCAAGCAAGCCATGCCCCACTCCTTCTTCCCAAAATAAGCATGCTAAAGAAGGAAGTCAAGGGACCAATCCCCCTCTCCAAGCCTTTCCTCGTGCCTCGCCCAACCCCAAGTTATTTGGTCGGCCAAAGAGAGGGGATGATGGAAAATTTTGGGCTCCACCATGAATATTGTAATTTGAATTTCAAATGGGCCTTGGGTTCCTATTTAAAGGACCCAATCCCTCCCTTGTAGAACTAATAAATGAATGAATGATTGAGTGATTAATGAAAAGTTTGAGTTTTTTCCACCCTCCAACCATTGTCTCTTAGGCTAGGTTTGAGTGGAATTGCCTTCGTCCCTAGGGACGTCGAGTGGTGTGAGGCCACCTGTCCGTCACCCCAGGGCGTCGCGAATCCTTCGTCCTCCAGGACGTTGCTAAAAGTAAAAGATATGGTTGCAGGTGCCTACGCTAAGCATGCAACAGCACAGGGAATAGGTAAGTATTATAAAACATTTTTAATAAATGCGGAAAATACCAACTCCGCATAGGATCTAGCATATGCAAGATGCATGTATTGGCAAGATACAGGACATATAATATTTATAAATATTTTAATAAATCTTGATCTACACATGCATCGAAAATAAAACCCAAAAACATACCTTATTCCCAGCTGGAATAAGTCTGGGATAAACCTGGAATAGACTGGAATAACTGGAATAAAGTTATTCCAGTCGTCTTCCACCATGGGATGAAAACTGGGCTTTCGAAAAGTCCCCGGAACGCCACCTTCCGGACTTCCGATCGTTCCTAAATTTGAGCTGTAGATTCTTAAGGAAGTCCTCTTCGATTTGGCACTGGTTTCTGCAAGAAAAACTAAGCCAATAAATCGTAAAAATCCATCGAAGTCTGCTATGCGAAAATGGCAGCAGAACAGAGAAGCTGTCTTCGTCGTTGGATTTCGGGCAACTGGAGTGATCCCGGCTCGCATGGTTTGCTCCGAGGAGTAGAAGAATACTCCCTCTAGAGGGGAGACACGCCTGGGGCTCTCCAATCCCTCTCCACGCGCGGTGCTAGCCGCCGGAAGATGGTTCACGGTCACAGGTTGCTGCAGCAAAATAGAATTTCTGCAGCAGGGATTTTGAGCACTCAAATGGTGGGAAGAATCTTGGTTTCTCTCCCTCACAACACTCCCAAAACCAGCCCTCAAGGAGTACTAGGACAGCACAAAAAATTTCCCTCTCAAATGGTGAAACCCTTCTTCTCACGGTGAGAAGACAACCCACGGCTGAAACTTTCAAGCTAAAAAAAAAATAGGGAACACTGCTTTGGGTTGCATTTGGTTTATATAAGCTGTAAGAGAGAGAGCGAGGGAGAGGGAGAGACGGGAGGTGAAAAGAGCCATCGGTTAATCACTCATTAACAAGCCTTTAAACCCATTTACCAGCCATTAAAAGAGAATAATGGAACGGGTGGAGGGAGGAGAAAATGCCATTGTTTGTTTCTTTCGGCCTTCCAGCGATAGGAATTCCAGCAAATAACCGTGTAAATGGTTGAAGGGGTAAATACTGGTTCAATAAACCAGTTCAAACCAAATATTTAATCCTTGGTTCAATCCTATTAAACCAATTTGGTTCAAACCCATTGGTTCAATTAACCAACGGTGGTTCAATCCAATTGAACCTGGTCCAACCCTAATCAAAATTGGGTTAATTGGTTCACAACCAATTGGAGGCCAAAACGAACTCCGAATTAGTTCAAAACTAATTCAGAAAAATCCTGGCGCAGTCCTGATCAACCCAGAACAATTTTCGGTTGACTCAGACAAGGGCAATATGGGAGAAATGAGTGCTCAAAAATACTATGACCATGAAACCGAGATGATTCCCAATAGTAATCGGTATCCGGATCAGAGAGTTATCCTCTGTGGCGTGTGACCTCATAGGTTCGAACCTAAACGGTAGCACTAGAACAGTTCTAGTACCAACACAGGAAACCATCTAGCAATGGATCCCGGCATCCGGATAGGTCAAAGATGCGGGAGCAAACTATCGAACCTCTGGCATATGGTTACCGTATAATTCATCCCTTTGACCTCTAATGCTCAGGACTACTGAGATTGGGCTGCCAACCCAGACTGAGTCAGTCGACTACGTGTCTCAACCTCGCAAGCCCAGTGACTCTTCACTAGGGCTACCCCGGCCGAGGATTTGCTAAATTGAGATACTGCGAGACATTCAATCCAAACTGCTTGGACAGATCAATTCCATCTGGGTCCATCACTGCTCCACAAGTACTTGCCTGTACCCAGAAACCTTCCATCACTAGATTAAAAATCCGGGTAGTCCAGCACCAAAGCATAGGGAGTTGCTTGCAAGCTACCGTGATGACCTCAGGTCAGAGGGACACTTATACCCATATCTAATCGTGAGTATCTCTTTGGCAGAAAGGGACTGCACGTAGTCACGTTCAATGAGATATCACATATATCCCACTTGTAGATCACATCAGTGTCACCACACTCATTTGGTCAAGAGGACAACCAAACGATGTAAACTACAACAACCTATACTTGATATATTGCCGTCCAGTACAATATATCATTTGGTTGTGAACAGGGTTTAAGGACCACTCGATACATCCTCTCTGTATTGAAATTAGTGTAGTCCTAAGGACTTCATCACATGGAAAGAGTTCTCTTAGGGAAATACAATATGTGATGAGCTGCCAAAAATAATATTTTATTAATTCATTGAAAAAGTACAATACTTAGCACAACCGCCTACAACCCAGGCGATTGGTTTTGGTAGCCTCTAACTCCAATCCGTGAAAACACATTTTAAAGTGGGTACTGAAATCCAATAGGCCACGCATGAGCCCGACTATGGCCGGCTCACCCATACGAGCCTAAAGGTAGGTTCGTAAACCAATTGTTTCCCTAAACAATTTTCAGTATTTTATTTTGCCCCAGAGAACACCTCAATCGGCCTAGGGGCCTCCTATTGCGGGTCTCTGGTTAGGTCCAACCATTAAAATGACTAATCCAATGCTTCCAGCTAACTAAAGACCAAGCCCGACTATGGCCGACCCACCTGGTCCCGTTAAGGAGGTTGCACTGAACCATCATCGATCAGATAGAAATTCCAGTCGCCAGATGTACACCCGTTCTATGGAACTGTCGATGCACACCAAGCTAGTGGACACATTTCTATCCAACTTAATTGGAGGCTAAGACACTGTCAACTTGACTTAGTCTTTTTAAGGACCTAATAATTTTAGAGGATTTTTTTTTTTTTTTTTTTTTTTTTTTATAGTTGTGACAGAAGAAAAAGATAAGGACATGGATCATCCTCCCACTGAATCAATCAGATTCCAGGAGGGTTGAATTAGATCAACAATTGATCCATGGGCACCTATTAATCAGTCAGACCGATCAACCTGGGTGACATGGGTTAACTCGAGTCATTGAGCTTTTCCAATCAGTTCTGGTCGACTCGACTAGCCAGGTAGGTGAGATCATGGGTGAGTATCCGCCATTAACCATCTTTCCTAGACACCAACCAAGTTGGCCAGGAAAGATGTAGCCTCATACAACCATGATCACAATTGCCAAACCTACCTCGACACCAGTCGGTTTACCAGACTCGATCAGACTAGCCTAAAGACTCGGGCGTCCACTGAGCCACTAATTGGATCCATTTTAGATGAACGGATCAACTAATCTAACTATTAGATAGTTCTAAAGAAAGACCTTAAACAACTTTTGTTTAATCTTCTTTTAATCTGGTTCAACTAAACTTAGGTCTAACCCAGTGATGGACCCAACTAATCAGCTAACCCAATTAACCCAATTTGGCTTATGCAAATTTTATTAGATTTCATAAACCTAAAAATTTTTATTAAGCCAAATACTTAATTAAAATATTTTTTAATTAAGTCTTTATGTAAAACAATTTTACATCTTAAATTATGAATCATATCTAGATTTATACTTTTATAAATATTATATGACCCAAATAACAAAATTATAAATCATGCCAAAATTATAAAATAATTTTAATTTCTTTTTGATTTTCTTAAAGGATCCTTCTGAAGAGGCCAACACAGACAAACCGCATCGTGTCAAAAACACACGGCCATGGTGAAGGTCTCAACTAGGTTCCTAAAAGTACTCTCTAATCCCAAGATTAAACAATTTAATCTACTATACATGCATCAAGATATGTTACACTAGAACCTGGCTCTGATACCACTGAAAGTAAAAGATGTGGTTGCAGGTGCCTACGCTAAGCATGCAACAGCACAGGGAATAGGTAAGTATTATAAAACATTTTTAATAAATGCGGAAAATACCTACTCCGCATAGGATCTAGCATATGCAAGATACATGTATTGGCATGATATAGGACATATAATATTTATAAATATTTTAATAAATTTAGATCTACACATGCACCGAAAATAAAATCCAAAAACATACCTTATTCCCAGCTGGAATAAGTCTGGGATAAACCTGGAATAGACTGGAATAACTGGAATAAAGTTATTCCAGTCGTCTTCCACCTTGGGCTGAAAACTGGGCTTTCGAAAAAGTCCCCAGAACGCCGCCTTCCGGACTTCCGATCGCTCCCAAATTTGAGCTGTAGATTCTTAAGGAAGTCCTCTTCGATTTGGCACTGGTTTTTGCAAGAAAAACTAAGCCAATAAATCGTAAAAATTCATTGAAGTCTACTGTGCAAAAATGGCAGCAGAACAGAGTAGCTGTCTTCGTCGTTGGATTTCGGGCAACTGGAGCGATCCTGGCTCGCGTGGTTTGCTCAGAGGAGTAGAAGAATACTCCCTCTAGAGGGGAGACACGCCCGGGGCTCTCTGATCCCTCTCCACGCACGGTGCTAGCCGCCGGAATATGGTTCACGGTCACAGGTTGCTGCAGCAAAACAGAATTGCTGCAACAAGGATTTTGAGCACTCAAATGGTCGGAAGAATCTTGGTTTCTCTCCCTCACAACACTCCCAAAACCAGCCCTTAAGGAGTACTAGGACAGCACAAAAAATTTCCCTCTCAAATGGTGAAACCCTTCTTCTCACGGTGAGAAGACAACCCACAGCTGAAACTTTCAAGCTAAAACAAAAACAGGGAACACTGCTTTGGGTTGCATTTGGTTTATATAAGCTGTAAGAGAGAGAGCGAGGGAGAGGGAGAGACGGGAGGTGAAAAGAGCCATCGGTTAATCACTCATTAACAAGCCTTTAAACCCATTTACCAGCCATTAGAAAAGAATAATGGAACGGGTGGAGGGAGGAGAAAACGCCATTGTTTGTTTCTTTTGGCCTTCCAATGATAGGAATTCCAACAAATAACCATGTAAACGGTTGAAGGTGTAAATACTGGTTCAATAAACTGGTTCAAACCAAATATTTAATCCTTGGTTCAATCCTATTAAACCAATTTGGTTCAAACCCATTGGTTCAATTAACCAACGGTGGTTCAATCCAATTGAACCTGGTCCAACCCTAATCAAAATTGGGTTAATTGGTTCACAACCAATTGGAGGCCTAAACGAACTCCGAATCAGTTCAAAACTGATTCAGAAAAATCCTGGCGCAGTCTTGATCAACCTGGAATAATTTTTGGTTAACTCAGACAAGGGCAATATGGGAAAAACGAGTGCTCAAAAATACTGTGACCATGAAACCGAGATGATTCCCAATCATAATCGATATCCGGATCAGAGAGTTATCCTCTGTGGCGTGTGACCTCATAGGTTCGAACCTAAATGGTAGCACTAGAACAGTTCTAGTACCAGCACAGGAAACCATCTAGCAATGGGTCCCGGCATCCGGATAGGTCGAAGATGCGGGAGCAAACTATCGAACCTCTGGCATATGGTTACCGTATAATTCATCCCTTTGACCTCTAATGCTCAGGACGACTGAGATTGGGCTGCCAACCTAGACTGAGTCAGTCGACTACGTGTCTCAACCTCGCAAGCCCAGTGACTCTTCACTAGGGCTGCCCCGGCCGAGGATTTGCTAAATTGAGATACTGCGAGACATTCAATCCAAACTGCTTGGACAGGTCAATTCCATCTTGGTCCATCCTGCTCCACAAGTACTTGCCTGTACCCAGAAACCTTCCATCACCGGATTAAAAATCCGGGTAGTCCGGCACCAAAGCACAAGGAGTTGCTTGCAAGCTACCATGATGACCTCAGGTCAGAGGGACACTTATACCCATATCCAACCGTGAGTATCCCTTTGGCAGAAAGGGACTGCACGGAGTCATGTTTAATGAGATATCACATATATCCCACTTGTAGATCACATCAGTGTCACCACACTCATTTGGTCAAGAGGACAACCAAACGATGTAAACTACAACAACCTATACTTGATATATTGTCGTCCAGTACAATATATCCTTTGGTTGTGAACAAGGTTTAAGGACCACTCGATACATCCTCTCTGTATTGAAATTAGTGTAGTCCTAAGGACTTCATCACATGAAAAGAGTTCTCTTAGGGAAATACAATATGTGATTAGCTGCCAAAAATAATATTTTATTAATTCATTGAAAAAGTATAATACTTAGCACAACCGCCTACAACCCAGGCGATTGGCTTTTGGACACAATTCCCTACAGTTGCGTGGTGCGAGGCCACATTCCTTCATCCTCCGGGACGTCACCGGGTGCGAGGCCCCAAGTTATCTCCAACTTCGACTTCGAAATCCAGCAGGACACCGGGCTCGAAGCCCCTTCCCAACTCCTTCTCAATTCCTTTCCGTGCATCTCCACATTTTGGTGACCCTTCATTTGTTTGCCTACAGGTCCTCCTTGGCATCTCTGGCATTGGAGACAATCAGCTTTGCCATCGCGACCTCCCGACCCAAAGCTAGTGCTACCATGGGTTTGACTGCTCGGGCATCAGGGCCGCATCCGCCGAGATGAGCGATCTCTGCACCGGGCACTCCAAAAGTTTGAGGTTTGCTTTCTCTTTATCTCCTAAGTAGATATTGTAGGACGAGCTAGTCCTACCGGGGTTTCTTAATCCCGGGGTCCTGTTCTCGTTTTCACTTTGAGGGCTTTGAACTGCTAGCGTAAGTTTTCATTACTGTTCTTTGTATTTCTTACCTTTGCTTGTGATCGGCAATCAAAACCCTAAAACAACGAAGAAAAACAACAAGAAACATAAAAAAAATCATCAACCCTAAAGAGAATTCCTTTGCATCGTAAGCATCCTTACTAGCATCTAGCATCCCTAGCCCTAACCCCCTTGCCTCCGCATCATTCTTGGTATCAGAGCTATATTCCACATCACCAAGCCATAAAGCAAGCCATTTTCCAAGCCTTCTTCCTAAAGTACTCACACAAGAAGGGAAGATCAAGGATCACATTCCCCATTCCAAGCCATCAAATTTGCAATGCCTAAAAGCTCCCTCCTTGGTCGGCCATGACTCACTCCATCTAGGCATGGAAGAAATCAATGGGAGACACATCCCTTGAAGTAAGCCTAGCTCCATGTTTTCTTCCCAAAGTGAGAATGCAAAGAAGGAAGTCTGAAGGCCAATCCCTCTCTCCAAGCCCTCCCACATGCCACACCAATCTCTTCTTCCCCTTTGGTCAGCCATGAAGATCTTGCCACATCTATGTGGGCGCCAACTTTTGGGGTTGTAATTTGGGTTCAAGGGTTTTGAATTATTTTGAATTCAAATGGGCCTTAGGTGCCTATTTAAAGGACCCAATCCCTCCATTGTAAAGCTATTGAATGATTGAATGATTAATGAAAAAAAAAGTTTGAGTTTTCTATCCTCCAACCCTTGTCTCTTAGGCTTGGTTGAGTTGCCTTCGTCTCCAGGGATGTCGAGTGGTGTGAGGCTACCTGTCCGTCACCCCAGGGCATCGCGAATCCTTCGTCCGCCTGAACGTCGCGTGGTGTGAGGCCACAATCCTTCATCCTCCGGGATGTCGCGGGGTGCGAGGCCCCATGTTATGTCCATCTTCGACTTCGGAATCCAGCCAGACACCGAGCTTGAAGCCCCTTCTCAACCCCATCTCAGTTCCTTTCTGTGCATCTCCCCATTTCGCTGATCCTTATCTTGTTTGCCTACAGGTCCTCCCTTTGATGCAGAACGAAAGCTCTGGTACCAAAATGATGCAGAACCAAAATATGGAATGCGGAAGCAAATTAAAATTAATATATATATTTTTTTTATATATATTTTCAGAAGTCGGCTTTGACTCAAAGGAAAGATAAACTAATGTTGAAAGAAATAAAGAAATGATAGAAAGCACAATTAAAAGGAGTGGATTATCAGAGTAACTCAGAAGTAGGATCGCTGGGGATTGAGAAACCCTTAGACCTAGGGTTTACACCTCTTTCAAGAAACAGACGAAGAGAGAAGAGAAGGTTTTATACCTGACTGTGATATCTCTCGTTGCTTCGATTGAAGGACTCTCTCGAGCAGATTGTAGGATCCTTGGAGAAGGGGTATTTTCGTAATGGATCCTCGGATTGTAGTCCTATGGCAAGGTTGGCCTTCTTCTCGAACTCAGGATCTGGAAGAAGAAGAACAAAAGAAGAACCAGGAACTCAAAGAAAGACACTAACCTGAGGACTTAATGAAGATTGTTGGACGTAGAAGTTCCGGAGATCTTGATACTGATCTGACTCTTCTTTGAACTTGCTTTGTAGTTGAAACAATTGATCTGAACCTAGATGCTGGTGGTCTCTGAAGCAGTGGTAGCTGACTTGAAGATGGCTGGACTGGGGTCCTGGTGGTCGGCCACCCTTTGGAAGAAGGACCTTGGAGATGGTGTAGAGGCTAGGTTTTGGTGGTGGTGGAGTAGAGATGGGTGGACTAAGCTAGGGTTTTGGGGTTGGAGATCTCACACCTCCTCAAGGTTCCTGGGGAACCCGGATTTACTCCCTCACGGAGCTCAACACCTGAATACAAGTGCGGAAGAGAGAAACACAAAGTTGCTCACAAAGAAATTGATTTCATTCATCATTGTTTTCGAAAACTTACAAGAGGGGTCTATTTTATAGGCCTTTACAAGAAATCAGGTTTTTACATCTTCCCATGTGGGACTAATAGGATGGATTCTCAAATTAGGCGTGTAGAATCAAATCCTCCTCATAATGGCCAGCCAAAAGCTTCCTTAAATGTTGATTGGTGGCTCCAAATGGCAAGAAGATGGTGCCTCCTAGCCTTGCTCTTCAAGACAAGTATTTTCCTTCCATGCTTGGTTTTATTTGGAAGTATTTGGGCACCTCCTAGTCTTGCTCCCCAAGTGTTTCTCCTTTCTTTTCATAGCTTGGCTCTTATGGAAATTATTTTGGGCGCCCCCTTGGATTGAGGATCCTAGATTGATCTCTCCTTAAGTGGCGCATGAAAGAAGGGACCTGCTTTCTTATGGTGTGGTGATCAAGGCACACTGGGCAAGGGATGTGGCACCTCATGGGCTCTGGCGTGTGGCTGGGAGTGTGGCGCCAACTTGCTTGGGCCTTGACTTGGCTGGAAAAAAATGGCACCAACCTGGAGAAGACCTAGACCACTACTAGGACTTGTACTGAGTCAACATGACTCAACAAAATTTAAATTACAGGGAAATACATACTTAAGATTAAAAATGAGTTGACCAAGTCAACCCTTATTACAAACCCTAATCTTCGGGCAAGGTCATTCAGAGATCCAGATGGAACCCTGAAGTCTTCTTCTGATTCTGGTGCCCACACACCCTGGCATCTTAGGCACCGGAGACAGTCAGCTTTGCCATTGTGACCTTCTGACCAAAAGCCAGTGCTTTCATGGGTTCGATTGCTCGGGCATCCAGGCCGCATCCACCAAGTTGAGCGATCTCTGCATCGGGTGCTTCAGACGTGTGAGGTTTGCTCTCTCTATCTCCTAAGTAGGTATTGTATTTTGAGCTAGTCCTACCAGGATTTCATAATCCTGGGGTCCTGTTCTCATTCTCACTTTTTAGGGATTTGAACTGCTAGCATAAGTTTCTGTTACTCATCTTTCTTATTTCTTGCCTTTGCTTGTGATCGGGAATCAAAACCCTAAGACAAACAACAAAAAAACTCATCAACCCTAAAAAAAAAAAGAAATTCCTTGCATCATAAGCATCCATCCTAGCATCCCTTCCCCTAGCCTGGCCCTTTTGTTCCACATCAATAGCCTTTACGCCAACCCTATGAAGTGTGAATTTATGACAACTAGGGTTATCTTCTTAGGCTTTGTAGTTATCCCTAAAGGAGTTTCCGTCGACCCCGAAAAAGTTAGAGCTATAGTTGAGTGGCCTGTCCCTACTAGTATCCATGATGTACGTAGTTTTCATGACCTAGCCATATTTTGCAGACGTTTCATTCGGGGATATAGTTTAATTGTAGCACCTATAACTGACTGCATCAGGAAGGGAGGTTTTCAATGGACTAAAGCTGCAGACAAAGCCTTCCTTAAAATTAAGGATAGAATGATACAAGCACCTGTCCTAAGATTGCTAGATTTTTCTAAGGTTTTTGAGGTTGCTTGTGATGCTTCGGGAGATGGAATTGGTGGGGTACTTAGTCAAGAAAATCACCCCATGGCCTTCTTTAGAGAAAAACTTAATGAGGCCAAAATTAAGTACTCGAATTATGATAAAGTGTTTTATGCAGTCATCCAAGCCCTTAGTTACTGGAGGCATTACCTGTTACCCCATGAGTTTGTTCTGTTTTCAGACCATGAAGCCCTTCGGTACCTGAACTCCCGAAAAAGATTGAACCCTAGGCACGCTAAGTGGGTCGAGTATATCCAAGCTTATACCTTTGTGCTTAAACATCGTGCTGGTACTGAGAATAAGGTAGCTGATGCCCTTAGCCGTCGTGCCCTGTTGTTTAACACAGTTAGGACGAGGTTGTAGGATTTGACCGACTTATGGAGCAATATGAATCTTGTCCTGACTTTAGTGAGATCTTCCAGTCTAAGCTTCAAGAACCATCTAGTGCCCATAGTAACTATACCTTACAGGATGGTTATTTCTTCAAGGGTAATAAGTTGTGCATTCCCAAGACTTCACTCCAAGATTTTTTAGTATGGGAAACCCATGCAGGAGGCCTAGCTGGTCACTTTGGTAGGGAGAAGACCATTTTAGCTATCAAAGACCAGTTCTTTTGGCCTGGCCTTAAGAAAGATGTCACCAACATTGTCTCTAGGTGCCGGACCTGTGCTATGGCCAAGCAGCAGAAATAGAATACTGGCCTTTACACACCCTTGCCCATACCTAGTCATGCTTGGCAAGTCCTCAGTATGGATTTTGTGGTAGTATTACCCAAGACCGCAAGGAAGCATGATTCTGTCTTTGTAGTAGTGGATAGGTTCTCCAAAATGGCTCATTTTATACCCTGCTCCCAGACCCTAGATGATGTGGTGATGGCGGACATGAAGAAACCTGGGGTTATTCAGACATGAAAAAAAAAAAAAACCCTAAAGCAAATCGAGGATCGTGGGAGGGCTAAGAAGCCTCCTGGGACTAGGATAGGATGACCCCGAAAGTCCTAAAATAGCCAAACTCTTTTGATTTTCAATTTTCTTGATGGGATGACGAAGGAAAGATGGAAATATGGAGGGGGAATCGGAATGAAACTCGAACCCAGGATGTAGATCCGATGGGAAACAGAGAGATGGAGGGGAAAAGGGTACCTAGGGCTTCGAGCCCCACATCAGCTGTTTGGCAGCGAAGACCTTTTTTGGGATCACATCCTGCCATCATGCACGGCGACGCTGATGACTTGGAGATCACACCTCGCCATCAGGCACGGCGACATTGATGACTTGGAGTGGCTTCACGCTCCCGATGCTCTCACTGGAGCGAAGGCATTGGGGCCTCACATCCCTCGACGTCCCGAAGGACGAAGGCAAGACAGGCCTAAGCCCACTCCAAACGGAGACAGAACCAACAACTCTTTCAAAAATTCAATTTCATCAACTACTTTATTATAAGAGGAGTATGGATTTTTATAGATGCCCATATCCCTTTTGAAATTCAAAAATAAAATCCCCTGAAATCCACCCTTGATTTTGAATTCAAATTCAAAATCAAAAATCTCAAATTTTCCAAATTACATTCATTAAAAAAATACTAAATAATTCCTTTTTATTTGAATTTTGAAATCTCCCTATGCTCTAGAAATCATGCTGCCCTGAAAATCATGCTGCTCTGAAAATGGTGCAGCTCCAAAAAGTGTGCAGAACAGCTTCTCCCTTGGGGTGCTTTGAGAAGCATGCCGAAGCTTCTTCTCGGCCGAGCAACAAGGGGGGAACCCGATCTCCGGTTGGTCGGGGGCCAGCGGACGGCGGGCGGTAGGGCGGCCGGTGGGCGATGGCGGCGGGGCGGCGGCCAGGCTGTGGACGTTGGCAGCGGGCGGCAGTGCAGGGGTGGCACGGCCGCACGGCATGCACGAGCATGCTGTTCAGTCTTCCCGCGGGCGTGGGGCCCAGGGACGCCCGCAGAGCGGCGAGGCGGTGGCCGGGCGGCGGATCGACGACGAGCGACGGTGGGGTGGCGGACGGTGGTGGCAGGCAGCTGCTCAGGGGTGGCGCGGCCGCACGACACGCAAGAGTGTGCTGTTAGGTCTTCCCGCAAGCGTGGGGCCTAGGGACGCCGGCTGGGCGGCGGGGCGGCGGTCAGGCGGCGGATCGACGGTGAGCTGCGGCATGCGGGCGGCAGTTGCAGCAGCTACTGTGGAGGCGACGGTTGGACTTCCCAAGGCTATCCCTTCGTCTTCCATGGGCGGGGGCGGTGGATGCCGGGTTTTCGGCGAGGGTGTGGTCAGCGGGCACCGGCAGGCGGGCCGGCAGGGGCGGCCGGGGGTCGGGTAGCCCGGATGGGGGAAGAGGGGTGGCGGCTAGGTTTTGAAAGAAAAAAAAATTTTTACGGGATGAAAGGTTGAAGAAGGGGTTAGCCGGGATAACTCAGGGATAAACTTGGTATGAAACGGGAATAAAGGGAATAAGTGGAATAGCAGGGATAACAAAAATAAGAAAAACTAGAAAAATTAAAAGAAAACCCAGATGGGTTTCAGGTCCCCCATCATTCTCCTGCAACACGAAGAACTCAACTCCCAGATGGTGTGGAGTAGGGGGGGCTAGGGATGCTGAATGATGGATGCATGTGATGCAAAGGAACTCTTTTTTTAGGGTTGGTGAGTTTTTAGTTGTTTCCCTTAGGGTTTTGATTCCCGATCACAAGCAAAGACGAGAAATAAGAGAATTGCAAAACGGAAGCTTACACTAGGAGTTCAAATCCCTAAATAATGAAAACAAGAACAGGATCCCGGGATTAAGAAACCCCTGTAGGACTAGCTCGAGATGCAATACCTACTTAGGAGATAGAGAGAGCAAACCTCACACGTCTAAAGCGCCTAATACAGAGATCGCTCAACTCGGCGGATGCGGCCTGGATGCCCGAGCAATCAAACCTGTGGAAGCATTGGCTTTCGGTCGGTAGGTCACGATAGCAAAGCCAACTGTCTCCATTGCTCGAGATGCCAGGGAGGACCTATAGGCAAACAAAAGAGGGATTAGCGAAAAGGAGAGATGTACTGAAAGAGACTGAGATGGGGTTGAGATGGGGTTGAGAAGGGGCTTCGATCCCGGTGTCTGGCTGGATTCTGAAGTCGAAGAAGGAGATAACTTGGGGCCGCGCACCTAGCGACATCTCGGAGGAGGAAAGATTGTGGCCTCACACCACTCGACGTCCAGGAGGACGAAGGACTTGCGACGCCGTGGGGCGACGGACAGGTGGCCTCACACCACTCGACGTCCCTAGGGACGAAGGCAACTTCACTCAAACCTAGTCTAGGAGACAATGGTTGGAGGATAAACAAACTCAAACTCTTTTTCATTCATTCATTCAATAGCTTTACAGTGGAGGGATTGGGTCCTTTAAATAGGCACCCAAGGCTCATTTGAATTCAAAATCATTACAACCCCAAAATTGGCGCCCACATGGATGGGGAGGATTCTTCATGGCCGACCAAATGGAGGAGAGGAATGGCGTGGTATGTGGGAGGGCTTGGAGAGGGGGATTGGTCTCTTAACTTCCTTCTTTTGCATGCTGATTTTGGGAAGAAAACATGGAACAAGGCTTGCTTGAAGGGATGTGCTTCCTTTGATCCTTCAACACCCACTTTGGAGAGATTCATGGCCGACCAAATAGAGGGAGCTTTGGGCATTGCAAGGTTGAAGGCTTGGAGAGGGGAGTGTGTCCTTTGACCTTCCATTCTTGCATGAACACTTTAGGAAGAAGGCTTGGAAGATGGCTTGCTTTGTGGCTTGGTTTCTTCAAGATTCTTCAACACCCCATATTTTGATGGATCATGGCATGATGTAGGGGAGGGAAGAGGGGGATGATGTCTCCTACTTCCAAGGTCGCCCAAGAGAAAAAAGGCATGGAGAGGTCGTGTGGAATGCATGAGGGCGCCTCCTTGTTTCCTTCCTTGGATGCCCAAGTGGCAACTGATGTGGCGCCACATAGGTGGCTGAGGTGGCACCTGTGTTGGTATCTTTCCAAGTGAAAGAGGTGGGTTGGCCCACAAGGACTTGACTTGGTCTTGAAAGCCAGGTTGACTTCAATTGTGCTTGGGCCCAATCCAAACTCATGCTCGAACCAAAAATAAATACTGGACCCACGACCTAAACTTGTTCCAAGTTGGTCAAGGTACAAGACTAAAAATTATAAAATTACTTTGGCTCATAGCCTTATTACAAGACTCACAGAAGTGGAACCCTAATCTGAGATCCACAGAGGGTTGAGGAGCCTCTGTCAAATCCTGGTGCCCACACCAATTCTCCCAGGATGGGAGGAACTCGACCCTTTCGAGTAAGGGTTAGTCTGGCTTTGGTACCTCTCCAGGATGTCGGGGTCGATGCGTTGCATATCCTCCCGTGTGATCCATGAGTCATCGGATTCAGGTCGGCCTTGCAATCGAACCAAGTAACGTTGATAGCCTTTGCCCCGGGTAGTGATGGCTTGGTTATCATGGACATGCTCGATCCGCTCTCCTTGCTCAGGTATATTTGGATGAGGACACTCAGGTTCAAGTTCACTCTCAAAAGGGAGGTCAGGCTCAAATGGCTCACTGGGTATGTTTGCGGGTTTCCTATACTCGACTAAGTTAGAGATATTGAATGTCGAGCTAATTCCATAATCCGGAGGTAATTCTAGAACATAGGCATTAGGGCCCATTCTCCTAATCACTTTAAAGGGACCCGCTCCACGAGCATGAAGCTTCTTAATGGTTCCCGGTGGAAACCGTTAAGGCCTGAGCCTAATCATTACAAAATCACTTATTTTAAACTCTTTGGCTCGCTTTCGGGAATCAGCCAAATTATTTTAAAAATTGTATTTAATGCATAATCCTAACATAATGCAAAATGCAGACTCAACTATACAATCTGATGCGGCAAGCATATGAATAATGTTTTGAGTATGGTTTGTAGAGCAATGAAACCTAATTACACTAGCATTGTACTCATCATAATAAGACTTAAGGATTATAAGAAATGGAACTTTTACTTGATTAGATACAATCCTAAATTAAGAAGGAAGAAGATCTAGATAATAGGGGCTAATGATTGTGGACTTACCGTGATGAGCTTTCCAACATTCTTTTGATTCATACCTTGAAACTACCAACGCTCAGAACTGAAGAACCTTAGATAACAGAGATCAGAACCCTGGACTTGGGCTTCAGCTTGTTGGTTCCTTGTCAAGGAAGACCCTGCTTGCAACTCGAAAACCTCGAAGGACCCTGCACATAAAGAATAAGAGTTAAGAAAGAAGAAAGGCATGCATTTGGAAGGGATAGAAAATTTGTGAGCAAAGAAAGAGATTTGAGATGGCTTGGCCGACTCCAAAGCCTTCTTCTTGACTTGGGCATTGGATGCTTGGAATAAAGAATAGTTTGGTGTGGAAGAGGGGCTCAGAGACAATCACTCAAAACATAAAACTTCAATTCGACTTCAACTTTCATTAATCTCCAAAAATCAAATCCCTTTTACAATGGGGCGTCCAAGGCTTTTTAATAGCCTTACAAAACTTTTGAAATTTGAAAACTCCCCAAATTATGGAGAATTACAAGGGAGGTTGGAGGATATGGCGCCTTGTTACATGGGATAAGGAGAAATTCATAGAGATTCTCCCTAAATTGTGGAGGATTACAAGGGAGGTTGGAGGATATGGGGCCTTGTTACATGGGATAAGGAGAAATTCATGGAGATTGGCCGGTTTCTTTGAATTTAAAATGCTTGGTCGATCCCCCCTTTAGGCGCCCATTTGAAGGTGACATGGCTGATGATGTGGCATCCCTGGTGGCTGCTTTATTGGCATGGTGATGTGGAATTCCAGCTTGGTGGACCAAGGTCTTGATTTGGAAGCTCCAAGTGGTTTGGTGAACCTCAACTTGAGTAGCTTGGACTTGATTTAAATAAACCTAATGGAACTCTAATTGAGTTCTTATTTGAACCCAGATTGAGACAGGACATAATTACTGGACTCGATTGGACAGAATTTTAGGATTCATGAAATTGAAACTAAGTAATTACAGGACTCTTGAAAGTAAATTGCCCTTTACAAGAAAAATTTAACCTAGTGATCTTCGATCCAAAGTGGAATCAGGTTAACCTTATTTGAGCGGGGTTTTATTCTACTTCTGCTTCAGGTATCCACACCAATTCTCCTTGGGTGGGCAGAACTCGACCCAATCGAGTATGGTTCAGTTTTGCCCTGGTAATGCTCGAACAAGTCTGGGTTAAGTCTTTGTAGGTCCTCTCGAGTAATCCAAGAGTTGTCGGACTCAGGTCGACCTTGCCATTGAACCAGGTATCGCTGATAGTCCTTATTCCTGGTAGTAATGGTCTTGTCATCCAGAATTCTCTCAATCCTCTCTCTCCGCTCAGGTAGGGTTGGTGGTGGACACTCGAAAATATGTTCACTCTCACTGAAAGTTTCTAGCCCAAAAGGCTCACTAGGTATTAGTACTAGTTCTTTGTATTCTACTAGGTCTGAAACATTAAAGGTTGTACTGATACCCATATCAGGTGGAAGTTCCAAAACATACACATTAGGCCCTATTTTCTTTAAGATCTTGAAAGGTCCTGCTCCGTGGGCATGCAGCTTCTTTATGGTTCCAGAGGGGAATCGTTCAGGGTTGAGCCTAATCATCGCATAATCTCCTTCACAAAAATCTTTAGCCCTCTTATGAGAGTCAGCTAAGTGTTTGTAAGTTTCATTGCTCAGGTTGATCTTATTACTGATTTCTTTATGCAGATTTGTGACATGCTGTGCAAAAGACTCAGCAGACTCAAAGACTCGTGTGTGAATAGGTAGTGGGATTACATATAAAGGCTTCCTAGGCTTGTAACCATGGACTATCTCAAAGGGACTATTGCCCGTAGATCTATTGACCGAACTGTTGTAAGCGAACTCAGCACATGGCAATAACAAATCCCAGTTTCTTTAGACTTTCTCCCACTAGGCATCTTAGCAAGTTCCCTAGACTTCTATTTACAACCTCGGTTTGTCCATCAGTCTGGGGATGGTAAGCTGTGGAGAATTTCAGTCTGGTTCCTAATAGGTGCCAAAGGGTTTTCCATAAGTAACTTGTGAAGCGGACATCCCTATCAGAAACTATGATTTTTGGTAACCCGTGGAGTCTGACTACTTGATCAAGAAAGAGTTTGGCTATCCTAGAGGCATCAGAAGTTTGGGAGCAAGGTATGAAATGGGCCATTTTTGAAAACCGGTCGACCACCACAAAGATTGAATCATGTTTTCGAATGGTCTTGGATAATCCTAGAACAAAGTCCATGCTTAGATCCTGCCATGGACACTCAGGTACAGGTAATGGAGTGTATAGCCCGGTATTCTTCTTTTGCTGCTTTGCAATAGCACATATCCTACATCGGGCTACAAGGTTTGCTACTTGTTTCTTAAGGCCTGGCCAGTAAAATTGTTCCTCAATAGCCAAGATAGTCTTGTTTCATTCGAAGTGGCCAGCCAAACCTCCCGCATGTATCTCCCAAACTAAAAAATTTCTTAAGGAGGTTCTTGGGATGCAAAGCCTATTCTCTCTAAAAAGATAACCATCTAGAAGGGTATAGTCAATATGATCACTAGATGGTTCTTGACGCAAAACCTGATAAATTTCACCAAAATATGGACAGGTTTCGTACTGCTCCTTAAGTCTTTCAAAACCTATGACTTCAGTACTGACTGAAGATAAAACTAACATTCTATGACTTAGGGCATCAGCTAACTTATTGTCAGTTCCCGATTGATGTTTTAGGACAAAAGTATAAGATTGGATGCATTCTACCCATTTGGCATGCCTAGGGTTTAGTTTCTTTGGGGAACTCAAAAACCTAAGGGCTTCATGCTCTGAAAATAAAGCAAATTCTTGCGGTAGGAGATAATGCCTCCAATACCTTAATGCTTGCACTACCGCATAAAGCTCCCGATCATATGTGGAGTATTTCTTCCTGGCTTCATTCAATTTCTCACTAAAGAATGCTACGGGATGGTTTTCTTGACTCGGAACTCCACCAATCCCTACTCCCGAAGCATCGCATGCTACTTCAAAGACCTTAGAAAAATCGGGTAGCCTTAAGACTGGTGCTTGGGTCATCTTATCTTTGATGTGAAGGAAGGCCTTATCAGCTGACTTCATCCATTCAAATTGGCCCTTCCTAATACAATCCGTGATAGGAGCAACTATAGTGCTAAACCCTCTAATAAATCTTCGATAAAACATAGCGAGGCCATGAAAACTTCTTACTTCATGAATATTATTGGGTGTTGGCCACTCTACAATTGCCTTAACCGTCTCAGGGTCAGCGGATTCTCCTTCAGGGGTCACAACAAATCCTAGGAAGATAACTCTAGTAGTCATGAAAGCACATTTCTTTAGGTTGGCATAGAGGTTATCTTTCCTAAGTGCTAAACAGACCTGTCTCAGATGTTGTTGATGATCTTCTCTAGTCCTACTATAGATAAGTATGTCGTCAAAGTAAACGACAACAAATTTCCCAATAAAGGCCCGTAGGACTTGATTCATGATTCGCATAAAAGTTCTAGGGGTGTTTGATAACCCAAAAGGCATGACTACCCATTCAAATAACCCGTCCTTAGTTTTAAAGGCAGTCTTCCATTCATCCCCTTGTCTGATCCTAACTTGGTGATAGCCGCTCTTCAGGTCAATCTTAGAAAATATAGTTGCACCGGCCATCATATCTAACATATCATCCAAGCGGGGAATGGGAAACCTATACTTCACCGTTATTTTATTTATGGCATGACTATCAACACACATTCTCCATGTGCCATCCTTCTTAGGGGTAAGTAAGGTTGGGACTGCTCATGGACTCAAACTTTCCCTGATGAATCCTTTCTTTGGGAGTTCTCCTACTTGTCATTGTAATTCTTGGTGCTCGGTAGGGTTCATTCTATAATGGGGAAGGTTCGATAGGGTTGCTCCGGGGACTAAATCTATCGCATGTTGTATATCCCTAAGAGGTGGGAGTTGGTCGGGTAAGTCGTCGGGGAACACGTCTTTGAACTCCTCTAGCACCTCACTGACTTCTGGAGGTTGTTCTTTTGAAAGAGGTTCTTGATGATCCTTAATGGTCAAAATCCAAATAGGTGATCCATTGCTAATTTCTTGCTCCATTTCTTTAGCAGTGATCACGTTTATCCCTTTTTTCTTATCAGTCAATTGGCTTGATCCTCTCTTAATGGGGTTCTTAGGTGGAGAAGAATGGATTACGATCTTCTTTCCATTATGAGTAAACGAGCACAAATTAGAATGACCATAGAGTGTTACATCAAGATCGTACAACCATGGTCGGCCTAGGATTATGCTACTTACTCCCATTGGATGTACATCACACCATACTTTCTCTAGGTAAGATTGGAACTGAATGGTTACTAGGCACCTAGACTTAATGGAAATCGTGGTTGAGTCTATCCAGGATACTTTATAGGAATTGGGATGGGGTACGATGGGCAATCCTAGGGTTCTTACTGTGTTGGTAGATATGGCATTGACACAGCTACCGCTATCTAAAATGACTTTGCATACTTTCTTACCTATCTTAATGAATGTTTGTAGGATGCTAGTCTTACGCCAATCTTCTTGGGTTTTAGCCTGGGTGAGAATACACCTAACCACTCCTATCAGATCTTGATGTACCAGGACTTCCTCTTCCTTATACTCTTCAGCCAAGTTCTCATCTGCCTGGTATACTTCCTCCTCAAATTCACCTTGGGATTCTACGGCTTCCTCTTCTACTTCCCCTATGTGTAGGGCTCTATTCGGACAGCTGCTAGAATAGTGACCCACTTTGTTACACTTGAAATAGGCATTTGCAGTTCTTTGGGTCTCAGGTGTTTTTCCCTTGTCATCTCTTCGGGTCACAGGTACATTAGGATTGGGTCGGTTGAATCTAGGCTGATTGGATCCTGACTGCTGGTAAGGTGCACTAGTCCTAGGGGCTTCGGGCCTATGATAGACTGGACCTCATGGAATCTCTCAGCATCCCTAGCTATCTGATAGGCCAATTCTAGGTCATGTACCTCTCGCATGAACAATTCTCTTTGAATTTCTTCCCTCAGTCCGGCTCTAAATCTAGACAAGGTCACCGACTCAGATTCATCAACATTGCACCTCATAACGAATTCGTCAAACTTCGCTATGTACTCTACGACACTCCTATTTCCTTGAGTAAGTCTTTGCCATTGATCTAGGAGTCTTTGGTGGTAGGACATAGGAAGGTATTTATCCCTAAGCCTAAGTTTCATAGCTCGCTAGGTCACTATGGGCACATCACCTCTCTGTCTAGTGAGTCTCTCAACATTTCCCCAATATAACCTAGCTTGGCGTACAAGTTTAAGCTTTGCAAACATACACTTGCGCTCTTCACTCATCTCAAACCAGTCAAAATACTGGTCCATCTCACCTTCCCAATCAATGTAGATCTTAGGATCTAAAATTCCATCAAAGGTGGGAGCTTCTAGCCTAATGTTCTTCATGGTTCGGTCATCTTGATCAAAGTGAATTGGGATGGGTCTCCTTACATTGGGTTCATAGTTAGGCTCATGATGGAATCTCCTTGGGTTGGGATCGATGGTTTGATCAGGGTGGGGTCCTCTAGAAATTGGATCATAAAACTGATCTTGGGTAGCTCTCCTAGGGTTTGTTTCGTAGAGAGGGTTTTGATATGGAATCCTTCTAGGGTTCAATGGGGTCTCGAGTTCAGGTGCAAGACTAGGCTCAGGCTCAGTCTGGGCTTCATGATTGCTTTCAGGGGTTCTAGCCTCTAACTGATCCAACCTAGTAGTGATGTGGGCTAACTTCTCATTCATGTCTTGGTTGGTTTGTGCCACATTCTGATTTGTTTGGGCCAATTGCTTAGTTAAACTCTTAGTCAGTTGGGCCACTTGATCATTTAGGCCTTTGATCAAATTCCCTAAGTTTTGGTCCATGGCTACACTTGACATGGCTTGGATTGGTGAATATGGTGTCCCTGCTCTAGTTGTCATGCATGCAAATGGACTCAAGTTCGAGCTAAGGTTTCCTAGACCTAGAGCACAAATTAGAAGTCTAATTAAGTGAACCAACTAGCTAGTAGTACTTATGGGACTTAGCCAGGTAGGTGGAGGGGAGTGAAGGTCCCTGATTGCCAACCTTAGACACCAATCTGAGATTGGCCAAGTAGGCGGACCAAATCATAAGCCCTGATGCACCAATCCTAGACACCAAGCCAGTAAGCACACACCAATTAGCTGACACAATTAACTTGACCCTAACGTGAACCCAAACTTGTTGGTGTCCCTAACCCACTAGGACAATTAACGTTCTACTCAATTTTAATTAACGGGCTGGGATCGATATGCTGGTTGGTGATTTTTGGGCTAGGGACAGGTGATGAAACCCTGACCCTATGTCAAATTGATGCCCTGAATTTGATTCTCATGAGATGAATGAAATGCAAAGGTGCTGCAGAAGTGTGTTGTAGTTTGAAAGTGGTGTGGAAAATGTGATAAAAAAAATGCCCAAAAATTCTGAAAAATTCACAGAGGATTCCTAACTTATATGTTTCAATGTAGATGAAAGGAATTTTAAAAATAAAATATGTACTACTCTAAGCAGGTCCTACAAAGGAAGATAAATAAAAAGGATAGAACAGAACCCTAATGATAGTGTCAAACTGAAGAAATTTTCATTTTTTTTATAATTTTTTTCTGATGATGAAATTTAATATGCTGATAACTGGCTTAAAAAGGAACAAGAAATAAAATATTTCAACAAAAATTAGTGACTTGCCTTTGGAGCTGCAGACGGATTACAGTAAACAGATGCAAGTTTTCAGAAAACAGAACCTAATCAAACAAGTGCAATGGCTTACCCAAACTTCAATCTAAAAAATTCATGTCCGGCCTGGGGCTCATTATTCCCATGGGTCGTGACAGTGTACTGGAGTACACCCGCTCAGGAGGCGTGAATTTTAGATCTTGCTTGGATTTAAAGAAAACTATTCTACCATAATGCAACCATGCTCTGTTACCAAGATGATGCGGCAAGCATATGAATAATGTTTTGAGTATGGTTTGTAGAGCAATGAAACCTAATTGCACTAGCATTGTACTCATCATAATAAAACTTAAGGATTATAAGAAATGGAACTTTTACTTGATTAGACACAATCCTAAATTAAGAAGGAAGAAGATCTAGATAATAGGGGCTAATGATTGTGGAATTACCGTGATGAGCTTCCCAACCTTCTTTTGATTCATACCTTGAAACTACCAACACTCAGAACTGAAGAACCTTGGATAATAGAGATCAGAACCCTGGACTTGGGCTTCAGCTTGTTTGTTCCTTGTCAAGGAAGACCCTGCTTGCAACTCGAAAACCTCGAAGGATCGTGCACATAAAGAATAAGAGTTAAGGAAGAAGAAAGGCATGCATATGGAAGGGATGGAAAATTTGTGAGCAAAGAAAGAGATTTGAGATGGCTTGGCCGACTCCAAGGCCTTCTTCTTGACTTGGGCGTTGGATGCTTGGAAGAGAGAATAGTTTGGTGTGGAAGAGGGGCTTAGAGACAATCACTCAAAACATAAAACTTCAATTCAACTTCAACTTTCATTAATCTCCAAAAATCAAATCCCTTTTACAATGGGGCATCCAAGGCTTTTTAATAGCCTTACAAAACTTTTGAAATTTGAAAACTCCCCAAATTGTGAAGGATTACAAGGAAGGTTGGAGGATATGGGGCCTTGTTACATGGGATAAGGAGAAATTCATGGAGATTCTCCCTAAATTGTGGAGGATTACAAGGGAGGTTGGAGGATATGGGGCCTTGTTACATGGGATAAGGAGAAATTCATGGAGATTGGCCGGTTTCTTTGAATTTAAAATGCTTGGTCGATCTCCCCTTTAGGCGCCCATTTGAAGGTGACATGGCTGATGATGTGGCATCCCTGGTGGCTACTTTGTTGGCATGGTGATGTGGAATTCTAGCTTGGTGGACCAAGGTCTTGATTTGGAAGCTCCAAGTGGTTTGGTGAACCTCAACTTGAAGTAGCTTGGACTTGATTTAAATAAACCTAATGGAACTCTAATTGAGTTCTTATTTGAACCCAGATTGAGACAGGACATAATTACAGGACTCGATTGGACATAATTACAGGATTCATGAAATTGAAACTAAGTAATTAAAGGACTCTTGAAAGTATAAATTGCCATTTACAAGAAAAATTTAACCTAGTGATCTTCGATCCAAAGTGGAATCAGGTTAACCTTATTTGAGCGAGGTTTTATTCTGCTTCTGTTTCTGGTGTCCACACCACAATCTTATTGAGAAAAAAAATTTATTGTTCTCCTAGGGGCTAAACCTAACAGACTTTTGACTCTCTAGGTTTGACCCTAGTCTGGTATGCACAAGAAAAATTATTAAGAATCCCTAGCAAATGCCATAAAGTATACCAGAAGTAGAGGGCAAAAGGGATGGGCTCTAAGGAGTCACGCATTCTGGTAATCTCAATAAAAAGTAACCCCATGGCTCTAGAAATGTGGGAAGGTTCAGGGAAGGGTAGGAAATAGGAATCGAAGTCTTGGGGTGGCTTATGGAAAACATAAAATAGACCTTGGTTATTCAGGATGACCTTAAAATTTAGGCATTGTTCTATAGGTGTCATATGGTCCACTTGTTCTGGTAGATCTTGGGGCTTGCTAGGGTCAATCCCACAGTGAGGAAGGTTTGTTAAAGAGGATCCTGGGACCAAGTCTATAGTATGGTGGTGTCTCTTAGGGGAGGAAGTTGATCAGGTAACTCATCGGGAACTTCATCCTCAATTTCTTTTCGATCTTCAACCATCTCTTGAGGATGTTCTCTTTGGATCGGTTCATTAAGGGTTGGTTCCTGAACTCCTGTGGAAAAGACTGGTGAATCCTTATGTTCATTTACTAGATGTGATCCTGGCTCGGTCATTTCCTCTTCAAATTTTGTAGTGGGTTCAGGATCATTTTCCTTGGATTCCTCAATGATTTCACCCTCGGACCCATCTTCTACTAAACTTGACTCATAGATGCTTTCTTTCAATTCTTTAATGGGCTCAAGAGTTTCTTTCCCTAGATTTTCACTGGGTTCAACATTCAAGTCTTCCTCAAGTTCAACAATGTGTTCGGGTTCAGTTTCAGTCGGTTCATCCATAAGTAGGGCAGGGGTGGTGCACTGACTAGCAAACTGCCTAGGTTTATGACACCTATAGCTGTTACCTTGGGGATCGGGTTTCCTCAAGACATCAATAGTCTTACCCCTGTCCTCTCTATTGTATTAGGGTCGAGTCAGACTGGGACTACTAGGACTGGGTCGAGCTAAGCTTGGTCGATTGGGGTCAGATCGGTTCGGGCTTGGTCGACTTGGGTAAGCCTGGCTATAACCTTGGGTGGACCCGGGGATATGGCTCTGGTTCCTAAAGGGCTCAGGTTTTCTATAGGTAGGAGCTCTCTGGAAATGCTCACGGAGCCTAGCTACTTCTTCTATGGGTCCTAGTCTAGCCTCTATTTGATCTACTCTATTAGTCAACTGGTTGCTTAAATGAGTCATGGATTGAGTTAGGGATTGAGTTAGGGCTCCAATGTCAGCTCGAAGTTGGTCCATGGTTTTGGTAGAGGGTGGAGAAGGTGGGTGAAACGAGGTTCCTAATCTTGTGCACATGTAACAAAACGATGCTACAGTTTGCTAGACCTAGGAGATCTCTCCAAACGTAAAGTCAAGAAGATGAACCTGAAAGCAGTAACTTGGCACCTGGCCAGGTAAGTGTAAGGTTAGTGGAGGTTCCTCTTTGCTTGCCTAGACACCAATTAGAAATTGGCCAGGTAAGCAAACCAACCAACTTCCTTTCGGGCTCTAGTCCCTGAACCACTTTCCTAGACATCAGCTACTCAAGCACACACCAACAAGTAATCTAGCTTGGCTCGGCACTTGGGTCGACCCGACTTCGTTGGTGTCCCTAGCTCACTAAAAAAGATTAAATGTTTAATCAATTTTAGTTAATGGCTAGGGTTCGATATGTCGGGTGGTGGTTTTTGGGCTAGGGACAGGTAATGAAATCCTGACCCTATGTTAATTTGACACCCTTAAGATAAGTTATGGAGAATGATGCACAAAATGACTAATGAAATGACTTAAAATTTTCTTTTTTTTTTTTTTTTTTTCTTTTTTGTGTGTCTTTTAGATGTGAGAATGCTAAACAAAATGCTGGAATTAAACTATGCCCCTAAATGCAAGAAATAAGCTTGATGGATGAATGAAGCAAGAAATGAGATGCTTGCTGAAATTTCAGACCTGAGATTTTCTCAGGTAGTATTTCGGCTTGTACAAATATTACAAACTGAAATAAAATCTGAAAAAATAAATAAAAATACTCTAAATTCAATACGATCTAATAAAAAAAAAATCACAAAATTTGAAGGTCTCTACAGAGAAAACCAATCTAATGATCAGACCATATACGGGTTGACCAGAAAGCAAAAAATAAAAGAAAACAAAATGCACTAGTCCTAGCCTTGCTCTGATACCAAAAATGGTGTGGAGTAAAGGCCGGGCTAGGGATGCTAGTATGGTGGATGCTTGCAATGCAAAGGAACTCTTTTTTTAGGGTTGGTGAGTTTTTAGTTGTTTTCCTTAGGATTTTGATTCCCGATCACAAGCAAAGACGAGAAATAAGAGAATTGCAAAATGGAAGCTTACACTAGCAGTTCAAATCCCTAAATAATGAAAACAAGAATAGGATCTCAGGATTATGAAACCCCGGAAGGACTAGCTCGAGACACAATACCTACTTAGGAGATAGAGAGAGCAAACCTCACACGTCTGAAGCGCCTGATGCAGAGATCGCTCAACTCAGCGGATGCGCCTGGATGCCCGAGCAGTCGAACCCGTGGAAGCACTGGCTTTTGGTCAGTAGGTCGTAATAGAAAAGCCGACTATCTCCGGTGCTCGAGATGCCAGGGAGGACCTGTAGGCAAACAAAAGAGGGATTAGCAAAAAGGAGAGATGTACTGAAAGAGACCGAGATGGGGTTGAGAAAGGGCTTCGAGCCGGGTGTCCGGCTGGATTCCGAAGTCGAAGAAGGAGATAACTTGGGGCCTCGCACCCCACGATGTCCTGGAGGATGAAGGATTGTGGCCTAACACCACTCGACATCTAGGAGGACGAAGGACTCGCGACGCCCTGGGGCGACGGACAGGTGGCCTAACACCACTCTACGTCCCTGGGGATGAAGGCAACTTCACTCAAACCTAGTCTAGGAGACAATGGTTGGAGGATAAACAAACTCAAACTCTTTTTCATTCATTCATTCAATAGCTTTACAATGGAGGGATTGGGTCCTTTAAATAGGCACCTAAGGCCCATTTGAATTCAAAATCATTACAACCCCAAAATTGGCGCCCACATGGATGGGGAGGATTCTTCATGGCCGACCAAATGGAGGAGAGGATTGGCATGGCATGTGGGAGGGCTTGGAGAGGGGGATTGGTCTCTTGACTTCCTTCTTTTGCATGCTCATTTTGGGAAGAAAACATGGAACAAAGCTTGCTTGAAGGGATGTGCTTTCTTTGATCCTTCAATGCCCACTTTGGAGAGATTCATGGCCGACCAAATGGAGGGAGCTTTGGGCATTGCAAGGTTGAAGGCTTGGAGAGGGGAGTGTGTCCTTTGACCTTCCATTCTTGCATGAACACTTTAGGAAGAAGGCTTAGAAGATGGCTTGTTTTGTGGCTTGGTTTCTTCAAGAATCTTCAACACCCCATATTTTGATGGATCATGGCATGATGTGGGGGAGGGAAGAGGGGGATGATGTCTCCTCCTTCCAAGGTTTCCTAAGAGAAAAAAGGAATGGAGAGGGCGTGTGGAATGCATGAGGGCACCTCCTTGTTTCCTTCCTTGGATGCCCAAGTGGCAACTGATGTGGCGCCACATAGGTGGCTGAGGTGGCACCTGTGTTGGTATCTTTTCAAGTGAAAGAGGTGGGTTGGCCCACAAGGACTTGACTTGGTCTTGAAAGCTAGGTTGACTTCAATTGGGCTTGGGCCCAATCCAAACTCAGACTCGAACCAAAAATAAATATAGGACACATGACCTAAACTTGACCCAAGTTGGTCAAGGTAGAAGACTAAAAATTGTAAAATTATTTTGGCTCATAGCCTTATTACAAGACTCACAAAAGTGGAACCCTAATCTGAGATCCACAGAGGGTTGAGGAGCCTCTGTCGGATCCTGGTGCCCACACCACTAGATGCTTCCAAGGTTGCCATGCTTTTTCTCGAACATGTGGTTAAGTTATATGGCCTACCCAAGGCCATAGAGCCTGATAGGGATGTCCGCTTCACTAGCTATTTCTGGAAAACCCTTTGGTACCTCCTAGGCACCAAGCTCCAGTTCTCCACTGCCTACCACCCACAAACCGATGGACAAACTGAGGTAGTCAACCGCAGCCTAGGAAACCTTCTTAGATGCTTGATAGGTGAACATACAGGAAATTGGGATCTTCTTTTACCTCGAGCCGAGTTCACCTACAACAGTTCTGTGAATAGGACCACTGGGAAGAGTCCTTTTGAAGTTGTCTGTGGATACAAGCCGAATCGACCTCTTGACCTGATTCCCTAACCCATCCATGCACATGTCTCCGAGTCCGCTGATTCACTTGCACAGCATATTAGAGACATGCATAAAGAAATTAGCCAAAAAATTAATATAAGTAATAACACATATAAAAGGCTGGCTGATTCCCGAAAGCGAGCAAAAGAGTTTGAAATAGGGAATTTTGTAATGATTAGCTCCGGCCTGAACGGTTTCCACCGGGAACCATTAAGAACTTCATGCTCATGGGGCAGGTCCCTTTAAAGTGATTAGGAGAATGGGCCATAATGCCTATGTGCTAGAATTACCTCCGGATTATGGAATTAGCTCGACATTCAATATCTCTGACTTAGTCAAGTATAGGGAACCCGCAAACATACCCAGCGAGCCATTTGGGCCTGACCTCCCTTTTGAGAGTGAACCTGAACCTAAGTGTCCACATCCAAATATACCTGAGCGAGGAGAGCAGATCGAGCGTGTCCTGGATGACCAAGCTATCACTACCCGGGGCAAAGGCTATGAACATTACTTGGTCCGATGGCAAGGCCGACCCGAATCCGATGACTCGTGGATCACATGGGAGGACTTGCAGTGCATCGACCCTAATATCCTGGAGAGATACCAAAGCCAGACTAACTCTTACTCGACAGGGTCGAGTTCCTCCCACCCCGGGAGAACTGGTGTGGGCACCAGGATCCGACAAAGGCTCCTCAACCCTCTGTAAATCTCAGATTAGGGTTCCACTTCTTTGTGTCTTGTAATAAGGCTTCAAGCCTCAAATTTGTAATTGTCTTTTGCTTTGAATTGAGTTTGTACCTTGACCAATTAAGTCAAATTGAGTCCTGTACTAAGTCGAGTCATAAATTGAGTCCAGTCTGAGTCTCTTAGAAGTATGGGTCCATTGCAAGAGTGGGTCTTAAAATTTAGTCTCCTTGGAAGCAAGTTGGGAAAGAATCCAAGTCAACTCAGGGCCCACTTATGCATCCTACATAGCGCCATAACATCTCGCCATTGAGCAGCACACTTGGCATGCAAGGATGCCCAATGGGGAGGACCACTTCACTTGGTTCAAGCCTTTTTTCCTTCCCCCCATCAAGCTCATTTCCATGTACGAGTGGTCGGCCAAGGAAGAAGTCAATGGAAGATAATGGAGGGAATTCAAATCCCTTACTTCAAGCTCTCCAATCAAGCCTTCTTCCTAGTTTGCTTCAACCTCTTTGGAAAGGAAAGACAAGAGCCTTGGACGCCTCCACCTAACACTCCCCTTGTCAAGCCTTGTACCAAAGAAAGAACACCAACCAAGGAAGGAGGAAGAACACATGCCTTGTTCCAAGCCCCTCTTCATGCCTTCTTCCAAAACCAAGGAGATTCTTACCAAGTTCAAGGCACCAAGAACCTCACTCCAAGCCATGCATCATGCCACGCCCAATCCAAGCTACCTTTGGTCGGCCAAAGAGAGGAGAAGGTCAATGCTTTTGGCACCCACCCAAGAAATTTGTAATTTTGTTTCATTTGAAATTCGAATGGGCCTTGGGTACCTATTTAAAGGACCCAATCCCTCCATTGTAAGGGTATTGAATGATTAAATGACAAGAGAGCTTGAGTTTTGTTTATCCTCCAACCATTGTCTCCTAGATGAGGTTTGAGTAAAGTTTCCTTCGTCCCCAGGGATGTCGAGTGGTGTGAGGCCACCTTTCTGTCACCCCAGGGCATCGCAAGTCCTTCATCCTCCTGGACGTCGAGTGGTGTGAGGCCACAATCCTTCATCCTCCAGGACATCGCGGGGTGTGAGGCCCCAAGTTATCTCCTTCTTCGACTTCGGAATCCAGCCAGACACTGGGCTCGAAGCCCCTTCTCAATCCTATCTTAGTCCATTTCAATACCTCACTCCATTTCGCTAATCCCTACTTTGATTGCCTACAGGTCCTCCTTGGTATCTCAGGCACCAGAGACAGTCTGCTTTGCCATCATGACCATCCGACCGAAAGCCAGTGCATCCGCAGGTTCGATTGCTCGGGCATCCAGGCCGCATCCACCGAGTTGAGCGATCTGTGCATCGGGTGCTTCAGATGTGTGAGGTTTGCCCCTATCTCCTAAGTAGGTATTGTCTTTCAAGCTTAGTCCTACCGGGGTTTCTTAATCCTGGGATCCTGTTCTCGTTTTCACTATTTAGCGACTTGAATTGCTAGTGTAAGCTTATGTTATTCAACTTCTCTTATTTCTAGTCTTTGTTTGTGATCAGGAATCGAAACCCTAAGAAAAATATCTAAAACTCATCAACTATAAAGATTCCTTTGCATCATAAGCATCCATGCTAGCATCTCTAGCCCCATCCCCCTGCTTCATTAGTGGTATCTGAGCTTTATTCCACATCAAGGTCGAGGGGCCTAACACCGGAGGCTAAGGAGCTTGATGAACGAGGTTGAGAGGCCTGATGAAGGTGGCCAAGAGGCTTGATGCTGGAGGTTGAGGAGCTTGATAAAGGAGGCCGAGGGGTGGTGTGGGCACCACGTTCAGGAAGAGACTTCAACAAATGCTGAATTCTTTATGGATAGAAGATTAAGAATTTGAGTCCTGTAATAAGTTGTAATTGAGTTTATGAGTCCTGTACTTGTTTTCATTTGAGTAATTGGGTCCTGTTCTTATTTCAATTTGAGTTCTCAAGTCCAATTAGGGTAAAATTGGCCATGTATTGAGTAAGTATAGTAGTTGGGTTCAAGAGTTGTTTGATCTAGGTTTCAATTAAGCAAGATTGATTGCAACCAACTTCTCCAACAAATTATAACTACTTGGTGCACCACATCATCAATACACCATGCCAACTTGGAGGACAAGTCATGTCACATCACCTCCCTACTTTGCCACATCACCATACCACCTCATCATGGAATTTCGCCCAAGAAGAATGAAGTTTGAAATGGCCACAACTTCCTCCTCTATTCTCTCCATGAATTTGGTGTATTTTGAATTTGAATTTGAAATACTTGGTAGTCTTTAAATAAGGCTCCTAGTCTTCTCATAAAAGAGGGAATGATGAATGAATGAAAAAGGAGTTTTTTTTCTCATGAGAATTTTTCTTGCTTGAAAGCTTGGACCCCTGTGTGAGGGTAGGCGTGAGGCCCTTATTGTGTTCTTCCCATCATCTACATCTTCCAACACCACTCCAACCGGCCAAGGCTATTTCAAGATTCTTATCCCTTTTTCAAAGATTCTTCCTCCTCATTTCCTTTGCAATCTTTGGTCTCTAATTTCTCTACAATTTTGTTGCAGGATCCCCGAGCTTCCAGGCTCCAAAGAAGAGGTCTACCTTGACAAGTGCCAGTTACAAGATGCCCTACAAGTTAGAGGAATCCCTTGTAGTCCTAGGTCTTTCTCTCTTCGAGTGTTTTCCCCTCATAATTTGAGATATTAACTGTCGGGTAACCTTTTATAAATAGGTTTTCAGATCTGCAATATTAAATTATTCTTAGCCCTAATCTGAGAGATTTCTTAATCACTAAGGTCCTCTTCTTAGTTACTTTGAAAGGTTTAAACCTAATGTCTTGTTTGGCATTCAAGAATCCCTCTCATTAAAATTTGCTTCCTTTACTATGAATGGCCGCATGTTTATTACTTCATTTTCATTGGAGCATTGCTTATTCCATTAGGAACACATCATCCCCTCATTGTCCCCCATCAAGGGGCCTAATGCTGGAGGCTAAGGAGCCTAATGAAGGAGGCCTAATGCTAGAGGCTGAGGAGCCTGATTAAGGAGGTCGAGGGGCCTGTTGAAGGAGGTTGAGAGGCCTGATGAAGGAGGCCGAAAGGCCTGATGAAGGAGGCCGGTAGGCTTGATGCCAAAGGCTGAGGAGCCTAATGAAGGATGCCAGGGGCTTGATGTAGGAGGTCGAGGGCCCTGGTGAAGGAGGCCGAGGGGCCTGGCACCGGAGGCTGAGGAGCCTAATGAAGGAGGCCGAGGGGCTTGATGCAAGAGGCTGAGGAGCCTGATGAAGGAGGCCGAGGGGCATAGCACTAGAGGTTGAGGAGCCTAATGAAGGAGGCCGACAGGCTAGATGCCAGAGGCTGAGGAGCTTGATGAAGGAGGCCAATTGGCCTGATGAAGTGAAAGAATGGTGCCCTAAAAGCCAATCATTGTAAGGACATATCTATGATCTTCCAACTCATGTATGATATTATTTATCAATAAAAGGTATTTTTTGATTCATCATACTACTGCATCTTATCAAGATTATGATGAGCCCCACAGGTTAGGTTAATGGAATTAGGGTTATGATGGAGATCATAATGGTGAGACCTAAGTTCCTATAAATCCTAATCTAAAATGTTCCTAGTAGTTGGATAATCGATTCGGGGATCGATGAATCCAGAAAGGCTAGCACATCCTATGTATGCTTGATGGAGAGGGTGGTTGGTCTCACAACCATTTATGTAAAGGCACTAATACAAGGATATGGGTGCTCATTAGGTTATGAGTCCACTGAACTGATCTGACAAGAGAACATCAAATGGAAGTCTTACTTACTTGTCAAAACAATGTTCTCTTAGTAGGAGTTGTGCATGTGATCCTTAGACCTGAGACTACCATAGTATCTTGTGCACATGATTCATGTTTTGGTTCATATTTACTCATGGCAATTAAGTCATGTACGGGGTGTTTCTGGATATGATGGATTATGTATGAAGGTAATGAGTAGGTCAACTCCCTATCTCTTTATTATTTTTGCTAATTTTCTCTCCAGATCTCTTTCTGCAGCTATGAGGAATGCGGTTATTCAGCAGTATATCCCCTCCCATGGTGCTTCTCCGATCTTTCATTTATTATTTGCTGATGACTGTCTTCTCCTTGGTCGGGCTTCCCTTATAAATGCTTGGGGTTTTCAGTGAGTTGAGATTCAAAAGGATTAAGTGCTAGGGTTTAGTCAATTGGCATTTAATTAGGGTCATGGGATCTTAATTGGTTAGCTAGATTGCACACTAGCATGTGCATGCTAACCTAACTCCTAACCCAATTGAATTGGGTCTAAAAGGTTGCTAAATGGACTAACTAATTTAGGGGAGACCTAAATTGGGTTGAGTCCTAAGTGGGATGAATTTATCAGATATTTTTCATGGCTTTTATGCACCAAATACCAAGAGTCCCAAGGGCATGAGACTCTTGGCACTTAAGTGATACCTCAGTAGTCAAAAGGACACAGAAGGACCAATAGACCTCCTACCAGAAAATAAATTATATGGTCAGAAAGTAGATTTAATTTTCTTTTCTTTTGACACCCATATTGTATATTCTTTGACTAGGTCAAAGGTGACATATGGCATGGAAAAGGTTGACTGACAAATGAAGATCGTGTTGGCACATAGAAAGGGTGAATTCATTCTGCTTTTGGGAATTTAGTTGAATTTGAAATGAGGCATCCCTTGGCTATAGATGAGGCTGATCTAAAGTGGGTAATCACTGATGAAAAAGAAGTTGGCGGAGTAAATTATGGCACGCATAATATGAAGGTTTGTTTACCTTAATTATTGGCACAAGTGATGGTAAGCAAAAAGTCTTTCTACTTTAAGGAACTTATCAGATGGATAAGTACTTTCATTTCCATGCTAATTGAGAAGCTTTATCATCGGTTACATGCCATGTGGCATGAAGAAAAAATCCCAAAATAATCAGAAGGATCAGCTAAAAGGTGGTTGGTGCATGAAGGGTCTTGACTCTTTAAGATAAGACTCCTTAATAAAGGGTCTAATTTGATCTATTGATAGATAGATCAAAGGCTGATGAAGAGCCATCATTGGCTGATGCAGGAGGAGAGTAGGGCTAGAGATGCTAGTATGGATGCTTATGATGCAAAGGAATTTTTTTAGTTGATGAGTTTTAGATATTTTTTTTTTTTTTTTTTTTTTTTTTTAGGGTTTTGATTCCAGATCACAAGAAAAGACAAGAAATAAAAGAAGTTGAATAACAATAGCTTACACTAGCAATTCAAGTCCCTAAATAGTGAAAACGAGAACAGGATCCCGGGATTAAGAAACCCCGGTAGGACTAAGCTCGAAACACAATACCTAGTTAGGAGATAGGGGAAAACATTACACGTCTGAAGTGCCCGATGCAGAGATCGCTCAACTCGATGGATGTAGCCTGGATGCCCGAGCAGTCAAACCCGCGGATACACTGGCTTTCGATCGGATGGTCGCGATGGCAAAGCAAACTGCCTCCGGTGCCCGAGATACCAGGGAGGACCTGTAAGCAATCAAAGTAGGGATTAGAGAAATAGAGAGACGTATTGAAATGGACTAAGATAAGGTTGAGAAGGGGCTTCAAGCCCAATGTCCAGCTGGATTTTGAAGTCGAAGAAGGAGATAACTTGGGGCCTCGCACCCCACAACGTCCCGGAGGATGAAGGATTGTGGCCTCACACCACTCGACGTCTAGGAGAACGAAGGACTTGCGATGCCCTGGGATGACGGAAAGGTGGCCTCACACCACTCGACGTCCCTGGGGACGAAGGAAACTTCACTCAAACCTAGTCTAGGAGACAATGGTTGGAAGATAAGTAAAACTCAAACTCTCTTTTTTCATTTAATCATTCAATACCCTTACAATGGAGGGATTGGGTCCTTTAAATAGGCACCCAAGGCCCATTCGAATTTCAAATGAAACAAAATTACAAATTTTCTTGGTGGGCGCCAAAAGCATGGACCTTCTCCTCTCTTTGGCCGACCAAAGGTAGCTTGGATTGGGCATGGCATGATGCATGGCTTGGAGTAAGGTTCTTGGCACCTTGAACTTGGTAAGAATCTTCTTGGTTTTGGAAGAAGGCATGAAGAGGGGCTTGGAGCAAGGCATGTGTTCTTCCTCATTCCTTTGTTGGTGTTCTTTCTTTGGTACAAGGCTTGATAAGGGGAGTGTTAAGTGGAGGCATCCAAGGCTCTTGTCCTTCCCTTCTAAAGAGGTTGAAGCAAATTGGGTAGAAGGCTTGATTGGAGAGTGATGTGGGCATCAGGGTTTGACTTGAGCCCTTCAACCTTCGGGGGATCTCTAATTAGGGTTCTTCCCATTGAGTCCTTTAATAAGGCTTCAAGCCTTTAATTTTGTAATTATCTTTGCTTTGAGCCAAGTCTAAATCTTGTACATTGATCAATTGGGTCAAGATTAGGTCAACTCGAGTCCTGTAATTTATTTTAATCCAAGTCTGGGTCTGCCTGAACTTCGGGTCCCAACCCAATGAGAGAAAACTTGTCCTTTGGGTCATGCCCATTTTAGTGGACCAAGCTTTGACTTGACACTGCCACTTCATCAGCTGCATGGCGCTACATCAATGCCACATGTGCACCCAAGAATGGAAACAAGGAGGCACCCCATAAGCATTCCACACGCCTCCATTATCCCCTCCCCATATCATGCCATGAGCCATTATATTTGGGTTGTTGAAGATTCAAGCCACAAAGCAAGCCCTCCAATCAAGTCATCTTCCTAAAATAGTCAAGCAAGAAAGGCATCCTCCATTCTCCAAGTGGAAAGAAGTTTCAAATACCTTGATGCATGCCTCCACTCAAGCCTTCTTCCATAAAGAAGTTAAGCAAGAAAGGCATGGTGAAGACATCAAGCCTCAATCCAAGCCTTCTACCAAAATAAGCCATGCAAGGAAGGAAGGTCAAAGACCAATCCCCCTCTCCAAGCCTCCAATCATGCCACTCCTAGGATTATTCCCATTTGGTCGGCCTTGAGTCAAGCCAAGAAAAGTCAAAGTGGGACAAATCCCTCCAAGCTAGCCTTACTTCATGTTTTCTACCAAAACCAAGCAAGCAAAGAAAGAAGTTCTCCTCCAAAGCTTTGGGCGCCACTTTTATTTGGATTGTATTTTCGGTTCAAAATTTGAATGGTTTTTTCATTTGAAATTTGAATGTACTCTAGGGTGTCTATAAAAGGGGACCCAATCTCTCCTTGTAGAATTAATTGATGATTAATGAAAGAAAGCTTGTGTGTTTCATCCTCTTCTTCAATCCTTGTCTCTTATGCTAGGTTGAGTGAGAGCTTCCTTCATCCTTCGAGACGTCGCATGGTGAGAGGCCACATTCCTTCGCCTGAGGGCATCGCGTGGTGAGAGGCCACATTCCTTCGCCTGAGGGCGTCGCGTGGTGAGAGGCCACATTCCTTCATCCTTCCGGGACGTCGCGGGGTGCGAGGCCCCAAGTTATCTCCACCGACACCATCATCCGAACCCCATCTCCTCAAACCTTTCCTTTATTTTTCTTTCCACCTTTCCATCATCTAAAAGGAAAAAGAAAAAAAAAAAAAAAAAAAAAACTAATCCTCTTTGTTTGCCTACAGGTCCCCTTGGTGCCACGACCATCAGAGAAGGTTTGCTTTGCCACTGTGACCACCCGATCGAAAGCCAGCCTATCCGCGGGTTCGACAGCTTGGACATCCAGGTCGCATCCATCAAGGTTGAGCGATCTCTGCACCAAGAGCATCAGAGTGTTGAAAGGTTTGCATCCCTATCTCCTAGGTAGGTATTGATTGTATCGAGCTAGTCCTAATCCCGGGGTTCCTTAATCTCGAGGTCCTGGTCTATCATTTCTTAGGGATTCATCTGCTAGCATAGACCTCTTTGCTTTCAGTTTTCCTAGGTTCTCTTTGCTTGCAATCGAGAACCAAAGATAAAACCCTAAAAAAAAGAAAACAAGATATAACCACCTTTGCATCATCCATGCTAGCATCATCGCCTCATCATCATCACCTCATTTTTTTTCCGCATCAGAGAGCTTGAAGTAAGGGATTTGAATTCCCTCCATTATCTTCCATTGAATTCTTCCTTGGCCGACCACCCTTACATGGAAATGAGCTTGATGGGGGGAAGGGACAAAGTCTTGGACCAAGTAGTGGTCCTCCCCATTGGGCATCCTTGCATGCCAAGTGTGCTGCTCAAATGGCGAGATGTTATGGCACCATGTAGGATGCATAAGTGGGCCCTGAGTTGACTTGGCTTCTTTCCTTACTTGCTTCCAAGGAGACTAAATTTTAAGACCCACTCTTGCAATGGACCAATACTTCTAAGAGACTCAGACTAGACTAGATTTAGTACAAGACTCAATTTGACCTAATTGATCAAGGTACAGACTCAATTCAAAACAAAAGACAATTACAAATTTGAGGCTTGAAGCCTTATTACAAGGCACAAAGAAGTAGAACCCTAATCTGAGATCCATAGAGGGTTGAGGAGCGTCTGTCGGATCCTGGTGCCCATACTAGTTCTCCTGGGGTGGGAGGAACTCGACCCTGTCGAGTAAGGGTTAGTCTGGCTTTGGTACCTCTCCATGATATTATGGTCGATGCATTGCAAGTCCTCCCGTGTGATCCACGAGTCATCAGATTTGGGTCGGCCTTGCCATCGGACCAAGTAACGTTGATGGCCTTTGCCCGGGGTAGTGATAGCTTGGTCATCCAGGACATGCTCGATCCGCTCTCCTCACTCAGGTATATTTGGATGTGGACACTAAGGTTCAGGTTAACTCTCAAAAGGGAGGTCAGGCCCAAATGGCTCGCTGGGTATGTTTGCAGGTTCCCTATACTCGACTATGTCAGAGATATTGAATGTCGAGCTAATTCCATAATCCGGAGGTAATTCTAGCATATAGGCATTAGGGCCCATTCTCCTAATCACTTTAAAGGGACCCGCCCCACGAGCATGAAGCTTCTTAACGGTTCCCGGTGGAAACCGTTCAGGCCAGAGCCTAATCATTACAAAATCCCCTATTTCAAACTCTTTTGCTCGCTTTCAGGAATCAGCCAGCCTTTTATATGTGTTATTACTTATATTAATTTTCTGGCTAATTTCTTTATGCATGTCCCTAATATGATGTGCAAGTGAATCAACGGACTCGGAGACATGTGCATGGATGGGTAGGGGAATCAGGTCAAGAGGTCGATTAGGCTTGTATCCACAGACAACTTCAAAAGGACTCTTCCCGGTGGTCCTATTCATAGAACTTTTGTAGGCAAACTCGGCTCAAGGTAAAAGAAGATCCCAATTTCCCGTATGTTCGCTTATCAAGCATCTAAGAAGGTTTCCTAGGCTGCGGTTGACTACCTTAGTTTGTCCATCGGTTTGCGGGTGGTAGGCAGTGGAGAACTGGAGCTTGGTGCCTAGGAGGTGCCAAAGGGTTTTCTAGAAATAGCTAGTGAAGCAGACATCCCTATCGGACACTATGGTCTTAGGTAGGCCATGTAACTTAACCACATGTTCCAGAAAAAGCTTGGCAACCTTGGAAGCATCTAGGGTCTGGGAGCAAGGTATAAAATGAGCCATTTTAGAGAACCTATCCACTACTACAAAGACAGAATCATGCTTCCTTGCAGTCTTGGGTAATCCTATCACAAAATCCATTCTGAGGTCTTGCCAAGGGTGACTAGGTACGGGCAAGGGTGTGTAGAGGCCAGTATTTTGTTTCTGCTACTTGTTCACAGCACAGGTCTGGCACCTAAAGACAACGTTGGTGACATCTTTCTTAAGGCCAGGCCAAAAGAACTGGTCTTCAACAGCTAAAGTGGTCTTCTCCCTACCAAAGTGACCAGCTAGGCCTCCCGCATGGGTTTCCCACACTAAAAAATCTCGGAGTGAAGTCTTTATAATGCACAACTTATTACCCTTGAAAAGGTAACCATCCTGTAATGTGTAGTCATTATGGGCACTAGATGGTTCTTGAAGCTTAGACTGGAAGATCTCACTAAAGTCATGACAAGATTCATATTGCTCCTTAAGTCAGTCAAATCCTACAACCTCAAACCTAACTGTGTTTAACAATAGGGCACGACGGCTAAGGGCATCAGCTACCTTATTCTCAGTACCAGCACGATGTTTAAGCACAAATGTATAAGCTTGGATATACTCGACCCTCTTAGCATGCCTAGGGTTCAATCTTTTCTGGGAGTTCGGTACCGAAGGGCTTCATGGTCTGAAAACAGAACAAACTCATGGGGTAACAGGTAGTGCCTCCAGTACCTAAGGGCTTGGATGACTGCATAAAACTCTTTGTCGTAAGTTGAGTACTTCATTTTGGCCTTATTAAGTTTTTCGCTAAAGAAGGCCCCGGGGTGATTTTCCTAACTAAGTACCCCACCAATTCCAACTCCCGAAGCATCACAAGCAACCTCGAAAACCTTAGAAAAACCTGGCAATCTTAGGACGGGTGCTTGTATCATTCTATCCTTAATTTCAAGGAAGGCTTTGTCTGCAACTTTAGTCCATTGAAAACCACCCTTCCTGATGCAGTCAGTTATAGGTGCTACAATTGAACTAAATCCCTGAATGAAACATCTATAAAATGTGGCTAGGCCATGGAAACTACGTACATCATGGATACTAGCTGGGACAGGCCACTCAACTATAGCTCTAACTTTTTCGGGGTCGGCGGAAACTCCTTTAGGGATAACTACAAAGCCTAAGAAGATAACCCTAGTTGTCATAAATTCACACTTCTTAGGGTTGGCGTAAAGGCTATTCTCCCTAAGGGTTTGGCAGACTAACCTTAAGTGGTTAAGATGGTCCTCTTTGGTCTTGCTATATATCAAGATGTCATCAAAATATACTACTAAGAATTTTCCAGTGAACTTGCGCAAGACTTGGGTCATGACTCTCATAAAGGTACTGGGTTTATTGGACAACCCGAAAGGCATCACTACCCACTCGAACAGACCATCCTTAGTCTTAAACGCCATCTTCCATTCATCCCCCGATCGAATCCTAATTTGGTGGTAACCACTCTTGAGGTCTATCTTGGAAAAGATAGTGGCACCGGCCATCATATCGAGCATATCATCCAGGCGGGGAATAGGAAACCTATATTTGATGGTAATTTTGTTGATAGCAGGAATTTTGTTGATAGCCCTGCTATCAACACACATTCTCCAGGTCCCGTCTTTCTTAGGGATAAGTAAGGCAGGAACGGCACAGGGACTTAAACTCTCCCTAAGAAAACCTTTCCTAAGAAACTCTCCCACTTGTTTCTGAAGTTCCTGGTGTTCAGTGGGGTTCATCCTATAGTGAGGAAGGTTGGGCAAAGTGGATCCTGGGACCAAATCTATAGCGTGCTGGATGTCCCTAAGGGGTGGCAATTGATCAGGTAATTCTTCCGAGAAAACATCCTCAAATTCTTTTAGAGTCTTCACTACCTCTTGGGGGTGTTCTACGTTGGTTGGTTCATGACTCTCCTTGGTGGCTAGAATCCAAACAGGGGCTCCCTCTAAAATCTCTTTCTCTAGCTCCTTAGGTGTGATCAGGTTGACTCCTATTTTCTTCTGTTTAAGGCTACTAGATCCTTTCTTGATGGGGTCTTTAGGTTGGATTGGGTTGATTGTGATCTTTTTCCCCTGGTGGAAAAAGACACAGGTATTGGATCGACCATAAAGGGTGGCATCATGGTCGAAAAGCCAGGGTCGTCCTACGATGATACTACCAACACCCATGGGTAAGACGTCACACCAAATCGATTATTCATAGGAACTCATTTTTCTCTTGATTTGGCACCTAGATTTTACTGGGATTGAAGTTGAATCTATCCAGGAGACTTTATAAGGGTTGGGGTGGGGAACTGTGGCTAGTCCTAGAGATTTGACAGTACTCAAGGAAAGGGCATTAACACAGCTTCCACTATCAATGATGACCTTACATGCCTTATCTCTTAGCTTGATCAGGGTCTATAGGATGTTAGTCCTACGCTAGTCTTCCTGCACTACGTTCTGGGCTAAGATACATCGGACTACTCCTACAAGGTCTTCAGATTCATACACTTCTTCCTCTCCCTCGTACTCTTCCAACAACTGATTTTCAAGATCATAGACTTCCTCCTCTGGTTCAACAATTGGTTTGGGTTCAGTCTTAGTTTGTTCATCTATAAGTAGGGCAGGAGCAGTGCACTGACTAGCAAAATAACCAGGTTTATGACACCTATTGCATTTACCTTGGGGATCGGGCCTCCTCTGGACTTCAATAGCCTTACCCTTGTCGTCTCTACTGTATTGGGGTCGGTTCAGGCTGGGACTACTAGGATTGGGTCGGGCTAGGTTTGGTCGACTTGGGTCAGTTCGGTTTGGGCTGGGTCGACTTAGGTAAGCCTGGCTATAACTTTGGGTGGATCCAGGGATACGGCTCTGGTTCCTAAAGGGCTCAGGTCTTCTATAGGTGGGAGCTCTCTAGAAATGCTCACAGAGCCAAGCAACTTGGTAAGCTTCTTCCAAGGTTCTGGTTGCTCTAAAGTACAGCTCTCTCTGAATGTCTGGGTGTAGGCCAGCCCTAACCTAGACAGGGTTACCACAGACGACTCTACAACCTTACATCGCATAACATATTCATCAAACTTGGCGATGTAATCGACCACACTCTTACTCCCTTGACTTAGGGTTTGCCATTGGTCCAACAGTTTCTGGGTGTAGGATGCAGGTAGGTATTTCCTTCTAAGCTTATCTCTCATTTCCCCCTAGTCGATTATGGGTAATTATCCTTTCTGCTCTATGTAATTTTCGACGCTATTCCAAAACAACCTAGCTTGGTGAACCAACCTAAGCTTGGCAAACTTAAACTTAGTTCTTTCCGACATAGAGTACCAATCAAAATATTGTTCCATAGTAGACTCCCAATCTTCATACACCTTGGGATCTAAACTTCCATTGAAAGTGGGTGCCTCAAGCTTGATGCTCCTAATGGCCCTTTCTTCACAGTCCTCCAGATTGGGTCTCCTAGGATGGGTATCAACGAAGTGATCAGGGTCTCTTCCAAATTCATCCTCAAAGTAAGGGTCTTGTTGCAGGTTTCTCCTGGGATAAGGGGACTCAGGACCGGCTTCAAGTTGGGGCCTAGCAGCTTCCTCTAGGGGTCTTAGTCTGGCCTCTATTTAATCCAGTCTATTGGTCAACTGGTTGCCTAATTTGGTCATGGATTGAATCATTGATTGAGTTAGGGCTCCAATGTTAGCTCGAAGTTGGTCCATGGTTTTGGTAGAGGGTGGAGAAGGTGGGTGAAAAGAGGTTCCTGATCTAGTGCATATGTAACACACACACAGAACGGTGCTACGGTTTGCTAGACCTAGGCGATCTCTCCAAATGTGAAGTCAAGAAGATGAACCTGGAAGTAATAACTTGGCACCTGGCCAGGTAAGTTTAAGGTTAGTGGAGGTTCCTCTTTGCTTGCCTAGACACCAATTAGAAATTGGCCAGTTAAGCGAACCAACCCACTTCCCTTCGGGATCTAGGACCTGAACCACTTTCCTGGACACCAGCTACTCAAGAACACACCAACAAGTGATCTAGCTTGGCTCGGCACTTGGGTCGACCCGACTTCGTGGATGTCCCTAGCTCACTAGAGCAGATTAACTGTCTAATCAATTTTAGTTAATGGCTAGGGTTCGATATGTCGGGTGGTGGTTTTTGGGCTAGGGACAGGTAATGAAATCCTGACCCCATGTTAATTTGATGCCCATAGGATGAGTTATGGAAAATGATGCACACAAATGACTAATGAAATGACTTAAAATTTTCTTGTTTTTTTTTTGTGTCTTTCAGATGTGTGAATGCTAGACAAAATGTAGGAATTAAAATATATTCCTAAATGCAAGAAATAAGCTAGATGGATGAATGAAGCAAGAAATGAGATGCTTGCTGAAATTTCATACCTGAGATTTTCTCAGGTAGTATTTTGGCTTGTAGAAATTCTACAAACTGAAATAAGGTCTGACAAAATAGAAAAAAAATACTCTAAATTAAATGCGATCTAAATAAATAGAAATCACAAAATTTGGAGGTCTCAACAGAGAGAAACAATTCAATGTTCAGACCATATACGGGCTGAACATAATGCAGAAAATGAAAGGAAAAGATGCACTAGTCCTAGCCGTGCTCTGATACCAATAATGATGAAGGAGGAGAGTAGGGCTAGAGATGCTAGTATGGATGCTTATGATGCAAAGGAATTTTTTTAGTTGATGAGTTTTAGATTTTTTTTTTTTTTTTTTTAGGATTTTGATTCCCGATCACAAGCAAATACAAGAAATTAGAGAAGTTGAATAACAAAAGCTTACACTAGCAATTCAAGTCCCTAAATAGTGAAAATGAGAACAGGATCCCGGGATTAAGAAATCTCGATAGGACTAAGCTCGAAACACAATACCTACTTAGAAGATAGGGGCAAACCTCACACGTCTGAAGCGCCCGATGCAGGATCGCTCAACTCGACGGATGCGGCCTAGATGCCCGAGTAGTCGAACCCGCGGATGCACTGGCTTTCGGTCGAATGGTCGTGATGGCAAAGCAAAGTATCTCCAGTGCCCGAGATACCATGGAGGACCTGTAGGCAATCAAAGTAGGGATTAGAGAAATGGAGAGACGTATTGAAATGGACTAAGACAAGGTTGAGAAGGGGCTTCGAGCCCAGTGTCCGGCTGGATTCCAAAGTCAAAGAAGGAGATAACTTAGGGCCTCGCACCCCGCGATGTCCCAGAGGATGAAGGATTGTGGCCTCACACCACTTGATGTCCAGGAGGACGAAGGACTTGCGACACCCTGGGGCGACGGAAAGGTGGCCTTACACCACTCGACGTCCCTGGGGATGAAGGAAACTTCACTCAAACCTAGTCTAGGAGACAATGGTTGGAGGATAAGTAAAACTCAAACTCTCTTTTTTCATTTAATCATTCAATACCCTTACAATGGAGGGATTGGATCCTTTAAATAGGCACCCAAGGCCCATTCGAATTTCAAATGAAACAAAATTACAAATTTTCTTGGTGGGTGCCAAAAGCATGGACCTTCTCCTCTCTTTGGCCGACCAAAGGTAGCTTGGATTGGGCATGGCATGATGCATGTCTTGGAGTGAGGTTCTTGGCGCCTTGAACTTGGTAAAAATCTTCTTGGTTTTGGAAGAAGGCATGAAGAGGGGCTTGGAGCAAGGCATGTGTTATTCCTCCTTCCTTTGTTGGTGTTCTTTCTTTGGTACAAGGTTTGACAAGGGGAGTGTTAAGTGGAGGAGTCCAAGGCTCTTGTCTTTCCCTTCCAAAGAGGTTGAAGCAAATTGGGTAGAAGGCTTGATTGGAGAGCTTGAAGTAAGGGATTTGAATTCCCTCCATTATCTTCCATTGAATTCTTCCTTGGCCGACCACCCTTACATGGAAATGAGCTTGATGGGGGGAAGGGACAAAGGCTTGAACCAAGTGAAGTGGTCCTCCCCATTGAGCATCCTTGCATGCCAAGTGTGCTGCTCACATGGCGAGATGTTATGGCGCCATATAGGATGCATAAGTGGGCCTTGAGTTGACTTGGCTTCTTTCCTCACTTTCTTCCAAGGAGACTAAATTTTAAGACCCACTCTTGCAATGGACCCATACTTCTAAGAGACTCAGACTGGACTCGATTTAGTACAGGACTCAATTTGACCTATTTGTTCAAGGTACAGACTCAATTCAAAATAAAAGACAATTACAAATTTAAGGCTTGAAGCCTTATTACAAGACACAAAGAAGTAGAACCCTAATCTGAGATCCACAGAGGGTTGAGGAGCCTCTGTCGGATCCTGGTGCCCACACCATTGGCACCTCTCCTTCTCCTATAAATAGCCATTGATGTTTAGGCCGATGGTGATCTGATTCCATCTTTCTTTCTTACACACTTACACTCTACCATACTCTCCTTTGTCTCTTCCCTCTCTTGTTAGAGTTTAGGTCTTGTCTTAAGACAAGTCCATCATTTTAGGACCAGGGTTTAGGAAGAGATTTAGGAAGTGGAAAAGAAAGTGAAGAGAGGATTTGGAGAGGGCTCAGAGTTCTCTACTAGAGGGCAAGGGTCAGAGCAAGTGATGCGGGATTAATTATGCATGCAAATTATTTTTTGTGTATTAGGCATTAAGTTAGGAGTTTGTATCCTGAACTTCAGGCCAAGTTATTAAGTAGAGAATTCTATAGAATTTTCGGAAGCACAGGCATGCAAAACTAAATCCTAAAAGTGAAGAAACAGGACCGCCAAGGCTAAGAAGCCCTAGTTAGGACTAGCTCTTCTACAATACTGCTACCAGAGAAGTTTAGGGGGTGTACCTAGTAGAGATTTAGAGATCGATCGGTGAAGAGTTCGCTTTACGCTCTTAGATGCGACCTGAAAAACTAAGTCAGAGACTTTGCGGATTCACGGCTTTCAATCCGATGGATCATGGATTCGTGAACTTTGAGAGACCTACAAATCACCTAACAATGGTTAGAAAAACAAAGAAAGGTAGGCTAGATAGCTGAAAGAAGAAGAAGGGGAAGAGGCTTGAGGAAGGTGGCCAAGAGATGAAGAAGGCTGGTGACTTGGAGGTAGGGTGCAGGGATCACACAGAAACCCTGAGGGATCACACAGATACCCTTAATCATACAAATTCACTCAAAATTCACACCAAGAGTTGAAAAGAACTCAAGAAAGATTTCATATTCATTAACATCCAATATACATGAGGGGGGCCTTTTAATAGGCTTACAAACTTGGGCTCCAAGTAAGGGCATACAAGAGAATTTCCACTAATCCTTTTCCTACTCAAATACATAGAGATCTCCTCTTCCAAATAGGTTCAAACTCCCTCTTCTCACTAGGATTACTCCTCTCCTTCTCTTTGACTTGGTCCAAGGGAGGTGACCATAAGTGGGGTGCCAATATGAGAGGTGACCATAAGGAGGGCGCTGAATTTGAGGATGGGCCAGGGCTTTGGGTGGCTCATTTCAGTGCTGGGCAGGCTCTAGGGTTCTCCTGGTATCCATCTCCTCCTGGTAGGCTGATGTACTTGTCATCCAGGTCTTCAATGATAGCTCCAAGACTCCTTCCATCCTTTCCAAGTAGCACAATTATGTGGATGATTAGATTCCTTGCAGTGGTTGGAGTATTATGCTGACTGGCTTCATAAGTGACTTGAGTCTTCTTACAAAATTCGACTGGACTCAATATATGACTTACAAAATTGGACTGGACTCACAAAACTCAAAACTTACAGGACTCATAATGCTCACTAAGCATCCAAAACTTGACTCAATACTCTAATTACAGGACTTAAATGTAAAAAGGCCCAAAATGAGATTCAGAGATCAAGGTACAGACTCAAGTGTAACAAAGCCTATAAAATAAAACTCATGGGCAAAATAGGACTCAAACGGCTAACATAGCCAGATTATTGGACTCAGAGATAAAATTAGAATCAAGGCTAAAGGACTCAAACTCAGGGACCCATAGTAAACTAGGGTTGACCTGATGTCCCCATTAATTCTTCGGGATGGGAGGAACTCAACCCTGTCGAGTATAGGGTAGTCTAGTACAAGAGTATGTTTGGGTGGAGGCATTGTGGGTCCTCTTAAGTAATCCACGAATTGCCAGATTCTAGTCGACCTTGCCATCGGACTAGGTAGCATTGATAGTCACGGCCCCGGGTCATGATAGCATGACTGTCCAGGATATGCTTGATCCGTATTCTTCTCTCAAGCAAATTTAGTGGACACTCAGGTAAGGTTTCTCTCTCAAAGGATGGGTGAGGTCCAAAAATCTCACTGGGAATCACTGTCGATTCCCTATACTCAACCAAGTCTACGATATTGAAGGTAGAGCTAATGCCTAAATCCAAGGGCAGATCAAGCACATAGGCGTTGGTTCCACTTTCTTTATCACTCTAAAGTTTCAACTCTACAAGCATGAAGCTTTTTAACCATAACAAAATTTTCTACATTAAATTCCTTGGCTTTCTTTCGAGAATTAGCCTATTTTTATAGATTTCATTACGTAAATTAATCTTTTGGCTAATGTCCTGATGCAAATGCTGTGTAGAGGTCAGTGCAGGTATAGACAAATGAATTAGGTATGGGGACTTATTGGACTCAAAACCAATACTTAATAGACTCGACTAGGCATTCCTATCGAAGAAAATTTATTGGACTCTTTAGGTCTAAACCTAACATATCATAGGCTCTTTAGGTTTAACCCTGGTGTGGCATGCACATGAAAATTTACAATGAACTTCTAGTAAATTCCATAAAGTATACCAGAAATACGATGCAAACCTAACATGCACAAGGAATGTATGAAACATTCTTACTTCGATAAAATATAGTTTAGTGGTTAGATAAACATGAGAAGCTTCAGAAAAGGGCAAAAAATAAGAGGTAGATTCATGGTTAGTTTGGTAAGGTGGAAAGTAAGAAAAGGGGTTGGGGTTGATCGGATAGAATAGGATGTAGGAAGGGGTGTCAGGGATTAATCCTAGACTAATGAGGTTGACCTTATGGGGTTGGTGTCTATCTAAAGAGTCTATCTTATGGAAGAATGGGTCACTAATCTTAGGGAAAAGATTAATTGGAGTCAAAGGAGGGACTTCATCCTAAGGGTACTGATTTAAAGAGATCAAGTCCTTAATAAATTCTTCTGGTTCTTTGATCTCAGGACTGGACTCTATAATTGGGCTTTCTTCTAATGGCTCCTTAGGTAAGAATCTAATATAGTAGGGTTGGGTTCCTCATCCTCTAACTACCCTTCCACTACAGGTTCAGTCTGGGTGTGGTCAGGGTCAACTAACTTTGGACTGGCTTCTATCTGGGTATCTACCTGGTCAACTAATTTCGAGTTGGTTTCTACTTGGGTATGGTCAGGGTCAACTAATTCTAGGTCATCTATAGATATCTCTTCTTCTTCCTCCACATAATCATCCACTAGGCTCACATCGGCTTCATATATCTCCTCTTCAAGGTCATTCTGGTGAACCAATGGGGTGGTAAGAGGGGGTTGGCTAAGAAAAAATTGACTAATGACTGTAGTATGGGTGGGTTGACCAAGAGGAAGTGGACTAATACTGGGCTCATATCTAAGGGTACTAATCCTATGGGTTGCTTGGTTATTGGATTAGGTCAATTGGTCTATTTGGGTGGTCAACTAGGCAAACTGATTTTGGGATTGGGTATTGGATTGGTTAATCTAGGTGGTTAATTGGATAGTAGATTGGGCCTTCAGTTGGTTCATCTAGTCAAATCATTCAGTCATGGCTTTCATGAAGATCTCAAAGTTGGGTTCCATAGCTGAGCTAGGTTGGAACTTAGAATGTTGATATTTGGTTCCTAACCTAGTGGTCATACAATCAATCACTCAAAGTGGATGGTGCAGTCAAGCATGCAAGGATCAGTACATTCTAGGGTTTGCTAGACCTAGAGCCAAAATTGAGTGGGTCGACTCAACTTACACTTAACTCAATATAGCTAATCCTTCCACTGGCTAGATAAGAGGTGGGGTGGTGGGAGGCTCCCCCTGCCTGTGACAGGGTCCTAATTAAAAACCACCAGTCTACTTAGGACGTTTGCCTCTGGACTCTAGTCTTAGACACCAGTTTTCAATAATAGCTGGGGAATTAGGTGTACTAGTTGGCCCAAACAACTCGGACCCAACCTGTTGGTGTCCCTAAGCTCTCTAGAGCAATTAGGTTACTAATTATTTTAATTAAGGCTTGGGTTCTGATGCGAGGTGGTTATTTTGGGCCCAAGATAAGTGATGAAATCCTGTCTTGATTTGAGAGAGGAAATTGCCCTTAAAATTGATTTAATGAGATGACGAACACACTATGAGCTCTAATGCAACTAATAGCAATTAGAGAAATAAAAATATTTTTTTACTTTTTTATGACGTGGGAAATTAGGTTTAAGTTAGTTAAGTTAGCAAACAAATTTTGGGCTTGGGTGAGGTAGGGTTTGGAAGTGATTAGGTTTGGTTTGATCAAGTATGCATAACAGAAATTAGGATTTGATTCGATACAGAATTTGGTTCAGTTTTTGATGCAAAAAAATTTTAGGACAGAGAATGAAAAGTGCAGATGATCTCTACCAAGTTTCATGCAAAAAAAAAATTGGATAATGATGCAAAACCTTGGGATTTTCAGACTATGTGCAGAAATCTCAGGATTCGGGTTAGGGTTCCTAATATACAGATTTTTATAATTCTTTTGTTTCTATAAAAATAATTAAAAATTATGACAAGGATCAAGAATAAACAGAGGATACACCATGCAAATTTTAATGAAATATAAAATACTTAAGGTGATGAAATAGACCAAAATCTTGGCACCTAATGTAGAGATAGGAAGCAGAAATTTCTAGGGCAAAAGAAAATAGGCACGAAAAAAATTGTACAGACTGAAATAAATTATAATAAAATTAAGAAAAATAACATCAATTACAAAAAATCTAGTAAAATAAAAATCAGGATTTTCTGACCTATCCACATGTAGAAACAGTAAAAACAATAGACTATATATAAGAATTACAAGATGCAGAAACTAGCCCTAAAACATGCTCTGATACCAAATGATGCAGGACTAATTATGCATGCCAATTATTTTTTGTGTATTAATAATTAAGTTAGGAGTTTTTATCCAGAATTTCAAGCCATGTTATTAAGTAGGAAATATTATAAAATTTTTGGAAGTACAGGCATGCAAAACTAAATCCTAAAAATGAAGAAAAAGGATTGCCAAGGTTAAGAAACCCTGGTCAGGACTAGCTCTTCTACAACACCGCTACTAGAGGAGTCTAGAGGGTGTACATGGTAGAGATTTGGAGATCGATCCATGAAGAGTTCGCTCTACGCTCTCAGATGTGGCCTAAAAAAATAAGCTGGAAACCCTACAGATTCGCGGCTTTCAATCCGGTAGCCTGAAAGCTTGCCGATTGGAATCCTGGATTTATGAACTCTGAGGAACCTGCAAATCACCTAACAATGGTTAAAAAAATAAAAAAAGGTAGGCTAGATATCTGAAAGAAGAAGAAGAGGAAGAGGCTTTAGGAAGGTGGCCAAGAGATGAAGAAGGTTGGTGGCCTGGAGGCAGGGCGCAGGAATCACACAGAAACCCTGAGGGATCACACAGATATCCTTAATCACACAAATTCACTCAGGATTCACACCAAGAGTTGAGAAGAACTCAAGAAAATTTTCATATTCATTAATATCCAATATATATGAGAGGGGGGGCCTTTAAATAGGCTTACAAACTTGGGCTCCATGTAAAGGCACACAAGAGAATTCCCACTAATCCTTTTCCTACTCAAATACATAGAGATCTTCTCTTCCAAATAGGTTCAAACTTCCTCTTCTCACTAGGATTACTCCTCTCCTTCTCTTTGACTTGGTCTAAGGGAGGTGACCATAAGTGGGGTGCCAACATGAAAGGTGACCATAAAGAAGGGACTGAATTTGAGGATGGGTTGGGGCTTTGGGTGGCCCATTTCAGTGCTGGGCAGGCTCTAGGGTTCTCCTGGTGTTCATCTCCTCCTGGTGGGCTGATGTACTTGTCATCCATGTCTTCAATGATAGCTCCAAGTCTCCTTCTATGCTTCCTAAGTGGTATAATTGTGGATGATTGGATTTCTTGTAGTGGTTGGATGCTGACTGGCTTTATGAGTGACTTAAGTCTTCTTACAAAATTGGACTGGACTCAATATAAGACTTACAAAATTGGACTGGACTTATAAAACTCAAAACTTATAGGACTCATAAGGCTCACTAAGCATCCAAAACTTGACTCAATACTCTAATTATAGGACTCAAATATAAAAAGACCCAAAATGAGATTCAGAGGCCAAGGCACAGACTCAAATGTAACAAAGCCTATAAAACAAAACTCATGGCCCAAATACAGGACTCAAACAGCTAACATTACCAGATTTTTGAACTCAAAGGCAAAATTGGAATCATGGCTAAAGGACTCAAACTTAGGGATCCATAGTAAACTAGGGTTGACCTGATATCCCCATCAGCAAGGAAGGAGAGGCTCCCAAAGGAAGAAAGGCCATCAGAAGAGTCCCAGTGGTTTAAGCAACCTACTAAGGAGTGCTTTCTAGGTTTCATTCCTGTGTGGATTACCTCTGGAGGGCATGCACTTTTGTTCCTAGTGGAAAGAAGATGGAATTAGCATTCCAGGTACTTTTCCAAACTCTAATTGCATGACTTGTTAATTGTAATGAATAAGGGATCTTGGGCTTAGGGTTTTAAGTTGCTTAGAGTTTCAAGAAAGAAATTTTTTGAAATTCATTGTTCCACTGTGCCATCGAAATCCAAGAAACCCAATAGTGGTATCAGAGCCCTTTTATTTTATTCAATTAATGGTCAATTGGATATGCTTATGTGATAATGAATATGATCATATATGGGGATCATATTCTGATGCATGCCACTGATTAGGGTTCACTTATATATTGAATGATAATATAATCATATACATAAATCATAGTATGATGCATACTATTGAAAGGGTATATGATAGTGAATATTATCATGTATGGTGCATGCAATTACTAATGATTGCTTATTATGCTATGAAGTGATGCATGATTGTTTTAAATTACATATGATATATGTTAAAAATCCTAGTAACTGCTTCGGATTGGATTAGTCACCATGGCCATCCGGTCATAGGAGTTATTTAGGATTTCATGGCCCCCTCATCCCATTCAAGGGGATCTCTTATGGCATGTAGGGGTGTCGCTATGGCCATATCCCATGAACAAGTAAGGTGAACGGATTCATATTACAATCATGCTTATGGTATGCATATTAGGGTTAATATGCTCGAATGATGGAATGAATATCATGTTATATGTGTATGGTTATGAATATATTATGATGTCATGAATGTTAGGTTTTATGATGTCATGAATGTTAGGTTGACATGATTAAGTATATATTAGGATGTGTTAGAGACCATCAAAGCCCTCATAAAAATCATATTTAGTCATAGTGTAAGTTAATCATGATGCAAATCCGATTAGGGTATGATCAGCTAATTGGTGTCTAGGCAGGTGGTTCTGGGAAGGTAAAGAGAATGAGGTTTTTAATTAGTTCCGTTGACTTACCTGGCCAATTTAATTGGTGTATAAGGAAAGCAACGATGGGACCCCCTTATCCCTTCCGCTTACCTGACCAATTTGGTCATATCTAGATCTTAAATTGGAATTACTAATTGATTAAGCACACTATAATTTTCCTTCTTTCATGCCAAGCCAAATTAATATAAAAAACTATGGTAGGTTTGTTATGTACACACAAGGCCTGCTCTAGCATTCGATATAAAATTTGTCTTGGTGCACCTAGTGCTTTATAGCATGACTGATAATGTTGCTTTGTTGTGTACACACAAGGGCAACATTATTCAATCATGGCTATATGGAAATGAAGGGTCCGACTGAACTAAGACATTATGGTTTGTTGTGTACACACTAGCTATAAGTGTCTTAGAGGCAAAAGTTAAGTTGAGAATTGCAAGTGATGCATTTGGAAAGGGTCATTTCCTATCCTTGAACTTATAAGTGTTTGTTGTGTACACACAAGGCATTTATAAGGAATTGGGATCTCAACCCCACTAAGGAAGCCTTGGGAGAGTTTCCCGCTTACCATAGTTGAGGGTTATGGTATTCGATAGAAAATAGTGGGAGACATAATTAGTGAAAAAGTCCTTCTTGTCTAATTATGAATATCATCATAAGTGGTATGCTTATAGTTGTTCTTTACTTACTGTAGATTATTGGATTATGGCTTCTACTCTTTCACTCAGGGGCATCTCGGGTGCCAATAAGTTGACCGATCCGAATTATGTGGATTGGTTGAGGAACCTGAGAATTATATTAGCTCAGGAGAAAATTGTCTATATCCTTGATACTCCTGACCTAGATCTGGTAGGAGAGGATACTACTAAGAAGGGTTCAAAGAGAAAAAGGAACCCTAAGAGTGGCTTCCAGAAAAGGAAAAATGGAAGAAAGCCCTCTGCTGATGGAACCTGCTATCACTGTGGAAAGCAAGGGCACTGGAAGAAGAATTGCAAGTTATATCTTGCAAATCAAAAGCAAAATGCTAGTGATGCATCGAGAAGTTTGTAAATGATACAAACAAACTTATCATTAAGTTCTTCAGCTTCTGATACATAAATATTGGATTTTGCATGTGGGTCTTATATCTGCAAGTCATTGTAGGGGTTACAGAGACCTAGAAGCTTGAAGAAGGGTGACTTCGAGCTGTTTGGCATGAGTGGTGATCCCATTCATGCTGAAGCTGCTGGCACCTATCTAATATTATTGCCATCGAGCAGTATTCCTGAATTAAAAGATTGTTACTATGTACCCAACATTTAAAGAATATTATTTCTGTACCTTTGTTGTTAAAACAAGGTTATGAAATAAATATTTCAAGCCATGGGTGCTCGATCTTATTTTCAAAGAAGTTCTTTGGTTGTCGTACATTTGTTAATGATCTTTTGATTCTATCACTTAATGATGAAGTTATGCTTGTTGAAAACATGAAGAGAAAGAGAAATGATATAAATGTCATGTATCTCTGGCATTGCCATTTAGGTCATATTAGTGAGTCTAGGATAACAAGTTATATAAAAAAAAAATTCTTTGAACCTTTTGATCATGAATCATTAGGAACTTGTGGGTTCTGCCTTATGGTTAAGATGACCGAATCTCCATTCACTGGATATGGAGATAGGGCAACTGAGTTGTTAGGCCTAGTACACACAAATGTGTATGGTCCTATGACAACCTAGGCCAAAGGAGGATACTCTTATTTCATCAGTTTTACTGATGATTTATCAAGGTTCAGATATGTGTATCTTATGAAACACAAGTCCGAAGCCTTTGAAAAATTCAAAGAGTATCAAAGTATTGTTAAGAAATAAACTGGGTATAGTATTAAAATCCTTCGATCTGATAGAGGAGGAGAATATTTGTCTAGTGAGTTTCTTGATCATCTTAAAGATAAAGGAATTCTCTCTGAATGGACCCCTTTTTATACGCCACAATCAAATGGTGTAGCAGAAAGGAGGAATCGAACCTTGTTGGACATGGTCCGGTCCATGATATTCTTCATAGATCTTCCAATATCCTTCCGGGGTTATTACCTAGAGACTGCTACCCACATACCAAATAGGGTACCATTAAAGGTAGTTAAGAGCACTCTATATAAATTATGGAATGGAAAAATGCCAAGTCTTAAATATTTTAAGATTTAGGGTTGCCCTGCTTAAGTCAGGAATGTTTTTGGACATAAGCTAAGTGATTGGACTGATAAGTGCAGGTTTATAGGATATCCTAAAGAAGGTATGGGTTACCTTTTCTACCATCCTACTAAGCAAAAGGTCTTTGTCAGTAGGCATGCCATATTCTTGGAAAAGGAGTTTATCCAAGAAAAGGGCAATGAGAGAATATTTAAACTTAAAGAAGTTCAACCTACACCTAAAATAATTTCTCAACCAGATGTTCCTAAGATTCAGGAACAACCACAACACACACACCTCCTCTCCGTAGATCAGAGAGAGTGCAAAGTGCACCTCTTAGATATGGCTTTGTCATTGGGAATGATAATGAAGCTAGTATCATACAGGGTGTGATCTTGTGACCTATACGAAAGCTGTTATGAGTGGAGACTCTGACAAATTGCTGGAAGCCATGAAATCTAAGATGGACTCCATGTATTCCAATCAGATTTTGACCTTAGTAGATCCACCTGAAGGAATTAATCCAATAGGGTATAAATGGGTCTTCAAGAAGAAGATAGGAGCATATGGTCAAGTAGAGACCTACAAGGCCAGGCTGGTGGCAAAAGATTTTATACAAAAACATGGCATTGACTATGATGAACCTTTTCATTAGTAGCCATGCTCAAGTCCATTCGGATATTGCGTACTATAGCAGCATACCATGATTATGAAATCTGGAAGATGGACGTAAAGACTACTTTCCTTAATGAAAGAAGTCTATATAACACAGCCAGAGGATTTTGTCTCAAGTGGGAAACCAAACCATGCATGCAAGCTAAGGAAGTCCATTTATGGACTAAAGCAAGCATCGAGGAGTTGGAACATCCACTTTGATGAAACAATCAAGGAGTTGGTTGGTGCGGGTACCAAGGTTAAAAGAAGACTTCAATCAAACCTAAGCAACACCAATTCCTTATGGATTGCAAATTGAGTTCTAACCTTGTTAACTTGTTCTTAGTCAGAGTCTTGAGTCTAGTTAATTCTTCTTGTATCATGAATTTTATGTTTGAGTCTTGCTAAGTATTAGGTCTTGAAGCCTTGGGTCAATTGAGTTGTAAGAGTCAAATGTATTCAAGTCCAAATTGAGTTGTAATTTTTCTTTTGAGCTTAAGTCAAGCCCAACCAAGGAAGCATATAATTGGACCATGGGATGAACCAAAGCTACATCAAGTAAATCTTCAAATCAAGAGTGCATGAAATAAGAGCCATTGGATGGAATGAAACTTTGATTGAAGCCACCTCACCAAACACCTTATCCAAGAGAATGGACACTTGGCACCCATACATGAAGATTTTCAAATTTGGACACTTGGCACCCATACATGAAGAATTTCAGATTTGGACACTTGGCACCCATGCATGCAGATTTTCATATTTGGACACTTGGCATCCATATATGAAGATTTTTAGATTTAGACACTTGGCACCCATGCATGCAGATTTTCAGATTTGGTGCCCCCTTTTCATGAATTTTGAAATTCAAATATGTAACTACATTTTTCCCTCTTTTCATGTAAAATTTGAATTTCAAATGGGGCTTAGAAGGTTATAAATAGGCCCCTAATCTCTTTGTAAAAGGAGGCTTTTGAATGAATGAAATTCAGAATTTTCTTATCTCCATTTGTGTTCGCAAATACCATCCGTGAGGGATTGAGTGAGAGGCTCAACCAAGTGCTTTAGTTCTCAAATTCCAGCAAAAGTTCTTCTTCCATTGAATCCTACCTTATCTTCAAGATCAGCCGGCCACACTCCACCTAGATCATTAACAATCCTCTACTTTCTCCCTTCCATTATTTCTATTCCACGCTATCTTCAAATTTTCCCACAATACTAATGGGTGTTCTTACAGGATCCTAACGAGTACCCAGTCCAGGATGAAGTCCTCCTTGCCCTCAACTCAGCAGCAAGGACCTCTACTTCCAATAGGTGGTTTGGTTTGATCATTCAATCGCCTGTCTTGAGAGTTCCTATAGTAAGGTTAGTGTAGGGTCTTTGAAAGTCATTATTGGTCTCTAAACCCTATCCTTACCTCTTGAGGTCTAAGATTCTGAATAGGGTAAAGTCCTAATTAGATGGTTTCTCTAGCCACATAGGTCCTTATTTCTTAACTTAATATAGATTTGCACTGCGAAGCATTTTAGCCTTCCAATTTAGTCTTCTTCTATGCATCCAAATGACTCCTCTTTGAATGAATTATAATCATATGTTTAGAGTTTAATTAGCTTAATTACTTTAGTCATTCATGCCATATTTCCTTTATGTATGCCGCATCATTGGTTTTATCAAGAATGTGGATGAACCATGTGTGTACAAGAAGACAAGTGGGAGTGCCCTTATTTTCTTGGTTTTGTATGTTGATGACATACTCATCATTGGGAATGATATCCCAATATTGCAATCGATTAAGTCTTGGCTATCAAAGTAGTTTTTCATGAAGGATTTGGGAGAGCCATCCTATATACTGGGTATAAAAATCTATAGAGATAGATCTAAGAGGATGCTAGGCTTATCCCGATCCAGGTACATTGAGTTAGTATTGAAGAGATTCAACATGGTGGGAAGTAAGAAAGGTTACTTGCCCATGAGTCAAGGCATACATTTCTCCAAGAAGATGTCTCCTAAGACACCGAAGGAGAGAGAAAGGATGAGTTTGATTCCTTATGCTTCGGCTGTAGGATCAATTATGTATGCCATGTTATGTACCAGGCATGATGTTGCTTATGCCTTGGGCATAGTAAGCAGGTTCCAAGCTGATCCACGGGAGGTTCATTGGAAAGCTATGAAAAATATTCTTAAGTACTTGAGAAGGACTAAAGATGTTTTTCTAATATATGGTGGATCAGAGTTGAAACTAGAAGGATATACAAATTCTAGTTTTCAATCAGATCCTAATGATAGCAAATCCATTCAGGATATGTCTTTACCCTATATGGTGGTGTAATGAGTTGGAAGAGTACAAAGCAGCAAACTATAGCTGACTCAGTCACTAAGGCAAAATACATAGCTGCATGTGAAGCCATAAAGGAAGATGTGTGAATGAAAAAATTCATCACAAAATTGGTCATGGTTCCTACTATAAAACAACTAGTGTCACTTTATTGTGATAACACTGAAGTTGTTGTGCAAGTTAAGTTATGTGAAATAGGGCTAGAGATGCTAGTATGGATGCTTATGATGCAAACGAATTTTTTTAGTTGATGAGTTTTAGATGTTTTTTTTTTCTTAGGGTTTTGATTCCCGATCACAAGCAAAGACAAGAAATAAGAGAGGCTGAATAACAAAAGCTTACACTAGCAATTCAAGTCCCTAAATAGTGAAAACGAGAACAGGATCCTGGGATTAAGAAACCCCGGTAGGACTAAGCTTGAAACACAATACCTACTTAGGAGATAGGGGCAAACCTCACACATCTGAAATGCCCGATGTAGAGATCGTTCAACTCGACGGATGGGGCCTAGATGCCCAAGCAGTCGAACCCGCGAATGCACTAGCTTTCGGTCGGATAGTCGCGATGGCAAAGCAAACTATCTCCGGTGCCCGAGATACCAGGGAGGACCTGTAGGCAATCAAAGTAGGGATTAGCGCAATGGAGAGACATATTGAAATGGACTAAGATAAGGTTGAGAAAGGGCTTTGAGCCCGGTGTCCGGCTGGATTCCGAAGTTGAAGAAGGAGATAACTTGGGGCCTCGCACCCCACGACATCCCAGAGGATGAAGGACTGTGGCATCACACCACTCGATGTCCAGGAGGATGAAGGACTTGCGATGCCCTGGGGCGACGGAAAGGTGGCCTCACACCACTCGACGTCCCTGGGGACGAAGGAAACTTCACTCAAACCTAGTCTAGGAGACAATGGTTGGAGGATAAATAAAACTCAAACTCTCTTTTTTATTTCATCATTCAATACCCTTATAATGGACGGATTGGGTCCTTTAAATAGGCACCCAAGGCCCATTCGAATTTCAAATGAAACAAAATTACAAATTTTCTTCGGTGGGCGCCAAAAGCATTGACCTTCTCCTCTCTTTGGCCGACCAAAGCTAGCTTGGATTGGGCGTGGCATGATGCATGGCTTGGAGTGAGGTTCCTGGCGCCTTGAACTTGGTAAGAATCTTCTTGGTTTTGGAAGAAGTCATGAAGAGGGGCTTGGAGAAAGGCATGTGTTCTTCCTCCTTCCTTTGTTGGTGTTCTTTCTTTGGTACAAGGCTTGACAAGGGGAGTGTTAGGTGGAGGCAGCCAAGGCTCTTGTCTTTCCCTTCCAAAGAGGTTGAAACAAATTCGGAAGAAGGCTTGATTCGAGAGGTTGAAGTATGGGATTTGAATTCCCTCCATTATCTTCCATTGAATTCTTCCTTGGCCGACCACCCTTACATGGAAATGAGCTTGATGGGGGGAAGGGACAAAGGCTTGAACCAAGTGAAGTGGTCCTCCCCATAGGGCATCCTTGCATGCTAAGTGTACTGCTCACATGGTGAGATGTTATGGCGCCATGTAGGATGCATAAGTGGGCCCTGAGTTGACTTGGCTTCTTTCCTTACTTGCTTCCAAGGAGACTAAATTTTAAGACCCACTCTTGCAATGGACCCATACTTCTAAGAGACTCAGACTAGACTCAATTTGCGACTCGACTTAGTACAGGACTCAATTTGAGCTAATTGGTCAAGGTACAAACTCAATTCAAAGCAAAAGACAATTACAAATTTGAGGCTTGAAGCCTTATTACAAGACACAAACAAGTGGAACCCTAATCTGATATCCACAGAGGGTTGAGGAGCCTCTGTCGGATCCTGGTGCCCACACCAGTTCTCCCGGGGTGGGAGGAACTTGACCCTGTCTAGTAAGGGTTAGTCTGGCTTTGGTATCTCTCCAGGATATCGGGGTCGATGCGCTGCAAGTCCTCCCGTGTGATCCAAGAGTCATCGGATTCGGGTCGGCCTTGTCATCGGACCAAGTAACATTGATAGCCTTTGCCCCGGGTAGTGATGGCTTGGTCATCCAGGACACACTCGATCCGCTCTCCTCGCTTAGGTATATTTGGATGTGGACACTTAGGTTCAGGTTCACTCTCAAAAGGGAGGTCAGGCCCAAACGGCTCACTATGTATGTTTGCGGGTTCCCTATACTCGATTAAGTCAGAGATATTGAATGTCGAGCTAATTCCAAAATCCGGAGGTAATTCTAGGACATAGGCATTAGGGCCCATTCTCCTAATCACTATAAAGGGACCGGCCCCACGAGCATGAAGCTTCTTAACGGTTCCTGGTGGAAACTGTTCAGGCCTGAGCCAAATCATTACAAAATCCCCTATTTCAAACTCTTTGGTTCGCTTTCGGTAATCAACCAAATTATTAAAAAATTTATTTAATGCATAATCCTAACATGATGCAAAATGCAGACTCAACTATGCATCCCTACTGAAAAAAAAAAAATTTATTGGACGCTCTAGGGCCTAAACCTAATAGATTATGGACTCTCTAGGTTTGACCCTAGTCTGGTATGTACAAGAAAAATTATCAAGGATCCCTAACAAATGTCATAATGTGTACCAAAAGTAAATAGCAAAAGGGATGGGTTCTTAGGAGTCATGCAGCCTGGTAATTTCAACAAAATACAACCCCATGGCTCTAAAAATGTGAGAAGGCTCTGGGAAGGGGAGAAAATAGGAGTCGAAGTCTTGGGGTAATCTCTGGGCGTCATGAAATAGACCTTGGTTATTTAGGATAATCTTTAGATTTGGACATTATTCTACAGGTGCAAGTTCCAAGGCTAAATGGGTGTTCCTAGATGGTGGAAGATCTTTGGTAATGTTATCTTGAAAGTCATCGAAACTGATGTCTACCTCCTGGGGTGGTTCTATAGGGACTTGTTCCTGGACCTCCTCTAAGGGCAATACTTGTGAACCCTCACCATCCTCTATAATGTTCGATCCTGGCTCAATTACTCCTTCACAGTCTCTAGTGGGTTCAAGATCTTTTTCTTTTGGTTCCTCGATGATTTCTACCTGGGGCCCATCTTCACCATATTCTACTAAACTTGATTCACAGATGTCTTCTTTCAATTCTTTAAGGGGCTCAGGATTTTCTTTCCCTCGATTTTCCATGGGTTCAACCTTAAAGTCTTCAAGGGGTTCAACAATGGGTTCGGGATCAGTTTCAGTCGGTTCATCTATAAGTAGGGCAGGGGCGGTGCACTAACTAGCAAAATGCCCAGGTTTATGAAACCTATAGCTGTTACCTTGGGGATAGGGTCTCCTCTGGACTTCAATAGTCTTACCCTTGTCCTCTCTACTGTATTGGGGTTGATTCAAACTGGGACTACTAGGACTGGGTCGGGCTAGGCTTGGTCGACTGGGGTCAGATCGGTTCGGGCTTGGTCGACTTGGGTAAGCCTGGCTATAACCTTGGGTGGATCCAGGGATACGGCTCTGGTTCCCAAAGGGCTCAGGTCTTCTATAGGTGGGAGCTCTCTGGAAATGCTCACGGAGCCTAGCAGCTTCCTCTATGGGTCCTAGTCTGGCCTCTATTTGATCACATCTATTAGTCAACTGGTTGCCTAGTTGAGTCATGGATTGAGTTAGGGCTCCAATGTCAGCTCGAAGTTGGTCCATGGCTTCGGTAGGGGGGGGAGAAGGTGGGTGAAAAGAGGTTCCTGATCTAGTGCACATGTAACACACACACAGAACGGTGCTACGGTTTGCTAGACCTAGGAGATCTCTCCAAATGTGAAGTCAAGAAGATGAACCTGGAAGTAGTAACTTGGCACCTGGCCAAGTAAGTGTAAGGTTAGTGGAGGTTCCTCTTTGCTTGCCTAAACACCAATTAGCAATTGGCCAGGTTAGCGAACCAACCCACTTCCCTTCAGGATGTAGTCCCTGAACAACTTTCCTAAGCACCAGCTACTCAAGCACACACCAACAAGTGATCTAGCTTGGCTCGGCACTTGGGTCGACCCGACTTCGTGGGTGTCCCTAGCTCACTAGAGCAGATTAAGCATCTAATCACTTTTAGTTAATGACTAGGGTTCGATATATCGGGTGGTGGTTTTTGGGCTAGGGACAGGTAATGAAATCCTGACCCTATGTTAATTTGACGCCCTTAGTATGAGTTATGTAAAATGGAGCACAAAAATGACTAATGAAATGACTTAAAATTTTCTTATTTTTTTGTGTCTTTCAGATGTGTGAATGCTAAACAAAATGCAAGAATTAAAATATGCTCTTAAATGCAAGAAATAAGCTAGATAGATGAATGAAGCAAGAAATGAGATGATTGCTGGAATTTCAGACTTGAGATTTTCTCAGGTAGTATTTCGGCTTGTAAAAATTCTATAAATTGAAATAAAATATGAGAAAATAGAAAAAAATACTCTAAATTAAATGCGATCTAAAAAAATAGAAATCATGAAATTTGGAGGTCTCTACAGAGAGAAATAATTTAATGTTCAGACCATATACGGGCTGACCAGAATGCAGAAAATGAAAGGAAAAGTTGCACTAGTCCTAGCCTTGCTCTGATACCAAAAATGATGTGGAATAGGGCTAGAGATGCTAGTATGGATGCTTATGATGCAAAGGAGTTTTTTTAGTTGATGAGTTTTAGATTTTTTTTTTTTTCTTAGAGTTTTGATTCCCGATCACAAGCAAAGACAAGAAATAAGAGAAGCTGAATAACAGAAGCTTACACTAGCAATTCAAGTCCCTAAATAGTGAAAACGAGAACAGGATCCCGGGATTAAGTAACCCCGATAGGACTAGGCTTGAAACACAATAACTACTTAGGAGATAGGGGAAAACCTCACACGTCTGAAGTGCTCGATGCAGAGATCGCTCAACTCGGCGGATGCGACCTGGATGCCCGAGCAGTCGAACCCATGGATGCACTGGCTTTCGGTCAGATAGTCACGATGGCAAAGCAAACTGTATCCGGTGCCCGAGATACCAGGGAGGAACTATAGGCAATCAAAGTAGGGATTAGCAAAATGGAGAGACATATTGAAATGGACTAAGATAAGAGATGCAGGGCAAGGGGGTTAGGGCTAGGGATGCTAAATGCTAGTAAGGATGCTTACGATGCAAAGGAATTCTTTTTAGGGTTGATGATTTTTTTTTTTTTTATGTTTCTTGTTGTTTTTCTTTTTTGTTTCAGGGTTTCGATTCCCGATCACAAGCAAAGGTAAGAAATACGAAGAACGATAATGAAAGCTTATGCTAGTAGTTCAAAGCCCTAAAAGTGAAAACGAGAACAGGACCCCAGGATTAAGAAACCCCGGTAGGACTAGCTCGACCTACAATATCTACTTAGGAGATAAAGAGAAAGCAAACCTCAAACTTCTGGAGCGCCCGGTGCAAAGATCGCTCAACTCGGCGGATGCGGCCTGGATGCCCGAGCAGTCGAACCCGTGGGAGCACTAGCTTTGGGTCAGGAGGTCACGATGGAAAAGCTGATTGTCTCCAATGCCCGAGATGCCAGGGAGGACCTGTAGGCAAACAAAAGAAGGGTCAGCGAAATGTGGAGATGCACGGAAAGGAATTGAGAAGGAGTTGAGAAGGGGCTTCGAGCCCGATGTCCGGCTGGATTCCGAAGTCGAAGTTGGAGATAACTTGGGGCCTCGCACCCCGCGACGTCCCGGAGGATGAATGAATGTGGCCTCACACCACGCGACGTCCGGGAGGATGAAGGATTCGCGATGCCCTTGGGCGACGGACAGGTGGCCTCACACCACTCGACGTCCCTGGGGATGAAGGCAATTCCACTCAAACCTAGCCTAAGAGACAATGGTTGGAGGGGGGGAAAAATTTAAACTTTTCATTAATCACTCAATCATTCATTAGTTCTACAAGGGAGGGATTGGGTCCTTTAAATAGGCACCCAAGGCCCATTTGAAACTCAAATTACAATAATCATAGTGGTGCCCAAAATTTTCCATCATCCCCTCTCTTTGGCCGACCAAATAACTTGGGGTTGGGCGTGGCATGAGGAAAGGCTTGGAGAGGGGGATTGGTCCCTTGACTTCCTTCCTTAGCGTGCTTGTTTTGGGAAGAAGGAGTGGGGCATGGCTTGCTTGGAGGGATGTGTTCCCTTGGACTCTTCAACACCATCTTCTTGGATTGATTCAAGGCCGACCAAGGGAGAGCTCCATGGGCATTGCATGGTTGAGGGCTTGAAGAGTGGAGTATGTCCTTTGACCTTCCTTCCTTGCAAGAACACTTTGGAAAGAAAGCTTGGAAGGGGGCTTTCTTTGAGGCTTGGTTTCTTCAAGGATCTTCAACACCCCTCTTTTGATGGAACAAGGCGTGATGTGGGGGAGGGAAGAGGGGGATGGTGTTTCTTCCTTCCAATGTTGCCCAAGGCGTGTGTAAAGCTTGAGGGTGCCCCTTTGTTTCCCTTCTTGGATGCCCAAGTGGCAGCTGATGTGGCACCATGTAGGTAGCTGAGGTGGCACCTGAGTTGGCATTATCCCAAGTGGAAGGGGTGGGTTGGCCCACCAGAACTTGATTTGGTGAAGAAAACTAGAGTGACTTCAATTGGGCTTGGGCCCAGTCCAAACTCAGACTCGAACAAATATAGGACTCATGACCTAACTTGACCCAAATTGGTCAAGGTACATGACTAAACAAGTTTTGACAAGAAATTATGACAATGCTTTGGGCTCAAGGCCTTATTACAGGACTCATAGTAGGGGGAACCCTAATCTGAGATCCACAGAAGGTTGAGGAGTCTCTGTCGGATCCTGGTGCCCACACCAGTTCTCCCGGGATGGGAGGAACTCGACCCTGTCGAGTAAGGGTTAGCATGGCTTTGATACCTTTCCAGGATATCAGGGTCGATGCGCTACAAGTCCTCCCGTGTGATCCACGAGTCATCGGATTCGGGTCGGCCTTGCCATCAGACCAGGTAACGCTGGTAGCCTTTGCCCCGGGTAGTGATGGCTTGGTCATCCAGGACACGCTCGATCCGCTCTCTTGGCTCAGGTATATTTGGAGGTGGACACTCAGGTTCAGGTTCACTCTCAAAAGGGAGGTCAGGCCCAAATGGCTCACTAGGTATGTTTGCAGGTTCTCTATACTCGACTAAGTCAGAGATATTGAATGTCGAGCTAATTTCGTAATCCGGAGGTAGTTCTAACACATAGGCATTAGGGCCCATTCTCCTAATTACTTTAAAGGGACCCGCCCCACGAGTGTGAAGCTTCTTAACGGTTCCCGATGGAAACCATTCAGGCCAAAGCCTAATCATTACAAAATCCCCTATTACAAACTCTATGGCTTGCTTTCGGGAATCAACTAAATTATTTATTTAAAAATTTATTTAATGCATAAACCTAACATGATGCAAAATGCAGACTCAACTATGCATTCTTATTGAAAGAAAAATTTTATTGGACTCCTAGGATCTAAACCTATCAGACTTTTGACTCTCAAGGTTTGACCCTAGTCTGGTATGCACAAGAAAAATTATTAAGGATCTCTAGCAAATGCCATAAAGTGTACCAAGAGTAAATGGCAAAAGGGATGGGTTCTAATGAGTCATGCAGCTTGGTGATTTCAACAAAATGCAACCCCATGGCTCTAAAAATGTGAGACGGCTCTGGGAAGGGGAGAAAATAGGAGTCGGAGTCTTTGGGTAATCTCTGGGCATCATGAAATAGACCTTGGTTGTTCAGGATAATCTTAAGATTTGGACATTGTTCTATAGGTGGAAGTTCCAAGGCTAGATGGGTGTTCCTAGATGGTGGAAGGTCATTAGGAAGGTCTTTGGGAATGTTATCTTGAGAGTCCTCAAAACTGATGTCAACCTCCTAGGGTAGTTCTATAGGGACTTGTTCCTGGACCTCCTTTAAGGGTAGTACTTGTGAACCCTCACCATCCTCTACAATGTTCGATCCTGGCTCAATTACTCCTTCACAGTCCCTAGTGGGTTCAGGATATTTTTCTTTTGGTTCCTCGATGATTTTTACCTAGGGCCCATCTTCACCAGATTCTACTAAACTTGATTCACAGATGTCTTCTTTCAATTCTTTAATGGGCTCAGGAGTTTCTTTCCCTCGATTTTCAATGGGTTCAACCTTAAAGTCTTCAATGGGCTCAGGGGTTTTTGTATTCAAATTCTCATAATGTTCACCCTTCTCTCCCTGAAACTCTTTAAAGGGTCCTTTCCCAGTAATCTCTTCTTCTAACCCATTATCCTTGATTAGGTTAACTTTAGGCTTCTTTTCTTTAAGGCTACTTGATCCTTTCTTGACTGGGTCCTTTGGCTGGATTGGGTTGATTGTAATCTTTTTCCCATGGTGGAAAAAGACACAGGTATTGGATTGATAATAAAGGGTGGCATCATGGTCGAAAAGCCAGGGTCGTCCTAGAATGATACTACCCACACCCATGGGTAAGACATCACACCAAATCGACTCTTCATAGGAACTCATTTTTATCTTGATTTGGCACCTAGACTTTACAGGGATTGAAGTTGAATCTATCCAGGAGACTTTGTAAGGGTTGGGGTGGGGAACTGTGGCTAGTCCTAAGGATTTGATTGTACTCAAGGACAGGGAATTAACACAGCTTCCACTATCAATGATGACCTTACAAAACTTATCTCCTAGCTTGATCAGGGTCTTTAGGAAGTTGGTCCTACGCCAGTCTTCCTGTATTATGTTTTGGGCTAGGATGCATCTGACTACTCCTAGAAGGTCTTCAGATTCATTTAGCTCTTCTTCTAGGGGTCTTAGTCTGGCCTTTGTCTGATCCAGTCTATTGTTCAACTGGTTGCCTAACTGGGTCATGGATTGAGTTAGGGCTCCAATGTCAGCTCGCAGTTGGTCCATGGCTTCGCTAGGGGGTGGAGAAAGTGGGTGAAAAGAGGTTCCTAATCTAGTGCACATGTAACAAAACGATGCTATGTTTTGCTAGACCTAGGAGATCTCTCCAAATGTAAAGTCAAGAAGATGAACCTGAAAGCAGAAACTTGGCACCTGGCCAGGTAAGTGTAAGGTTAGTGGAGGTTCCTCTTTGCTTTCCTAGACACCAATTAGAAATTGGCCAGGTAAGCGAACCAACCCACTTCCCTTCGGGCTCTAGTCCCTGAACCACTTGCCTAGACACCAGCTACTCAAGCACACACCAACAAGCAATCTAGCTTGGCTCGGCACTTGGGTCGACCCAACTTCGTGGGTGTCCCTTGCTCACTAGAGCAGATTAAATGTATAATTGATTTTAGTTAATGGCTAGGGTTCGATATGCCGGGTGGTGGTTTTTGGGCTAGGGACAGGTAATGAAATCCTGACCCTATGTTAATTTGACGCCCTTAAGATAAGTTATGTAAAATGAAGCACAATAATGACTAATGAAATGACTTAACATTTTTTTTTATGATCTTTTGTGTCTTTTAGATGGGTGAATGCTAAACAAAATGCAGGAATTATAACATGCAAGAAACAAGCTAGATGGATGAATGAATCAAAAGATGAGATGCTTGCTGAAATTTCAGACCTAAGATTTTCTCAAGCCATATTTTGGCTTGTAGAAACTCTACAAACTGAAATAAAATCTGAGAAAAAAAAAAAAATACTTTGAAATTAAGTCAATCTAGTAAAATAAAAATCAAGAAATTTGGATGTCTCTACACAGAGAAACAATCCAATGATCAGACAATATACAGACTGACCAGAATACAGAAAATGAAACAAATGCACTAGTCCTAGCCTTGTTCTGATACCAAGATTGGCGTGGAGGCAAGGGGGTTAGAGCTAGGGATGCTAGATGCTAGTAAGGATGCTTACGATGCAAAGGAATTCTTTTTAGGGTTGATGATTTTTTTCTTTTTATGTTTCTTGTTGTTTTCCTTCGTTGTTTTAGGGTTTCGATTCCTGATCACAAGCAAAGATAAGAAATACAAAGAATAGTAATGAAAGCTTACACTAGCAGTTCAAAGCCCTAAAAGTGAAAATGAGAACAGGACCCCGGGATTAAGAAATCCCGGTAAGACTAGCTCGACCTACAATATCTACTTAGAAGATAAAGAGAAAGCAAACCTCAAACTTCAGGAGAGCCCAGTGCAGAGATCGCTCAACTTGGGGGATGCGGCTTGGATGCCCGAGCAGTCGAACCCATGGGAGGACTGGCTTTGGGTTGGGAGGTCGCGATGGCAAAGCTGACTATCTCCAATGCCCGAGATGCCAGGGAGGACCTGTAGGCAAACAAAAGAAGGGTCAGCGAAATGTGGAGATGCACGGAAAGGAATTGAGATGGAGTTGGGAAGGGGCTTCGAGTCCAGTCTCTGGCTGGATTCCGAAGTCAAAGTTGAAGATAACTTGGGGCCTCGCACCCAGCGACATCCCGGAGGATGAAGGAATGTGGCCTCACACCACGTGACATCCTGGAGGACGAAGAATTCGTGATGCCCTGGGGCGATGGACAGGTGGCCTCACACCACTCGACGTCCCTGGGGACGAAGGAAATTCTACTCAAACCTAGCCTAACAGACAATGGTTGGAGGGTGGAAGAAACTCAAAATTTTCATTAATCACTCAATCATTCATTAGTTCTACAAGGGAGGGTTTGGGTCCTTTAAATAGGCACCCAAGGCCCATTTGAAATTCAAATTACAATAATCATGGTGGCGCCCAAAATTTTCCATCATCCCCTCTCTTTGGCCGACCAAATTACTTGGGGTTGGGCATGGCATGAAGAAAGGCTTGGAGAGGGGGATTGGTCCCTTGACTTCCTTCCTTAGCATGCTTATTTTGGGAAGAAGGAGTGGGGCATGGCTTGCTTGGAGGGATGTGTTCCCTTGGACTCTTCAATGCCATCTTCTTGGATTGATTCAAGGCCGACCAAGGAAGAGCTCCATGGGCGTTGCATGGTTGAGGGCTTGAAGAGGGGAGTGTGTCCTTTGACCTTCCTTCCTTGCAAGAACACTTTGGGAAGAAAGCTTGGAAGGAGGCTTGCTTTAAGGCTTGGTTTCTTCAAGGATCTTCAACGCCCTTCTTTTGATGGAACAAGGCGTGATGTGGGGGAGGGAAGAGGGGGATGGTGTTTCTTCCTTCCAATGTTGCCCAAGGCGTGTGAAAAGCATGAGGGTGCCCCTTTGTTTCCCAGCTGATGTGGCGCCACGTAGGTAGCTAAGGTGGCACCTGAGTTGGCATTATCCAAAGTGGAAGGGGTGGGTTGGCCCACCAGAACTTGATTTGGTGAAGAAAACCAGAGTGACTTCAATTGGGCTTGGGCCCAGTCCAAACTCAGACTCGAACAAATACAGGACTCATGACCTAACTTGACCCAAATTGGTCAAGGTACAGGACTAAACAAATTTTGACAAGAAATTATGACAATGCTTTGGGCTCAAGGCCTTACTACAGGACTCATAGAAGGGGGAACCCTAATCTGAGATCCATAGAGGTTTGAGGAGCCTCTGTTGGATCCTAGTGCCCGCACCAATAAGGTTGAGAAGGGGCTTCGAGCTCGGTGTCTGGCTGGATTTCGAAGTCGAAGAAGGAGATAACTTGGGGCCTCGTACCCCGCGACGTCTCGGTGGATAAAGGATTGTGGCCTCATACCACTCGACATCCAAGAGGACGAAGGACTTGCGACACCCTGGGATGACGGAAAGGTGGCTTCACACCACTCGACGTCCCTGGGGATGAAGGAAACTTCACTCAAACCTAGTCTAGGAGACAATGGTTAGAGGATAAATAAAACTCAAACTCTCTTTTTTATTTCATCATTCAATACCCTTACAATGGAGGTATTGGGTCCTTTAAATAGGCACCCAAGGACCATTCGAATTTCAAATGAAACAAAATTACAAATTTTCTTGGGGGGGCGCCAAAAGTAATGGCCTTCTCCTCTCTTTGGCCGACCAAAGGTAGCTTGGATTGGGCGTGGCATGATGCATGGCTTGGAGTGAGGTTCTTGGTGCCTTGAACTTGGTAAGAATCTTCTTGGATTTGGAAGAAGGCATGAAGAGGGGCTTGGAGAAAGGCATGTGTTCTTCCTCCTTCCTTTGTTGGTGTTCTTTCTTTGGTACAAGGCTTGACAAAGGGATTGTTAGGTGGAGGCATCCAAGGCTCTTGTCTTTCCCTTCCAAAGTGGTTGAAGCAAATTGAAAAGAAGGCTTGATTGGAGAGCTTGAAGTAAGGGATTCGAATTCCCTCCATTATCTTCCATTGAATTCTTCCTTGGCCGACCACCCTTACATGGAAATGAGCTTGATGGGGGGAAGGGACAAAGGCTTGAACCAAGTGAAGTGGTCCTCCCCATTGGCCATCCTTGCTTGCCAAGTGTGCTGCTCACATGGTGAGATGTTATGGCACCATGTAGGATGCATAAGTGGGCCCTGAGTTGACTTGGCTTCTTTCCTTACTTGCTTCCAAGGAGACTAAATTTTAAGACCCACTCTTGCAATGGACCCATACTTCTAAGAGACTCAGATTGGACTCGATTTGCGACTTGACTTAGTACAGGACTCAATTTGACCTAATTGGTCAAGGTACAAACTCAATTCAAAGCAAAAGACAATTACAAATTTGAGGCTTGAAGCCTTATTACAAGACAAAAAGAAGTGGAACCCTAATCTGAGATCCACAGAGGGTTGAGGAGTCTCTGTCGGATACTGGTGCCCACACCACCCTAAGAAAAAAAAAAAACATCTAAAACTCATCAACTAAAAAAATTCCTTTGCATCATAAGCATCCATACTAACATCTCTAGCCCTATTCCACATCATTTAGGAACCAAGGTCTCATAATAAGCCCAAGCATATCCTAAGATGCTTCCATCTCATTCAAGAACAAGATGTTGTTATCGAATGAGTAGATATAAAGAATAACATAGCAAGTCCATTCACTAAAGCACTACCAAAGCAGCAGTTTGATCGCCACTTAGATTGTATGGGTGTAAAATACAAAGGCGATTGGCTTTAGTGCAAGTGGGAGATTGAAAGAATGGTGCCCTAAAAGCCAATCATTGTAAGGACATTTCTATGATCTTCCAACTCATGTATGATATTATTTATCAATAAAAGATATTTTTTGATTCATCATACTGTTGCATCTTATCAAGATTATGATGAGCCCCATAGGTTAGGATAATGGAATTATGATGTGGGACAATAATTAAAATCTAATCTACTAATTATTAAACTAATTAATAGTGAAAAATAGCAATTAATTTTTTTTTATATTTTTTGGGTTTTTAGAGACTCAAAGTATGCAATTAGGGAACTAGTCAATTAGTTTATACCCGCACAAGGAGTTCTAACAAAGTAACTAAAAAAATCAGAATTTGGTGATCAAGAAATCAACTTAAACTAGGGTCTATTTTCAAAGGTCAGAAACTAAGGAGTTGGGAAAGGATTTTGAATTTTACCAATGTCAAGTTTTTTCCTCTGAAGTAGATCTATTTGAACTCTCAAGATTTCACGGTAGGGCTTCAAGATTTTGCTCTTCAAGCTCCGATCTTTTATGATATCGGTTCCAAGGCAAGAACACCTCGACTTGAGTTCCTGATCACCTGCAAATACTCAACAAATGAAGTTTTAAGTTAAAAAAAAACAAAGAAAGGAAAAGATGGAAAAGTGAAGAGAAGAAGAAAGGAAGAGGTTGGCTAGAATTTTTTTTGAATGTCTGGATAAGTAGGATAACTTGGACCTCGCATCCCAAAATATTTCGAAGAACAAAGAAAAAGGACCACACACCCCGCGATGTATACAGCAAAGGAAGACATTTTGACAGAGTCTCTTTATTGATGAATAATAATAATTTTTAAGGGAGGTTGATGGGGTATTTATAGATCCACAACCAGTAGTATAAGGGATACAAAAACTAGACTTGTACTCCCTTGGACTACAACTCTTGGAATCCTGCTCTTGAGTGTCATGGACTCTTGCTTGTTGGGCTGATCTGGACTCCTCTCAAAGTGGGTGACAACATGAAGCTTTTCTTCTCATTTGGGCTCCAAGATGAGGATTGGTGAGGTGGCTTGATGTAGGGTCAAGATGCTCCATTACTTGGCCATGGTTGTTGGACTCTGGAATCTTGATGTTGTAGGCTTCTGCAGGTAGGTGGACTCTTTAGTCTAGATAGAAGAGGACTCAAGAGTTTCTGTGAGACTCTTGAGTTTTGGAAACTTAAGCAGCTTTGAACCTATTTGATTGAAATGCTTGAAGTAGAAACTTTGGATTTCCAACACTTTGGTGAGCAAATATCCTATAACTCCTTTGAAGTTGGTGATAAAGAAGATGTTAATTGCTTTGGCCGACTTCTTTTGTTTTGGCATGAATTACTTGAGTTGAGGAGCACCAATTTGGAGAGTCCTTCACACTTATCTTAAAAGGAGGGGTGCCAATTTGGAATTCATTTGGCCGACCAAAGTATAAAACATGGAGTGACATGGCAAGTATTCTTGTCCAAGATGAAGTACCAAGTGGTGTTGTCCCAATAAAGTGTCATGACATGTCCAAATATGACATGTGCTGATGTCCTTTGATGATGTGGTAGTGATGTCCAAAAATCTTGCAAAGGTGGCACCAAGTACGGATGACATGTGGTGTCTAGAACAAATTGACTTAGGTTGGCACATGGGGTCACATGGGCCTTGACTTGAGTGCATATGTGATGTTGATTTGGGTGCACAAGAAGTCACATGGGTCTTTAATTGGGTCCCCCTTGTATACAGGACTCAATAACTAAATTAACTAATAATTACAGGACTCAAAACTAAATAACTAAAGCCCCACTTGATCAATTAGAATATAATTTAATAAAAAGGCAATACCTCATGCAACAAAAAAGAATAAATTTGGTAAACAGGGTTTGGCCCAATAGGGTTTGACACAACTGATAAATGAGGTTTTTATACAAATCCTAACTAGTAAAAAGGGCTAAACCCAACTAAGCCTATATAACATAATTTAAAATAAAATATTTACATGGTAAATGGGGTTGGGTTCAAGGTTTTATTCACAGGTGATCCATAGGGATGTGGGTTCAACCTGTCAATATTTTCTGGCCCTGGTGTCTACACCAATTATTCCCGGATGGGAGAAACTCGACCTTGTCGAGTATGGATTAATGTCTCTATAATAGGGCTCTAGTAAGTCTAGGTCAACTCTCTGCAAGTCCTCTCTAGCGATCCAAGAATCATCACTCTCAGGTCATCCTTGCCAACGAATTAGATATCACTGGTAATCTTTGCTCTAGGTAGCAATGACCTTGTCATCCAATATCTGCTCAATCTTGTCTCTCCGAGCTGGTGGTATGGCAGGTGGACACACTTGGGTTGGTTCACTCTCCAAGACTGGATCAGGCCCAAAAGGCTCACTAGGAATCAACGTTGGCTCCATATACTCGATAAGGTCTAAAACGTTGAAAGTAGAACTAATACCTAGTTCAGGTGGTAACTCAAGCACGTATGGTGTGGGCACCAGGATCCGACAGATGCTCCTCAACCCTCTGTGGATCTCAGATTAGGGTTCCACTTCTTTGTGTCTTGTAATAAGGCTTCAAGCCTCAAATTTGTAATTATCTTTTGCTTTGAATTGAGTCTGCACCTTGACCAATTAGGTCAAATTGAGTCCTGTACTAAGTCGAGTCGTAAATCAAGTCCAGTCTGAGTCTCTTAGAAGTATGGGTCAATTACAAGAGTGGGTCTTAAAATTTTGTCTCCCTGGAAGCAAGTAAGGAAAGAAGCCAAGTCAGCTCAGGGCCCACCTGTGCATCCTGCATGGCGCCATGACATCCTGCCATGTGGGCAGCACACTTGGCATGCAAGGATGCCCAATGGAGAGGACCACTTCACTTGGCTCTAGCCTTTTTCCCCTCCCCCTATCAAGCTCATTGCCATGCAAGGGTGGACAGCCTAGGTGGAAGTCAGTGGGAGTTGAAGTGGAGAATTCAAATCCCTTGCTTCAAGCCCTCCAATCAAGTCTTCTTGCCAAATTGCTTCAACCTCTTTGGAAGGGAGAGACAAGATCCTTGGGCGCCTCCACCTAACACTCCCCATGTCAAGCCTTATACCAAAGAAAGGGTGTGCAACAAAGGAAGGAAGAAGAACATAAGCCATGCTACAAGCCCCTCTTCATGTCTTTTTCCAAAACAATGAAGATTCTTTCCAACTTCAAGGTGCCATGATCCCTCCTCCTAGCCTTGCTTCATGCCATGCCCATTCAAGAAAAAGAAGAAGAAATTTTGTATTCTTGCATTTGAATTTCAAAATGGGCCTTGGGTGCCTATTTAAAGGACCCAACCCCCTCCATTGTAAAAGATAATCAATGAATGAATGAATGAATGAATGATTGAGTGATTCATGAAAGTTTGAGTTTCTTCCACCCTCCAACCATTGTCTCTTAGGCAAGGTTCGAGTGGAATTGCCTTCGTCCCCAGGGATGTCGAGTGGTGTGAGGCCACCTGTCCGTCACCCCAGGGCATCGCAAATCCTTCGTCCTCCAGGACGTCGAGTGGTGTGAGGCCACATTCCTTCATCCTCCGGGACGTCGCGGGGTGCGAGGCCCCAAGTTATCTCCAACTTCGACTTTGGAATCCAGCTGGACACCAGGCTCGAAGCCCCTTCCCAACTCCAGTTCAATTCCTTTCCGTACATCTCCACATTCCACTGACCTTTCTTTTGTTTGCCTACAGGTCCTCCCTGGCATCTCGAGCATTGGAGACAGTCAGCTTTGCCATCGCGACCTCCGGACCCAAAGCCGGAGCTCCCACGGGTTCGACTGCTCGGGCATCCAGGCCGCATCCGCCGAGTTGAGCGATCTCTGCACCGGGCACTTCAGAAGTTTGAGGTTTGCCTTCTCTTTATCTCCTAAGTAGATATTGTAGGTCGAGCTAGTCCTACCGGGGTTTCTTAATCCCGGGGTCCTATTCTCGTTCTTACTTTTAGGGCTTTGAACTGCTAGCATAAGCCTCCATTACTGTTCTTCGCATTTCATATCTTTGCTTGTGATCGGGAATCGAAACCCTAAAAAAAAAAAAAAAAAATCTAAAACTCATCAAACATAAAAAAAAAAAAATTCCTTGCATCATAAGCATCCATCCCAGCATCCCTTGCCCCACATCAATTCTGGTATCAGAGCAAGGCTAGGACTAGTGCATTTTGTTTCATTTTCTGCATTCTGATCAGTCCGTATATGGTCTGATCATTGGATTGTTTCTTTTTGTAAAGACATCCAAATTTCGTTATTTCTATTTTATTAGATTTCACTAATTTCAAAGTATTTTTGTCCTTTTTCTCAGATTTTATTTCAGTTTGTAGAGTTTCTACAAGATGAAATACTGCCTGAGAAAATCTCAGGTCTGATATTTCAGCAAGCATCTCATCTTTTGATTCATTCATCCATCTAGCTTGCTTCTTGCATGTTTTAATTCCTGCATTTTGTTTAGAATTCACCCATCTAAAAGACACAAAAGAACAAAAAAAATTTTAAGTCATTTCATTAGTCATTATTGTACTTCATTTTACATAACTTATCTTAAGGGCGTCAATTTAACATAGGGTCAGGATTTCATTACCTGTCCTTAGCCCAAAAACCACCAGCTGGCATATCGAACCCTAACCATTAACTAAAATCAATTAGACGTTTAATCTGCTCTAGTGAGCTAGGGACACCCACGAAGTCGTGTCAACCCAAGTGCCGAGCCAAGCTAGATTGCTTGTTGGTGTGTGCTTGTGTAGCTGGTGTCTAGGCAAGTGGTTCAGGGACTAGAGCCCGATGGGAAGTGGGTTGGTTCGCTTACCTGGCCAATTTCTAATTGGTGTCTAGGCAAGCAAAGAGGAACCTCCACTCACCTTACACTTACCTGGCCAGGTGCCAAGTTACTACTTCCAGGTTCATCTTCTTGACTTTACATTTGGAGAGATCTCCTAGGTCTAGCAAACCATAGCATCGTTTTGTTACATGTGCACTAGATCAGGAACCTCTTTTCACCCACCTTCTCCACCCTCTACTGACACCATGGACCAACTACGAGCTGACATCAGAGCCCTAACTCAATCCATGACCCAGTTAGGCAACCAATTGAACAATAGATTGGATCAAATAGTGGCCAGACTAAGACCCCTAGAGGAAGAGCTAAATGAATCTGAAGACCTTCTAGGAGTAGTCAGATGCATCCTAGCCCAAAACATAATACAGGAAGACTGGCATAGGACCAACATCCTACAGACCCTGATCAAGCTAGGAGATAAGGTTTGTAAGGTCATCATTGATAGTGGATGCTGTGTTAATGCCCTGTCCTTGAGTACAGTCAAATCCTTAGGACTAGCCATAGTTCCCCACCCCAACCCTTACAAAGTCTCCTGGAAAGATTCAACTTCAATCCCTATAAAGTCTAGGTGCCAAATCAAGATCAAAATGAGTTCCTATGAAGAACTGATTTGGTGTGACGTCTTACCCATGGGTGTGGTAAGTATCATTCTAGGACGACCTTGGCTTTTCGACCATGATGCCACCCTTTATGGTCAATCCAATACATGTGTCTTTTTCCACCATGGGAAAAAGATTACAATCAACCCAATCCAGCCAAAGGACCTAGTCAAGAAAGGATCAAGTAGACTTAATGAAAAGAAGCCTGAAGTTAACCTAATCAAGGATATTGGGTTAGAAGAAGAGATTACTGGGAGAGGACCCTTTAAAGAGTTTCAGGGAGAGAAGGGTGAACATTCTAAGAATTTGAATGCAAAAACCCCTGAGCCCATTGAAGACCTTAAGGTTGAACCCATTGAAAATCTAGGGAAAGAAACTCCTGAGCCCATTAAAGAATTTAAAGAAAGCATCTATGAGTCAAATTTAGTAGAAGATGGACCCGAGGGTGAAATCATTAAGGAATCCAAGGAAAATGATCCTGAACCCACTACAAAATTTGAAGAGGAAATGACCGAGCCAGGATCACATCTAATAAATAAACATGAGGATTCACCAGTCTTTTCCACATGAGTTCAGGAACCAACCCTTAATGAACCGATCCAAAGAGAACATCCTCAAGAGATGGTTGAAGCTCGAAAAGAAATTGAGGATGAAGTTCTCGATGAGTTACCTGATCAACTTCCACCCCTGAGAGACATCCATCATACTATAGACATGGTCCCAGGATCCTCTTTAACAGACCTTCCTCACTGTGGGATTGACCCTAGCGAGCCCTAAGATCTATCGGAACAAGTGGACCATATGACACCTATAGAACGATGCCCAAATTTTAAGGTCATCTTGAATAACCCAGGTCTGTTTTATGTTTTCCATAAGCCACCCCAAGACTCCGATTCCTATTTCCTACCCTTCCCTAAACCCTCTCACATTTCTAGAGCCATGGGGTTACTTTTTATTGAGCTTACCAGAATGCATGACTCCTTAGAACCCATCCCTTTTGCCCTCAACTTCTGGCATACTTTATAGCATTTGCTAGGGATCCTTAATATTTTTTCTTGTGCATACCAGACTAAGCTCAAACCTAGAGAGTCAAGAGACTATTAGGTTTAGACCCTAGGAGTCCAATAAATTTTTTTTTCTCAATAAGATTACATAGTTGAGTCTACATTTTGCATCATGTTAGGATTATGCATTAAATATAATTTTTAAAATAATTTGGCTGATTCCCGAAAGCGAGCCAAAGAGTTTGAAATAAGGGATTTTGTAATGATTAGGCTCTGGCCTGAACGGTTTCCATCGGGAACCATTAAGAAGCTTCATGCTCGTGGGGTGGGTCCCTTTAATGTGATTAGGAGAATGGGCCCTAATGCCTATATGCTAGAATTACTTCCAAATTATGGAATTAGCTCAACATTTAATATCTCTGACTTAGTCGAGTATAGGGAACCCGCAAACATACCCAGCAAGTCATTTGGGCCTGACCTTTCTTTTGAGAGTGAACCTGAACTTGAGTGTCCACCCCCAAATATACCTGAGCAAGGAGAGTGGATCGAGCGTGTCCTGGATGACCAAGCTATCACTACCTGGGGTAAAGGCTATCAATGTTACTTGGCCTGATGGCAAGGCCGACCCGAATTTAATGACTCGTGGATCACCCGAGAGGACTTGCAGGGCATCGACCCTGAAATCCTGGAGAGGTACCAAAGCCAGACTAACCCTTACTCGACAGGGTCGAGTTCCTCCCACCTCGGGAGAATTGGTGTGGGCACCAGGATCTGACAGAGGCTCCTCAAACCTCTGTGGATCTCAGATTACGGTTCCACTTCTTTGTGTCTTGTAATAAGGCTTCAAGCCTCAAATTTGTAATTGTCCTTTGCTTTGAATTGAGTCTGTACCTTGACAAATTAGGTCAAATTGAGTCCTGTACTAAGTCGAGATGTAAATTGAGTCCAGTCTGAGTCTCTTAGAAGTATGGGTCAATTGCAAGAGTGGGTCTTAAAATTTAGTCTCCTTGGAAGCAAATAGGGAAAAAAGCCAAGTCAGCTCAGGGCCCACCTGTGCATCCTACATGGTGCCATGACATCTTGCCATGTGGGCAGCACACTTGGCATGCAAGGATGCCCAATGGGGAGGACCACTTCACTTGGCTCTAGCCTTTTTCCCCTCCCCCTATCAAGCTCATTGCCATGCAAGGGTGGTCGGCCAAGGTGGAAGTCAATAGGAGTTGAAGTGGGGAATTCAAATCCCTTACTTCAAGCCCTCCAATCAAGTCTTCTTCCCAAATTGCTTCAACCTCTTTGGAAGGGAGAGACAAGATCCTTGGGTGCCTCCACCTGACACTCCCCATGTCAAGCCTTATACCAAAGAAAGGGTGTGCAACAAAGGAAGGAAGAAGAACATAAGCCATGCTACAAGCCCCTCTTCATGTCTTTTTCCAAAACAATGAAGATTCTTTCCAACTTCAAGGTGCCATGATCCCTCCTCCTAGCCTTGCTTCATGCCATGCCCATTCAAGAAAAAGAAGAAGAAATTTTGTATTCTTGCATTTGAATTTCAAAATGGGCCTTGGGTGCCTATTTAAAGGACCCAACCCCCTCCATTGTAAAAGATAATGAATGAATGAATGAATGAATGAATGATTGAGTGATTCATGAAAGTTTGTGTTTCTTCCACCCTCCAACCATTGTCTCTTAGGCTAGGTTCGAGTGGAATTGCCTTCGTCCCCAGGGACGTCGAGTGGTGTGAGGCCACCTGTCCGTCGCCCCATGGCATCACGAATCCTTCGTCCTCTAGGACGTCGAGTGGTGTGAGGCCACATTCCTTCATCCTCCGGGACGTCGCGGGGTGCGAGGCCCCAAGTTATCTCCAACTTCGACTTTGGAATCCAGCCGGACACCAGGCTCGAAGCCCCTTCCCAACTCCAGTTCAATTCCTTTCCGTACATCTCCACATTCCACTGACCTTTCTTTTGTTTGCCTACAGGTCCTCCCTGGCATCTCGAGCATTGGAGACAGTCAGCTTTGCCATCGTGACCTCCAAACCCAAAGCCAGAGCTCCCACGGGTTCGATTGCTCGGGCATCCAGGCCACATCCACCGAGTTGAGCGATCTCTTCATTGGGCGCTTCAGAAGTTTGAGGTTTGCCTTCTCTTTTTCTCTTAAGTAGATATTGTAGGTCGAGCTAGTCCTACCAGGGTTTCTTAATCCCGGAGTCCTGTTCTCGTTCTTACTTTTAGGGCTTTGAACTGCTAGCATAAGCCTCCATTACTGTTCTTCGCATTTCTTATCTTTGCTTGTGATAGGGAATCGAAACCCTAAAAAAAAAAAAAAAAAAAAATCTAAAACTCATCAAACATAAAAAAAAAAGAAAAAAAAAATTCCTTGCATCATAAGCATCCATCCCAGCATCCCTTGCCCTACATCAACGTAGGCATTAGATCCAATTTTTCTAATTACTTTGTATGGTCCACTATTACGGGCATATAACTTCCTCATGGTTCTAGATGGGAACCGTTCAGGTCGTAGTTTAACCATAATGAAGTCTCCTTTATTGTATTCTTTGAATCTTCTTTTAGTATCAGCCATATGTTTATAAGATTCATTGCTTTCATTAATTTTGTTACTTATCTCTTTATGCAACTCTCAAACATATTCATCATATGACTTAGCAAATGTCTAATAGACTCACTATGCATTACTAGTGAAGAAAATTTATTTATTTATTTATTTATTATATTTTTATATCTATTTAAGTCCTTAATTTTAATTCTGTGCTTGACCCTTGGTCGATGGGTGACATGTAGATGAAAATTTAACATGCACTCCTAATAGATGCCACGAAGTCTGCCAAAAATAGGTTGTAAACCTAACATGCTCAATGGGCTTATGCAACTCTACAAAATGTAAACTAATGGTCCTAGAAACATGGGAAGCTTCAAGAAAAGGTAGAAAATAAGTAGTGGATTTGGGGGTAACTTGGTAGGGTAAAAAATAAGAAGGATTTTCAGGGAATAGTCCTAGACTAATAGGGTTGACCTTAAGGGTTTGAGGTATAGCTATAGGGTTTGTCCTATAGAAGAATGGGTCACTAATCTCTCAGGGAAGAGATCTTCAATTGGAATTAAAGGGATAACTTCAGCCCGAGGGTACCGGACTAAAAAAATCATGTCCTCAATAGGCTCTATGACTTGAGTCTCTTCTTATGTTTCATTAGGTAAAGTCTCAGCAATAGGGTTAGGTTCCTCTTGGATCTCTTTTCCTAAGGGTCCTATCAGAATAGTTTCAATCAGGGTACAATCAGGGTCAACTAATTCTAGGCTTGCTTCAGCCAGGGTGCCTACCAGGTCAGCTAATTCTAGGTTGGCCTTAGTTTGGGTATGGTCAATGTTGCTGCCTAGATCACATGGCCTGCAACTTCTTACATGGCCTGGGTGAGTGGACTCCCTGCCATCGTCACCGAGCTCGTTGGTTGGAGATGATCAAGGGGAACATGCCCTCCGTCAAGGGGCTCGAAAGAGTTGCCGTGCTCGGAGGGGTCATCGTAGGGATGAAGGTGCTTGATACTATGCTGTGGTCTTCCTGTGGGCCTCTCCGATGGGAGAGATCTTCTCTATATCATCCCTCCATCAGGCAAACCTACAAAATAGGGGAGACCTGCACCGAAGATTTTGGCAAAGACACTCCGATGATCAAGTCAGTGGGACGATCGAGGGAAATAGATGACCTCTGAGGCATAGAGCTTGGGAGACTCTCCACTGCCATAGGGTGATAGAAAATGGACAATAATGTAAGAATGAAGAGAGTGTGTTGTCTCTTACATCCCCTTACCTATTCATACCGGTCTTTATGTAGACAAATGGCTCCTGGGGGAGGCATGCCAGTCTTGATGTAGACTTGTCAGGCTTGGATAGCCTGTAAGGCCATGGTGGGCTGGTGAACCTTCTTCTTCTGGGTGGTTCAGAAAGTTGGTGCAGGGGTACAGTGCCTTAGGCAGAGCGCTATCACTAGTTAGTATAAACAGTGGCTTGGGAAACTTAAATGCAAACCTTCTTTGCAGGCGGCGTGTCAGGCGGCGTGCCATAGGACCCACGTGGGTGGAGATCCTTGGAAAGAGTGCTGGGCCCACATGGATGAGACAGAATAGTGCGATGCTCTCAGTGGCCAAGCAAGGCTAAAATGCCAAAGTGCTGAGTTGGCTAGGATGCTACTCCAGGTTGCCATGCAGGCACGCAGACCGAGAGAGGGCCCGCAGAGGCTTCTCATGCATGCTGGTCGAGGTAGAGCCTACGAAGGCTCCACGTGGTGCACGATGCGGACCCACGCGTGGCTCCCAACCACTGCCAAGGTGCCCGGCCACGAAGGGATGCGCTGGTCTGCGAAGGCGCATTGCTCCCCGGCAAATAGACATGTGCCATTGCACCAGAGTCGAAGCTGGACGGCAGAGCTCCCCAGCCACTGAACTGAGGCAGGCGCACTAGAGGGACTTTTGGCGGAGCCGAGCTCGGGCACGCCACACGGGCGTGTGGGGTGGAGCCATGCGGGCGGAGCCTTGCTGCCCCTGCATCGAGCGGAGATGGAGAAGCCAGACTTGGAGGTGCCGGGCTTGGAGGTGCTTGGGGTGCCACGCCGGGCTCGGAGGCACTGGTCGTGCCATGCCAGGCTCGGAGGTGCTGGGCATGTCGCGCCGGGTTCGGAGGTGCTGGGTGTGCCGCACCGGTCTTGGAGGTGCTAGGGGTGCTGCACCGGGCTCGAAGGTGCTGGGGGTGCTGCACCGGGCTCGAAGGTGCTGGGGGTGCTGCACCGGGCTCGGTGGTGCTGGGCATGCCGTGATGGGCTCGGAGGCGCTGGGGGTGCTGCGCCGGGCTCGGAGGTGCTGGGCATGCCGTGCCATGCTCGGAGGTGCTGGGGGTGCTGCGCCGAGCTCGGAGGTGCCGAGCTGGATGCGGCCGCTTTCGGGCGATACTTGGGCGGTGTAGAGCTATGTGGCAGGAGGAAGGGATCGAGCGAAACGGAGAAGCCAGACTCGGAGGCACTGGGCTTGGAGGCGCTGGGGGTGCCACACCGAGCTCGGAGGCACTCGGTGTGCCGCATTGGTCTCGGAGGCGCTGGGGGTGCCGTGCCGGGCTCGGAGGTGCTGCGCCAAGCTCGGAGGCGCCGAGCTGGATGCGACCGCTTTCGGGTGATACTTGGGTGGTGCGGAGCTGTGTGGCGAGTGGAAGGGATCGAGTGGGAGCTCCCATCATTTCTCCCCTTCCATCGTGGGTGCTTGCATGGTGCAAACCTATGAGTTTGGCTGGGGCGAGTGGAGCAGGAACCTTTTTGGTTCAAAGCGGGCTAGAGATGAGCTTCTACACCAGGGAGGATGCCGACCTGGGAGTGGCCGTCGCAGGGCTGCCTGGGCACTGTCGTGCCATGGTCGGTGCGGAACTGCACCATCAGAGTCATCCTGGTGTGGGCACCAGGATCCGATAGAGGCTCCTCAACCCTCTCTGGATCTCAAATTAGGGTTTCACTTCTGTGAGTCTTGTAATAAGGCTATAAGCCAAAGTAATTTTATAATTTTTAGTCATGTACCTAGTCTAAGTTTGTTTAGTCTTATACCTTGACCAATTTGGGTCAAGTTTAGGTCATGAGTCCTGTATCTATTTTTGGTTCAAGTCTGAGTTTGGATTCGGCCCAAGCCCAATTGAAGTCAACCTGGCTTTCAAGACCAAGTCAAGTTCCTTGTGGGCCAACCCACCTCATTCACATGGAAAGATGCCAACATAGGCACCACCTCAGCCACCTTTGCGGCGCCACATCAGTTGCCAATTGGGCATCTAGGGAAGGAAACAAGGAGGTGCCCTCATGCATTCCACATGCCCTCTCCAAACCTTTTTTCTCTTGGGCGACCTTGGAAGGAGGAGACATCATCCCCCTCTTCCCTCCCCCACATCATGCCATGATCCATCATTAAATGGGGCGTTGAAGATTTCATGAAGAAACCAAGCCACAAAGCAAGCCATCTCCTAAGTCTTCTTTTCAAAGTATTCATGCAAGAATGGAAGATCAAGGGACACACTCCCCTTTCCAAGCCTTCAACCTTGCAATGCCCAAAGCTCCCTCCACTTTGGCCGGCCATGAATCACTCTAAGTGGGCATTGAAGGATCAAAGGAAGCACATCCCTTCAAGCAAGTCTTGTTCCATGTTTTCTTCCCAAAATGAACATGCAAAGAAGGAAGTCAAGAGACCAATCCCCCTCTCCAAGCCCTCCCACATGCCACGCCAATCCTCTCCTCCATTTGGTCGGCCATGAAGAACTTTCCACATCCATATGGGCGCCAACTTTTGGGTTGTAATTTGGGTTCAAGGGTTTTGAATTATTTTGAATTCAAATGGGCCTTGGGTGCCTATTTACATGACTCAACCCCCTCCATTGTAAAGGTATTGAATGATTGAGTGAAAAGAGAATATGAGTTTGTTTATCCTCCAACCATTGTCTCCTAGACTAGGTTTGAGTGAAGTTGCCTTCGTCCCCAGGGATGTCGAGTGGTGTGAGGCCACCTGTCCATAACCCCAGGGTGTCGCGAGTCCTTCGTCCTCTTGGACGTCGAGTGGTGTGAGGCCACAATCTTTCATCCTCCGAGACATCGCGGGGTGCGAGGCCCCAAGTTATCTCCTTCTTCGACTTCGGAATCCAGTCGGACAACAGGCTCGAAGCCCCTTCTCAACCCCATCTTAGTCTCTTTCAGTATATCTCTCCATTTTTGCTAATCCCTATTTTGATTGCCTACAGGTCCTCCCTGGCATCTCGGGCATCGGAGACAGTCTGCTTTGCCATCGCGACCTTCTGACCGAAAGCTAGTGCTTCCCCGGGTTCGACTGCTTGGGCATCCAGGCCGCATCCGTCGAGTTGAGCGACCTCTGCATCGGGCGCTTCAGACGTGTGAGGTTTGCTCTCTCTATCTCATAAGTAGGTATTGTGTTTCGAGCTTAGTCCTACCGGGGTTTCTTAATCCTGGGAACTTATTGTCATTTTCATTATTTAGGGATTTGTAGTACTAGTGTAAGCTTCCGTTATTCATTTCTCTTATTTCTAGTCTTTGCTTGTGATCGGGAATCAAAACCCTAAAAAAAAAACATCTAAAACTCTTCAACTACAAAAAAATTCCTTTACATCGTAAGCATCCATACTAGCATCTACATCCCTTCTCCACATCATTTTTGGTATCATAGCAGGCTAGGACTAGTGCATTTTGTTTTCTTTCATTTTCAGCATTCTGGTCAGCCCGTATATAGTCTGATCATTAGATTGTTTCTCTCTATAAAGACCTCAAAATTTCATGATTTCTGTTCTATTAGATCGCATTGAATTCGGAGTATTTTTGTCTATTTTTACAAGCCAAAATACTTCCTGAAAAAATCTCAGGTCTGAAATTTCAGCAAGCATCTCATTTCTTACTTCATTCATCCATCTAGCTTATTTCTTGCATTTAGGAGCATATTTTAATTCCTGCATTTTGTTTAGCATTCACACATCTGAGAGACAAAAAAAAACAAGAAAATCTTAAGTTATTTCATTAGTCATTTTTTTGTGCATCATTCTCCATAATTTATCTTAAGGGCGTCAAATTAACATAGGGTCAAGATTTCATTACCTGTCCCTAGCCCAAAAACCACCACTCGACATATCGAACCCTAGCCATTAACAAAAATTGAATAGATATTTAATCTGCTCTAGTGAGCTAGGGACACCCACGAAGTCGGGTCGACCCAAGTGCCGAGCTAAGCTAGATTACTTGTTGGTGTATGCTTGAGTAGCTAGTGTCTAGGCAAGTGGCTCAGGGACTAGATCCTGAAGGGTAGTGGGTTGGTTCGCTTACCTGGCCAATTTCTAATTGGTGTCTAGGCAAGCAAAGAAAAACCTCCACTAACCTTACACTTACCTAGCCAGGTGCCAAGTTACTGCTTTCAAGTTCATCTTCTTTACTTCACAATTGGAGAGATCTCCTTGGTCTAGCAAACCATAGCATTGTTTTGTTACATGTGCACTAGATCAGGGACCTCTTTTCACCCACCTTCTCCACCCTCTACCGAAACCATGGACCAACTTCGAGCTGACATTGGAGCCCTAACTTAATCCATGACTCAATCCATGACCCAGTTAGGCAACCAGTTGACCAACAGACTAGATCAAATAGAGGCCAGACTAAGACCCCTAGAGGAAGCTACTAGGCCCCGACCTGAACCCAGTCCTGAGTCTCCTCATCCCAGGAGAAACCTGCAATAAGACCCTTACTTTGAGGATGAATTTGGGAGAGACCCTGCTCCCTTCGTTGATACCCATCCTAGGAGACCCAATCTAGAGGACCGTGAAGAAAGGGCCATTAGGAGCATCATGATGCAGAACAAAGAACAAAGAAGCGTATGCGGAAGTAAAATTAAGATTAATTCTTTTTTTTTTTTATATTTCAGAAATTGGCTTTGGCTCAAAGTGAAGTTAAACTAAGTTGATGGAAACTAGGTAAGGATTGAAAGTATAATTTACAAGAAGCTAAGTTATCAGAGTAGTTCAGAAGTAACGGATCGCTGGGGGTTAAGAAACTCCCAGACCTAGGGTTTCGCTCTGAACTTTCAACAGGACAGAAATAAAGAGAAGAGATGGTTTACCAACCAGACAGTGATCTTCACAGAATTTGGATGGAAGAACTCTCTCGAGCAGATTGTTGGATCCTCGGATTCGGCTATCTTCGCAATGGATCCTCCAATACTGGTCTCATGGCTGGGTCGGCTTCTCCTGAACTCAAGATCTGGGAAGAAGAAAAACAAGTGATGGATTCAGAGACTCAGGGAAGGATTTACAAGTTCGAAGAACTTGAAAGCTGATGTCGCTAAGATCCGGATTCTCTTGAAGGCTGATTCGACTCCCTCTGGAAAGAGCTATGGATCTGAAGTATCCGGACTGGAGCTTGATGCTGGTGGTCAGCCTGGACTTGGAGAGAGAGGCCGTGGGAGGTGGGATAGGCTAGGGTTTGGTGGATTGAAGTGGATGATGGGCGGCTAGGGTTAGGGAGTGAAGTGGCTAACCTAGGGTTTGGGGTTTGGAGATCTCACACCTCCTCAAGGTTCCTGGGGAACTCGGGTTTACTCCCTCATGGAGCTCAACACCTGGATGCAGGTGCGGAAGAGAGAAAACACAGAGTTTGCTCACAAAAAAAAGTTGGTTTCATTCATCAGATTTTTTTCAAACTTATATGGGGGTTTAATTTATAGGCCATTACAAGAGAGTAGGGTTTTACATCTTCCCATGTGGGACTAAAGGAGGGGATCTTCAAATTAGGATATCAATCCCTACTCATATGGCCGGCCAATTAATTCCAAAGTTGATTGAAGCTTCAAAATGGAAAGTGGGTGGCGCCTCCTTGTCTTGACCTCCAAGAAAATATTTTTTTCCTTCTATGCTTGGCCTTATCTGGAAGTGTTTGGATGCCTCTTAACCTTGCCCTCTAAGAGAAAATTTGTTGCCTTTTATATCTGGCTTTAGTTGGAATGATTAGGGCGCCTCCTAACCTTGCTTTTCAAGAGAAATCCCCTTCCTTCCATGGCTCAACCCTTTTTGGATACCTCCTTTTCTTTCTCCCCAAGTTATGGCTCCTTCTAACTTTGTTTGAGTATTTCTGGCAGGTAATGGGCGCCTCCTTGAATCTCTCCCCAAGAGAATTTCTTCCCTTTCATAGTTTGGTTCTTTTGGAAAGTCTTGGACCGCCCCCTTGATTTTGTGGACCCCTGGTGGATTTCTCCTCAATTGGCGCATGAAAGAGGGGAGCTGCTATCTGTGGTGTGGGGACCAATGCCTGCTGGATGGAGATGTGGCACCCCCTGGACTCAGGCGTATGGCTGGGAGTGTGGCTGGGAGTGTGGCGCCCACTTGCTTGGCCTTGGGAAAAATGTAACACCCCAGGTTGAAGCCCTAGTCCACTACTGAGTCAACATGACTCAACAAAATAAAAATGCAGGTAATATAGACTCAAGCTAAAATTGAGTTGATCAAGTCAACCCTTATTACAAGCCAAAAAAAACCCTAATTCTTCGGGCAAGGTTAATCAGAGATTCAGATGGAGCTCTGAAGTCTTCTTCTGAGTCTGGTGCCCGCACCAATTCTCCCAGGGTGGGAGGAACTCGACCCTGTCGAGTATGGATCAAGTTGGCTCTGGTATCTCTCCAAGAGGTCTGGGTCCAATTCTTGTAATTCTTCTAGGGAGATCCAAGAGTTATCAGAATCTGGCCTTCCTTGCCAGTGGACCAGGTATCTTTGGTATCCTCGATTACGAGTAGAGATAACCTGATCATCCAGGATCTTTTCAATCTACTCTTTCCTCACAGGCCAGTTTGTTGGTGGACACACAGGGTCAGGTTCACTCTCAAGAGCAGGATTAGGTTCAAAAGCCTCACTGGAAATCATAGCTGGCTCTCTATACTCTACTAGGTATGTAATGTTGAAAGTGCAGCTAATGCCTAGTTCTGGAGGTAACTCGAGCACATAGGCATTGGATCCTACTCTCTTCACCACTCTAAATGGTCCAGCTCCTTTAGCATGTAACTTTCTAACAGTTCCAGGAGGAAACCGTTCAGGCCTTAACCTAATCATTACATAGTCTCCCTCAACAAAAGTTTTGACTCGCCTTTGAGAATCAGCCAACTTCTTATAAGTTTCATTACTTAAATTTATTTTGGCATGAATTTCTTTATGCAAGTCCTTTACATGATATGCAAGTGCATCAAGAGACTTGTGTGTGTGGACTAATAGTGAAATCAGATCAAGTGGTGTGTGAGGCTTGTATCCATGAACAATTTCAAAGGGACTCTAGCCTATAGACCTATTGATCGAAACATTATATGCAAATTTAGTCCTGGACAAAATACAAATCCCAATTCCTGGTGCTCTCAATCAAACCAAAATCAGAGCCAAAGCCTAGTAAAGGGTCAAGAAAAACTAAACTAGACTGACGACGCATTCCTAAAGAATGGACTTTATTCCAAAGGAACCCTAGGTCTAAACCTAACAAACTAAGGCTCTCTAGGTTTGACCTTTGGTCGGAGGAGGGCATGCAGAGCATGAAAACTTATTATGGATGCCTAGTAGGTGCCAAAAGGTCTTCCAGAAGTAGGTGGCAAACCTAATAGGTTCTAAGGAGTCTTGCAACCTAGAGATCTCAGTAAAGTGTAATCCCATAGCTCTAGAAACATGAGAAGATTCAGGGAAGGGTAGGAAATAAGAATCAGAGTTTTGAGGTGGCTTATCAGAAACAAGAAACAAACCTTGGTTATTCAGGATGACCTTAAAATGAGGACATTGTTCTATAGGTGCACTCATCCAAACCTCATGATTTGCTCTAGGAGGGTCTACAAGTGCAAGTTCTAGGGTAGGCTGGGTGCTTCTAGAAGGTGGAAGGTTATCAGGAAGGTCTTTGGAATGTTTATCTAAAAAGTCCTCTAAGCTATTGTCTTTTACTTGTTCTTGGACATTCTCAATGGGCAATTCTTGTGAACCCCTTCCTTCTTCACACTTCTCTACCAGATTTGACTCAGGGGTGTCTTCTTTGGATTCCTCAATGAGTTCAGAGGTATTCTCACTTAAACTCTCATTGGGTGCAATTTCCTCTTCCTGAACTTCCTCAAAAGGGTCTTCTCTTAGGGTTAGCTCCTGAATTCCTTGAGTGGCAGGGGTCCCCTCAATAACCCCATAAGGTAGGAGTTGGTTAATTGAATTATCGGGAGAGATATCCTCAAATTCTTCTTCTTCATATTCATCTATCAAACTTATGTCAGGCTCATATATTTCTTCCTCAATCTCACTGAAAGGTTCTAATCTATTCTCCTTTGATTCCTCTTTAAGTACGACTCTGGTCAGGTCAACTAATTTTGGGATGGCCATGCCCAACTCTGTCTCAGTGTTATCCTTCTGGTCAAGAGGTGACACAAGTGGGAATTGACAAACAAAAGTCTGGTTCACTACGGGTGTCGGATCAATCGGAACTTGACTTAAGTTGGTAGAGGTTGGCTTTAAGTTCAAAGTACTTGATTGGTTATATCTTAAAGACCACTCATAGTCTTGGGCTTCTTGGTAGGCTCGGTCTAACTTATTGGTCTTTTCAAGGCATAGCTTCCTATAAATGTCTGGGTGTAACCCAACCCTAAACCTCGATGTGATCTGAGCTTCGGTCTCAATGGTATTGCATTTCATGTCATACCACTGGAAGTCCTCGATATATTTAGACACAGGCCTATTACCTTGTCGCAATTGGTACCATTGGTCTAAAAGTCTTTTCTCATAGGATCTACCTAGGTACCTATCTCTCAACTTACTTTTCATATCTCTCCAAGTATATATTTCCTCTTTTCTTTGATAACACTCATGCTCAATAGCATACCAATGCGACCTAGCATGTTTGGTGAACTTGGTTTTGGCCAACCTAATTTGTCCTAATTTCGATATGTTAGTGCACTCAAAATACCGATCCATTTGTTCTTCCCACTTAATATATGTCTCTTGTCTTCCATCAAAAGTGGGTGCATAAGGTTCGGTGTTCCTAACAGGTCCCTTTTCTGAGTCGACCAAGTATGGATATAGGCTCCTAGGGTTATGCTCGGGATCACGGTATAAGGTCCTCCTAGGCTCCTGGCATGGGTGAGGTTGGGGCCTATTAAATTTTGGATCAGGGGTCCAATTTTGATGTCTATGTTTCTCAAGTCCCTGGGCTCGGTCTCTAAACTGGGCAAAACTCTCATTCATATCCTGACTCAATTTGGTCATACTTTCGGTAAGAGTTCTAATCATGGCCTCTAAATCAGGTTGGGTTTGACCAGGTTGGTAGGGTACTTCATTCCGGGTGGACATGATGATGCAAGCAAGCACACCAAATGAGACTCGACTGAAACGACTACGGGCTAACTAGACCTAGAGCCCAAACTAGATGCCCAATCAGAGTGGCAAGCTAGCCTGTAGTAACTCGGGACTCAGCCAGGCAGGTGTAAGGGGAGTGTTAGGTCCCTAATTGCCAATCCTAGACACCAATCAGAGATTGGCCAGGTAGGCGGACCAGCACACAAGCCCTTCAGGATGGAATCCCTGAACCACCATTCTAGACACTGAGTACAAAGCACACACAGAGTAACTAGACAAACTGACTCAACACTATCCTTGACCCGACTTGTTGATGTCCCTAGCCCACTAAGGCAAATTAGGTCTAATAAATTTTAAGATTAAAGGCTTAGGTTCGAATGAGTGGGTGGTGGTTTTGGGCTAAGGAGAGGTTATCAACTCCTCCCCTTATCTTAGATGTTCAAATGCCCTTAAGATGAATTAAGTGTTGAACATTCAAAAATAATTGAATTGCAGAAACACAAAAACATGTTACAGTAATTTAATTCTTAGAAATCTCACGGAAACCAATAAATCACAGAAAATTTATGCAAAATAGCTTCAATTATACTGGTTTCAGCAAAACAAAAATCACCAAATTTGGAGTTACTTGCAGTGAGAAATAATTCCTGCAATAGGATAGTTATGGGCTAAAAACATAGTACTTCCACGTTTACAATTCCTGCTACGAAGTTGTAACCCAACGGATCCCCTACACGCCCTAGGAACACCCCATGGAATGGGAAGAGGAGGTTTGCACCTCGCTTCATTCCTAGGACCGGATGTCCTGGGGAGTCTACTTCGAGCAGACAAAGTAAAAAGAGAGAGACTCAAACAAGCAATCAAACAGAAACCCTAGATAGGGCTCTGATACCAAAAATGATGCAGAACAAAGAACAAAGAAGCGTATGCAGAAGTAAAATTAAGATTAATTCTTTTTTTTTTTTTATATTTCAGAAATTGGCTTTGGCTCAAAGTGAAGTTAAACTAAGTTGATGGAAACTAGGTAAGGATTGAAAGTACAATTTAGAAGAAGCTAATTTATCAGAGTAGTTCAGAAGTAACGGATCGCTGGGGGTTGAGAAACTCCCAGACCTAGGGTTTCGCTCTGAACTTTCAACAGGACAGAAATAAAGAGAAGAGATGGTTTACCAACCAGACAGTGATCTTCACAGAATTTGGGTGGAAGAACTCTCTCGAGCAGATTGTTGGATCCTCGGATTCGGCTATCTTCGCAATGGATCCTCCAATACTGGTCTCATGGCTGGGTCGGCTTCTCCTGAACTCAAGATCTGGGAAGAAGAAAAACAAGTGATGGATTCAGAGACTCAGGGAAGGATTTACCAGTTCGAAGAACTTGAAGGCTGATGTCGCTGAGATCCGGATTCTCTTGAAGGCTGATTCGACTCCCTCTGGAAAGAGCTATGGATCTGAAGTATCCGGACTGGAGCTTGATGCTGGTGGTCGGCCTGGACTTGGAGAGAGAGGCCGTGGGAGGTGGGATAGGCTAGGGTTTGGTGGATTGAAGTGGATGATGGGCGGCTAGGGTTAGGGAGTGAAGTGGCTAACCTAGGGTTTGGGGTTTGGAGATCTCACACCTCCTCAAGGTTCCTAGGGAACCCGGATTTACTCCCTCACGGAGCTCAACACCTGGATGCAGGTGCGGAAGAGAGAAAACACAGAGTTTGCTCACAAAAAAAAGTTGGTTTCATTCATCAGATTTTTTTCAAACTTACATGGGGGTTTAATTTATAGGCCATTACAAGAGAGTAGGGTTTTATATCTTCCCATGTGGGAGTAAAGGAGGGGATCTTCAAATTAGGATATCAATCCCTACTCATATGGCCGGCCAATTAATTCCAAAGTTGATTGAAGCTTCAAAAAGGAAAGTGGGTGGCGCCTCCTTGTCTTGACCTCCAAGAAAATATTTTTTTCCTTCTATGCTTGGCCTTATCTGGAAGTGTTTGGGTGCCTCTTAACCTTGCCCTCTAAGAGAAAATTTGTTGCCTTTTATATCTGGCTTTAGTTGGAATGATTAGGGCGCCTCCTAACCTTGCTTTTCAAGAGAAATCCCCTTCCTTCCATGGCTCAACCCTTTTTGGATACCTCCTTTTCTTTCTCCCCAAGTTATGGCTCCTTCTAACTTTGTTTGAGTATTTCTGGCAGGTAATGGGCGCCTCCTTGAATCTCTCCCCAAGAGAATTTCTTCCCTTTCATAGTTTGGTTCTTTTGGAAAGTCTTGGACCGCCCCCTTGATTTTGTGGACCCCTAGTGGATTTCTCCTCAATTGGCGCATGAAAGAGGGGAGCTGCTATCTGTGGTGTGGGGACCAATGCCTGCTGGATGGAGATGTGGCGCCCCCTGGACTCAGGCGTATGGCTGGGAGTGTGGCTGGGAGTGTGGCGCCCACTTGCTTGGCCTTGGGAAAAATGTAACACCCCAGGTTGAAGCCCTAGTCCACTACTGAGTCAACATGACTCAACAAAATAAAAATGCAGGTAATATAGACTCAAGCTAAAATTGAGTTGATCAAGTCAACCCTTATTACAAGCCAAAAAAAACCCTAATTCTTCGGGCAAGGTTAATCAGAGATCCAGATGGAGCTCTGAAGTCTTCTTCTGAGTCTGGTGCCCGCACCAATTCTCCCAGGGTGGGAGGAACTCGACCCTGTCGAGTATGGATCAAGTTGGCTCTGGTATCTCTCCAAGAGGTCTGGGTCCAATTCTTGTAAATCTTCTCGGAAGATCCAAGAGTTATCAGAATCTGGCCTTCCTTGCCAGTGGACCAGGTATCTTTGGTATCCTCGATTACGAGTAGAGATAACCTGATCATCCAGGATCTTTTCAATCTGCTCTTTCCTCACAGGCCAGTTTGTTGGTGGACACACAGGGTCAGGTTCACTCTCAAGAGCAGGATTAGGTTCAAAAGCCTCGCTGGAAATCATAGCTGGCTCTCTATACTCTACTAGGTCTGTAATGTTGAAAGTGGAGCTAATGCCTAGTTCTGGAGGTAACTCGAGCACATAGGCATTGGATCCTACTCTCTTCACCACTCTAAATGGTCCAGCTCCTCTAGCATGTAACTTTCTAATAGTTCCAGGAGGAAACCGTTCAGGCCTTAACCTAATCATTACATAGTCTCCCTCAACAAAAGTTTTGACTCGCCTTTGAGAATCAGCCAACTTCTTATAAGTTTCATTACTTAAATTTATTTTGGCATGAATTTCTTTATGCAAGTCCTTTACATGATATGCAAGTGCATCAAGAGACTTGTGTGTGTAGACTAATAGTGAAATCAGATCAAGTGGTGTGTGAGGCTTGTATCCATGAACAATTTCAAAGGGACTCTAGCCTATAGACCTATTGATCGAAACATTATATGCAAATTTAGTCTTGGACAAAATACAAATCCCAATTCCTGGTGCTCTCAATCAAACCAAAATCAGAGCCAAAGCCTAGTAAAGGGTCAAGAGAAACTAAACTAGACTGACGACGCATTCCTAAAGAATGGACTTTATTCCAAAGGAACCCTAGGTCAAAACCTAACAAACTAAGGCTCTCTAGGTTTGACCTTGGGTCGGAGGAGGGCATGCAGAGCATGAAAACTTATTATGGATGCCTAGTAGGTGCCATAAGGTCTTCCAGAAGTAGGTGGCAAACCTAATAGGTTCTAAGGAGTCTTGCAACCTAGAGATCTCAGTAAAGTGTAATCCCATAGCTCTAGAAACATGAGAAGATTCAGGGAAGGGTAGGAAATAAGAATCAGAGTTTTGAGGTGGCTTATCAGAAACAAGAAACAAACCTTGGTTATTCAGGATGACCTTAAAATGAGGACATTGTTCTATAGGTGCACTCATCCAAACCTCATGATTTGCTCTAGGAGGGTCTACAAGTGCAAGTTCTAGGGTAGGCTGGGTGCTTCTAGAAGGTGGAAGTTTATCAGGAAGGTCTTTGGAATGTTTATCTATAAAGTCCTCTAAGCTACTATCTTTTTCTTGTTCTTGGACCTTCTCAATGGGCAATTCTTGTGAACCCCTTCCTTCTTCACACTTCTCTACCAGATTTGACTCAGGGGTGTCTTCTTTGGATTCCTCAATGAGTTCAGAGGTATTCTCACTTAAACTCTCATTGGGTGCAATTTCCTCTTCCTGAACTTCCTCAAAAGGGTCTTCTCTTAGGGTTAGCTCCTGAATTCCTTGAGTGGCAGGGGTCCCCTCAATAACCCCATAAGGTAGGAGTTGGTTAATTGAATTATCGGGAGAGATATCCTCAAATTCTTCTTCTTCATATTCATCTATCAAACTTATGTCAGGCTCATATATTTCTTCCTCAATCTCACTGAAAGGTTCTAATCTATTCTCCTTTGATTCCTCTTTAAGTACGACTCTGGTCAGGTCAACTAATTTTGGGATGGCCATGCCCAACTCCGTCTCAGTGTTATCCTTCTGGTCAAGAGGTGACACAAGTGGGAATTGATAAACAAAAGTCTGGTTCACTACGGGTGTCGGATCAATCGGAACTTGACTCAAGTTGGTAGAGGTTGGCTTTAAGTTCAAAGTACTTGATTGGTTATATCTTAAAGACCACTCATAGTCTTGGGCTTCTTGGTAGGCTCGGTCTAACTTATTGGTCTTTTCAAGGCATAGTTCCTATAAATGTCTGGGTGTAACCCAACCCTAAACCTCGATGTGATCTGAGCTTCGGTCTCAATGGTATTACATTTCATGTCATACCACTGGAAGTCCTCGATATATTTAGACACAGGCCTATTACCTTGTCGCAATTGGTACCATTGGTCTAAAAGTCTTTTCTCATAGGATCTACCTTGGTACCTATCTCTCAACTTAATTTTCATATCTCTCCAAGTATATATTTCCTCTTTTCTTTGATAACACTCATGCTCAATAGCATACCAATGCGACCTAGCATGTTTGGTGAACTTGGTTTTGGCCAACCTAATTTGTCCTAATTTCGATATATTAGTGAACTCAAAATACCGATCCATTTGTTCTTCCCACTTAATATATGTCTCTTGTCTTCCATCAAAAGTGGGTGCATAAGGTTCGGTGTTCCTAACAGGTCCCTTTTCTGAGTCGACCAAGTATGGATATAGGCTCCTAGGGTTATGCTCGGGATCACGGTATAAGGTCCTCCTAGGCTCCTGGCATGGGTGAGGTTGGGGCCTATTAAATTTTGGATCAGGGGTCCAATTTTGATGTCTACGTTTCTCAAGTCCCTGGGCTCGGTCTCTAAACTGGGCAAAACCCTCATTCATATCCTGACTCAATTTGGTCATACTTTCGATAAGAGTTCTAATCATGGCCTCTAAATCAGTTTGGGTTTGACCAGGTTGGTAGGGTACTTCATTCCGGGTGGACATGATGATGCAAGCAAGCACACCAAATGAGACTCGACTGAAATGACTACGGGCTAACTAGACCTAGAGCCCAAACTAGATGCCCAATTAGAGTGGAAAGCTAGCCTGTAGTAACTCGGGACTCAGCCAGGCAGGTGTAAGGGGAGTGTTAGGTCCCTAATTGCCAATCCTAGACACCAATCAGAGATTGGCCAGGTAGGCGGACCAGCACACAAGCCCTTCAGGAAGGAATCCCTGAACCACCGTTCTAGACACTGAGTACAAAGCACACACAGAGTAACTAGACAAACTGACTCAACACTATCCTTGACCCGACTTGTTGATGTCCCTAGCCCACTAGGGCAAATTAGGTCTAATTAATTTTAAGAATAAAGGCTTAGGTTTGAATGAGTGGGTGGTGGTTTTGGGCTAAGGAGAGGTTATCAACTCCTCCCCTTATCTTAGATGTTCAAATGCCCTTAAGATGAATTAAGTGTTGAACATTCAAAAATAATTGAATTGCAGAAACACAAAAACATGTTACAGTAATTTAATTCTCAGAAATCTCACGGAAACCAATAAATCACAGAAAATTTATGCAAAATATCTTCAATTATACTGGTTTCAGCAAAATAAAAATCACCAAATTTGGAGTTACTTGCAGTGAGAAATAATTCCTGCAACAGGATAGTTATGGGCTGAAAACAGAGTACTTCCACGTTTACAATTCCTGCTGCGAAGTTGTAACCCAACGGATCCCCTACACGCCCTAGGAACACCCCATGGAATGGGAAGAGGAGGTTTGCACCTCGCTTCATTCCTAGGACCGGATGTCCTGGGGAGTCTACTTCGAGCAGACAAAGTAAAAAGAGAGAGACTCAAACAAGCAATCAAACAGAAACCCTAGATAGGGCTCTGATACCAAAAATGATGCAGAACAAAGAACAAAGAAGCGTATGCAGAAGTAAAATTAAGATTAATTCTTTTTTTTTTTTTATATTTCAGAAATTGGCTTTGGCTCAAAGTGAAGTTAAACTAAGTTGATGGAAACTAGGTAAGGATTGAAAGTACAATTTAGAAGAAGCTAAGTTATCAGAGTAGTTCAGAAGTAACGGATCGCTGGGGGTTGAGAAACTCCCAGACCTAGCGTTTCGCTCTGAACTTTCAATAGGACAGAAATAAAGAGAAGAGATGGTTTACCAACCAGACAGTGATCTTCACAGAATTTGGATGGAAGAACTCTCTCGAGCAGATTGTTAGATCCTCGGATTCGGCTATCTTCGCAATGGATCCTCCAATACTGGTCTCATGGCTGGGTCGGCTTCTCCTGAACTCAAGATCTGGGAAGAAGAAAAACAAGTGATGGATTCAGAGACTCAGGGAAGGATTTACCAGTTCGAAGAACTTGAAGGCTGATGTCGCTGAGATCCGGATTCTCTTGAAGGCTGATTCGACTCCCTCTGGAAAGAGCTATGGATCTGAAGTATCCGGACTGGAGCTTGATGCTGGTGGTCGGCCTGGACTTGGAGAGAGAGGCCGTGGGAGGTGGGATAGGCTAGGGTTTGGTGGATTGAAGTGGATGATGGGTGGCTAGGGTTAGGGAGTGAAGTGGCTAACCTAGGGTTTGGGGTTTGGAGATCTCACACCTCCTCAAGGTTCCTGGGGAACCCGGATTTACTCCCTCACGGAGCTCAACACCTGGATGCAGGTGCGGAAGAGAGAAAACACAGAGTTTGCTCACAAAAAAAAGTTGGTTTCATTCATCAGATTTTTTTCAAACTTACATGGGGGTTTAATTTATAGGCCATTACAAGAGAGTAGGGTTTTACATCTTCCCATGTGGGACTAAAGGAGGGGATCATCAAATTAGGATATCAATCCCTACTCATATGGCCGGCCAATTAATTCCAAAGTTGATTGAAGCTTCAAAATGGAAAGTGGGTGGCGCCTCCTTGTCTTGACCTCCAAGAAAATGTATTTTTCCTTCTATGCTTGGCCTTATCTGGAAGTGTTTGGGTGCCTCTTAACCTTGCCCTCTAAGAGAAAATTTGTTGCCTTTTATATCTGGCTTTAGTTGGAATGATTAGGGCGCCTCCTAACCTTGCTTTTCAAGAGAAATCCCCTTCCTTCCATGGCTTAACCCTTTTTGGATACCTCCTTTTCTTTCTCCCCAAGTTATGGCTCCTTCTAACTTTGTTTGAGTATTTCTGGCAGGTAATGGGCACCTCCTTGAATCTCTCCCCAAGAGAATTTCTTCCCTTTCATAGTTTGGTTCTTTTGGGAAGTCTTGGACCGCCCCCTTGATTTTGTGGACCCCTGGTGGATTTCTCCTCAATTGGCGCATGAAAGAGGGGAGCTGCTATCTGTGGTGTGGGGACCAATGCCTACTGGATGGAGATGTGGCACCCCCTGTACTCAGGCGTATGGCTGGGAGTGTGGCTGGGAGTGTGGCGCCCACTTGCTTGGCCTTGGGAAAAATGTAACACCCCAGGTTGAAGCCCTAGTCCACTACTGAGTCAACATGAATCAACAAAATAAAAATGCAGGTAATATAGACTCAAGCTAAAATTGAGTTGAACAAGTCAACCTTTATTACAAGCCAAAAAAAATCCTAATTCTTCGGGCAAGGTTAATCAGAGATCCAGATGGAGCTCTGAAGTCTTCTTCTAAGTCTGGTGCCCGCACCACATCAAGCTTGAGGCACCCACTTTCGATGAAAGTTTAGATCCCAGGGTGTATGAAGATTGGGAGTCTTCTATGGAGCAGTATTTTGACTGGTACTCTATGTCAGAAAGAACTAAGTTTATGTTTGCCAAGCTTAGGTTGGTTCACCAAGCTAGGTTGTTTTGGAATAGTGTTGAAAATTACATAGAGCAGAAAGGACAATTACCCATAATTGCTTGGGGGGAAATGAGAGATAAGCTTAGAAGGAAATACCTACCTGCATCCTACACCTAGAAACTGTTGGACCAATGGCAAACCTTAAGTCAAGGGAGTAAGAGTGTGGCTGATTACATCGCCAAGTTTGATGAATATGTTATGCGATGTAAGGTTGTAGAGTCACCTGAGGTAACCCTGTCTAGGTTTAGGGCTGGCCTACACCCCGACATTTAGAGAGAGCTGTACTTTAGAGCAACCAGAACCTTGGAAGAAGCTTACCAAGTTGCTAGGCTCTGTGAGCATTTCCAGAGAGCTCCCACCTACAGGAGACCTGAGCGCTTTAGGAACCATAACCGTATCCCTGGATCCACCCAAAGTTATAGCCAGGCTTACCCAAGTCGACAAAGCCCAAACCGAACTGACCCAAGTCGACCAAACCTAGCCCGACCCAGTCCTAGTTGTCCCAGCCTGAACCGACCCCAATACAGTAGAAAGGAAAAGGGTAAGGCTATTGAAGTCCAGAGGAGACCCGATCCCCAAGGTAAATGCTTTAGGTGTCATAAACCTGGACATTTTGCTAGTCAGTGCATCGCCCCTGCCCTACTCATAGATGAACCAACTGAGACTGAATCCGAACCAATTATTGAACCTGAGGAGGAAGTCTATGATCGTGAAAATCAGTTGTTGGAAGAGTACAAGGGAGAGAAAGAAGTGTATGAATCTGAAGACCTTGTAGGAGTAGTCCGATGCATCCTAGCCCAAAACATAGTGCAGGAACACTGGCGTAGGACCAACATCCTACAGACCCTGATCAAGCTAGGAGATAAGGCATGTATGGTCATCATTGATAGTGGAAGCTGTGTTAATGCCCTTTCCTTGAGTACAGTCAAATCTTTAGGACTTGCCACAGTTCCCCACCCCAACCCTTACAAAGTCTCCTAGATAGATTCAACTTCAATCCCAGTAAAATCTAGGTGCCAAATTAAGAAAAAAATGAGTTCCTATGAAGAATCGATTTGGTGTGATGTCTTACCCATGGGTGTGGGTAGTATCATCCTAGGACAACCCTGGCTTTTCGACCATGATGCCACCCTTTATGGTCGATCCAATACCTATGTCTTTTTCCACCAGGGGAAAAAGATCACAATCAACCCAATCCAACCTAAGGACCCCGTCAAGAAAGGATCTAGTAGCCTTAAAGAGAAGAAAATAGGAGTCAACCTGATCACACCTAAGGAGCTGGAGAAAGAGATTTTAGAGGGAGCCCCTGTTTGGATTCTAGCCACCAAGGAGAGTCATGAACCCACCAACGTAGAACACCCCCAAGAGGTAGTGAAGACTCTAAAAGATTTTGGTGCAGACACCAGAGGTACCGGAATAAGGCAGAGGCTTCTCAACCCTCTGTGGATCACTTAAATGAATTTTGAGTCCACTGTAATAAAGCTTAGTCCAACTGAGTTATTTTATGCGAGTCCTGTATTAGTCAGCTCATGTTGAGCTAGTTCAATCAAGTGTTAGTCAGCTCATGTCGAGCTAATTTTATTTTTTTTTGAGTCCTGTCCAAGCATATTAAAGACTCAAGACCACATCATACAAGTGAAGACCAAGTCCAACCTGATTGAAGACATGGAAGTTGAGCCCAAGTCCAACCCAGCTTGAAGATTTGAAGACCCCAGGAGGAAAATTCAAAAAACCTTGATTCCTTGCAGATGCCCTCCAGATGCCCAGATTCCATTCCAGATGCCAGAATATATTCATAGACCAGGGCATCCATGATTCCAGAGGTCCACCTGCATCCTAGCCCAAAGAAATCAAGCCCAGGCACCAAGCCCAAGCCCCTAAGAAGCAAGGAATATTCCTGCTACCTGGCTACCAGGCCACCCCAGCTTCCAAAGGCCCAAGCCCGTGCGCCCAAGCCCCTTTGGGCTGGCCTCTTGCTGCTCTTAGAAGCCCAACATGCCCCCCTAGAATCCTTGGAGTGTTGACCAAGTCAAGAGAATTTTTAGGGATTTTTTCTACCTAATGTTTCCTTATTTTCTAGCTAGGATTTGAGTAGGAGTAGGATTCTTATGTAAAGACTAATGTGTCCTTACTTGGAGCCCAAGACTAAGGGTCTATTTAAAGGACCCTAGTCTCTTGTATGAGGATTGATTTTGATATATGAAATAAACCTTGAGTTCTTATATTGTTTGTGTGACTACCCTGCTATGTGCATAAAGGGGTTTGAGAGTTCTTCTTCCCAGTGTTTGCAACCATCTTCCTGCCGCCAACCATCCTTCCAGCCCCCTCCAAAACTTTCTTCCCTTTACTATTTTCCTTTGTTTTCTTGATTTCCTCTGAGTTTTCTAACCCATGGTAGGTTGTTTGTAGGTCCCCGAGTTCCTACGAATCCAACGACTCCAGCCAAGCCTCAATCGGACCACCGAGCAGAAAGTCGGGTATCCGCGGGTCTTTGGCTCGATTTTCCAGGCCGCATCCATCGAGGAACGAGAGATCCCTTCACTGCGATCTTCACCGGGCACTTCAGACGTTGTAAGGTACACCCCCTCTACCTCCAGTCTTTATATTATAGGATAACTTGCCCTAACCGAGGCTTCTCAGCCCCGGTGATCCTTCTTTAGTACTTTTCTAAGTTCTAATCTGCATGCTTGGCTTCAAAAATTCATACAAAATTCCCTAAAACTAATTTTGACATGAAATTCAGGAATTAATAACCTATCCCCACATATAAAACATACAAAAAGAATTGCATGCATATTAGTCCCGCATCATTTGGTATCAGAGCTTAGATTAGGGCTTATTTTCTGCAATTTCTCGGTCCATACATACTCTGTTATTTAAATTATTTCTCCCTGATAAAAATTCTAAAAATTCTGAAATTTATTTTTCTAGATTTATAATAATTCACAGTGATTTTTAGAATTTTTTCATATTTTATTTCATCTTGTGAATTTTCTGTGAGCCGAAATACAGCCTGTAAATTTTTGGCTCTGTTTTTTTCAGCAAGACAAGTTTGGAAGTTTTAGGGTTTTGTTTAGCATCTTTTGCATATCTTTTAATTTTAGTATATTTCCTGCATATTAGGCCATAATTTGCAAGTTTTCTTTTATTTAAGAAAATACCAAAATATAAAACAAAAAAAAAATTACATATTATCCAAAAACACCCAAAAAAAAATATCTAAAACCTAATTTGCATCCTCATCTGCCTGCCATCATTTCATAATCTACCTTTAAGGGAACTCTTGCTATATCAGATAAGGGGAGGAGTTGATAACCTCTCCTTAGCCCAAAACCACATCCCTGGCATTCGATCCCAAGCCTTAACTTAAAATCGATTAGACTTAATTTGCCCTAGTGGGCTAGGGACACCAACTGGTCGGGTCCGGGCTAGTGTTAGATCACTGTATCATGTTAACCTGTGTGTGCCTTATGCTCGGTGTCTAGAACGGTGGTTCAGGTATTCAATCCCGAAGGACTTGTGTGCTGGTCCGCCTACCTGGCCAATCTCTGATTGGTGTCTAGGATTGGCAATCAGGGACCTAACACTCCCCTTACACCTGCCTGGCTAAGTACAGGGTTACTATAGGCTAGTTTTGGACTCTAGGTCTAGTCAGCTATAGTCAGTTTGATCCAGTCTTGCATAAGCATTAGATCAGGAGTCCCACCTCATCCACCATCTCCCTGAACCCATGGATAAGCAGGAAGCTAGGATTCAAGCCCTTATAGACCAAATGGCCTAGATGTCTACCCAATTAATTACCCAAATGACTCGGTTGACCCAGACCAATAGCCTCAACCCAACTCAACCTAGTGAAACCATAGAGCCCAACCCTATGAGAACCCACTACTCTGACCCATATAAGGAGTCCAATCCTAGGAGAACCCAATACTCTGACCCATATAAGGAGCCCAACCCTAGGAGAACCCCTTACCATGATCCCTACAGTGAGGTTGAACCTAGGAGAGACCATCGCCATGACCCTTATTATTATACTAAACCTAGGAGGACCCCAAACCCAGATCCCTACCGTGAGGTTGAACCTAGGAAAGCCCATCGTCATGACCCATACTATAATACTGAACCTAGGAGGACCCCAAACCCTGATCCATACCTTGAGGCTGAACCTAGGAGAGCCCATCGTCATGACCCATACTATGATACTGAACCTAGGAGGACCCCAAACCGTGATCCCTACCGAGAGGTTGAACCTAGGAGAGCCCATCGTCATGACCCATACAATGATACTGAACCTAAGAGGACCCCAAACCCTTATCCATACCTTGAGCCTGAACCTAGGAGAGCCCATCGTCATGACCCAATCCCTAAGGTTCGTCCTAGAAGATCCAATCAGGATTTTGTAGACCAGAAAGATAGATCCTATTTACCCTCTCCCTATAAGCCTAGTATACCCACAACCTATAGATCTTATGACTCCAAATCCTCTGACTCTAGAATCTACGAACCCATATCCCATGAGTCCAGTAGACCCAAGACCCATAGAGCTGAACCCAAATCCTATGACCCTAGATCTTATAATCCCGTGACCCATAGATCTGCACCCTTATCCTATGAGCCTAGGGAGCCCATAACCCTTATGTATCAATCTAGTGCTTGTCATGCTTCCCCTAGTCAACTTGAACCCCATAGGATTAGTATCCCTAAATATGAATCCAGTAGTGAGCCACTACCCCTTATACAACCTGAACCTACTAGAAGTAGTACCCATAATCAGAGACCAGAACCTAACCAATTTCTCGCTAGCCGACCTTCTCCAACCATTCCTGAGATTCACAAGGCTTACATTAACGCGGAAGTGTATGAAGCTGATGTGAGCCTAGTGGATGAGTATGAGGGAGAAGAGGAGACACCTTTAGTAGACCTCGAATTAGCTGACCCAGAAGATACCCAGGTAGAAACCAACCCAGAGCTAGTTGACCTTGACCACATCCAACCTAAAGCTATAGTGGAAGAACAAATAGAGGAAGAGAACCTAGGTACTGCTGCTAGAGCCTTACCTGAGGAAACATAGAGGAGAGCCAAATTATAGAGTCAGGTCCAAAAATATAAGAACCAAAAGAATTTATTAATGACCTGATCTCTTTGAATCAATACCTTCAAGATGAGCCCCCTCCTATAGTCCCATTAAGGACCTCTTTCCCAAAATTGGTGACCCATCCTTCCATTATGCAAACCCCATGATGGGGGACTAATATGCATGCAATTCTTTTTGTATGTTTTACATGTTGAGTTAGGTGATTAATTCCCAAATTTCAGATCAAAATTATTTGTACGGAATTTTGTATGAGTTTTTGAAGATCAGCATGCAGATTAGGACCTAGAAAAGTAGCAAAGAAGGACCGCCGAGGCTGAGAAGCCTCGGTTAGGGCAAGTTCTCCTACAATAAAACTACTGGAGGTAGAGGGGTGTACCTGACAACGTCTGTGAAGATCGCAGCGAAGGGGTCTCTCGTTCCTCGATTGATGTGGCCTGGAAAACCGAGCCAATGACCCGCAGATACCCGGCTTTCTGCTCAGTGATCCGATTGAGGCTTGGCTGGAGTCGTTGGATTCATAGGAACTCAGGAACCTGCAAACAACCTGTCACGGGTTAGAAAATTCACAAAGGAATAAGAAAACAAAGGAAAAATAGCAAGGGAAGGCTTCTTTTGGAGTGGGCATCTAAGGATGTGGAGGGTTTGTTGGCAGCAGAAAGATGATTGCAAACACCGGGAAGAAGAACTCTCGCAAACCCCTTTATGCACACAGCAGGGTATCATACAACTCAATAGAAGAACTGAAGGTTTTAATTCATATCAAAAATTAGGTTTCAAACAAGAGGCTAGGGTCCCTTAAATAGACCCTTAACCTTGGGCTCCAAGTAAGGGCACATAAGTCTTTACATAAGAATCCTTTTCCCTCTCAAACCCTAGCTAGAAAATTAGGAAACATTAGGTAGAAAAATCCCTAAAAATTCTTTTGACTTAGCCAACACTCCAAGGACACCTAGGGGGGCATGTTGGGCTTCTAAGAGCAGCAAGGGGCCAGCCCAAAGGGGCCCGGATGCATGGGTTTGGGCCTCTGGAAGCTGGGGTGGCCTGGTAGCCAGGTAGCAGGAATATTCCCTGGTATCTTGCTTCTTAGGGGCTTGGGCTTGGCTCCTGGGCTTGATTTATTTGGGCTAGGATGCAGATGGACCTCTAGAATCATGGATGCCCTTATCTATGAATATACTTTGGCATCTGGAAGGAAATCTGAGCATCTGGAGGGCATCTGCAAGAAATCAAGGTTTTCTGAATTTTCCTCCTGGGGTCTTCAAATCTTCAAGCTGGGTTGGACTTGGGCTATACTTCCATGTCTTCAATCTAGTTGGACTTGGTCTTCACTTGTATGATATAGTCTTGAGTCTTCAGTATGCTTGGACAGGACTCAAAAAAATAAAATTAGCTCAACATGAGCTGACTAGCATTGGACTGAACTAGCTCAACATAAGCTGACTAGTACAGAACTGAAATAATAACTCAAAAGACTCAAACAACAACTAAAAAAGGACTCAGATGGGCTAAGCCCTTATTACAAATGGACTCATAAATTATTGATCAATTTACAGAGGATTGAAAAGCCTCTGTCTTATTCTGGTGCCTCAGGTGTCCCCACCAATTCTCCCGGGGTGGGAGGAACTCGACCCTGTCGAGTGAAGGTCAGACTGGCTCACATATCTCTCGAGAAGGTCTGGGTTGAGGCATTGCAAGTCATCTCGAGAAATCCATGAATCGTCCGACTCTGGCCGGCCTTGCCATCGGACCAGGAAGCATTGATAGTCATGGCCCTGGGTCGTGATGGCTTGATCGTCCATGATATGCTCGATCCGTTCTCCTCTCTCAGTCCAAATTTGTTTGTGGACACTCTAGGTTAGGGTCACTCATAATGAAAAGGAATAGGTTCAAAGGCCTCACTATGTATCGCTGCCGGTTCCCTATACTCAACCAGGTCAGTAATATTGAAGTTAGAACTAATGCCCAAATCCAAAGGCATGTCTAACACCTAGGCATTTGATCCAACCTTCTCTATCACTTTAAAAGGTCCGGCTCTGCGAGCATGAAGCTTCTTTTAGGCCTAAGCCTAACCAAGATAGAATCCACTACATCAAATTCTTTGATCCTTCTTCGGGAATTAGCCAGTTTGTTTAAAATTAGTGTTGGTAGTGAACATGATGGGCACATGCAGACTCCTAACAAAATGATGCAAAGGACTCAAACTAATACCTAATAGACTCGACTTTGCATTCCTATCGAAGGAAATTTATTAGACTTTTATGGGCCTAAACCTAAGAGACTATAAACTCTCTAAGTCTGACCCTAGTGTTGTGTGCACAAGAGTATTTACAATGGACTCCAAGCAAATGCCAAAGGGTATGCCAGAAGTATAATGCAAACCTAACATGCATAATGAATGCATGCAGTATGCTAATTTCAACTAAATGCAATCTAATGATCCTAGAAATGTTGGAGGTGTCTGGAAAGGGCAAAAAATAGGAAGTGGATTCAAAATTAGTCTGGTAGGGTAGGAAAAAAGGTTCAAGGTTAGTTGGATATAATAAGATAAAAGAAGGGGCATCAGGGACTAATCCTAGACTAATGAGGTTAACCTTACGAGGTTGAGCTATATCTACAGGGTTTGCATAATAGAATGATGGGTCGCCAATTTCGGGGAAGAGGTCCTTAATGGGAACTATAGGAGGGGACTCATCTTGAAGGTATTGATTCAAAGAGATCAGGTCCTTAATAAATTCTTCTAGTTCTTATATTTTTTGACTAGACTCTATAATTTGGCTCTCCTCTATGATTTCCTCAGGTAAGGCTCTAGCAGCAGTACCTAGGTTCTCTTCCTCTATTCGTTCTTCCACTATAGCTTTAGGTTGGATGTGGTTAGGGTCAACTACCTCTAGGTTGGCTTCTACCTGGGTATCTATTGGGTCAGCTAATTCTAGGTCATCTAAAGGTGTCTCCTCTTCTCCCTCATACTCATCTACTAGGCTCGCATCAGCTTCATACACTTCCACGTTAATGTAAGCCTTGTCAATCTCAGAAATGGTTAGAGAAGGTCGGCTAGGGGAAAATTGGCTAGGTCCTGGTTTCTGATTATGGACACTAATCCTAGTAGGTTTAGGTTGCCTAAGGGGTAGTGGCTCACTACTGGGCTCATATTTTGGGGTACTAATCCTATGGGGTTCAAGTTGACTAAGGAAAACTTGACTAGTACTAGATTGATACCTAGGGGTTATGGGTTCTCTGGGCTCATAGGACAAGGGTGCAGATCTATGGGTCATGGGATTAGAGGATCTGGGGTCATAGGATTTTGGGTCAGCTCCATGGTCAGGTTCTAAGGATGGATCATGGTATGGGGTCCTCCAAAGGTTGGGCTCCCTATATGGGTCAGGATATTGGGTTCTCTTAGGGTTGGACTCCCTATATGGGTCAGAATATTGGGTTCTCCTAGGGTTGGGCTCTCTATATGGGTCAGAGTATTGGGTTCTCCTAGGATTGGACTCCCTATATGGGTCAGAGTATTGGGTTCTCCTAGGATTGGACTCCCTATATGGGTCAGAGTATTGGGTTTTCCTGGGTTCAGTATCATAAAAAGGGTCATGGTAAGGGGTTCTTTTAGGTTCAGTATCATAATAAGGGTCATGGTAAGGGGTTCTTCTAGGTTCAGTATTATTGTATGGGTCAGGCTGAGGGGCTCTCCTAGGTTCAACCTCTCGGTATGGATCAGGATTTGGGGTCCTCCTAGGTTGAGGATTGTAGTACGGGTCAGGATGAGGGGACTCAGGATCTGGATCAGACTGTGACCCATGGGTTCTTTCTATGGTCCCTACATGGCCTTCTAACTGGCCAAACCTATCGGCAAGATGGTCAATTATATTGTTGGTTTGGGTATTAGACTGAGTTAACTGGGTAGTCAATTGGGCCATGGATTGGGTTAGATGCTCAGTGAGTGCTTTTATTTGGGCTTGCAAATTTTCCATTGGTTCAGACATTTGTGAAGGAGGTGGGTGATATGAAACTCCTGATCTAGTGCTCATGCAAGACTCAATCAGACCGACTATAGCTGACTAGACCTAGAGTCCAAACTAGATGCTCGATCAGGGTGGCAAACTAGCCTATAGTAACCCTGTACTCAGCCAAGCAGGTGTAAGGGGAGTGTTAGGTCCCTGATTGCCAATCCTAGACACCAATCAGAGATTGGCCAGGTAGGCAGACCAGCACACAAGCCTTTCGGGATTGAATCCCTAAACCACCGTTCTAGACACTGAGCACAAGGCATATACAGGTTAACTTGACACAGTGATCTAACACTAGCCCGGACCCGACCAGTTGGTGTCCCTAGCCCACTATGGCAAATTAAGTCTAATTAATTTTAGGTTAAGGCTTGGGACCGAATGCAAGGGATGTGGTTTTGGGCTAAGGAGAGGTTATCAACTCCTCCCCTTATTTGATATAGTAAGAGTGCCCTTAAAAGTAAATTATGCAATGATGGCAGGCAGATGAGGATGCAAATTAGGGTTAGATATTTTTGGTATTTTTGGAGAATATGTAATTTTTTTTTTTGGTATTTTTTGAAATAGAATAAAACTTGCAAATCATGGCCTAATATGCAAGAAATATACTAAAATTAAAAGATATGCAAAAGATCCTAAACAAAACCCTAAAACTTCCAAACTTGTCTTGCTGAAAAAAATAGAGCCGAAGATTTGAATGCTGTATTTCAGCTTGAAGAAAATTCACAGGACATAATAAAATCTGAGAAAATTATTAAAATTACTGCGAATTATGATGAATCCAAAAAATAAATTTCAGAATTTTTTGAGTTTTTATTAGGGAGAAATAATTAAACAAATAGAGTATATACAGATAAAAAAATTACAGAAAACAAGCCCTAATCTAAGCTATGATACCAAATGATGGGGGACTAATATGCATAGAATTCTTTTTGTATGTTTTACATGTTAAGTTAGGTGATTAATTCCCAAATTTCAGATCAAGATTATTTGTAGGGAATTTTGTATGAGTTTTTGAAGATCAGCATGCAGATTAGGACCGAGAAAAGTTGCAAAGAAGGACCGTCGGGGCTGAGAAGCCTCGGTTAGGGCAAGTTCTCCTACAATAAAACTACTGGAGGTAGAGGGGTGTACCTGACAATGTCTGTGAAGATCGCAGCGAAGGGGTCTCTCGTTCCTCGATGGATGCGGCATGGAAAACCGAGCCAATGACCCACAGATACCCGGCTTTCTGCTCGGTGGTCCGATTGAGGCTTGGCTGGAGTCGTTGGATTCGTAGGAACTCAGGGACCTGCAAACGACCTGTCAGGGGTTAGAGAATTCATAAAGGAACAAGAAAACAAAGGAAAAATAGCAAGGAAAGGCTTCTTTTGGAGTGGGCATCCAAGGATCTGGAGGTTTTGTTGGAAGCAGGAAGATGATTGCAAACACCGGGAAGAAGAACTCTCACAAACCCCTTTATGCACACAGCAGGGTATCACACAACTCAATAGAAGAACTCAAGGTTTTAATTCATATCAAAAATTAGGTTTCATACAAGAGGCTGGAGTCCCTTAAATAGACCCTTAACCTTGGGCTCCAAGTAAGGGCACATAAGTCTTTACATAAGAATCCTTTTCCCTCTCAAACCCTAGCTAGAAAATAAGGAAACATTAGGTAGAAAAATCCCTAAAAATTCTCATGACTTATCCAACACTCCAAGGATGCCTAGGGGGGCGTGTTGGGCTTCTAAGATCAGCAAGGGCCCAGCCCAAAGGGGCCCGGGTGCATGAGTTTGGGCCTTTGGAAGTTGGGGTGGCCTGGTAGCCAGGTAGCAGGAATATTCCCTGGTATCTTGCTTCTTAGGGGCTTGGGCTTGGCGCCTGGGCTTGATTTCTTTGGGCTAGGATGCAGATAGACCTCTGGAATCATGGATGCCCTTATCTATGAATATACTTTGGCATCTGGAAGGAAATCTGGGCATCTGCAAGAAATCAGGGTTTTCTGAATTTTCCTCCTGGGAACTTCAAATCTTCAAGCTAGGTTGGACTTGGGCTATACTTCCATGTCTTCAATCTAGTTGGACTTGGTCTTCACTTGTATTATATAGTCTTGAGTCTTCAGTATGCTTGGACAGGACTCAAAAAAATAAAATTAGCTCAACATGAGCTTACTAGCATTGGACTGAACTAGCTCAACATAAGCTGACTAGTACAGAACTGAAATAACAACTCAAAAGACTCAAACAACAACTGAAAAATGACTCAGATGGGCTAAGCCCTTATTATAGATGGACTCATAAATTATTGATCAATTTACAGAGGGTTGAAAAGCCTCTGTCTTATTCTGGTGCCTCAGGTGTCCCCACCACCCTGTAAATATATCTCAACCTCGTAAGGTTAACCTCATTAGTATAGGATTAGTTCCTGACACCCCCTTTATTATCCTACTTTATCCAACTAACCCGGAACCTTTTTCTCTACCCTACCAGACTAATTCTGAACCCACTTCCTATTTCCTACCCTTTCCTGAGTTTTCTCATGTGTCTAAAACTCTTAGGTTACATTTTGTTGAGGTTACTAGGTTGCAAGGATCCATAGAGTCCATCCCTTTTGCTACCTACTTTTGGCAGACCCTCTGGAACTTATTAGGAGTTACTAGCAAATTTTCTTCTGTATGTCATCCCTTAACCATGACTCATGCCCCCATGCCCAAGTGGTAGTTAAGACCTAATAAACCTCTTTAGTCGAGTCTGTTAGGTACATGTTTGAGTCCTTTGCATCATCTTGTTAGGAGTCTGCATGTGCCTAGCATGTTCACCACCTGCACTAATCTTAAAACAACTAGCTAATTCCTGCCTGGTGATATGCTCGATATGATGGCCGGTGCCACTATCTTTTCCAAGATAGACCTCAAGAATGGTTACCACCAGATTAGAATTCGACCGGGGGATGAATGGAAGATGGCGTTTAATACTAAGGATGGTCTGTTCGAGTGGGTAGTGATACCTTTCAGGTTGTCTAATGCACCCAGTACCTTTATGAGAGTCATGACCCAAGTCTTGCACGAGTTCACTGGAAAGTTCCTAGTAGTATATTTTGATGTCATCTTGATCTATAGCAAGACCAAAGAGGACCATCTTAACCACTTAAGGTTAGTCTGCCAAACCCTTAGGGAGAATAGCCTTTATGCCAACCCTAAGAAGTGTGAATTTATGACAACTAGGGTTATCTTCTTAGGCTTTGTAGTTACCCCTAAAGGAGTTTCCGCCGACCCCGAAAAGGTTAGAGATATAGTTGAGTGGCCTATCCCTACTAGTATCCATGATGTACGTAGTTTCCATGGCCTAGCCACGTTTTATAAATGTTTCATTCAGGGATTCAGTTCAATTGTAGCACCTATAACTGACTACATCAGGAAGGGAGGTTTTCAATGGACTAAAGCTGCAGACAAAGCCTTCCTTGAAATTAAGGATAGAATGATATAAGCACCTGTCCTGAGATTGCCAGATTTTTCTAAGATTTTTGAGGTTGCTTGTGATGCTTCGGGAGTTGGGATTGGTGGAGTACTTAGTTAGGAAAGTCACCCCGTGGCCTTCTTTAGCGAAAAACTTAATGAAGCCAAAATTAAGTACTCAACTTACGATAAAGAGTTTTATGCAGTCATCCAAGCCCTTAGGTACTGGAGGCACTACCTGTTACCCCATGAGTTTGTTCTGTTTTCAGACCATGAAGCCCTTCGATACCTGAACTCCCAAAAAAGTTTGAACCCTAGGCATGCTAAGTGGGTCGAGTATATCCAAGCTTATACCTTTATGCTTAAACATTATGCTGGTACTGAGAATAAGGTAGCTGATGCCCTTAACCGTCGTGCCCTTTTGTTCAACGCAGTTAGGACTGAGGTTGTAGGATTTGACTGATTTAAGGAGCAATATGAATCTTGTCCTGACTTTAGTGAGATCTTCCAGTCCAAGCTTCAAGAACCATCTAGTGCCCATAGTGACTATACCTTACAGGATGGTTACCTTTTGAAGGGTAATAAGTTGGGCATTCCCAAGACTTCACTCCAAGATTTTTAGTGTGGGAAACCCATGCGGGAGGCCTAGCTGGTCACTTTGGTAGGGAGAAGACCACTTTAGCTGTTGAAGACCAGTTCTTCTGGCCTGGCCTTAAGAAAGATATCACCAATATTGTCTCTAGGTGCCGGACCTGTGCTGTGGCCAAGCAGCAAAAATAGAATACTGGCCTTTACACACCCTTGCTCGTACCTAGTCACCCTTGGCAAGACCTCAGTATGGATTTTGTAGTAGGATAACCCAAGACCGCAAGGAAGCACGATTCTGTCTTTGTAGTAGTGGATAGGTTCTCCAAAATTGCTCATTTTATACCCTGCTCCCAGACCCTAGATGCTTCCAAGGTTGCCAAGCTTTTTCTGGAACATGTGGTTAAGTTACATGGCCTACCCAAGACCATAGTGTCCGATAGGGATGTTCGCTTCACTAGCTATTTCTGGAAAACCCTTTGGCACCTTGGTGCGGGCACCAGACTCAGAAGAAGACTTTAGGGCTCCATCTGGATCTCTGATTGACATTGCCCGAAGAATTAGGGTTTTCTGGTTTTGTAATAAGGGTTGACTTGGTCAACTCAATTTTAGTTTGAGTCTGTATTTCCCTGTAATTTAAATTTTGTTGAGTCATGTTGACTCAATACAGGTCCTAGTAGTGGTCTAGGTCTTCTCCAAGGTGCCACATTTTCTCCCAGGACCAAGCAAGTGGGCGCCACACTCCCAGCCACACGCCAGAGTCCAGGAGGTGCCACATCTCCATCTAGTGTGCCTTGGTCCCCACACCACAAGAAAGCAGGTCCCTTCTTTCATGCGCCACTTGGGGGAGAAATCCATCAAGATACCTCAATCCAAGGAGGAGCCAACTTCTTTCCAGATAAACCCAAGCTAGGATGGTAAGAATTTTTCTTGAAGAGAGGATCAAGGAGGTGCCCCACAATGTTCCATAAAAACCCAAGTTATAAAAGGGAAGAGAGCATGTCTTGGGGAGAAAATCAAGGAGGCACCCAAAAGTTTCCTAAAGTGCCAAAGCCATGAAAGGAAGAAGCCTAAACTTGTGGAGCAAGACTAGGAGGTGTCCAAAAGAGCCAAACCATGAAGGAAAAATCCTTGATTCATGGAGAGATACTAGGAGACACCCCCATAACCTGCCATTTGGAGATGATTTTCAAGTTTTCTTGGAATTTTTGGGCTGCCCACTCATGGAAGGAGTCTTGGGAAGAGAATTTGATGCCTAAAATGTGGGTTAGTCCTATTAGTCCCACATGGGAAGTGTATGAAATTTTATTTCTTTGTTATGTCTATATATTCAACTCTATAAAAAAAAAAAAAAAAAAAAAAAAAAGATGAATGAAACCAAATTTTTTTGTGAGCAAACTTTGTGTTTTCTCTCTTCCGCACTTACATCCAGGTGTTGAGCTCCGTGAGGGAGTAAATCCGGGTTCCCCAGGAACCTTGAGGAGGTGTGAGATCTCCAAAACCCAAACCCTAGGTTAGCTACTCCACTCCCAAACCCTAGCCGCCATCACCCTTCTCTTTCCACCAAACCCTAGCATATTCCACCTCCCACGGCCTCTCTCTCCAAGTCCAGGCCGACCACCAGCATCCAGCTCCAGTCCAGATACTTCAGATCCAAAGCTCTTTCCAGAGGGAGTCGAACCAGCCTTCAAGAGAATCCGGATCTCAGCGACATCAACCTTCAAGTTCTTCGAACTGGTAAATCCTTCCCTGAGTCTCTGAATCCCTCACTTGTTTTTCTTCTTCCCAGATCTTGAGTCCAGGAGAAGCCGACCAAACCATAAGACCAGTATTGGAGGATCCATTGCGAAGATAGCCGAATCCGAGGATCCAACAATCTGCTCGAGAGAGTTCTTCCACCCAAATTCTGAGAAGATCAATGTCTGGTTGGTAAACCATCTCTCCTCTCTATTTCTGTTCTGTTGAAAGTTCAGAGCGAAACCCTAGGTCTGGGAGTTTCTCAACCCCCAGCGATCCGTTACTTCTAAACTACTCTGATAATTTAGTTTCTTCTAAATTGTGCTTTCAATCCTTACCTAGTTTCCTTCAACTTAGTTTATCTTTACTTTGAGTCAAAGCCAATTTCTGAAATATAAAAAAAAAAGAAAAAAAAAAGAAAAAAAGAAATTAATCCTAAATTTACTTCCGCATACGCTTCTTTGTTCTTTGTTCTGCATCATTTTTGGTATCAGAGCTTCCATTCTGCATCATTTTTGGTATCAGAGCTTCCGTTCTGCATCAATTTTGGTATCAGAGCTTTCGTGCTGCATCAATTTTGGTATCAGAGCCCTGTCTAGGGTTTCTGTTTGATTGCTTGTTTGAGTCCCTCTCTTTTTACTTTGTCTGCTCGAAGTAGACTCCCCAGGACGTCCGGTCCTAGGAACGAAGCGAGGTGCAAACCTCCTCTTCTCATTCCATGGGGTGTTCCTAGGGCGTGTAGGGGATCCGTTGGGTTACAACTTCGTAGCAGGAATTGTAAACGGGGCAGTACTCTGTTTTTAGCCCGTAATTGCCCTGTTGCAGGAATTATTTCTCACTGCAAGTAACTCCAAATTCAGTGATTTTTGTTTTGATGAAACCAGTATAATTGAAGCTAGGTTTCATAATTTTCATGTGATTTATCGGTTTCCGTGAGATTTCTAAGAATTAAATTACTGCAACTCTATTTTTATGTTTCTGCAATTCAATTATTTTTGAATGTTCAACACTTAATTCATCTTAAGGGCATTTGAGCATCTAAGATAAGGGGAGGAGTTGATAACCTCTTCTTAGCCCAAAACCACCACCCACTCATTCGAACCTAAGCCTTTAATCTTAAAATTAATTAGACCTAATTTGCCCTAGTGGGCTAGGGACATCAACAAGTCGGGTCAAGGCTAGTGTTGAGTCAGTTTGTCTGGTTACTCTGTGTGTGCTTTGTACTCAGTGTCTAGAACGGTGGTTCAGGGATTCCATCCCGAAGGGCTTGTGTGCTGGTCCGCCTACCTGGCCAATCTCTGATTGGTGTCTAGGATTGGCATTTAGGGACCTAACACTCCCCTTACACCTGCCTGGCTGAGTCCTGAGTTACTACAGGCTAGCTTGCCACTCTGATTGGGCATCTAGTTTGGACTCTAGGTCTAGTGAGCTAGTAGTCGCTTTAGTCTAGTCACATTCTGTGTGCTTGCTTGCATCATCATGTCTGCCCAGAATGGAGTACCCTACCAACCTAGTCAAACCCAACCAGATTTAGAGGCCATGGTTAGAAATCTTACCAAAAGTATGACCAAATTGTGTCAGGACATGAATGAGGGTTTTTCCCAGTTTAGGGATCGAGTCCAAGTACTTGAGAAACGTAGACATCAAAATTGGACCCCTGATCCAAAATTTAATAGGCCCCAACCTCACCAATGCCAGGAACCTAGGAGGACATTATACCGTGATCCCGAGCATAACCTTAGGAAGCCTAACCATGATATCTATAGTGTGGATCGTGTCTATGAGAGGTCCTTACAATATTCTAGACCAGTCACTCAACAACCCAAGTCTTCTAGATCAAACCATTTAGATCCACACCCATGCCCAAGAAAGGTCTCTACTAGCTTGAAACCCAGTGTGACCCAGGTTCCTATATCTCAAGAATGTTTGTTTTATGGAGAAAGAGGTCATAAATCTAGTCAGTGCCCATGCATAGGACTGGCTTGTGCACAGCTAAGTGGTAAGAATCCTAAGGATGACATTAATGAGGGAGAACCCAAGCCTACCAATGAGGAAGAACAGTTAGGTATGACAAGCCTAGAATCAGTTGACCCGATTACCACTGACCCGAAACCCATTGAAGATGGCATCGAGGAAGTATATGATACTGGCTTGAGTCTAGTTGATGAATGTGAGGGGGAAGAACTTGAAGAATGTGACATTGATACTATTGGTTCCTTACCTGAGGAGACCTTGGAAAGCAACCAACTGATAGGACCTAGTTCAGAAATTCAAGAGATTTGTGAGAACCAGGTTCCTTTAGTCAAATACCCCCAGGAAGAACTCATAGTGTTAGCCCGAGCTATTAGTTCGTACCCTCTAATGACAGTCATTCCCCAAGTACCAATTGAAGATCTTTGCACTGAACTGTTTAAGTTTGCCCACCCTATGGTAGATCCTCTCCTTAGGATGACTGAATCAAGCCTCTTACAATTGGACCTTGTCCCATGCCCAGCCACTAAGGTCTCTCCCGTAATCTCAGTTGAACATCCTTGTCTTGAGCGGATTGATTCACCCAGTCCTGTAGAAGTCCTCCTTATGGCCCCAAACCCCTTCCTTTGCATGACTGACCTACCCTTCTATAGAGTATACCTTTCCACACCCATAGGTCAAATTTCAAGTCTTGAGGTCATCATCCATAGGCCCTCCCATGAATCATTCTCTAATCCAGTTCTTGAGAAAGTGGATCATTATTTGCTTAGAGAACAAACCTTTACTATTGCAATCACATGTCCTAGGCTACTTCCCGAACCATCTCTTGATCCATTCCTGGGAGTAGCAAACTTTTCCTTTCGTAAGGATGACCAGTTGACACTCATAGATCACCATTCAAACCTTCAGGTCACCACCTTTAGTCAACAGGTAATTCGAGACTCCACCTCATATCTCCTCCCTTTCTCTAGGACTTCCAATGCTTCTTACACCATCCAAGTATACTTTGTCGAAGTCTTTAGAGTGAACCACGTGTCAGAACCTATTAGGTTTGCCACCTACTTCTGGAAGACCTTATGGCACCTACTAGGCACCCATGATAAGTTTTCATGCTCTGCATGCCATCCTCCAACCCAAGGTCAAACCTAGAGAGTCGTAGTTTGTTAGGTTTATACCTAGGGTTCCTTTGAATAAAGTCCATTCTTTAGGAATGCATCGTCAGTCGAGTTTAGGACATTGACTCAGATTTTGGTTTGATTGAGAGCACCAGGAATTGGGATTTGTATTTTGTTAAGGGCTGAAATTACATTCAATGTTTCGATCAATAGGTCTATAGGCTAGAGTCTCTTTGAAATTGTTCATGGATACAAGCCTCACACACCACTTGATCTGATTTCACTATTAGCCCATACACACAAGTCTCTTGATTCACTTGCATAGCATGTAAAGGACTTGCATAAAAAAATTCATGCCAAAATAACTTTAAGTAATGAAACTTATAAGAAGTTGGCTGATTCTCAAAGACGAGTCAAAACTTTTGTTGAGGGAGACTATGTAATGATTAGGTTAAGGCCTGAACGGTTTCCTCCTGGAACTGTTAGAAAGTTACATGCTAGAGGAGCTGGACCATTTAGAGTCGTGAAGAGAGTAGGGTCCAATGCCTATGTGCTCGAGTTGCCTTCAGAACTAGGCATTAGCTCCACTTTCAACATTACAGACCTAGTAGAGTATAGAGAGCCAGCTGTGATTCCCAGTGAGCCTTTTTGAGCCTAATCCTGCTCTTGAGAGTGAACCCAACCCTGTGTGTCCACCAACAAACTGGCCTGTGAGGAAAGAGCAGATTGAAAAGATCCTGGATGATCAGGTTATCTCTACTCGTAATCGAGGATACCAAAGATACCTGGTCCGCTGGCAAGGAAGGCCATATTCTGATAACTCTTGGATCTCCCGAGAAGAATTACAAGAATTGGACCCAGACCTCTTGGAGAGATACCAGAGCCAGCTTGATCCATACTCGACAGGGTCGAGTTCCTCCCACCCCAGGAGAATTGGTGCGGGCACCAGACTCAGAAGAAGACTTCAGGGCTCCATCTGGATCTCTGATTGACATTGCCCGAAGAATTAGGGTTTTCTGGTTTTGTAATAAGGGTTGACTTGGTCAACTCAATTTTAGTTTGAGTCTGTATTTCCCTGTAATTTAAATTTTGTTGAGTCATGTTGACTCAATACAGGTCCTAGTAGTGGTCTAGGTCTTCTCCAAGGTGCCACATTTTCTCCCAGGACCAAGCAAGTGGGCGCCACACTCCCAGCCACACGCTAGAGTCCAGGAGGTGCCACATCTCCATCTAGTGTGCCTTGGTCCCCACACCACAAGAAAGCAGGTCCCTTCTTTCATGCGCCACTTGGGGGAGAAATCCATCAAGATACCTCAATCCAAGGAGGAGCCAACATCTTTCCAGATAAACCCAAGCCAGGATGGCAAGAATTTTTCTTGAAGAGAGGATCAAGGAGGTGCCCCACAATGTTCCATAAAAACCCAAGTTATAAAAGGGAAGAGAGCATGTCTTGGGGAGAAAATCAAAGAAGGCACCCAAAAGTTTCCTAAAGTGCCAAAGCCATGAAAGGAAGAAGCCTAAATTTGTGGAGCAAGACTAGGAGGTGTCCAAAAGAGCCAAACCATGAAAGGAAAATCCTTGATTCATGGAGAGATACTAGGAGACACCCCCATAACCTGCCATTTGGAGCTGATTTTCAAGTTTTCTTGGAGTTTTTGGGCTGCCCACTCATGGAAGGAGTCTTGGGAAGAGAATTTGATGCCTAAAATGTGGGTTAGTCCTATTAGTCCCACATGGGAAGTGTATGAAATTTTATTTCTTTGTTATGTCTATATATTCAACTCTATAAAAAAAAAAAAAAAGATGAATGAAACCAAATTTTTTTGTGAGCAAACTTTGTGTTTTCTCTCTTCCGCACTTGCATCCAGGTGTTGAGCTCCGTGAGGGAGTAAATCCGGGTTCCCCAGGAACCTTGAGGAGGTGTGAGATCTCCAAAACCCAAACCCTAGGTTAGCTACTCCACTCCCAAACCCTAGCCGCCATCACCCTTCTCTTTCCACCAAACCCTAGCATATTCCACCTCCCACGGCCTCTCTCTCCAAGTCCAGGCCGACCACCAGCATCCAGCTCCAGTCCGGATACTTCAGATCCAAAGCTCTTTCCAGAGGGAGTCGAACCAGCCTTCAAGAGAATCCGGATCTCAGCGACATCAACCTTCAAGTTCTTCGAACTGGTAAATCCTTCCCTGAGTCTCTGAATCCCTCACTTGTTTTTCTTCTTCCCAGATCTTGAGTCCAGGAGAAGCCGACCAAACCACAAGACCAGTATTGGAGGATCCATTGCGAAGATAGCCGAATCCGAGGATCCAACAATCTGCTCGAGAGAGTTCTTCCACCCAAATTCTGAGAAGATCACTGTCTGGTTGGTAAACCATCTCTCCTCTCTATTTCTGTTCTGTTGAAAGTTCAGAGCGAAACCCTAGGTCTGGGAGTTTCTCAACCCCCAGCGATCCGTTACTTCTAAACTACTCTGATAATTTAGTTTCTTCTAAATTGTGCTTTTAATCCTTACCTAGTTTCCTTCAACTTAGTTTATCTTTACTTTGAGTCAAAGCCAATTTCTGAAATATAAAAAAAAAGAAAAAAAAAAAAAAAAAAGAAATTAATCCTAAATTTTCTTCCGCATACGCTTCTTTGTTCTTTGTTCTGCATCATTTTTGGTATCAGAGCTTCCGTTCTGCATCACACCTCCTAGGCACCAAGCTCCAATCCTCCACTGCCTACCACCCGCAAACCGATAGACAAACTGAGGTAGTCAACCGCAGCCTAGGAAACCTTCTTAGATGCTTGATAGGCGAACATACGGGAAATTAGGATCTTCTTTTACCTCGAGCCGAGTTCTCCTACAACAGTTCTATGAATAGGACCACCGGTGATGGGGATCTCAAAGTAGCACTGATCTCGAAGCAGCACTGATCTCGGAGCGGCACTGATCTCGAAACTGCACTGATCCTGGAGCATCACCGATCTAGGAATAGCATAGATTTTAAAAAATTAGTTTGGGATTTATCTTTTGTTTGACTTTTGAATTAGGATTTGGTTGGTTAGGATTGAGATATGGATAGGCTTATCTTATCCTATCTTGTATTTGAATTTGAGTCATCCCTATCTTTTTATCCTATATTCAAATTCAAATGAGGGTTGGACAGGTCTATAAATACCACCCTCAGTCCTTTGTAAAAAATCAGTTCAGTTCATAAAAAAGATTGAGTTTTTAGAAGAGTGATTCTTCTGTCCTTCGCCTTCGGGCGTGGGCATGATGCCTAGTTATCCCCCTTCCCATTCCATCTTCTTTATCCCCTCGTGACCTTTGAAATCCATCCTAGTGCCTCCAAGTATCGAGGAGGGTATAATGCCCTAGAGGTGAGAGGTCTCTTCATTAGGGTGAGTCTCAAAGTCCATGAGATCCATATCCCCATCCTACATCCCCACTATTCCTTTGCCATCCCTAGAGAAAAAAATATTAAAAAAAATTAGTACCCTAATTTAGGTGACTTCTAGGCTCACCAACGATCCTACACATCTGTCCCTCATCAATTTTTGTATCAGAGCCCAGAAAAATTAGGGTACCTCCATATCATTCCAAATTTTCTCTTACCAGCCATCTTCTCACTTCCCGGATTCAACAAAAAGAAAAAAAAAAAAAAAAAATCTCCCAATCATTATCTGCCCTTCTTGTTATCCACTGCCTACTGCCACCGTCGCCTCTCTGCTGCCATCACCACCGTCTACCACCACACCTGCGTCAAAGGTCCAGGCCCAACACTCCTCTACTGCCATCGTCCTCCCACCGATCGGAATCACCACAGTCCATCAGATCTTGCCACCATCGAGCCAGATCCAACCGATCTTCTCTCCGTCAGCCTCCGCCCAGGCCAAGCCCCCCCTCTTCTCTGCCTCCTGTGAAGTCCCATCTCCTGCCAATCTCTGACCGGATCATCTCACTACCAGTAACCAACGACCAATGCCCATCTCTTCCATCCGCCATCACCGGAATGGAATCGTCGACTGCTACCGAATCTCCCCCGTGAAGCCTTTCGCCTTCCCCCATCTGTGCAGAAAACTACATCGATCAACCAGCCCTAGATCTACGAGGCCGCCATCGATCTTCTCCGACCACTGCATCGCTCTTCCACAACCATCTCCATCTTCCCCAACCTCCAGTCAACACCACACTGCCCTCTTCAAAGAAGAAGCCCGTCCGCTAGCATTCGCCATGTCCCAAGCTTCCCATCGCCAAACAGCCTCCACCGGTTTCTCGTTGCCCAAACAACCTCATCAGGTCTTCCCATCGCCCATGCCTCCCTCCTCCGATCTCCTGTTGTCGGTGAACCTTCCCCTAGTTCTCCATCGCCTGGACTCCCTCCTCTGGCCTCCCACGCCCGAATGCCCTCCTCCGGTCTGTCAATCACCAAACATCCCCCACTGGTCGACCCATAGCTAGACCTTCCCTCCTTTCGCTCCTCCACCCAAACCTCCCGCCCCCAGTCACCGGCCGTCCATAAGTCTCCTTCGATTCCCATCGCTGGCCTACTCCTTCCTCTGACCTTCCCGATGCTAGGCCCGCCCTCCTGCGGTCCTCTCGTCGCTGGCCTACCCTCCTCCGGCCTCCAGTCGCCAAGCTTCACTCCTACGATCCTCCCGTCGCCCGATCTCCCGCCTCCGGCCTGCCGCGACGCCGAAACACTGCTCCCTGGAGATTGCCATCTTCTTCCCCGAAGACCCGCTACAACGTTGTCTTCTTCTTAGCTGCTCCACGAAGCCTCCACCTGTTCCAAGCCTCTGCCCTGTTCCACGAAGCATGAAGATTCGTCAAGCTACTGCTGAAGAAGACAGGAATAGCTATTCCTGCTATTCCACACTTATCCCAGCCTTAATCTTGATTGGAATAAGTCAGTTTATTTTAATTTGGGTTGTCATGTGCATCCTAGAGCTAGCATAACTCAACGGAGTCGAGTTTTCCCCACCTCAGGGGAATGATGGGGATCTCAGAGCAGCACTGATCTTGAAGCTGCACTAATCTTGGAGTAGCACTGATCTCGGTGCAGCATTGATCTCAAAGCTGCACTGATCCTAGAGCAGCATCGATCCCGGAATAGCACAGATTTTAATAAATTATTTTGGGATTTATCTTTTGTTTGACTTTTGAATTAGGATTTAGTTGGTTAGGATTGAGATATGGATAGGCTTATCTTATCATATCTTGTATTTGAATTTGAGTCAACCCTATCTTTTTATCCTGTATTCAAATTCAAATGAGGGTTGGACAGGTCTATAAATACCACCCTCAGTCCTTTATAAAAAATCAGTTCAGTTTATAAAAAAATTGAGTTTTTAGAAGAGTGATTCTTCTGTCCTTCGCCTTCGGGCATGGGCGTGATGCCTAGTTATCCCCCTTCCCATTCCATCTTCTTTATCCCCTCGTGACCTTTGAAATCCATCCTAGTGCCTCCAAGTATCGAGGAGGGTATAATGCCCTAGAGGTGAGAGGTCTCTTTGTTAGGGTGAGTCCCAAAGTCCATGAGATCCATATCCCCATCCTACATCCCCACTATTCCTTTGCCATCCCTAGAGAAAAAAATATTAAAAAAAAATTAGCACCCTAATTTAGGTGACTTCTAGGCTCACCAACGATCCTGCCCATCTGTCCCTCATCAACCAGGAAGAGTCCTTTTGAAGTTGTCTGTGGATACAAGCCTAACTGACCTCTTGACCTGATTGAAAGTAAAAATGTGGTGCAGGTGCCTACGCTAAGCATGCAACAACACAGGGAGCAGGTAAATATTTTAAAATATTTTTAAAATAAATATGAAAAATACCTACTCTGCACAGGATCTAGCATATGCAAGATGCATGTATTGGCATGATACAGGACATATAATATTTATAAACATTTTAATAAATCTAGATCTACACATGCACCGAAATTATAACCCAAAAACATACCTTATTCCCAGCTGGAATAAGTCTGGGATAAACCTGGAATAGAGTGGAATAACTGGAATAAAGTTATTCCAGTCGTCTTCCACCTTGGGCTGAAAACATGGCTTCCGAAAAGTCCCCAGATTTCGAAAAGTCCCCGTAACGCCGCCTTCCGGACCTCCGATCGCTCCCAAATTTGAACTGTAGATTCTTAAGGAAGTCCTCTTCGATTTGGTACTAGTTTCTGCAAGAAAAACTAAGCCAATAAATCATCAAAATTTGCCAAAGTCTGCTGCACAAAAATGGCAGCAGAAGAGTAGCTATCTTCGTCGTTGGATTTCGGGCAACTGGAGCGATCACGGCTCGCGTGGTTTGCTCCGAGGAGTAGAGTGGTACTCCCTCTAGAGGGGAGACATGCCCGGGACTCTCGGATCCGCCTCCACGCACGGTGCTAGCCGCCGGAAGAGGGCTTCACGATCACAAAATTCTGCAGCAGAACTGGGCAGAATTTGAGCTTGAAACAATGGGATTTTCTCTCCCTCTAAGGCTTCTAAACCCAGCCCAAAACCCTCTCCTTAAGCCTCTCAAAGAAGAGAAATGCCCAGATCTTTTTCTTGCTTTCCTTTGGATCTCACACGGTGGATAATTGAACTCACGGTGAAACCTTTGTTGAAACTTCATTCCAAAAAAAAACAGGGGACGGCTGGGTGGTATAAGAAGGCAGCGGAGAGAGGGAAATAGAGAGGGAGGGAAGGCCAAGAGGCAGTGGCAGCCATAACACCCAATAAACAGCCTTAAACTAGGATTAAAAAGGCATTATCAAAATGGTGGAGGGAGAAGAAAAACGCCCAGCGATTTGGCTTCCTTGGACTCGTTTGGCCTTTTGAAATTCCTCCCAGCGCAAGGCCTTCCAGCAATCATTTGGACTTCCTCCATTCAAATGACCATGTAAAACGGTCCATGGAGAAAAAAAAACATCGGATCATCCAAAACCGGTCCCACCAAAAATGGTCCAATCCCATTAAACCAATTTGGTTCAAACCCAACGGTGGTTCAATCCAATTGAACCTGGTTCAGGGAATAAAATTGGTTCACAACCAATTGGAGGCCGAAACGAACTTCGAATCAGTTCAAAACTGATTCAGAAAAATCCTGGCGCAGTGCTGGTCAACCCGGAACATTTTCCGGTCGACATAGACAAGGGCAAGACGGGGAAAAGAGTGCTAAAAAATACTGTGACCATAAAACCAAGACGATTCCCAATCATAATTGGTATCCGAATCAGAGAGTTATCCTCTGTGGTGTGTGACCTCATACGTTCGAACCTAAACGGTAGCACCAGAACAATTCTAGTACCAACACAGGAAACCATCTAGCAATGGGTCCCGGCATCTGGATAGATCGAAGATGCGGGAGCAAACTATCGAACCTCTGGCATATGGTTACCGTATAATTCATCCCTTTGACCTCAAATGCTCAGGACGACTGAGATTGGGCTGCCAACCTAGACTGAGTCAGTCGACTACGTGTCTCAACCTCGCAAGCCCAGTGACTCTTCACTAGGGCTACCTCGGCCGAGGATTTGCTAAATTGAGATACTGCGAGACATTCAATCCAAACTGTTTGGACAGGTCAATTCCATCTTGGTCCATCACTGCTCCACAAGTACTTGCCTGTACCCAGAAACCTTCCATCACCGGATTAAAAATCCGGGTAGTCCGGCACCAAAGCACAGGGAGTTGCTTGCAAGCTACCGCGATGACCTCAGGTCAGAGGGACACTTATACCCATATCCAATCGTGAGTATCCCTTTGGCAGAAAGGGACTGCACGGAGTCACGTTCAATGAGATATCACATATATCCCACTTGCAGATCACATCAGTGTCACCACACTCATTTGGTCAAGAGGACAACCAAACGATGTGAACTACAACAACCTATACTTGATATATTGCCGTCCAGTACAATATATCCTTTGATTGTGAACCGGGTTTAAGGACCACTCGATACATCCTCTCTGTATCGAAGTCAGTGTAGTCCTAAGGACTTCATCACATAGGAAAGAGTTCATTTCAGGGAAATTCAATATGTGATGAGCTGCCAAAAAATAATTTTTTATTAATTCATTGAAAAAATACAATACTTAGCTCAACCGCCTACAACCCAGGTGATTGGCTTTGGGACACAATTCCCAACACTGATTCCCCTACCCATCCATGCACGTGTCTCCGAGTCCGTTGATTCACTTGCACATCATATTAGGGACATGCATAAAGAAATTAGCCAGAAAATTAATATAAGTAATAACACATATAAAAGGCTGGCTAATTCCCAAAAGCGAGCAAAAGAGTTTGAAATAGGGGATTTTGTAATGATTAGGCTCCGGCCTGAATGGTTTCCACCGGGAACCGTTAAGAAGCTTCATGCTCGTGGGGCGGGTCCCTTTAAAGTGATTAGGAGAATGGGCCCTAATGCCTATGTGCTAGAATTACCTCCGGATTATGGAATTAGCTCGACATTCAATATCTCTGACTTAGTCGAGTATAGGGAACCCGTAAACATACCCAGTGAGCCGTTTGGGCCTGACCTCCCTTTTGAGAGTGAACCTGAACCTGAGTGTCCACCTCCAAATATACCTGAACGAGGAGAGCGGATCGAGCGGGTGGATGACCAAGCCATCACTACCCGGGGCAAGGGCTATCAACGCTACTTGGTCCGATGGCAAGGCCGACCCGAATTCGATGACTCGTGGATCACACGGGAGGACTTGCAGCGCATCGACCCCAATATCCTGGAGAGGTACCAAAGCCAAACTAATCCTTACGCGACAGGGTCAAGTTCCTCCCACCCCGGGAGAACTGGTGTGGGCACCAGGATCCGATAGAGGCTCCTCAACCCTCTGTGGATCTCAGATTAGGGTTTCATTTATGTGAGTCTTGTAATAAGGCTATGAGCCAAAGTAATTTTATAATTTTTAGTCATGTACCTAGTCTAAGTTTATTTAGTCTTGTACCTTGACGAATTTGGGTCAAGTCTAGGTCATGAGTCCTGTATCTATTTTTGGTTCGAGTCTGAGTTTGGATTGGGCCCAAGCCCAATTGAAGTCAACCTGGCTTTCAAGACCAAGTCAAGTTCTATGTGGGCCAACCCACCTCTTTCACTTGGAAAGATGCCAACATAGGCACCACCTCAGCCACCTATGTGGCACCACATCAATTGCCACTTGGGCATCCAGGGAAGGAAACAAGGAGGCACCCTCATGCATTCCTCATGCCCTCTCCATACCTTTTTCTCTTGGGAGACCTTGGAAGGAGGAGACATCTTCCCCCTCTACCCTCCCCCACGTCATGCCATGATCCATCATTAAATGGGGCATTGAAGATTTCATGAAGAAACCAAGCCACAAAGCAAGCCATCTCCCAAGTCTTCTTCCCAAAGTATTCATGTAAGAATAGAAGATCAAGGGACACACTCCCCTTTCCAAGCGTTCAACCTTGCAACACCCAAAGCTCCCTCCACTTTGGCCGGCCATGAATCACTCCAGGTGGGCGTTGAAGGATCAAAGGAAGCACATCCCTTCAAGCAAGCCTTGTTCCATGTTTTCTTCCCAAAATGAACATGCAAAGAAGGAAGTCAAGAGAGCAATCCCCCTCTCCAAGCCCTCCCACATGCCACACCAATCCTCTCCTCCATTTGGTCAGCCATGAAGAACTTTCCCCATCCATGTGGGTGCCAACTTTTGGGTTGTAATTTGGGTTCAAGGGTTTTGAATTATTTTGATTTCAAATGGGCCTTGGGTGCCTATTTAAAGGACCCAACCCCCTCCATTGTAAAGGTACTGAATGATTGAATGAAAAGAGAATTTGAGTTTGTTTATCCTCCAACCATTGTCTCCTAGATTAGGTTTGAGTGAAGTTGCCTTCATCACCAGGGACGTCGAGTGGTGTGAGGCCACCTGTCCGTCGCCCCAGGGCATCGCGAGTCCTTCGTCCTCCTGGACGTCGAGTGGTGTGAGGCCATAATCCTTCGTCCTCCGAAACATCGCGGAGTGTGAGACCCCAAGTTATCTCCTTCTTTGACTTCGGAATCCAGCCAGACACTAGGCTCGAAGCCCCTTCTCAACCGCATCTTTGTCTCTTTCAATACATCTCTCCATTTTTGCTAATCCCTATTTTGATTGCCTACAGGTCCTCCCTGGCATCTCGGGCACCGGAGACAGTCTGCTTTGCCATCATGACCTTCTGACCGAAAGCCAGTGCTTCCGCGGGTTCGACTGCTCGGGCATCCAAGCCGCATCCGTCGAGTTGAGCAACCTCTGCATCGGGTGCTTCAGACATGTGAGATTTTCTCTCTCTATCTCCTAAGTAGGTATTGTGTTTCGAGCTTAGTCCTACCGGGATTTCTTAATCCCGGGATCCTGTTCTCATTTTCACTATTTAGGGATTTGAACTGCTAGTGTAAGCTTCCGTTATTCATTTCTCTTATTTCTAGTCTTTGCTTGTGATCGGGAATCAAAACCCTAAAAAAAAAACATCTAAAACTCTTCAACTACAAAAAAAATTCTTTTTCATCATAAGCATCCATACTAGCATCTACATCCCTTCTCCACATCACATCCTGCTCCCCCAACGCACCGAGCTAGTCTGGCACGGGTCGAGGTGGGAGGTACAGCTGCTAGCATACCCGGGTGATGCAGGAGCAGAGCGAATGGATGGGTGGACTGATGCGGAACTGTGCCGCAAGCGTGACCCTGGCATGGGCTCGATCCTGGGCATGAGCTGACCTGGGCACAATGATCGCCTGGCACGGTCATGAGCTGACCTGGGCTGATAAAGCCTGAGAGAGCTGGTTGAGGTGTCGACTTGGCCTGGCTGAAGTGGCTGGCCGAGCTGCTGACCTGGTCGAGGTGCCAGCCCAGCCAAGACGGGCTCCAGGCATGGTCAAACTTGATTGGCCAAGGTGCCGACCCGGCTGCCACAGGGGCTAATCTCTTCAATTGGACCCACCGTTGTGTCAAGGCTGAATGGGCTGGTTACTACTGTAATAGATGCCCCACTCCCTGAGTCCAAGGCATTACTTCTCCTCGTTTTGGGTGAAGGGAGTAGTTTTTTACCCATTCGGTTCTATGTCATAGCAAGCCTGCAAAACAAAAATAGGAGATGGTGTTTTTGAAACTTACTTGCCCGTAGGTACTTCGACTGAAGGTTAGTTGCATTTTGATGGTGCTAGCACTTCAGTCTGATTCCTCTTTGACTGGATGGAAGGCGGTGCCATGGAGGAAGAGGTTGGTGAGGTGCACAACTTGGGTGCATACATGTATGACCGGGCACATGGTTGGGCTGAGAGCTCTCCTCAAAGCTTTTGATGAGGCTTTTGGCAATTCCTATTTTGAGGCACCGAGATTTTTGGTCTTGGAGTGCCGGGGTTTACGATGTTTGAGTGTTGGAGAGCTGGGCTCCTGGTGCCGGGGTTTTCGGGCTGTGATGCCGGAACTGGGTTCCGTTGTGCCAGAATTGGGTTTCGGGCTTTCATCCGGTCTGGACTCCAGGATTTTGTACCGAAACTGGGTTCCAGGCTTTCTTCGCCAGACTCGAAGATGGACGGATGAGCTCTTGCAATGATGAAGGGCACAGTTGCACCAAAAAGTAACTTTAATTATTGGGGAGGGATTCTTACACCCTTCATGAGGTGGCAGAGCTGCCCGTTTAGCATGTTGGGAGGTGAGTCATAGATGTTTAGACCCCAAGAGCTACCCATGGACATCTCCGGATGAGAGTCAGGCGATAGATGCGGGGCTCAATGAAGAGCCTAGCTTCAGTTCGGCTGGATCAAGGGTTATGACTTCAGCTCGGCTTTATTTGACCTTAGCTCGGCTAAGTTGAGGAGTTTGACTTTAGCTTGGCTTCATTCGAGTCCAGCTTAGCTGAACTGAGGAACTTGACCTCAGCACGACTTTATTTGACCTCAGCTTAGCTGAACTAAGGAGTTTGACTTCACTTGATTTAAGCTCGGCTGAACTGAGGAGCCTGATTTTAGCTTGACTTCATTTGAGTTTAGCTCGGCTGAACTGAGGAGCTTGACCTCAGCTCTTAACTTTGCCGGACTTGGAGTCAGACGGGCGTGTTCCTCCTTCATGAGATGGCAAAGCTGTTGGTTCGCCATGCTAGGATGCAAGCTATAAATGGTTAGGCCTCTGGAGCCTCCCATGGACATCTATGGACTCCTTCATGAGATGGCAGAGCTGTTGGTTCGCCATGCTAGGATGTAAGTTATAAATGGTTGGGCCTCCAGAGCCTCTCATGGACATCTCTGGACTCCTTCATGAGATGGTAGAGCCATTGCTTTTCCATGCTAGGATGCAAGTTATAAATGGTTGGGCTCCGGAGCCTCCCATGGATATCTCTGGACTCCTTCATGAGATGGCAGAGCCACCGATTCGCCATGCTAGGATGCGAGCCACGAATGGTTGGAGCTCTAAGGCTACCCATGGACATCTTCGGATGAGAGTCAAGTGGTGGATGCCGGGCTCAGTGAGGAGCTTGGCTTCAGCTCGGCTGAATCAAGGGACATGACCTTAGCTTGGCTGGACCAAGGGGCCTGACTTCAGCTCGGTTGAACTGAGGAGCTTGACTTGAGTGAGAAACTTGGCCTCAATTCTGCTTCACTAAGAGGCTTGATTGACTCTTGGCTTGAACACAGAGCTTCAGAAGCTTCTTGGCTTTGGTGTCTTGGAGCTAGGCTCAAAGTTCTAGTGCCGGAAGTCTGAGCTTCGGACCTTGGCTTCTTGGAGCTGGGCTCGAAGATCTGGTGCCGGAAGTCTGAGCTTCAGACTTTGATGTTTTGGAGTTGGACTCAGAGATCTGGTGCTGGAAATGTGAGTTTTGGACCTTGATGCTTTGGAGCTGGACTCAAAGAGCTGGTGCCGAAAATCTGAGTTCTGGACCTGATGCTTCGGATATGGGCTCGAAGATCTCATGCTGGAAGACATTTTTCCAGGCTTTGATGCCTTGGAGCTAGGCTCGAGGCTTTTGAGGTCTTGGCTCTGGGCTCTGAGACCTGGTGCCGGAAGACATTTTTCCAGGCTTTGATGCCTTGGAGCTAGGCTCGAGGCTTTTGAGGTCTTGGCTCTAGGCTCTAAGACATGGTGCCAGAAGATGTTTTTTCTGGGCTTTGATGCCGGGGAGCTAGGCTCGCCGGTGCCGGAGCATGGTCCGGTCTTTGGTGCCGGAGGGACGTGGGATCCGGGCTTCATCTCTAGGAGGGCTCAACTCCGATCCAGGGGGCTCGTCCTCAAAGAGGCTCAACCTGGTGGAGGGCATCCGTGGCCCGACTCCAGCTTAGGTGGCTATAGCCTTCGAAGGGCTCAGCCTGGAGGAGGAGAGCTGGATTCGACTTCGGTCCAGTGGGATCTACCTTGAAGAGGCTTAACCTGGTGGAAGGCATCGGCGGCCCGACTCCAGCTCAGGTGGCCCTAGCCTTCGAAGGGCTCGGCCTGGAGGAGGAGGACTGTATTCGACTCCGATCCAAGGGGCTCGACCTCAAAGAGGCTCATCCTGGTGGAGGGCATTGACGGCCTGACTCCAGCTCAAGTGGCTCTAGCCTTCAAAGTGCTCGGCCTGGAGTTGGAGGACAGGGCTCCAGCCTAGGCGTTCTGAGCTTGCGGGAGCTTTTCCTGTAAAACTGAAACACAGTTTTTTATTTTGTAAATGTAGCAGAGAAGGAGTTACCTGTTGAGCTCTAGTTATATGAATAAACAAAGATATATTTCTTCCTTGGGCAGGCCGGATTAGGTTCACCGACCACCATCTTGGGAGAGAGTGAGACTCCGCTCGTTGCACGGAAGCATAGAACCCGGTTGCATGGGGGAGCAAGGCTCCATTACATGGAAAGACGGTCCTCTGTTGCACGGGACCATGAGACTCCGTTGCATGGGAGAGAGCTTCATTGCATGGGAGCATAAGGCTCCTATTACATGGGAGGATAGGAGACTCCCATTACATGTTGCATGGAAGGAGAGGAGACTCCTGCTGCATGAGGAGGTGACTTCTTTGCATTGGAGGAAGTCCCGTTGCATGGGAAGAAACTTCGTTGCATGAGAGTAAGCTCTGTTGCATGGGAGCATACTCTGTCAGATGGGGGGAAGCTCCGTTGGATGGGAGCAAGCCCCGTCGCATGGGAGTAAGCTCCGTTGCATGGGAGCATACTCCGTTGGGTGGAAGAAATGAGGCTCCCGTCGCTACATGGGAGAGTTGGAACTCCGTCGCGAGGGAGGAAAGAGGCTCCCATTGCATGTGAGGAGGGGAGATCCTGCTGCATAGGAGCAAGCTCCATTGGATGGAAGAAATGAGGCTCCCATCGCTGCATGGGAGAGTTGGAACTCCGTTGCGAGGGAGGAAAGACGCTCCCATTGCATGTGAGGAGAGGAGACTCCTGCTGCATGGGAGCAGACTCCGTTAAATGGGTTTCTTTTTTCTTTACGATGGTCAGCCCCTCCCGCCTCTTCTTTTTCTTTTCTCTCTCTCTTTTTTTTTTTTTTAATGGGGCCCCTGGATGGTGGCACTACCGGGAGGTGGCTCCATCTTCAGCATGATGCTTGTTGCCCCGTCAAGGGTGGCGATGCACCTTCACAGCTTAAGGTTTTTTGGTCAAGACTGCTCCTTGGAGCCTCAAGAAAGAGAGAGAAGTTCTCGTGCCCCCATCCCCGTGCCCCCGGTCTACCCCCGGGGACTAAGGACAAAGGTGGAAATCGTCGTCCCACCTTGTTGAGGAGCATGGATTTGCCCCACTACCTGGCATGCCAAACTATTAAACTGTTGCTGCCTAGATCGCCGTGGACTGTAACTTCTTACATGGCCCAGGTGAGTGGACTCCCTGCCAGCGTCACCGAGCTCGTTGGTTGTAGACGATCAAGGGGAATATGCCCTCCATCACGAGGCTCGAAAGAGTCACCGTGCTCGGAGGGGTCGTTGTAGGGATGAAGGGGCTTGATACTATGCGGTGGTCCTCCTGTGGGCCTCTCCGGTGGGAGAGATCTTCTCTATATCATCCCTCCATCGGGCGGACCTGCAAAACAGGGAAGACCTGCACCGGGGATTCTGGCAAAGACACTCCGACGATCAAGTCAGCGGGACGATTGGGAGAAATAGATGACCTTTGAGGTGGAGAGCTTAGGGGACTTTCCGCTGCCAGAGGGTGATAGAAAATGGATGATAATGTAACAGTGAAGAGAGTGTGTTGTCTCTTACCTCCCCTTACCCCTTCATACCGGTCTTTATGTAGACGAATGGCTCCTGGGGGAGGCATGCCGGTCTTGATGTAGACTTGTCAAGCTAGGATAGCCTTTAAGGCCATGGTGGGCTAATGAACCTTTTTCTTCTGGGTGGTTTAGGAAGTTGGTGCAGGGGTACAGTGCCTTGGGCAGAGTGCTATTCACCAGTTAGTATAAATAGTGGCTTGAGAAACTTAAACGCAAATCTTCTTCGTAGGTGGCGTGTCGGCGGCGTGCCGTAGGATCCACGTGGGTGGGAATCCTTAGAAAGAGTGCCAGGCCCACGTGGACAAGATAGAACAGTGCGATGCTTTTATTGGCCGAGTTGGGTTGAAATGTCGAAGTGCCGAGCTGGCTAGGACGCTACTCCAGGTTGCCATGCAGGCACGCGGACTGAGAGAGGGATCGTAGAGGCTTCACATGCATGCTGGTCGAGGTAGAGCCTACAGAGGGTCCACGTGGTGCATGGTGCGGACCTAGGCATGGCTCCCAGCCACTACCGAGGTGCCGGGCTGTGGAGGGATGCGCTGGTCCGTGGAGGTGCGTTGTTCCCCAGCAAACAGACACTGGTGTGGGTGCATCGGAGCCGGAGCTAGACGGCGGAGCTCCCTAGCCGCCGGACCAAGGCGGGCACGCCGGAGGGACTTCGGGCAAAGCCGAGGTCAGGCGCGCCACGCGGGCATGCATGGCGGAGCCTTGCTGCCCTCGCACCGAGTGGAGACAGAGAAATCGGACTTGGAGGCGCCGGGCTCGAAGGCACAAGGCATGCCGCGCCGGGCTCGGAGGCGTTCGGCATGCCACGCCGGTCTCGAAGGCGCTGGGGGTGCTGCACCGGGCTCGGAGGTGTTCGGCGTGCCGCGCCGGTCTCGAAGGCTCTGGGGGTGCCGCACCGGGCTCGGAGGAGCTGGGCGTGCCGCGCCGAGCTCGGAGGCACATAGGCTTGGAGGTGCTAAGAGTGCCACACCGGGCTCGAAGGCACTTGGCATGCCGTGCTGGGCTCGGAGGCACTGGGGGTGCCATGCCAGGCTCGGAGGTGTCGAGTTGGACGCGGCCTCTTCCGGGCGATACTTGGGTGGTGCAGAGCTGTGTGGCGGGCGGAAGGGACCGAGCGGGAGATCCCATCATCGTTCCCCTCTCACCGTGGGCGCTTGCATGGCGCAAACCCATGAGTTTGGCTGGGGAGAGCGGAGCAGGAACCTTTTTGGACCGAAGCAGGCAAGAGATGAGCTTCTGCACCGCGGATGAACCGACCTGGGAGTGACCGTCTCAGGGGTGCCTGGGCATGGTCGTGCCGTGGTCGGTGCAGAACTGCACCGTCGGAGTCACCCTGCCCCCCAACACGCCGAGCTGGTCCGGCATGGGTCGAGGTGGGTGGACCAACTGCTAGAGTGCCATGGGTGACGTAGGAGCGGAGCGGATGTATGGGTGGACTGATGTGGGCCTGTGCCGCAGGCGTGACCCTGGCATGGGCTCGGTCCTGGGCATGAGTTGACCTGGGCACAATGATCGCCTGGCACGATAATGAGCTGACCTGGGCTGGGCGGAGCCCGAGAGCGCTGGCCGAGGTGCTGACCTGGCCTAGCTGAAGTGGGCTGGCCAAGCTGCTGACCTGGCCTAGCTGAAGTGGGCTGGCCGAGCTGTTGACCTGGTCAAGGTGCCAGCCCGACCGAGCCAGGCTCCAGGCACGGTCGAACTGGATTGGCTAAGGTGCCGACCTGGCCACCACAGGGGCTAATCTCTTTAATTGGACCCACCATTGTGTCAGGGCCAAATGGGCTGGTTACTACTGTAACAGTCAGGATTATCTAACTCTAGGTCTACCTCCTGTATCTCCTTATCTACATACTCATCTACTAAGCTCACATCAGCTTCATAAACTTCCACTACAATGGCAGCTTGGTGAACTGATGGGGTAGTACAGATGGGTCGATTAAGGGGAGGTGGACTAATTTCAAGGTTCTGACTTGGTGTACTGATCCTAGTGGGTTCGAGTCGATGGGTTAGGGGGCCAAGGGAAGTTGGTCTAAGTGAACCAGGGTTAGTGCGAATCTTATGGATTCTCTCTAGATTTTTGAATTGCTTATCTATTCAGTCATATTTATTATTCATCAAGGCAAATTGATCATTCATGAAACTCATAAAGGTTTCAAGGTTATGCAATGTAGACACATAAAACTCGACTTGGACTAGGGTTTCCTAGACCTAGAGATCAAGTAAAATGAGTTAGCTCAAATTACAGCCAATTCAGTAATTACCTTGTCCATTTGCCAAGTAAGAGGTGGGGTCATGGGAGGCTCCCTTTGCTCTCGCAGGATCCTAATTAAAAATCATAAAATCACTTAGGGCATTTGTCTCTGGACCTCTAGCCTTAGACACTAGATTCAAGTGATAATCAAAGGATTGGGTGCACTAGCTTTCACACAAAACTTGGAACCCAACCTATTGGTGTCCCTAGCTGACTAGAGAAAATTAAGTCTAATTAATTTTAATTAGATTAGGATCGATGCAAAGGTGGTGGTTGTGGGCCAAGGAAGTGATGCGGGACTACTATGCTAAGATGGATGAGATGCATGCAAGTGATTTTTCTTGCTGTTGTTTTAAGTTTTTAATAGGTTTACTGATTCTCAAAAGTCAAGTGAAGAATAGAACTAGTGATTCTGTAAGAGCAAGAGATTTCTAATATGCAAATATAGCCCCTAAATAAAGATAAAGAGAGGATCCTGGGATTGAGAAACCCCGATAGGACCTAGCTCTAGATCAATACCTACTTAGGAGACCAGGGAGTGCAAACCATTAAGACTCTGATGTGCCGATGCCAAGTTTGCTCTTCTCACAGATGCAACCTGGAAGATCAAGCCTTCGACCCTATGGATTCATTGGCTTTTCGTTCGATGGTCCCGAAGGCAAGGAAGACCGACTCCTCTTTCCGTGTCACCTGGAGGACCTGCGAGCAACCAAGTGAAGGGGTTAGAAATCAGCAAGAAGAAAGTATAAGAAAGTAAAAAGTGATGGAGAAAAAGAATTGAGGATGGAGGTCGAGAAGGGCTCTTCTCGTTAGGCATCCAGGTGGATCTTTCAAGGGGCATCCAAGCTTGAAGATGGATTGGTGGCTTGCGAAGGAAGAAGGTAACTAGGGCCTCTCAACCCTCGATGTTCCGAAGGACAAAGGCATTCTCTCACAGAGTTCCTAGTCTAAGAAGACTAGGGCTAAAGGAAGAAGAACTTCTCAAAAATTTTCATTCATCAAAAATTATTTTTACAAAAGGAGTAGGGCCCTTTATATAAGGGCCTGAGTCCCATTCAAAATTCAAATGAAAAATGAGGTTACACATCTTCGTCAAGGGGTGCCTAAAATATGATTTTTGAGCTCTTGAAATCCTCCTTTGGCTGGCCTTGATTTGGTGGAAAGCTTGATTCAGGGAGGGAAGAGAAGAGGTTGTCCCTATTCGAATTTTGAACTCCTTTCATGATCCTTTCGCCGACCATGAGCTTGATCTTGGTAGCTTGATTTGAGGAGTGTTGTGTGGACTTGGCATCGGGCGCATCTGAATCTTCAAGGTTTACACCCCCTAGTCTCCTAAGTTGGTATTGTCTTAGAGCTAAGTCCTATCGGGGTTTCTCAATCCCGGGATCCTTTTCTTATTAGTACTTAGGGGCTATGTCTGCAAGCCAGAGTCTCTTATCATTATGCAAATCCCTAAGTCTATTCTTACTTCGAATTCGGGAATTGGTCAATCCCCTCAAATATAAAAACAACAAAAGAAAATTTCTTGCATACATATCATCTCTCTTAGTAGTCCCGCATCATGTTTGGTATCAGAGCTTCATCTCCCATCATTTCTGGTATCAGAGCGTGGTTAGGACTTAGTTTCTTCTTAAGTACTCGTATCTGGTGCTTCACCATGGCCATCTGGTCATAGAAAAAAGTAGGGTTGTAAGACCCTCACATCCCATTCAAAGAGGATTTCCTATGACATATAGGGGTGCTGATGTGATTGACCCTTGAAGAAGAAAACAAGAAGATAAGTAATTTCAGCATCATTAAATTTCTGCATCTTGTCCAACCTATGGCCTGTTATTTTGATTGTTCCTATATGTAGGAGTCTTGGAATCTACTGATTCTTTCTTTGATGGATTCCACATAATTGATAGTATTTTTTTGAATTTTCTCAAATTTTATTTCAGTCTGTGATGCAGAACGAAAGCTCTGGTACCAAAATGATGCAGAACAAAAATGTGGAATGCGGAAGCAAATTAAAATTAATGTATTTTTTTTTATATATATATTTTCAGAAGTCGGCTTTGACTCAAAGAAAAGATAAACTAATGTTGAAAGAAACTAAGAAATGACAGAAATCATAATTAAAAGGAGTGGATTATCAGAGTAACTCAGAAGTAGGATCGCTGGGGATTGAGAAACCCCCAGACCTAGGGTTTACTCCTCTTTCAAGAAATAGACGAAGAGAGAAGAGAAGGTTTTATACCTGACTGTGATATCTCTCGTTGCTTCGATTGAAGGACTCTCTCAAGCAGATTGTAGGATCCTTGGAGATGGGGTATCTTCGCAATGGATCCTCGGATTGTAGTCCTATGGCAAGGTTGGCCTTCTTCTCAAACTCAGGATCTGGAAGAAGAAGAACAAAAGAAGAACCAGGAACTCAAAGAAAGACACTGACCTGAGGACTCAATGAAGATTGTTGGATGTAGAAGTTTCGGAGATCTTGATACTGATCTGACTCTTCTTTGAACTTGCTCTGTAGTTGAAACAATTGATCTGAACCAAGATGCTGGTGGTCTCTGAAGTAGTGGTAGCTAACTTGAAGATGGCTGGACTGGGGTCCTGGTGGTCGGCCAATCTTTGGAAGAAGGAACTTGGAGATGGTGTAGAGGCTAGGGTTTGGTGGTGGTGGAGTAGAGATAGGTGGACTAAGCTAGGGTTTTGGGGTTGGAGATCTCACACCTCCTCAAGGTTCCTGGGGAACCCGGATTTACTCCCTCACGGAGCTCAACACTCGAATACAAGTGCGGAAAAGAGAAACACAAAGTTGCTTACAAAGAAATTGATTTCATTCATCATTGTTTTTGAAAACTTACAAGAGGGGTCTATTTTATAGGCCTTTACAAGATATCAGGTTTTTACATCTTCCCATGTGGGACTAATAGGATGGATTCTCAAATTAGGCATGTAGAATCAAATCCTCCTCATAATGGCCGGCCAAAAGCTTCCTTAAATGTTGATTGGTGGCTCCAAATGGCAAAAAGATGGCGCCTCCTAGCCTTGCTCTTCAAGACAAGTATTTTCCTTCCATGCTTGGTTTTATTTGGAAGTATTTGGGCGCCTCCTAGTCTTGCTCCCCAAGTGTTGCTCCTTTCTTTTCATAGCTTGGCTCTTATAGAAATTATTTTGGGCGCCCCCTTGGATTGAGGATCCTAGATTGATCTCTCCTTAAGTGGCGCATGAAAGAAGGGACCTGCTTTCTTGTGGTGTGAGGACCAAGGTACACTGGGTAAGGGATGTGGCACCTCTTGGGCTCTGGCGTGTGGCTGGGAGTGTGGCACCCACTTGCTTGGGCCTTGACTTGCCTGGAAAAAAATGGCACCAACCTGGAGAAGACCTAGACCACTACTAGGACTTGTACTGAGTCAACATGACTCAACAAAATTTAAATTACAGGAAAATACAGACTTAAGATTAATAATGAGTTGACCAAGTCAACCCTTATTACAAATCCTAATCTTCGGGCAAGGTCATTCAGAGATCCAGATGGAACCCTGAAGTCTTCTTCTGATTCTAGTGCCCGCACCAATTCTCCCGGGATGGGAGGAACTCGACACTGTCGAGTAAGGCTCAAGTTGGCTCTGGTATCTCTCCAAGAGGTCTGGATCCAGCTCTTGTAATTCATCTCGGGAGATCCAAGAGTCATCAGAATCTGTCCTTCCTTGCCAGCGGACCAGGTATCTTTGGTATCCTCGATTACGAGTAGAGATAACCTGATCATCCAGGATCTTTTCAATCTGCTCTTTCCTCATAGGCCAGTTTGTTGGTGGACACACAGGATTGGGTTCACTCTCAAGAACAGGATTAGGCTCAAAAGGCTCACTGGGAATCATAGCTGGCTCTCTATACTCTACTAGGTCTGTAATGTTGAAAGTGGATCTAATGCCTAGTTCTGAAGGCAACTCGAGCACATAGGCATTGGATCCTACTCTCTTCACCACTCTAAATGGTCCAACTCCTCTAGCATGTAACTTTCTAACGGTTCCAGAGGAAACCGTTCAGGCCTTAACCTAATCATTACATAGTCTCCCTCAACAAAAGTTTTGACTCACCTTTGAGAATCAACCAACTTCTTATAAGTTTCATTACTTAAATTTATTTTGGCATGAATTTCTTTATGCAAGTCTTTTATATGCTATGCAAAAACTTCAGCAGACTCGGAGACTCGTGTGTGGACTGGTAAAGGAACTAGGTCAAGTGGTGTGTGAGGCTTGTACCCATGAACAATCTCAAAAGGGCTTTTACCTATAGACCTATTGACCGAGTCATTATATGCAAATTCAGCCCTAGGTAAAATACAAATCCCAATTCCTGGTATTCTCACTCAACCAAAATCTGAGTCAATGTCCTAAACTCGACTGACGACGCATTCCTAAAGAATGGACTTTATTCAAAGGAATCCTAGGTCTAAACCTAACAAACTACGGCTCTCTAGGTTTGACCTTGGATCGGAGGATGGCATGCAGAGCATGAAAACTTATCATGGGTGCCTAGTAGGTGCCATAAGGTCTTCCAGAAGTATGTGGCAAACCTAATAGGTTCTGACACGTGGTTCACTCTAAAGACTTCGACAAAGTATACTTGGATGGTGTAAGAAGCATTGGAAGTCCTAGAGAAAGGGAGGAAATATGAGGTGGAGTCTCGAATTACCTGCTGACTAAAGGTGGTGACCCGAAGGTTTGAATGGTGATCTATGAGTGTCAACTGGTCATCCTTACGAAAGGAAAAGTTTGCTACTCCCAGGAATGGATCAAGAGATGGTTCGGGGAGTAGCCTAGGACATGTGATTGCAACAGTTAAGGTTTGTTCTCTAAGAAAATAATGATCAACTTTCTCAAGAAATGAATTAGAGAATGATTCATGGAAGGGCCTATGGATGATGACCTCAAGACTTGAAATTTGACCTATGGATGCGGAAAGGTATACTCTATAGAAGGGTAGGTCAGTCATGCGAAGGAAGGGGTCTGGGGTCATAAGGAGGACTTCTACAGGATTGGGTGAATCAATCCGCTCAAGACAAGGATGTTCAACTGAGATTACGGGAGAGACCTTAGTGGCTGGGCATGGGACAAGGTCCAATTGTAAGAGGCTTGATTCAGTCATCCTAAGGAGAGGATCTACCATAGGGTGGGCAAACTTAAACAGTTCAGTGCAAAGATCTTCAATTGGTACTTGGGGAATGATTGTCATTAGAGGGTACGAACTGATAGCTCGGGCTAACACTATGAGTTCTTCTTGGGGGCATTTGACTAAAGGAACCTGGTTCTCATAAATCTCTTGAATTTCTGAACTAGGTCCTACCACTTAGTTGCTCTCCAAGGTCTCCTCAGGTACGGAACCAATAGTATCGATGTCACATTCTTCAAGTTCTTCCCCCTCATATTCATCAACTAGACTCAAGCTAGCATCATATACTTCCTCGACGCCATCTTCAATGGGTTTCGGGTCAGTGGTAATCGGGTCAACTGATTCTCGGCTTGTCATACCTAACCTTTCTTCCTCATTGGTAGGCTTGGGTTCTCCCTCATTAATGTCATCCTTAGGATTCTTACCACTTAGCTGTGCACAAGCCAGTCCTATGCATGGGCACTGACTAGATTTATGGCCTCTTTCTCCACAAAACCAACATTCTTGCGATATAGGAACCTGGGTCATAATCCTCATGAAAGTACTAGGGGCATTGGATAACCCAAAAGGCATAACAACCCATTCGTAGAGACCATCCTTAGTTTTGAAAGTAGTTTTCCACTCATCCCCTAGTCTAATCCTAACCTGATGATAGCCGCTCTTGAGATCAATTTTGGAAAAAATCATTGCACCGGCCATCATATCTAGCATGTCATCTAGTCTAGGGATGGGGAACCTATACTTGATTATGATTTTGTTGATGGCACGACTATCAACACACATCCTCCACGTGCCATCCTTCTTTGGGGTCAGTAGTGCAGGGACTACACAAGGGCTAAGACTCTCTCTAATGAACCCCTTCCTCAACAATTCTCCAACCTGCTTTTGCAGTTCCTTATGCTCAGATGGATTCATCCTATAATGGGGCAAGTTGGGTAAAGTAGCTCCTGGGATTAAATCTATGGAATGCTGGATATCCCTAAGAGGTGGAAGGTGGTCTGGCAGATCCTCGAGAAAAACATCCTCAAATTCTTCTAACAAAGGCCTAACTTCTTGAGGAGGCTCTGAGGGTGTAGGAGTCCTAAGTTCCTTATCAGTCAACATCCAAATGGGTGAACCACTATGAATTTCTTGTTCTAGATCTTTAGAACTAATTAGGTTCACTCCAGTCTTCATCTCTTTGACCTTATTGGGTCCTTTAGCTACCTTGTCCTTAGGAGGGACTGAATGGATTGTGATCTTTTTCCCATTAAAACTAAAGACACAGGTATTGGATTTTCCTATGAGGGTGGCATCATGATCATATAACCAAGGTCCCAAGAATTATACTGCTCACCCCCATGGGTAAGACATCACACCAAATCTTCTCTTGATAGGATTGCATCTATATTTAGACCTAACATCTAGACTGGATAGGTATAGAGGTAGAGTCTACCCAAGAAATCTTATAGGGGTTGGGGTAGGGGACTGGGGTTAAGCCTAACATTTTGATAGTGCTAGCAGAAATGGCATTCACATAGCTCCCACTATCTATGATGATCTTACATACCTTATCCCCAAATTTAAGGAAAGTATGTAGGATGTTAGTCCTATGCCAATCCTCCTGAACTCTACTCTGGGACAGGATGCATCTCACAACCCCTAACTGGTCAGACTCTGTGGGTTCCTCCTCTCCTTCATACTCATCAACCAAGTTCATTCCGGCCTAATAAACTTCTTCTTCAAATTCTTCATTGGGCCTGGAATTCTCTTCCTCTCCCTCTTCTATGTAAAGGGATCTACGTGGGTACTGGCTAGAAACATGACCTACCCTATGGCACTTAAAACAGGCTATGGCTATACACTGGCTAGAGATATGACCTGGTTTCTGACACTTAAAATAGGTGATACTAGAACTAGAGGTTCTCTGGGTGTCAGGTGCCTTACCTTTGTCCATGGGCCTAGGGGTGGGAATGCCCTGAATAGGTTTGCTAGGGGTAACTTGTCTAGGTCCATTTCTTGGGATTAGGGCACTAACCCTAGAAGGTATAGGTCCTCTCTGAAATTTCTCAGTGTTCAGTGCAATCTGATAGGCTTGGTCTAGGTCAGTAACCTCTCTCAGAAACAACTCCCTCTTAATGTCTTTCCTAAGTCCAGCCCTAAACCTAGACAAAGTGACCTCATGGGCTTCACTCACATCACATCTCATCAGGTACTCATCAAAGGTGGCTATGTAGTCTGAGACAGATCGGTTCCCTTGTTTCAAGGTTTGCCATTGGTCTAACAGATTCTGCTAGTATGAAATGGGTAGGTACTTATCTCTAAGCTTCTCTTTCATACCCTGCCAAGTGGTTATGGGCTCAACATTTCGTCTCCTAGTGGTTAGCTCAATGTTCCCCCAGTATAACCTAGCTTAACGCACTAACTTCATCTTGGCAAATTTGAACTTCCTTTCCTCAGACATGGTATACCACTCAAAGTACTGGTCCATCTCACCCTCCCAATCAGAATACACCTTAGGGTTTAAGCTACCATCAAAAGTGGGTGCATCTAATTTGATGTTCCGGATGAACCTATCATCTCTATCTTCAGGCTCTGGGTCAGGCCTCCTATGATTAGGTTCAGGAACTCTGTATAAAGGTCTTCTAGGCTCCTAGTGTGGATGAGGTTGAGGCACATTAAAATCTAGGTCAAGGGTCCAATTCTGATGTCTAGGTTCCTCAAGTACTTGGACTCGATTCCTAAGCTGGGTAAGATCCTCACGAACTTGATCCCTAAACTGGGCAACAGTAGCAGTCATATCCTGACTCAATTTGGTCATACTTTCGGTAAGAGTTCTAATCATGGCCTCTAAATCAGGTTGGATTTGACCAGGTTGGTAGGGTACTCCATTCCGGGTGGACATGATGATGCAAGAAAGCACACCCAAATGAGACTCGACTGAAATGAATACGGGCTAACTAGACCTAGAGCCCAAACTAGATGCCCAATCAGAGTGGCAAGCTAGCCTGTAGTAACTCGGGACTCAGCCAGGCAGGTGTAAGGGGAGTGTTAGGTCCCTAATTGCCAATCCTAGACACCAATCAGAGATTGGCCAGGTAGGCGGACCAGCACACAAGCCCTTCAGGATAGAATCCCTAAACTACCATTCTAGATACTGAGTACAAAGCATACACAGAGTAACTAGACAAACTGACTCAACACTAACCTAGACCCGACCAGTTGTGTCCCTAGCCCACTAGGGCAAATTAGGTCTAATTAATTTTAAGATTAAAGGCTTAGGTTCGAATGCACGGGAGGTGGTTTTGGGCTAAGGAGAGGGTCTTAATCCTCCCCTTATGTTGCAACTTCGGTGCCCTTAAGATAGATTTAATTTATGCACACTCAAATAAAAAAAAAAAAATAATAGCTTGCAGAAAATAAAAAGCAGAACAGCAGTAAAATTGATCTCAGAATATTTACAGAAATTAATAAATCCTAAAAATTTTACATAAATTACTTTCAATTATACTGGTTCCAGAAAAATAAGAATTACTTAATTTAGAATTTTTTTCAGGGAGAAACAATTTAGATAACAGGGTAGTTACTGGAAGAAAACAGAACATGTGTCCCGTTTACAATCCCTGCTTGGAAGTTATAACCCAGCGGCAACCCTACACGCCCTAGGAACCCCCATGGAATGGGAGGAGGAGGCTTGCCTCTCACTTGTTCCTAGGACCGAACGGCCAGGGGAGTTACTCTAGGCAGCAAAACTAAAAAGGAACGAAAATACAACAATCAAACAAGCAAGAACCCTAGACAGGGCTCTGATACCAAAAATGATGCAGAACGAAAGCTCTGGTACCAAAATGATGCATAACGAAAATATGGAAGGTGGAAGAAAATTAAAATTAATGTATTTTTTTTTATATATATTTTCAGAAGTCGGCTTTGACTCAAAGGAAAGATAAACTAATATTGAAAGAAACTAAGAAATGACAGAAAGCACAATTAAAATGAGTGGATTATCAAAGTAACTCAGAAGTAGGATCGCTGGGGATTGAAAAACCCCCAGACCTAGGGTTTACTCCTCTTTCAAGAAACAGACGAAGAGAGAAGAGAAGGTTTTATACCTGACTGTGATATCTCTCGTTGCTTCGATTGAAGGACTCTCTCGAGCAGATTGTAGGATCCTTGGAGACGGGGTATCTTCGCAATGGATCGTCGGATTGTAGTCCTATAGCAAGGTTGGCCTTCTTCTCGAACTCAGGATCTGGAAGAAGAAGAACAAAAGAAGAACCAGGAACTCAAAGAAAGCCACTGACCTGAGGACTCAATGAAGATTGTTGGATGTAGAAGTTCCGGAGATCTTGATACTGATCTGACTCTTCTTTGAACTTGCTCTGTAGTTGAAACAATTGATCTGAACCTGGATGCTGGTGGTCTCTGAAGTAGTGGTAGCTGACTTGAAGATGGCTGGACTGTGGTCCTGGTGGTTGGCCAATCTTTGGAAGAAGGACCTTGGAGATGGTGTAGAGGCTAGGGTTTGGTGGTGGTGGAGTAGAGATGGGTGGACTAATCTAGGGTTTTGGGGTTGGAGATCTCACACCTCCTCAAGGTTCCTGGGGAACCCGGATTTACTCCCTCACAGAGCTCAACACTCGAATACAAGTGCGGAAAAGAGAAACACAAAGTTGCTCACAAAGAAATTGATTTCATTCATCATTGTTTTTGAAAACTTACAAGAGGGGTCTATTTTATAGGCCTTTACAAGAAATCAGGTTTTTACATCTTCCCATATGGGACTAATAGGATGGATTCTCAAATTAGGCATGTAGAATCAAATCCTCCTCATAATGGCCGGCCAAAAGCTTCCTTAAATGTTGATTGGTGGCTCCAAATGGCAAGAAGATGGCGCCTCCTAGCCTTGCTCTTCAAGACAAGTATTTTCCTTCCATGCTTGGTTTTATTTGGAAGTATTTGGGCGCCTCCTAGTCTTGCTCCACAAGTGTTTCTCCTTTCTTTTCATAGCTTGGCTCTTATGGAAATTGTTTTGGGCGCCCCCTTGGATTGAGGATCCTAGATTGATCTCTCCTTAAGTGGCGCATGAAAGAAGGGACCTGCTTTCTTGTGGTGTGGGGACCAAGGAACACTGGGCAAGGGATGTGGCACCTCATGGGCTCTGGCGTGTGGCTGGGAGTGTGGCACCCACTTGATTGGGCCTTGACTTGGCTGGAAAAAAATGGGACCAACCTGGAGAAGACAAGACCACTACTAGGACTTGTACTGAGTCAACATGACTCAACAAAATTTAAATTGCAGGGAAATAGAGACTTAAGATTAAAAATGAGTTGACCAAGTCAGCCCTTATTACAAACCCTAATCTTCGGGCAAGGTCATTCAGAGATCCAGATGGAACCCTGAAGTCTTCTTCTGATTCTGGTGCCCGCACCAGTCTGTAGGTTTTCTACATTCCTGATTACTACATGAGAACAAATCTGCTCTGAAATTCCAGCAAATCCAATTTCATCACACTTTCATAGTTTAATTTTGTACTTAGGTTCATCTTATTTAATTTTCAACTCATATTTCTGCCTATACATATTAAAAAATGAAAAAACTTTAGTTCACTTTATTAGACATCATGTGTATGCCATCATATGCATAATTGACTTAACGACAATAAACATAAGATAAGGGAAGGAGGTCATTACCTTTTCTTAGCCCAAAAACAACCACCCTTGCATTTCTAACCTAAGCCTAACTTAAAACCAATTAGCAACCTAATAGCTTAGGAACATCTGTGGGAAAACTGGTGCATACAACCCTGTAATTTGTACTGGAAAGCTGATGTCTAAGGCTAGAGGTCTAGTGTCAAACGATCTAAGTGGTGTTGTGGTTCCTTAATTGGGTTCCTGTGAATAGCATGGGGGCTTCCCACACTCCCACCTCTTACCTAGCCAGTGAAAGGGCTGGTTGTTGTGCTATGCGTAGTCTAAGTTAATCCATTCTGTTTAAACTCATAGGTCTAGCATAACCGTAGTACCTTTGTTTGTGTTGATGTCAACTAGGTCCGAAGTCCAGTATCACCCAAATCACTCTCAGTCAGGTGAACCCATGGATAACCTCAAAAATCAAATTAGGATCCTCACTAAGCAAATTGTCAAGATGAACCAAAGATTTGATGGACTTGAAACAAGACTAGGAACTTTGGAGAGGACCCGAGAGACACACTGATGCGGGACTAATATGCATGCCATTTTTTTTGTATGTTTTACATGTTGAGTTAGGTGATTAATTCCCGAATTTGAGATCAAAATTATTTGTAGGGAATTTTGTATGAATTTTTGAAGATCAGCATGCAGATTAGGACCTAGAAAAGTAGCAAAGAAGGACCGCCGGGGCTAAGAAGCCTCGGTTAGGGCAAGTTCTCCTACAATAAAACTACTGGAGGTAGAGGGGTGTACCTGACAATGTCTGTGAAGATTGCAGCGAAGGGGTCTCTCGTTCCTCGATGGATGCGGCCTGAAAAATCGAGCCAAAGACCCGCGGATACCCGGCTTTCTGCTCGGTGATCCGATTGACACTTGGCTGGAGTCGTTAGATTCGTAGGAACTCAGGGACCTGCAAACGACCTGTCAGGGGTTAGAAAATTCACAAAGGAACAAGAAAACAAAGGAAAAACAACAAGGGAAGGCTTCTTTTGGAGTGGGCGTCCAGGGATCTGGAGGGTTTGTTGGCAGCAGGAAGATGATTGCAAACACCGGGAAGAAGAACTCTCACAAACCCCTTTATGCACACAGCAGGGTATCACACAACTCAATAGAAGAACTCAAGGTTTTAATTCATATCAAAAATTAGTTTTCATACAAGAGGCTAGGGTCCCTTAAATAGACCCTTAACCTTAGGCTCCAAGTATTGGTACATAAGTCTTTACATAAGAATCCTTTTCCCTCTCAAACCCTAGCTAGAAAATAAGGAAACATTAGATAAAAAAAATCCCTAAAAATTCTCTTGACTTGGCCAACACTCCAAGGATGCCTAGGGGGGCGTGTTGGGCTTCTAGGAGCAGCAAAAGGCTGGCCCAAAGGGGCTCGGGTGCATGGGTTTGGGCCTCTGGAAGCTGGGGTGGCCTAGTAGCCAGGTAGCAGGAATATTCGCTGGTATCTTGCTTCTTATGGGCTTGAGCTTGGCACCTGGGCTTGATTTCTTTGGGCTAGGATGCAGATGGACCTCTGGAATCATAGATGCCCTTATCTATGAATATACTTTGGCATCTGGAAGGGAATCTGGGTATCTGGAGGGCATTTGCAAGAAATCAGGGTTTTCTGAATTTTCCTCCTAGGGTCTTCAAATCTTCAAGTTGAGTTGGACATGGGCTATACTTCCATGTCTTCAATCTAGTTGGACTTGGTCCTCACTTGTATGATATAGTCTTGAGTCTTCAATATGCTTGGACAGGACTCAGAAAAATAAAATTAGCTCAACATGAGCTGACTAGCATTGGACTGAACTAGCTCAACATGAGCTGACAAGTACAGAACTGAAATAACAACTCAAAATACTCAAATAACAACTAAAATTGACTCAGATGAGCTAAGCCCTTATTACAGATGGACTCATAAATTATTGATCAATTTACAGAGGATTGAAAAGCCTTTATCTTATTCTGGTGCCTCTGGTGTCCCCACCAGGAATTGACTTAGGAAGTCAATTGGCATTTAATTAGGGTCATGGGATCCTAATTGGTTAGCTAGACTGCATACTAGAATATGTATGCTAACCTAACTCCTAACCTAATTGAGTTGGGTCTAAAAGGTTGTTAAATAGACTAACCAATTTTTGGGAGACCTAAATTGGGTTGAGTCCTAAGTGGAATGAATTTATCAGAATTTATCTAATATTTTTCTTGGCTTTTATGTGCCAAATACCAAGAGTCCCAAGGGCGTGGGACTCTTGGCACCTAAGTGATACCTCAGTAATCAAAAGGATGCAGAAAATCCAATAGACCTCCTACTTGAAAAAAATTTATATGGTCATAAAGTAGATATAATTTCCTTTCTTTTGACACCCATATTGTATATACTTTGACTAGGTCAAAGGTGACATATGGCATGGAAAAGGTTGACTGACAAATGAAAAGTCGTGACTCTTCATTGTTGGTGCATAGAAAGGGTGAATTCATTTTGCTTTTGACACCCGTTCCTTTTCCATACTCCAATCAGGGAACGATGGCTATCTACTACCTGATCCTCGAATCAACCAGTAGTTATGGCGAGCAATCAAATCAGAGATTTAGCAATCATTAGCCGCACCTCTCCCTAGAGGAAAATGACAATCCGGTGATACTCTTTCACTCTTCGAGGCAAAACACTACAAAAACTGAGAGTGGGGGGCAACTATTGGGATATGTCGGTTCAGGTATAAATCAACCACCAGTTCGATCGCTCGAGCACTCCCTCCCGAACCAGACACCTCGATCCAAAGTGCCTAGAAGAAGTCGAATGATAATAGGCAAGGTGACGATATGACCTTCGGATCTAGTCAAAGACATAACTCTCAGCCCCAGCCGAAGACATAACCCTCAGCCCCAATCGAAGACATGACCTTCGGTCTCGGCCGAAGACATGACCTTCGGTCTCGACCGAAGACATGATCTTTGGCCCCGGTCGAAGGCACAATCTTTGACCTCAGCCATAGGTACCGGTCCGAAGATGAAGACACCTCAAAACAAAGACATCTCTCTGACCAACCTCAAACCCCCACGAACATGGGCATTACAATCGGCTGCCTAACTATCACCTCCGAAGTATAACAACGTCGAAGCGGCCATGTGGCCATTAACTCCAACGGTAACGCCTCCAGCCTGACCGGAACCATTTAATAACCGCCCACGGTTACGATCAGAGAGGAATCAATTAGCCCCCTATCATAACTGTAGGAGAGAGGATGAAGCCATAGGCCCGGCCAGTCGATATAAATACTGGTAAGAGGGGACACTCGAGGTAGGCAAACGAAACCCTGAAAAAACTAGAGTTCCTTTCCTTGCCATCCCCTCCTCAGAATCTTTCCGATTCTTTTACTGGAACCCGCCTCTGACTTAGGCATTGAAGTGTCCCCCACCAGAGAACATTCAGCCAGGGATCTATTTTGCAGGTGAACCAGGGGAGCGAACCTGTGATCTAGCAGCTCCGCCCGGTCGGAAAGGGTATTCTATGCCAACACTAACAAACCCCCCGCACTTGAAATTAACGACATCCTCATCATGTCACCCGCCAAGTAGTATTGAATCTGATCTTAAAACTGCCACAATGCAACACCTCACTTCTATGTAGCATCCGCCTCACTCCCTCCTTTCCATCGCACAGGAAAATCTACACCATGATTTAGCCCACTTTCCCCTACAATGCAGTGAGCCAAAATCTTCTTGATCTCCTTATCAAACTCTTTCCTAACAATGAGAAGAGCCCTCCTCCCCGGCACCCTGCTAGATTCAGCACCTTCATAGTAGGGCATTCGAAAACTTACATGGAAAGTTGGGTAGATCTTCACAAAATAGGGATTCCCCTCATCTTCGATTGTGAGTCCCTTCAAATGAGGCATCAAGATCACCTAGGCCTTCACAAAGAATGCCATCCCCAGGATGAGATCAAAGTCATCCAAAAAAGGACCACCATGACATGGCATTGACCCTGCCACTTGCCCAGCTTCAAGGAGATTTCAGCAACCTCGCAAACTAGTGTCGCCGCGAGTTCACAGCCTTGATAGTGCTACTGCTTTCCAGCATGTTCAGTCCCAACCTGCTGGCTTTCCCTTCTTGCCACGAAGTTGTTTGTGGGCCCCATGTCCAGCATATCCTTCACCTCCTTCCCGTTGATCTACACCATGCAGTACAGCAGGTTCCCAAAATCTGCTATTCACTACTCAGAAATTGCATTGAGTAGCTGCAATGGGTTGACACGGGAGGGACCAACATCCTCCTTGATAGCCTCCTCGCTGATGATTGCAGTAACCTTCTCCTTCTTCGAGCACACCTTGGCCCCGGTGAGGGCTGCCGCAAATGCAACACCCCTGCTAGAATGGGGTCTTGCTTAGGCCTTGGTCCTCACCGTTGTCCTCCTTCTTGGTAAACTTCTTCTTCAGTTTGCCCTTCCACTTCTTCACTTCGACCAGCTTCTCCTTGTATGCCATCGTGGAAGGACTTGTCATCCAAAAATCCACCAAGCCCTCGGTCACCGCCATGGCCGAAGGAAGGTCCTTCATGCCTTGCCTCCACAGCTCAGCTTGTGCCCATTGTTGTAGCCCCGAATCCTCTCCTTGGTTTCAGTTAGTGTCATCTTGGCATAGAAATATGCAACTCCGGCCTTGAACAAGGCACTGATACCAAATTGTCACATGGTCTTCTCTAACCCAGAATTTTTCACGTGCCGGTGCTAGACAAGCCCTGTCTAGCCAGCCCTTTATTCCAGCACTTAGCCGTCCAAGTGCTTGAGATGCTGCTGTTGTTGGTGTTAGATTCTGTCCTCCCAGAACCTGTAGCCTGCTACCTGGTGTCTTGAGTCCCTTTGGAGATCTCTCGAGTCCCTTCCTAGAACCTCACTACTGTCCCCAAATCCTAGCACACAAACATCCCCAAGAGAACACTCAGATCTACAGGGAAAACACCCCAACCCCCTTGGATTATTCTTACCAAATGGGATACACAATCTTTGGTAGCCCTACAGCAATTCCACTATTGCTGCTACTACCCAGCAGTAGAAGGTCTCCCTCTTCCTCTCTCTGACACCCAACAGGGTCCCTAGCCCCACTTAGGCTCGCAGTTGACATGCCCAACTACTTAGCAGTTGCTGGAACTACCCAGCACTACTTCTAACTGCCACCCAACAATCATGTGAGGTTAACTACCCCTCACACATGCAGTGGACATGCCTCACTGCCTAGCCAACTGCCAGTAACAGCCCATCCCAATTCTACACCCAATTGGTTTTGATTCGGTCCAGTCTTGGCACACCTGGCATGACCTTCCGACTAGCTTGGATGTGCCCAGACTTTGGTTCACCCAATCCTTTCTACGCCCTTCTAGTTTGGCTACTGATGACCAGCAGCATGCACACCCCCGTGTGCCTGCTCGGCACTACGTGCACACCGGCGCGCCCATTTGGTTTGGCCACATCATGCCTTGGTAGCCTGTGCACTCCCGTGCGCCTTCTTGTCCCTGCGCACACACCCGTGTGCCTGCGCCTGCGGCCTTCTACCTCCACTGTGCACTGCGCACACTCGGCCCGACCTCTCCTGCAGTATGCGTGCTCGCCCGAGCGCTCTCGGATATAGCCTGCTGCTATGCTGCACGTAGGCCCCGTGCATGTCTCGATCCAACCTGCTACTGCTGTGCTGCGCACTCACCTCGTACATGCCTGAGTTTAGCCTGTTGTGTGCTGTGCGCTCCCCTCGCGTGCGCCCGAGTCTAGCCTACTGCTGCGCTGCATGCTCGACTCGCACGTGCCCGGATCTAGCATGCTCACCTTGTGCATGACCGAATCCAGCCTGTTGCTGTGCTGCACGCTCGCCTCACACATGCCTGGGTCCAGCTTGCTGCTGTGCTGCGCACTGACCCCGCGTGCTCTCGGCCTGTTACTACACTGGGTGCACACATCCCAGTGCCCAAAGGATGTGCACCCGCACATCCCATCTTGGCTTGGCACTGCCCAGCCAAACTGTCATGCCCAGCATTCACCAATGCCAAGTGTCGGGGTCCTAACACCTGAGATCCATCTCAGGTTCCAGCATAGACCTCTCTTTCTGGTTACAGCAACAGTAGGAACTCAGCACTCAGCAACAATAGGAATTAGCCCCCACTTAATTCCAGCCATTTCCCGTGGCCTGCTACCATAAAACTAGGCCATGATCCAGCAGTAACCATCCAGAAGAAACTGCCCAGCGGTTGTTGTACTGCCCAGCTACAGGTGCCTAGGGACTCGAATCTAGATGCCTAAAACCCATCAGAGACCCGAGTCCAAGTTGTTGTTCCTGGCTTGGTCTAGCTAGTCTGCTGGCCACCGAGTCCAGGCATGCTGCGCCCAGGTCTGCAGTGATGCATACATCAGACCCGCGCGCCCGCACCCGCTCGAGTCATTTGGTGGCCAGGAGGCTGGACGGTTGCTGGACAGTTACCAACAATTGGCTAAGCAGTGGGGCATGTCCACTGCATGAAATGGGGTGGTTACCCCATAGAATTGCTAGGTGGTAGTTGAGGGGAAGTGCTGGGTGGTTCCAACAATTGCTAGGCAGTTGGGCATGTCAACCACAGGGGCTAAGTGAGGCTGAGGACACTGCTGGGAGGTAGAGAAGGGAAGAGACCTTCTGCTGCTAGCCAAAGGTGCCAGCAACCTTGAATGGCTACAAGCATTTATGTGTAAAAAGTGTATCCTGGTTGAGAGTGAGTCAATCCAGGTTGGGGGTGTTTCCCTGTAAGGCCTGTGTGTGCCATTTCTGTGTTGAGTGTTTGGATTTGAGATAGTTATAGTAGGGACTAGGGACAACAGGGTGAGGGCTACGGGTTCTGGGAGAACAGAACCAAACACCACTAGCAGCAGGCAGCAAGCAAGCAGCAGGAAGCTGCATTCCATGCACTTAGGCAGCTGAGTGCAGGAGCAAAGGGCTGGCTAGGCAGGGCTTGCCTAGCTTCGGCACGCGAAAAATTTTGGGTTAGATTTTGCTGCACGACACCTACCATGGTGGTGATGAGTGATGGAGAATTAGGGTTCGATTCCGGAGAGGGAGCCTGAGAAATGGCTACCATATCCAAGGAAGGCAGTAGGCGCGCAAATTACTCAATCTTGATACGGGGAGGTAGTGACAATAAATAACAATACCAGGCTCCTCGAGTCTGATAATTAGAATGAGCACAATCTAAACCCTTAGTGAGGATCCATTGGAGGGCAAGTCTGGTGCCAGCAGCCATGGTAATTCTAGCTCCAATAGCGTATATTTAAGTTATTGCAGTTAAAAAGCTAGTAGTTGGACCTTGGGCTGGGCCAGTGGGTCTGCCCCACGGTGTGCACCAGCCTTCCCGTCCCTTCTGCCAGCGATGCACACTATCCTTAATTAGACAGGTCATGCCTCTGGCTCCGTTACTTTGAAGAAATTAGAGTGCTCAAAGCGAGCCCATGCTCTGGATACATTAGCATGGGATAATATCACAGGATTTCGGTCCTATTATATTGGCCTTCGGGATCGGAGTAATGATTAAGAGGGACAGTCGGGGGCATTCGTATTTCATAGTCAGAGGTGAAATTCTTGGATTTATGAAAGACGAACCACTGCAAAAGCATTTGCTAAGGATGTTTTCATTAATCAAGAATGAAAGTTGGGGGCTCGAAGATGATCAGATACCATCCTTGTCTCAACAATAAACAATGCAGACCAGGGATTGGTGGATGTTGCTTTCAGGACTCCACCGGCACCTTATGAGAAATCAAAGTTTTTGGGTTCTGGGGGGAGTATGGTCGCAAGGCTGAAACTTAAAAGAATTGACGGAAGGGCACCACCAGGAGTGGAGCCTGTAGCTTAATTTGACTCAACACAGGGAAACTTACCAGTAGAGCTATCAATATGGGCTAGCCCGGCCCAAACCCATATGGGCTTGCATTTTATGGGCCAGGCCGGGCTAGGCCCACTTGCACAAATGGGCTAAAAAAATCTAACCCAGCTCGGCCCTATATAGGCTTGTGCTAGGGCCATCGACAAGGGCCATGGGCTAGGGTTAGGGCCATAGGCTAGCATTAGAGCCATGTGCTAGGGCCGTGGGTATTGAAATCATATAAATATATAGCTGTGAGGCCCAACCCATCTGGATGTTCAATCCAGGCGGGTTTAGGCTGAAGTCGGCAATTGGGTTGCCGACTTCAGTTTGAAATTTCTTTAGGCACCGGACTTCGGAACAATCGGCGAAAGCTGCAGAAGCCGGTCGATCGGTGCAGGGGGGATAAGGGTTTTCTCTAGCTTTAAAGGCTCCTCGCATGCTTCTCCTCCAGCCGAACCCTCCACCTCCGATGGACGTCGAAGATCGATGTCGATCGTGCCGGGTGTTTCCCTCTTGTGCCACGGCTCTTTTCGATGGTCATTCCTCTCTCTGGTGCTACTAAAACTGCCGCCGACCTCACCGATAAGTGTCCTATCCCCTATCTTCATCTGTGCATGGGCATCTAAGGCGACAGACGGGAGCCGTCTCCTCTCGAGCACGGGCTTGGGTAGGGACAACCGGGCAGGGAGGAGGATACATTTTATTTTTTCTTTTTTTTTGGGATTTAGGTGGGTGTTCGGACGGCCGCCGGTGGTCACGCTGCCGTCCGCTCCTATCAACCGGGCCCCCTTCTCAGTAGCCGTCTCCCATGGCAGCCACCGGTAGCCATGGGTAGACCGGCTCGGTCAAGCCGAGAGAGGAGTAGCAGGGTTACTTTGGGTTTCCGACTAGTGGCCGGACGGCCGTCGGGGTCGCTGCCTGTCTCTCTCCTCCTTTCGATCTTCCGTTGGCTAAGGGGGTTGGCTTAGTAGGGGAGATGGCGGCGGGTGAGTGAAAGAAGGGAGGTAGAGTCAGTTAAAGGAGAGAACTGAGTTGACTCGGTTAGCAGGGGTGAGTCGACTCGATCAACAGAACTGAGTTGACTCGATCTATGGGATGTGTTGACTCAATTTTCTGGGATGGGTCTTTTTGGTGAAAGCAAATTTTGGAGAGAGAAAGGAAAAGTGGGGAAAAAGTGAAAATAGAACTGGGATTCGAGTGTGTTTCGGGGAATTTAGTTTTATTTTTAGTTTTTTTGAAATAGAAATTAATTGTATGTTTAAATTGTTGATCAGGATCATTGTTGACCTTAGAAGACCCGATTTAGTGTTGGACTGTACTAGTTGGCAGAGGCTCTTCGATAAGTTATCTTGATCTCTAATATGTATGCCAATATGTATATATTTATAACTTAGTAGATATATGTAATATATCTGCATTTGATTGCATTGGATTGCGTGCATCATGTTGGTGTGGGTGCTTTGTGTTGGTGTGAGTTTATTGTGTTGGTGTGGGTACATTGTGGAATTGCTTTGGATTGCGTGCATGGTGTTGATGTGAGTGCATTGTGATGGTGTGAGTGCTCTCTAGTCCGACTATGATCATACGAGGACCTAGTCTCCTTTTGGACCTCCAGCAGGGCTATGCTGGCACATGACCATTGAGCGGTATGTGACACAGGAGCTAGTTGCCTTATTTTAGCCATGCAGGCAGACACATGTAGAGGATGCATGTTTCTCGTGTGATACTTAGAGATAGTTTTCCTTTTGGGCCTCCAGCAGGGCTATTGCTGGCACATGACTGTTGAGCGGTATGTGACACAGGATCTAGTCTCTTTTGGGGCGAGCCACGAGCTGATCGTGGCCATAGTCAGATGGACTAGGAGAGTAGAGTAAATGGTTGGCCATCCATAGTCATGTCATGTCTATGTTGATTGCACTTAAGTGTACATATTTGCATTTGCATAGTGTTACTGGTATATTATTTTGAGATGGATACCTTGTTTGTATGATTTGTATATATTACTGGTTATGATTGACATATTTGTATATGTATATTAGAGGTGATGATAACTTACTGAGCCTGTTTAGCTCATTCCCTATTTTTCTATATATTTGTTGCAGATCCAGAAAATCAAGCGGGCTTTGGGACCAGTCAGAGAGAAGTAGGGTTTAGGTGTTAAATTCTAAGTTTATGTTTTATTGGTGTTTCATCTGTCTAGTTAACCTTTATGGAAAACTCTAGAAAAAATAAATAATTGATGACATTTGTTCTTTACCACTATTTGGTCATTGTATTGAAGGTTAGGCCTGGCATGATCTCTAGGGTGATACCTAGAGTTGTGCGGCCGGTCACGTAGCCGATCATAGTTCTGGATTCGGGGCATGACAATAGCCCTCATCTCAGCATGGAAGAAGCTCTGGTTCACCAATAGTAGCACGATGATGTCTATCGACGTCACGAAAGAGCTAGCATCACTGCTGGTGTCACCGACTATTCCTTCCTCCACTGGAATAGGAGAGCAGAGTAGTAGTAAAGCCCCGGTCAGCCGGTCCTGAACTCTCAATGAATTGAAAATTCGAAAGAAGTTTGAATTGCCGGAAGCCTGAAACTATCGAGTATCGTCGTATCGAAGTGGAAATGGGAATGAAAATAGCCGAGCACTGCGAATAGGGAAGGGAACTGGGAACGACACTGAAGATTGGGGAAAAAAATTAAAATATCTTTCCATTTTAAGTTTAAAGTTTTAAACTTTTAATTTAACATGTACCATGGTTTAGTCTGGTAAGTAGACCTGGTAACCCATAACCTGTTTTCCATTTTCTATTTTGAATCTTTTAATTTAAATATATTTTTTAAAAAAAAATTCTTGGCCCATGGGCTGACCCGGCCCTAACCCAATTGAGCCCATGGGCTACAAGGGCCAGGCCAAAAAGCCCACTTATATAAATGGGCCAAGTTTTTTTAGCCCGGCCCGGCCCATTTATAGGGCCATATGGGCTTGCCCATGGGCTTTGGCCCATTTTGACAGGTCTACTTACCAGGTCCAGACATAGCAAGGATTGATAGACTGAGAGCTCTTTCTTGACTCTATGGTGGTGGTGCAGCATGGCCATTCTTAGTTGGTGGAGCAATTTGTCTCGTTAATTCTAGCGGGGCACGGCGGCGTCGACCTCAACGGCCTTGTCCCCGCATGGTGGCGGCATCCGATGATGGCACCATCCACTCGAGTGCTGCTATGTAGGTCCCAGCTTGAGCACGGAGTGCCGGAGCTTTGGCCAGTGAGGTGGCAAAGGGGAGCTGGGGCGGCGACGGGGGCTGCAAGGTTGGTGGGTGCCTGCTCAGTGGCTCTAGCTACAAGGGTCGAATGCATACCCGAGTGGCGGTTGCGGAAAGGCACCGCGTGGCGGGTCGGAGTGTCGGGTCGCATGTGCCCAGATCGTCGGGACCGGAGATGGCACGCTCACCCTGGCCATTCCCCACCTTTGGTCAGATGCCCCCCCTAGAGTGTTGGGTTTGCTGCATTGGATGCAACCATGATGCTCCGGGTGGGTGCCCGTGTCGTGCACGTTGAGACACGAGTCCCGAGAGTGCACGATGCAACTTCAGTCCCTCCACGAGGGCCCTATGAGTGCCCATGCTACTGCGATCGTGCCATGGTCATAGAGACCTGAATCATGCACAGACGGGATGTGCATCCTGGCCCTCTGTAGGCATGGGCATGGCAGTGCCGGACGCGGGGCATGGTGGGTGGCACGGCCGGATGCTGGGCATGCCTGGGCACGGGCATGTCATGGTAGGATGCGGGATGCATGCGAGCGCGATGGTCATGGCACTACCGGGTGAAAGGCAACGGGTGTGCGTGGGTCGTGGCACGGGCGTGCGCGGGCCATGGCATCGCTTGATGCAAGGCCCCAGACATGCGCAAGGGCACGTGGGAGTGCGTTCGGGGGTCGTGGCAATGGCGTGCGCGAGTCATGGCACCATCGGGTGCAAGGCTACGGGGGTGCACAAGTGCACGGCAGGCACTCGTGCATGGGTCTTCGCATGGGCGTGCGCCATGGTTCGCCGGGTGCAATGCCCCGGACGCGTGCAAGGGCATGGCGGGAGCGCTTGCGTGGGTCAAGGCACGGGCATGAGCGGGTCATGTTAACGCCGGGTGCAAGGCACCGAGCATGCGCGCACGGGTAATGGCCCGGGCGTGCACACGTGGGTCATGGCATCGTGGGCGCAAGGAATCGGGTGCACGCACGCGGGTCAAGGCACCATCAGGTGAAAGCAATCGGGCGTGCACTTGCGCATCATGGCATGGGATGTGCGCAAGGATCATGGCACCGCTGGGTGCAAGGCACCGGGTGCACGGGCGTGGGTCATAGCCCAGGCATGCACGGGTCATGGCCCGTAGGGCGCAAGGCCCTAGAGGTGCAAGGGCACGGCAGGCACTAGCATGTGCGAGTAATGGCACGGGCGTGCACTGGTCACGGCACTGCTGGGTGCAAGGCACCGAGCAGGTGCGTGCACAGGTCGTGGCATGGGAGTGCACGGGTCACGACATTACCGGGTACAAGGCAATGGGTGCGCAGGCATGCGGGTCACGGCACGGGCATGTACGGGTCATGGCACCACCAGGTGCAAGGCCCCGGACGTGTGCAAGGGCATGGCTAGCATGAGCGCGTGCGGGTCACAACACGGGCATGCACGGGTCATGGCACCACCGAGTGCAGGGCATCGGGCACGAGCATGTGCACAATGGCACGGTGGGCACGTGCGCGAGCCGGTCATGGCATCGCCGGCCGCAGTGTCATGGGGTTAGTCTTTGCTTGGGCCAAAACCCGTGCGGCACTCCAAAATGCCCTACAAAATGGAACTAGCCAATGCGTGCCATCAACAGAAATGCGATGCTGCAAGCAAGGCAAACACGCAAGAGACAAAGGAAAATGGCAAGGAAACACACTCAAATGCGCAAAGCCAAAACCGGTGTTTTCATTAATGTAAATGGAGAGATTACAAGAAAAATGCAACTACCACTAGACCTATCCTAAGGGCTCAGAAGATAGAGGAGGCAACGATGATCCATAAGAATCCACCAAGAAATCAGCCCATAATTATTCTCGCTCACCCTCCAGATACTATACATGCGGAGCATCCCGCCAAATCCAACCCTGGGGGTTCCAAGGTATCGAGAAGACTTGCATTCTTCTGGTTCATCGTAAGAAGTCCTGACACAAGGAAAAACCCTCAAAACTAGACAAAAAAAGGAAAAAATGCCCTAGCGGCAATTGCTCAAGACATGTTACTACAAGATATGTACAAGACCATGTCAGAGGCCATGGCAAAGTAAAGTGCTTTGCAAATGGCCCTGACAGACTCCCTCACTTGATCAGGTCAATGTCCTCATTGACATGCTTCGTTTGTATGCTTCGACCCGATCCTATTCATGCCGCAACGAGTCCTCTGGCTCCTAGCTTGCTTCTGACTTAGGAAGTCCTTTCCACTGCACCAAGTACTCGATCACCTATGCGCCATTGGATAACACATGGACTCTATCTGTCAAAATGTTGTCAACCCGTCGCTCTAAGGAGGCAGTTGTAAGGGTTGGATGGTTTGACATGTTCCTCATGGGATCCTCTAGATCGGCATGATATTATGGTTTGATGCAACTTCCATGAAGTACTGGATGTATCTTGAGCCATACAGGAAGTTGCACCTAGTAGGAGACATTTCCTACCCTTTCAATGATCGGAAGGGACCCTCATACTTGCAAACTATTCCTTTATGCACCCTGCAAAAGAACCAGAGTTGGGCTGGTTGGAGCTTAACCAGTACCATGTCACCTCTCTTGAAGTCTAGGTCTCCTTCTTTTATCAGCCCACTTCTTCATCTTCTTGGAAGCCTTCTCCAGGTATGCCAGTGCAATCTCAGCATTGTGGTGCCACTCCTTGGCTAGATGATAAGCTAACGGGCTATTTCCAATATACCCCTCAACCATAGTGTGCGGAGTGGAGGGTTGCTATCCAGTGATGATTTCAAAGGGGCTCTTGCCTGATGCAGAGCTCTGCTGCAAGTTGTAGGAGAACTAGGCTATGTCCATCAACTTCACCCAATCCCTTTGGTTGGCACTTACAAAGTGCCTCAGATACTGCTCCGAAGAGCATTTATTCTTTCTGTCTAGCCATCAGTTTAAGGATGAAGACTAGTAGAGAAGTACAACTTGGACCCTAATAGCTTGAAAAGCCCAGTCCAAAGTCTTCCTAAGAACCTGGAATCTCTATCACTAACAATGTTATGAGGGATACCCCAATACTTCACCACATGCTTCAAGAAGAGTCGAGCTGCATCCTCCGCGGAACAATGCAAGGGTGCTGGGATGAAGACACTATACTTTGAGAATCGATGCACCACCACTAGGATAGACCCATACACCCCCACCTTTGGCAAGCTCAAGATGAAGTCCATCGAGACGCTCTCCCATGGCCGCTCCGGTAGAGGCAAAGTTTCAAGGAGCCCATCAGGCTTGCTTTGCTCCACCTTGTCCTGTTGGCAAATGAGGCACGTCCGGACATAATCTTCCACATCATCTCCCATCTTTGGCCAGTAGTACACCCTCTCCAAGAGGGCAAGAGTTCGGTGCATTCCTGGGTGACCAGCCCAAAGAGTGTCATGACATTCTTGTAATAGTTCTCTTCTAAGGTTTTCCACCCGAGGCACATACACCCGACACCCTTTTGTCATAATGAACCCATCTTTGGATCAGAATCGCCGTGCCTTCCCTTCATCAATGAGCTGCTTCAAAGTGATAGTTGTGGAATCCTTCAATAGTCCATCTCGAATTTTTGGTAGCAAAGTTGCTTGCACTTGGCTGACTCGGCCTTGCTCCATCACCTTTAGAACGGTAAGCTCCACCTTTCGACTTAGTGCATCGGCCACCTGGTACATATGCCCTAGTTTATATTCCAAGGTCATGTCAAACTATGCTAAGAAGTCTTGCCAGCAGGCCTGTTTTGGAGATAGCTTCTTTTGTGTTTGGAAGTAGCTAAGTGCCATATTATCAGTCTGCACCACGAATCATGACCCAAGGAGATAGTGCCTCCACACCCTTAGATAGTGAACCACTGCTGCATCTCCTTCTCATGAACAATATATTGTCTCTCTGTGTCATTCAGCTTTCGACTTTCAAATGCCATTGAATGACCCTCCTGAACAAGGACTCCTCCAATAGCAAAGTCTGAGGCATCTGTATGGACTTCTAAGGATAAGTTATGATCTAGAAGTCGTAGCACAGGCTCCTCCATTACAACATCTTTCAAATCCTTGAAAGCTTCTTGGCACTTCAAAGACTAATCCCATAATTGATCCTTCTTCAACAATTCTGTTAGTGGCACAGCTCGATGAGAGTAGCCTATGATGAACCATCTGTAGTAGTTAACAAGCCCCAGGAAAGATCGCAGCTTTGTCACTTTAGTAGAGGCCTGCCACTTTTGTATAGCCTGGACCTTCTCCTGGTCCATACGGATCATGCCACCACCAACACGATGTCCTAAGAACAAAATCTCTTCTTGGGCAAAGTAGCACTTCTCCATCTTTAAATAGAGGGAGTTCTCCCGCAGAACTTGAAGGATGATCTGCAAGTGCTTCTCATGGCCCTCCAATGTCTGACTATACACACCAATATCATCAAGGTACACCACCATGAATTTGTCAACATAGTCATGGAACAGCTACTTCATTAGTGTGCAAAAGGTAGTTGGGGCATTAGTCAATCCGAAGGGCATCACCAAGAATTCAAATGCCTCGTATCTTGTCACACATGTAATCTTGACTTCATCTCCCTCTACGATCCAGACATGCCAATACCCAGATCTTAAATCCAACTTGTAAAAATATCGGGCTCCACCCAGCTGATCAAACAAGTCTGCAATTAAAGGAATTGGATACTTGTTCTTCACAGTCACCTTGTTCAGGGCTCGATATTCCACACACAGTCAAAGACTCCCATGATGCAGAACGAAAGCTTTGATACCAAAAATGATGCAGAACGGAAAAAAACAAAGAAGCGTATGCGGAAGTAAAATTAAGATTAATTTTTTTTTTTTTTATATATATATATTTCAGAAATTGGCTTCGACTCAAAGTAAAGCTAAACTACGTTGAAGGAAACTAGGTAAGGATTGAAAGCACAGTTTAGAAGAAACTAAAGTATCAGAGTAGTTCAGAAGTAACGGATCGCTGGGGGTTGAGAAACTCCCAGACCTAGGGTTTCGCTCTGAACTTTCAACAGAACAGAAATAGAGAGGAGAGACGGTTTACTAACCAGACAGTGATCTTCTCAGGATTCTGGTGGAAGAACTCTCTCGAGCAGATTGTGGGATCCTCGGAGTCGGCTATCTTCGCAATGGATCCTCCAATACTGGTCTCGTGGTTTGGTCGGCTTCTCCTGGACTCAAGATCTGGGAAAGAAGAGGAACAAAAGATGGAATTCAGAAACTCAAGAAAAGGTTTTACCATGTTGAAAAACTTGAAAGCTGAAGTTGCTGGAATCGAATTCTCCTGGCGGCCGATCTGACTTCCCCTTAGAATTGTTGTAGATCTGCAGTGTCTGGACTGGGGCTGGATGCTGGTGGTCGGCCTGGACTTGGAGATGGTGGCCGTGAGAAGGAAAATAGACTAGGGCTTGGTGGAAAGAGAAGGGTGATGGCGGCTAGGGTTTGGGAATTGAGTGGCTAACCTAGGGTTTAGGGTTTTGGAGATCTCTCACCTCCTCAAGGTTCCAGGGGAACCCGGATTTACTCCCTCACGGAGCTCAACACCTGGAAGCAAGTGCGGACAAGAGAAAACACAAGTTTGCTCAAGAAAAAATTTCTTTCATTCATCTGATTTTTTTTTCAAGAGTTACATAGAGTTGAATATATAGACATAACAAAGAAATAAAATTTCATACACTTCCCATGTGGGACTAATAGGACTAACCCACACTTTAGGCATCAAATTCTCTTCCCAAGACTCCTTCCATGAGTGGGCAGCCCAAAAACTCCAAGAAAACTTGAAAATCAGCTCCAAATGGCAGGTTATGGGGGTGTCTCCTATTATCTCTCCATGAATCAAGGATTTTCCCTTCATGGTTTGGCTCTTTTGGACACCTCCTAGTCTTGCTCCACAAGTTTAGGCTTCTTCCTTTCATGGCTTTGGCACTTTAGGAAACTTTTGGGTGCCTCCTTGATTTTCTCCCCAAGACATGCTCTCTTCCCTTTTATAACTTGGGTTTTTATGGAACATTGTGGGGCACCTCCTTGATCCTCTCTTCAAGAAAAATTCTTGCCATCCTGGCTTGGGTTTATCTGGAAAGAAGTTGGCTCCTCCTTGGATTGAGGTATCTTGATGGATTTCTCCCCCAAGTGGCGCATGAAAGAAGGGACCTGCTTTCTTGTGGTGTGGGGACCAAGGCACACTGGATGGAGATGTGGCGCCTCCTGGACTCTGGCGTGTGGCTGGGAGTGTGGCGCCCACTTGCTTGGTCCTGGGAGAAAATGTGGCACCTTGGAGAAGACCTAGACCACTACTAAGACCTGTAATGAGTCAACATGACTCAACAAAATTTAAATTACAGGGAAATACAGACTCAAACTAAAATTGAGTTGACCAAGTCAACCCTTATTACAAAACCAGAAAACCCTAATTCTTCGGGCAATGTCAATCAGAGATCCAGATGGAGCCCTAAAGTCTTCTTCTGAGTCTGGTGCCCGCACCAATTCTCCCGGGGTGGGAGGAACTCGACCCTGTCGAGTATGGATCAAGCTGGCTCTGGTATCTCTCCAAGAGGTCTGGGTCCAATTCTTGTAATTCTTCTCGGGAGATCCAAGAGTTATCAGAATCTGGCCTTCCTTGCCAGCGGACCAGGTATCTTTGGTATCCTCGATTACGAGTAGAGATAACCTGATCATCCAGAATCTTTTCAATCTGCTCTTTCCTCACAGGCCAGTTTGTTGGTGGACACGCAGGGTTGGGTTCACTCTCAAGAGTAGGATTAGGCTCAAAAGGCTCACTGGGAATCACAGCTGGCTCTCTATACTCTACTAGGTCTGTAATGTTGAAAGTGGAGCTAATGCCTAGTTCTGGAGGCAACTCGAGCACATAAGCATTGTATCCTACTCTCTTCACCACTCTAAATGGACCAGCTCCTCTAGCATATAACTTTCTAATGGTTCCAGGAGGGAACCGTTCAGGCCTTAACCTAATCATTACACAGTCTCCCTCAACAAAAGTTTTGACTCGCCTTTGAGAATCAGCCAACTTCTTATAAGTTTCATTACTTAAAATTATTTTGGCATGAATTCCTTTATGCAAGTCCTTTACATGCTATGCAAGTGAATCAAGAGACTTGTGTGTGTGGGCTAATAGTGAAATCAGATCAAGTGGTGTGTGAGGCTTGTATCCATGAACAATTTCAAAGGGACTCTAGCCTATAGACCTATTGATCGAAACATTGAATGCAATTTCAGCCCTGAACAAAATACAAATCCCAATTCCTGGTGCTCTCAATCAAACCAAAATCTGAGTCAATGTCCTAAACTCGACTGACGATGCATTCCTAAAGAATGGACTTTATTCAAAAGAACCCTAGGTCTAAACCTAACAAACTACGACTCTCTAGGTTTGACCTTGGGTCGGAGGATGGCATGCAGAGCATGAAAACTTATCATGGGTGCCTAGTAGGTGCCATAAGGTCTTCCAAAAGTAGGTGGCAAACCTAATAGGTTCTGACACGTGGTTCACTCTAAAGACTTCGACAAAGTATACTTGGATGGTGTAGGAAGCATTGGAAGTCCTAGAGAAAGGGAGGAGATATGAGGTGGGGTCTCGAATTACCTGTTGACTAAAGGTGGTGACCTGAAGGTTTGAATGGTGATCTATGAGTGTCAACTGGTCATCCTTACGAAAGTAAAAATTTGCTACTCCCAGGAATGGATCAAGAGATGGTTCGGGAAGTAGCCTAGGACATGTGATTGCAATATTTAAGGTTTGTTCTCTAAGCAAATAATGATCCACTTTCTCAAGAACTGGATTAGAGAATGATTCATGGAAGGGCCTATGGATGATGACCTCAAGACTTGAAATTTGACCTATGGGTGTGGAAAGGTATACTCTATAGAAGGGTAGGTCAGTCATGCAAAAAAAGGGGTCTGGGGCCATAAGGAGGACTTCTACAGGACTGGGTGAACCAATCTGCTCAAGACAAGGATGTTCAACTGAGATTACGGGAGAGACCTTAGTGGCTGGGCATGGGACAAGGTCCAATTGTAAGAGGCTTGATTCAGTCATCCTAAGGAGTGGTAACTGATTCAACTTATCAAATCTGGATCCAAGTTGGACCGGGTTGACGATCTTGGCGGCAACACACGGTTATCGACGAGTCAAGCTAGAGTCCTAGAAGCTTGCTGGAGTCTATCGAGCCTGACTCGACGGAGTCGAGTTCTCCCTACCCCAAGAGAATGATGGGGACATCCCAGCACAAATCTTGATGGAGACATCTCAGCACAGATCCTGTTGCCAGCCCAGATCCTGATGAGGACATCCCAACCCAGATCGTGTTGCCAGCCCAAATCTTGATGCAAATAATTTTTGGGTGTTTGAAGAATGGGATATTATCAAAGTTTTTAGGATCAGAATTTTTTAGGATTAGTTTGTTTCTAGAATAAGTTTGTTTTAGGATTTATTTTATCGTTGTTTTAGGATCGAAGTTTTAGGATAGTTTGTTTTACTTGTTTGGGATTTGTTTTATCGAGATCTTAGTGGTTTTGATTGTTTGGTTATTTAAAGTTTGTTAGAGTCCTCTAGGGAGTTTATTTAAGATGTTTTTGTCATTTGAATAAAATTATTGAAGAAAAAAAAGAAAAGAAAAGTGAAAAAAAATATTTAAAAAAGGGATTTATTTGAATAATTTTGGAATTGTTTGACCTAGCCTAGTGGTCGTTTCTTAACGACCGACGATCCGACCTCCTAGAACTAAAATTTGTCAGGGCTGTCCTGCATCACGTATACTTGTTGTGCACTTTGCCATAGGTTATTAAGCAACCTAATTAAGCTGAACTCCATCTTTTTTTAAATTTGCATGATGTATTGCATTGATAGATTTTAATCATTTATCGTGATAATAATCATTCATTGGGTTCAACTTTGAATATCTTTTGTTACCGTTGTTTTGCTCTCAAACCCCCGCAGCCACAACCGACAAAGCGCGATCGGATGGCCACGGTTTGATCTAGCATTGAGCCAGTGTTTTGCACAGATTGTGGCTCAATTTGAGCCATTAATTTTTTATTTGATAGCCTGGGATATTTTTGAAAGGTATTGGACTTGTTTTAAGTCTCTTTTGACTCAGTTTCTGATGGTTTTTAAAAACCATAGAGACGCCCTACGACACGAAATGCCGAAATATTTTTTTGAGATGCAACAAAGAGCTGCAGAAGGTCCAGAAAAATATTGAAGATGATCCAGAGAGCAAATAAAATAACAGAGAATCCACGACAAGATTTAGCAAGGTTAGAGGCTTGGTATTCTGTGATCTCTCATATTTTCTTCTTTCCTTTCGATTTGTTTGCCTCTTTGTGATTAATCTGTAATTGTTATTGGGATATCTGTATTTCTTTTGTGCCCAATTTTGGGGGCAGATTATAGTGGATTGCTCCTTTCTCTGTGTGGATATAGGCAAATTCGCCGAACCACGTTAAATCTTGTCTTTCCTTCTGATTTGAGATATGCCTGTATGATTGATAAATTGCTAAAGCAAGTAAACAGGAATTAATTGGAAGCCTAAATCGGTTCAATCCGCTGCACGCATCTTAACAATTGGTATCAGAGCACTGGGATGGCATCTGACGGGCAACCAAGTTCTTCTATGGCTCTTGAGATAATTATTTTTCATTCTACTACCTCTAGGCATGAGGTGGTGATATTTGATGGCACAGGTGATTTTGCACTATGGAAGGTAAGAATGAAATATCTACTGGTCAATGAGGGCGTCTCAATAGCCCTCAAAGGTATGGATGCAATTCTAGGTGATATAGAGGCTGCAAAAGAGGAGATGAATGGAGAGCACTTGGGACTCTGTTTTTGGAACTGAGTGATAAAGTTCTCCACAATGTGGTAGATCTTGTTACAACTTAAAATGTATGGAAAAAATTAGACACTTTTGTTGGCTGGGCCAGTTCGCACCCTCGTGGTTCGTCCGGATGTAAGGTCTGGGCCCACGGGGATGTGGGTGCCACTGGTAAGGCGAGTCTGGTGCCACGTCAACGACCCTTGGTTGGTGCTGCTATGCTCGTCTTCAGTGAGCCGACTCGAGGTTTAGTACCCTGGGTAGCTCTTGCGGGGGTCGACGGAGGGGTCGACTCGAGTGCCCTGGGGTTGCTGCGCTACCTGTTTAAGAGAGATAAACCTACCTCTTATAACAGGGACATTCCTTTTGTAAGAATGGTTAGGGACATCAATCCAACAACTGGTATTAGAGCCGAGGTCTCGAGTTCGAGTCTCCACAGGGAGAAACACTCGATCGTTTCGCTGGAGGGGGATTATTGGCTGGGCCAGCTCACACCCTCGTGGTTCATCTGGATGTAGGGTCTGGGTCCACAGGGATGTGGGTGCCACCGGTAAGGTGGGTCTGGTGCCACGTCAACATCCCTTGGTTGGTGCTGCGGTGCTCATCTCCAGCGAGCTGACTCGAGGTTTAGTACCCTAGGTAGCTCTTGCGGAGGTCGATGAAGGGGTTGACTTGAGTGCCCCAGGATTGCTGCACTACCTGTTTAAGAGAGATAAACCTGCCTCTTATAACAGGGATGTTCCTTTTATAAGAATGGTTAGGGGCATCAATCCAACAACTTTGTATATGCCAAAATCTCTTACAAATAGGCTGTATTTGAGGGGCAAGCTACACACATTTCGTATGACAGAAGGGACCTCACTCATGGATCACTTGGATGATTATAATAAGCTCCTGCTCAATTTGACGAATATTGGTGTTAATGTTGATGAGGAAGACAAGGCTTTGATCCTGATTTATTCTTTGCCTAAGTCCTATGAAAATATTACTACTACCATGCTCTATGGAAGAGAGACTATAAGTCTCGATGAGGTTGAAGCCGCTTTGTTATCCAATGAGCTCAGGTTGAAAGTATAGTTGAAGCATCAGGCTCCAAATCCGGCACAAGGATTTACTGTCAAAGGTAGAGATGAGCAAAGAATAGGTGGACAAGGTAGAGATAAGTCCAAGACAAGATCAAAGTCTAGGTCTAAAAGACCCAGAGTTTGCCATTACTGCAAGAAGCCAGGTCACTGGAAAAATGAGTGTAGACTTCTATAGTCCAAGAAAGAGAAGGAACAGAAAGCAAAATGAACAATCTCAGATTTGGCATCAATTGCAGTTACTTCAGCAGATCACAGCAGTGTTGCAGATATGTAGTATTTACAGCTGCATGCAGTGTCAGTCAGGCTGATACCTGGATCGTGGACTCTGGAGCATCTTTCCACATAACACCCAATAAAGAATGGTTCACTTCTTTTAGATCTTGTGATGGAGGCTCTATCTTCTTGGGGATGACGCCATCTATAAAGTGGAAGGAATTGGTACAGTTCAGATCAAATCTCATGCAAATACTGTGATGACTTTGGATGATGTCAGATATGTTTCCAAATTGAAAAGAAATCTTCTTTTGTTAAATGCTCTTGATATTGCAGGTTTTGAGGCAGATGGGATAGAGGATCTATTACAATTAGTAAAGGTGCATTGACTTTATTAAGAGGTAAATTGAGTGGCACTCTTTATTATTTGGATGGCACTACAGTGGTTGGTGAGGCTTCTTTAGCATATTCCTCTATTATTCAATTGACACAATTATGGCATCAAAGATTAGGCCACATGTCAGATAAAGGTTTACAGAAGCTGAGCAGACGTGGTCTGCTAGGAGGTCAGAAAGTTGGTGCACTTGAATTCTGTGAGAATTTCATATTTGGAAAACAACACAGTCAGCTTTACTTCAAGTGTGCACAGGACAGTAGGTATATTGGATTACATTCATTTCGACCTATGGGGACCTGTCCCAGTTACATCCAAGGGTGGATCTAGATATTTGCTCACTTTGATTGATGACTACTCCTGCAAAGTCTGGATTTATACTATCAAAAATAAAAGTGATGTGTTTCACACTTTTAAAGGGTGGAAGGCTATGGTTGAGAGGCAAACTAAGAGGAAGGTGAAAACCTTCCAGACTAACAATGGATTAGAATTTTGTTCTACAGAGTTTAATAACTTTTGCAAGTCAGAGGGCATTGTCAGGCATAGGACCACTGTGTATACTCCTCAGCAAAATGGTGTGGCGGAATGCATGAATCACACACTACTGGAAAGAGTCAGATCTATGCTATCAAGTTTTGGATTGAGTATAGATTTCTGGGCAGAGGCTGCACATACATCCTGCTTTATTATAAATCGATCTCCAGCATCTGCATTGAATATGAAGACTCCGGAAGAGATGTGGATAGGTAGACCTGCAGACTATTCAGTTTTTAGAGTTTTGGGTGTTAAGCATATACATATGTCAAAGATGGAAAGCTTAATCCCAGGACTAAGAAATGCATATTTCTTGGATATGCATATGGGGTGAAGGGCTACAGATTATGGTGCATAGAGCCCGGATCCCAGGTTTTTCTAGTCAGCAGGGATGTGACTTTTGATGAGTCAGCCACTCCTTCACGGCAGCTACAGCCAAGTTCTTCACCGGGAGATCAGGTTTAGGATCAGCAGGATAGGACTGTTATTGATATTAATCAAACTATTAGATCACAGCAGTTGCAGTCTATAGGTAATATTCATAATGAACAGTATTAGCAGACAGATCTAGAGTTACAGATTCAAGAGGAGGTTATTGTACATGGTCAAGTTCAAGATGATAGTATTGCCACTCGAAGAATCATACGACATATCAGAGACCTCAAAGGTATGGTTTTGAGGATTCTGCTTGTGCTGAGTTAGTATATTATGCTCTGAATATTGCAGACACTATAGGTGATAAGCTGACCACATTTCAAGAAGCAATTGGTAGTTCACAGGCTGAGCAATGGACCATGGCTATGGTAGAAGAGCTTCAGTCTTTGAAAAAGAATCAGACTTGGGAATTAGTCAGATTACCTAAAGGTAAGAAGAAAATTGGCTGCAAATGGATCTTCAAGAAGAAGGAAGGAGCTACTCCTCAGGATTTGAAATATAAGGCAAGGTTGGTGGCTAAAGGTTACAATCAAAGAGAGGGTATTGATTATAAGGAGGTATTTTTTCCTGTGGTTAACACTCTTCTATTCATGTGTTCCTTGCTTTAGTTGCTTCTCAGAATTTGGAGTTAGAACAGCTAGATGTCAAGACAGCTTTTCTACATGGTAATTTGGAGGAGCAGATTTATATGCAACAACCACCTAGTTTTGAGGCTCCAGATAAAGAAGATCATGTATGCTTGCTCAAAAGGTCTTTGTATGGTTTGAAGCAGTCTCCAAGACAATGGTATAACAAATTTGATAGGTTTATGGTCGACCATGACTTCAAAAGATCTCCATACGATAGTTGCGTGTATCATCAGCAGTTTTCAAATGGGTCCTTTTGTTATTTATTATTATATGTGGATGACATGATGATTGCAGCCAGGGATATGTCAGTCATTCAGAAGCTGAAAGCTGAGCTTAGTACTGCATTTGAGATGGACCTTGGACCGACAAAGAAGATACTTGGGATGGAGATCATTCGTGACAGGCAATTATGTAGACTATTTGTTACTCAACATGATTATATTGAGAAAGTCTTGGACAGATATGGTATGTCTACAGCTAAGCCAGTCACTACTCCTTTTGCTAGTCATTTTCGGTTATCTACCAGGGATTCTCCTCAAACTGAGGATGTGGAGAAGTATATGTCTAAAGTGCCTTATGTGAGTGCAGTTGGCAGTATCATGTATGCAATGGTCTATACTCATCCTGATATTTCACAAGCAGTTAGTGTAGTGAGCAGATATATGGAAAAGCCTGGAAAAGCTCACTGGTCAGCTGTGAAATGGATTCTTAGATACTTGAAAGGCACTTCTAATTTGGGATTGGTATTCTCCGGATAGAGTGGTTGCAACGTTACAGGATTTTGTGATTCAAATTATGCTTGTGACTTGGATAGGAGAAGGTCATTGACCGGATATGTATTTATTCTCTCTGGTTGTGCAATTAGTTGGAAGGCTACTTTGCAATATACAGTTGCTTTATCTATTACAGAGGCAGAGTATATGGCATTGACAGAGGCAGCAAAGGAAGCTATCTAGCTAAAAGGGTTAGTACAATATTTGGGTTTCAAGCAGAATTATTTGGTTATTCACTGTGACAGTCAGAGTGCTTTACATCTTGCCAGAGATCATATGTATCATGAACGCACTAAGCATGTGGATGTCATGTATCACTTTATTAGAGATTTGGTAAAGGATAGTGATATTCAACTTCAGAAAATTAGCACTGCTATTAATCCGGCTGATATGCTCACTAAACCAATTCTTGTGGTCAAGTTCAGGACATTCCTGAACTTGATTGGTTTGAGCACTTGGTGATGTCCCTTCAGGGCTTGTGATGAGGAGGAGGTTTTACAATCCATATTTGATAGAGGCATTTTTTTTTGGTCGCAAGGAGGAGGATTGTTACCATTGTTTTGCTCCCAAACGCCCGCAGCCATAACCGACAAAGCGCGATCGACGGCCACGGTTTGATCTGGCATTGAGACAGTTTTTGCACGAATTGTGGCTCGATTTGAGCCATTGATTTTTTATCTGATGGCCTGAGATATTTTTGGAAGGCATTGGACTTGTTTTGGGTCTCTTTTGACTCAGTTTCTGATGGTTTATAAAAATCATAGAGACGCCCTGCAACACGAGACGCCGAAATATTTTTCTGAGATGCAATAGAGAGCTGCAGAAAGTCCAGAAAAATATTGAAGATGATCCAGAGAGCAAATAAAATAACAGAAAATCCACGACAGGATTTGGCAAGGCTAGAGGCCTGGTATTCTATGATCTCTCCTATTTTCTTCTTTCCTTTCGATTTGTTTGCTAATCTGTAATTGTTATTGGGATATTTGTATTTCTTTTATGCCCAATTTTGGGGGTAGATTATAGTGGATTGCTCCTTCCTCTGTGTGGATATACGGAAATTTGTCGAACTATGTTAAATCTCATCTTTCCTTCTGATTTGAGATATGCCTGTGTGATTGGTAAATTGCTAAAGTGAGTAAATAGGAATTAATTGGAAGCCTAAACTGGTTCAATCCACTGCGTGCATCTTAACAACTTTTCACATCTTTTTTGATGACCTTCATATTACTGCACCTCTTTTTTCTAAATTCTCTTGCTTGTTTTATCACAACTTAGATCTAACTTGTCCAACAACTGTAGATCTTTTGGTTTCTCATTTTCCACTTCTTTCGAGTTTTACTTCACATCCATATATCTAGATATTCTTGCCTAATCTAGTTCAAGAATATGCATAAACGATTGGTCCACACATATTGCAAATTAGGTCAATTATGATGATCAATCAACTCAAACCTAGGTCATTTAAGAGATTGGTATAAGCTCGAAGCTCTACTTCTGTCGATGCTTCATATTCTACCATCATCAAGTTTGCATAGGAATCATCAATTAGGTGACAAAGACCGTAATCACCATAATTGCTTGGATAAATCTGTGTCTCTGAACATATTTACATAAGACATTGCATATCCAAATATTAAAATTCTCCAAATTTTGTTACCTATACTTCCATGAGCAATATGAAACTTAAGCTATTTTTGTGGAGATGCTTCTCTGCGTTGCATTAGAGCTATTCATCTTGGCTTTGGCAGAGATGGCATTTCTTCCTGCTATTGGAGCAGCAGGCCATGCACTTGAATTCACTGCCATGTCTTTCAGGTGCAGCAGTCCCTCAAGAATCTCCACCACTGCCGACATTCGTGGACGATCCTTCGGATTAGGGCTAATACACTGTAAAGCAAGGGAGGCAACTTCTCGCGCCCCCTTGATCGAATATTGGCCACCGATTTTGGGGTCCATGATGCAACGTAATTTTCGGCTACCGGTCAAGTAGGGTTTAGCCCAATGCACCAGCTTTTCTTCATTTTTTGGTCTGCTTTTGTCCTTGGCCCTCCTTCCAGTTAACAGCTCCAACAAAACCACACCGTAGCTATAGACATCACTCTTTGTTGTCAAGTGTCCTGTTAAGTCATGTAAAATAAGCTCCAAAAAAAAAAAATCTAAGAACACTGAGAATATATTTGTTTACATATTAATTGACTCAAAATTTGCTACATTTTTCTTATCCTTAAAAAGTTTGTTAGGTGGACTCGAGAAGGCTCGATCGATATAACCTAATCATAATAATTTTTTTTAAAAAAAAAACCTTTGGGACCACATATATTCTTGATAAAAATATGGTAACTCCTAATTTTTGTAGGTACCAGTCGGTCAAAATAGAAATTGAAGGGAGATCCTGATCTCTCACTCCATCAAACATCATGAGCTCCAGGAAATAATTTCTGGATTTAATTGAGTCTTCCGCAGAGCCTTGATAGTATGATAATTCATGTTTTTAACAATTCAAATTGTAGGTTTAGTTCGCAAATGATTAATTGCTATTTCAAATTTAATCATGTCAATTCACCTGCTTTGCTTTCATTCCATATAAATTTAAAAAAGTCTATGCTATAATCTAAAAGAGTACTAGCATTTTTTTTAAGTACTTTTAAAACATAACAATAGCTACCGCAGATGATTAGAAGATACTTTTTATATAATAATCCGAAGCAAAGCTGAATCTAATTCTTGCTGACTTTTTTCTCAGACCTAAAAAAAAAAAAAAAAACACCAAGGGGATTTTCCTCATAGCAGAGATGTTCTTTCTATAAATGGAAAATTATTTATTTATTTATTTTGATAAAACAAATTTATTAAACCAGCCTAGAATAAATGTAATAATGAGAATTGGCAAATAAAATATCAAAATATTCAGTTGGAATATCTATCAGAGTCATCCATAAATGGAAAACTATTTAGCAAGCTTAAGAACAATAAGATTTTACCAGTCATGACATATTGTGGTGCTGCGTAGCCATGAGTTCCCATTACCCTGGATGTAACATGAGTGTCCTCGCCCTCTGGACCCATTCTTGGCAAGCCCAAAATGAGAGAGCTTAGCACTAAAATCCTATAGTCACATATATGACACTAGAATTATATATGGGTGAACCATAGAAATTAAATTTAATCATGGAGGTTTATAATTGATCAAAAAGAAGGGGATTATTAGTGCGAGTCACAGACAGAATCCAACAGGATGTTAGAGGTCTTGAAGTCACGATAGATCACTGGCTTGTTTTAACCATGCAGGAAGGCGAGACCCTTCGCGGCGCCGATAGCAATCTTCATCCTTGACCCCCAAGATAGCATCATCGATATCCCTAAGATCATAAAAATAAAGGCATCTCAAGGAACAAAATTGTACAATGTACATCCATTGGTAAATCTATAATCAAAAAAAGACCTGCAGCTGCAACTTCCAACCATTGAAAAGGGACAAAAATACACATGAATGAAGATATTAATTATTTTCAGATGATTGATCACAGCCATGTTACAATTATCATGCTTGTATGATTGTTGTTATGATGAATCGGGTGGACTAGTCAAAAAGACTCATCTTAAAGTCCAAAAACTGACTAGCCAACGAAACTAGAATTCATTAATCCGGTTTACTTGAACAGTCCGACTGACTTATAAAGTCTGACCAATATAAAGATAGAATGATGGATCAGCAACTCAATTTGCCGACCAATTCAAGAAAAATAAGGATGACAAGAAAAGGAGTCGCTATGCTAATAGGATAATAACAAACCATTATAACGGATCCCACTCAGTTTTCATGGTGTAAAGTTGGAATTAACCTTTTCCAACTGAATTATGTTAAGGTAAATGCCTATAAATACCGGTAAGAGGGGATCTCCGAGATAAGTAAGAAAAAATACTAACTGAAGTATTTCTGACTTTACTTTAGCTTCTTCAAAATTCTATATCTGTTGATTGAGTCATTGCTGACTTAAGCATCGGAGATTTCTCACCGAAAATTTTTTGGTGAATGGATTTGTTTTACAAGAGCATCGGAAAGATTGGTTAGCAAATTTGACGGTGCAAAGAGACCGCTTAGATTTGGTGTCAGTAATTGTATTTATATATTTTATTAATCAAAATTCTAGTAGTAAGCTATGAGTGACTAATAGTAGTCTGCATGGAGTCAATGATGAGTACTTGGAAGTGCTGAAAGTTAGGCATTAAGGAGTTAGAGGGAAGTATCCTAAGAGTTGATTATTTTGAAATTATGATTGGTATGAAGATCTTTAGAGAAGTTGGTTGCTCTAGAACGGTCCCTAGGATCTTTTTATCTACCCACAAGGTACATTTCTTGTAACCAAGTGAGTAAATATAATAGTGTGCGCTAAGTGTCTCCAGATCAGTTCTATTATAATCTTGTTTGTTGGAGTACTCATTCCTTCTCCGACTAGTTCTATGACAATGGGACATGTAGTCTATAATAGCTATGCTTTGAGAGTACCAATGATCATACTCTTCACACTATGAACTTATATAATAATTTAAAATTTGGACCCAATCATATCACTATCATTGATTAACCTATAATCAAAAAAGCCCAGCAACTGCAACTTCCAACCATTGAAAAGGGACAAAAATATACATGAATAAAGATATTAATAATTTTCAGATGATCGACTGCAGCCATGTTAAAATTATTGTGCTTGTATGATTGTATTAATTATATGTTTCATTAATCAAACTCTAGTAGTAAACTAAGAGTGACTTACAGAAGTTGTCTACATGGAGTCAATGATGAGTACTTGGAAGTGCTGAAAGTTAGGCATTCAACGAGTTAAAAGGGAAGTATCCTAGAGTTGATTATTTTAAAATTCTGATTGGTATATATGAAGATCTTTAGAGAAGTTGGTCGCTCTAGAATGGTCCCTAGGATCTTTATATCCACCTACAAGGTACATTTCTTGTAACCAAGTGAGTAAATAGAGTGTACTAAGTGTCTCCAGATCAGTTCTATTATAATCTTGTTTGTTGGAGTACTCATTCCTTCTCTGACTAGTTCTATGATAATGGGACATGTAGTCTATAATAGCTATGCTTTGAGAGTACCAGTGATCATACTCTTCACACTATGAACTTATATATTAATTCAAAATTTGGACCCAATCATATCACTACCATATACCAATACATAGGCCTAATGTTACATGCCAAGCTTTCTATACCAATTAATGGCACATGAAATGGTGCCCGGTCCTGTGTAAATTGATGGAAGAAGATTGGGAGGACTTACTCTTGAACAGATGGTTTTCGAGGCTGCCACGGGGCTTGAACTCGTACACGAGGAGGCGTTCGTCGTCCTCGCAGCAGTAGCCAATGAGTTTCACCAGGTGTGGATGCCTGAATTGTCCCAGGAATATCACCTCAGCCAGTTTACAAAGAAAAGAGAGCAGAAAGCCAGAAGAAATGATAAAGCAGTAAGGTCCCTTGAATGTTGCTGAAAGTCCTAGGTTAAGGGACATTATAGTGTCAATATTTTAGTACGAAAGATATCTAGAATTACTAGCCAGTATTTTAGTGGTGTCTTATTGACGTACTAATTTTTAAATAAAAAAAATTATAAAAATCTGAACATCTTGAATCGAATATTACCTGATAGAACGAGGACCTGCAGGAAGATTTATCCCTCCCCATCTTTTTTGCTTATCAAAAAAAAAAAAAGACATCTTAAATATTTAACATAAGCATTTGTTACAATAATTTTTTTCACCTTAATTAGGATGCTGATCATAATTCACATTTTGATGTTTCATAATAGAGTTAATATGATGCCAAAGTTAAACTCTCCTTTCATTAATATATATGTCTAAATGCAGGACAGAACAAGTGCATTCAAGAAAAAAATTATTTTTTATTGGGTCTATAATGAGAGAATTTATTCAATCAACAATGATTTGAGTTGGGATACGCCGGCTCAACTAAGGCTAACCCCCGGTTCAAAGGTCCGGTCGGGTCTTTTTCGAATCGGTCGTCCGTGCCAAAAGAATCGAAGACGACCCAACAATGCTATAGCACCACTTCAAGATCAGTCTTCGGCCTAAGCCAAAGATACTGGCCCCGAAGCCTATCTTTCAACTATCCACCATCGAGTGACCAGTCGGTCTTCTTCGCATCAGTCTCAAGAAAACCGATTCGAAGAAGACTAATCTGAAGAAGGTTAGTCCTAAGAAGATGGTCACTTTATTTCTTCAATTGTTCCAAAGAATGCATGTATGAAGTAAGCAATCCAGCCCATTCCAAAAAAGGCAGCTCCGACGTGAGTGGTCAAGATGTCTTTGGCCCACTCCAAAGAGGATAGGCACAGGACGATCGACCAGCTCAACTTTGGCCCTTTCTAAGGGAGTGGCTCTAAAGCAAATCTCTAGCTGGCCTCGAATCTCCAAATGTAGATACGGTTGTTGTAACCAACAACGTGGCCACGAACTTCAACTCCAACAGCATCAAGGTGGCCACCTCAAGCAACAACCACTTTTGGTTAGGGGGGTTAAAGTTAACTAACCTCGCTTAACCAAGGGCAGGTGTAGTTGACTGCAGTTAAACATAGCCACCACTATAAATACTGGTAAGAGAGGATACTCATAGTAAGTCAAGTTAAGTAAAGATAGAAGAGCTAAGCTAAAATAAGCAAAGCTAAGGCTGTTCACATTTTGAGCTCCTTTCATTCTTTTCTCCTTGAGAACTCACCATTCTGTTGCCAGAATCCTCACTGATTTAGGCATCGAAGTGTCCCCCATTAGAGAAATTCCGGTCAGGGACCTGTTTTGCAGAGGGCATGGGAGGTGCACTGACGATCTTGCCTTTACGTCCGGTCCACGAGAGTTCGACGTCAACAATTTGGATCACAAATAGGATCATTATAAACTAATATTTTTAATGCTGGTGATCATATGAATCGGGAGGAGTTCTTAAATTGTGAATGTCATAGCTATTGCAATGATCAAGACCAATTTCAATTAAAAAACATCTTTTTATATGATGGAACGTAAAAGAATTTATGAAATACTTAGTAAAATGCTTCCTATATAATAGCCATTAGTGTATGTGTGGCATGTAATGTTCAAGGGAAGAGTGCAAAACTAAAATGATAGACAATAAACCACTTGATAATTTTTCTAAACATTGTTCTACCTACAATTAGTAATGAGGGGGATGGGAAAATAAATTTATGGAGTGAGAAATATATGAGTTGTGAGGGACATTATAAAAATAATCCAGCTCTTAACTAAACTTTTAGGGGAACAAAAAAGGTTTGCCATGATTGATGTTGACTCTGGTTTTGATTATGACAAAATACTCAAGTATATTTGAATACTAATTATGCATTAAGTGTGTAAATCAGATATAGATACTCAAGATTTAAATTTAGAGAAGTTTCAGTACTGGTGGAGCCAAGTATCGACTCAAGGCCTGAGACCAAACAGGATACAGAACATGGTGATTTCAAGAGTTTGGTCAAGTATCGACTCATGGAACTAAAGTGTCGACTCCCCAGATGAAGTGTTGACTCACCAGTGCAGAGCAGAAAACTTCAGAAGATATTTTTGGTCAAGCATCGACTCAAGGAAATGATGTGTCGACTCGCGAAGGTCAAGTGTCGATACTTGCTATAACGGCTAGTTTTTCTGAAGTGCAGAACTTCTCCAACTTGGATCCAATGGCTATATTTTCTCCTCCAACGGTCACAAACGATCATAAAGGTATGGAGGGCTATTTATACACCACCAAGCTCTTAAGGAATGAGAGAATCCATGGTTTGAATGATAAATCCTTTGATTTGCAAGTAAAAATATGTGAAGAATTTTTAAGGATTCAATATTGAGAGTGTTGAGCCTCCAAGGATTCAAAGTGGAGAGGGAGCTTCCAAGAGCGGTGATATGGCTAGACCGCTGACATGGAGTACACCTCGGATCTAGCTGGTAGCTAGGCAGGCAGGTAGCGCCGCGTCAAGTTCTCCTTCGAGCTCTCCCGCCAGGTGGCCTCACCAACGGTCGAGCCCACCTCGGCCCGAGCTTGGCACCCCTGCTCCTTTGCTAGATGGGCCCCTCAATTCGAGCCCAGCTCGGTTGAAGTCAATCTTACCTCGGCTCGAGCTCGGCACCTCCACTCCTTCGCCAAGTGGCTTCCCAAGGGTCGAGCCCACCTCGGCCGGAGTCGAGCCCTCCTCCGCTCCTTCGCTAGCTGGATCCCCAAGGGTCAAGAACACCTCGGCTGGAGTCGAGCCCTCCTCCGCTACTTCGCCAGGTGGCTCCCCAAGGGTCGAGCCCACCTCGGTAGGAGTCGAGCCCTCCTCCGCTCCTTCGCCAAGTGGCTCCCCAAGGGTCGAGCCCGTCTCGGCCGGAGTCAAGCCCTCCTTCGCTCTTTCACCAGGTGGCTCCCCAAGGGTCGAGCCCACCTCGACCAGAGTCAAGCCCTCCTCCACTCCTTCGCCAGGTGGCTCCCCAAAGGTCGAGCCTGCCTCGGCCAGAGTCGAGCCCTCCTCCCTCCTTCACCAAGTGGCTTCCCAAGGGTCGAGCTCACCTCGACCGGAGTCAAGCCCTCCTCTACTCCTTCACCCGGTGGCTTCCCAAGGGTTGAGCCCACCTTGGCCGGAGTCAAGCCCTCATCCGCTCTTTCGCCAGGTGGCTCCTCAAGGGTCGAGCCCATCTCGATCGGAGTCGAGCCCTCTCCTTGGAAGTATCGGGAAGGATGAAGGCACCAGCCCCAAGATCGTCAACGAGGCAAATGCGCGCAGTGTGGCACGCCCAGTACGGCGCCCCCCAAATCTATAACAGTGCGCGTAACCTCGTTTGCACCAGTTTGGGAGGGGTGCCCTGATCGAGATGTCAGATCCTACGATCGACCACCTGGAATCCCTCGAAGGAGAAGGCCGCATTCAACGTCTCAAACCTGAGGGCAGCTATGCCAGATCGAGGTTCCACCTAATTTTTCCTTCGTGACAACATGCTGGGCAAGACAAGCTCATGACTTAACTCCCAACTATAAGAGGAAATGACCTCGTGGGAACAGCCAACGAACACCGTTGACCCTTAAGCCCCCAGAGAGGGCAAATCGAGGCACTGAAGCAATCAGCGATCTACAAAGGCACCAACGGACAAGAAAGAACGTAAGCAATCAAGAGAGAGCAAACATAGAAGAGAGCAAGAAACGAGTGACTGGAAGGCAAGAGGCTCCCAAAGGACTCCAGGAGCGAGTCCTGCAAGCACGGTCGCCATAACTCAAGCACCGCTCCTCTCTCATTTCCTCCTACTCTATTCTTTATTAGAAGCTCCTCTAAGCATGGAGACTGAAGTGGGATCTGTCTTAGGGGGTCTGTTTCATTTTGCCGTCCACTAACTTGATCGTCAGAGTGCCCCCGTCGGGATCCCCGACCTAGGTCTCTAACACTGTTTTGCAAGTCCGGAAACTTTTGGACTCCAGAGTAAAGGACAGATGTCCGGTGCCACTTCACAGCTACAGGCCACGACGGTAAGGTCGGCAATACATTGGCATGCTAGGTAGGGGGATAAAACCCCTGTACAAGCCCCCCATGAGCTTAAGAATAGCTCCATTTGAAGCATGGTGGTGATGCACGAAAGAGAGGCTTCCACCAGCCGAGCGAGAGAGGCCCCCTCTCTCCTGGGCCCACATAGCCCAGAGAGGGAGCTTCCCGCTCCTCCTCAACCGCCCACGGCAGACGTCTAGTACGCTGTAGTTGTCCAACAAATGCAAGCACTGATCGTAGCCGTGAGGTAATTGCAGCATCAGCTGTGCTCCCTAGTCACTCAATCTCAGCCAGGGACTCCCGTGGCCCAAGCCATGGGCCCCTGCGAAAGCCTGCACTCCATCCAAGGCAGGCCATCTCATCCGCGAGCCATAACCCATCCCCCCTGGTGTCACCAAACCCCCGTGAAGAGAAATCACTCCGGGTCGGCAGACCGGGAGAGTCGATCCTTGGCGGACGATAATGCCATTGTCAAGCACGGCAAGCACCGCCGGGGCAAGGCCCCCCATTGCAACCACCCCCAGCTATCAACTCCTTCCCCAGCGACCTCAGTGGAAGGCTCCACTGACGAGGCCATCCGCGCCTGACCGAGAGGCGCCAAGAAGAGCAAGAGCACAAGTTGGGGAAGCTCTCCCACCAGTTTGCCAACATACAGGGCTCCTCCAAAGAGCCAACGGGCTATGATGCTCGACCCCCTTCTCCCGGGAAATCTAGAGGAACAGATTCCGAGTTGGTTCCGCATGCCTTAGGTGGATCCCTACGATGGGACCACCGATCCCCTGGACCACATGGAGAGCTATAAAGCTCTCATGAGAGTCCATGGGGCGACAGATGCCCTCTTGTGCATCGCCTTTCCGGCCACCCTTCAAAAGGCCGCTCGAGTCTGGTTCACCCACCTCGAGCCCGAAAGCATCGACTCCTTCCAGCAGCTGGAGAGGAGGTTCGTGACCCACTTCGATGCTTGTCGAAAGGTGCCGCGAGAGGTGGATAGCCTCTTCTCTATCCGACAGCAAGACATGAGCTCCTGCAGGACTATGTAACCCACTTCAAAGCTGCCACCTTGGAGATCTACAGTTTGGATGAGCCCGTCGCCATGCTAGCGTTGAAGCGAGCGCTCAAGACCTCCCGCCTCACTTATTCTTTAGACAAGAAGCCGCCAAAGACATACTCCGAACTCCTCCGTATCCATAAGTACATCCATGCCAAGGAGGCTGACCGTACCAGAAGAGAACTGGACGGGAAGCCCCCGAAGAAGCCGGTCCTGAGAGAAGCACCTAGGATACGAAGACCTAGGCCACCTGTGGACTTCCAGACAGGACAGAAGCTGAGAGATGGTTCTGTCCCCGAGAAGACCTTCACTCCCCTCCTAGCTCCAAGATCAAAGATTTTGATAGAGATCGAGGAAGAGCGCTACATGCGCCGACCTCCCCCGTTGAGACTGTCAAGCGGTCATGACAAGATGAAGTATTGTCAGTTCCACCGTGACCACGGCCATGACACTGAGGACTGCCGCAACCTGAGAAAGAAAATCGAAGACCTGATCAGGAGAGGCTACCTTAGGAAGTTCATGAGGAGCAAAGTTTCGACGAATGATCAACCACTTGCAGCTCTCCCCCTGTTCCTGCAGTTGACAATCGGCCCACTAAGAAGCCCATAGGCATGATTTCTTAGAGAATAGAGCATGCATTGAAGAGATCCAGGAGGGAGGAGACCTGGAAAATGTACTCCCCTTTGTGAAGGAAAAGGGAGGTAAGGAAGAAAATGTAAATAACGATGCTGTCATGGTCGAGATGACCATCGCCAAGCATCATGTAAGACACATCATGGTTGATAGTGGGAGCTCCATGGATGTGATTTTTTATGATGCTTTCTCTCAAATGAACTTGTCCCCCAATCGGCTAAGGCCAATACACACCCCTCTTGTGGGCTTTACCGAAGATTCAGTGGGGGTCAAGGGAAAAATTACTCTCCCTGTCATCGCCGGGTTACCACCTCGATAGAGCACGGTTATGATGACCTTTACCATCGTTAGACTCTCATCGCCATACAATACTATCCTAGGCCGCCCCGGGCTCAACCTACTGGATGCGGTCATATCTACTAAAAGATTGTTGGTGCAGTTCTCGATCCCTTACGGTGTGGGAGAGATGAGGTGGGCAGCTCAGCCTGTCCCGCATTGCTTGCAGGCTGTCCCAGGGGCCTGAAGTACGAAGCACAACTCTGATGTCGATGACATCGACCAAAGGGTGCAGGACCCTAAGGGTGGCCCCGTCGAGTGCCTCTTAATGTATCCTCTTGGCTTGGACCCACTGAAGACGGAGTAGATAGGAGCCCAGCTACCAGAAGATGAACGGGCTCGCCTACTTAGTTTCCTCTGGGCAAATGCGGTGTGTTCGCCTGGACTACGGTAGATATGCCAGATATTCTCCCAGATGTCATCACCCACCAGTTGAAGATCGATCCAAAGTGCCGCCCAGTTCAGTAGAAGAAGAGGAGCTTCGCCTCGGAGAGGCAGAAGGCTATCAACGACGAAATGGAGAAGCTCCTCGCTGCCGGCTTCGTTCGCGAAGTGCAGTACCCCAGCTGGCTGGCGAACGTGGTCATGGTCAAAAAGAACAACGAAAATTGGAGGATCTGTGTAGACTACACTGATCTCAACCGTGCTTGCCCAAAATATAGCTTCCCCCTTCTGAAGATCGACCAGCTCGTGGATGCCACCTCGGGGCACTGCCTCCTCTCCTTCATGGATGCATTTTCTGGGTACAACCAGATCCAGATACATCCGGAGGACGAGGAGCACACTGCCTTCATCACGGACTGTGGGATATACTGCTACAGAATGATACCCTTTGGCTTGAAGAACGCTGGTGCCACGTACCAGCAACTAGTCAACAAGGTCTTCAAAGACCAAATTGGTCATAACATACAGGTGTACATGGATGACATGCTCGTCATGGGCAAGCCAACCTCGGACAACGTCGGTGACCTGGCGGAGACCTTCCGCAATCTTCGCCTCTATAAAATGCAGTTGAACCCAGCGAAGTGCCTGTTTGGTGTAGCAGCAGAAAAATTTCTTGGCTTCATGGTCACCTAGAGGGGGATCGAAGCCACCCGGAGAAGGTCCGAGCGATTCTTGACATGGAGCAACCCACCTCCAAGAAGCAAGTTTAGCGACTCACCGGTTGGATAGCAGCCCAAAACCGATTCATCTCACGATCTACCTTCGTTGCCAACCCTTCTTCAAGGCACTGTAGAAGATGCATGACTTCACTTGGACGAAGGAATGCCAGGAGGCCTTCGAGGAGTTGAAGAAGACCTTGGCATCGCCACCACTGCTCTCCCGACTGGATGAGGGAGAAGAGCTTCGCCTGTACATAGCGATCACCCCAGAGGCCGTCAGCTCAGTCTTGGTCTGTATGGATGAAGGAATAATCCAGAGGCTTATGTTCTATACAAGCAAGCTTCTCCGTGATGCCGAGCTCAGGTTCTCTCGATCCGAGAAGTTAATTTTTGCACTCATTGTATCTGCCCAGTACCTCAGGCCTTACTTCTAAGCACACCCAATCGCAGTTCTGATGGATCAACAACTGAAGGCCATACTAAGTCACCCAGACACATCCGGATGCTTGGAAAAGTGGGCACTGAAGCTCAGCGAGTTTAACATCGCCTACCATCCGAGGTTATCCATGAAGGCTCAGGTACTGGCTGACTTCCTGGTTGAGTGTGCAGGCTTGGACAAGGGGCCAGAAGAAAGCCCCCAAGTGCAACAGCAGGGACCTGAACCAAAGGAGGACTTTTGGGTCCTACATGTGGACGGAGCATCCAACTCCGGTGGAAGTGGAGTTGGACTCATCCTCGCCAATAGTGAAGGAGTCATCGCCGAATGCACACTTCGTTTCTAGTTCACTACCACCAATAACCAGGCAGAATATGAAGCGCTCCTCGTGGGACAGAGAGTCTCCTACGAACTGGGTGTCCCCAGCTTGAAAGTCTTCATGACTCATAATTGGTGGCTGGGCAGGTCTCGGGCAAATTCGAGGCCCGAGATCCTCAAATGTCGAAGTACCTGGAGATGGTATGTGCAAGTGTAGCAAGTTTTAAGTGCTTCAGCATCTCCCACATTCCACGTGGAGAGAATGCACGCGTCGATGCCCTTTCCCAGCTGGCAACCTTACCAGACTCCTCCCTGGGCCGCGCCTGCATCGAGCATCTTCAGACCTTGAGCTACGAAGCACCTAGGGAGGTCCAACAAGTTATCCTGGAGCACAACTGGATGGACAAGTATGTCAAGTACATCATCGACGGTACCTTGCCCAAAGATCGAATAGAGGCCGGCCTCATCAAAAGGAAGGCCGCGTGCTTTGTGCTAATGGACGGGCTACTTTACCGAAGGTCCTACTCCAACCCACTCCTCAAATGCTTGAGATCCTCAGAGGTAGCAGTCGTGCTCCAGGAGATACACGAAGGCCTCTACGGAAATCACATGGGGGCAGAACTTTGGCATACAAGGCCCTCCGCCAGGGATACTACTAGGAAACAATGAGGGAAGATGCAGCCAACTTCGTCAAGAGGTGTGACCACTACCAGCGTCACACTGTCATGCAATGCCAGCTGGCTGTGCTGCTCTCCCAGCTCTCTGCTCCCTGGTCGTTCACTCAATAGGGCATGGACATTCTTGGTCCCTTCCCTCCTGCATCCAGGCAGCGTAAGTTCTTGATAGTCGCCATCGACTACTTCACAAAGTGGGTCGAGGCTGAACCATTGGCCTGGATCATGGAAGCGAATGTTAGCTAGTTCTTTTGGAAGTTGATTATGTGCCACTTTGGGCTCCCCCACACAATCATCATCGACAACGGAAGACAGTTCGACAATTAGGAGTTCGAGGAGTTCTGCAGTAACCTCGACATCCACCATCGCTTCACCTCGGTAACACATCCTCAAACCAACGGAGAGGCTGAGGTGACCAACTGGACTATCCTCCAGGGACTCTGAACTAGACTGGACCAGGCCAAGGGTAGGTGGGCTGAAGAACTCCCCAATATCCTATGGGCGTGCCATACAACATCGAGGATGGCCACAGATGAAACACCATTCAACCTCGTCTTCAGTGCAGAAGCGGTGATCCCAGTGGAACTAAGCCTGCCAATGCTGCGGGTGGAGCAGTACGACGAGGTCGAGAACCTAGCATGCCTTCTGCTTAATCTAGATCTACTTGAAGAAACAAGGGACAAGGCTCGAGTCTGCATGGCGGCCTACCGGCAATAAGTGGCCAGATACTAAAACTCCAAGTTAAGGCCGAAATCCTTCCGCCTGGGAGATCTTGTGCTACGATGGGCAGAAGCCTCCTAACCTCGAGAATGTGGCAAGCTCTCTCCGAGCTGGGAAGGCCCTTGCAGGGTGGTTGAAGCCCTTCCTCACGGGGCCTTTTACCTCGCCGAGCTCAATGGGGCACGATTTTCACTGACGTGGAACGCCGCCAACTTGAGGATGTATTACCAATAATGTAAGATCTCCTAATATTAATAATGAAATTATCTTTAGCACGATGCTTGTCTCTATCTCATAGGACTATCAAATCTTGGAGTCTAGTACGGTAGCAAAAGCCCGGAGTCTAGTCCGGCATCAAAAGCCTGGAGTCCAGTCCGGCAGCAAAAGACCGGAAACTCCAGAAGCCCGGCACCTAAAGCCCGGACTCCAGTCCAATAATCAAAGACCGGAAACTCCAGAAGCCCAGCACCTAAAGCCCAGACTCCAGTATGGCAATCAAAGACTGGAAACTCTTCAAGCCCGGCATCGGAAACTCCTAAAGCTCAGAAACTAAAGACCGAAAACTCTTCAAGCCCGGTACCGAAAACTCCTGAAGCCCAGGAAACAAAGACCAGAAACTCTAGAAGCTCGGCACTCAAAGCCCGGACTCTGGTCTAGCAACTAAAGAGCGAAATCCCCAGCATCGGAAGCTCATGAAACCCGGGAACTTAAGGCCGGAAGCCCCGGTAACAGAAACTCCAAGAGTCCAGCTTCAAAGCCTATAAGCCTCTAAAAGCCTACCTTCTGGCTAAGAGTCAAAGTTGAACTTCTAGCCAAAGTCATACACTTGGCTCCGGTAGAAACCGAGGGATCCCAGATCCGCCATCGAACTCAAGGAGGGTCAAAGTTTGAAGTCGGACAAGATTGAAGCTGATGAAATTGCAAAAAGCATATAAAGACAAAACAGAAGGCAAAAACACAAAGAGGTGAAGGAAAAAAGAGCTTCATTCCAGTCATAAGGTTTTTACAAGTAAAGAGGACCCCGACAGACCGGGCGATCCCAAAGAAGACAAAATAAAAAACCCTATGCTAGATACAAAGTGCAAAATGAAGGACCCAGGGTCATTGGGTCACCGACTCCCTCCCATGTTGGCTGGCCTCTACATCGCCAGCTGCCTGCTTGCTGGCTGCCCGGCAATCACCTCCTCAATGGCCACTGAAGATGCTCCCAGCTCCTCAGGCTACTCACCGCCATCGCCAATGGTGATGCCTCCCAGGTCGAGCTCTGAGAAGAGTGAGGCCACCTTCTTCTGGCAGACCTCGAATCCCTTTAGGAATGAGTCCACGATAGCCTCGTGGACCTCATCCTGGAACTCCTGGGATGCCTGGAACTTCGGCACGGCCTCACGGGCATCCCTCTATGCAGCTTCTAGTAGCCCGGTGATGTATGTCATCTTCTTCTTGGCCACCGCCAACTCCGCCAGAACCTCCTCAACCTGGGTCTCCAGAGCCAGGGATCGCCCTTCTAGGCGACTGACCTCTACCACTGTCTCCTTGGTGCAGCGCTGAGTTAGGATCCTCTCCTCGGAGAGGGATGTCTCGAGGTCCTTGGTGCGCTCCTCCATGCAAGCCAAGTCACCTCGGAGGGCCCTATTACTGTCCTTCAGCTCTGGCCCTTCCCCATTAACTCCTCCATATCAGTCATGAGCTTGGCCAGCTTCTTCTCCTTTTCGGTCTCCTTTTTTGCGACGCCGGTGAGGAAGTCTCAGAGAAGTAGCATGTCGGTCCCAATCTGTATCAAAGAAGGAGGTCAGACCTTCTAAAACCCAACTGGAACATTAAAAATAAAGGAAAATGTTAGGTACTTATCGAGAAGAGCTGAGGGAGGATCCCAAGTAAGGCAACAGTGTAGTCCCTGCCTCCCTTCAAGCAGCGGTCCTGAGGCTAGACCGCATACTCCATCATCGTCTCCGCCAGTCCTTGATCCTGGATAATGGAGGAGTTTATCAGAATCCTCATCGGTGCATGACGGGGCTCTAAAGCCGGCTGCACCGAGGTACCCTCAACTTGCAAAGATGTGGGCCGCAGGGCCACCACAACCATCGTAACTGCAGTTGCCGCCGGGATGCTGGCCATTGTGACTGTAGGAGGTGTCGGGTGTGCCGGACGCTCCTCCTCCCTTCCCCCGTCGATGTCGATAACCTCCAAGGGTGTAGTCCACTGTCGAGGTGGTTGGGGAGCTGGTTCCACCGCCCTCTGCTCTGAGGTTGAGGTGGGCCTGGGCCCTGGGTCTGCTTCCACCCGAGCCCTCTTCGACGTAGGGTCCCGAGCCCCAATCGAGGTGATCCATTTGTGGGCTAACTCCATCAAGTTATCTATGGAGAACTTCATCCCTAGAAAAGAAAAAGGTCAAAGGAGATCAGCAAAAAAAAAAAAAGGAAGAGAGAGGCGTAGAGCCTCACCAATCACTCGAATCAGGCTAACCCCAGCCTCGAACAAGTTCTTCTCCAAGAGCAAAACCTCGAGGGAGGGAAGCTCATCACTGAGCAGCTAGGAGAAGGCCTCTCGGTCAGTCGGTACCACCTGGGCATTCTGGTTCGGGGACCGGTCTGGCTCACTCCAGACCCAATCAACGTCCCCAATCGAGGCGAAGAATAATCAGTTCTTCCACCCCTTGATGGATATGGGGAGTTCGAACCGGAGGCACTTAGGCTGAGAAAAAAGGTACCACCACCCATCATCGATGTAGAGGCACTTCAAGGTAAACAAGGCCCTGAACAACAAAAAGTGGGCAACAAATCCATGGAAATGACAGAACACAATGAAGGCAAAGATGATCCTGATGGCATCAGGAGCCAACTGGGCCGGAACGAGGCGGAAGTGGCTAAGGAAGGAAAAGAAAAAGGATGAAGTGAAAAATGAAGATCGCTGGTAAAAAAAGTCTTCGTAGAAAGCAACTTGGCCAGAGCCTAATCATTACAAAATTCCCTATTTCAAGCTCTTTTGCTCGCTTTCGGGAATCAGCCAGTCTTTTATATGTGTTATTACTTATATTAATTTTCTGGCTAATTTCTTTATGCATGTCCCTAATATGTTGTGCAAGTGAATCAGCAGACTCGGAGACACGTGCATGGATGGGTAGGGGAACCAGGTCAAGAGGTCGGTTAGGCTTGTATCCACATACAACTTCAAATGGACTCTTCCCGGTGGTCCTATTCACAGACTGTTGTAGGCGAACTCGGCTCGAGGTAAAAAAAGATCCTAATTTCCCATATGTTCACCTATCAAGCATCTAAGAAGGTTTCCTAAGCTGCGGTTGACTACCTCAGTTTGTCCATCGGTTTGCGGGTGGTAGGTAGTGGAGAATTGGAGCTTAGTGCCTAGGAGGTGCCAAAGGATTTTCTAGAAATAGCTAGTGAAGCGGACATCCCTATCGGACACTATGGACTTGGGTAGGCCATGTAACTTAACCACATGTTCCAGAAAAAGCTTAGCAACCTTGGAAGCATCTAGGGTCTTGGAGCAGGGTATAAAATGAGCCATTTTGGAGAACCTATCCACTACTACAAAGACAGAATCGTGCTTCCTTGCGGTTTTGGGTAATCCTACCACAAAATCCATACTGAGATCTTTCCAAGGGTGACTAGGTATGGGCAAGGGTGTGTAAAGGCCAGTATTCTATTTCTGCTGCTTGGCCACAGCACAGGTCCGGCACCTAGAGACAATATTGGCGATATCTTTCTTAAGGTCAGGCCAGAAGAACTGGTCTTCAACAACTAAAGTGGTCTTCTCCCTACTAAAGTGACTAGCTAGGCCTCCCGCATGGGTTTCCCACACTAAAAAATCTCGGAGTGAAGTCTTGGGAATGCATAACTTATTACCCTTAAAAAGGTAACCATCCTGTAAGGTATAGTTACTATAGGCACTAGATGGTTCTTGAAGCTTGGACTGGAAGATCTCACTAAAGTCATGACAAGATTCATATTGCTCCTTAAGTCGGTCAAATCCTACAACCTCAGTCCTAACTGTGTTTAACAAAAGGGCACAACAGCTAAGGGTATCAGCTACCTTATTCTCAGTACCAGCACGATGTTTAAGCACAAAGGTATAAGCTTGGATATACTCGACCCACTTAGCATGCCTAGGGTTCAATCTTTTCTGGGAGTTCAGGTATCGAAGGGCTTCATGGTCTGAAAACAAAACAAACTCATGGGGTAACAGGTAGTGCCTCCAGTACCTAAGGGCTTGGACGACTGCATAAAACTCTTTATTATAAGTTGAGTACTTATTTTGGCTTCATTAAGTTTTTCGCTAAAGAAGGCCACGGGATGATTTTCCTGACAAAGTACTCCACCAATCCCAACTCTCGAAGCATCACAAGCAACCTCGAAAATCTTAGAAAAATCTGGCAATCTCAGGATAGGTGCTTGTATCATTCTATCCTTAATTTTAAGGAAGGCTTTGTCTGCAGCTTTAGTCCATTGAAATCCTCCCTTCCTGATGCAATCAGTTATAAGTACTACAATTGAACTGAATCCCCGAATGAAACGTCTATAAAATGTGGCTAGGCCATGGAAACTACATATATCGTGGATACCAGCAGGGACAGGCCACTCAACTATAGCTCTAACCTTTTCAGGGTCGGCGGAAACTCCTTTAGGGGTAACTACAAAGCCTAAGAAGATAACCCTAGTTGTCATAAATTCACACTTCTTAGGGTTGGCGTAAAGGCTATTCTCCCTAAGGGTTTGGCAGACTAAGCTTAAGTGGTTAAGATGGTCCTCTTTGGTCTTGCTATAGATCAAGATGTCATCAAAATATACTACTAGGAATTTTCCAGTGAACTCACACAAGACTTGGGTCATGACTCTCATAAAGGTACTGGGTGCATTAGACAACCCGAAAGGCATCACTACCCACTCGAATAGACCATCCTTAGTCTTAAACACCGTCTTCCATTTATCCCCCGGTCGAATTCTAATCTGGTGGTAACCACTCTTGAGGTCTATCTTGGAAAAGATAGTGGCACCGGCCATCATATCGAGCATATCATCCAGTCGGGGAATAGGAAACCTATATTTGATGGTAATTTTGTTGATAGCCCTGCTATCAACACACATTCTCCAGGTCCCGTCTTTCTTAGGGGTAAGTAGGGCAGGGACGGCATAGGGACTTAAACTCTCCCTAAGAAAACCCTTCCTAAGCAACTCTTTCACTTGTTTCTGATGTTTCTGGTGTTCAGTGGGGTTCATCCTATAGTGGGGAAGGTTGGGCAAAGTGGATCCTGGGACCAAATATATAGCATGCTGGATGTCCCTAAGGGGTGGCAGTTGATCAGGTAATTCTTCCAGGAAAACATCCTCAAATTCTTTTAGAGTCTTCACTACCTCTTGGGGGTGTTCTACGTTGGTGGGTTCATGACTCTCCTTGGTGGCTAGAATCCAAACAGGGGCTCCCTCTAAAATCTCTTTCTCCAGCTCCTTAGGTGTGATCAGGTTGACTCCTGTTTTCTTCTCTTTAAGGCTACTGGATCCTTTCTTGATGGGGTCCTTAGGTTGGATTGGGTTGATTATGATCTTTTTCCCCTGGTGAAAAAAGTCATAGGTATTGGATCGACCATAAAGGGTGGCATCATGGTCGAAAAGCTAGGGTCGTCCTAGGATGATACTACCCACACCCATGGGTAAGATGTCACACCAAATCGATTATTCATAGGAACTAATTTTTATCTTGATTTGGCACCTAGATTTTACTGAGATTGAAGTTGAATCTATCCAGGAGACTTTGTAAGGGTTAGGGTGGGGAACTGTGGCTAGTCCTAAAGATTTGGCTATACTTAAGGAAAGGGCATTAACACAGTTTCCACTATCAATGATGACCTTACATGCCTTATCTCCTAGCTTGATCAGGGTCTATAGGATGTTGGTCCTACGCCAGTCTTCCTGCAATACATTTTGGGCTAGGATGCATCAGACTACTCCTACAAGGTCTTCAGATTCATACACTTCTTCCTCTCCCTCATACTCTTCCAACAACTGATTTTCAGGATCATAGACTTCCTCCTCAGGTTCAACAATTAGTTCGGGTTTAGTCTCAGTTGGTTCATCTATGAGTAGGGCAGGGGCGGTGCACTGACTAGCAAAATATCCAGATTTATGACACCTAAAGCATTTACCTTGGGGATCAGGTCTCCTCTGGACTTTAATAGCCTTACCCTTTTCCTCTCTACTATATTGGGGTCGGTTCAGGCTGGGACGACTAGGACTGGGTCGGGCTAGGTTTGGTCGACTTGGGTCAGTTCGGTTTGGGCTTGGTCGACTTGGGTAAGCCTGGCTATAACTTTGGGTGGATCCAAAGATACGGTTCTGGTTCCTAAAGGGCTCAGGTCTCCTGTAGGTGGGAGCTCTCTGAAAATGCTCACAGAGCCTAGCAACTTGGTAAGCTTCTTCCAAGGTTCTGGTTGCTCTAAAGTACAGCTCTCTCTGAATGTCTGGGTGTAGGCCAGCCCTAAACCTAGACGGGGTTACCTCAAGTGACTCTACAACCTTACATCGCATAACATATTCATCAATCTTGGCGATGTAATCGGCCACACTCTTACTCCCTTGACTTAAGGTTTTCCATTGGTCCAACAGTTTCTAGGTGTAGGATGCAGGTAGGTATTTCCTTCTAAGATTATCTCTCATTTCCCCTCAGGCGGTTATGGGTAATTGTCCTTTCTGCTCTATGTAATTTTCAACACTATTCCAAAACAACCTAGCTTGGTGAACCAACCTAAGCTTGGCAAACTTAAACTTAGTTCTTTCTGACATAGAGTACCAGTCAAAATACTGCTCCATAGCAAACTCCCAATCTTCATACACCCTGGGATCTAAACTTCCATCGAAAGTGGGTGCCTCAAGCTTGATGCTCCTAATGGCCCTTTCTTCACAGTCCTCCAGATTGGGTCTCCTAGAATGGGTATCAATGAAGGGATCAGGGTCTCTCCCAAATTCATCCTCAAAGTAAGGGTCTTGTTGCAAGTTTCTCCTGGGATGAGGGGAATCAGGACTGGGTTCAGGTCGAGGCCTAGCAGCTTCCTCTAGGGGTCTTAGTCTGGCCTCTATTTGATCCAGTCTATTGGTCAACTGGTTGCCTAACTGGGTCATGGATTGAGTCATGGATTGAGTTAGGGCTCCAATGTCAGCTCGAAGTTGGTCCATGATTTCGGCAGAGGGTGGAGAAGGTGGGTGAAAAGAGGTTCCTGATCTAGTGCACATGTAACAAAACAATGCTATGGTTTGCTAGACCTAGGAGATCTCTCCAAATGTGAAGTCAAGAAGATGAACCTGAAAGCAGTAACTTAGCACCTGGCCAGGTAAGTGTAAGGTTAGTGGAGGTTCCTCTTTGCTTTCCTAGACACCAATTAGAAATTGGCCAGGTAAGCGAACCAACCCACTTCCCTTCGGGATCTAGTCCCTGAACCACTTGTCTAGACACTAGCTACTCAAGCACACACCAACAAGTAATCTAGCTTTGCTCGGCACTTGGGTCGACCCGACTTCATGGGTGTCCCTAGCTCACTAGAGCAGATTAAACATCTAATCAATTTTAGTTAATGGCTAGGGTTCGATATGTCGGGTGGTGGTTTTTGGGCTAGGGACAGGTAATGAAATTCTGACCCTATGTTAATTTGACGCCCTTAAGATAAGTTATGGAGAATGATGCACAAAAAAATGACTAATGAAATGACTTAGAAATTTCTTGTTTTTTTTTGTGTCTTTCAGATGTGTGAATGCTAAACAAAATGCAGGAATTAAAATATGCTCCTAAATACAAGAAATAAGCTAGATAGATGAATGAAGCAAGAAATGAGATGCTTGCTAAAATTTCAGACCTGAGATTTTCTCAGGTAGTATTTTGGCTTGTAGAAATTTTACAAACTGAAATAAAATCTGAGAAAATGGCAAATATACTCTGAGTTTAATGTGATCTAACAGAATAGAAATCATAAAATTTGAAGGTCTCTACAGAGAGAAACAATCCAATGATCAGACCATATATGGGCTGACCATAATACAGAAAATGAAAGAAAACAAAATGCTCTAGTCCTAGCCTACTCTGATACCAAAAATGATGTGGAGAAGAGATGTAGATGCTAGTATGGATGCTTATGATGCAAAGGAATTTTTTTTGTAGTTGAAGAGTTTTAGATGTTTTTTTTTTAGGGTTTTGATTCCCGATCACAAGCAAAGACTAGAAATAAGAGAAATGAATAACGGAAGCTTACACTAGCAGTTCAAATCTCTAAATAGTGAAAATGAGAACAGGATCCCAGGATTAAGAAACCCCGGTAGGACTAAGCTCGAAATACAATACCTACTTAGGAGATAGAGAGAGCAAACCTCACACGTCTGAAGTGCCCGATGCAGAGGTCGCTCAACTCGACGGATGCGGCCTGGATGCCCAAGCAGTCGAACCCGCGGAAGCACTGGCTTTCGGTCGGAATGTCACGATGGCAAAGCAGACTGTCTCCGGTGCCCGAGATGCCAGGGAGGACCTATAGGCAATCAAAATAGGGATTAGCGAAAATGGAGAGATGTACTGAAAGAGACTAAGATGGGCTTGAGAAGGGGCTTCGAGCCCGGTGTCCGGCTGGATTCCGAAGTCGAAGAAGGAGATAACTTAGGGCCTCGCACCCCGTGATGTCCCGGAGGATGAAGGATTGTGGCCTCATACCACTCGACGTCCAGGAGGACGTTGGACTCACGACGCCCTGGGGCGACGGACAGGTGGCCTCACACCACTCGACATCCCTGGGATGAAGGCAACTTCACTCAAACCTAGTCTAGGAGACAATGGTTGGAGGATAAACAAACTCAAATTCTCTTTTCATTCAATCATTCAATACCTTTACAATGGAGGGGGTTGGGTTTTTTAAATAGGCACCCAAGGCCCATTTGAATTCAAAATGATTCAAAACTCTTGAACCCAAATTACAACCCAAAAGTTGGCACCCACATGGATGGGGAAAGTTCTTCATGGCCGACCAAATGGAGGAGAGGATTGGCGTGGCATGTGGGAGGGCTTGGAGAGGGAGATTGGTCTCTTGACTTCCTTCTTTGCATGTTCATTTTGGGAAGAAAACATGGAACAAGGCTTGCTTGAAGGGATGTGCTTCCTTTGATCCTTCAATGCCCACTTGAAGTGATTCATGGCCGGCCAAAGTGGAGGGAGCTTTGGGCGTTGCAAGGTTGAGGGCTTGGAAAGGGGAGTGTGTCCCTTGATCTTCCATTCTTGCATGAATACTTTGGGAAGAAGACTTGGGAGATGGCTTGCTTTGTGGCTTGGTTTCTTTATGAAATCTTCAACGCCCCATTTAATGATGGATCATGGCATGATGTGGGGGAGGGAAGAGGGGGATGATGTCTCCTCCTTCCAAGGTCACCCAAGAGAAAAAAGGTATGGAGAGGGCGTGTGGAATGCATGAGGGCACCTCCTTGTTTCCTTCCCTGGATGCCCAAGTGGCAACTGATGTGGCGCCACATAGGTGGCTGAGGTGGTGCCTATGTTGGTATCTTTCCAATTGAAAGTGGTGGGTTGGCCCACAAGGAACTTGACTTGGTCTTGAAAGCCAGGTTGACTTCAATTGGGCTTGGGCCCAATCCAAACTCAGACTCGAACCAAAAATAGATACAGGACTCATGACCTAAACTTGACCCAAATTGGTCAAGGTACAAGACTAAACAAACTTAGACTAGGTACATGACTAAAAATTATAAAATTACTTTGGCTTATAGCCTTATTACAAGACTCATAGAAGTGAAACCCTAATCTAAGATCCACAGAGGGTTGAGGAGCCTCTGTCGGATCCTGGTGCCCACACCACCAACCGCGGCACTTCGATGGGACTTGAGAGTGGGAGGCAAATTATATGGCCAGACCTCTGACATAGAGTACACCTCAGATCTAGCTGGCAGCCAGGCAGCTAGATAGCACCGCGTAAAGTTCTCCTTCAAGCTCTCCCGCCAGGTGGCCTCACCAACGGTCGAGCCCACCTCGGCCCGAGCTCGGTACCCCTGTTCCTTCGCCAGATGGCCCGAAGTCAATCTCACCTCGGCCTAAGCTCGGCACCTCTGCTCCTTCTCCAAGTGGCTCCTCAAGGGTCGAGCCTGCCTCGGCCAGAGTCGAGCCCTCCTCCACTCCTTCACCAAGTGGCTCCCCAAGGGTCGAGCCCGTTTCAACCGGAGTCGAGCCCTCCTCCGCTCCTTCGCCAGGTGGCTTCCCAAGGGTCGAGCCCATCTCAGCTAGAGTCAAGCCCTCTCCTTAGAAGCATCGAGAAGGATGAAGGCACCAACCCCAAGATCGCCATCAAGGCAGATGCGCGCGTTTAGTGCGCCCAGTATGGCACCCCCCAAATCTATAACGGTACGTGTAACCTCGTTTGCACTAGTTTGGGAGGGGCGCCCCGATCGAGATGTCAGATCCTGCGGTCGACCACTTGGAATCCCCCGGAAGAGAAGGATGCATTCAATTTCTCAGACCCGAGGACAGTTGCACCTAAATCGAGGTTCCACCTAATTTCTCCTTCATGGCAACATGCTGGGCAAGACACACTCACAACTTAAATCCTAACTATAAGAGGAAATAACCTCAGGGGAGCGGCCAACGGACATCGTTGACCCTTAAGCCCCTAGAGAGGGAAAATCGAGGCACTGAAGCAATCGATGATCTACAAAGGCACCAACGGGTAAGAAAAAAGATAAGCAACCAAGAGAGAGCAAGCACAGAAGAGAGCAAGAAATGAGTGACTTGAAGGCAAGAGGCTTCCAGAGGACTCCCGGAGTGAGTCCTGTGAGCACGGTCGCCGTAACTCAAGTATCGCTTTTCTCTCATTTCCTCCTACTCCATTCTTTATTAGAAGCTCATCTAAGCATGGAGATTGAAGTGGGATCCATCTTAGGGGATTCGTTCCACGTGGTCATCCGCTAACTTAATCATCAGAGTGCCCACGCCGAGATCCCCGGCCCGGGTCTCTAACACTATTTTGCAGGTCCGGGAACTCTTGGATTCTGGAGTAAAGGGGCAGACATCCAGGGCCACTTCACAGCTATAGGCCACGATGGTAAGGTCGGTAACAAGTGGCATCTTCAAGCATCTATTGAAGCTTCTATAACATGGAGACAAGCTCAACAATAACAAGCAAGTACTTCAAAGACAAATCAGCTTTTTGTAAGAAAACTTTTATATTTTCATTGTTGAATTTGTACTAGTATTGCTTACTAGTTTCATAAAATTAAAACTAGTATCTAAGTTGTTTGTGAGCCTATGTGATAAAAACCGACAAAGGTTTTTACTTGTGAGCTCATGAAAATATGTTGGGTTGTTGGTTAGCCCGGAAAACCATCAAGGTTGTTGGTGAGCCCGTAAAACCAACTAGATTGTTGGTGAGTCCATAAAATCAACTAGGTTCTTGGTTAGCCTGCAAACCAAGGGGTTTTTGGTGTGCCCGTGAAAATCAAGGGATTTTTGGTTAGCCCGTAAAAACTAAGAGATTTTGACTTGTAAGCCCAGAAAACAAGTTGGCTATATTCTTGGTGATTATAGTGAATTCCAAAAAAAAACTTAGGGAGTGGACGTAGGTGCCCTGGAGTGCACCGATCCACTATACATCTTCATGTATTTGTTCTTGCTTTTATTCTTGTACTTATTTCTTTATTTTCGCTACACATTATTATCTTGCTCACAAACACATGCTTTAAATTAACACATTATTTGAAGTCTTGCAAAAAAGTTTTTAAGTCCAATTCACCCCTCCTCTTAAGTTGCTTCATCACTGGGCTATAAGTGGTATCAGAGCCCGGTACTCTTCTTGAAAATCTAATGGTTTTGAGTTAAAAATCATGGCAACCCAAGTTTGAGAATTTGAAAGTTTGAATTTTTTGAAAAACTTTAAAAAGAATTTACAAATCATATGTTGAGGGGGAGCTTTTGAAAAATTATTTTTGGATTATATTTTGAGGGGGAGCTCAATATTTTTCATTACTACATTGCTCTATGCTTATTCTTAATCCTTTGGAGTATGTTATGTTTATTTTTGAACTGACCTTGTTTATATACTTAAAGGTTCTGTCATTATCAAAAAGGGAAAGATTGTTGACTCTGGTTTTGATTATGATAAAACACTTAAGTATATTTGAGTACTAATTATGCATTAAGTGTGTAAAGCATATATAGGTACTCAAGATTTGAATTTAGAGAAGTTTCAGCACTGGTGCAGCCAAGTGTCGACTCATGAAATCCAAGTGTCGACTCAAAGTGTCGACTCACGAACAGTGAAGGGTCGACTCAAGGCCTGAGACCAAACAGGATACAGAACGTGGTGATTTCAGGAATTTGGTCAAGTGTCGACTCACGAAACTAAAGTATTGACTCAAGGTATCGACTTACCAGATGAAGTGTCGACTCACCAGTGCAGAGTAGAAGACTTCAGTAGACATTTTTGGTCAAGTGTCAACTTAAGAAAATGATGTGTCGACTCAAGGTGTCGACTTACGAAGGTCAAGTATCGACACTTGCTATAGCAGTTAGTTTTTTTGAAGTGCAAAACTTTTCCAACTTGGCTCCAACGGCTATATTTTCTCCTCCAATGGTCACAAATGGTCATAAACATATGGAGGGTTATTTATACACCACCAAGCTCTTGGAGAATGAGAGAATCTATGGTTTGAATGATAAATCCTTTGATTTGCAAGTAAAATATGTGAAGGATTTTTAAGGATTTAATATTGAGAGTGTTGAGCCTCCAAGGATTCCAAGTGAAGAGGAAGCTTCCAAGAGTGGCATATTCAAGCATCCATTGAAGCTTCTACAACACGGAGACAAGCTCAACAATAACAATCAAGTACTTCAAAGACAAATTAGCTTTTTGTAAGAAAGCTTTTATATTTTTATTGTTGAGTTTGTACTGGTATTGCTTACTAGTTTCAATGAAATTGAAACTAGTATCTAGGTTGTTGGTGAGCCTATGTGATAAAAATCAATAAGGGTTTTGACTTGTGAGCCTGTGAAAATAAGTTGGATTGTTGGATAGCCCGGAAAACCATCGAGGTTGTTGGTGGCCCGTAAAACCAACTAGGTTATTGGTAAGCCCGTAAAACCAACTAGGTTCTTGGTTAGCACGCAAAACCAAGGGGTTTTTGGTGAGCCCATGAAAACCAAGGGGTTTTGACTTGTGAGCCCAGAAAACAAGTTGGCCGTAATCTTGGTAATTATAGTGAATTTCCAAGAAGAACTTGGGGAGTGGATGTAGGTGCCTTGGAGTGCACCGAACCACTATAAATCTTCATGTATTTGTGATTGCTTTTATTCTTGCATTTATTTCTTTATTTCCACTGCACATTATTATCTTGCTCACAAACACATGCTTTGAATTGGCATATTATTTGAAGTCTTGCGAAAAAGTTTTAAAGTCCAATTTATCCCCCCTCTTGGGTTGCTTCATCACTGGGCTATAATTGACATCTTAGCATTGTAGAAAGAAATTATGAGAATCACAGAAAAATAACATAATCCTAAAATATAAAATTCAATATTTATTGTTGTTACTATAAGCCAGATTGGAGATTTAATTACTGGACTGGATATTTATTTAACCCATCCAAACCGGTCAACCAGGCGATTCGGCATAACACTTAAGAAGTCCGATAAGAGATCGGACCGACATAACACTTTGGAAGTCCGACGAGAGATCAGATCGACATAACACTTTGGAAGTCCAACCATAACGTACAACTTGTCATCAGCCATCGGTGTGCTCTGAAATAACTGGCTGATCTACAATCGGCTAATCTACTTCGATTCAAGGCCATCAAGAATGAGACTGGTTATTATAACTTAGAGATATCAACGGGTCGGGTTCGAATCGGAACCCAAATATCCAGACTTGGACTCGATCTTAGCTATTGGAACCAGGCTCGGACTCAAATACCCGACGGGTCTAGTTTTGAGATACCATACCCAGACCCGAATGGATCTCGAGTATCCAGACCCGGATTCGAATGAAAGGGCATATTCTATAGATGATGAAATAGAAAAAAAATCTAACCGATAAATTCTCACCTATGAATGCATCCACGATGTGGGTGACCTTGTGGATTGCAGTGGAGCAGAAGACTGCACTGACTCCATAGTTGACTCCGCTGCCACCACCCATCTCCCTTTCGATGAACCCTTCCATGATTCGGCGGACGCTGTCTAGATCGACGATCTGCTCATCAGAGTAGTCCAGTGCAACGACGAGGAGGTTGGCGACGACAACCTGGTCAAGCACCATGGATATCCGATGCTTGAGCTGCCACCAGCAAGCGGCGGAGGCCACGAGGAAGATGGCCACGCGAAGGAGGCAATAGAGGAAACCAACAGGGAGGGCATCATCGGGGACGATGACAGGGAGGAGGGCGGCGAGGGACTCAAGGAGGGCATGCTAGTAGGGGCGGAGGTTAGCGACGGTAGCGGTGTTTAGGAGGGTGCCAGGACGAGCGATGCCGGAGTGGGGGAGGAGGTCGAGGAGGTTGCACTAGACGTAGGCAGCGACGACGGCGACGAGGGATTTGGGGGAGGCACCATGGGATCACATGGCAGAGAGGACCATTTGGAGGGAGGCGGGGTTAAGGGCGGCAAGTTTCACTGCCCACCACTCCGACGGGATCCTCATCGAGGGCAGGGAGGATTTGGCCATTTGGAGCTATTGTCGAATGGAAATGATCTAGGGCAACCGATGAACCGAGAGGGAGAGGGCCTTTTATATTAAAAATGGTTGATTTTGAACCCTTAGATCAAAATATAACGATTTATAATAATATAAATATATATTTATAATATTTTATATAATCGGGTCCCAGGTCTATCGGGTCTGGATATTAAATATCCAGACCCGATCCATTTAATTATAGCTAAACGGGTCTGGGTAAACGGGTCCAAATTTAATACCAGATCTAGACCCGTTGGGTAAATACCTGCAGGTCTCGAGTCTGGACCCAATCCATTGATAGCTCTATTATAACTAACCATTCACTCAACTGATTGCTCCGGCATCAGCAAGATCAAGATAAATAACTACTAACAGTAACTATAATTACTTGAAGAGAAGTTATTTTATTTAACTTTGCTAACATCAATCAGTTACAAGAAAGCTTGTCCTAACCACTTTCAGTTAGAACAACGCCTATAAAAAGAGGTAAGAGGGGATCTCTAAGGGAAGCAATTTCGAGCCGGTCTAAGACTAGCTGATACCAAGCCAATTTGATTACTCTTTTCTTTTTCCATCTATCTTTATTAAGCTCTCCATTCCGTTGCGCAAACCCTACTGACTTAGGCATCATAGTGTCCCTTATCAAAGAAATTCCGATCAGCGATTTATTTTGCACGAACCCAAGGCACTCCATCCAATTCATGGGGATCAGTATCAATAGATTGGAGCACCAGGAAGGAGTAGACAAGAAAGTCATTTGGCCATCTAACTTGTCCCCTCTTGGGAAGGAGAATCCTCGAGGAAGTGCAAGATGGTAAAAGAGAAAGCCCAAAATGTCTCAACTGCCAGGGATGCCCTACTTCTAAAAGGAATGACCCTCCTGCTGAAAACGATATGGCACCTCTCACATTAATTGTGGGACAACAACATCTAGAAACACTCCTAAATCGAGTGGATATGCTAATGGCTATCATACAGTATCTCTAAGAAACTGATCTCAATGGACACCCCCCAGCAGCCTCCAGACTCAGCTATCGATCCTTGACGAGGGAAAACAGACAGCAAGATTTCACTCGATGATCCTCTAGAGATCAGCACTCTTTAGAGCCCTAAAGCTCTCAGCACCAAAGGCACACTCTAAGCCAACTCAACAAGAAGAGAACTAGAAGATCTCTCTCTGTATCTTCAGAAGACTCCACTCCTAGGAACACCCGACGAAGAGGAGAAATATATGAGGATTGTGAAAAGAAGTTCAAGATGTTGGAAATGCAAAATTGTTAGACGCGATGACCAGCGAAGAAATGAGGAAACAGTGTCCTACGATTCACGACCTCCTTTCTCCCAAAAAATAATGGAAGAAGCGATTCCTTTTGACCATACGACAGTTGGACTCATACGACGGCACCACCGATCCTTTTGACCACTTAGGAAGCTTCAAAGCACATATGATGATACAATGGGCTTTTGACGTGTTGTACTGCCTTGCTTTTCTTGCCACCCTGAAAAAAATAGCTTGAATGTGGTATTCGAGCATCCGTCCAGGTACCATTCACTCCTTTAATGAATTAGAAAAGTTGTTTGTATCACATTTCAGGACATGTTGAAGGATGCCCCGTAATTTGAATAGCCTCTTCTTTCTGCAATAGAATGAAGGAGAGAGCCTGAGAGACTATTTGCCAGATTCAACTCTACCACCCTTGAGATTCCTGATCTCAATGAACACGTGGCTATGTCTGCTATGAAGAAGGACCTTCGATCATCCAGGTTTACCTTTTTCCTTGACAAGAAGTTTTCTACGAGCTATGCCAAATTACTGACAAGGGCTCAAAAATATGCGATGGCTGAAGAGCAAGCAACCAGTCGGTGTCTGACTGAAGGAAGATCAGCCCCCAAGAAAAAGAGTGATAAAGGGCCGATTCCACCTAGACCTTCTGGCAATGATAACACACCGACTCAACAGCACAACCCTAAACCTAAGCAATTGGTTAGCAGATTCGACTCCTATATTCCTCTCTCTCTCCCAAGGGAGAAGATCTTGATGGAGATAGAGAAGAAAAGCTACTTGCAAAGGCCTCGTCCCATGAAGGCACCTCCTGCATCAAGAAACAAAAGTAAATATTGCTGATTCCACCGAGACCATGGTCATAACACTGAATAATGCATCCAGCTCAAGGATGCTATAGAAGATTTAATCAAACAGGGATACCTAGGGAAGTATGTCAACAACCAGGAACCCCAGACTAAAGTTGTTGCCCCCAAGAGAGTTATTGAAAAGGTAGAATTATCCAACCAAAGGCCTATAGATGGAAGGGTAAGCATGCTGCATCATCGGATCGATTGGAGAAGCGGGGCTGAAGAAAGCACTCCAAAAAGATACGAAAGCAACAATGCCAAATGCTTTTTGGACGACGATCTACAAGGAATCCAGACTCCTCAGATGACCCTATTGTAGTATCGACTATTATAGCCAATTATGATCTAAGAAGGATTCTGGTAGATAATGAAAGTTCCATAGAGGTCTTGCTCTATTATGCCTTCCTCCGAATGAATTTACCTTAAAATAAGCTACAAAGATCTCCCATACTTTTGACAGGTTTTGGAGATAACCAGGTCGGAGTGGAGGAGAAAATAGTATTGCCAATAACCCTCGGCACTGAACCATTTCAAAAAATACGTTCCATTAACTTTATGGTCGTACAAATACTATCGGCATACAATGCTATCTTGGGATGACCTGCTTTGAACAAGTTCTGTGTCATAGTATCGACCTACCACCTCCTCGTACGATTTTCCACTAGGAATGAAATTGGAGAATTGAGAGGAGACCAAAGGATCGCCCGAAGTGTTTAATGATGCAAGATAGACAGTTGATCGATCACATAACTCTGGAGCAATTGGATCCGAGAGATCGGATGGAGGATTATGGAGAACCTGTGGAGAAGACTAATTCCATACCATTGGCAAAGGACAATCCAATGAAAATCATGCAAATCGGAAGTCTGCTCGACGAAGAGACGAAGATAAGGCTGACCAACTTCCTATGAAGTAATGTCGATGTCTTTGCCTGGTCGGCCTCTGACACGCCGGGAATCCCGACCGAAGTCATCACCCACTGACTGGAAGCCACCTCTGATCACAGGCCTGTCCGACAGAAGAAAAGAAACTTCGCTCCAGAGAGATAAAAGGTAATTGATGAAGAGGTGAGCAAGCTTTTCCATGCTAGATTCATAAGGAAAGTCCACTATCCTGACTAGCTAGCTAATGTTGTAATGGTGAAGAAAGCTAATGACAAGTGGAGGATCTGCATCGACTACACCGATCTCAACAAGACTTGCCCGAATGATAGCTTTCTTTTATCAAAAATAGATTAACTAGTTGATGCCACTACTAGACACCAGCTATTGAGTTTCATGGATGCCTTCTCTGTATATAATCAGATATGAATGGACCCTGACAACGAGAAGAAAACAGCATTCATGATAGAGAAAAGGCTCTATTATTACAAAGTGATGCCATTCGGTCTTAAAAACATCGGGGCAACCTTTCAAAGGCTGATCAATAAGGTGTTCGAGAGGCAACTCAGAAGTAACATTGAGGCATATATCAATGACATGATCATGAAGAGCCTCCAAAAGGTTGATCACATCAAAGATCTAGAAGAATCTTTCAATGCTCTGCATCGTTATCAGATAAAACTAAATCCAACTAAATGCGCCTTTAGGATGACATCAAAAAAATTTCTTGGATTTCTCATTACTAAGCGAGGGATAGAGGCCAATCCAGAAAAGATCCAAGCTATTCGAGGTATGAGACATCCTTTTAGCAAGAAAGAAGTATAGTAACTGATTGGGAGAATTGCTTCTCTAAGCTGATTCATCTTCCGGTTGGCCGAAAGATGTCTTCCTTTTTTCAAAGCCCTCCACCAAGCAAGAGGCTTCAAGTGGTCAAAAGACTGCCGACTTGCCTTTGAAGAGCTAAAGAAGTACTTGGCGAATCCCCCTCTGCTCTCAAAACCTCAAGAAGGTAAAACTCTTTATTTATATCTCTTCGCTTCGGACGAAGCCGTCAACTCAGTGCTTGTCAAAAAGGGAGCAAACAACCTATAGAAGCTGATCTATTATACTAGCAAGGTGCTACACAAAGCTGAAGTGAGATATCTTAAAGTGCAGAAACTTATATATTCTCAATAATCGCGATGAAATGCTTGCGACCCTACTTCCAATCCCATGCCATTGTGGTCTTAACAGACCAACCTCTGAAGGCTATCATCCGATATCCTAACACCTCAGGATGGATAGCCAAATGGACCGTCAAGCTAGGCAAATTTGACATCATATTTCAACCCAGATCGGCAATGAAGGCACAAGTACTAGCCGACTTCATTGATGAATGTACATGGAACCTAGAAAACAGTCGATAAAGGATTGAGGATAAAGAAGTGGCCAAAGAGGATTCAGGGTCCACATGGATATTCCATGTGGATAGAGCATCCAACTTTGTTGGTTATGGAGCCAGACTTATATTGGCCAATCCCAATGGGCAGACCGTAGAATATGCCCTTTGCTTCTCCTTCCAAGCTTCGAATAACCAAGCAGAATATGAAGCCCTCTTGGCAGGACTCAGGATCACCAAAGAACTAGGGATTCGGAAGATCAAAGTCTTCTTGGGTTCTTAACTGGTGGTGAACCAAATAAAAGAGAGTTCGAGGCTCGAGACCCTATCATGATAAAGTACTTGAAGAAGGTACCGAATCTACTATCCTGACTTGAATTCTTTGAACTAGCTATATGCCATGGACCAAGAATTCTCGGGCTGATGCTCTCTCTCGACTAGCGACCACTGATTCAAACTTCGTCAGACCTACATCGAGTGTATGGAAGATCCTAGTATATCGAAGAAGACTTCAGAAACCAAATCAAGCACAAACTTAGTTGGATGGATCCCATTCTCAAGTTCCTGAATTATGGTACACTACCTGAAGATAAGGCTAATGCCAAACAGGTCTGATGGATGGCCTCTTAATATGTTGTCCTGGACAAAGCCCTCTATAAAAAGTCTTTCATGCAACCCTTACTAAAATGTTTAGGGCCGTCGGATGTCGACTATGCCCTAAGAAAAGTACATGAGGGCATATATGAAGACCATCTAGAAGGTAATCTTTAGCCTACAAAATAATCTATTAGGGTTATTATTGGCCCACCATCCAAAAAGATGCAGTCGACTATGTCCGGAGATATGATCAGTGTCAGAGATACTCTAACATCCAAAGACATCCTGCAAGTCAGCTATCTTAGTTGATGGCTCCGTGGCCCTTCACTCAATGGGGAATGGATATTCTCAGTCCATTCCCCTCGGCTTCTGGTCAGCGAAAGTTTCTCATCGTGTTCATCAATTATTTCACCAAATGGGTCGAGATCTTCGTCAAACCTCTAGCTCACATAACTAAAGGGAAGGTCAAGATCTTCGTCAAAAATTCTATCATATTTCGATTCAGAATTCCTCATGCCATCATCACTGACAACTGAAGGCAATTCGATAACCATAAGTTCAAGGACTTCTATGCCCAATATCATATCCTCCACAAGCTAACGTCCGTTAGCCATCCCTAATCTAGTGGAGAGGCCAAAGTGACTAATAAGATGATTCTCCATGGTCTGAAGACCGGGTTAAACGAGGCCAAAGGGCTCTGGGTTGAGAACTGAATTATGTTCTTTGGGCATATCGAATGACCCTTAGAATGGCTATAGGAGAGTCCCCATTCAACTTGGCCTACGACATCGAAGTGGTCCTTCCAATGAAAATCACCTTATAATTCCTAAGGACCGACCACTTCATAGAGCCAGAAAACTTGGAGCACCACAGAGCAGGCCTATACCTACTCTAGGGCAACCGACTCTAGGCACAAATGAAGATGGCTAGGTATCGGTAAAGGGTTGCCAAATACTACAACTCCAAGATGAAGGCACGAACCTTCTGACCTAAAGACTTGGTGTTGCGAAGGTCCGAAGTATCCAAGCCAATGGAACAAGAAAAACTCTCTATTAATTAAGAGGGACCTTATCGAATTAGGAAAGTTGTAAATCTCGGAACTTACAGACTCGAAACTTTGGATGGCTCCCTACTACCTCAGCCTTAGAATATAGAGAACCTTCGCAAATACTATCAAAAAAAACTTTCTTTGAATGGTTTCCACAAAATGTCCAAATAAAGGCAGGCCTAATCAGCCTACTTTACCAAGTGAAATCCATAAAAGCACAAAGGTGGGCCTAGTCTACCTACCTTATCAGTATGTCCGATGAGTATAAAGGCAGGCCTAACTAACCTATCTTATCATCAACTAAAAGCATAAAGGCGGGCATAGTCAGCCTACCTTATCGGTATGTCCAACAAGTATAAAGGCGGGCCTATAACCAGCCTACCTATCATCAACTAAAAATATAAAGGCGGGCCTAATCAGCCTATCTTATTGGTATATTCGATGAGTGTAAGGACAGGCCTAACCAGCCTACCTTACCCATTTTTAATCGACAAGCACAAGAAAGGGCATGATTGGCCTACTTTACTGGTATACTCGACAAACATGCAAGCAGGCCTAACTTGACTACCATACTGATATGGGGATGGCGGACATGAAGAAACCTGGGGTTATTTGGAAATGGGAAAACCTAAAGCAAACCAAGGATCGTGGGAGGGCTAAGAAGCCTCCCGGGACTAGGATAGGATGACCCCGAAAGTCCAAAAACAGCCAGACTCTTGATTTTCAGTTTTCTTGGCGGAGGTGGTGAAGGAAGGACGGGATGGGAGACAGGGGACTGGGACTCATGGACCTTGGGACTCATCCTAACAAAGAGACCTCTCACCTCTAAGGCATTACGCCCTCCTCGATACTTGGAGGCGCTAGAATGAATCTCAAGGTCACAAGGGGAACAGGAAGAGACATGAAGATGGGAGAAAATAATGGGATACCTAGGACCTCACACCCCTCGACATCCCGAAGGACGAAGGCAAACGGACCTCGGCCCAAAACCACACACAAGTGGAAAAAATACTCTAAAAACTCATTTTCATCAACTACTTTATTACAAGAGGAGTATGGGTATTTATAGATACCCAAATCCCTTTTGAAATTCAAAAATAAAATCCCCTGAAATCCTTCCTTGGTTTTGAATTAAAATTCAAAATCAAAATCCCAAATTTCCCAAATTATATTCATTAAAAAAAATACCAAATAAATCCCGTTTATTTGAAATTTGAAATCCCTCCCCGCTCTGAAAGTCGTGCCGCTCCAAAAATCGTACACCTCCTTCCAGCTGCTTTGAGAAGCGTGTAGAGGCTTCTTGGGATGCTTTGAGAGGCGTGCAGGTCCTTCTTCTTGACCGAGCAACAGGGAGGGAAAATCCAAACTCCGGTCGGCCTGGGGGAGCCGATGGGTGGCGGGCGGCAGCACGGCCGGCGGGCGGTGGCGGCGGGGCAGCGGCCAGGTGCGAACGGTGGCTGCGGGCGGCGGCACAGGAGTGGGACGGCCGCACGGCACGCACGAGCATGCCGTTCGGTCTTCCCACGGGCGTGGGGCCCAGGGATGCCAGCGAGGTGACGGGGCGGCGGATCGGCGGTGCACCGGCGGGCGGGCGGCGGTGGCAGGGCGGCACGGCGGGGGCATCACACGGGCGCACGGGGCGGACGGACGCCTCCCGCGCCCGCTCGTCTTCCCACGGGCGTGGGTGGTGGCGGACCCCACCGGCAGCCACGCGAGGGCTGGCGGGCGTCGGGGACGGCGACGGGCAGCAGGCCGGCAGTGGTGCAGGGCGGCACGGCCGTAGGTGGGCGGACAGACACCTCCGGCGTCCGTTCATCTTCCCACAAGCGTGGGTGGCGATGGCAGTTTCTCCGGTGAGGGCGGGGGCCGGCGAGTGTCGGCGACGAATCGGCGGGGGGGGCGACTGGGGGTCGGACAGCCCGGATGGGGTGGAATGGGGGTGGCGGCTAGGTTTTAGAAAAGAATACGAAGGGTCGGAGAAGGTTGATGATGGACTAAGCTAGGAATAAAATGGGGATAAACCTGGAATAAAACAGGAATAAAGGGATAGTTAGAGTAGCAGGGATAAGAAAAATAAGAAAAACTAGAAAATTAAAAGAAAATCCAGATGGGATTCGGGTCCCCCATCATTCTCCTGCAGCATGAAGAACTCGACTCCGTCGAGTTTGTCGACGAAGCAAATCCTAGTCCACTACTGGCTCTGATACCAATTTGATGTGGGGATGGCGGACACGAAGAAACCTGGGGTTATTTGGAAATGGGAAAACCTAAAGCAAACCAAGGATCGTGGGAGGGCTAAGAAGCCTCCCGGGACTAGGATAGGACGACCCCGAAAGTCCTAAAACAGCCAGACTCTTTTGATTTTCAGTTTTCTTGGCGGAGGTGGCGAAGGATGGGGATGGGAGACAGGGGACTGGGACTCATGGACCTTGGGACTCATCCTAATGAAGAGACCTCTCACCTCTAAGGCATTACGCCCTCCTCGATACTTGGAGGCGCTAGGATGAATCTCAAGGTCACGAGGGGAATAGGAAGAGACATGAAGATGGGAGAAAATAATGGGATACCTGGGGCCTCACACCCCTCGATGTCCCGAAGGACGAAGGCAAGTTGGGGCCTCACACCCCTAGACGCCCCAAAGGACGAAGGCAAATGGGCCTCAGCCCAAAACCACACACAAGTGGAAAAAATACTCTAAAAATTCATTTTCATCAGCTACTTTATTACAAGAGGAGTATGGGTATTTATAGATACCCAAATCCCTTTTAAAATTCAAAAATAAAATCTCCTGAAATCCTCCCTTGATTTTGAATTCAAATTCAAAATCAAAATCCCAAATTTCCCAAATTACATTCTTTAAAAAAAATACCAAATAAATCTCGTTTATTCAAAATTTGAAATCCCTCCCCGCTCTGAAAGTCGTGCCACTCCAAAAATCATACACCTCCTTCCAGCTGCTTTGAGAAGCATGCAGAGGTTTCTTAGGATGCTTTGAGAGGCGTGCAGGTCCTTCTTCTCGGCTGAGCAACAGGGAGGGAAAAACCCGAACTCCGGTCGACCAAGGGGCCAGCAAGCAGCGGGTGGTGGCGGCGTGGCGGCGGCCAGGTGCGGATGGCGGCTGCGGGCGGTGGCACAGGAGTGGGACGGTCGCACGGCACGCACGAGCGTGCCGTTCGGTCTTCCCATGGGCGTGGGGCCCAGGGATGCCAGTGAGGCGACGGGGCGGCGGATCGGCGGTGCACCGACTGGCGAGTGGCAGTGGCAGGGCGACACGGCGGCGGCGTCACGCAGGCGCACGGGGTGGACGGATGCCTCCCGCGCCCGTTCGTCTTCCCACGGGCGTGGGCGGTGGCGGACCCCACTGGCGGCCGCGCGGGGGCCGGCGGGCGACGGGGACGGTGGCGAGCAGCAGGCCGGCGGCGATGCAGGGTGGCACAGCCGCAGGTGGGTGGACAGACACCTCCGGCGTCCGTTCGTCTTCCCACGAGCGTGGGTGGCGATGGCAATTTCTCTGGTGAGGGCGGGGGCCAGTGAGTGTCGGTGACAAACCGACGGGGGGGGGGGGGGGGGGGGGGGGGGGGGGTGGCTGGGGGTCGGACAGCCCGGATGGGGTGGAATAGGGGTGGCGGCTAGGTTTTAGAAAAGAATACGAAGGGTCGGAGAAGGTTAATGATGGAATAAGCTAGGAATAAAATGGGATAAACCTAGAATAAAATGGGAATAAAAGGGATAGTTGGAATAGCAGGGATAAGAAAAATAAGAAAAACTAGAAAAGAAAATCCATATGGGTTTCAGGTCCCCCATCACATACCAGCGAACTAAATTCTCCAATCCACTACTTTGGCAAAGCTGATCCATATCGGCAAGGAAGCCATGACTATACTCCAAAGCAGTCAAGTTAACATACCGATATCCCCATACTTGAAATTTTTTTCTTCTCAAAGTGAAGGTTAGAGGACATCCGATTACTTCTTACTTAGAGAAATTTCAGAAGAAAGATCATGGCAACAAAAAAAAAAAAAAACACCACAGGATGAAAAGAAAAAAGTTCTTCATTCATTCCAGAAGATTTGGTACATCTACATTTCTATTCGATCATAAAAGAAAAAGAAAAAATACAAGGGTTATTCTTCAATAGGTGGAGTGGTGTCTGGGTCAGCCACAGTGGGAGCTCCTTTCGACTCCCTTAGAGTTTCTTTGGCCTCATGCTACATCACGGGATTCTCTTCAATCTCGTGCGGCTCTATGCCCGAGATGTCCAAGCCAAGATGTAGTTGCAGAATCTCCTTATAGCAATCATTGAAGCCGAGTCTATAGCTGATTGCTCCAGACTCGGTCATTTCATCTTCAAAACTTGAAGACTTTTTGTAGTCTTCGATTACTCTAACAACCTGCTCCTTGGCCGACTCCACTTCTTTAGCAGCTAAGTCAGCCTTCTACAAGGCCTCATCGGCCTTCTTTTGACTCTCCTTGACCGATTGCTCCAAGGAGTGGATCTTCTTCTTCTTCTTCCAGAGTTTCTTCTCTTGTTCAGCTATCTTGGCTTGGGCCTTCTTCAATTCGGCCTCCAAGGTCTGAACATGCTACAGTTTTATTCAGTCTCTCCTCCATGGCCGATCTCAGTTCTTCGGCCACTTCTTTTTCGGCTCTCACCAAATCCAACTCCTCACGAAGACCTTTACTAAGGTTTGCGAACCCCGATATGCCCTTTTCTATTAGGGTCACTTCGCGAATCAGCTACATCAAAAAAAAAAAAAGAGAAGAAGAGAGTTAGCTATGCCCTTGTTCATCTCAAAAAAATGTTAACAAAGGAAACACCGCTTACCTTCAAGATGTTCGGATACGAGTCAGCAATCTGATCCAACCAACGACTCTTTGTCACCTCCCAGTCCTTAGGAAGGAGCGTAGCCTTGAGTAGCTTCCTGGCCAACTCTAGATTCTCCAAACCCCTCGCATCGGAGTAGATGGTAAAATCCACTTCATAATCCCCTTCGGAAGGGTCATCTCTCCTCGATCTCTCTTCGGTCCGAGTGGCCTTGCCTTTGTCTTGGAGGGGAGGTTGGATTGGTGACACATCAACAGTGGGAGCTGGAGTCAGCTGCCCCGAAGTCTGGGTTGGCTTGGAGCCACTAGGGTGAGGTTCCACCAACGGGACGACATCATCGTCAGACATCTCCCGTTGGTGCACAGAAGTATTTGTGCTCACAACCTCTTAGGCCCGAACTTTCTTTCAGCCCTCCGATTCTGATGGAGGAACTGTTGCTGGCCTCTTACGAGCAACCTGACAAAGTTTTTTGAAGTTTGACTTCATCTTTTCACCTGTGAAGCAGAAAAGAGTATGGTGGTCAACTGACAAGGGCAGACAAAAAATGAAATGGCGCAAAGACTAATTACCAATTATACCTAAAGATGAAAACTCGCTGATTCGAGCGAGATGCAAATTATGCTCACTGAGTAGCTCCCTGGCTAAAGGGACTTCGGACCCTGACAACCTATCGAAGTATGCTCGGTCGTCCTTCGAAACCTTCTTATCGGCATTAGCATCCAAACAGGGTACTCTCCACTCCATGTTGAAATCCCAAGGATAAGAAGAAAATAAGAAAAAGAAGTAGGGCTTCCATCTATGGATAGTGGATGGCAACCCTGTAACCAACTTCCGACCAGGACAAGGGCCGATGACCCACCATCCCTGGCCATGAAAATCCTTCTTCAGCATGAAAAAGGAAGTAAACAAGGAGGTCCTAGGCTCTATGTTCAGTCTGTGACAGAGGACCAAAAAGCTGCAAATGACCCAAATACTGTTCGGAGTCAATTCACTGGGATTACATGGTATAAATTAAAAATCTTTATGAAAAAGGGGTGTAAAGAAAACCGAAGACCAGGCTTCAAGTGGTCTTAATGCACTGAGATAGCATTAGGAGGAGGACAATTCACCCTTTTGTCGGGCTGAGGAAGCATTAATGGAAGGATTTCGGGAATACGATAGTATTCTCGCAGGGAAGCTAGTTTTGAAAAGGACATAGAACTCACAATAGAGTACAGCATCGACTCGCCATTATTTTTCCTAGAAGGACCTACAAGACTAGAGGAATCACCCCCTTCCCTACCAGTCAGAATCTCATCGACAGCGGGGACCCTTAAAGAGCTAACCATAATGGAAGAGGAAGAAATGAGCCTCTACCTATGAAGAAAGGGAAGAGATCTGAAAAAAGAAACAAGAAATTGGAGCAGTTTGGAGAAGAAGGAAGCCTCTGCGGCAAAGATGAAGGCGAAGAAGTTCGTCCTGCAGGGCTATCCCTTTATATAGATGACGGCGACGGCCCAGATGCCCTCCTCGGAAGATGTGAAACCCCTCCGATTGTGCCATGTATAAGCGGCACTAGTTTCGGGTACAAACTACTGAGAGGTGCCAGCCAACTCGATGGGGGAAAACAACCCGTCGATCTTTGTTGTCGCCCAAATCATCGTGGCCTGCAGCTCCGGCGCGTCGCCGCCACATCGGGTGCCTCACCCTCCCGCCGGGAGCGCTCTCCCCCCTCTAGGGGCATCGATGCTCTTCGGCCCACTCGGCCTGCAAAACAGAGGAGACCTAGACTGAGGATTCCAACAAGGACACTCCGACGATCAAGTCAATAGGATGATCAAGAAAAATGGAAAACCTCCGAGGCAAAGAGCTTGGGGGACTCCTTCGCCTCAGGGGGTGACATGATAAAGATATGCAAATAATATAAAGGATAGGATAACGATGCCTGAACAATAGAAGGAAGGAACAGAGAGCGGGGAGGTTCTCCGGCCGACTCCTTGGCCGCTGAGCTCTTAGGGGACTTGCCTCCCCCCGCTCCTCCTACGTCTACCTTTTACCTTTCTTACCTTTCGCCTTCTTCCTTTTTTTTTTCTTTTCTCTCCTTCCTTCCTCTTCTTGTTAGGGGTGTTGTTTTTCTTATGAGGGGCAGGCACTGGGCCGATGAGCCCCATGCCATGGCGGGATCTTTCCATTTTTGGAGGGACTGTCTGGGCGTTGCAGGGCCCGTGGCTTGGACATAATTTCCCTTTTAAGGGAACTCTGGGTCTAGCGCCGCGTGAGCCAACATCTCCCAACTATACGGGGGTGGACATGGCGGCATATGACTGGTCCTCAGATCTGACAGGGCTCGTCTTGTTTAGAGCATGCGGGCAACGTGTTGCAAAACTGGCACTAGTGGCAAGACATGCACCACTTCTCAAGGGACTGCAGGTGGACAGGGATCGCGGTTTGAATTCTCGCTGATATTTCCCTCCTTCGCTGCTAGTGGGAACTCTGGCCTTTGCATCACCTAGAAGGACCTCGTGAGAGGGTCCTGCTTTGGCAGCATGAGCTCAACCCCGACCGCTGACCTCAGATGGAGGGCTCACCGGTGTGTTCGACCCTGGCTGGGAGATGGCCTCGGACGGAGGGCCTGCTTTACGAGCTCAACCCCAACTGGAAGCTGGCCTTGGCCGGGGGGCTTGCTTTAGCTGCGTGAACACGATCCCGCCCGGGAGCTAACCCCAGATAGGGGGCTCACTCCTTGAGCTCGACCCTGGCTGGGAGCTGACCTCGACAGGGGGCTCACCTCGGCCTACCACCTGGGGGCCGCGTCCAGGTGGCAAGCCCCATCCATGCGGCCATTGGCTGGCGGCTGTGTAGGCTCCATGTAAGCAGATGTTACCATGTCGAACTCCATGTCAACAGATGTTGCCACATCAGTCTTGATCCACGAGGATACAGTCGACGGCCAAGATGAAGTCTCCACATAATACTAGATGGACGTGATGATGCCACGTCCCTCGATCTAGATTGAAGATGAGGAGTCAATAGAAACATCATAATGAGAAGGTCGACGTGACTCTTTAACCTACACTGATTCTCCTGGAGCCAACAAGAGCTTGACACCTATCTAGAGCACGATGCTTGGAACCGAAAACAATTATGTCAACCAGCCAGACCGGAGATTTTTCATCATTGGCAATATTCTCTTTTACCAAGTGATGATGAAAATTAATACTCCCATCTTTCAAAGCAATAAATTGCCTTGAATTTGAGAGTGGGGGCAAGTGTTACTATAAGCCATATTGAAGATTTAATTACCAGACCGGATATTTATTTAACCCATCCAAACCGATCAACCGGGCAGATCGGCATAACACTTCAGAAGTTTGATGAGAGATTGCACCGACATAATACTTCGGAAGTCCGACGAGAGATCGGATTGACATAACACTTTGGAAGTCCGACCACAATGTGCAACTTGTCATCAGCCATCGGTGTGCTCTCTGAAGCAACTAGCCAATCTACAATCGGCTAATCTACTTCGATTCAAGGCTGTCAAGAACGAGCCTGGTTGTTATAACTAACCATTCACTCAACTGATTGCTCTGGCATCAGCAAGATCAAGATAAATAACTATCAATAGTAATTGCAATTAGCTGAAGGGAAGTTATTTCACTTAACTCCCCTAATAGCAATCAGTTACAAGAAAGCTTGTTGTAACCACTTTCAGTTATAACAACTCCTATAAAAAGAGGTAAGAGGGGATCTCCGAGGTAAGCAATTTTGAGCCAGTCTAAGACTAGTCGATACCATGCCAATTTGATTACTTTTCTCTTTTTCGATCTATCTTTCTTTGAACTCTCTATTCTGTTGCTCGAATCCTACTGACTTAGGTATCGGAGTATCCCCCATCAGAGAAATTCTGGTCAGGTATTTGTTTTGTAGAAACTCGAGGCACTCCATCCAGTTCGTGGGGATCAGCATCAACAAATGTCATATAATTTTTAGGTTGATACCTCCATATATTTATTAAAGAATAAAAATTTAAATATTATACTATAAATATCGGACAAATCAAATGATGCTTGACTATTATCAAATACATATATATATATAGTTGGGGTATCCCAGTCCAAGTACGAACCGAACACCAGTTCGGCTGGCCGAAGACCTTTTCTCCGAACCAATGACTTCGAACTAGGAAAGGTCAGGCCAACCACGGGCAACCCAAGGCTCCTCATTGGCCTACGACATCCGAAGGCAAGACCTTCGGATGATGTCTTCGCCCAAACCAAAGACCAAGCTTCTCGTCGACTTCCGAAGACATGCTCTTCGTTTCTTGCCGAAGACACGATCTCCGGCACTTGGTAAACACCACGTCTTAGACTCATGTGGAGGACAAGATCTCTGACTGGGAATCTCCCTAAACAGGAAAAATCTGAAGATGGGACCACGATATGTCCCATATAGGCAACAGTAACCAACGGTTACTATCGACTATCTTTATGCCATGATCATGGCACGCAACTCCAGCTGCCACGCCTCTGGTATGGTCAGAACCGCTCAATGACAACCCACGATTGCCAATCATGGGGAGAAATTAACTCCCCATAATCACTGGAAAAAGAACAGATCCGCAGGCCGGACGCCCCCTTATAAATAGCGATAAGAAGAAATGCTCAAGAGAGGTACACATACATACACACATACTCTAAATTAAAAGAGCCTTTCCCTCTGCTTCTCGAGAATCTTTCTAATTCTATGGCTGGGACCTGCCTCTAACTTAGGCATCGGAGTGTCCCCTACCGGAACGACTCCGGCAAGGGACCTATTTTGCAGGTGAACCAGGGAGCGGTCCTGTGGTGCAGCAGCTCCAATCGACCGGTACAGGGACTCCACGCCAACAGATTGGCACACCAGGTAGGGGGGCAATACAGCATTCTTTAGGCTCCCTCCTAAACAAGGGGAAGTAAGAAGTTCCTGATGGCAAGAGGAAAGACTCAGATAGCCTCCACAAGTCGACGTCGTGCTCCGTCCCAAGGGGGCGCACCCCCGAAAGAGAACGACATCCCACCTCCCACAGTTGTCGTGAGATTACAGCAATTTGAAGCCCTTATGAAGTAGGTTACCAACCTTACAGCCATGGTTCAAGATTTCCAGAACAGAACTTTTCCGGTGGGAAACCCACCGGCCGCCTCCAGACATAGCTCTTGATCCCGAAAGAAGAGAGCCCCACGGGAGGGTTCCACACATCTCTCCCCCCATTCTCGACCCTCTCCTGAAGGCCGAAGTTCGAGACTGCCTAGGCCCGCCGATTCCCCGCAGAAAGGGAAAAGGCCTAGGAAAACTCCCTCACCCTTCTCTAAAGACTCTACTCCCGTAAAGAGGGCATCGAAGCAGACTTCTGATTATGACGGAAGATTTAAAGCCATTGAATTAGAAATGGCAAGGGCATGGGAGCAGAGAATGCGGGATCTAAAGGATCCCGATGACTTGATAGTGGGTGATCTACGCCCACCCTACACCAACCGTATCATGGCCGAAGTCATTCCTAAGCACTTCAGGGTTTCCCAGATGGAACCCTACGATGGCACCTCCGATCCCTTCGACCACTTGGGCAGTTTCAAGGCTCATATGATGATTCAAGGAGCTTTGGATGCGATGTACTCCTCGCGTTCTCGGCTACTTTGAAGAAAGTCGCTCGGATGTGGTACTCGAGCCTGCACCCAAGTACCATCGATTCTTTTCTTGAGTTAGAGAAATTGTTTGTCTTGCATTTCAGGACCTACCGCAAGACTCCCCGGAATACGGATACACTGTTCCTCCTTCACCAGAATGATGGAAAAAGCTTGCGAGACTATATCTCCAAGTTTAATGTGGCCACACTTGAGATCCTTGATCTCAACAAGCATGTGGCTATGTCTGCGCTGAAGAAGGGACTTCGTACATCCAGGCTTTACCTTTTCCCTGGATAAGAAGTTTTCCAAAAGCTATGCTGAGCTCTTGTCAAGGGCTCAGAAATATGCCGATGCTGAAGAGCAAGCGGCCAACCAACAACTGATCGAAGGGAAGCCCCCTTCAAAAAAGAAGAATAACAGGGGATAAGGTCCCCCAATTTTCAACAACAATAACAGCAAATATACTGACCGCCGAAGAAATCCTCCCAGGCCCAAAGCATCGGGAGGAAGATTCGACTCCTACACGCCCCTCAACCTTCCTCGAGAAAATATCCTCATGGAGATAGAGAAAGAAAATTATCTCCAACGGCCCCATCCCATGAAGGCCTCCTCTTCCGTAAGGAACAGGAACAAATGTTGCCGATTCCACCGAGACCACGGCCATAATACTGAAGAGTGCATCCATCTAAAGGAAGTGATTGAGGATCTCATCAAAAGAGGGTATTTGGGGCGGTACATTGATCGTCAAGGACCTCAGTCGGAAGCTGTTGTTCCCTAGCCACCTCCTGAAGAGGCCGAACTGCCAAATCAAAGGCCCACCAACGGAGGTATGGGGTGATACACCAACCTATCGACTGGAGAAGGGACGAGGATGATGTCTCAAAGCGACTCAAGGACAATAATGCTATTCTCTTCTCCGATGACGATCTTGCAGGAATTCGGCTCCCGCATGATGATCCCTTTGTAATCTCGATCGTTGTGGCCAACTATGATGTACAGCGAATCCTTGTTGATAATGGAAGTTCGACTGATATCTTGATTTACAATGCATTCTCTAAAATGTATTTGTCTAGACATCAACTACGGAGATCCCCCATACCGCTCACTGGCTTCGGGGGTAATCAAGTTCATGCCGAAGGAGAAATAGTGTTACCTGTGACCCTTGGCACTGAACCTCGACAAAAAACACTGTTGATCAACTTCATGATAGTCTAGACCCCCTGGCTTACAACATCATCCTGGGGCAGCCCACCTTGAACAAGTTTCAAACCATGATCTCCTCTCATTATCTCCTGGTACGCTTCCCCTCCCGGAACAATGTCGGAGAAGTTAGAGGAGATCAGAGAGTAGCATGGTAATGTCTGATGATTCAAGATAAGCACTTCAATGATTCTGCAACTTCGGATCAACTGGATCCGAAAGATACGACTACGGGCTCTGGTGAACCCATGGAAAGAACTGTCCTGGTACCTTTGATGAAGGAAGACCTCACTAGAGTTGTGCAGATCGGGAGTACGCTTGATGAGGAGACCAGAACGGAGCTGATCCATTTCCTTAGGGACAACGTCGATGTCTTCTCCTGGTCAGCTTCAGATATGTCAGAGATTCCTGCAGAAGTAATCATCCATCGGCTGGAAGTTATCCCCGGGTATAAACCAGTTCGCGGAAGAAATGGAGTTTTGCTCCTGAAAGGTAGAAAGCCATGGATAAAGAAGTCAGCAAACTCCTTAAAGCAGGGTTCATCCAAGAAGCCCACTACCCCGAATGGTTGGCCAATGTAGTAATGGTGAAGAAAGCTAGCGGCAAGTGGAGGATCTGCATCAATTACACAGATCTCAACAAGGCTTGCCCAAAAGATAGCTTCCCTCTTCCAAAGATTGATCAGCTGGTCGATGCCACTGCCGGCCACCAACTACTGAGCTTCATGGATGCTTTTTCTGGCTATAATCAGATCAGGATGGATCCCCAAGATGAGGAGAAGATGGCCTTTGTCACCGACAAAGGTCTCTACTATTACAAGATGATGCCATTCGGTCTCAAGAATGCCGGGGCAACATTCCAAAGGCTAATCAATAAGGTGTTCGAAAAGCAAATGGAAAGAAACATGAAGGCCTACGTTGATGACATGATCATCAAAAGCCTCTTCCAAAATGATCATATCCATGACTTAGAAGAGTCATTCAGTGCTCTGCGATGATATCGCATAAGCTAAACCTGGCAAAGTACGCCTTCAGGGTCACTTCGGGTAAGTTCTTGGGCTTTCTTGTCACCAAACGAGGAATTGAGGCAAATCCTGAGAAGATCCAAGCCCTAAAGGATATGAGACATCCCTCCTGCAAAAAAGAAGTCCAGCAGTTAACAGGGAGAATTGCCTCCCTAAGAAGGTTCATTTCTCGTTCAGTCAAGAAATGTCTCCCATTCTTCAAGGTACTTCACAGTCAAAGGGCTTCGAATGGTCCGAAGACTGTCGCACTACCTTTGAAGAACTAAAGAGGTACGTAGAAACCCCACCACTACTCTCCAAACCTCAAGTGGGCGAGGTGCTTTACTTGTACCTCTCAGCTTCAGACGAAGCAGTCAGTTCGGTCCTTGTCCGAAGAGATGAAGATGGATCCCACAAGCCAATCTACTATATTAGCAAGGTTCTACATGATGCTGAAACGCGATATACGAGGATGCAGAAGTTGATCTACTCTTTGGTGATTGCAGCAAAGCGACTACGACCGTACTTCCACGCCCACGCCATCGTGGTGCTGACTGATCAGCCCCTCAAGACCGTTCTCTATCTCCGGACACCTCTGGAAGGATAGCCAAGTGGGCTGTGAAGTTGAGTGAATTCGACATTAGCTTTCAGCCCCGATCGGTTATGAAGGCCCAGGTGCTCTCTGATTTCTTGGCTAAATGCACCTAGAGGTCCGAAGACGAAGTACCCTCGATGGAAGATGAAGTTTCGAAGGAGACAAAGTCTATTTGGGTGCTCCATGTGGACGAAGCTTCCAACGCTACTGGATGTGGAGCTGGTCTTATGCTAGCCGAACCCGACGGCCATACCATAGAGTACACACTTCGGCTCTCCTTCCATACTTCTAACAACCAAGCCAAATACGAAGCCTTGCTCGCCGAACTTTGGATCGCCAGAAGTTTGGGGGTTCAACAACTCCGGGCCTTCTTAGACTCCCAACTGGTTATGAATCAAGTAAAAGAAGAATATGAAGCCAGGGATCCAACTATGATGCAGTAACTAGAGAAGGTACGGGCCTTATCCTCTCAACTAGAACATTTTGAGATTATCCATGTCCCAATATCAAAGAATTTCCGGGCGGACGCATTGTCTTGACTAGCTACTACAACACCAGAATCTCTCGGGCGCACCTTTGTTGAATATCTTGAAACTCCAAGTATAGCCGAAGAGGTTGTGGAGGTGCGCCAGATCGACCCCGAGCCAAGCTAGATGGATCCCATCATCAAATTCCTAAATGAGGGTGTGCTACCAGAATACAAAGTAGAGGTCAAGAAAATCTGCTTGATGGCATCCCAGTATGTCATCTTAGACGGGACCCTCTATAAGAGATCATTTTCTCAATCGCTATTAAAGTGCTTGGGACCGACGGATGCAGATTATGCCCTAAGAGAGGTCCACGAGGGCATATGCGGGGATCACCTAGGGGGTAGGTCTTTGGCATACAAGATCATTCGACAGGGGTATTACTGGCCCTCCATCCAGAAGGACTCGGCTGACTTTGTGCGAAGGTGTGACCAGTGCCAAAGGTATGCCAATGTTCAGAGGTAACCTGCAAGTCACTTGACTGAACTGACAGCTCCTTGGCCTTTTGCCTAGTGGGGAATGGATATTCTTGGCCCATTCCTGCCAGCTTCTAGATAAAGGAAGTTCCTCCTTGTGGCCATCGACTACTTCACTTCACAAAGTGGGTAGAAGCCGAACCACTGGCCCAGATCATAGAAGGCAAGATGGAGAATTTTGTAAAAAATTCTATCATATTCCGGTTTGGCATCCCACATGACATAATCACGGACAACAGGAGACAGTTCGATAATCCGAAGTTCAAGGACTTCTGTGCTCGGTATCATGTTCAGCATCGGCTGACCTCCGTTGCCCATCCACAGTTCAACGGAGAAGCCGAAGCAACTAATCGGACCATTCTCCACTGTCTAAAGACGAGGTTGAATGCCGCCAAAGGGCTTTGGACCGAAGAGTTGACCTCTATTCTCTGGGCATACCGAACTACCCCAAGAACGGCCACCGGTGAATCTCCGTTCAACCTAGCATACGGTACCGAAGCCGTACTACCTATTGAAGTCTCCCTACAATCCCTGATAATTGACAACTAAGAAGAGCCTGGGAACTCCGATCATAGAAGGATCGACCTAGACCTGCTGCCAAGCATTAGACTTCAGGCCCAGATAAGAATGGTGGCGTACCAACAAAAGGTCACCAAATACTACAACCCCAGAGTGAAGGAGCAGATTTTTCGCACAGGAGACATGGTATTGCGAAGGGCAGAAGTATCCAGGCCAGCAGAACAGGGTAAACTCTCCCCCAACTAGGAAAGTCCATATCAAGTCGAAGAAGTCATTCGACCAGGAGCATATCGACTCAAGACCTTGGATGGGAAGTCTCTGTCCCGGCCATGGAATGTACAAAACCTTCACAAATATTATCAATAAACAAGTTCCTAAATTTCCTGTGCAAAATTGCTCAACCCTACTCAATTCAGAATGGCTTGTTGCATCGACTGAACGACAACAACCTAAGTGGCCCGATCTAAGAAATCGATCAACTATGCAAAGGAGAGTCTGATCCACTCACCTTATCGGTATGCCCGACGAGCGCAACGGATGGCCTAGTCAAGCCACCAAGAAGATCGAAGGCACAGGGATGATTCTAGTAACCTACCCTACGGGAAACCCGAAGACGTGCCGGGGTGGGCCTAATCAGCCTACCTTACATTACAAAAAAAAAAAGAGAGAGAGAAGGCCCTGAGATGGTTTTCGTAACCTACCCTACGGTAAACCTGAAGATGGGACAGGCCTGAACATCCTACACTTTGATCATGACAGAAGTGCACAGGGACGGTGTAAACACCCTACCCTACGGTAAATCCAAAAATATGCCTAAAAGGACCAATGTCGTCCTTCCTGTCGGCAACAAACATCTCTAGAGCGGTCTAGCCAATCTCATATCTTTTCTATAGACCGCGAATGGTCCGAGAAATCCACGCTCAAGACATGACATGATGCATCACATCGCAAGAGACAAATGGAAACAGGTAAGAGAAAGATATTTCATTCCTTTTTTTATTTTTACAAAAAAAAAAGAAAGAAAAAAAGAAAAAGAGACTCAAAAAAAAAAGGGTAGTAGTAGAAGGATTGCGGGAAATATTTCAATAACCTCTCGCTGGCATTTTCCCGTACCGGTGGGGGGAGCTCTGGAGGGACGATGAAGGGGCCCCGGGATTCCCATCTGAACCAGAATCCGACCCCTCATCGGAGTCGGAATCAAACTCATGTCCGGGAAAGGGAATGGAGGGTTGATGTTGTCCAGGCCCTTCAAGTCAGAACTTGAAGGCCTTCCTCCTGCATTCCCGGAACCCCTGATGGTAGGAATCCAGAGCTGCTTCGATGACCTCCTTGAAGGCAGCGGACGTCCTGAAGTCTGAAATGGCGTTCGCCACCTCCTTCTTGGCCTCCTCCACCTCCACGACTGCCGCTGCGACCTGGGCCCTGGCCTCCTTCAGCTGAGCCTCCAACATATGAACCTTCTTCTCCAAACGGTCCACGAGAGGCTCATCATCATCCCCCGATTTGAAGAACTCTGGACTCCTCTTCCTCTTAGGATCAATGGCCCTCCTCTTCGCTGCCCGACAAAGCTCGGAGGTGCTGAACCTCATTTTCAACTATAAAAAGAAGTCTGAGAGGATGGTGACCCTTGGCAGTAGAAGGCAAGGTCCTATTTATAGAGACCCTGTATCCACGACCGACTATGGGGAGGCGTGCTCCACGTCTTTACCCAGCCGCATCAGAGAGCGCCACGTGTCCAAGCGATGCTTCGAGAACTGAAAGACTGCTTGAGGGTCATTCCCAGGACAACAACTACCAGTGCTTTAAATCCGAAGGAATTCCCATCGTGCGGCAATGATATTAATGGCTCCTTTTTGGAAAAAGGAGACCTGGCAGCACACAAGGCGCAAGAAATCATGACTGTACGAATATCGATATGCTGTGTGGACAACGAGAATCACAATCAAACTTTTCTAATCACCGGTCGATAGGGAGTTGATGCCTGTCTACCCAACGGATAGGTTTAGTACCAAAAGGAAGGTGACACCAGCCTAATCAACCATAGACGGTCTTTGGCAACGGAGTTCTAACCTATTCCGGAGTTCAACTTCGTCAACTACCAATCAAACAGCCTTCGGCCATGGCCATTCGACCAAGCAGAAGAAGGAACAGTAAACTTTGTTCAAGCTACATCTAAAAACATTACATAGCATATGCAGAAGGAGAAAAAGCTACTTCAAAATCTAGAGAAGTTGTCATACAAAAGTCATTGACAATACAAAAAAAAAAAGAAAACATATCTAAGGCTACTTGGATTATTCAACATCAACTGGAGGAGACCCAACATCACAGAATTGAAGCAACTTGTCAACCTGCACAAAAAGGATCTCGTCGATTTGGGCTGGGATCGGAGAACCTTCAGCTTGGACTTCCCCAGCTTGAACCTCCTCCTAAACCGGGATCAGAGTTGGGGTCACCCCCAGATTTTCGATTGAGGCAGAGGCCTCTTCTCCCAGACATGGCACCTCTTCGGCCTCTTCCGCGGCTTCGGCCTCCTATTCCTCCTCCTCTTCTTCTTCGGCTATGTTAAAGGAAGGGATGCCAGAAAGATCAAGGTGGGGGAAGGCCTCCTTTACCTTGGAAAGTTCGTCATTAAAGCCATGCTGGTAGCCATACAAGGATGCTTCATTCATTTCCTCTTGGAATTATGAAGATTTCCTGAAGTCTGCTACAGCATCATCCACCCGCTTTCTCAGGGACACAGACTCTCTCTTGGCCGCTTCGGACTCCAGAATTGCCTCTTCGGCCCTCTTGGCAGCTTCCTCCGTTGCCTTGGTCAAACACTCTATCCTCTCTTCGTTCTCCTTAACGGTTAGCTCCAAGGAGTCGACTCACTTTCTGCTCTTCCTCCACCCTACCCCTTGCTTCACTATTATCAAATGGGCACTTTTTAGTTCACCCTTCAGCTCATGAATCTCGTCATTCACCCAGACAAGACAGTTCTCCACAGACTGCCTCAACTCTTTAGCTACTTCTTTTGTGGCCCTGGCAGTCTGGAGATCCTTCTTGAGGCCGTGGATGAGGATGTCAACATTTCCCAGGCCCCCTCTATAAAGGTAAGGTCATAGACCAACTGCATCAAAAATATAGAGTTATGGATTGAACAATTCTCAGAGCCAAGGAGATGGCAAGGACCATACCTGTTGCAGGACGGAAAAAGCAGAATCGGACACCCTGGGAAGGTTCTGACTTCGAAGAACTGCTAAGCCATGAGGCAGCAACGTGCTCTTCAGCGCCTGCCTGGCTACGGCGGGGACCAGTAGTCCCCCCATAGATGAAAGCTCCGAAGAATTTGCCGAACGTCTTCCAGCTGGGGAAGCCCCATGAGCGAACTCTCCCTCGACTTGCCGTGCTTTGCCCTTATCAACCGCAGGGGGGCAAGGTGATCGCACGTCTGCTGCCTGAGGCGGACTCCCCATTGTGCGAACCAGGGAAATAGCCGCCAGTGGAATTTCAACTGGACAAGGTCTCGACGAGGCCCCTTCCGTGGGTATCACATCTTCCCCTGAGGTCCTCCAGGAAGATGAAGTGCTCCGGTCCCCCTCAGGACCGTCCCTTCGGGCCTTCTTCCAAACTACTGACCTAGTGAGAGGGGCTTGAGCTACCCTCTTCTCAGAAGTCTGACAGAGCCAGCTCACACTAGGCTTCATTCTGCCACCTACAAGCAAAAAAAATTCTTTAAGATGACTGAACTACGATAAAGACAGGGGAAGAAGGATAGAAATTTCCGTTACTATACCTAATATAGAGAATTTGCTAATCCCCGCAAGATGGAGATTTCTCTCCTCCAACTCTTCCCGGATAGGGGCAACTTCCGAATTAATTAGAAGATCGTAATCCAACTGGTCAGCCGCCAAGACCTTCTTCCCATCATTGGCGGTTAAACGAGGCTTCTTCCAAACAATGTCGAAGCCCCATGGATCAAAGGACAGTACAAACACAAAAACAGGTTTCCATCCATGGATGGCGCTGGACATGTCCTTGATGACCTTGCGACCCGGTCGAGGGCCGATCACCCACCATCCATTGCTATGGAAGTCTCTCTTGAGTACAAAAGGGGATGTGAATAAGTTGGTCCTAGGTTCTATGTTTGCAATGTTGCATAGGACCAGAAACCCGCAGACGTTCCGGATGCTGTTCGAGATCAACTGCGCTGGCACCACTTGGTATAGACAAAAGATTTTGATGAAGAAAGGGTACAGGGAAAATTGAAGACCAGCCTTCAGATGATCTTCGTACACGGCTAGACATCTAGGAGGAGATTTGTTCACCCGGTCCTCGGATGCGGGGAGGACAAAAGGGAACCCCTCGAGAATGCGATAGTGTTCTCGAAGAAGGCCCATCTTCTCCTAAGAAACCGAACTAGAGATCGACTCCGGACCTACTACATCACCAGCCCCCGAGGGCCCAACTTGTCCCCCCTGACTTTCTACAGTTTCTTCCATGATAAAAGAATGAAACAAAAAGGCAGAAGGAAGATTCTACCTGCAGAATAGACTGGTAGTCAAGAACAGGGAAAGCTGAGCGAAGAATGAGGCGATGTTGAAGAAGCTTCTTTAGCCAGACCTTCTCTCTTTCCCAAAAGGAAACCAGGGGCCTCTGAAGTCCCACCAGGTTGATTTGACCAAAGGTTACCCAGGGAGGTAACCCACCTTCAACTAGCCGCCAGGATGAAGCACATCCATCATCCAACGGACAGGGTGAAGCCGCCACAACCATCTAAATCTCAACCGAAAGATTGGCTGAGCCATCACGCAACTATAAAAAGGAGAGACGGTCCCAGGGCCGCTCGCTCTTTTCTTCTCCCCCAACCAGGGAGTGACAGCTATCCACCACCTGATTCCCAAATCAACCAGCAGTCATGATGGGCAGTCTAATAAGAGATCCCATAATCATCCACTACACTATTCCCTGGGAGGAAAATGACAAAGTATTGGTACTCTCACTTCTCGAGGCAAGCCTTCGCTTCGAAAACTAAGAGTAGGGGGCAACTGTTGGGATATCCCGATCCAAGTACGAACCGAACACCAGTTCGGCTGGCCGAAGACCTTTTCTCCAAACCAATGACTTCGGACTAGGAAAGGTCAGGCCAACCACGGGCAACCTAAGGCTCCTCATCGGCCTACGACATCCAAAGGCAAGACCTTCGAATGATGTCTTCGGTCCTAACCGAAGACCAGACTCCTCGTCGACTTTCGAAGACATGCTCTTCGTTTCCTGCCGAAGACACGATCTCCGGCCCTTGGTAAACACCAAGTCTTCGACTCATGCAGAGGACAAGATCTCCGACCAGGAATCTCTTTAAACAGGGAAAATCCGAAGATGGGACCATGATCTGTCCCAGATAGGCAACAGTAATCAACGGTTACTATCGACTATCTCCATGCCACGATCATAGCGCGCAACTCCAGCTGTCACGCCTCCGGTGTGGCCGGAACCGCTCAATGACAACCCACGATTGCCAATCATGGGAAGAAATTAACTCCCCGTAATCACTGGGAAAAGAACGGATCCGCAGGCCGGACGCCCCCTTATAAATAGCGGTAAGAAGAAATGCTCGAGAGAGGTACACATACATACACACATACTCTAAATTAAAAGAGCCTTTCCATCTGCTTCTCGAAAATCTTTCCGATTTTGTGGCTGGGACCTGCCTCTGACTTAGGCATCGGAGTGTCCCCGCCGGAACGACTCCGGCAAGGAACCTGTTTTGCAGGTGAACCAGGGATCGGTCCTGTGGTGCAGCAGCTCCAACCGGCCGGTACAGGGACTCCACGCCAACATAATATATATATATATATATATATATATGACAAAATCAAAATCTGTTTTAATGTTATATGCCCTTAACAACATAAGCTGGTTATAAATTATCAAATGCCATTTATATGACTAATTACTTTGTTCCGAGGTTTTTTTTTAAAAAAAAGTTGCATATCTACTCCCTTTAAAAAAACTCACGTCATCCACTTGGTTTCACTTTTGGAATGGTGGCCTCGCAGCGGCCCAAATCCAGCCTTCATAATCTAAGCCTGTGAGTTGCAACTACTCAAATACCGATCAAGACGGATGCCGGTTGGGTCAAAAACTTATCGATTCAAATTCGATCAAATCAAAATTTTAAATCCAAATTTAATTATTTTATTAAATAAATAATCCAATCATTATTAAATAAGTTGAATTAAATTAAGTGGGTTAAAGAATTAATTAGGTTTTTAACTTGAATTTACATTATTAAATAAGTTGAATTAAATTAAGTGGGTTAAAGAATTAATTAGGTTTTTAATTTAAATAGGTTAAGCAGTTGGATTAAATAAGACAAAAAGAAAGAGTTTAAATAGATTTTGAACATGTCGAGAAAGTCCTGAATAATAGCTTATGACTAGGCCCAATTATTTATTAAACGGATAAAAAATCTAGATAGTAATCCAACCTATTTAATTAAATAGATTCATCAATTAACTATTCAGATTTATTTATATTAAATCCAAACTTGTTTAAAATATATATTTTGTATATCAGGCTATAAATTGCAACCCCTAAATATAAACCATCTTTTTATTTATTTATTTATTTATCTTGGCAGGAAAGAAAAAAAAAAAAAAAAAAAACCAAAGCTCAATTTCACAGAGAACGATCGCTTGTTTGAATAGTGGTACCCTTACCCCCTAGCATTGAGATTAGGCTTAAATTAAAAAAAAAAAAACATCTTTCGTACTAAAAAGTAATTAATAGAGGAGCCCTAGCAACATGGAACAAAAGAAATAAGAGGGAGAGAGATGCGTCGCCCTCACCAGCCATTCCCTGTGCCCCTGGAGTCCTTCCATGTCCAACAACTTGACCGCAACGGCCTGAGCCTTGAGCCCCGGCCGCAGCTTATCATCGATGTAGCCCTTGTGCACCGTGCCGAATCCTCCCTCGCCGAGCAGGTAATTGCTGGAGAAGTCGTGGGTTATCGCCCTCAGCTCGCCGAGCTGAAACGCGTACAACCCCGCCCCGAAGGAGTGCGCCAACTCCTCGTTGAATCGAGCCGAGGACGTGCTGCTGAGCTCCGAGGATGAGAGGCGGCGGAACGAAGTGAGCTCCGCTACCTTCTTCGAGAACTGCGACCGCGACGGCCGGCACCGGCTCAGGTTCCCGAGGACTACGTGGTCCTCGACGGCACAGCACTTGGCGCCGCCGGCGAAGGGCCTCCATGGTCTTGGCATGATATTGCTAATAGTGGGAAGATGGAAAGAGATCAGAGGATGGGGGAGGGGTTGAGGTGGGGTTTAATTTGCATGGTGGCATGACACTACTACTATTAAGAGCTAGCTACCCTGCCACTCTTTCTAACTACTCCAACCACTCCTCCAACGGAATCGATCATTCTTTCATTTACTTTTGTCATGCTTGCATTCCTGGTTGCGTAATTGTCACATATATGTATGGTACCACTAGCCAGCAGACACTTGTAAGCTTGAGGTTAGTTTAGCTGATGGTTGTTTCATGATTGGACCTTAATGCTGCCGTTTTGGCTCTACCTTTACTCCTCCTCTCCTTAATGCCCAAGGTTAGTTTATCTTTGATATATATATATATACACATTCATGTTGTTATTGTTGTGGTTAAAGAACATCATTAACGAGATAGTGCGGTTAGTAAAGGCTTGGCTCTTCCTTTACCTGATCATAGGTTCGAGGAATGATTCCGTGGATGACTCGATTAAAATTCTGAAATTTCTGGATGCACGTGATTGGGAGGTGGACCGGCTGATACTCCGACCTCGTAGAGGGGCTAAGCTGACGAACTCACCAGTTCGGGTAAATCTCGGAGGGTGGAAAAGGTATGCGAAAATTTATGGCCTGTATAGAACAAAGATCTAGTAGGCTGGGTGCCAGAATGGGGCGCTACACCGGGATAAAACCCCCCTACCTTTTGGTTCATCAAAAAAAAAAAACATCATTAATATTGACTATGAATAATTAAGAAAAATTCTAGTTTATAAGAAAGAAATCATTTTTTTCATGTGAGATATCTTTTAGATTAGAATTTAAAGAACAAAATTATGAAGCCTCCGGGCCAAATAGATAATACTTCACATGTCAGGCCATAAGTCATTGACCATAACATTAGCTAGTTGATAATACCTCACATGTCAAGCTATAAGTCCTTGACCGTAATATTAGCTAGTTAGATAGGAGATCGAACTTGCAACTATGATGTATCTCTGACCATACATAAATCTTCCAGGAGCTATGGTGATAATAAGGTTCTAATCATACGTAGATCCATTCAAGAGATTATGATGATAATAAGGAGAAGGGTATACCTTTTGAAATGGAATTCAAAGGATAAAATCATAAAACCCTCGAGCCATGAATCTTTGGTCATAATAATCACCATTCAAAATTTGATATGACTGGATGAACAAACAAGCTACTCTACTCGATAAAGTTGAAAGATCATGATACGATGTTAGACAGGGATCATGATGCCATGTTAGAGTGGATCTACAATCATGAAAAATGATTAGAAGGTTATATCTCCTGTGGAGATTCTCTAATACCGAAGACATGCAGAGTTTTGAAAGGAAATAGAAAAGATAAAAGAGAATGAAGTTAGATGGCATGGTGTAAGAGTTTCCTTTATTGTATCCAGGGTCCTTTGTATTTGGAATTTATAAAAATGAGGATACAAATATGCATGATTGAGATTGTAAAATTCATGAATGGATGGTTGAACTATTTCCATATCTATTTATTGAGACAATAAGGATATTCCTTTTCATGTGCACTATAATTAGCGCATTTTCCTTTTCTATTAGTCAATTATGGTATATCTTTTGGGTGAATTGAGATCATGTCAAGCTGTAACCATTTGCTAATTATCCAAAGATTACATTGGTCATATACTTAGCTGAACACATGTCATCATTTAATTTAGTAAGCTAAAAATATTTGAGATATATATAAATACATACATACATACACACATACATACGTATGTATATGTTTATATATGTATGTATCTTGGATATAGGGGAAGACACAAAACCATGGTGACTAATCACATCTAAGTCAAGCTTGATTCAAAACTAACACAAATTAGCTTTAGTTCTAAAATTGAGACTTGGATCCAACCTATCGCTTGCCAAGCCTATTGGATCTATTTTTTCACTCGATTTATAGCTTTTCATGCAAGATCGAGAATGATGACCTAATTTTTGCAGGTTAAAGCAAATCCATCCAAGCCAGGTCCAACCTAATCGAAAATTGGATCTAGGCCCGGGACACATGCCTAATCCATGGATGTCAACTTTGTGTAGGAATTAGATTTAGATTAAATTAAATCAAAGTTTGCATGTATATCTAATCCAAAGGTGACTCGCATCGAGTCAATTTCCCCATATTTTTCCCAACCTATCAGGTGATTAGGTCCAGGCTTGGGGGTTAAAGTGGACTTGATAATATTCATTCGAATCCATTTTGTATATTCCAATCTATCCAAATACGGATAAAAATTTTAGCATTCAATTAATATTTGTATATGTATTCATATCTATTAAAAAAAATAAATATGGATATAACAGACAAGTATTCGATATATATCTCAATATCCAATTCTACCTTATAATCTTATTGAATTTTATATAATATTTATTAATTTTTTTAAAAAAATATATAACCATATTAATATATTATTAAATCAATTTATCATCTATTTAGTTATCTCTTTGATTATGTGGTCATAAAATTTAATTATTCAATTTATATCTATATTTATATTCATACTTTTAGTGTCTGCTTTATATTTGTATCTATTTAAAATAAACATGGATATGAGTTTTTTTGCATATAACTAATATCTATATCTTATTATTCATCTAAAAAATAAATGAATATATCGATATTCGATTCGTTTTTATCTGGTTTCAACCCTATCTAGGCTCAATCAATATTTGTCCAATGGCTTAGGCCTATGCTTGGATGATGAATGGATTTTACAAACTAGATATGAGTATTTTCCAGTCCCCATGAAGTGGATGCTTTTTTTTTGGTAATAAGTGATGTGGCACTTTCACTGATATGGAGTCCCTGCTAACAATCGCGCTGACAAGAGATACGCCACTTGAACACGGTGGCCAAACAAAGAGCCAAGGTAAGCCCTCTTGCCGAGGTCAGCTCCGAGTTGGGATCGTGCTCATAGGATGAGCCCTCTATCTGAGGCCAGCTCCTAACCAGGGTCATGCTCATGCTGCCAAGGCAAGCCCTCCTACCGAGGTCAGCTCCCAGTCAGGATCGTGCTTATAGGGCGAGCCCTCCGTCTGAGGCCAGCTCCCAGCCAGGATTGTGCTCATGCTACCAAGGCGAGCCCTCCAGCCGAGGTTAGCTCCTAGCCGGGGTTGTGCTCATAGAGGCCAGCTCTTGGTCGGGATCGTGCTCATGCTGCCAAGGCGAGCTCTCCTGCCGAGGTTAACTCCAAGCCAGGATCATACTCATAAGGCAAGCCCTCCGTCCGAGGCCAGCTCTTGACCAAGGTCGTGCTCATGCTACCAAGGTGAGCCCTCCCGTCGATGTCAGCTCCCAGCCGGGGTTATGCTCATAAGGCAAGCCCTTTGCGCCAGCTCCCAGCCGGGATCGTGTTCATGCTGCCAAGGCGAGCCCTCTTACCGAGGTCAGCTCCCAGCCACAATCGTGCTCATAGAGCGAGCCCTCCGTCTGAGGCTAGCTCCCGGTCGGGGTCATGCTCATGCTGCCAAGGCGAGCCCTCCTACCAAGATTAGCTCCCAGCCAGGGTCGTGCTCATAGGGTGAGCCCTCCATCTGAGGCCAGCTCCCGGCTGAGGTCATGCTCGTGCTTCCTAAGGCGGGGCTCCCAAAGCAAGGCTCCTCCCTACCTTACGAAGGTCAAAGTTCTTGCAAGCAACAAAGGAGGAAATGATCAACATAAATTCAAACCACGACAAGGAGGTTCCCGACTACCTGCAACCTCTGGGAGGTGGCGCATGCTCTGCCATAAATTCAATTTCTGCAACGTGCCACCCGCATGCTCTGCACAAGGTGTGCTCCTCCAAGCCCCAGGTCCTGTAGCGTGCCGCCACGTCAACGGCCATGTAACCAAGGGCTTCAACCCTCTCGACACGAAACATGAACCTTCCCCAAGAGGAGTATTTCATTAAGGCCACAAGCCCTGTGACACTTCGATTGTCCCTCCAGGAACAGAAACGTCCCACCGTGGCTCGAGGCTCAGCGGCATGGCGCCCACCCCTCCCATGGGGAACTGCACCACAAGAGGGACAAGGTCTATGCCACGACGGCAAACACCCCCAATAGGAGGATCTCCTTCAAAGGACCGGTCCGACAAGAGGAAGACGGTGGACAACAGAAAGACCCTCTCCAAAGGGGGCACCAGGAAAAGGATGTTTCAGTGAAGCCTCAGACTTGGTCTGGGCCATTGTTCTCATATAAAATAGAAGAAAGAATCCTCGAGAGGTGAAGGAGGCAACTAGTAGGATCAGAGGGCTAGCGGGTAAAGAACCAGCCACGAGAACCTCCCGAGCTCTCTGATCCCGACTCCTCCTTGTCTTTACATCTCAGTTATGTTTTTTATCCTCTACACTGAGAGTCCCCAAGCTCTCTGCTATAGAGGTTTTATTCTCCTAGATCGTCCCACTAACTTGACCATCGGAGTGTCCTCGCCAGAATCTTCGGCCCGGGCCTCTTCTGTTTTGCAGGATAGCCAACCAAGGAGTGGACTGGAGTAAAGGACCAAGCACCCTACAAGAGCCCAACGCGTCCGCGAGACACCAGAACTGCAGGCCACGGCGATCCAGATGGCAACAAAAAGGATAGGGGGGTTAATCTTGGTGTAGCTATGCCCGTAGTCCCTACCCCGCTAGGTAATGTTCGATGCAAGGCACTTAGATTTTCATAGCCTTTCTCCATCTATAAGTGAGTACGTCAACCTGATACCATTAAGACGTCGACTAGTAGAACGGACACAAAAAGGGAGAACCCTGATCTTTCACCCAATCCAATCCGTCATGGACCTTAGGAAATGGTTTCTGAATTTAATCAAGTCATCGTGCATGGTTCATGTTTCGAACCCATGACCGGTTAGATATGAGTCAAGATCCCTACTAACCGGGCTACTACCTTAGCAGTGAAATAGATGCTTTTGAGGCACAGGCTTGTTAGAGCTCCAAGTAAGAGAAATCCATCCGGGCTGCATCAGACCGTAAGAGGGAGCGGGTGGGAATGGGGGTGACGTGGAGGACCATGACTCTACTCCTCTCAAAACATGATGATACCTAAAGGCTCGGCTAGGTACCTGGAAAGGACTGTGCTACAACTACTACGACATAGAATATTATCCCCTGCACCGGAAATCGAAACAAGAAACCCATGGTAGTAAGAAATATTTTTATGATAAAATGGGTGCAAAGGCTTGTAAAGTTACAAGACACTAGGTGCAATCCTATTCTCATATTCCTATATACTAATTCCATTAATGGAGTAGGATTACGATATCTTAGAAAGCTACTTTGGGCTAGCCCACTGCTTATTGTCTACATGTCATTTAGACTCATGTTCCAAGTAACATATGTTTGTTCTCTAGCTAGGCATGGCATAATCTTTGACACAATTAGCATGGCTCTGCTAAACAACTAGATGAAATTTGTTCTCAATAGTGAGTCTGTGGGCTGTGGGCACTTGCTACTCCACTAGCATTTAAACTAGCATTAATGGGGGATGGTTGGGCCATTCGACGTTGGGCGTCACTTGGAATTGTAGCTGAGTTTATCAAAGTTGACTACACCGAGACTAGACTTATAAGAAGGTTTGGAACTAAATATTGTGGCTAGATTTGAACCTTTGAAGTTTTAATAAGTTTTTCTGTAGTTTGACCTACTCTCATTTCTAAGCATTGCGAAACTAGTGAATGATCCTCAATGAGCAATTATTGAAATTAGAGGCTTGACCTCTCTAATTTCAGCCATAGCTAGGGGAGTCAAATGAATTGCGCAGTTCAAGCCAAGCTGGGCTTGAAATAAGCTCGGATCGGGCTCGGGTTAAAACTAAATAAACTATGTAGTAACATAGGTTCGAAATTAATTTAGGTGGATGTAAAAAAAATCTAGCTCAACCAAGCTTAGCTCCATAAAAAATGAGTATATTCGAAGGCGGGATGATATGATATAGGAATGTAGCGCAGATTATTATTTTATTTTTATTTTTTTTTCAAATTATCAGCAATCCAAAACTATAAAACAAAACTAGCTAATTATGATTTTTTTAATACGGAAGGGATTAAGCTATAATCAGATTTTTTTTTTTAATAACTACAAGCAATAATAAAAATCCTAGATCTGAAAGAAATCAGGACCGTGGGCATTTGAGAAACTACTCGTAAGTTTAGACTAAGCACAATCAATTAATGTATTAATCTAATAAAACTAAAGAAAAAACTCATCACCAATATCAATTTAAATATTTTAAATGAAAAGGGTGCTCACAAATCAGATCATGGTCGAAACTAGAAAAGAAGGTGTTAACTAAGTCGGGCCTATATTCCGGTTGAATGGCGAGTCCAATAGAGTCGTTAGACCTGGAATACCAAAAAATAACGGTTGCAGTCAGCATTTTCCAAGCCAAAATAATTTTATATCTAGTTCGATAAATCCAAAAATATGGTTGCAGTCTTCTAGAAGTTCTCTGGAATGCAGACTCTTTGATCATGTATTGATCAGGATGCGTTGATCAAGAAGCTTGGTATGTCACCAGAGAAGTCTAAATTGCAGAATTTTAAAACCCCTTCTTTATTTTTTTAACCTTTTTAAATCCTTGAAACAAAAGTCAACACTTGGGACCGATTTTGCATTCACGATTGTGTGAATGCCTTCACGATCGTGCTAGAATAGGGGAGGTCGTCGGCTCAGATATCCGATGAGGTTGTCAATGAGGCGAGGCAACCATAGGGCCGTCGGCGGGAGATGGGCATCAACTAGGAGCGGAGCAAATGGGCGACCAGAGGAAGATGCCATGGCATAGCTGTGTTCAGCTCAAACGGGCGACCAGAGGAGTCCTTTGGGGGGAAGACGGCGAGGGATGTCGGTCGGCTATGGACGACTGTGGGTGGAAGATGGGACTTAGGAGGTGGTGTGCACGGCTACGGAGGGGCGTCGATGGTCGGGTGGAGACTCGGCAGCAGTGGATCCGGTGGGATCCGATGAGAAGATAAGGTGCGGCCGAGCGGTGGAGGTCTTGCTCACAAGGAGGGAAGGATCATCGATTGCTAGTAGGGGAGCAGGGAGGATCCAGTGATTCCAGTCGGTGAGATGAAGGACCAGACGTGCCAAAGAAGACGAGTGCCACGATGGTACGGTCATTGGTTGGTGTTTGTTTGATGGACCTCTTAGTTGGTATTTGAAATAGGGGATGCTGTGGGTTTTGGGATGCTTGACGATGGTTGATTCTCAGCATGGTAAGAGGATGGTTGGCTCTCAGGAAATTGAGTGGCAAGGAAAAGAGAAATAAAAGAAGAGAGGGAGGAAGAGAGAAGAAAGAAGAAGAGAAGAAGAAGAGAGGAAGAAGAAGAGGGGAAGAAGAGAAGACAAAGAGGGGAGTCGGGAAACAAAATTCCTTACTCAATATATGTTGATGATTCAATTGATACATAGGACTTCTTTAAATAGACCTTGGTCCTCCATAAATTGGAGACCAAAACTCTGAGACTCTCCAACAAATTGGAGACTAGACAAACTAACATACTAAAACTCAAGTTAAACTGAAATAATTAGCCTAATCTAACAACAGACTCCATACTAATACAATATTCATGCTTTGGAATCCATGCATGATCTGGATACAAGAATAATAAAAATAAAAATAATATTTCCAATCCCAATACACTAAAATAAAATATAAATATAAATGTCTGCTTAGATATGTGCATCAAGATCTGTGCTGGGTAATGTCTTCATCAATTTTGTATAACTTAAGATCTGTTTGGTTAGGATATAATAGATTATAGGGTAATTTGATGATTCGCAGGAGTCATTTCTTTGAAAAAATGATTGCGAAGAAATAAAACTTTTACCTTATTTAATTAGTATTTTTTTTTTGAAAAATATATTGAAACAAGATTACTATATTTAATTGAAAATAATTCTATATAGAACATAGTCAAATTTACAAATATGCTCATCAAGAAAAAATAATTTGTAATACTAAGGTAGTAATGTCATGATCTTTAATCAATTTTTATATAATGATTATAATCACATTCCCTTTTTTTATTATATCATTTACATTTTAATTATTTTATAAAAGCTCTTTATTGAATGAATTTAGAAAGATATTAAAATAAATCAATGATCATAAATATATTTTATTGAGGGTGTTTTGTTAAATATGGATTATCGTGACTAAAAAATTTATCAAATGCTAACCTCTCATGTTTACCTTCTCTCTCCAAAAAATAAGCATGGGATTTATTTTTAACCTTCCATGTCAGATTACCAAGTATAGTAATCTAATATGAGATTTATTTTTTCATGCTAAATTATCCCTAACCAAATAGACCCTTAGAGTTAAACACAAAAATACTCCTGAAATTAGGGATAAATTATACTTAGATCTAGTAGTTTGAAAAACCTACTTTGACCTCCCTAAGATTTATTTTATCCAACACTTTGATCTATAACTTTATAGAATATTTTTCAAACCATTAACCTTACATGGGACTCAAATATCATGTCAAAAAAAAAAAAATCAAAATAACTTTAAGTGACATAATAATAATCCAAGAATATAAGAAAATATGTGCATCCTTCTTCCTACCCATGGATAATCACCCAAAATTAATTTAACTAGATGTAAATTTAGGTTTTATAAATTATTGGATGTAAGTGTAATAAATATAAATCTCAAAGGGATCCTTATAATTTAATCTATAATTTATATCTAATAGAATATCAAATTAAAGTTTTAATTGGTTTTTTCTTTAATTCTTTAGTAATTCATCATAGGATTATTGCTTGGACTCAGTTGATCCGACATGGATGGATACTCGGTTCCAGCTCGGGTATGCATGTAATCTAATAAGTCTAAAGGTTGTCTAGACTTAAAGTCTGATGCACAACGAATCGAAAAAAGTATAAATTGAATCTACCGTCTAATTTTGCCAACTAGCCAAATAAGAGATGTAGTTATATATGAAAAGCTTCCCTTATTCTTGCAAGGATCTAATTAAAGAATCACGAGCTAGCTTGGGTGTTTACTGCTTAATCGCTTGTCTTAGACACTGATTTCGAGAGTGAATTGCAGACTTAACTCATACTAAGTCTCAATGAACCACATGAACTGATTCAGTTAAATCCTAGGATTGATATCTAATTAATTTTAGATGAAAATTTGGATTCTAAGATGCAAGTTAGTGGCTTATAGACTAAGAAAGGATGATGAAATCTTCACATTATCTTTTAATAATGGGTGTGCCCTTAATTATATTATGAATAATGCAATGTAGCACAACCAGAATTTTAGCAGAACAAGTTTATTTTTACATGTCAAATTTAGAAATAATTTTGGTCTAGATCTGGAATCAAATAATCAAGGTTAGAAGTTCTATGAATCTAATTTCTGATAAAATAAGTTTCATAATTTTCAGATTCTTATATAATAAATTATAAATTTTCTTCTCTTGCTTACATAGAATAGAGTCCTGTACTCGAATAATAGGGTTTATAAATAATTTTAAATAATAAAATGATAGAGTTTCTAAGAGAAATTTAAGGGATGGATTCCTTATCAAATAATATTTTTAAAATAATAAAAGAAAATTTTAAAATTTTTATATAAATAATTTTTTTTGTAAGAACTATTGCATGAAATAGAAAACCATGTGGAATGCAAAACCTAATCAGAACCTAATGCTTTGATATCAATCTAATGTAGTACAAGTATGTAGATAAAAATGTAACTATTTTTTTTCTAAAAAAATAGATAAAATTTGTAGTAATCAAGGTGTTGCCGCCTAGAACGTCATGGCCTATAGCTGGATACGGCTTCGGACCGTACCTCGTCGCTCAAGATCTGCTCGGTCACCTGGAACCTGCAAAAAAGAGAAGACCCAGGCCAGTGATCCTGGCGGGGGTACTCCGATGCTCAAGTCAGTGGCGATCTAGGAAAACAGATCCTCCCGGTCGAGCCCCGCAGGTGGACTCCATGCTAGGAGGGAAGATTTATGGATTGAGAGAATATAAATAGGTTGAGAGTAAAGCATGGGAAGTGGTAGCTGAGGAGAGCTTGGGCTAGGTAGCTGTGTCCGTCAAGGCCCTTCCGACTGGTCTCCAGTAGCCTGAAGTGCTTGGTCTCCCCTATGGGCTGCCCCTCTTTCTCGATTGTTTGCTTGCTTGAACTGACTTACCTTGTTTGAACCTTGGAGAATTCCTTTTAACAAGAGTCATTGCGCGCTGCTTACCTTGGGATGTTTCCCTCACTTGCAGGCGCGTGCGACAATGTCTGGTGCCATACGCGAGGTGCCTTTTCCCATCAATGATTGAACCTCCTTCTGGTCGCTCCATTTTGGGAAGTATGGCAGGAACTCGATCGGCGGGCAGCCACCCCCTGGATTCGAGTCCTCTTGATTGACTTCTACTTTTGGATAGCACAGACGGTCGGTTGGGAGCGCAGCACCTCGATCGAGGTACACCTTCCCTTTTAGTGAAAGTGGTGGTTGAGGTAGTTATTGCAGCCTGGCGGGCGCCCCTCCATAGTCCTTGGGCGGCTCGCCACCATCCAAGGAAGGCAGTGACGTCCTCCGGCTGCAAGGCGCTTCATCAGAGGTGGGGCAAGCTCAGGAAGGCGGAGCTTGACTTCGACCGCAGCGTCTCAACCTTGAGGGGAGTTAGCCGGGCGAAGGAGTTCGGGCAGAGGCAAAGCTTGACTTCGGCCATGGTGTCTCAACCTTGAGGGAAGCCAGCTAGGTGAAGGAGTCCGGGTAGAGGCGGAGGTTGACTTTGACCGTGGTGTCTCGACCTCGAGGGGAGCCAACCGGGCGAATGAGTCCAGGCAGAGACGGAGCTCGACTTCGGCCGTGACGTCTTGACCTCGAGCGGAGCCAGCCAGGTGAAGGAGTTCGGGCAGAGGCGGAGCTCGACTTCGACCGCGAGTCTCGACCTCGAGGGGAGTCAACTGGGCAAAGGAGTCTAGGCAGAGATGGAGCTTGACTTCGACTGCGGCGTCTCGACCTAGAGGGGAGCCAGCCGGGCGAAGGAGTCCGGGCAGAGGCGGAGCTCGACTTCGACCGCGGCATCTCGACCTCGTGGGGAGCCAGCCGGGTGAAGGAGTTCGGGCAGAGGTGGAGCTCAACTTCGACCACGGCATCTCGACCTCGAGGGGAGCTAGCCAGGCAAAGGAGTCCGGGCAGAGGCGGAACTCGACTTCAGCCGCGACATCTCGACCTCGAGGGGAGCCAACCGGGTGAAGGAGTCCGGGCAGAGATGTCTGACATGGCAGCTTCATCCAACATGGCATCCGACAGGGTCTGACATAAGTTCCATGTCAGCGATCCCGCCATATCATTTGCCACCCACTCTCGAGTCCCGTTGGCACACGGTGCTTTGGGCGAAGGGAGTAAATGCGGTGCTGACATGGAAAGGCAGAAATCTAGCATAATAATTATCGTGATCGCTGGCGCTTCGCGAAGTGGTCCTTCAAGCCAATACGGTGGAGACACGTGGAGCCATCCGAGGAACACTTATTATTGGCACAGAATTCAGAATGGTGGTGGCCGAAATGAGGTGTCAACCTTCGTCGATTGCTGACAAGTGGCGGGGATCCGATGGTGGCAGTTCTGTAATGGTACGGTTTGAGTCTAGTCACTTCAAAATGAAAAACATACTGCCAAAAATATCCCTTCTTTCAAACTTCTCATGCCCGCCATCGCACCAGAGATCCTTCTTCTCCCTCGGCCATTCTTGTCTTTCCAAGTTTAGCCAGGTTCGTCTCCTTTCCCTTCTTCCAGCTGGGTAGAGTCTTCCTCTAGGGTTAGGGTCTTCTCAGACCTCGTCCGTCTCTTCCTTCTCCTCTGTGCTTCGACTTTTTCTTCTTCTTACGAATGTCTCGCTTCAGGCCAAATTTTCATCCCTTGACCGACCAAAGTAAGGCTGGGCCTTCTCGGCTGAGACCACCTTCTTCCTTCGATGAGGAGAAAGAAATGCATTTTGAGATCCGAAGAAGGCCTTGCCCCACGGGTATAGTTATCAGGGAACCCGGGGTCTATCCCCCAACTCCTCCTCCTCCTGAACCTGCCCCCGAGCCCTCTCGGTCGATAGGTCCCGACGGCATCGCTTCGACGATGACTGACGAGGAACTCTCGACCATTCGGGATACCTATGGTGTCCCAGACTCCATCCGACTCTTGATCCCTCAACCAGGGGAACGGGTCACCTCCAGTGGCCCGTGATGGATTACCCTCTATGAGGGATCCCTCACAGGGGGCCTATGATTTCCTTTTCATCCATTCTTCCTCTCGGTGTTGAGCAACTATCGCCTGGTTCCTGCTCAACTCATCCCAAATGCCATTAAGACCATATTTTCTTTCATTGTTCTTTATCATTTTCACGAGATTATTTGTTGACTCTGGTCTTGATTTTGATGATTGACAAAATGTTTAAGTATATATGAGTACTAATTATGTTTTAAGTATATTTTTCAGATCTTAGTACTCAACCATGTTGAATGAAGAAATGCTTGTATTTCAGTTGAGAAAGTCCTTAAATTAATGGAAAATCAAGTATATGGACTTTGGAATTAATATGGAATGACTTGAAGATGTTAAAGTTTCAATTTGAAGATGCTTCGGCAATGGCACAGGCAAGTGTCGACTCAAGGCCTGAGACAAACAGAAAACTTCAGAAAGCTCTTTCAGCGAAGTGTCGACACTTGGTGCTGAAGTGTCAACACTTGGAAGTGAAGTGTCGACACCTGGAAACTGACCTGAAGGTGAAGTGTCGACACTTGAACAGTAACAGCTAGTTTTCTGGGCTACAGAAATTCTCCAACTTGCTTACAAACGGTCATATTTTCTTTCCTAACGGCTATAAACGGTCATTTAAGTGTTGGGAGGCTATATAAACATCAAAAATCAATTGGGGAAGTAATCCTTTGGTGAGATTTTTGAATATTCTTCAAGGATTCAAGAGTTGAGTGGTTCAAGCCTTCAAGCTTCCAAGTTTCAAAGAAAGCATCCAAAGTTCACATCCTCAAGCATCAATCAAAGGCTTCATCAACTTGAAGACAAGATCTTCATCAACTCTCAACGGGCTTCAAAGAGATATTTGCTTTATTTTAGAAAGTTTTTATTGTATTCATTTATACTTGCTCTTACATTGTTTTACTTAAGATTTTTGGTGAGCCTTTGAAAACCAAAGAGGTTTTTGATAAGCCTTTGAAAACCAAAGTGGTTGTTGGTGAGCCTTGAAACCAACTAGGGTTTTACTTGTTAACCCGAAGCCAAAAAAAGTTGTTAGGTTCTTGGTTATCCCGTAAAACCAAGGGGGGTTGTTGGTGAGCCTTGAAACCAACTAGGGTTTGACTTGTGAGCCCGAAGACAAAACAAGTTGTAAAGGTTGTTGGTGAGCCTAAGTTATAAAACCAAACTTAGTGGAATTCCCAAGGGATTCTTCGGGAGTGGATGTAGGTGCTTGGTTGGCACCGAACTACTATAAACCTTTGTGTTTGTGTGATTGTTCTTCTTATACTTTTATTTCTTTATTTCCGCTGCATTTATTTGAAATACAAAAGCACTTGAATTGCATTAGCACATACTTGCTTTAGTTCACACTTTAAGTAGTACAAAAGTTTTATAAAACCCAATTCACCCCCCCTCTTGGGTTGCCTACGTGGGCCTTCAATTGGTATCTGAGCAGGTGCTCTGTTTGAAAATCTAACGATTTTGAGCTAAAGTTCATGGCAACCCTTGTAGGTATTAATGTTAGACCACCATTTTTCAATGGCATAAATTACACATTTTGGAAAACTTGCATGCGCATCCATATTCAATCTATTAGTTATCATCTTTGGAAAATTATTGTTAGTGGTCCTCATATTCCTTCCATTTTGGTTAATGGCATTTCCATTCCAAAGCTCGAAGAGGATTGGAATGAATATGACAATAAACAAACTGAAATCAATGCTAAAGCAATGAACTTGCTTTATTGTGCATTGGACTTAAATGAATTTAATAGAATTTCTACATGCACATTAGCGAAGGAAATATGGGACACACTTGAAGTTACTCATGAGGGTACCCTTCAAGTGAAGAACACTAAAATTAATTTGCTTATACATTCTTTTGAAATTTTTGAAATGATGCATTATGAATCTATATATGATATATTTTCAAGATTTATGACTGTTATTAATGAATTAAAAAGTCTTGGCAAAATCTATACTAATGCTGATTTGGTGAATAAAATTCTTAGATCCTTGCCAAAATCATGGGATCCAAAGGTGACGGCGATCCAAGAAGCTAAAGATGTAGAAACCTTACCTTTGGAGGAGCTTATCGGTTCACTCATGACCTATGAGTTGAACATATGGCAGAGGACAGTGGAAGCTGATATAGAAAAGAAGATAATGGCTTTCAAAGCCAAAAAGAAATTCAAGGCAATGATGGCAACTTGGAGCGATAGCAAAGATTCAAGTACGGATGATGAAGTTGCCCATCTATGCTTCATGGCAAATAAGGAAAAGGTATGTGCTAAAAATGATTATAATTTTACCTTTGATGAACTACATGATGCATCTAATGATCTTGTGCATGAATATAGATTGCTAAAAATTGAGCACAAGAAATTAAATAGGCATGTAGATTCATTTTCTCTTGACAACACCAATCTTGCAAATAAAAATGGTGATTTAAATGCCAAGATTTATATTTTGAAAAATGAAAAGAATAATTTTTCTAAAGAAAAAGAATTTTTAGAAAAAGAAAATATTATTTTAAAAGATTTATGTGATAAAGTTTTTAATAAGAAAAATATTTTGATTGAGGAAAAGAAGCAAAAACTTTTGAAGAACTTCAATATTCCTGCTTCTTTCAATTTTTCTTATAAATGTGGTTTAAATGCTTATCCTTCTATATTAAGAAAAGTTTGAGTTCCAAAAGAAACCATAATTACTAATCATAAAGGACCCAAGAAAGTATGGGTACCAAAAATGTTCACTTAATTTGTTTTGCAGGAATGTCTTGCAACCCAACATGAAGAAAGGAAGTTCTTGAAAAGAGGTTGTACAAGACAATTTAAAGAAGTGGACAAGCTACATTTTGGACTAAATGGTAAAAGGAATGATTATGTATATTGGTAAATTCTAAACATCTCCTTCCATAATTAAAAATGTAGATTAATTTTTATTACATCAATTACTTTGAAAAATTGTTTTAAATAGTTAATTAGAATCAAGTTTGGACTTATCATCATTGGCTATAATCATGAACTTTTTGGTGTTGATAAATTTCATACTATCATGATTAAATTTATGATTGTAAGACCTTCACTTGTTTTTAATTAATGTATTTCATGAAAAATACTTTTAAAGATGCATATTGATTTGAAAAATATTTTAATTGATTGATTAGAATCAAGCTTAGACTAATAATCATTTGTTGTGATCATGACCATTTTGATGTTGATGGATTTCAAACTCTCATGGTCAAACTTGTGATTATTAGATCTTCACTTGATTTTGATTAATATAGTTTCTAAATTATTTCAAGTGAAATGCTATGATTTATATGTTTTTATTTTTGGCATCTATGCATAATCTAGAAATGATTTGGATCAAGTATAGAACTAGTAGTTAAGGGTTACTTTTAAGAAGAAGGTTTGCTTATTGACAAACCCTTGCTCTAATAGCTAGACTTGATATCATATTACTTCTAGCATTTGTATGGATATCAAATCATCTTAAAATGAATTTGAAATCATGCTAAAAGTTTTTATGCGATATAAATGCTTTGTATTTTGAAAATCATGAATATCTTGAAAAATTTCAAATCTTGATGCATAAGCTTTCATGTTTTATTCCTGAAATAAATGCATATTTTTAAAGGAAGAATAACATTCGCGGGGAGCATCCAAAGATTTGTTATCATATTTGATGCTTTGAATATCTTGTTGATATCATGCTTTGCTTATATTGCTCTGATACTTCTTCTTGTTTTCAAATCTAATTCTTTGAGGGGAGTTACATTCAAATGGTATCATATTCTATTGGTATCAAAATTATTTTAAAAGAATTCCTAGTAACCACTTCGGATTGGGTTAGTCACCATGGCCGTCCGGTCATAGGAGATAAGTAGAGCTTAAAGACCCTCTCTTCCCATTCAACGGGCTCTCTTATGACGTGTAGGGGTGCCGCTGTGACCTTATCCCATGAACAAGTAAGGCGAATGGATAATATACATCAAATCATTTCTTGCATGTGCTTACATTCTTTGGTATCTTGTTCAATTTATATCATATTCAATTGATATCATAAATATTTGATTTCATGTATTGATTTTGATGACCTACTTGCTATTCTTTCCAACTTCATTCCCACTTTGTATTGCCTTTCACCCTTTTTCATGATGTCAAAAAGGGGGAGAAAATTGTTAAGTATGAAAAGGGGAAGATTGGATAAACATGAAAAATCATTTTAGAAATGAAAGAAAGTGCAAAAGGGAAGAATAATACAAAATGTTTTTATCTAAAGGGAAGAATTAGTAAGAAGAAATATTGAAAATTTTAAAATTTTGCATATTTTGAAAAATATTTTTGAAGATTTTTTGGATCATATTTTGAGGGGGAGCTTGGTGCTTATTGTTTTGAGCTTACATGTTTATCTTATTAAGCTTACCCTATTCATATACTTAAAGGTTTTGTCATCATCAAAAAGGGGAAGATTGTTAACTTTGGTCTTGATTTTGATGATTGACAAAATGTTTAAGTATATATGAGTACTAATTATGTTTTAAGTATATTTTTCAGATCTTAGTACTCAACCATGTTGAACGAAGAAATGCTTGTATTTCAGTTGAGAAAGTCCTTAAATTAATGGAAAATCAAGTATATGGACTTTGGAATTAATATGGAATGACTTGAAGAGGTTAAAGTTTTAATTTGAAGATGCTTCAAGAATGGCACAGGCAAGTGTCGCCACTTGGAAATGAAGTGTCGACACCTGAGGAACAAGTGTCGACACTTGAAGAGTGAAGTGTCGACTCAAGGCCTGAGACAAATAGAAAACTTCAGAAAGCTCTTTCAGCAAAGTGTCGACACCTGGAGCTGAAGTGTCGACACTTGGAAGTGAAGTGTCGACACCTGAAAACTGAAGTGTGGACTCTTGAACCTGAAGTGTCGACACCTGAAGGTGAAGTGTCGACACTTGAACAGTAACGGCTAGTTTTCTGGGCTACAGAACTTCTCCAACTTGCTTCCAAACGGTCATATTTTCCTCCCTAACTGCAATAAACGGTCATTTAAGTGTTGGGAGGCTATATAAACATCAAAAATCAATTGAGAAAGTAATCCTTTGGTGAGATTTTTGAATATTCTTCAAGGATTCAAGAGTTGAGTGGTTGAAGCCTTCAAGCTTCCAAGTTTCAAAGAAAGCATCGAAAGTTTACATCCTCAAGCATCAATCAAAGGCTTCATCAACTTGAAGACAAGATCTTCATCAACTCTCAACGGGTTTCAAAGAGATATTTGCTTTATTTTAGAAAGCTTTTATTGTATTCATTTATACTTGCTCTTACATTGTTTTACTTAAGGTTTTTGTTGAGCCTTGGAAAACCAAAGAGATTTTTGGTAAGCATTTGAAAACCAAAGTGGTTGTTGGTGAGCCTTAAAACCAACTAGGGTTTTACTTGTGAGCCCGAAGCCAAAACAAGTTGTTAGGTTCTTGGTTATCTCGTAAAACCAAGGGTGGTTGTTGGTGAGCCTTGAAAGCAACTAGGGTTTGACTTGTGAGCCCGAAGACAAAACAAGTTGTAAAGGTTGTTGGTTAGCCTAAGTTATAAAACCAAACTTAGTGGAATTCCCAAGGGATTCTTGGGGAGTGGATGTAGGTGCTTGGTTGGCACCAAACCACTATAAACCTTTGTGTTTGTGTGATTGTTCTCCTTATACTTATATTTCTTTATTTCCGTTGTATTTATTTGAAATACACAAGCACTTGAATTGCATTAGCACATACTTACTTTAGTTCACACTTTAAATAGTACAAAAGTTTTATAAAATCCAATTCACCCCCCCTCTTAGGTTGCCTACGTGGGCCTTCAATTGGTATCTGAGCAGGTACTCTGTTTGAAAATCTAACGATTTTGAGCTAAAGTTCATGGCAACCCTTGTAGGTATTAATGTTAGACCACCATTTTTCAATGGCATAAATTACATATTTCGGAAAACTCGCATGCGCATCCATATTCAATCTATTAGTTATCATCTTTTGAAAATTATTGTTAGTGGTCCTCATATTCCTTCCATTTTGGTTAATGGCATTTCCATTCCAAAGCTCGAAGAGGATTGGAATGAATATGACATTAAACAAACTGAAATCAATGCTAAAGCAATGAACTTGCTTTATTATGCATTGGACTTAAATGAATTTAATAGAATTTCTACATGCACATCAGCGAAGGAAATATGGGACACACTTGAAGTTACTCATGAGGGTACCCTTCAAGTGAAGAACACTAAAATTAATTTGCTTATACATTCTTTTGAAATTTTTGAAATGATGCATTATGAATCTATATATGATATGTTTTCAAGATTTATGACTGTTATTAATGAATTAAAAAGTCTTGGCAAAATCTATACTAATGCTGATTTGGTGAACAAAATTCTTAGATCCTTGCCAAAATCATGAGATCCAAAGGTGACGGCGATCCAAGAAGCTAAAGATGTAGAAACCTTACCTTTGGAGGAGCTTATCGGTTCACTCATGATCTATGAGTTGAACATATGGCAGAGGACAGTGGAAGCTGATACAAAAAAGAAGATAATGGCTTTCAAAGCCAAAAATAAATTCAAGACAATGATGGCAACTTGGAGCGATAGAGAAGATTCAAATACGGATGATGAAGTTGCCCATCTTTGATTCATGACAAATAAGAAAAAGGTATGTACTAAAAATGATTATAATTTTACCTTTGATGAACTACATGATGCATCTAATGATCTTGTGCATGAATATAGATTGCTAAAAATTGAGCACAAGAAATTAAATAGGCATGTAGATTCATTTTCTCTTGACAACATCAATCTTGCAAATAAAAATGGTGATTTAAATGCCAAGATTGATATTTAAATGCCAAGAACTTCAATATTCCTGCTTCTTTTAATTTTTCTTATAAATATGGTTTCAATGCTTATCCTTCTATATTAAGAAAAGTTTGAGTTCCAAAAGGAACCATAATTACTAATCATAAAGGACCCAAGAAAGTTTGGGTACCAAAAATGTTCACTTAATTTGTTTTGCAGGAATGTCTTGCAACCCAACATGAAGAAAGGAAGTTCTTGAAAAGAGGTTGTACAAGACAATTTAAAGAAGTGGACAAGCTACATTTTGGACTAAATGGTAAAAGGAATGATTATGTATATTGGTAAATTCTAAACATCTCCTTCTATAATTAAAAATGTAGATTAATTTTTATTGCATCAATTACTTTGAAAAATTATTTTAAATAGTTAATTAGAATCAAGTTTGGACTTATCATCATTGGCTATGATCATGAACTTTTTGGTGTTGATAAATTTCATACTATCATGATTAAATTTATGATTGTAAGACCTTCACTTGTTTTTAATTAATGTATTTCATGAAAAATACTTTTAAAGATGCATATTGATTTGAAAAATATTTTAATTGATTGATTAGAATCAAGCTTAGACTAATAATCATTTGTTGTGATCATGACCATTTTGATGTTGATGGATTTCAAACTCTCATGGTCAAACTTGTGATTATTAGATCTTCACTTGATTTTGATTAATATAGTTTCTAAATTATTTCAAGTGAAATGCTATGATTTATATATTTTTATTTTTGGCATCTATGCATAATCTAGAAATGATTTGGATCAAGTATAGAACTAGTAGTTAAGGGTTACTTTTAAGAAGAAGGTTTGCTTATTGACAAACCCTTGCTCTAATAGCTAGACTTGATATCATATTACTTCTAGCATTTGTATGGATATCAAATCATCTTAAAATGAATTTGAAATCATGCTAAAAGTTTTTATGCGATATAAATGCTTTGTATTTTGAAAATCATGAATATCTTGAAAAATTTCAAATCTTGATGCATAAGCTTTCATGTTTTATTCCTGAAATAAATGCATATTTTTAAAGGAGGAATAACATTCGCGGGGAGCATCCAAAGATTTGTTATCATATTTGATGCTTTGAATATCTTGTTGATATCATGCTTTGCTTATATTGCTCTGATACTCCTTCTTGTTTTCAAATCTAATTCTTTGAGGGGAGTTACATTCAAATGGTATCATATTCTATTGGTATCAAAATTATTTTAAAAGAATTCCTAGTAACCGCTTCGGATTGGGTTAGTCACCATGGCCGTCCGGTCATAGGAGATAAGTAGAGCTTAAAGACCCTCTCTTCCCATTCAACGGGCTCTCTTATGACGTGTAGGGGTGCCGCTGTGACCTTATCCCATGAACAAGTAAGGCGAATGGATAATATACATCAAATCATTTCTTGCATGTGCTTACATTCTTTGGTATCTTGTTCAATTTATATCATATTCAATTGATATCATAAATATTTGATTTCATGTATTGATTTTGATGACCTACTTGCTATTCTTTCCAACTTCATTCCCACTTTGTATTGCCTTTCACCCTTTTTCATGATGTCAAAAAGGGGGAGAAAATTGTTAAGTATGAAAAGGGGAAGATTGGATAAACATGAAAAATCATTTTAGAAATGAAAGAAAGTGCAAAAGGGAAGAATAATACAAAATATTTTTATCTAAAGGGAAGAATTAGTAAGAAGAAATATTGAAAATTTTAAAATTTTGCATATTTTGAAAAATGTTTTTGAAGATTTTTTGGATCATATTTTGAGGGGGAGCTTGGTGCTTATTGTTTTGAGCTTACATGTTTATCTTATTAAGCTTACCCTATTCATATACTTAAAGGTTTTGTCATCATCAAAAAGGGGGAGATTGTTGACTTTGGTCTTGATTTTGATGACTGACAAAATGTTTAAGTATATATGAGTACTAATTATGTTTTAAGTATATTTTTCAGATCTTAGTACTCAACCATGTTGAACGAAGAAATGCTTGTATTTCAGTTGAGAAAGTCCTTAAATTAATGGAAAATCAAGTATATGGACTTTGGAATTAATATGGAATGACTTGAAGAGGTTAAAGTTTTAATTTGAAGATGCTTCAGCAATGGCACAGGCAAGTGTCGCCACTTGGAAATGAAGTGTCGACACCTGAGGAACAAGTGTCGACACTTGAAGAGTGAAGTGTCGACTCAAGGCCTGAAACAAACAGAAAACTTCAGAAAGCTCTTTCAGCGAAGTGTCGACACCTGGAGCTGAAGTGTCGACACTTGGAAGTGAAGTGTCGACACCTGGAAACTGAAGTGTGGACTCTTGAACCTGAAGTGTCGACACCTGAAGGTGAAGTGTTGACACTTGAACAGTAACGGCTAGTTTTCCAGGCTGCAGAACTTCTCCAACTTACTTCCAAACGGTCATATTTTCCTCCCTAACGGCTATAAACGGTCATTTAAGTGTTTGGAGGCTATATAAACATCAAAAATCAATTGGGGAAGTAATCCTTTGGTGAGATTTTTGAATATTCTTCAAGGATTCAAGAGTTGAGTGGTTCAAGCCTTCAAGCTTCCAAGTTTCAAAGAAAGCATCCAAAGTTCACATCCTCAAGCATCAATCAAAGGCTTCATTAACTTGAAGACAAGATCTTCATCAACTCTCAACGGGCTTCAAAAAGATATTTGCTTTATTTTAAAAAACTTTTATTGTATTCATTTATACTTCTCTTACATTGTTTTACTTAAGATTTTTGGTGAGCCTTGGAAAACCAAAGAGGTTTTTGGTAAGCCTTTGAAAACCAAAGTGGTTGTTGGCGAGCCTTGAAACCAACTAGGATTTTACTTGTGAGCCCGAAGCCAAAACAAGTTGTTAGGTTCTTGGTTATCCCGTAAAACCAAGGGTGGTTGTTGGTGAGCCTTGAAACCAACTAGGGTTTGACTTGTGAGCCCGAAGACAAAATAAGTTGTAAAGGTTGTTGGTGAGCCTAAGTTATAAAACCAAACTTAGTGGAATTCCCAAGGGATTCTTGGGGAGTGGATGTAGGTGCTTGGTTGGCACCGAACCACTATAAACCTTTGTGTTTGTGTGATTGTTCTCCTTATACTTTTATTTCTTTATTTCCGTTGCATTTATTTGAAATACACGAGCACTTGAATTGCATTAGCACATACTTGCTTTAGTTCACACTTTAAATAGTACAAAAGTTTTATAAAACCCAATTCACCCCCCCTCTTGGGTTGCCTACGTGGGCCTTCAATTGGTATCTGTGCAGGTGCTCTGTTTGAAAATCTAACGATTTTGAGCTAAAGTTCATGGCAACCCTTGTAGGTATTAATGTTAGACCACCATTTTTCAATGCATAAATTATACATTTTGGAAAACTCGCATGCGCATCCATATTCAATCTATTAGTTATCATCTTTGGAAAATTATTGTTAGTGGTTCTCATATTCCTTCCATTTTGGTTAATGGCATTTCCATTTCAAAGCTCGAAGAGGATTGGAATGAATATGACATTAAACAAACTGAAATCAATGCTAAAGCAATGAACTTGCTTTATTGTGCATTAGACTTAAATTAATTTAATAGAATTTCTACATGCACATCAGCGAAGGAAATATGGGACACACTTGAAGTTACTCATGAGGGTACCCTTCAAGTGAAGAACACTAAAATTAATTTGCTTATACATTCTTTTGAAATTTTTGAAATGATGCATTATGAATCTATATATGATATGTTTTCAAGATTTATGACTGTTATTAATGAATTAAAAAGTCTTGGCAAAATCTATACTAATGCTGATTTGGTGAACAAAATTCTTAGATCCTTGCCAAAATCATGAGATCCAAAGGTGACGGCGATCCAAGAAGCTAAAGATGTAGAAACCTTACCTTTGGAGGAGCTTATCGGTTCACTCATGACCTATGAGTTGAACATATGGCAGAGGACAGTGGAAGCTGATACAGAAAAGAAGATAATGGCTTTCAAAGCCAAAAAGAAATTCAATGAAATGATGGCAACTTGGAGCGATAGCGAAGATTCAAGTACGGATGATGAAGTTGCCCATCTTTGATTCATGGCAAATAAGGAAAAGGTATGTGCTAAAAATGATTATAATTTTACCTTTGATGAACTACATGATGCATCTAATGATCTTATGCATGAATATAGATTGCTAAAAATTGAGCACAAGAAATTAAATAGGCATGTAGATTCATTTTCTCTTGGCAACACCAATCTTGCAAATAAAAATGGTGATTTAAATGTCAAGATTGATATTTTGAAAAATGAAAAGAATAATTTTTCTAAAGAAAAAGAATTTTTAGAAAACGAAAATGTTATTTTAAAAGATTTATGTGATAAAGTTTTTAATAAGAAAAATATTTTGATTGAGGAAAAGTAGCAAAAACTTTTGAAGAACTTCAATATTCCTGCTTCTTTCAATTTTTCTTATAAATGTGGTTTCAATGCTTATCCTTCTAGATTAAGAAAAGTTTGGGTTCCAAAAGGAACCATAATTACTAATCATAAAGGATCCAAGAAAGTTTGGGTACCAAAAATGTCCACTTAATTTATTTTGCAGGAATGTCTTGCAACCCAACATGAAGAAAGGAAGTTCTTGAAAAGAGGTTGTACAAGACAATTTAAAGAAGTAGACAAGCTACATTTTGGACTAAATGGTAAAAGGAATGATTATGTATATTGGTAAATTCTAAACATCTCCTTCCATAATTAAAAATGTAGATTAATTTTTATTGCATTAATTACTTTGAAAAATTGTTTTAAATAGTTAATTAGAATCAAGTTTGGACTTATCATCATTGGCTATGATCATGAACTTTTTGGTGTTGATGAATTTCATGCTATCATGATTAAATTTATGATTGTAAGACCTTCACTTGATTTTGATTAATGTATTTCATGAAAAAAACTTTTAAAGATGCATATTGATTTGAAAAATATTTTAATTGATTGAATAGAATCAAGCTTAGACTAATAATCATTTATTGTGATCATGACCATTTTGATGTTGATGGATTTCAAGCTCTCATGGTGGTGCGGACACCAGAGGCACCAGAATAAGGCAGAGGCTTCTCAACCCTCTGTGGATCACTTAGTTAATATTTGAGTCCCCTGTAATAAAGCTTAGTCCAGCTACATTTGAGTCCTGTAATTAGTCCAGCTCTTGTTGAGCTAGTTCAGTTCGTTCAGTACTAGTCAGCTCATGTTGAGCTAATTTCAATTTTTGAGTCCTGTCTAATCAAATTGAAGACTCAAGACCACATCATACAAGTGAAGACCAAGTTCAACCTAATTGAAGACATAAAAGTTTAGCCCGAGTCCAACCCAGCTTGAAGATTTGAAGACCCCAGGAGGGTAAATTCAGAAAACCCTGATTCCTTGCAGATGCCCTCCAGATGCCCAGATTTCCTTCCAGATGCCAAAGTATATTCATAGATAAGGGCATCCATGATCTTAGAGGTCCATCTGTATCCTAGCCTAAAGAAATCATGCCCAGGTGCCAAGCCCAAGCCCCTAAGAAGCAAGATACCAGGGAATATTCCTGCTACCTGGCTACCAGGCCACCCCAGCTTCCAGAGGCCCAAACCCATGCACCCGGGCCCCTTTGGGCTGGCCCCTTGCTGCTCTTAGAAGCCCAACACGCCCCCCTAGGCGTCCTTGGAGTGTTGGCTAAGTCAAGAGAAATTTTAGGGATTTTTTCTACCTAATGTTTCCTTATTTTCTAGCTAGGGTTTGAGAGGGAAAAGGATTCTTATGTAAAGACTAATGTGCCCTTACTTGGAGCCCAAGGTTAAGGGTCTATTTAAAAAACCCTAGCCTCTTGTATGAAGGGAGAATTTTTGATGAATGAAAACCTTGAGTTCTTCTATTGAGTTGTATGATACCCTGCTGTGTGCATAAAGGGGTTTGCGAGAGTTTTTCTTCCCAGTGCTGCAATCATCTTCCTGCTTGCAACAAGCATCTCAGATCCCTGGACGCCCACTCCAAAAGAAGCCTTTCCTTACTATTTTTTCTTTGTTTTCTTGTTTCTTTGTGATTTTTCTAACCCCTGACAGGTCGTTTACAGGTCCCCGAGTTCCTACGAATCCAACGACTCCAGCCAAGCCTCAATCAGATCACCGAGCAGAAGCCGGGTATCCGCGGGTCTTTGGCTCGATTTTCCACGCCGCATCCATCGAGGAACGAGAGACCCTTTGTTGCGATCTTCACAGACATTGTCAGGTACACCCCCTCTACCTCCAGTAGTTTTATTATAGGAGAACTTGCCCTAACCGAGGCTTCTCAGCCCCAGCGATCCTTCTTTTCTACTTTTCTTGGTCCTAATCTGCATGCTGATCTTCTAAAATTCATATAAAATTCCCTACAAGTTATTTTAATCTAAAATTTGGGAATTAATCACTCAACCCCATATATAAAACATACAAAAAAAAATTACATGCATATTAGTCCCCCATCATTTGGTATCAGAGCTTAGATTAAGGCTTATTTTCTGCAATTTTTCAGTCCGTACATACTCCGTTATTTTAATTATTTCTTCCTGATAAGAACTCCAAAGATTCTGAAATTTATTTTACTGGATTCATCATAATTCACAATAATTTTAAGAACTTTCTCAGATTTTATTATGGCCTGTGAATTTTCTACAAGCCGAAATACAGCATGCAAATTTTTGGCTCTATTTTATTTTAGCAAGACAAGTTTGGAAGTTTTAGGGTTTTGTTTAGCATCTTTTGCATATCTTTTAATTTTAGTATATTTCTTGCATATTAGGACATGATTTGCAAGTTTTCTTCTATTTAAAAAAATACGAAAAAAAAAAATACATATTCTCCAAAAATACCAAAAAACATCTAAACCCTAATTTGCATCCTCATCTGCCTGCCATCATTGCATAATTTACTTTTAAGGGCACTCTTGCTATATTTTGCTCTTGGACTTAATTGCATATATACTCAAGGTTTTGTCATCATCAAAAAGGGAGAGATTGTTGGCTTTGACTCCTTAGTTTTGATGATTAACAAAAGGTTGAGTATATGTTTGGACTAATGTTTCATCTCTAGATAAAAGTTTCAGGACTTAGGTTATTCAAAAAGAGTATCAAAAGTACATTGATGAAACTAAGTTTACCTGATTTGGAAAAGAGCTCTTCTACCTTGGACAAGATCAAAATACTCAAATTGGACCTTCTTGTTAAGAAATTATTGACAAAAGAAACAAAGGCTTAGAGAAACTCAAGCATGGCACGCACATCTAAAAGAGTTTCAGAAAAATTCAGATCAGAGGTCGACCACCAGAGGTCGACTCATGAAGAGAAGAAAAGTTCAGCATGGCCGGCACGGCAAAATCTCAGTGGCACGCTCCAGAGGTCGACCACCAGAGGTCAACACCTGTCCAGAGGTTGACACCAGAGGTCGACTCATAGCCTAAGAATTCAAAATGGGCAGAACTATGGTACTCTGAACTTTTGCCTAAAATATACTGGAGGTCGACTCATGAGGTCGACACTTGATCCAGAGGTCGACTCATGAAGTCGACTCATGGCATAACGGCTAGTTTTTCTGAACTTCTGATTTGATTTCTAACGGCCATAAACGGCCATATTTTTGAATCTAACGGTCTTGTGGAGTTGTTTCAGCATGAATGAGGTATTTAACCTCCACCAAACTTCAAAAAAGATAAGGAGACAAAGTGAAAAAGTATAGGTTCAAAGTACAAAGCCTTTAATCACTTCCAAAGCCAAAAAGTGTGAGAAAACCAAGAGATTCCCTACCCAAAAGCTTTCCATTTTTGAGGAATCCAACATTCAAGTGTTTGGCATTTAGTGAAGTCCAAGATTCCAAGACAAAAGGCTTGAAGAGTCTCCATCAAGAGCTTCAACGAATTTATTTTTGCTCAAAAGGAGTTTGTTTAGTTTACATTACTTGTATTCATACTCTTTTGTCTTTAGCTAGTTTCAAGGGAATTTGAAACTAGAGTGAGGTTTGTTGGTGAACCAATTGATAAAACCAACTAGGGTTGCTTGTAAGCCCGAAGCCAAAACAAGTGAGTGAGGTTTGTTGGTGAGCCAATTGATAAAACCAACTAGGGTTGCTTGTTAGCCCGAAGCCAAAACAAGTGTGTAAGGTTTTGACTTGTGAGCCTGGTAAAACAAGTCGGCTGTAATCTAAAGATTATAGTGGAAATTCCCAAGTGGAGCTTGGGGAGTGGATGTAGGTGCTAGGTGCACCGAACCACTATATTTCTTGTGTGTTTGCATTGGCTTGCTCTTTAACTTCTTTAGCTCGTTAATTGTCATTTTATTTCGTTGCTTCCGTTGCACAATTATTAAAGCACTATCACTCTTCACCTTAGAACTTGATAGCACATATATTGCCTTAAATTTTTAAATACCCAATTCACCCCCCCTCTTGGGGACCATATCTGGGCAACACTGGCCAATCTCTGATTGGTGTCTAGGATTGGCAATCAGGGACCTAACACTCCCCTTACACTTGCCTGGCTAAGTACATGGTTACTATAGGCTAGTTTGCCACCCTGATTGAGCATCTAGTTTGGACTCTAGGTCTAGTCAGCTATAGTCGATCTGATCGAGTCTTGCATGAGCACTAGATCAGGAGTTTCATATCATCCACCTCCTTCACAAATGTCTGAACCCATTGAAAATTTACAAGCCCAAATAAAAGCCCTAGCTGATCAAATGGCCCAGATGGCTACCCAGATGACTACCCAGTTGACTACCCAGTTAACTCAGTCTGCTACCCAAACCAACAATAGAATTGACCATCTTGCCAATAGGTTTGACCAGTTAGAAGGCCGTGTAGAGACCATACAAAGAACCCATGGGTCACAGTCTGAGCCATATCCTAATTCCCCTCAACCTATGAGGACCCCAAACCCTAATCCATACCCTGAGGTCGAACTTAGGAGAGCCCCTCATCCTGACCCATACTATAACCTCAGCCTAGGAGGACCCTAGACCCTGACCCATACCAAGAGGTCGAACCTAGGAGAGCCCTCAACCTGACCCATACTACAATCCTGAGCCCAGGAGGACCCCAAACCCTGATCCATATCTTGAGGTTGAAACTAGAAGAGGCTATCGTCATGACCCAATCCCTAAGGTTAGTCCTAGAAGACCCAATCAGGATTTTATAGACCAGGAAGATAGATCCTATTTACCCTCTCCCTATAAGCCCAGTATACCCACAACCTATAGATCTTATGACTCCAAATCCTATGAACCTAGAACCTATGAATCCATAACCTATGAACCTAGATCCTATGACTCTAGATCCCATGATCATAGATCCGATGCACCCACACCCTATAAGCCTAGTAGACCCAACACCCAATATTCTGACCCATATAGGGAGTCCAATCCTAGGAGAACCCAATATTCTGACCCATATAGGGAGTCCAACCCTAGGAGAACCCAGTATTCTGACCCATATAGGGAGTCCAACCCTAGGAGGACTCAATATCCTGACCCATATAGAGAGCCCAACCTTAGGAGGACCCCATACCATGATCCATCCTTAGAACCTGACCATAGAGCTGACCCAAAATCCTATGACCCCAGATCCTATAATCCATGACCCATAGATCTGCACCCTTGTCCTATGAGCCCAGAGAACCCATAACCCCTAAGTATCAATCTAGTACTAGTCAAGTTTCCCTTAGTCAACTTGAACCCCATAGGATTAGCTTCCCTAAATATGAGCCCTGTAGTGAGCCACTACCCCTTAGGCAACCTAAACCTACTAGGATTAGTGTCCATAATCAGAAACCAGGACCTAGCCAATTTTCTCCTAGCCGACCTTCTCCAACCATTCCTGAGATTGACAAGGCTTACATTAACGCGAAAGTGTATGAAGCTGATGCAAACTTAGTGGATGAGTATGAGGGAGAAGAGGAAACACCTTTAGATGACCTAGAATTAGCTGACCCAATAGATACCCAGGTAGAAGCCAACCTAGAGGTAGTTGACCTTGACCACATCCAACCTAAAGCTATAGTGGAAGAACAAATAGAGGAAGAGAACCTAGGAACTGCTACTAGAGCCTTACTTGAGGAAACCATAGAGGAGAGCCAAATTATAGAGTCTAGTCCTAAAATACAAGAACCAGAAGAATTTATTAAGGACTTGATCTCTTTGAATCAGTACCTTCAGGATGAGCCTCCTCCTATAGTTCCCATTAAGGACCTCTTCCCTGAGATTAGTAACCCATCCTTCCATTATGCAAACCCCATAGATATACCGCAACCTCGTAGGGTTAGCCTCATTAGTTTAGGATTAGTCCCTGACATGCCTTCTTTTATCGAACTTTATCCAACTAACCTTGAACCTTTTTCCCTACCCTACCAAACTACTTCTGAACCCACTTCCTATTTTCTGCCCTTTCCTGACACCTCCAGCATTTCTAGGATCATTAGATTGCATTTAGCTGAGATTAGCATACTGCATGCATTCATCACGCATGTTTGGTTTGCATCTTACTTCTGGCATACTCTTTGGAATTTGCTAGGAGTTCACTGTAAATTTTCATGTGCATGTCAAGCTAGGATCAAACCTAGAGAACCTATAATCTATTAGGTTTAGATCCAAAGAGTTCAATAAAATTTCCTTTGATAGGAATGCATAGTCGAGTCTGTTAGGTGTTAGCTTGAGTCCTTTGCATCATCTTGTTAGGAGTCTGCATGTGCCTAGCATGTTCACCACCCGCACTAATGTTAAACAAACTGGCTAATTCCCGAAGATGGATCAAAGAATTTGATGTAGTGGATTCTATCTTGGTTAGGCTTAGGCCTAAAAGAAGCTTCATGCTCGCAGAGCCGGACCTTTTAAAGTAATAGAAAAGGCTGGATCAAATGCCTAGGTGTTAGACATGCCTTCGGATTCGGGCATTAGTTCTACCTTCAATATTGCAGACTGGGTTGAGTATAGGAAACCGGCAGCGATACCTAGTGAGGCCTTTGGATCTATTCCGTTTTATTGTGAGTGACCCTAACCCAGAGTGTCCACTAACAAATTGGCCTAAGAGAGAGAACGGATCAAGCGTATCCTGGACGATCAAGCCATCATGACCCGGGGCCGTGACTATAAATGCTTTCTAGTCCGATGGCAAGGCCAGCCAGAGTCGGACGATTCGTGGATTTCTCGAGAGGACTTGCAGCACCTCAACCTAGACCTCCTCGAGAGATATGTGAGCCAGCTTGATCTTCACTCGACAAGGTCGAGTTCCTCCCACCCTGAAAGAATTGGTGCGGACACCAGAGGCACCAGAATAAGGCAGAGGCTTCTCAACCCTCTGTGGATCACTTAGTTAATATTTGAGTCCCCTGTAATAAAGCTTAGTCCAGCTACATTTGAGTCCTGTAATTAGTCCAGCTCTTATTGAGCTAGTTCAGTTCGTTCAGAACTAGTCAGCTCATGTTGAGCTAATTTCAATTTTTGAGTCCTATCCAATCAAATTGAAGACTCAAGACCACATCATACAAGTGAAGACCAAGTTCAACCTAATTGAAGACATAAAAGTTTAGCCCAAGTCCAACCCAGCTTGAAGATTTGAAGACCCTAGGAGGAAAAATTCAGAAAACCCTGATTCCTTGCAAATGCCCTCCAGATGCCCAAATTTCCTTCCAGATGCCAAAGTATATTCATAGATAAGGGAATCCATAATTTTAGAGGTCCATCTACATCCTAGCCTAAAGAAATCAAGCCCAGGCGCCAAGCCCAAGCCCCTAAGAAGCAAGATACCAGTGAATATTCCTGCTACCTGGCTACCAGGCCACCCCAGCTTCCAGAGGCCCAAACTCATGCACCCGGGCCCCTTTGGGCTGGCCCCTTACTACTCTTAGAAGCCCAACACGCCCCCCTAGGCATCCTTGGAGTGTTGGCCAAGTCAAGAGAAATTTTAGGGATTTTTTCTACCTAATGTTTCCTTATTTTCTAGCTAGGGTTTGAGAAGGAAAAGGATTCTTATGTAAAGACTAATGTGCCCTTACTTGGAGCCCAAGGTTAAGGGTCTATTTAAAGGACTCTAGCCTCTTGTATGAAGGGAGAAATTTTGATGAACGAAAACCTTGAGTTCTTCTATTGAGTTGTGTGATACCCTGTTATGTGCATAAAGGGGTTTGCGAGAGTTTTTCTTCCCAGTGCTGCAATCATCTTCCTGCTGCCAACAAGCATCTCAGATCCCTGGACGCCCACTCCAAAAGAAGCCTTCCCTTGCTGTTTTTCCTTTGTTTTCTTGTTTCTTCATGTGTTTTCTAACCCCTGACAGGTTGTTTACTGGTCCCCGAGTTCCTACGAATCCAACGACTCCAGCCAAGCCTCAATCGGATCACCGAGCAGAAAGCCGGGTATCCGCGGGTCTTTGGCTCAGTTTTCCAGGCCGCATCCGTCGAGGAACGAGAGACCCTTTGTTACGATCTTCACAGACATTGTCAGGTACACCCCCTCTACCTCCAATAGTTTTATTGTATGAGAACTTGCCCTAACCGAGGCTTCTCAGCCCCGGCGATCCTTCTTTTCTACTTTTCTAGGTCCTAATCTGCATGCTTATCTTCTAAAATTCATATAAAATTCCCTACAACTTATTTTAATCTAAAATTTGGGAATTAATCACTCAACCCCACATATAAAACATACAAAAAAAAATTGCATACATATTAGTCCTCCATCATTTGGTATCAGAGCTTAGATTAGGGCTTATTTTCTGTAATTTTTTAGTCCATACATTTTCTGTTATTTTAATTATTTCTTCTTGATAAAAACTCCAAAAATTCTAAAATCTATTTTACTGGATTCATCATAATTCACAGTAATTTTAATAATTTTCTCAGATTTTATTATGTCCTGTGAATTTTGTACAAGCCGAAATACAGCATGCAAATTTTCGGTTCTATTTTTTTTCAGCAAGACAAGTTTGGAAGTTTTAGGGTTTTGTTTAGCATCTTTTGAATATCTTTTAATTTTAGTATATTTCTTGCATATTAGGCCATGATTTGCAAGTTTTCTTATATTTAAAAAAATACCAAAAAAAAAAAATTTACATATTCTCCAAAAATACCAATAAATATCTAAACCCTAATTTGCATCCTCATCTGCTTGCCATCATTGCATTATTTACTTTTAAGGGCACTCTTGCTATATCAGATAAGGGGAGGAGTTGATAACCTCTCCTTAGCACAAAACCACATCCCTTGCATTTGGTCCCAAGCCTTAACCTAAAATTAATTAGACTTAATTTGCCCTAGTGGGCTAGGGACACCAACTAGTCGGGTCCGGGCTAGTGTTAGATCACTGTGTCAAGTTAACCTGTGTGTGCCTTTTGCTCAGTATCTAGAACGGTAATTTAGGGATTCAATCCCGAAGGGCTTGTGTGCTGGTCTGCCTACCTGGCCAATCTCTGATTGGTGTCTAGGATTGGCAATCAGGGACCTAACACTCCCCTTACACCTGCCTGGCTGAGTACATGGTTACTATAGGCTAGTTTGCCACCCTGATTGAGCATCTAGTTTGGACTCTAGGTCTAGTCAGCTATAGTCGGTCTGATCGAGTCTTGCATGAGCACTAGATCAGGAGTTTCATATCACCCACCTCCTTCACAAATGTCTGAACCCATGGAAAATTTACAAGCCCAAATAAAAGCCCTAGCTGATCAAATGGCCCAGATGGCTACCCAGATGACTACCCAGTTGACTACCTAGTTAACTCAGTCTGCTACCCAAACCAACAATAGAATTGACCATCTTGCTAATAGGTTTAACTAGTTAGAAGGCCGTGTAGAGACCACACAAAGAACCAATGGGTCACAGTCTGAGCAAGATCCTAATTCCCCTCAACCTATGAGGACCCGAAACCCTAATCCATACCCTGAGGTCGAACTTAGGAGAGCCCCTCATCCTGACCCATACTATAACCCTCAGCCTAGGAGGACCCTAGACCCTGACCCATACCAAGAGGTCGAACCTAGGAGAGCCCTCAACCTGACCCATACTACAATCCTGAGCCCAGGAGGACCCCAAACCCTGATCCATATCTTGAGGTTGAAACTAGAAGAGGCTATCGTCATGACCCAATCCCTAAGGTTAGTCCTAGAAGACCCAATCAGGATTTTATAGACCAGGAAGATAGATCCTATTTACCCTCTCCCTATAAGCCCAGTATACCCACAACCTATAGATCTTATGACTCCAAATCCTATGAACCTAGAACCTATGAATCCATAACCTATGAACCTAGTTCCTATGACTCTAGATCCCATGATCATAGATCCTATGCACCCACACCCTATGAGCCTAGTAGACCCAACACCCAATATTCTGACCCATATAGGGAGTCCAACCCTAGGAGAACCCAATATTCTGACCCATATAGGGAGTCCAACCCTAGGAGAACCCAGTATTCTGACCCATATAGGGAGTCCAACCCTAGGAGGACTCAATATCCTGACCCATATAGAGAGCCCAACCTTAGGAGGACCCCATACCATGATCCATCCTTAGAACCTGACCATAGAGCTGACCCAAAATCCTATGACCCCAGATCCTATAATCCCATGACCCATAGATCTGCACCCTTGTCCTATGAGCCCAAAGAACCCATAACCCCTAAGTATCAATCTAGTACTAGTCAAGTTTCCCTTAGTCAACTTGAACCCCATAGGATTAGCTTCCCTAAATATGAGCCCTGTAGTGAGCCACTACCCCTTAGGCAACCTAAACCTACTAGGATTAGTGTCCATAATCAGAAACCAGGACCTAGCCAATTTTCCCCTAGCCGACCTTCTCCAACCATTCCTGAGATTGACAAGGCTTACATTAACGCGAAAGTGTATGAAGCTGATGCAAACTTAGTGGATGAGTATGAGGGAGAAGAGGAAACACCTTTAAATGACCTAGAATTAGCTGACCCAATAGATACCCAGGTAGAAGCCAACCTAGAGGTAGTTGACCTTGACCACATCCAACCTAAAGCTATAGTGGAGGAACAAATAGAGGAAGAGAACCTAGGAACTGCTACTAGAGCCTTACTTGAGGAAACCATAGAGGAGAGCCAAATTATAGAGTCTAGTCCTAAAATACAAGAACCAGAAGAATTTATTAAGGACTTGATCTCTTTGAATCAGTACCTTCAGGATGAGCCTCCTCCTATAGTTCCCATTAAGGACCTCTTCCCTGAGATTAGTAACCCATCCTTCAATTATGCAAACCCTATAGATATACCGCAACCTCGTAGGGTTAGCCTCATTAGTTTAGGATTAGTCCCTAACATGCCTTCTTTTATCGAACTTTATCCAACTAACCTTGAACCTTTTTCCCTACCCTACCAAACTACTTCTGAACCCACTTCCTATTTTCTGCCCTTTCCTGACACCTCCAGCATTTCTAGGATCATTAGATTGCATTTAGCTGAGATTAGCATACTGCATGCATTCATCACGCATGTTAGGTTTGCATCTTACTTCTGGCATACTCTTTGGAATTTGCTAGGAGTTCACTGTAAATTTTTATGTGCATGTCAAGCTAGGATCAAACCTAGAGAACCTATAAACTATTAGGTTTAGATCCAAAGAGTTCAATAAAATTTCCTTTGATAGGAATGCATAGTCGAGTCTGTTAGGTGTTAGCTTGAGTCCTTTGCATCATCTTGTTAGGAGTCTGCATGTGCCTAGCATGTTCACCACCCGCACTAATGTTAAACAAACTGGCTAATTCCCGAAGATGGATCAAAGAATTTGATGTAGTGGATTCTATCTTGGTTAGGCTTAGGCCTAAAAGAAGCTTCATGCTCGCAGAGTTGGACCTTTTAAAGTAATTGAGAAGGTTGGATCAAATGCCTAGGTGTTAGACATGCCTTCGGATTTGGGCATTAGTTCTACCTTCAATATTACAGACTGGGTTGAGTATAGGGAACTGGCAGTGATACCTAGTGAGGCCTTTGGACCTATTCCATTTTATTGTGAGTGACCCTAACCCAGAGTGTCCACTAACAAATTGGCCTGAGAGAGGAGAACAGATCAAGCGTATCCTGGACGATCAAGCCATCACGACCCGGGGCTGTGACTATCAATGCTTCCTGGTCCGATGGCAAGGCCAGCCAGAGTCGGACGATTCATGGATTTCTCGAGAGGACTTGTAGCACCTCAACCTAGACCTCCTCGAGAGATATGTGAGCTAGCTTGATCTTCACTCGACAAGGTCGAGTTCCTCCCACCCCGGGAGAATTGGTGCGGACACCAGAGGCACCAAAATAAGGCAGAGGCTTCTCAACCCTCTGTGGATCACTTAGTTAATATTTGAGTACCCTATAATAAAGCTTAGTCCAGCTACATTTGAAACCTGTAATTAGTCCAGCTCTTGTTGAGCTAGTTCAGTTCGTTCAGTACTAGTCAGCTCATGTTGAGCTAATTTCAATTTTTTAGTCATGTCCAATCAAATTGAAAACTCAAGACCACAACATATAAGTGAAGACCAAGTTCAACCTAATTGAAGACATAAAAGTTTAGCCCAAGTCCAACCTAGCTTGAAGATTTGAAGACCCCAGGAGGAAAAATTCAGAAAACCCTGATTCCTTGCAGATGCCCTCCAGATGCCCAGATATCCTTCCAGATGCCAAAGTATATTTATAGATAAGGGCATCCATGATTTTAGAGGTCCATCTACATCCTAGCCCAAAGAAATCAAGCCCAGGCGCCAAGCCCAAGCCCCTAAGAAGCAAGATACCAGGGAATATTCCTGCTACCTGGCTACCAGGCCACCCCAGCTTCCAGAGGCCCAAACCCATGCACCTGGGCCCCTTTGGGCCGGCCCCTTGCTGCTCTTAGAAGCCCAACATGCCCCCCTAGGCATCCTTGGAGTGTTGGCCAAGTCAAGAGAAATTTTAGAGATTTTTTCTACCTAATGTTACCTTATTTTCTAGCTAGGATTTGAGAGGGAAAATGATTCTTATGTAAAGACTAATGTGCCCTTACTTGGAGCCCAAGGTTAAGGGTCTTTTTAAAGGACCCTAGCCTCTTGTATGAAGGGAGAATTTTTGATGAATGAAAACCTTGAGTTCTTTTATTGAGTTGTGTGATACCCTGCTGTGTGCATAAAGGGGTTTGCGAGAGTTTTTCTTCCCAGTGCTGCAATCATCCTCCTGCTGCCAACAAGCATCTCAGATCCCTGGACGCCCACTCCAAAAGAAGCCTTCCCTTACTATTTTTCCTTTGTTTTCTTGTTCCTTTGTGTGTTTTCTAACCCCTGACAGGTCGTTTACAGGTCCCCGAGTTTCTACGAATCCAACGACTCCAGCCAAGCCTCAATCGGATCACTGAGCAGAAAGCCGGGTATCCGCGGGTCTTTGGCTCGGTTTTCCAGGCCGCATCCATCAAGGAACGAGAGACCCTTTGTTGTGATCTTCACAGACGTTATCAGGTACACCCCCTCTACCTCCAGTAGTTTTATTGTAGGAGAACTTGCCCTAACCGAGGCTTCTCAGCCCCGACGATCCTTCTTTTCTACTTTTCTAGGTCATAATTTGCATGCTGATCTTCTAAAATTCATATAAAATTCTCTACAACTTATTTTAATCTAAAATTCGGGAATTAATCACTCAACCCCACATATAAAACATACAAAAAAAAATTGCATGCATATTAGTCTCCCATCACATGGTCAAACTTGTGATTATTAGATTATCACTTGATTTTGATTAATATAGTTTCTAAATTATTTCAAGTGAAATGCTATGATTTATATGTTTTTATTTTTGGCATCTATGTATAATCTAGAAATGATTTGGATCAAGTATAGAACTAGTAGTTAAGGGTTACTTTTAAGAAGAAGGTTTGCTTATTGACAAACCCTTGCTCTAATAGCTAGACTTGATATCATATTACTTCTAGCATTTGTATGGATATCAAATCATCTTAAAATTAATTTGAAATCATGCTAAAAGTTTTTATGTGATATAAATGCTTTGTATTTTGGAAATCATGAATATCTTGAAAAATTTCAAATCTTAATGCATAAGCTTTCATGTTTTATTCCTGAAATAAACGTATATTTTTAAAAGAGGAATAACATTCAGGGGGAGCATCCAAAGATTTGTTATCATATTTGTTGCTTTGAATATCTTGTTGATATCATGCTTTGCTTATATTGCTCTGATACTCCTTATTTTCAAATCTAATTCTTTGAAAGGAGTTACATTCAAATGGTATCATATTCTATTGGTATCAAAATTATTTTAAAAGAATTCCTTGTAACCGCTTCGGATTGGGTTAGTCACCATGACCGTCTGGTCATAGGAGATAAGTATGACTTAAAGACCCTCTCTTCCCATTCAACGGGCTCTCTTATGACATGTAGGGGTGCCGCTGTGACCTTATCCCATGAACAAGTAAGGCGAATGGATAATATACTTCAAATCATTTCTTGCATGTGCTTACATTCTTTGGTATCTTGTTCAATTTATTTCATATTCAATTGATATCATAAATATTTGATTTCATGAATTGATTTTGATGACCTACTTTGGTGTGGACACCAGAAGCCAAAAGAAACTTCACTCCAACAAGGTTAGCCTTATCCTAATTTGGATCGAAGATAATTAGGTTACCTTGTATCCTTTAGTTCAAAAATATCTTATTTTCAAGAGTCATTTCCTTTTCAAGAGTCCTGTAATTAATTTTGAGTTTCAAATCAAGAGTGTTTATTGAGTCCTGTAATTATTTTTAAAATTTTATTTCCTGTAAGTCCATTTCAAGTTTTAAAGTCTAGGTCAGTCAAGTCAGTTCAGTTGAGTTAAGTCTAATTCAGTTAAGTTAAGTCTAATCAAGTCTTTTAAAGCCATGAAAGCCAGCAACAAGACTCAAATTCTAGACCCCAGAATTTGACCACATGAAGAAGAGAAGACACAACAACCAAGCAAGAGAAAAGGACCATCAACTAGGACCACTGGGCGCCACATGTCATTCTTATCCAAGTATAAGACCACCTCACCATGCCACGTCATCAGGTGCCACTTCACCAGCCACCTCATCACCCTTTGGGCGCCAACAAGGGAGATTCAAATTCAAGGAGGTTGGCCACATCCCTCCAAGTCCTCCACCAAATCCTCCAACCCCCCCCACATCCCTCCAAACTCTCCACCAAATCCTCCAACCCCCATTGTAATCCTCCTCGATTTGGAGAGTTTTTAAATTTCAAAAGCTAGCTTTGTGAGGCTATTAAAAGCCTTGGACGCCCATTGTAAAAGGGATTGATTTTGGAAATGAATGAAGTTTGAAGTGAAGTTGTCTTGAGTTTTATGTGTGAGATTTTTCCTATCTTCTTCTTCCACGCCCAAAGCCACTCTCTTCCCTAGCAATTCATCATCCAAGCTCAAGGCAAAGGCATTGGAGTCGGCCAGATCTTCTCAATTATCTTTTCTTTGTTCACAAGTTCTCCCATCCCTTCTTTATGTTTGCATCCTTCAACCTTAACTTTGATCTTCATTGCAGGGTCCTTCGAAGTCCTTGAGTTGTGAACAGGGTTCCCCTTGACAATGAACCAACAAGCTGAAGCCCAAGTCCAGGATTCTGATCACTGTTATCCAAGTTCTCCAGTCCAGAGCATCAGTAATTTCATGTTTTGAATCATAGGAAGGTTGGAAAACTCATCAAGGTAAGTCCTCAATCATTAGCCCCTATTGTCTAGATCTTCTTCCTTCTTAGTTTTAGAGTTGTGTCTAATCATGTAATAGTCACTTTTCATATAATCCTTAAATCTTATTAAGATGAGTACAATGCTAAGTATAATTAGGTTTCATTGCTCTACAAATCCCATATTCAAAACATTAATCATATGCGTGCCGCATCAAATTGGTATCAGAGCATGGTTGCATTAGGGTAGAATAGTATTCTTTAAATCCAAGCAAGATCTAAAATTCACGTCTCCTGAGCGGGTGTACTCTAGTACACTGTCACGACTCATGGGAATAATGAGCCCCTGGCCGGACGTGAGTTTTTTAGATTGAAGTTTGGGTAAGCCATTACACTTGTTTGATTAGGTTCTGTTTTCTGAAAATTTGTATCTGTTTACTGTAATCCATCTGTAGCTCCAAAGAAAAGTCACTAATTTTTTATTAAAATATTTTTTTTCTTGTTCCTTTTTAAGTTAGTTATCACCATATTAAATTTCATCATTATAAAAAAATTATAAAAAAAATGAAAATTTCTGCAGTTCGATACTATCATTAGGGTTCTGTTCTGTCCTTTTTATTTATCTTCAATTGTAGGATCTGCTTAGAGTAGTACAGATTTTATTTTTAAAATTCCTTTCACCTGCATTGAAACATATAAGTTAGGAATCCTCTATGAATTTTTCAGAATTTCTGGATATTTATTTCATCACGTTTTCCATACCACTTTCAAACTGCAACACACTTCCGCAGCACCTTTGCATTTCATTCATCTCATGAGAAATCAAATTAAGGGCATCAATTTGACATAGGGTCAGGATTTCATCACCTGTCCCTAGCCCAAAAATCACCAACCAGCATATCGATCCCAGCCCATTAATTAAAATTGAGTAGAACGTTAATTGCCCTAGTGGGTTAGGGACACCAACAAATTGGGTTCAGGTTAGGGTCAAGTTAACTGTGTCAGCTAATTGGTGTGTGCTTACTGGCTTGGTGTCTAGGATTGGTGCATCAGGGCTTGTGATTTGGTCCGCCTACCTGGCCAATCTCAGATTGGTGTCTAAGGTTGGCAATCAGGGACCTTCACTCCCCACCACCTACCTGGCTATGTCCCATAAGTACTACTAGCTAGTTGGTTCACTTAATTAGACCTCTAATTTGTGCTCTAGGTCTAGGAAACCTTAGCTCGAGCTTGAGTCCATTTGCATGCATGACAACTAGAGCAGGGACACCATATTCACCAATCCAAGCCCAGTCCAGTGTAGCCATGGACCCGAATCTTGAAACCATGCTGAAAGGCCTAAATGATCTAATGGCCCAATTGAACCAAATGCTGGCTAAACAATTTTTCTTAGACCAACCAACTCCTACTTTCCCATTAGCTCATATGAATGATAGGAGTAAGAACCCTGAAGTACAAGTTGAGTTCATGAATACTCAAGACTTAGGGTATCCTCAAACTGAAGGGCTAGGGAAGGAAGAAGGCAAGTCTGAACCCAGTAAATATGTGTATGAGACTAACATAAGTTTAATAGATGAATATGAAGGGGAAGATTGTGAAGAGAACAACTTTAATACCTTACCTGAGGAAACCTTTGGTAAAGAAAAGATTATTGAGCCTAGTCCTGAAACATCAGAACAACCAAAATTTAGTGAGGACTTGGTTCCCGTAAGACAATGCCCTCAGGAAGAACCCAATACTTTAGCTTCGACACAAGAACTCCTTCAGGTACCTGAGAAGAACCCAATCATTATTTTACAAGACTTTCCTGATGACCTTCAACTACCTAGAAGCATCCCGCCTGTAGATCAATATTCAAATCTTAAGGTCATCATGAGTAACCAAGGTCTGTTTCAAGATTTCCCTAAATTATCCCAAGACTCGGATTCCTATTTCCTGCCTTTCCTTAAGTCTTATCCTAATTTTAGAGCCATTAAGTTTCATTTTGATGAGATTACTAGGTTGCATGAGCCTTTAAAGCCTATTCCTTTTGCTACCTACTTTTGGAAAACCTTATGGCATTTGCTAGGAATCCATGGTAAATTCTCATGTGCATACCAGACTAGGGTCAAACCTAGAGAGTCATTAATCTGTTAGGTTTAGGCCCTAGAGAGTCCAATAAAATTCCTCTCAATAAAGATGCCTAGTTCAGTCTGCATTTCGTAAGTGCTTGTGTAAGTTTCTGAGTCTGCTGAGTCTTTTGCACAGCATGTCACAAATCTGCATAAAGAAATCAATAATAAGATCAACCTGAGCAATGAAACTTATAAACACTTAGCTGACTCACATAAGAGGGCTAAAGAATTCTGTGAAGGGGATTATGCGATGATTAGGCTCAACCCTGAATGGTTTCCTCTTGGAACCATAAAGAAGCTGCATGCCCGCGGAGCGGGACCTTTTAAGATCTTAAAGAAAATAGGGCCTAATGCATATGTTTTGGAACTTCCACCTGATATGGGTATTAGTACAACCTTCAATGTTTCAGACCTAGTAGAATACAAAGAACCACTACTAATACCTAGTGAGCCTTTTGAGCCAGAAACTTTCATTGAGAGTGAATATATTTCTGAGTGTCCACCACCAACCTTACCTGAGCAGAGAGAGAGGATTGAGAGAATCCTGGATGACAAGATCATTACTACCAGGAATAAGGACTATCAGCGATACCTGGTTCAATGGCAAGGTCGACCTGAGTCCGACAACTCTTGGATTACTTGAGAGGACCTGCAAAGACTTAACCCAGACTTGTTCGAGCATTACCAGGGCAAAACTGAACCATACTCGACTGGGTCAAGTTCTGCCCACCCCAGGAGAATTGGTGTGGACACCAGAAGCCAAAAGAAACTTCACTCCAACAAGGTTAGCCTTATCCTAATTTGGATCGAAGATAATTAGGTTACCTTGTATCCTTTAGTTCAAAAATATCTTATTTTCAAGAGTCATTTTCTTTTCAAGAGTCCTGTAATTAATTTTGAGTTTCAAATCAAGAGTGTTTATTGAGTCCTGTAATTACTTTTAAAATTTCATTTCCTGTAAGTCCATTTCAAGTTTTAAAGTCTAGGTCAGTCAAGTCAGTTCAGTTAAGTTAAGTCTAATTCAGTTGAGTTAAGTCTAATCAAGTCTTAAAGCCATGAAAGCCAGCAACAAGACTCAAATTCTAGACCCCAGAATTTGACCACATGAAGAAGAGAAGACACATCAACCAAGCAAGAGAAAAGGACCATCAACTAGGACCACTGGGCGCCACATGTCATTCTTATCCAAGTAGAAGACCACCTCACCATGCCACATCATCAGGTGCCACTTCACCAGCCACCTCATCACCCTTTGGGCGCCAACAAGGGAGATTCAAATTCAAGGAGGTTGGCCACATCCCTCCAAGTCCTCCACCAAATCCTCTAACCCCCCCCCCCACATCCCTCCAAACTCTCCACCAAATCCTCCAACCCCCCTTGTAATCCTCCTCGATTTGGGGAGTTTTTAAATTTCAAAAGCTAGCTTTGTGAGGCTATTAAAAGCCTTGGACTCCCATTGTAAAAGGGATTGATTTTGGAAATGAATGAAGTTTGAAGTGAAGTTGTCTTGAGTTTTATGTGTGAGATTTTTCCTATCTTCTTCTTCCACGCCCAAAGCCACTCTCTTCCCTAGCAATTCATCATCCATGCTCAAGGCAAAGGCATTGGAGTCGGCCAGATCTTCTCAATTATCTTTTCTTTGTTCACAAGTTCTCCCATCCCTTCTTTATGTTTGCATCCTTCAACCTTAACTTTGATCTTCATTGCAGGGTCCTTCGAAGTCCTTGAGTTGTGAACAGGGTTCCCCTTGACAATGAACCAACAAGCTGAAGCCCAAGTCCAGGGTTCTGATCACTGTTATCCAAGTTCTCCAGTCCAGAGCATCAGTAATTTCAAGTTTTGAATCATAGGAAGGTTGGAAAACTCATCAAGGTAAGTCCTCAATCATTAGCTCCTATTGTCTAGATCTTCTTCCCCTTCTTAGTTTTAGAGTTGTGTCTAATCATGTAATAGTCACTTTTCATATAATCCTTAAATCTTATTAAGATGAGTACAATGCTAAGTATAATTAGGTTTCATTGCTCTACAAATCCCATATTCAAAACATTAATCATATGCGTGCCGCATCATACTTGCTATTCTTTCCAACTTCATTCCCACTTTGTATTGCCTTTCATCCTTTTTCATGATGTCAAAAAGGGGGAGAAAATTGTTAAGTATGAAAAGGGGAAGATTGGATAAACATGAAAAATCATTTGAGAAATGAAAGAAAGTGCAAAAGGGAAGAATAATGCAAAATGTTTTTATCTAAAGGGAAGAATTAGTAAGAAGAAATATTGAAAATTTGAAAATTTTGCATATTTTGAAAAATATTTTTGAAGATTTTTTGGATCATATTTTGAGGGGGAGCTTGGTGCTTATTGTTTTGAGCTTACATGTTTATCTTATTAAGCTTACCCTATTCATATACTTAAAGATTTTGTCATCATCAAAAAGGGGGAGATTGTTGACTCTGGTCTTGATTTTGATGATTGACAAAATGTTTAAGTATATATGAGTACTAATTATGTTTTAAGTATATTTTTCAGATCTTAGTACTCAACCATGTTGAATGAAGAAATGCTTGTATTTAAGTTGAGAAAGTTCTTAAATTAATGGAAAATCAAGTATATGGACTTTGGAATTAATATGGAATGACTTGAAGAGGTTAAAGTTTCAATTTGAAGATGCTTCAGCAATGGCACAGGCAAGTGTCGACACTTGGAAATGAAGTGTCGACACCTGAGGAGCAAGTGTCGACACTTGAAGAGTGAAGTGTCGACTCAAGGCCTGAGACAAACAGAAAACTTCAGAAAGCTCTTTCAGCGAAGTGTCGACACCTGGAGCTGAAGTGTCGACACTTGGAAGTGAAGTGTCGACACCTGGAAACTGAAGTGTGGACACTTGAACCTGAAGTGTCGACACTTGAACAGTAACGGCTAGTTTTCTGGGCTGCAGAACTTCTCCAACTTGCTTCCAAACGGTCATATTTTCCTCCCTAACAGCTATAAACGGTCATTTAAGTGTTGGGAGGCTATATAAACATCAAAAATCAATTGGGAAAGTAATCCTTTGGTGAGATTTTTGAATATTCTTCAAGGATTCAAGAGTTGAGTGGTTCAAGCCTTCAAGCTTCCAAGTTTCAAAGAAAGCATCCAAAGTTCACATCCTCAAGCATCAATCAAAGGCTTCATCAACTTGAAGATAAGATCTTCATCAACTCTCAACAGGCTTCAAAGAGATATTTGCTTTATTTTAGAAAGCTTTTATTGTATTCATTTATACTTGCTCTTACATTGTTTTACTTAAGATTTTTGGTGAGCCTTGGAAAACCAAAGAGATTTTTGGTAAGCCTTAGAAAACCAAAGTGGTTGTTGGTGAACCTTGAAACCAACTAGGGTTTTACTTGTGAGCCCGAATCCAAAACAAGTTGTTTAAGTTCTTGGTTATCCCGTAAAACCAAGGGTGGTTGTTGGTGAGCCTTGAAACCAACTAGGGTTTGACTTGTGAGCCCGAAGACAAAACAAGTTGTAAAGGTTGTTGGTGAGCCTAAGTTATAAAACCAAACTTAGTGGAATTCCCAAAGAATTCTTGGGGAGTGGATGTAGGTGCTTTGTTGGCACCGAACCACTATAAACCTTTGTGTTTGTGTGATTGTTCTCCTTATACTTTTATTTCTCTATTTTCGCTGCATTTATTTGAAATACACAAGCACTTGAATTGCATTAGCACATACTTGCTTTAGTTCACACTTTAAATAGTATAAAAGTTTTATAAAACCCAATTCACCCCCCCTCTTGGGTTGCCTACGTGGGCCTTCATTATTGCCTATTTTTCTCTATTCAGGGTCTTTTTCATCCTAAAACGCCACCCGTCCAAGGAGGGGTGATGGTCTATCTCTTCCTGTCCAAAGGGCATAAAATTTGAACTCCTCTTTTCCATCAAAGGATAGAAGAGTATATGTTTCTTCTCCTCGATCGAGGGGGTTGACTGGGTTTGGAGCGACCCATATCGTTCCTCTAACCGAAATCCAACTATCGAAGTGGCTAATCGGGAGGTTTACGACCAGCTTCACACCGACCAGATTCCCTCCCTCAAGGTTCTGCTGTTAGAGCAGAACCTATTTGAAGCCGGGGTCAGCCTAATACGGGAGTTTGGTGAGTTCGACTGGAACCTTGTCTCTTTCTTCTTTTTTTTTCTTTCTTCTTTTTTTTTTGACTATCCGAGTTCGAAGTTGACCTTGCCCTTCTTTGTGCAGGATGAAGTTCTCTTTAGATGACCTCCTTGATTTCTCCCAGAAGAGGGGTCCATCGACGGGGGCGAGAGAGTCCCCGCCAAAGAGAGCCCGGGACGAGGATGGGGCAAGGGCGACGCCCACCGAGCCAGCCGGGCCGAGTTAGGAAAAGGGCCGAACCTGCATCCTAGCTGAACTAGGGAAGAGATGAACCTATTCCTGAGCCGAGCAGGATGAGGACCGAGCCCACTTCCGAGCCACTGAGGCAGCGAGATATGCCCCTGGCACCAGAGCCCGAAGTGGTCACCCGGGCTAGGATTGCTACTGCTGCTGCCACCGCGACACCCCCGCCTCCTAAGATTGTTGAGGTTGAAGAAGATGGGGATCAGGAGAGAGCGGCGCCAACATCGACGGCGATGTCCGTGGTGGCGGTGAGCTCCCACCGTGCACCCGAGTCCTCCTCGGTCGGAGGAGAGGTGACGTTGCATCGACGGCAAGGAAGAGGGAGAGAAACCCTCGCAAGAAGCCGCCTGAGGTGGCGCTGAACTCCTCACTGGTATGAGACCAGGAACTAGTCGAGCGCATGATGGATTTTGCCATCCCATCGCACGATCGGCGGGAGAAGGAGGGGAAGCTTCTGGGTGACGCCATTAGCAGCACCTTCCCGTAACTTTTCTTGGTAAGTACTCCTTTCGCTCGCCCCTTTCCTTCTTTCTTTTTCATTCAGGCTGAGGTCTTCTTTGGTGCAGCTCGGCACTGAACTCCTACTGATAAGGAACTGCAACAAGAACTGGGCTAGGAAGGATAAGCAAAGGGCAGTAGAGTTCGAGTCCTTAAAGGCCGATGCCAAGCAGAAAGCCGATGTGGCTTGGGAGGCCAATATAAAGAATAAAGAGCTCCGGGGCGAGGTTGCGAGCGCTGAGAGGCGCATAAAGGAGCTCGAGGAGTCTCTGGACCAGGAGAGGAGCCGATCCAAAGGTAGGGTGGAATAGCTCAAGGCCAAGGAGGCCAGGCTTAAAGAGCTCGGCGTCGAAGCAGCCTGGGAGAAAGAACAGGCCCAAGCTCTTCGGGCAGAGCAGGAGGCAGTGAAGGAGCGGGCCAACACCACCGAAAAAAGGACCGTGGCCACCGAGAAGAAAGCCTCAACCACTAAAGAGAGAGTTGTGGCCACTAAAGAGAAGGCCGCGGTGGCTGCCAGCTCGATGGAGGCTGCAAGGAAGGAGGCCGTCAAGGCAGTGGCGAGGTACAAGGCCTCTAAGGAGTTCGACTCCGAGTATCATGAGGCGGCGACGGACTCCTTCCTCAAGGGATTCATGTACTACCAATCTAGGGTGGAGGACCTCATCCCAGAGAAGAACATGTACAGGCTTGGTCTCTTGGGTGCAAGCTCGACCCCTCACCTGGGCGAGGTGGAGGAACGAGTTGCTACTACCGACCCAGCTCCGTCGGTAGAGGCCCCCGAAGACAAAGCCTCGCTACCGAAGGTGACGCGGCACGATCATGAGAATGCAATCTAAATGATGGATTGAGAAATGAGAGCAATGAAGCCTATTAACAGGTATTAAATTTCAGATCAAAAGTACTAAGGTAAAGCTATGGAAGGAGCACTGAAATTTGGAACTTACGCCGTGATGTAGTTATTTAAATCCTAGAGAAGATTAGGGCTAATGAATATTGAATTTAAACCTTAGCAACGATCTTCAATAACTCAGACTTAAGAGATTAGGAGGTGTTATTTATCCAAGATGATCACTCCCTGGTAGATCCATTGAAGCTCTTAGACGAACTAGCCCTGAAGTGGAAGATTGGCATTCCAAAGAAACTAGTTTCATTCAACATTGATCTTTGGCAAGAGAACCCTTTCTTGAACTCCGAATCGTAGAAAGATCCTGCACAATGAACGGGTTAGACTGGGACCAATTTGAAAGATATCAAAACAAAGAAACCAAATAGGCAAGGGAACTTCGATGGAGGCATGGATCCCTAGAGGTGGTTGTTGGCGTTGGACACTTGAAAGCTTGAGAAGAGAAAATCAAACACACCCAAAGAAAACAAGAGGATACTACCAAAAAAACACCTTCTTCAACTACTACTTCACTTAAATTTCATTTCATCCAAAAAGCTTCCTCTCTACCATGGGCGTACAAGAGGCTTTTAATGGCCTTTCAATCAATTTGAAATTCCCCATATCATGGAAAAATATTAAGGGGGGTTACATAAAATGTGGAGGATTTGGTGGAGGGTTACATGGAATGTGGAGGATTTGGTGGAGCTGGTTGCATGATTTGTGGATGGAGTTGGCCGACCTCCTTTGAATTTGAAAACACTCCTTGGTCGACCACTTGTAGCTTTCATGTAATTTAAAATTTGAATGATGCCACGTGGCAGGTGAGGTGGCAATGATGTGGCGTGGCAAGGTGGCATGGTGACATGGCGCATCCTTCTCCATGGCACCCCTTGGAGATGACATGGCAAAGGTGATGTGACGTCCTCTGGTGATGAGTTGGCACCGGTGGTCCATGATGATGTGGTATTCCAAGTAAAGCTGGTCTGGCCTAATTTCAAGTAGCTCTTGAACTTGACTCAGTACAAAGCCTAATTGACTCTAATTGAACTCTTGATTGAATTCTAATTGAACTTTAAAATCCCAAAAGAAAATAAAACATGACTCAATAAATATACAGGACTCATACGAGACTTGAGTTCCTAGTCTCAATCCATAAAGAACTTGGTATTAGTTGAAGCTTCTTCTTTTTGAGCTTGGTGCCCCCACCAATTCTTCCCGAGTGGGAGGAACTTGACCTTGTCGAGTATGGTTCAGCTTGGCTTTGATATTGTTCAAATAAGTCCAAGTCCAGTCATTGCAGGTCCTCTCTAACGATTCAGGAGTCGTCAGATTTTGGTCTCCCTTGCCAATGGACCAAATATCGATAGTAATCCTTGTTTCTGGTAGTGACAATCTTATTATCCAGGATTTGTTCAGTTTTCTCTCATTTTTGAGGAATGGTTGTTTATGGATACTCGGGTAATGGTTCACTCTCAAAAATATGGTCAGGCCCAAAAGGCTCACTAGGTATCATCATGGGTTCCTTATATTCTATCAAGTCTGAGACATTGAAGGTCGGGTTGATACCTAGGCCTGAAGGTAATTCCAATATGTAAGCATTAGATCTAATCTTCTTTAGGACTTTAAAGGGGCCTGCACCACGGGTATGTAGTTTCTTTAAAGTCTCGGATGGGAACATGATCTCCCTCATAGAATTCCTTGACTTTCTTTCTTGAATTAGTCCTATGTTTATAGGATTCATTGCTCAAATTTATTTGATAATGCAAATCCTCAACATGCTATGCATAGGACTCAGCAGACTCAGAAACTTACACAAGCACTTATGAAATGCAGACTGAACTAGGCATCCTTATTGAGAAGAATTTTATTGGACTCTCTAGGGCCTAAACCTAACAGATTAATGACTCTCTAGGTTTGACCCTGGTCTGGTATGCACATGAGAATTTACCATGAGTTCCTAGAAAATGCCATAAGGTTTTCCAAAAGTAGGAAGTGTTGCCGATCCCGCCGCCGCGCCTGTGGCTTCGGAGCTGTCGATCCGACTAGGCCGTCTCGCCCCTTGGGTCTCCTGGCTGGATCAAACCTGCAAGACAAGGTCAGAAACCCTGGCTGGGGATTCTGGCGAGGGAGCTCCGACGGTCAAGTTAGTAGACGGCGAGAGAGAACAGATTCTCTAGGACGGGACCCCAAAGGAGTCCCAGACTCAGAGAACGTTCTAGCAAGAAAGGTGCCAGAGAGACCAGAAACCCGGCTGAGTTCCTTCACCGAGCTCATGCCAAGGGGCCCCCTCTCGGGACCTTGGATCTTGCTCTTGGAACGGAGTCTCCAGCCTTCGTTTCTTGCTTGCTCACCTACCTTGTTGTCTATTCTTTCCTTCCTTTTATCTCCTCCTGTTGCCCCCTCGTTTTCTGCTACTGGGAGGCTCCTTTGTTGAATCATCTCCTCCCCTCCGCCCCTTTCTCTTTCCCCTTCTGGATCAGAGAGCCAGGCGGCTTTTCGGCCTCGTTTGCCAAGCCTAGCGGGGAAAGAGTAGGGGAGGGGGGCGCTGGCCAGACTGCCGACCAAACCTTGGGCTGAGCGTGAGCGCTCTCCTTCCCAGGCACCGACGCTGTCGTTATGGGGTCTTGTTTTGTCAGGGCCTCGTCTCTCGATTCGGAACATGTTGGGCCGACATAAGTGATGTTTCGCGTGCCGCCGCCGACCGTATGGGTCACCTTTCTCGGAGTGTGGTGTGCACGACTCGAGGGGCAACCTTGGAGCTCGCGCCTCCATATCTCGAGACCTTCTCTGTACGGGCTGGCCCGGGTTGGCTGAGGTGGACCCCTCCTGGGTGGACACCTGGCGGAGCGGCAGAGAGGCGCTCGATTTCGACCAAGGTGGTCCCGTCTCCGGGCGCCACCTGGCGAAGGAGCGAGGGGCCCGGCTCGACCTCGGCTGAGGTGGGACCATCTCAGGGTGCCACCTGGCGAGGGAGCGGGGAGGCCGCCGACTTCGATCGAGGTGGACCCCTCCTGGGTGGACACCTGGCGGAGCGGCAGAGAGGCGCTCGACTTCGGTCGAGGTGGTCCTGTCTCCGGGCGCCACCTGGCGAAGGAGCGAGGGGCCCGTCTCAACCTCGGCTGAGGTGGGACCATCTCAGGGTGCCACCTAGCGAGGGAGCGGGGAGGCCGGCGGCTTCGACCGAGGTCGACCCCTCCTGGGTGGACACTGGTGCGGGCACCAGACTCAGAAGAAGACTTCAGAGCTCCATCTGGATCTCTGATTAACCTTGCCCAAAGAATTAGAGTTTTTTTTGGCTTATAATAAGGGTTGACTTGATCAACTCAATTTTAGCTTGAGTCTATATTACCTGCATTTTTATTTTGTTGAGTCATGTTGACTCAGTAGTGGACTAGGGCTTCAACCTGGGGTGTTACATTTTCTTCCAAGGCCAAGCAAGTGGGCGCCACACTCCCAGCCACACTCCCAGCCATACGCCTGAGTCCAGGGGGTGCCACATCTCCATCCAGCAGGCTTTGATCCCCACACCACAGATAGCAGCTCCCTTCTCTCATGCGCCAATTGAGGAGAAATCTACCAGGGGTCCACAAATCAAGGGGGCGGCCCAAGACATTCCCAAAAGAACCAAACTATGAAAGGGAAGAAATTCTCTTGGAGAGAACTTCAAGGAGGCGCCCATTACCTGCCAAAATTACTCAAAACAAAGTTAGAAAGAGCCATAACTTGGGGAGAAAGAAAAGGAGGTATCCAAAAAGGGTTGAGCCATGGAAGGAAGGAGATTTCTCTTGAAGAGCAAGGTTAGGAGGCGCCCTAGTCATTCCAACTAAAGCCAGATATAAAAGGAAACAAATTTTCTCTTGGAGGGCAAGGTTAAGAGGCGCCCAAACACTTCCAGATAAGGCCAAGCATAGAAGGAAAAAAATAGTTTTCTTGGAGGTCAAGACAAGGAGGCGCCATCCACTTTCCTTTTTTGAAGCCTCAATCATCTTTGGAATTATTTGGCCGGCCATATGAATAGGGATTGATCCTACAATCCTAATTTGAAGATCCCCTCCTTTAGTCCCACATGGGAAGATGTAAAACCCTACTCTCTTGTAATGTCCTATAAATTAAAACCCCTTTGTAAGTTCTAAGGAATCAGATGAATGAAATCAATTTCTGTGTGAGCAACTTTGTGTTTCTCTCTTCCGCACTTGTATTCAGGTGTTGAGCTCCGTGAGGGAGTAAATCCGGGTTCCCCAGGAACCTTGAGGAGGTGTGAGATCTCCAAAACCCAAACCCTAGGTTTGCCTCTTCTACTCCAAAACCCTAGCCGCCCACCATCCACTTCAATCCACCAAACCCTAGCCTAGTCCACCACCCACGGCCTCTCTCTCCAAGTCCAGGCCAACCACCAACATCCAGCTCCAGTCCGGATACTTTAGATCCAAAGCTCTTTCCAGAGGGAGTCGAATCAGCCTTCAAGAGAATCCGGATCTCAGCGACATCAGCCTTCAAGTTCTTTGACCTGGTAAATCCTTCCCTGAGTCTCTGAATCCATCACCTATTTTTCTTCTTCCCAGATCTTGAGTTCAGGAGAAGCCGACCCAGCCACGAGACCAGTATTGGAGGATCCATTGCGAAGATAGCCGAATCCGAGGATCCAACAATCTGCTCGAGAGAGTTCTTCCACCCAAATTCTGTGAAGATCACTGTCTGGTTGGTAAACCATCTCTTCTCTTTATTTCTGTCCTGTTGAAAGTTCAGAGCGAAACCCTAGGTCTGGGAGTTTCTTAACCCCCAGCGATCCGTTACTTCTGAACTACTCTGATAACCTAGTTCTTCTAAATTGTGCTTTCAATCATTACCTAGTTTCCTTCAACTTAGTTTAGCTTTACTTTGAGTCAAAGCCAATTTCTGAAATATAAAAAAAAAAAGGAATTAATTTTAATTTACTTCTGCATACGCTTCTTTGTTCTTTGTTCTGCATCAGACACCTGGCGGAGCGGCAGAGAGGCGCTCGACTTCGACCGAGGTGGGACCATCTCCAGGCACCACCTGGCGAAGGAGCGAGGGGCCCGGCTCGACCTCGGCCGAGTTGGGACCGTCTCAGGGCACCACCTGGCGAGGGAGCAAGGGGCCGCCGGCTTCGGTCGAGGTGGGCCCCTCCTGGGAGGACACTTGGCGGAGCGGCAGAGAGGCGCTCGACTTCGGTCGAGGTGGTCCCGTCTTCGGGCACCACTTGGCGAAGGAGCGAGGGACCCGGCTCGACCACGGCTGAGGTGGGACCATCTCAGGGTGCCACCTGGCGAGGGAGCGGGGAGGCCGCCGGCTTTGGCCGAGGTGGACCCCTCCTGGGTGGATACCTGGCGGAGCGGCAGAGAGGCGCTCGACTTCGGCCGAGGTGGACCCATCTCCGGGCACCACCTGGCGAAGAAGCAAGAGGGCCCGGCTCGACCTCGGTCGAGGTGGGACCGTCTCAGGGCGCCACCTGGCGAGGGAGCAAGGGGCCGCCGGCTTCGGCCGAGGTGGGCCCCTCCTGGGCGGACAACTGGCGGAGCGGCAGAGAGGCGCTCGACTTCGACCGAGGTGGGACCGTCTCCGGGCGCCACCTGGCGAAGGAGCGAGGGGCCCGGCTCGACCTTGGCCGAGTTGGGACCGTCTCAGGGTGCCACCTTGCGAGGGAGCGGCAAAAGGTCCCGGGCCGAACTTGACCTCGACCAGGGTGGAGCCGCATCTGACTCAGCCGAAAAAACTCCATGTGGCTCGGGTCATGCCAAACGAAATCTGAGACATGCCACGTCATCACTACGGCCGTATCAGTTGCCCCCCAACCCCCCGTTCCGTTGAGGTGTCGTGGAACGAGACGTGGGGATTAAATGCAGAGATGACGTGGGGAAGGCGAAGATCTTGCGCCATGATTGCCGCAAACCTCATCGCCATTCCTTGGTGCGCCCAAAGCCCTATCAGAGGCTGCCATGCGTCGCTTATTCGGCCGTAATTAATGCGTCACTTCGAAACAGAGGCCGTTTCCCTGCAACCGAGGCATCGGTGTCGGGGTGCATCCACGCGGCATCCATCCGATGGCCCGGAGCAGAATGACGGGTACGGTTGTTGTCGATTTAATTTGAAAAGGAGGGGACTTTCCAGAACGAGGACCTTTCCCTTGCTCCGTCGGCGGTTTGCAGCAGGCTATCTCCCGCTCCCCCGCATTGCACGGTGCATTTTGGTGAGTGCTTCCATTCCCTTCTTCGCTCCACCCCTTTCCTCTAGTGTCCTTTCCTTACCATTTTCTTTGCCATGGCGCGCCGCCGCCATGTTTCTTCTAACTCAGACGAGGCCGGTCCATCCCGACCGAGGACTCCATTGTCTTCCTCCTCGGAGGAGGAAGTGATTCTGGAGGAGACCCACAGGCGACTCCAGCCTGGGGGTATCACCATAGGCATCCCCTGGGGTGTCAGGTCTCCTCCCGTCGTGTCTGCCCTTCCTATTTCTTCTCTTCCTCCTCCGGCCCTTCCTTCTGTCGGTCCCTCCGGTCACGTTTCCACGATGACCGAAGGCGACCTTTCCCTGCTCCGGGAGGTCTATGGCATCCCGGGGTCTGTCCTCCTTTCCCTTCCGCGGCCCGGGGATCGCGTCACCTCGAGTGGCCCCGACCACATAGCCTTCTACGAGGACTTCCTCCTCGCGGGCCTCCGGTTTCCTCTGCACCCTTTCTTCCTTTCCTTCCTCAGCCATTTCCGTCTAATCCCGACCCAGTTGGCTCCCAATGCCATTCGGGTCATTTTCTCTTTCATTGTCTTCTGTCACTTCCACGGGTTTGTTGCCCGTTTCTCCCTCTTTAAGGCTCTGTTTACCCTGAAGCGGTGCTCCACTGATGACGGCTGGTGGTACATCTCACCCCGGCCTAGGTGTCTCCAGTTCAACCTCCCTTCCTCCATCAAGGGTTGGAAGAACCGGTTCTTCTTTGCCTCGGTGGAGGATGTCGACTCTGCCTGGAGCGAGCCGGATCGGTCCCCGAACCGGAACTCTCAGATTGAGCCGGCAGACCAGGAGGCTTACTCCCAACTACTGAGCGATGTGGTCCCCGTGCTCGATGTTCTGCTCTCGGAGCAGAACTTGTTCGAGGAGGGGATCAGCCCCATCCGAGAGCCAGGTGAGGCTCGACTTTTTTTTTTAATCTGCACTTCCCCCCTCTCTCCCCTTCTTTCTTTGACTGGACTGACCGACCTCCTTTTCTTTGCAGGTATGAAGTTCTCGGTGGAAAACCTCCTCGAGGGCGCGGCTCAGAGAGACATTGCCGAGGTTGACGAGCCGGCGGCGAAGAGGGCTCGCACTGAGGCGAGTCGGGAGGTGGTGCCGACGCCAGTCTCCGGCCCAGCGGCCATCATGCCAAGGCTACCTCGGGCCCGAGCCACCGATGCTCCTGCCACCCGTCCTGATGGGGCCGCATGAGGGGGAGGCCCAACGGCAGCGGCGCCCTCCCGGGCGGGGCCCATCACCGTCGCAGCTCTGACGATGCCGCCTGCAACTCCAGCCACCCCGACGATGGCGGCACCACCCGGGGCACCGGTCGTCCCTGCTGCCGACCTGACCATTCCACCGCCATTCCTCACGGCCCGGTGCTCGGTGACCCACGACCAGGGGCTCGCGGAGAGGCTGATGGAGTATGCATGCACCTCCCGGGACTATCGGCTGAGGGGCAGCCGGGACTACGCCGATGCCCTGCTCGGGATCCTCCCGTAGCTCTTCACCGTAAGTCCGAACCCAAAACCTTCTGGTTTGAAGATTCGGCTAATTTTTACTGATAGTTGACTTTTTCATGCAGATCGGGACCGACGTGCTCCTGCTGAGGAACTTCCTCGTGGGGTACGCCAAAAAGGATGTCGAGAAGGAAGAAAAACTCGGCAAGCTCGCAGCCGACATGAAGGACCTCATGGAAAAGGAGGTCGAGCTGCGGGGGAAGAACCAGGCGCTGCAGTCCGACCTGGTGTGCGCCGAGGGGCGGGTCAAGGACCTGGAGACCTCCTTGTCCGAGGAGAGGATCTCCACCCAGCGGTGCCTGGAAGAGGACCTGGTGGAGAGGGCTCGCCTCCGAGCCCAGACCCAGTCGCTGGAACGCCAGCTGGAGGAGGCCCGGAAGGAGGTGAGCGCGGCCAAGGAGAGGAGCGCATACGTCAACGGGCTCCTGGAAGCGGCCAAGCGGGAGGCACAGGAGGCCATCCCGAGATTCCAGTCCTCTGATGAATATGTCTCGGAGGTCCGAGAGGCCACCGTGGACTCCTTTCTGAAGGGGTTCCGGGTGGCCTGGGAAATGGTAGGAGCCTTCTACCCCGAGCTCGACCTTAGCGGGGTAGTGCTCGGGGGCAGGAGACAGGAACCTGCCGAAGAGGCCCCAACCGTGGTGGGAGATGAGGCGGCAGCTCCAGAGCGGCCTTCCGAGCAGCCGGCCGCCGCAGGCGAAGATGGGGAACCCGCGACCCTGCTCGAGGAGCCTACGATCGCGCCGAACTAGGCCTTCGACTGTATTTTCTTTTCGCTTGTCCTTCTTTTTTCTTAGGGTCTCCCGGCCTGTCGAGACTCCTCCGTTGTAATGCTTCTTTAAGCTCAAAGAAAGTGTCAGTTTTTTGCTAAGTCCCGTCCTTGCTTCTTTTTTTTTTTTTGTTCCAAGCCTTGTTGAGATATTTGCTTTGAGAGCCGAGACCAAGTCCCGCGGCTTGTCCGTGCTGGGTTCACGGGTCGACTGAGTCCCATCATGCGTTCAGGTTACAGTTCGGAGCTTCCTTGTGCGAGTCCTTCGGATTTGCCAAGCTGCTCTTTATGATTACGTGGCGAGCCGGGCTCTGCCCCACCTTCCAGACCGAAGTCCGGGACTTCCGGACTGAACCCCGGAGCCACAGGCTTTATTCAAGCCTTGCGTGGCTTGCCGAGCTATCCTCCGTGATCGCGTGGGTGAGCTGGGCTCTGCCCTGCCTTCCAGACCGAAGTCCAGGACTTCCGGACTGAACCCCGAGGCCGCAAGCTTTATTCAAGCCTTGCGCGGCTTGCCGAGCTGTTCTCCATGATCGCGTGGGCGAGCTGGGCTCTGCCCCGCCTTCCAAACCGAAGTCCGGGACTTCCAGACTGAACCCCGGGGCCGCAAGCTTTATTCAAGCCTTGCGCGGCTTGCCGAGCTGTTCTCCGTGATCGCGTGGGCGAGCTAGTCTCTGCCCCGCCTTCCAGACCGAAGTCCGGGACTTCTCACTTTCTCGGGAATCCGACCACAACCATTTTTGCCAAACTCGGAGCCGGGCTTCTCTTTCCCTACGAGGTGAGAAAAAGTGTTTGGAGTAAAGAAATTTTATTGCAGGAGTTGGAGGAGTCTTACATTACTGATAATACATCCTTAGGTTCGAAGGGTTCCAAGTTCGAGGGAACTTGGATCCTCCTAATTCTTCCAGATAATAGGCCCTGTAAGGGAGGACCTCCACCACCCTGTACGGGCCTTCCCAGTTCGGGGAGAGCTTCCTGCACTCTCGTGGCTGAGATGCTTCAGCACGCCGGAGCACCAGATCTCCAGGGTGAAAGGACTTTAGCCGCACTCGGAAGTTGTAGTACCTGGCCACTCGCTGCCTGTACGCTGCCATCTGGACTCAGGCCTTGTCCCTCGTCTCTTCAAGAAGGTCTAGGTTGAGCATCATTCTGGCGGGGTTCTCCGTCTCGTCGTATTATTCCACATGCAGTGTGGGTAGACTGAGCTCAATTGGGATAACCGCCTCGGCTCCGAAGACAAGGTTGAATGGGGTCTCGTCGATTGCCATCCTCGGGGTGGTGTGGTACGCCCAGAGGATGCTCGGGAGCTCCTCCGCCCACCTGCCCTTGGCCTGGTCCAGCCTCGTGTGGAGGCCCTGCAAAATAGTCCTGTTCGTGACCTCGGCTTCTTCATTGGTCTGAGGGTGTGCCACCGAGGTAAAGCGATGATGGATGCCGAGGTCGCTGCAGAACTCTTCAAACTCGCGGCAGTCGAACTGACGCCCGTTGTCGGTGATCACGGTATGGGGGAGGCCAAAATGGCAGATGATTGACTTCTAGAAGAACTTGGCGATGTTTGCCTCAGTGATCTGCGCCAGGGGTTCGGCCTCTACCCATTTCGTGAAGTAGTCGATGGCGACGATCAGGAACTTTCGCTGCCCAGACGTTGGGGGGAATGGTCCGAGAAGGTCCATTCCCCACTAGGCGAACGGCCACGGAGCTGAGAGCTGGAAGATCGGAGTGGAAGGCTGCCACTGCACCATGGTGTGCCGCTGGCACCGATCGCACCTTTTCACGAAATTGGTGGCATCCTCTTTCATCGTCTCCTAGAAATAGCCATGGCGAAGGGCCTTGTAGGCTAGCGTTCTGCCCCCCACGTGATTCCCGCAGATGCCCTCATAGATTTCCTGAATCACGAGTGCGGCTTCCGCGGGTCTCAGGCACTTGAGGAGGGGATAGGAATAAGACCTCCGATACAGTTGTCCATCCATCAGGACGAACCGCACGGCCTTCTTTTTGATAAGGCGGGCTGCTGTGCGGTCCTTCAGCAAGGTACCGCCGGTTATGTACTCGGTGTACTTGTCCATCCAGCTGGGCTCCTGGCTGACCTGTTGGACCGCCACGGGGATCTCGTAGCTCGGGGCCTTGAGGCGCTCCACATGAGCGCGACCCAACAACGAGTCCGACAGGGTCGCCAGCCGGGAGAGAGCATCCGCACGGGCATTTTTCCCGTGGGGTATATGGTAGATATTGAAACACCGAAATCTGGCTGCGCTCATTTTGACGAGGTCCAGATACTTTGCCATTTGAGGATCGTGCACAGCGTATTCTCCGGAAATCTGTCCGGCCACCAGCTGGGAGTCAGTGAAGGCCTTCAGGTTGGCCATGCCCAACTCGCGGGAGACTCTCAGCTCGGAGAGGAGTGCCTCGTACTCTGCTTGGTTGTTGGTTGCAGCGAACTGGAAACGGAGCGCACATTCGGCGACGACCCCGTCACTGTTGGCGAGTATGAGTCCGGCACCGCTCCCGCCAGAGTTCGAGGCCCCATCCATATGGAGTATCCACGCCTCCTCTTCGGGTTCCTCGGATCCTAGTTTCAATTGCAGGTGTAGAGAGTCTTTCTCCGGCTCCTTGCCTAGTCCTGCGCACTCGACCAAGAAGTCGGCTAGCACTTGCGCCTTCATGGCCGACCTCGGCCTGTAAGCGATATCGAATTCGCTGAGCTTGAGTGCCCACTTCGCCAACTGCCCAGATATGTCGGGTCGGCTGAGGATCGCTTTCAGCGGCTGGTCCGTCAGGAAGGTAATGGGATGCGCTTGGAAATAGGGCCTGAGATGCTGAGCAGACACTATTAACGCAAAAACGAGCTTTTTGGGCCGGGAATACCTGAGCTCTGCAATGCAAAGAAGTTTGCTGGTGTAGTACATCGGTCGCTGGACTCCCTGGTCGTCGGTCCAAACTAGGACCGAGCTGACAGCCTCCGGGGTGACCGCCAGGTAGAGGATGAGTTCCTCTCCTTCTTCGGGCCTAGAAAGCAATGGAGGCGACGCGAGCATTTTCTTCAGCTCTTCAAACGCCTCCCGGCAATCCTCGGTCCAAGCGAAGTCGTTCATCTTCCTCAGCACTTTGAAAAAGGGCCGGCAGCGATCGGCCGACCTTGAGATGAAACGGCTTAGAGTGGCTATCCGGCCGGTGAGTCGCTGCACTTGCTTCTTGGAGGTGGGCTGCTCCATCTCCAGGATGGCCTGGACCTTCTCTGGATTGGCCTCGATCCCTCTCTGGGTTACCATGAACCCCAGGAATTTCCCGGCGGAAACTCCGAAGGCGCACTTCGCCGGGTTTAGCTTCATTTAATAAAGCCGGAGGTTGCCGAAAGTCTCCGCCAAGTCGGCGACGTGGTCCGAGAGGGGCTTACTAATCACCAGCATGTTGTCCACGTACACCTGCATGTTACGGCCGATCTGGTCCTTGAAGACCTTGCTGACCAGTCGTTGGTACGTGGCCCCGACGTTCTTGAGGCCAAATGGCATCATCCTGTAACAGAAAGTTTCGCTGTCGGTGACGAAGGCGGTGTGCTCTTCATCCTCCGGGTTCATTCGGATCTAGTTGTACCCGGAGAAAGCATCCATGAAAGAGAAGAGGCGATGCCCCGAGGTGGTGTCGACCAGCTGGTCAAACTTCGGGAGAGGGAAGCTGTCCTTCGGGCAAGCTCGGTTGAGGTCGGTGTAGTCCATACAGATCCTTCACTTGCCACTGCTCTTCCGCGCCATGACCACATTTTCCAGCCAACTGGGATACTGGACTTCTCGCACGAAGCCGGCTGCGAGGAGTTTCTCCACTTCTTCGTTGATGGCCCTCTGCCTCTCCATGGCAAAGCTCCTCTTCTTCTGGTGGACCGGGCGGTACCTCGGGTCCACGTTCAGCCTGTGCGTAATGACCTCGGGGGGAATGCCCGGCAAGTCGGCCACTGACCAGGCAAACACGTCTACGTTCATACAGAGAAATTCCAGCAAGCGGGTCCGTTCCTCCTCCGGGAGTTGGGCCCCCACCTGCACCGTCTTCAGAGGGTCCAAACCGAGGGGATAAGTCAACAGGTGCTCCGCGGGTCCTCCCCTGGGTTCCTTCTCTCTTAGGTCGAGGTTACCGATGTTGGTGCCGAGCTCGGCGCCCTGGGCGTCGGGGACCGTCTGAAGGCAATGCTGGATTGGCTGGGCTGCCCCCCTCATCACCCCAATCCCGGAGGCTGTGGGGAATTGTACCAGCAGTCGCTTTGTAGAAATCATGGCATCCAACTGGTTGAGCCCTGGGCGCCTGAGGATCGCGTTGTAGGGCGAAGGGAGCTTGACAACGGTAAACATTATCATGACTGTGGACTGCCGAGGTGGGGATCCAGCGATGACCGGGAGAGTGATCTCCCCTTCGACCCCCACCGAGTCCCTGGTAAAGCCTACCAGGGGGGTGTGCACCGACCTTAGCCGATCATGGGATAGATTCATTCGGGAGAAAGCATCATAAAAAAGCACGTCAGCCGAGCTCCCACTATCTACCATAATTCGATGTACAGGATGTTTCGCGATGGTCATCTCGACCACCATGGCATCATTATTTACATTCTTATTTTCACTCCCCTTCTCAGCAGGGGGTACATCCTCTGGGTTCCCGACCTCCCAGGCTCTCTTTGCTGCCCGCCCGGTCCCACACGAGATCATGCCTACCGGCTTCTCCGTTGGGCTGTTGTCAATTGCGGGAACAGGGGGTAAGGCCGCGAGCGGCTTCCTTCCGCCGAGACCTCGTTCCTCACGAACTTCATGAGGTAGCCTCTTTTGATCAGCTCCTCGATCTCCCGCTTCAGATTATGACACTCCTCCGTGTCATGGCCGTGTTCACGGTGGAACTGGCAGTACTTCGACTTATCTCGGATGTCTCTTGGGTTCTGAGGAGGAGGTCGGCGGAGATAGTGCTCACCCTCGATTTCCATGAGGATCTTAGTTCGGGGAGCGAGGAGAGGGGTAAACCTCCGCTCCTGGGTGGCCTCGCCCTTCAGCTTCAAATTTAGACGGGGGCCAGCAGACGGTCCAGGCCGCGGGGCCTCTGGAGTATCCCTCGGGCCCGGCCTCTTCAAAGTCCTCTCGTCCAGCTCTCGTCGGGTGCGATCGGCCTCCTCCACTCGGATGTACATGTGGACACGGAGGAAAAGCTCGGAGTACATCCTGGGCGGTTTTTTGTCCAGGGAATAGGTCTGGCGGGACGTCTTGAGCCCACGCTTTAAAGCCAGCATGGCGACGGGCTCGTCCAGGCTGTAGATCTCCAGGGTAGCAATCTTGAATCGGGTGACGTAGTCCCGGAGCAGCTCCTGGTCCTGCTGGCGAATAGAGAAGAGGCTATCCACCTCTCTCGGCACCTTTCGACAAGCATCGAAGTGTGCCACAAACTTTCCTTCCAACTGATGGAAGGAGGAAATAGATCCAGGCTCGAGGCGGGTGAACCAGACTCGAGCGGCCTTCCGGAGGGTAGCGGGGAAGGCGATGCACAAAAGAGTGTCTGTGGCCCCCTGGACCCTCATGAGAGCCTTGTAGCTCTCCAAATGGTCCAGAGGGTCTGTGGTCCCGTCGTAGGGGTCCAACTGCGGCATGTGGAACCAACCCAGAACCGACTCCGCCTGGATTTCCTCGGAAAAGGGGGGATGGGAGTCGTAGCCTGCCGGGTCCGTCGAGGAGTTCTGCAGGTCGGCAAATCAGCGAGTGATCTCCGCCAATTTGTGTTCGTGCTCCTCTAGGCGCCTCTCGGCCTGGCGCCTGATGGCCTCGTCGGTGGAATCCTCCACCGAGGCTGCTGGTGAAGGGGGTGCCGATCGGTCTCGGTGCCAGGACTTGCCTCGGTGTCGCATGCTGCGACGCGCTATTTCGGCTTCATCGACCGGGGATCGACTCTCGTGACCCGCCGAGCCGGAGTAATTTCTTTTCGCGGGAGTTTGGTGACTCCCGCGGGGGTTGGAGGCTACCCGCGGTTGGGATGGCCTGCCTTGGATGGAGCGCAGGCACCCGCGCGGCCCCACGGCCCGAGCTGCGGGGGTCCCTGGCTGAGGCTATATGGCCAGGGAGCGCTGCTGATGCTGTAGCTGCTGAACCGCCATAGTCAGGGTCTGCAGCTACTAGATGACGGCCACGAGAGGTCCGTCCGCCGAGGTTGGCCGTGGTGGAAGAGGAGGGGGAGCAGGAAGCTCCCTCTCCAGGCTGGGGGGCCCCTGAGGGGAGGGGATCTCCCCTGCTCGGCTGGTGGATGCTTCGTGTCCGCGAGTGACCACCATTGTCGGAGCGCGCTTCGCTTACAGAAAGCTAGCTCCCACTAGGGGTGTTGTCCTGCCCCCCTACCTGGTGCGCCAATCTGTTACCGATCCCGTCGCCGCGCCTGTGGCTTCGGAGCCGCCGATCCGACTAGGCCATCTCGCCCCTGGGGTCTCCTGGCTGGATCAAACTTGCAAGGCAAGGTCAGAAACCCTGGCCGGGGATTCCGGCGAGGGAGCTCCGACGGTCAAGTTAGTAGACGGCGAGAGGGAACAGATTCTCTAGGATGGGACCCCGAAGGAGTCCCAGACTCAGAGAACGTGCTAGCAAGAAAGGTGCCAGAGAGACCAGAAACCCGGCTGGGTTCCTTCGCCGAGCTCACGCCAAGGGGCCCCCTCTCGGGACCTTGGATCTTGCTCTTGGAGTGGACTCTCCAGCCTTCGTTTCTTGCTTGCTCACCTACCTTGTCGTCTATTCTCTCCTTCCTTTTATCTCCTCCTGTTGCCCCCTCGTTTTCTGCTCCTGGGAGGCTCCTTTGTTGCTTTCATCTCCTCCCCTCCGCCCCTTTATCTTTCCCCTTCTGGATCAAAGAGCCGGGCGGCTTTTCAGCCCCGTTTGCCGAGCCTAGCGGAGAAAGAGTAGGGGAGGGGGGCGCTGGCCAGACTGCCGACCAGACCTTGGGCCGAGCGTGAGTGCTCTCCTTCCCAGGCGCCGACGCTGTTCGTTATGGGGTCCTGTTTTGTCAGGGCCTCGTCTCTCGACTGCAGAACATGTCGGGCCGACATAAGTGATGTTTCGCGTGCCGCCGCTGACTATACGGGGTGCCTTTCTCGGAGTGTGGCGTGCATGACTCGAGGGGCAACCTCGGAGCTCACACCTCCATTCCTCGGGACCTTGGTGCGGGCACCAGAATCAGAAAGAGACTCCAACCAATTCAAGCCCATTCCGAATCTTTATGGTTGGACTAGAGAGTCCGGTAACCTTTCTTTATTTTGAGTCCAAAAGAATCATGTAAGTCGAGTCCATGTTGGATCCTGTAATCTTTCTTTTGAGTCCAAAATAATCATGTAAGTCGAGTCCATGTCGGGTCTAGTCTTAGTCCAATCCAAATGGGTCAACTAGCATCAAGCCTAAAGAAGACTCACAATGTATACCCCAAATCAAGACCAAAGCCAACTCAATTGGGGACCACATGCCACATCACTTGCGCCACCTCAACTTGGGACCACATGCCACGTCAAGAGGGGACCACATGCCACCTCACATGCCACCTCACATGCCACCTCACCACAAGAAGGCGCCATCCCAAGTTCAAATTCAAGGAAGTTGGCCAAGGAGGATTTCAAACAAGAAAATCAGCCCTCTCCCCTTATATTACTCCACTTGTTTGGGGATTTGAAATTTCAAAATTTATGAGGCTTTATTTAAAGCCTTGGATGCCCCTTGTAAAGAGCTATTGATGAATGAATACAAATTTTCAAAAATTTTCTATGTGTTTCTATGTGCCTATGTGGATCTTTGTGCCTAAGTGAACCTCTTCCTCTCCTCCATCATTTCTTCTCCCTAATCCTTCTCTTTTACTCTTCATCTTCCAAGCAATCCTCTTCCTTCAAGGCAAATTAAGGACATCCTCACAAGAAGAAGATCAACACCAACACAAGCTTCCACCATGGCGCCAAGGATCATTTCCAACAAACTCTCCTTCGAGTTCCATCAATCTTCTCATTTCTAATTAAGCTTCTAATCATCTTGGTTTCTTTGTTGCAGGGTTCTCTAGGTTCCAGATCCAGGAGGAAGGATTACTTGCTACAAACCAGAAAGTTAGATGGCCCATCTTATGTGGTATGATCTTTCATTTGAGAACCTTAAGAGCGAATCCCTTGTGCTTGAGATTTCAATGCTTGAACTCCTAGTTTTTTAAGATCGGGATCATTAAATAGGGCTAGCTCGACTTGTGCGCGAATTCTAATCATGTCCTATTTCTTTAAGATTTTGATAGTCCTCCTAGCTGGGTTTAAGTATAAGCATTTAGGGTTTCTTATTTAGATCTCCTTGATCTTATATGTTGAATCACTCATATGCAAGTAGGAATTGCTATTTAAATTTTGGTTAATCTCCTTTAGAGTCACATGATTGCACCCTCATCATGCATACCACACCATTCTTGGTATCAGAGCATGGTAGAATAATTCCTGATTGCATAGCATTAAGTCCTTGAAGTACTTGGATCGGGGGCGTTACCAGGCCGTCCGGTCTTAGGAGAAAGTAGGGTTTAAACACCCTCTCTTCCCATTCCACGGGGATCTCCTAAGGCATGTCGGGTTGTCATTGTGATTGACCCATGAAAAGAAAGCCAAAGGACTTCTTAGATTTCATTTATGAATTTTGCATTGGGCACGTTCTGTTTTTCTGCTTGCTGTATTTTCTGTAGGCTGACTGTAATCCGCCTGCAACTCCAAAGGCAAGTATCACATTCTTCGTTGGAATATTTTTTTTCATGTTCCATTTTAAGTTGCTTATCACCATTTTAAATTTCAGTCTGAAAAAAAAATTTACAAAAAAAATGAAAATTCCTGCAGTCCATCAGTGTTATTAGGGTTTCTGTTATGTTCTATTCCTTTTCATTATCTTCATTTCATAATCTGCCTAGAATAGTATAGATTTTATTTTGAATTTTCGTTTCATCTGGTATGTCATCTAGAAGTTAGAAGTTTTCTGTGATTTTTTTAGATTTTTCTGATATTTTTTTTTTCTGTACTTATCAACACCACTTTTAAACAGCAACACACTACTTCTGCACCTGAAACTTAAAATTTGCATGCATCTCATGACAAATCAAATTAAGGGCATGAAATTGACATAGGGTCAGGATTTCATCACCTGTCCCTAGCCCAAAAATCATCAAATTGCATATCGACCCAATCCTTAACTAAAATTGATTAGACATTAATTGCCCTAGTGGGTTAGGAACATCAATTTGGTCGAGCCCGGGTTATTCTCAACTCATTGTGTCAACTAGTCTTGTGTGTGCCCTATTACTTGGTATCTAGAATTGGGACTAAGGGCTTGGGTGCTGATCCGTCTATCGAGCCAATTCCACCGGGCCTAGGTAGGCCAGAGACAGGATCTCACACTCCCCTTGTTCTAAAACTTGGCCAAGTATAGAGTTACTACAATCTAGCTTGCCACCTTGATTAGGCAACTAGCTTGGAACTCTAGGTCCAGTTCAATTCAATTGGAAAAGCTTGTGCAACCCATTTCTTCATCTATTATTGAAAGCTGGTGTCAAGGATAGAGGTTAAGTGGCTCAAGCCTAAGCGGTTCTTGTGGTTTTTAATTAGGACCCAGTGAAAGCTGGGGGAACCTCCCACAGACCCACCTCCTGACTGGCCAGTGGAAGAGAGTAGCTGTTGATTTGATTGTATCTAGTCAACTCAATTTATTTGGACTAACCGGTTTAGAAAACTCATAGTTCGGGTCTGAGTCTAATTGTTTGCATGACAACTAGGTCAGGCACACCTTACCACCTTTCACAAGCCCAACCAAGTTCATCCATGGATACTAGTATGGAAAGCCTTATGAGATCTATGATCGAGAAGATGGATCGTTTGGATGCTAAATTTGGTCAGTTCGAGGAAAGGGTAGGAACCCTAGAAGAAGCTAGGTTGACCCCAACTGAACCACCTTCACCCAGATTACCTTCAGTTCATCCTAGAACCCAACGACAGGAACACACACCTGACCCAATTCAAAGAAGACCACATCAGGATTATGTTGATCATACTCCAGAGCCACCTCCTAGAAGGCCTCACTATGATACTTTTGATCAGGATGATCGGGCCCTAAGGAACATCCGTCTAGATGCACCAACCTTTGAGGGAAGCTTAGATCCTAAGGTGTACACAGACTGGGAGGCTGACATGGACCAGTATTTTGACTGGTATGATATGTTTGAAGAGAGAAGATTTAAGTTTGCCAAAATCAGACTAGTTCGTCAGGCTCGGTTATATTGGGGAAACATGGAATGCATATCAAGGCAAAGGGGAGATTTACCTATGGCAACATGGAGAGATATGAAGAGGAAACTTAGAGAGAAATATCTGCCTATGTCTTATCAGCAAAGGTTATTAGATCAGTGGCAACGATTGACACAGGGTAACAAGACCGTTTCTGAATACGTTGCTAAATTTGATGAGTTTGTGATGCGATGCAACGTAGTCGAGTCTGAAGCAGCCACTTTATCAAGGTTTAGATCAGGGTTGAATGATGATATAAAAGGGGAACTGTTTTTAAGGGAAGTCCAGGATTTAGATCAGGCATACCAAGTTGCCACGGACTATGAGAGGTTTCAAAGGAGAGCTACATTTAGACGACCTGAACCTATTAGGTTTAACCCTCCTGTTAGCAGGCCTAGCTCAGTCCCTAGTCCCGCCAATAGAACAAGGTCCAGCCCGAATCCAACCCTTAGACCCAATCCGACCACCCCCTTAATTCCCAGAGGAGATAAAGGAAAGAGCCCTGAAGTTCCAGGTGAAAGAGAACGAGTTTGTTATAAGTGCCGCAAAACAGGCCATTTCATGAGCCAATGCCCCTCTAGAGCTTTACATATAGGGGAGGTAGAAGAAGAAGATTCAGAACCCCTAGAGTTTGGTGAAGAAGAAGTTTATGAAGCAGGGGATTGTTTAGCTGATGAATATGAAGAGTATGAAGGGGGTGAAGAGAACATAGACTCATCAGATTTGCTAGGAGTTATGAGACGTATCATGACACAGACCAAGGAGCAAGAAGACTGGCATAGAACTAGCATCCTACACACATTTGTTAAGATAGGAGAAAAGGTCTGTAAGATCGTCATCGATAGTGGAAGCTGTGTCAACGCCATTTCCACCAACGCAGCCAAAAGTCTAGGATTACCCGTTGTACCACATCCCAATCCATATAAGGTGTCCTGGATCGATTCCACTTCTATACCAATCAAGTCAAGATGTCAGGTTCAAGTCCAGCTTCAATCCTATCAGGAAAAGATCTGGTGTGATGTGCTTCCTATGGGGGTAAGTAGCATCATCTTAGGCAGGCCATGGCTGTTTGATCATGATGTGACCATCTTTGGTCGATCAAACTCCTGTGCTTTCAATTTCAATGGCAAGAAAATTGTCATTCATCCAACCCAGCCTAAGGATAATGTCAAGAGAGGAGCTAGCAGCTTGAAAGATAAGAAGACTGGATTAAATTTAATAGGTGCAAAAGAATTAGAGCAAGATATCATGGAAGGAGCACCTATTTGGGTAGTAGCTGCTAAGGAAATTAAGGACCACAGCCTTAAAGAACACCCTCAAGAGGTGGTCCAATTATTAAAAGAATTTGAGGATGTGTTTCCAGAAGATCTCCCCGATAACCTCCCACCTTTAAGAAACATACAACACGCAATAGATTTAACCCCTGAAGCGACTTTACCTAATTTGCCTCACTATAGGATGAACCCAACTGAACACCAGGAACTGCAAAGGCAAGTGGGTGAACTTCTTAGGAAGGGGTTTATTAAGGAAAGCTTAAGTCCATGTGCAGTCCCTGCTCTGCTAACCCCTAAGAAAGATGGCACCTGGAGGATGTGTATAGATAGCCGTGCCATTAATAAGATCACTGTAAAGTATAGATTCCCAATCCCAAGACTAGACGACATGTTAGATATGATAGCTGGATCGACAATTTTTTCCAAGATAGACCTAAAAAGTGGCTATCACCAGGTTAGGGTTAGGCCTGGAGACGAATGGAAGACCGCTTTTAAGACTAAAGATGGATTATATGAGTGGTTAGTCATGCCGTTCGGTCTGTCCAATGCACCCAGCACTTTTATGAGAATAATGAATCAGGTGTTAAAGGTTTTTATCGGAAGATTTGTAGTGGTCTATTTTGATGATATACTTATATATAGCAAAACAAAGGCAGACCACTTAACCCACCTGAAGCAAGTTTGTCAAGTCCTGAGAAAAGATAGTCTCTATGCCAATATCAAGAAGTGTGATTTCCTGACAAATAGAGTTATCTTTCTAGGATTCGTAGTCACATCTGAAGGGGTGTCCGCTGATCCTGAGAAAATTAAATCCATAGTAGAGTGGCCTACGCCTAAGACTATCCACAACGTCCGTAGTTTCCATGGGTTATCCACCTTCTATAGAAGGTTTATTAAAGGATTCAGTACGATAGTGGCACCAATCACTGATTGTATTAGGAAGGGAAATTTCGAGTGGACTAAAGCAGCAGGTAAGGCCTTCCTAACAATTAAGGAGAAAATGACACAAGCACCTGTCTTAAGGTTACCCGATTTTACCAAGGTGTTTGAGGTTGCTTGTGATGCTTCTAGGGTCGGAATTGGAGGTGTCTTGAGTCAAGAGAATCACCCAGTAGCATACTTCAGTGAAAAGTTAAATGAGGCGAGACTAAGGTATTCTACGTATGATAAGGAACTGTATGTTGTAGTTCAAGCTCTACGATATTGGAGGCATTATCTTCTACCCCACGAGTTTGTCCTGTTCTCTGATCATGAAGCTCTTAGGTTCCTTAGTTCTCAAAAGAAATAAAACCCTTGGCACGGGAAATGGGTAGAATTCATACAAGCTTACACGTTCGTTTTGAAACATCGTGCCGGTACTGAAAATTGGGTTACTGATGCGTTGAGCCGCCATTCTATGTTGTTAACCTCTGTGAGCACTGAAGTAGTAGGGTTCGATAGATTGAAAGATGAATATCCCACATGTCCTGATTTTGGTCACATCTATCAATCCCTCCAACAAAGACCATCTAGTGAGCCTAGTGATTATACACTGTTAGATGGATACCTTTTCAAAGGAAATCAGTTGTGTATTTCCAAGACCTCTGTTAGGGAATTTCTGATCTGGGAAGTCCATGCTGGAGGTTTAGCAGGACATTTTGGCAGGAACAAAACCATCCTAGCAATGGAAGAACAATTTTTTTGGCCTGGTCTTAAAAAGAACGTTGCCCAGATCGTAGCTCAGTGTCGGACCTGTGCTGTTGCAAAACAGCAAAGGCAGAACACCGGTCTATACACGCCCTTACCTATCCCTGATGGTCCATGGCAAGATATCAGTATGGATTTTGTGGTAGGTCTACCTAAAACTTCTAGGAAACTTGATTCTGTTTTTGTGGTTGTCGATCGTTTCTCCAAAATGGCGCACTTCATCCCGTGATCTCAAACTTTAGATGCTTCGAAAGTGGCCAAGCTTTTCTTAGATCAGGTGGTTAAGCTTCATGGTTTACCCAAGACCATTGTGTCAGATAGAGATGTCAAGTTCACTAGCTACTTCTGGAAAACCCTCTGGCACATGTTAGGTACTAAGCTGAAATTCTCTACGGCCTATCATCCTCAAACCGATGGCCAAACTGAAGTAGTAAACCGAAGCTTAGGAAATCTCTTAAGATGTTTAGTCGGCGACAACCTAGGAAACTGGGACTTACTACTTCCTCGCGCTGAATTTGCCTACAACAGTTCGATTAATAGGTCTATTGGAAAATGTCCATTCGAAGTGGTCCATGGATACAGACCTAGGAAACCTTTAGACCTAATTCCATTACCAGTACATACACGAATATCTGAGTCTGCTGAGTCATATGCACAGCATGTTTAAGGTTTGCACAAGGAGATTAGTCAGAAGATTCAAACAAGCAATGAACTCTATAGGCATATGGCTAATTCACATAAACGGTTAAAGGAATTTAATGAAGGAGACTCTATAATGATTAGGCTTAAACCAGAAAGGTTTCCTCCGGGAACTATGAAGAAACTCCATGCCCGGGGAGCCGGACCCTTCAAAATAATAAAGAAAATTGGACCTAATGCTTATGTAGTAGACTTATCACCTAGTTATGGCATTAGTTCTACATTTAATGTTTCCGATCTGAAAGAATACAAGGAACCTGCATTGATACCGGATGAACCTTTTGGTCCTAACATTTCTCTTGAGAGTGAAATGCCAATTGAGTATCCACCACCAAATATTCCTGAGCGAAAGGAAAGAATTGAAAGGATCTTGAATGACCAGATCATCACTACTAGAAATAAGGGCTACCAACGCTATCTGGTTCGATGGCAAGGACGTCCTGAATCTGAAGATTCCTGGATCACCAAAGAGGACCTACAACAAATCGACCCGGATATATTAGAAACTTATCACTCGACAGGGTCGAGTTCCTCCCACCCGGGGAGAATTGGTGCGGGCACCAGAATCAGAAAGAGACTCCAACCAATTCAAGCCCATTCCGAATCTTTATGGTTGGACTAGAGAGTCCGGTAACCTTTCTTTATTTTGAGTCCAAAAGAATCATGTAAGTCGAGTCCATGTTGGGTCCTGTAATCTTTCTTTTGAGTCCAAAATAATCATGTAAGTCAAGTCCATGACGGGTCTAGTCTTAGTCCAATCCAAATGGGTCAACTAGCATCAAACCTAAAGAAGACTCACAATGTATACCCCAAATCAAGACCAAAGCCAACTCAATTGGGGACCACATGCCACATCACTTGCGCCACCTCAACTTGGGACCACATGCCACGTCAAGAGGGGACCACATGCCACCTCACATGCCACCTCACCACAAGAGGGTGCCATCCCAAGTTCAAATTTAAGGAAGTTGGCCAAGGAGGATTTCAAGCAAGAAAATCAGCCCTCTCCCCTTATATTACTCCACTTGTTTGGGGATTTGAAATTTCAAAATTTGTGAGGCTTTATTTAAAGCCTTGGACGCCCCTTGTAAAGAGCTATTGATGAATGAATACAAATTTCAGAAATTTTCTATGTGTTTCTATGTGCCTATGTGGATCTTTGTGCCTAAGTGAACCTCTTCCTCTCCTCCATCATTTCTTCTCCCTGATCCTTCTCTTTTACTCTTCATCTTCCAAACAATCCTCTTCCTTCAAGGCAAATTAAGGACATCCTCATAAGAAGAAGATCAACACCAACACAAACTTCCACCATGGTGCCAAGGATCATTTCCAACAAACTCTCCTTTGAGTTCCATCAATCTTCTCATTTCTAATTAAGCTTCTAATCATCTTGGTTTCTTTGTTGCAGGGTTCTCTAGGTTCCAGATCCAGGAGGAAGGATTACTTGCTACAAACCAGAAAGTTAGATGGCCCATCTTATGTGGTATGATCATTCATTTGAGAACCTTAAGAGCGAATCCCTTGTGCTTGAGATTTCAATGCTTGAACTCCTAGTTTTTTAAGATCGGGATCATTAAATAGGGCTAACTTGACTTGTGCGCGAATTCTAATCTTGTCCTATTTCTTTAAGATTTTGATAGTCCTCCTAGCTGGGTTTAAGTATAAGCATTTAGGGTTTCTTATTTAGATCTCCTTGATCTTATATGTTGAATCACTCATATGCAAGTAGGAATTGCTAGTTAAATTTTGGTTAATCTCCTTTAGAGTCACATGATTGCACCCTCATCATGCATACCACACCAGACCTTCTCTGTACAGGCTGGCCCAGGTTGGTCGAGGTGGACCCCTCCTGGGTGGACACCTGGCGGAGCAGTAGAGAGGCGCTCGACTTTGGCCGAGGTGGTCCCGTCTCCGGGCGCCACCTGGCGAAGTAGCGAGGGGCCCGGCTCGACCTCGACTGAGGTGGGACCATCTCAAGGTGCCACCTGGCGAGGGAGCGGGGAGGCCGCCGGCTTCGACCGAGGTGGACCCCTCTTGGGTGGATGCCTGGCGGAGCGGCAGAGAGGTGCTCGACTTCGGCCAAGGTGGTCCCATCTCCGGGCGCCACCTGGCGAAGGAGCAAGGGGCCCGGCTCGACCTCGGCTGAGGTGGGACCATCTCAGGGTGCCACCTGGCGAGGGAGCGGGCAGGCCGCCGGCTTCGACCGAGGTCGACCCCTCCTGGGTGGACACCTGGCGGAGCGGCAGAGAGGCGCTCGACTTCGACCGAGGTGGGACCGTCTCTGGGCGCCACCTGGCGAGGAGCGAGGGGCCCGGATCGACCTCGACCGAGTTGGGACCATCTCAGGACGCCACCTGGCGAGGGAGCAAGGGGCCGCCGGCTTCGACCGAGGTGGGCCCCTCCTGGGCGGACACCTGGCGGAGCGGCAGAGAGGCGCTCGACTTCGGCCAAGGTGGTCCCGTCTCCGGGCGCCACCTGGCGAAGGAGTGAGGGGCCCGGCTCGACCTCGGCTGAGGTGGGACCATCTCAGGGTGCCACCTGGCGAGGGAGCGGGGAGGCCGCCGGCTTCGGCTGAGGTGGACCCCTCCTGGGTGGACACCTGGCGGAGCGGCAGAGAGGCGCTCGACTTCGGTCGAGGTGGACCCGTCTCCGGGCGCCACCTGGCGAAGGAGCAAAAGGGCCCGGCTCGACCTCGGTCAAGGTGGGACCGTCTTAGGGCACCACCTGGCGAGGGAGCAAGGGGCCGCCGGCTTCGACCGAGGTGGGCCCCTCCTAGGCAGACAACTGGCAGAGCGGCAGAGAGGCGCTCGACTTCGGTCGATGTGGGACCGTCTCTGGGCGCCACTTGGCGAAGGAGCGAGGGGCCTGGCTCGACCTCTGCCGAGTTGGGACCGTCTCAGGGTGCCACCTGGCGATGGAGCGGCAAAAGGTCCCGAGCCGAACTCGACCTCGGCCGGGGCGGAGCCGCATCTGACTCAGCCGAAAAAACTCCACGTGGCTCGGGTCATGCCAAACGAAATCTGAGACATGCCACGTCATCACTACAGCCGTAAAAGGTAGCAAAAGGAATAGGCTTTAAAGGCTCATGCAACCTAGTAATCTCATCAAAATGAAACTTAATGGCTCTAAAATTAGGATAAGACTTAAGGAAAGGCAGGAAATAGGAATCCAAGTCTTGGGGTAATTTAGGGGAATCTTGGAACAGACCTTGGTTACTCATGATGACCCTAAGATTTGAATATTGATCTACAGGCAGGATGCTTCTAGGTAGTTGAAGGTCATCGGCAAAGTCTTCTAAAATAATGATTGGGTTCTTCTCAGGTAACTGAAGGAGTTCTTGTGTCGAAGCTAAAGTATTGGGTTCTTCCTGAGGGCATTGTCTTACGGGAACCAAGTCCTCACTAAAGTTTGGTTGTTATGATGTTTCAGGACTAGGCTCAATAATCTTTTCTTTACCAAAGGTTTCCTCAGGTAAGGTACTAAAGTTGTTCTCTTCACAGTCTTCCCCTTCATATTCATCTATTAAACTGATGTCAGTCTCATACACATATTTACTAGGTTCAGACTTGCCTTCTTCCTTCCCTAGCCCTTCAGTTTGAGGATATCCTAAGTCTTGAGTATTCATGAACTCAACTTGTACTTCAGGGTTCTTACTCCTATCATTCATATGAGCTAATGGGATAGTAGGAGTTGGTTGATCTAAGGAAAATTGTTTAGCCAGCATTTGGTTCAATTGGGCCATTAGATCATTTAGGCCTTTCAGCATGGTTTCAAGATTCGAGTCCATGGCTACACTGGACTGGGTCTGGACTGGTGAATATGAGGCTCCTGATCTAGTTTTCATGCATGCAAGTAGACTCAAGCTCGAGCTAAGGTTTCCTAGACCTAGAGCACAAATTAGAGGTCTAATTAAGTGAACAACTAGCTAGTAGTACTTATGCGACTTAGCTAGGTAGGTGGTGGGGAGTGAAGGTCCCTGATTGCCAACCTTAGACACCAATCTGAGATTGGCCAGGTAGGCAGACCAAATCACAAGCCCTGATGCACCAATCCTAGATACCAAGCCAGTAAGCACACACCAATTAGCTGACACAGTTAACTTGACCCTAACCTGAACCAAACTTGTTGGTATCCCTAACCCACTAGGGCAATTAACGTTCTACTCAATTTTAATTAACAGGCTGGGATCGATATGCTGGTTGGTGATTTTTGGGCTAGGGACAGGTGATGAAACCCTGACCCTATGTCAAATTGATGCCCTTAATTTGATTTCTCATGAGATGAATGAAATGCAAAGGTGCTGCAGAAGTGTGTTGCAGTTTGAAAGTGGTGTGGAAAACATGGTGAGAAAATATCCAAAAATTCTGAAAAATTCACAGAGGATTCCTAACTTATATATTTCAATGAAAATAAAAGGAATTTTAAAACTAAAATCTGTACTTCTCTAAGAAGATCCTACAAATGAAGATAAATAAAAAAGATAGAACAGAACCCTAATGATAGTGTCGAACTGCAGAAATTTTCATTTTTTTTATAATTATTTTCTGATGATGAAGATTAATATGGTGATAACTGAATTAAAAAGGAACAAGAAAAAAATACTTCAACAAAAAATTAGTGACTTGCCTTTGGAGCTGCAGATGGATTACAGTAAACATATGCAAATTTTCAGAAAACAGAACCTAATCAAACAAGTGCAATGGCTTACCCAAACATCAATCTAAAAAATTCACGTTTGGCCAGGGGCTCATTATTCCCATGGGTCATGACAGTGTATTGAAGTACACCCGCTCAGGAGGCGTGAATTTTGGATCTTGCTTGGATTTTAAAAAAAAATTAACTAGATAACAAGTATGCATGCAACATATCTAAATGCAGGAAATTATCCGACCATGCTCTGATACCAATTTGACGCGGCACAAAGATGAGAATGCAATCTAAATGATGGATTGAGAAATGAGAGCAATGAAGCCTATTAACAGGTATTAAATTTCAGATCAAAAGTACTAAGATAAAGCTATGGAAGGAGCACTGAAATTTGGAACTTACGCCGTGATGTAGTTATTTAAATCCTAGAGAAGATTAGGGCTAATGAATATTGAATTTAAACCTTAGCAACGATCTTCAATAACTCAGACTTAAGAGATTAGGAGGTGTTATTTATCCAAGATGATCACTCCCTGGTAGATCCATTGAAGCTCTTAGACGAACTAGCCCTGAAGTGGAAGATTGGCATTCCAAAGAAACTAGTTTCATTCAACATTGATATTTGGCAAAAGAACCCTTTCTTGAACTCCGAATCGTAGAAGGATCCTGCACAATGAACGGGTTAGACTGGGACCAATTTGAAAGATATCAAAACAAAGAAACCAAACAGGCAAGGGAACTTCGATGGAGGCATGGATCCCTAGAGGTGGTTGTTGGCGTTGGACACTTGAAAGCTTGAGAAGAGAAAAACAAACACACCCAAAGAAAACAAGAGGATACTACCAAAAAAACACCTTCTTCAACTACTACTTCACTTAAATTTCATTTCATCCAAAAAGCTTCCTCTCTACCATGGGCGTACAAGAGGCTTTTAATGGCCTTTCAATCAATTTGAAATTCCCCATATCATGGAGAAATATTAGGGGGGGTTACATGAAATGTGGAGGATTTGGTGGAGGGTTACATGGAATGTGGAGGATTTGGTGGAGCTGGTTGCATGATTTGTGGATGGAGTTGGCTGACCTCCTTTGAATTTGAAAACACTCCTTGGTCGACCACTTGTAGCTTTCATGTAATTTAAAATTTGAATGATGCCACGTGGCAGGTGAGGTGGCAATGATGTGGAGTGGCAAGGTCGCATGGTGACATGGCGCATCCTTCTCCATGGCACCCCTTGGAGATGACATGGAAAAGGTGATGTGACGTCCTCTGGTGATGAGTTGGCACCGATGGTCCATGATGATGTGGCATTCCAAGTAAAGCTGGTCTGGCCTAATTTCAAGTAGCTCTTGAACTTGACTCAGTACAAAGCCTAATTGACTCTAATTGAACTCTTGATTGAATTCTAATTGAACTTTAAAACCCCAAAAGAAAATAAAACAGGACTCAATAAATATACAGGACTCATACGAGACTTGAGTTCCTAGTCTCAATCCATAAAGAACTTGGTATTAGTTGAAGCTTCTTCTTTTTGAGCCTGGTGCCCCCACCAGGAGGCCCCAGAAGTTGATACGCCATCTGAGTGCTGCCCTGGGAAGGAGCTAGTTGGATAGCTTAGGGGCCGTTTGTAATTTTTCTCCTTTTTGTTTCTGCTCTGGGCTGCCCGGCATGTCGGGGCCCAGAAACAATGTGAAATCTTTAAGTTTGATTAATGAAATCTTTTCTGTCTTCTCCTTGACTTTTGTGTCTTGTTTTTTGGCATTCCAACTTGTATATTCTTGTGTTCTTTATACACTTTTCCAAATTTCCTCCCTTCATTTCTTGGGTGCCTATGTGCATGAACTTGCGGAGGCATCTCACTTGGAGGCTCTGAGTCTTTGGGCCATTCTCCGCCGAGGTCTGACTTCATGAGAAGTCTAGGGAGGAGTTCTCGATTTGCTGAGTCATTCCCACCTCATGGGTGAAGTGGTAGGAGGGCTCCGAGTGCTTCGCCAATAGAGGTGTATTCGGCCTCGACTGGGATCAACTCCAGGTGTGCCTACCGAGACCGAGCTCGGGTGCCACCCTCGTTAGATCCGTCAAGTGACTGACAGGTGCCAGGCTTCGGAAGCTTTTGGGCTTTAAGAGTGACGGGCTTAAAGAGTTTCCGATCTTGAGTTCCTGTGCTTCAGGAGTTTCCAGTGCTGGGGTTTCCGGTCTTTAGGTACCGATTTGCTGAACTGTGAGTTTCACGGTAGATGGCGGGACTTCTTGGAGTCTCTCGTGGATATCTCCATACTGTGAGTTTGACAATAGGTGTGGGGCTTCAGGAGTTTCCCGTCTTGAGTTCCCGGGCTTTAGGAGTTTATGGTGCCGGGATTTCCGGTCTTTAGGTGCCAGTATGCCATAACTGTGAGTTTTGTGGTAGATGGTGGGACTTCTTGGAGTCTCCCGTGGACATCTCCATACTGTGAGTTCGGCGACAGGTGCTGAGCTTCAGGAGTTTCCCATCTTTGGTGCCAGACTGGAGTCCGGGCTTAAGTGCCGGGCTTCAGGAGTTTCTGGGCTTAAGTGTCGGTCTGCTGAATTGTGAATTTTGTGGTAGATGGCAGGACTTCTCGGAGTCTCCCGTGGACATCTCCGTACTGTGAGTTTGGTGATAGGTGCGCGGCTTCAGGAGTTTCCCATCTTTGGTGCCAGATTGGAGTCTGGGCTTGAGCGTGAAAGACCTGGAGCCAGGCAATGATGTCCCTGCAAGGTAAAAGTGATTTGCACAAAGAGGATCTTTATTATTAATGGAGGAAGGCCTTATATTACTGATAGTACATCTCAGGTTGCTGGCATTCCACGTCCACAGAAATCTGGCGCCGCCCAGCTTCGCTAGATAATAGGCTCTATGTGGAAGGGCCTCGACCATCTCGTATGGGCCTTCCCAGTTCGATGAGAGCTTGCCGCACTCCCGAGGTTGGGAGGCTTCAGATCGACGCAGCACCAAGTCACCCGAATGGAAGAGCTTCAGCTTTACATGCATGTAGTACCGAGTTACTAGCTGATGGTAGGCTGCCATCCAGAGTCGAGCCTTATCTCTGGTCTTCTCGAGGAGGTCCAGGTTGAGAAGAAGGCATGCTAGATTCTCTGCTTCATTATATTACTGTACCCGTAGCATAGGCACACCGAGTTCAACCGGGATAATGGTCTCCATGCCGAAGACGAGGCTGAAAGGCATCTCATCCGTGGCCTTCCTGGGTGTGGTGTGGTAGGCCCAAAGAATGCTAGGAAGTTCTTCTACCCGCCTGCCCTTGGCCCGGTCTAGCCTTGTTCTGAGCCCTTGGAGGATGGTCCAGTTGGTCACCTCGACCTCTCCATTGGCCTGTGGGTGGGCCACCGAGGTGAAGCGATGTTGAATGCCGAGGTCGGCACATAACTCTTCAAACTCTCGGTTGTCAAATTGCAATCCATTATCGATGATGATGCTGTGGAAGAGTCCGAAAAGGTAGATATCAACTTCCAGAAGAACTGCTGGACCTTGGCTTCGGTGATCCTTGCTCCGTCTCCACCCATTTGGTGAAGTAGTCGATAGCCACTATTAGGAATTTGCACTATCCAGATACAGGAGGGAATGGACCTAGGATGTCCATTCCCCACTGGACGAACGGCCAAGGTGAGGAGAGCTGGGAGAGCGGCGTCGCTGGTGACGTTATATGTGAGCGTGGCACTGACATCGGTCACACTTCCTCACGAAGTCAGCGGCATCTTCTCTCATGGTTTCCTAATAATATCCTTGATAGAGGGTCTTGTATGCTAGTGTCCTACCTCCAACGTGATTCCTGCAGAGGCCTTCGTGTATCTCTTGGAGCATAAAAGCTGCCTTTGCGAGTCTCAAGCACTTTAGGAGCGGAGAGGAGTAGGATCGGTGGTAGAGCTGCCCTTCCAACAGGATGAATTACGAGGCCTTCTTCTTGATAAGGCCAGCCTCTGTGCGATCTTCTGGTAGGGTGCCGTCAATGATGTAACTGATATACTTGTCCATCCAGCTTGGCTCCGGGATGACTTGCTGTGTGGTGCGGGCACCAGAATCAGAAGAAGACTTCAGGGTTCCATCTGGATCTCTGAATGACCTTGCCCGAAGGTTAGGGTTTGTAATAAGGGTTGACCTGGTCAACCAGATTATTTTATTTCTTTGAGTCTGCATTTCATTTTGTTGAGTCATGTTGAATCAATCTAAGTCCAAGTCAAGTCCTGGTTGGCGCCATTCCCTAGGGCATCATTTTTCTTCCAAGGCCAAATGCAAGTGGACGCCACACTCCCAGCCACACTCCCAGGACCAGTTGGCGCCACATTTCATCCCAGTGTCCTTGGTCCCCACGCCTAAGAGAGCAAGAAAATTTTCTTAGGAGAAGTCAAAGAAGGCGCCCACAAGCTGCCAAAAGTAACCAAGCTAAAGGAGCAGGGGATTTTCTTGGAGAGGACTTCAAGGTAGGCGCCCACACCTGCCTAAAGTACCTGGCTATGAATGGAAGGAGCCTAGTCTTCGGGAGAAAGACTAGGAGATGAGTATTTTCTTCCAAGAAAGAGCAAGTCATGGAAGGAAAACCCATGACTTAAGGAGAAAGACTAGGAGATGAGTATTTTCTTCCAAGAAAGAGCAAGTCATGGAAGGAAAACCCATGACTTAAGGAGAAGAACTAGGAGGTGCCCCACATACCTGCCATATGAAGCCATCACCTTGCATTTGAGGCCGCCCACTCCAAGGAAAGAAGCCTGGTCGGTCAAGGGAAGGTTTTTCATGCTTAGGATGAATGTTTAGTCCCACATGGGAAGTAGTGTAATTTTGTTTCTCTTGCAAGGTCTATATATTGGACCCTTATGTAATCTTTTGATTTTAATGAATGAGTAAATGAAATCTTTTCTTGTGTTGAGCAACCTTGTGTTCTCTTCTTCCGCACTTCTTTGAGTGTTGAGCTCCGTGAGGGAGTAAATCTGGGTTCCATTGGAGCCTTGAGGAGGTGAGAGATCTCCAAAGTTACCAAAACCCTGCCCCGCTTTCATCCCTGGCCGCCAACCCTAATTTTTTTCATCATCCTAGCCGCCAACACCCAAATTCCTAAACCCTATTCCCACTTCATTCAAGGCCGCCATCTCCTTCTCCAAGCCGCCGCCCTACCCGCCAAACCCTAAATCCACTCCATCTTCCACCGCCACCTCCATACTCTTCTCTCATCTTTAAAGTTCGAGCAGTCCGGAGCTATCCCAGGTAAAGGTCTCTTCCTTGAGTTTCTCACATCCTTATCTTGTTCTTCATCCTTTCCAGATCCAGAGTACGAGAAGAAGGCCAACCTTGCCATAGGACTACAATCCGAGGATCCATTACGAAGATACCACATCTCCAAGGATCCTACAATCTGCTCGAGAGTGTCCTTCAATTGAAGAAAAGAGAGATATCACGGTCAGGTATAAAACCTTCTCTTCTCTCTTCGTCTGTTTCTTGAAAAAGGAGCAAACCTTAGGTCTGGGGGTTTCTCAATCCCCAGCGATCCTACTTCTTTATTACTCTAATAATCTACTCTTTTGAATTGTGCTTTCTTTCAGTGCATATTTTCTTTCAATATTAGTTAGCCTTGTTTTTGAGTCAAGCCAACTTCTAACAAAACACAAAAAAAAATTAGTATTAATTTACTTCTGCATCGCATCATCTTATTTGTTTTACATCACTACGCCTCGCCGAAAGCTTCGTAGCTCGGGTTTTCAAGATATTCGATGTGGGCACGTCCCAGTGATGAGTTCGGCAGGGTTGCGAGTCTTGACAGCATATCGACACGACCGTTCCCTCCACGAGGAATGTGGAAGATGCTGAAGCACCAAAATTTCATCGTGCTTGAGCGGACATGCTCTAGGTACTTCATCATCTAAGGATCTCTGGCTTCATACTCTCTGGAGACCTGTCCGACTACCAATTGGGAGTCGGTGAAGACCTTCAAGCTAGGTACACCCAGCTCGCGAGATACCCTCAAGCCCGCGAGGTGTGCCTTATACTCTGCCTGGTTGTTTGTCACGATGAACTTGAAGCAGAGTGCACATTCAGCTACAATATCGTTGCCGTTGGCGAGGATGAGACCTGCTCCGCTTTCGCCTGCGTTGGACGTGCCATCCACGTGGAGGATCCAATACCCCTTCATGCTTTCCTACTTAATTTGGTGCTCCGGTGTGATCTACTCCTGCTCTTCGGCAAGTCCCGCGCACTCGACTAAGAAGTCGGCCAGCACCTGGGCCTTTTGAGACAACCTCGGTCGGTACACAATGTTAAACTCACTGAGCTTCAATACCCACTTGGCCAAGCATCCAGATGTGTCGGGATGGCTAAGCACGATCCTCAGCGGTTGGTCTGTCAGGACCACAATTGGATGCGCTTAGAAGTATGGCCTGAGATGCTGGGCAGACATAATAAGAGCAAAAATGAGCTTTTTGGATCGGGTGTACCTGATCTCCATATCTCGGAGGATTTTGCTGGCATAGTACACTGGTTTCTGAGATCCATCCTGATTTGTGCAGACGAGAAACGAGCTGAAGGTCCCCGGGGTGACCGCCAAGTACAGCAAGAGTTATTGTCCCTCCTTCGACCTAAAGAGAAGTGGCGGTGACTCCAGGAAATCCTTCAGCTCCTCGAAGGCTGCTCTGCATTCTTCGGTCCAGATGAAGTTGTGCATTTTGCACAGCACCTTAAAGAAAGGGAGACAGTGGTCTGCCAATCTCGAGATGAATCGGCTCAGTGCTATGATCTGACCCGCCAGGTGCTGGACCTACTTCTTTGAGATCGGATGCTCCATGTCTACAATTGCCTGGACCTTCTCCGGGTTTGCCTCGATTTCCCTCTGGGTAACCATAAAGCCAAGAAACTTTCCTGCCGCTATGCCGAAGGTGCACTTCACCGGGTTCAACTTTATTTTGTGCTCCCAGAGGGTGTGGAAGGCTACCACCAGGTCGACGACATGGTCCGAGCTCGACTTGCTCATGACGAGTATGTCGTTGACATACGCTTGCATGTTTCTGCCAATCTGGTCCTTGAAGACCTAATTGACCAGCCACTGGTACGTGGTGCCAGTATTCTTCAAGCCAAACGACATCATCCAATAGTAGTACATCCCTTAATCGACGATGAAGGCAGTGTGTTCCTTGTCCTCCGGATGCATTCGGATCTGATTGTACCTGGAGAATGCATCCATAAAGGAGAGCAAGCAGTGCCCCGAGGTGGCGTCCACTAACTGGTCGATCTTCGGCAAGGAGAAACTGTCCTTCGGGCATGCTCGATTAAGGTCGGTGTAGTCCATGCAGATCCTCCATTTGCCATTACTCTTCTTTACCATAACTACATTCGCCAGCCAGCTCGGATATTGCACTTCACGAACAAAGCCGACTGTGAGGAGTTTATCAACCTCTTCGTTGATCACCCGTTGCCTGTCTGGGGAAGCTCTTCTTCTTCTACCGAACAGGCCGGTACTTCGGGTCGATGCTCAGCTTATGGGTGATGATGTCAGGGGGGATCCCTGGCATATCTGCCACCATCCAGGCAAACATGTCAGCATTCACTCGAAGGAATTCCAATAGGTGGGCCCACTCATCCTCCGGTAGCTGGGCCCTAACTTGCACCGTCTTCGTCGGGTCGGCCCCGAGTGGGTACGACAGCAGGCACTCGACCGGGCCACTTTTGGGGTCCTGCACCTTTTGGTCGAGGTCGTCTGCACTGGGGTCATCCTCGGACACCTTTGCCCTAAGAACAGCTTGGAGACAATGCTGGATTGGCTGAGGTGCCCCCCTCATTTCTTCGACACCATAAGGGGTAGGGAACTACACTAGAAGCCGCTTTGTTGAAATGACCGCGTCGAGTAGATTAAGCCCGGGTCGGCCAAGAATCACATTGTAGGCGGAGGGAAGCCTAACAACGGTGAAGGTCATCATGACGGTGCTCTGTCGAGATGGGACCCCGGCAGTAACAGGGAGAGTGATCCCTCCTTCAACTCCCATGGAGTCTCCTATGAAACTGATGAGGAAAGCGTGCACAGATCTGAGTTGAGTAGAGGACAGATTTATCCTAGAGAAAGCATCATAAAAAAGGACATCGTCAAACTTTCACTATCGACCATAATCTGTTTTATAGTATGCTTTGCGATCATCATCTCGACGACCACAGCATCATTGTTTACATTTTCAACCCCATATTCTCCCTCCCTTACAAATGGGAGTATATTTTCAGAACTCTCTCTTCCCCGGGCCTTCTTGGGAGGGTGCTCGATTCCTCAGCATATCATTCCCACAGGCTTCTCGGTGGGGCGATTGTCCACTACAGGAATTGGAGGGAGAGCAGCGAGTACCTGAGGTTCCGCCGAGGTCTTGTCCCCACGAACCTTTCGAGGTAGTCCCTCCTTATGAGGTCTTTAATCTCCTTCTTGAGATATCGACATTCCTCGGTGTCGTGTCTGTGGTCATGGTGGAACTGACAATACTTCGTCTTGTCATGACCATTAGATGGCCTTAAGGATGGTGGGTGCCACAGATAGCGCTCACCTTCAATTTTCATGAGGATCTTCGTCCTCGGGGCTAGGAGAGGCGTATATGTTTCTTCTGGGATGGGGCCACTCCTCGACCTCGGATCCTAGTGGAATTTTGGTGTTGCTGGTCCGGTCTTCCGCACCCCGGACGTCTCCTCAGGAGCTGACTTCTTCAGTGGCTTCCCATCCAACTCCCTCCTCGTGCAATCCACATCCTCAGCACGGATGTACTTTTGAACATGGAGGAGGAGTTTAAAGTAGGTCTTCGGGGACTTTTTGTCAAGCGAGTAGGTCAGGCGGGAAGTCTTGAGACCTCTCTTCAATGCCAGCAAGGCGACTGGCCTGTCCAAGTTATAGATCTCCAACACGACAACTTTGAAACGGGCCATGTAGTCCCGTAGAAGCTTGTGGTCCTATTACCTGATGGAGAAGAGGCTGTCCGCCTCGCATGGCACCTTCCGACAAACATCGAAGTGGGCCACGAACTTCTGCTCCAGCTGAGCAAATGAGCCGATGCTTTCCGGCTCCAGGCGGGTAAACCATACCCAGGCTACCTTCCGGAGGGTGGCTGGGAAGGCGACACAAAGAAGAGCATCGATTGCCTCATGAACCCTCATGAGAGCCTTGTAGCTCTTAAGATGGTCTAAGGGGTCAGTGGTCCCATCGTAGGGATCCACCCGTGGCATGTGAAACCGAGTTGGGATTGGTTCCTCTTGGATCTCTCAAGAGAAAGGGGGGCGGGTGTCATAGCCTACAGGCTCGCAAGAGGAGTCCTGTAGATCGGCAAACTGGCGGGATAGCTCCGCTAGCTTGCGCTCCTATTCCTCCATGCGCTTTTCTACCATGCACCTGATGGCCTCATCTGTTAACCCCTCCGCTAAGACTAACGGAGGAGGTGAAGATGGCAATTGAGGGGGGTCACGACAGGAGGCCTTGCCCCTGTGACCTCGATGGTGCTGGGTAGTATTCTTCTTGTAGGTCGGAGATCGGCTTTCCCAGTCGGCTGACCCAGTCCAGTGTCTCTTCGCCGAGGTCCTGTGGCTTTTTCGGTGATCTGTTGTGGCTCGCGGTAGCGAAGGCCTTCCTTGGAAAGATCACAGGCTGTTGCGGAGTGCGGCGGCTTGTGCCACGGGAGTCCCTGGTTGTTGGTGGGTAGCTAGGGATCGGTGCTGGTGCTGCAGCTGGCGCATTGCTGCAGTGAGAAGTTGCATCTGGTGGACGAGTGCGGCCAGCTGAGCATCTGCCAGAGGTGGTTGCGATGGAGCAGGGAGTTCCCTCTCTGGACTGTACGGGTTCCCTCGAGAAGGGGGATCCCCCGCACGGCTGGTGGAGACTTCTCTTGCTCGCATCACTACCATGCTCCCGGCGGGCTACTTGCTAAGGGGATTGTCTTGGATCAGAATGCGTCCTGCCCCCTACCTGGCACGCTAATCTGTTGCCGTTTAGAACATCGTGGCCTGTAGCTAGAGATGGCTATGGATCGTACCTCGTTGCTCGAGATCTGCTCGATCGCCCGAAACCTACAAAATAGAGAAGACCCGGGCCGGTGATCTCGATGGGGGCACTCCGACGTTCAAGTCAGTGGCAATCCAGGAGAACAGATCCTCCCGGTCAAGCCCCGCAGGTGGACTCCATGCTAGGAGGGAAGATTTATGGATTGAGAGAATGTAAATGGGTTGAGAGCAGAGCATGGGAAGTGGCAGCCGAGGAGAGCTCGGGCTAGGTGGCTGTGTCCGTCAAGGCCCTTCCGATAGGTCTCTGGTAGCCTGAAGTGCTTGGTCTTCCCTGTGGGCTGCCTCTCTTGCTCGATTGTTTGCTTGCTTGAACTGACTTGCCTCGTTCAAACCTTGGAGAACTCCTTTTAACTAGAGTTGTTGCGCGCTGCTTACCTCGGGATCTTCCCCTCACTTGCAGGCGCATGCAGTGATGTTCGGTAACGTGAATGAGGTGCCTTTCCCCGTCCGTGATAGGAAACAACACCGTGCACTCTGAACCTCCTTCTGGTCGCTCCATTTTGGGAAGCCTGGTAGGGCCTTGATCGGGGGGCAACCGCCCCCTAGATTCGAATCCTCTAGGTTGACTTCCTCTTTCAGGTGGTGCAGACAGTTGGTAGGGAGCACAGCACCTCGATCGGGGTACACCTTCCCTTCCTGTAAAAGTGGTGGTTGAGGCAATTATTGCAGCATGGTGGTCACCCCTCCATAGTCCTTGGGTGGCTAACCACCATCCAAGGAAGGCGGTGATGTCCTCCGGCTGCAAGGTACTTCATCCGAGGTGGGGCAAGCTCAGGAAGGCAGAGCTCAACTTTGACCGCGGCGTCTCAACCTCGAGGGGAGCTAGCCGGGTGAAGGAGTTTGGGCAGAGGCGGAGCTTGACTTCAGCCGTGGCATCTTGACCTCGAGGGGAGCCAGCCGGGCGAAGCAGTCCCAATAGAGATAGAGCTCGACTTTGGCCGTGGCATCTCGACCTCGAGGGGAGCCAACCGAGCGAAGGAGTCCGGACAGAGGCAGAGCTCGACTTCGACCGTGGTGTCTCGACCTCGAGGGAAGCCAGTCGGGAAAAGGAGTCCGGACAGAGGTGGAGCTCGACTTCAGCTATGGCATCTCGACCTCGAGGGGAGCCAACTAGGCGAAGGAGTCCGGGCAGAGATGGAGCTCGACTTCAGTCACGGTGTCTCAACCTCGAGGGGAGCCAGCCGGGCGAAGGAGTCTGGGCAGAGATGGAGCTCAACTTCGACCGCGGCGTTTCGACCTCGATGGGAGCCAGCCGGGTGAAGGAGTCTGGGCAGAGGTGGAGCTCAACTTCGACCGTGGCGTCTCGACCTCAATGGGAGCCAGCCGGGCGAAGGAGTCTGGGCAGAGGCAGAGCTCAACTTCGGCCGTGGCATCTCGACCTCGAGGGGAGCCAGCCGGGCGAAGGAGTCCGGGCAAAGGCGGAGCTCAACTTCGGTCGCGGCATCTCGACCTCGAGGGGAGCCAGCCGGGTGAAGGAGTCCAGGCAGAGATGTCTGACGTGGCAGCTTCATCCAATGTGGCATCCGACAGGGTCTGACATAAGTTCCATGTTAGCGATCCCGCCACATCACAAGGTAATAAATAAAAGCAAATCTAACCAAGATCTAAACTTTCAAGAAAGAACATCAATAAATAAAGTGAGTAGATCTTCTTAGCATATGTAGATACCCCTTTGATCTTAAGAAGCTAGGATCGAAGGTGATTAAGAAATCTTTTTCTTGACTAGGCTTTACAATTCAAGTCCAAATCTAAGAAAATTCAAGAAAGAGTTTTTCTTATCGACAATAATAATTTTTTCAGCAAATTTGTGAAGGTTTTACTCAGATAATCACTCGATTCAATCTTAAAAAGGTTAGGATTTTGAAAGTGATTGCAACTCTAATCCATGGAAGAACTCCATGGATTTAGAATAAGGCACCATTGAGCATCACTTCGGAACGATGCCTCGGGCTATAGATGGTGTGTGGAAGTGCTTAGGGTTTAGATCTTAGAGCTGTGATGAAAGTAGGCACATAAGGAAGAGTAGCTCAGGAGGAGGAGGGAAAAACTAAAAGGGAAAGAGAATCTCTAGATTAGGAAAGAAAGCATCAGCTTGTATTTCTCAAAATTTATTCATTCATTTATTCCAAAAGCTCCAATACATAGGTATTTATAAATAAAATAACAAAAGTTTAAAACAAACTAAATGCTAACAGTTTAAAACAATCCAAATGCTTGCAATGAAGCCTCCTAGACTTTAACTATAGGTGGTGCTATCTTTTGATAACCTTGAATCATGTCTCATGCCAATTAATGGCTACCATATGGACCTTTTAAACTAGTCTTCCAGGACTCTGGATGTGGCTCAGCAAATAAAATAGGTGATGGGGAACTAATATGCATGCAATTTTTTTTGTATGTTTTACATGTTGAGTTAGGTTATTAATTCCCAAATTTCAGATCAAAATTATTTGTAGGGAATTTTGTATGAATTTTTGAAGATCAGCATGCAGATTAGGACCTAGAAAAGTAGCAAAGAAGGACCGCCGGGGCTGAGAAGCCTCGGTTAGGGCAAGTTCTCCTACAATAAAACTACTGGAGGTAGAGGGGTGTACCTGACAACGTCTGTGAAGATCGCAGCGAAGGGGTCTCTCGTTCCTCGACGGATGCGGCCTGGAAAACCGAGCCAAAGACCCGCGGATACCCGGCTTTCTGCTCGGTGATCCGATTGAGGCTTGGCTGGAGTCGTTGGATTCGTAGGAACTCAGGGACCTGCAAACGACCTGTCAGGGGTTAGAAAGCTCACAAAGGAATAAGAAAACAATGTAAAAACAGCAAGGGAAGGCTTCTTTTGGAGTGGGCATCCAGGGATCTGGAGGGTTTGTTGGCAGCAGGAAGATGATTGCAAACACCGGGAAGAAGAACTCTCACAAACCCCTTTATGCACACAGCAGGGTATCACACCACTCAATAGAAGAACTCAAGGTTTTCATTCATCAAAAATTCCCCTCATACAAGAGGCTAGGGTCCCTTAAATAGACCCTTAACCTAGGGCTCCAAGTAAGGGTACATAAGTCTTTACATAAGAATCCTTTTCCCTCTCAAACCCTAGCTAGAAAATAAGGAAATATTAGGTAGAAAAATCCCTAAAATTTTTCTTGACTTGGTCAAGACTCCAAGGACGCCTAGGGGGGCGTGTTGGGCTTCTAGGAGCAGCAAAAGGCCGGCCCAAAGGGGCCCGGGTGCATGGGTTTGGGCCTCTGGAAGCTGGGGTGGCCTGGTAGCCAGGTAGCAGGAATATTCCCTGGTATCTTGCTTCTTAGGGGCTTGGGCTTGGCACCTGGGCTTGATTTCATTGGGCTAGGATGCAGATGGACCTCTGGAATCATGGATGCCCTTATTTATGAATATACTTTGGCATCTGGAAGGGAATCTGGGCATCTGGAGGGCATCTGCAAGGAATCAGGGTTTCTGATTTTTCTCCTGGGGTCTTCAAATCTTCAAGCTGGGTTGGACTTGGGCTAAACTTCCATGTCTTCAATCTGGTTGGACTTGGTCTTCACTTGTATAATATAGTCTTGAGTCTTCAGTATGCTTGGACAGGACTCAAAAAAATAAAATTAGCTCAACATGAGCTAACTAGCATTGGACTGAACTAGCTCAACATGAGCTGACTAGTACAGAACTGAAATAACAACTAAAAATACTCAAATAACAACTAAAATGGATTCAGATGAGCTAAGCCCTTATTACAGATAGACTCATAAATTATTGATCAATTTACAGAGGGTTGAAAAAAGCCTCTGTCTTATTCTGGTGCCTCAAGTGTTCCCACCAATTCTCCCGGGGTGGGAGGAACTCGACCCTGTCGAGTGAAGGTTAGACTGGCTCACATATCTCTCGAGAAGGTCTGGGTTGAGGCGTTGCAAGTCCTCTCGAGAAATCCACGAATCGTCCGACTCTGGCCAGCCTTGCCATCGGACCAGGAAGCATTGATAGTCATGGCCCTGGGTCGTGATGGCTTGATTGTCCAGGATACGCTCGATCCGTTCTCCTCTCTCAGGCCAAATTTGTTTGTGGACACTCTAGGTTAGGGTTACTCACAATGAAAAGGAATAGGTCCAAAGGCCTCACTAGGTAGCACTGCCGGTTCCCTATACTCAACCAGGTCTGTAATATTGAAGGTAGAACTAATGCCCAAATCCGAAGGCAAGTCTAACACCTAGGCATTTGATCCAACCTTCTCTATCACTTTAAAAGGTCCGGCTCTGCGAGCATGAAGCTTCTTTTAGGCCTAAGCCTAACCAAGATAAAATCCACTACATCAAATTCTTTGACCCTTCTTCGGGAATTAGCCAGTTGTTTTAAGATTAGTGCAGGTGGTGAACATGCTAGGCACATGCAGACAAATGATGCAAAGGACTCATACAGATACCTAACAGACTCAACTATGCATTCCTATCGAAGGAAATTTTATTGAACTCTTTGGATCTAAACCTAATAGATTATAGGTTCTCTAGGTTTGATCCTAGCTTGACATGCACATGAAAATTTACAGTGAACTCCTAGCAAATTCCAAAGAGTATGCCAGAAGTAAGATGCAAACCTAACATGCGTGATGAATGCATGCAGTATGCTAATCTCAGCTAAATGCAATCTAATGATCCTAGAAATGCTGGAGGTGTCAGGAAAGGGCAGAAAATAGGAAGTGGGTTCAGAATTAGTTTGGTAAGGTAGAGAAAAAGGTTCATGGTTAGTTGGATAAAGTAGGATAAAAGATGGGGTGTCAGGAACTAATCCTATACTAATGAGGTTAACCTTATGAGGTTGAGCTATATCTACAGGATTTGCATAATGGAAGGATGGGTCACTAATTTCGGGGAAGAGGTCCTTAATGGGAACTATAGGAGGGGACTCATCTTGAAGGTATTGATTCAAAGAGATCAGGTCCTTAATAAATTCTTCTGGTTCTTGTATTTTAGGACTAGACTCTATAATTTGGCTCTCCTCTATGATTTTCTCAGGTAAGGCTCTAGTAGCAGTACCTAGGTTCTCTTCCTCTATTTGTTCTTCCATTATAGCTTTAGGTTGGATATGGTCAAGGTCAACTAGCTCTGGGTTGGTTTCTACCTGGGCATCTACTGGGTCAGCTAATTCTAGGTCTACTAAAGGTGTCTCCTCTTCTCCCTCATACTCATCCACTAGGCTCACATCAGCTTCATACACTTTCGCGTTAATGTAAGCCTTGTGAATCTCAGGAATGGTTGGAGAAGGTCGGCTAGCAAGAAATTGGTTAGGTTCTGGTCTCTGATTATGGGTACTACTCCTAGTAGGTTCAGGTTGTATAAGGGGTAGTGGCTCACTACTGGGTTCATATTTAGGGATACTAATCCTATGGGGTTCAAGTTGACTAGGGGAAGCATGACTAGTACTAGGTTGATACTTAGGGGTTATGGGTTCTCTAGGCTCATAGGACAAGGGTGCAGATCTATGGGTCATGGGATTATAGGATCTGGGGTCATATGATTTTGGGTCAGCTTTATGATCAGGTTCTAAGGATGGATCAAGGTATGGGGTCCTCCTAAGGTTGGGCTCTCTATATGGGTCAGGATATTGGGTCCTCCTAGGATTGGACTCCCTATATGGGTCAGAATACTGGGTTCTCCTAGGGTTGGACTCCCTATATAGGTCAGAATATTGGGTCCTCCTAGGGTTGGACTCCCTATATGGGTCTGAATATTGGGTGTTGGGTCTACTAGGCTCATAGGGTGTGGGTGCATAGGATCTATGATCATGGGATCTAGAGTCATAGGATCTGGAGTCATAAGATCTATAGGTTGTAGGTATACTAGGCTTGTAGGGAGAGGGTAAATAGGATCTATCTTCCTGGTCTATAAAATCCTGATTGAGTCTTCTATGACTAACCTTAGGGATTGGGTCATGACGATAGGTTCTCCTAGGTTCAGCCTCAAGGTATGGATCAGGGTTTGGGGTCCTCCTAGGTTGAGGATTGTAGTACGGGTCAGGATAAGGGGCTCTCCTAGGTTCGACCTCATGGTATAGATCAGGGTTTGGGGTCCTCCTAGGTTGAGGGAAGTCAGGATCTGGCTCAGACTGTGACCCATGGGTTTTTCTTGGGGTCCCTACCCGGACTTTTAACTGATCAAACCTATTGGCACGATGGTCAATTCTATCATTGGTTTGAATACGATACTGAGTTAACTGGGTCATCTGGATAGTTATCTGGGCAATTTGATCAGCTAGGGCTTTTATTTGGGCTTGTAAATTTTCCATGGGTTCAGACATTTATGAAGGAGGTGGGTGATATGAAACTCCTGATCTAGTGCTCATGCAAGACTCGATCAGACCGACTATAGCGGACTAGACCTAAAGTCCAAACTAGATGCTCAATCAGGGTGGCAAACTATCCTATAGTAACCCTGTACTCAGCCAGGCAGGTGTAAGGGGAGTGTTAGGTCCCTGATTGCCAATCCTAGACACCAATCAGAGATTGGCCAGGTAGGCGGACCAGCACACAAGCCCTTCGGGATTGAATCCCTAAACCACCGTTCTAGACACTAAGCACAAGGCACACACAGGTTAACTTGACACAGTGATCTAACACTAGCCCGGACCCGACCAGTTGGTGTCCCTAGCCCACTAGGGCAAATTAAGTCTAATTAATTTTAGGTTAAGGCTTGGGACTGAATGCAAGGGATGTGGTTTTGGGCTAAGGAGAGGTGATCAAATCCTCCCCCCATCTGATATAGCAAGAGTGCCCTTAAAAGTAAATTATGCAATGATGGCAGGCAGATGAGGATGCAAATTAGGGTTTAGGTATTTTTTTTTTGGTATTTTTGGAAAATATGTATATTTTTTTTTGGTATTTTTTAAATAGAAGAAAACTTGCAAATCATGGCCTAATATACTGGAAATATACTAAAATTAAGAAATATGCAAAAACTCCTAAACAAAACCCTAAAACTTCCAAACTTGTCTTGCTAAAAAAAACAGAGCCGAAAATTTGCAGGCCCTATTTCGGCTCGCAGAAAATTCACAGGCCATAATAAAATATGAAAAAAAATTTAAAATTACTGTGAATTATGATAAATCCATGAAAATAAATTTCATAATTTTTGGAGTTTTTAACAGGAAGAAATAATTAAAATGATAGAGTATATACGGACTGAAAAATTGCAGAAAACAAGCCCTAATCTAGGCTCTGATACCAAATGATGCAGAAACTAACATGCATGCAATTTTTTTTGTATGTTTTACATGTTGAGTTAGGTTATTAATTCCCAAATTTCAGATCAAAATTATTTGTAGGGAATTTTGTATGAATTTTTGAAGATCAGCATGCAGATTAGGACCTAGAAAAGTAGCAAAGAAGGACCGCCGGGGCTGAGAAGCCTCGGTTAGGGCAAGTTCTCCTACAATAAAACTACTGGAGGTAGAGGGGTGTACCTGACAACGTCTGTGAAGATCGCAGCGAAGGGGTCTCTCGTTCCTCGACGGATGCGGCCTGAAAAACCGAGCCAAAGACCCGCGGATACCCGGCTTTCTGCTCGGTGATCCGATTGAGGCTTGGCTGGAGTCGTTGGATTCGTAGGAACTCAGGGACCTGCAAACGACCTGTCAGGGGTTAGAAAGCTCACAAAGGAATAAGAAAACAATGTAAAAACAGCAAGGGAAGGCTTCTTTTGGAGTGGGCATCCAGGGATCTGGAGGGTTTGTTGGCAGCAGGAAGATGATTGCAAACACCGGGAAGAAGAACTCTCACAAACCCCTTTATGCACACAGCAGGGTATCACACCACTCAATAGAAGAACTCAAGGTTTTCATTCATCAAAAATTCCCCTCATACAAGAGGCTAGGGTCCCTTAAATAGACCCTTAACCTAGGGCTCCAAGTAAGGGTACATAAGTCTTTACATAAGAATCCTTTTCCCTCTCAAACCCTAGCTAGAAAATAAGGAAATATTAGGTAGAAAAATCCCTAAAATTTTTCTTGACTTGGTCAAGACTCCAAGGACGCCTAGGGGGGCGTGTTGGGCTTCTAGGAGCAGCAAAAGGCCGGCCCAAAGGGGCCCGGGTGCATGGGTTTGGGCCTCTGGAAGCTGGGGTGGCCTGGTAGCCAGGTAGCAGGAATATTCCCTGGTATCTTGCTTCTTAGGGGCTTGGGCTTGGCACCTGGGCTTGATTTCATTGGGCTAGGATGCAGATGGACCTCTGGAATCATGGATGCCCTTATTTATGAATATACTTTGGCATCTGGAAGGGAATCTGGGCATCTGGAGGGCATCTGCAAGGAATCAGGGTTTCTGATTTTTCTCCTGGGGTCTTCAAATCTTCAAGCTGGGTTGGACTTGGGCTAAACTTCCATGTCTTCAATCTGGTTGGACTTGGTCTTCACTTGTATAATATAGTCTTGAGTCTTCAGTATGCTTGGACAGGACTCAAAAAAATAAAATTAGCTCAACATGAGCTAACTAGCATTGGACTGAACTAGCTCAACATGAGCTGACTAGTACAGAACTGAAATAACAACTAAAAATACTCAAATAACAACTAAAATGGATTCAGATGAGCTAAGCCCTTATTACAGATAGACTCATAAATTATTGATCAATTTACAGAGGGTTGAAAAAAGCCTCTGTCTTATTCTGGTGCCTCAGGTGTTCCCACCAATTCTCCCGGGGTGGGAGGAACTCGACCCTGTCGAGTGAAGGTTAGACTGGCTCACATATCTCTCGAGAAGGTCTGGGTTGAGGCGTTGCAAGTCCTCTCGAGAAATCCACGAATCGTCCGACTCTGGCCAGCCTTGCCATCGGACCAGGAAGCATTGATAGTCATGGCCCTGGGTCGTGATGGCTTGATTGTCCAGGATACGCTCGATCCGTTCTCCTCTCTCAGGCCAAATTTGTTTGTGGACACTCTAGGTTAGGGTTACTCACAATGAAAAGGAATAGGTCCAAAGGCCTCACTAGGTAGCACTGCCGGTTCCCTATACTCAACCAGGTCTGTAATATTGAAGGTAGAACTAATGCCCAAATCCGAAGGCAAGTCTAACACCTAGGCATTTGATCCAACCTTCTCTATCACTTTAAAAGGTCCGGCTCTGCGAGCATGAAGCTTCCTTTAGGCCTAAGCCTAACCAAGATAAAATCCACTACATCAAATTCTTTGACCCTTCTTCGGGAATTAGCCAGTTGTTTTAAGATTAGTGCAGGTGGTGAACATGCTAGGCACATGCAGACAAATGATGCAAAGGACTCATACAGATACCTAACAGACTCAACTATGCATTCCTATCGAAGGAAATTTTATTGAACTCTTTGGATCTAAACCTAATAGATTATAGGTTCTCTAGGTTTGATCCTAGCTTGACATGCACATGAAAATTTACAGTGAACTCCTAGCAAATTCCAAAGAGTATGCCAGAAGTAAGATGCAAACCTAACATGCGTGATGAATGCATGCAGTATGCTAATCTCAGCTAAATGCAATCTAATGATCCTAGAAATGCTGGAGGTGTCAGGAAAGGGCAGAAAATAGGAAGTGGGTTCAGAATTAGTTTGGTAAGGTAGAGAAAAAGGTTCATGGTTAGTTGGATAAAGTAGGATAAAAGATGGGGTGTCAGGAACTAATCCTATACTAATGAGGTTAACCTTATGAGGTTGAGCTATATCTACAGGATTTGCATAATGGAAGGATGGGTCACTAATTTCGGGGAAGAGGTCCTTAATGGGAACTATAGGAGGGGACTCATCTTGAAGGTATTGATTCAAAGAGATCAGGTCCTTAATAAATTCTTCTGGTTCTTGTATTTTAGGACTAGACTCTATAATTTGGCTCTCCTCTATGATTTTCTCAGGTAAGGCTCTAGTAGCAGTACCTAGGTTCTCTTCCTCTATTTGTTCTTCCATTATAGCTTTAGGTTGGATATGGTCAAGGTCAACTAGCTCTGGGTTGGTTTCTACCTGGGCATCTACTGGGTCAGCTAATTCTAGGTCTACTAAAGGTGTCTCCTCTTCTCCCTCATACTCATCCACTAGGCTCACATCAGCTTCATACACTTTCGCGTTAATGTAAGCCTTGTGAATCTCAGGAATGGTTGGAGAAGGTCGGCTAGCAAGAAATTGGTTAGGTTCTGGTCTCTGATTATGGGTACTACTCCTAGTAGGTTCAGGTTGTATAAGGGGTAGTGGCTCACTACTGGGTTCATATTTAGGGATACTAATCCTATGGGGTTCAAGTTGACTAGGGGAAGCATGACTAGTACTAGGTTGATACTTAGGGGTTATGGGTTCTCTAGGCTCATAGGACAAGGGTGCAGATCTATGGGTCATGGGATTATAGGATCTGGGGTCATATGATTTTGGGTCAGCTTTATGATCAGGTTCTAAGGATGGATCAAGGTATGGGGTCCTCCTAAGGTTGGGCTCTCTATATGGGTCAGGATATTGGGTCCTCCTAGGATTGGACTCCCTATATGGGTCAGAATACTGGGTTCTCCTAGGGTTGGACTCCCTATATAGGTCAGAATATTGGGTCCTCCTAGGGTTGGACTCCCTATATGGGTCTGAATATTGGGTGTTGGGTCTACTAGGCTCATAGGGTGTGGGTGCATAGGATCTATGATCATGGGATCTAGAGTCATAGGATCTGGAGTCATAAGATCTATAGGTTGTAGGTATACTAGGCTTGTAGGGAGAGGGTAAATAGGATCTATCTTCCTGGTCTATAAAATCCTGATTGAGTCTTCTATGACTAACCTTAGGGATTGGGTCATGACGATAGGTTCTCCTAGGTTCAGCCTCAAGGTATGGATCAGGGTTTGGGGTCCTCCTAGGTTGAGGATTGTAGTACGGGTCAGGATAAGGGGCTCTCCTAGGTTCGACCTCATGGTATAGATCAGGGTTTGGGGTCCTCCTAGGTTGAGGGAAGTCAGGATCTGGCTCAGACTGTGACCCATGGGTTTTTCTTGGGGTCCCTACCCGGACTTTTAACTGATCAAACCTATTGGCACGATGGTCAATTCTATCATTGGTTTGAATACGATACTGAGTTAACTGGGTCATCTGGATAGTTATCTGGGCAATTTGATCAGCTAGGGCTTTTATTTGGGCTTGTAAATTTTCCATGGGTTCAGACATTTATGAAGGAGGTGGGTGATATGAAACTCCTGATCTAGTGCTCATGCAAGACTCGATCAGACCGACTATAGCTGACTAGACCTAAAGTCCAAACTAGATGCTCAATCAGGGTGGCAAACTAGCCTATAGTAACCCTGTACTCAGCCAGGCAGGTGTAAGGGGAGTGTTAGGTCCCTGATTGCCAATCCTAGACACCAATCAGAGATTGGCCAGGTAGGCGGACCAGCACACAAGCCCTTCGGGATTGAATCCCTAAACCACCGTTCTAGACACTAAGCACAAGGCACACACAGGTTAACTTGACACAGTGATCTAACACTAGCCCGGACCCGACCAGTTGGTGTCCCTAGCCCACTAGGGCAAATTAAGTCTAATTAATTTTAGGTTAAGGCTTGGGACTGAATGCAAGGGATGTGGTTTTGGGCTAAGGAGAGGTGATCAAATCCTCCCCCCATCTGATATAGCAAGAGTGCCCTTAAAAGTAAATTATGCAATGATGGCAGGCAGATGAGGATGCAAATTAGGGTTTAGGTATTTTTTTTTTTGGTATTTTTGGAAAATATGTATATTTTTTTTTTGGTATTTTTTAAATAGAAGAAAACTTGCAAATCATGGCCTAATATACTGGAAATATACTAAAATTAAGAAATATGCAAAAACTCCTAAACAAAACCCTAAAACTTCCAAACTTGTCTTGCTAAAAAAAACAGAGCCGAAAATTTGCAGGCCCTATTTCGGCTCGCAGAAAATTCACAGGCCATAATAAAATATGAAAAAAAATTTAAAATTACTGTGAATTATGATAAATCCATGAAAATAAATCTCATAATTTTTGGAGTTTTTAACAGGAAGAAATAATTAAAATGATAGAGTATATACGGACTGAAAAATTGCAGAAAACAAGCCCTAATCTAGGCTCTGATACCAAATGATGCAGAAACTAACATGCATGCAATTTTTTTTGTATGTTTTACATGTTGAGTTAGGTTATTAATTCCCAAATTTCAGATCAAAATTATTTGTAGGGAATTTTGTATGAATTTTTGAAGATCAGCATGCAGATTAGGACCTAGAAAAGTAGCAAAGAAGGACCGCCGGGGCTGAGAAGCCTCGGTTAGGGCAAGTTCTCCTACAATAAAACTACTGGAGGTAGAGGGGTGTACCTGACAACGTCTGTGAAGATCGCAGCGAAGGGGTCTCTCGTTCCTCGACGGATGCGGCCTGGAAAACCGAGCCAAAGACCCGCGGATACCCGGCTTTCTGCTCGGTGATCCGATTGAGGCTTGGCTGGAGTCGTTGGATTCGTAGGAACTCAGGGACCTGCAAACGACCTGTCAGGGGTTAGAAAGCTCACAAAGGAATAAGAAAACAATGTAAAAACAGTAAGGGAAGGCTTCTTTTGGAGTGGGCATCCAGGGATCTGGAGGGTTTGTTGGCAGCAGGAAGATGATTGCAAACACCGGGAAGAAGAACTCTCACAAACCCCTTTATGCACACAGCAGGGTATCACACCACTCAATAGAAGAACTCAAGGTTTTCATTCATCAAAAATTCCCCTCATACAAGAGGCTAGGGTCCCTTAAATAGACCCTTAACCTAGGGCTCCAAGTAAGGGTACATAAGTCTTTACATAAGAATCCTTTTCCCTCTCAAACCCTAGCTAGAAAATAAGGAAATATTAGGTAGAAAAATCCCTAAAATTTTTCTTGACTTGGTCAAGACTCCAAGGACGCCTAGGGGGGCGTGTTGGGCTTCTAGGAGCAGCAAAAGGCCGGCCCAAAGGGGCCCGGGTGCATGGGTTTGGGCCTCTGGAAGCTGGGGTGGCCTGGTAGCCAGGTAGCAGGAATATTCCCTGGTATCTTGCTTCTTAGGGGCTTGGGCTTGGCACCTGGGCTTGATTTCATTGGGCTAGGATGCAGATGGACCTCTGGAATCATGGATGCCCTTATTTATGAATATACTTTGGCATCTGGAAGGGAATCTGGGCATCTGGAGGGCATCTGCAAGGAATCAGGGTTTCTGATTTTTCTCCTGGGGTCTTCAAATCTTCAAGCTGGGTTGGACTTGGGCTAAACTTCCATGTCTTCAATCTGGTTGGACTTGGTCTTCACTTGTATAATATAGTCTTGAGTCTTCAGTATGCTTGGACAGGACTCAAAAAAATAAAATTAGCTCAACATGAGCTAACTAGCATTGGACTGAACTAGCTCAACATGAGCTGACTAGTACAGAACTGAAATAACAACTAAAAATACTCAAATAACAACTAAAATGGATTCAGATGAGCTAAGCCCTTATTACAGATAGACTCATAAATTATTGATCAATTTACAGAGGGTTGAAAAAAGCCTCTGTCTTATTCTGGTGCCTCAGGTGTCCCCACCAATAGGACTCTTGGATTCGTTGCCAATCCTAGATAAGGGTCATCTAGTAGTGGCATCAACATAGTGGTCTCCTTTTCTTGGACCTCTTTATAGTGCAAACTAGGTGACTAAGACTTTTCTTTGGATGGCATCAGGGATCCATCAGGACTCCAACTTAGATAGTAACATAATATAGAGGTGGTATCTAAGTGATACATGTTGCAGTCCGAAATAGCAATTGCTAAAAACTAACACATATTGAAAAAATAATAACTTCATAAAATTGAAAACTTCTACTAACAAAGTTACAAGGAAGTTGGGTCTAGCTAGTCAAGCCAGATGGTGGCTTGCAAACTGATGTCCACACCATCTCTCTTTTATTTGCTTCCGTGGAAAACTGACTTAGGTATGGAAGGGTCCGTCATGAGAAACCATTCTATCATGGTTAGACTTTTATGTCTTCTTCATTTTGCAAGTTTCGAAATGCCTGCACTCGATAGAGAAAACTCGGAGCTGTCAGACTCAGTAGCCACCTCCAACTATGTCATCAAGTCTCAAGCAAAACAGTAACACCTGGTATTAAAATGATGCAACTATATTTTGAGATTTGCAATGTATATTAAAAAATGATTATAGTATATTTGTGCTAAATATTAAAGTGATGCAATTATATTTCGAGATTTGCAACACATATTTAAAAATATTTAAAAAATATTTGTGATACTTAAATTATGGGTCTCAAATGTGGACTAGCTAGTTAATATTGATATCTTAATAAAATATTTTCTAGCTAAGAAGCGAAGCTAACATGATCTCATTATTTTATCACAAAAAATATACATACCAAGTAGATAACCTTCTATTAAGGAAAATGTAGTGACTACTTTTTCTGAATTTTTTAAGCAAGTAAATTTGATGATTAGTTATGATATTTTTATATGATTTATGTATGTTAATGTGACAACTAGATTCAATGCTTTTGAAGTTTTTTAAGCCTTGTCATTTTGGGGAGATAACATGATTTCAATGTTGTTAGGGAGGCCATCTCTTCTCCGTATATATTATGACAATACTAAATATATGAAAGATAGAAAAAGTGTGTTTCAATTAAGCCTATACCAAGTTTTAATCCTAGTGTTTATCACTTCTAAATTATTTATGACAATTATCTAAACTACCAATGGAACTTATTGTCCTAATGTAAAGGGCAAGAGCTAATTTGGTATGATAAGGGAGCCAAGGTTGTCAAAAGATAAGTGATGCGGCGCTTTGCCTATCATAGAGGTTAATACATGGCATGGTAGGGTCAACTTCAATGCACACCCCCCCCCCCCCCCCCCAAAAAAAAAAATAAAATAAATAAATAAATAAATAAATAAATTCAAGAGATGGTCTTTCATTTAGATTCGGACTTTAAAGAGTAATTCTAGTGGGGTAAAAATTCTTTACCCAAAGACTCAAGGTATTGCATCCGTGCATCCAATTATTTAATATTAATAATATTATTACTTTTCCCTGTTCTCAAAAGCTCATTTATCCCCTTCGTGGCAAATCCGCTTCATCTCTCCACCCAAAGAGAACATTTTCAAATGGGAGAGAGGATGATGAGAGGAAGTACCAAAGCCACACGTATCAACATGTTAAAAAATTCAAAATTTTCTTCATAATTATTTAATTATTTGACTATTTTATTTTTAATATTTGTCCATTTTATTTTTAATATTTGACTATTTTTATTTTTAATGATTTGACTGTTAGAGTTTTTAATGATTTAACCGTTGGAGTTTTAATTATTTGACCATTAGAGTTTTAATTATTTGACCATTGAATCGGAGTTTTAATTATTTGACCGTTATACTTTTAATTATCAGACTTTTAATTTTTTAATGTTGGACTGCTAATTGGGCTTTAAGAGATCAATAATAATCCAAACAATCAGATTTTGGATGGCTATAAAAAGACCATCTTGAAGGTCTAAAGTAATAAGTTATATTTTATGTCTTCATACTTTATTTTTTTCTAGTTTTCTTATTTTAAAGTTATTTTATTGGGTGCTGAAAGAGTCCCCATCAATCTCTTCCATGATCATGCTCGTAGGCGGATAAATCCTGGTCGTATCTTGGAATAGTGTTTCCGATAATTCCCGCACGAGGGATGGAAATATGCTTTAGGACAGTGTCTACACACTTTTGGGTGTGAATTAAGTTCTTTGATTTCCTGTAAGTATTTAACCATTTTTCTATAATTAAACTTTTTATTAATTTTTTAATCACATCCATGATTTTGTAAAGACCTGTTCTAACAATTTAAGGCATAGTTCCTAATACATTCTAAACTGTTGACTCTGGCCTTGATTTTGATGATTGACAAAATACTTAAGTATATATGAGTACTAATTGTATGTTTTAGTATGTTTATCAGATCTTAGTATTCATTCATGTTGAATGAAGAAATACATATTTTTTAGTTGAAGAATGTCCTTAAATTAATGGAAAATTAAGTTATAAGGACTTTGGAATATAAGGAAGACTTGGAATGACTTAAAGTTTGATTTTGAAGAAGTTTCAGCAAGTTTCAGCACTGGCATAAGCAAGTGTCGACACTTGGAAACTAAAATATCGATATCTGAAGATCAAGTGTCGACACTTGAAGATCAAGTATCGATACTTGTAAACCAAGTGTCGACTCAAGGTCTGAGACTTTTGAAAATACAGAACTATGCATTTTGAAGGTTTTTGTGTCAAGTGTCGACACCTGCAAACCCAAGTGTCGACTCACCAGTCTCAAGTGTCAACACTCGAAATAACAGCTAGTTTTCTAAAAGCTGCAAAACTTCTCCAACTTGTTTCAAATGGCCATATTTTCATTTTCAACAGTCATCTATGGTTTGGAGAGCTATATAAACATCAAAAATCAAATAGAAAAGTAATTCTTTGGTGAGATTATTGAATATCCTTCAAGGATTCAAGAGTTGAGTGGTTCAAGCCTTCAAGCTTCCAAGTTTCAAAGAGAGCATCTAAAGTTCACATCATCAAGTTGCAATCAAAGGCTTCAACAACTTGAAGACAAGATCTTCATCAACATTCAAAGAGCTTTAAAGAGATATTTGCTTTATTTTAGAAAGCTTTAATTGTACTCTTTCATATTGTTCTTACATTGTTTACTTAAGATTTTTGGTGAGCCTTGAAAAATCAAAGAGATTTTTGGTGAACCTTGAAAAATCAATTAGGTTCTTGGTTAGCTTACAAAACCAAGAAAGGTTTTGACTTGTGAGCCTTGTGAAAACAAGTTCGGTTTTATTAGTGAACCTGGAAAACTAATCAACTGTAATCTTGGTGATTATAGTGAAATTCCCAAGAAGATCTTGGGGAGTGGATGTAGGTGCCTTGGAGTGCACCGAACCACTATAAAACTTGGTGTTTGTGTATGATTGCTCTTTCAATTACTTGCAGTTTATTCTTTGCATTTAATTTACTATTATCCGTTGCATATCTTTGAACTTAATCACATTGTTCACAAACACTTCAAGACCGGCACATAATTACTTAAATTTTTGAAAGACCCAATTCACCTCCTTTCTTGGGTTGCATCATCTCTAGGCAACATAGACCAATATAAATATATGATATTTTTCTAGGAACAATTATGGGTGACATAAGCAAGTTTGACCCATACAATTATTTCTTGCTTCCAATGACTTGATAGTTGTTTGATAGATCTAAGACTCCGTGACCAGCTTCATGCATGCTTATTTCCAGAACCAAATACCACATTCCTTTTTCATACATGGATAGATATCAACCCCTTAATTATGTTCCTCCTAGAGAGGTAGCGTAAACATTTCTATATGTTTTATTAAAAATCTCTTATATTGCAAACAAAGGACCGACCCCCTTATCAAGAATATTATGGTCTTTTCATTATGAAAAAAAAAAAATGAGACATGGTGCAGTCAATTGTCTCATTCAACATTACCTAGCCAAAATCTGCCATGTGAATAAATTTGTGCTTATGTTATTGTCTAACCAAGTATCAAGTATGTATATAGATTTTAATTTGCAGCTTGCTTTTGATCCAAATAGAAGAATTGTTTGCTCGTGATGCCAATAGGAGCAAACATGTTAGTGCATTGGGGTTTATAACTTCTTTTTACGTTTAAAAGTTATAATTGTTTGGATGTTATTCTTACTGCAATTCATGTCTTGGTTGATTTCAATATATTACCATTTCTGTTCTAGTTCATGCACACCGGTCTGTCTGAATGCTTGCTGAAATGTTACTATTTTGTCTATTAGTTTGCTTGTTTATGCTTTTGAACATTTTACATATTATAAATCAAATTTGGCCAGGGCAGATGTCTTGAGAAGACATGATTTTGCACTTGATTGCATCGAATAGGGTTCTCTATATGGTTCTTTCTTTCCATTCTATGTTTTTGGAACCCTTCTAATGTTACTGATGTCATGGGCTGCATCAAATAGCATGTTGCCCTTGTTTAGGAGTGTTTTTGTTCATGTTATTTTTTGTTTTTTTGATTAACAAAAGGGATAGGAGAGATAAATTCCGGTGTAGCTATCCCTGTAGGTCTCCACCCCGCCATATAATGTTCGATTCGAGATGCTTAGATTTTCACCATCTCTCCCCATCTAAAGATGAATACGTCAACCTGACACCACTAAGACACCAGTTGGTGGAATGGAGATAAGGAGGAAACCTTGACCTCTTACTCATGCCAACTATTCCAAGCTCTGGGATTAATTCTGGATTTAATCGAGTCACCCTCGGATCAGTACTCGAATCCGGGACCGGTTGGTAGTGAGGCGAGGTCTCTACCAACCGGACTACCGCCTTAGCGATGTTCATGTTGTTTTGGGTGTTTTTCTTTGTTTCTGGGTCCGTGTGTGGTACAGTTAGCTTGACCCAATCTTGTGATAGGTCTGTTTGATAAAGTATTGTCTGCGCAAACACGTAACTCACTTAGGAACGTTGAATTAAGGAAAGAATTTCATTTCAACTTTCTGACCTTTTGATATTCGAGAATACCAAGTAAAATATTCCCTTGTGTAATGGTACCTTGATTTTATCATAACATCCAAGTTATTGATGAGAATGTTGTACTGACATGCTAACTGTTTTCAAGTTGAAATGCATGGATGCACCCACCAAACAATATGCTTGTCTGATTTTGTGATGCATTTTGGTGCCCTTAGATGAGTAGAAGCTGATGCACAGTAAGCTAGGCTTGTGTTGCCTAAAGAAGGAAAAAAAAAAGCAGGGTCTATTAGGCTTCCTGTAAACTTTAGGGAGATGATATACATTGTTATTGGGTAAACCTTTGTGGATGTTGTTTGTGACAGAAGGTTCAGCAAACAATGGAACATTGACAGTAATCTTTGCACAATTATTCTGATAGCTTATTTTTTTTTTCTTACTTGTGTAGTCTATTTGTTTGTGCATCTAGCGGCCTGGCTGCATTCAGCATCTCATTGATACTCATTATATTTTGGTTCCATGGTGTTACCATTGCATGAAATCCCTTAGATTACATTTTCAACCTGTTGTTTATTTGATGGTATGACATCATATAACTGTAAGCTAAGCCTGACTATAATCATTTCTTCAGTAACAGACTGTACTGCACTAGATCTTTTAATCCACCTTCAGCACTTTTCATTAGTATCTCTATAAAATTGTTTTGTGAGTATGATATTGTATTCGTTATTAGTGATCATTTGTATATAAATTGACTTTCTCCTTAATGTCTTAATCCAATCCTGACTCCCCTAATCCTTATCCTGTATATAAATTGACTTTCTTCTAGAATTTTAGAGGATGAGTTTTAGGGAGTGCGAATATAAAAGTTTCTTAAAATCTAGGACTATTGCAGTTAACAGTGTGAGAAGATGACAAAGGAATTATAAAATTGGAAACTTTTTATGTATAATTCTTGCAAAAAGTGTTAAAGGAAAAACATTCAAATAGAAGTATCTCCTGCATGAACAAAGGAACTTTCAGGATAGTTATTCATATAAAATACATGCTTTCTTGAAATTGATAATATAACACTTAAATTCGGATCAAATTATTTTATTGATTATAAAAAAAAGAAAAGAATGAGCTTTTAACATAAAATATTTTTCTATTTTCATGAAACATATTTATAAAACCTGTAAATCAAAGGCTGAAGTCGTGGGACATTGGCATGGGTCATTGTCTTCATATTTAATAGAGTAAAATTATTTTAAGATTTATAGGATTTTACATAGTAGTAAACATAAAACACTGATATTTTATATTCAAAATTTCCATCAAGTTTTTTGTGAAAAATATTGTATATTATCCCTTGCTTATGATATATCCAAATTTATATTTTAAAATTTCATTATGAATATTCTTTGTATCATGATGATCTATGTAATAGCATAGTTTGGATTTACTTAACGCTAATTCATTTGACATCAGTTGTTTCTAAAGGTTGCTCACAGGTATATAATTATATGGTACAAGAAAGGTACAATGATCATTGCAATATTTGTTATTTGAATTTCTTGAATTCTAATATGAAATTGATCATCAAGTTAGTTATATCTAGTTTTATATAAGTTCTGATATACCTCACTTCTTATGATAAAAGATTTTTATATCAGTTTACATTTTTAAAGACTTAAATAGGATTAAGATTCTAAAGTCATCAAGGGGATGGGGCTTAGCCTATAAAGGATCTTTCAACAGTGGAAACCCAACCTCTATGATAGGGGATCCCTTGAAGGAGGTTCAATATAGTATCAACAAGTTGATTAGTTGGTCAGGGAGCATATATGATTTATTTGATATAGGAGTCATAGACTCCATCCCATCCCTATAGTGATTAGTGCTCCTATGTAGTGGTTAGGAAGAATTTATCTCTGAATGAGACCCCAAAGATATTTCTTGGGATGTGATACCACACATATCTTTGGAGAGGCTCACATATATGAGAGTATCCATATATGGCCGCAGTTATAGACATTGGCAATCTTTAGAAGCTCTCATGAAAAATCAAGATACTTGTGCAAGGCCATTAATGCACAGACTAACAATGGATAATTCTATATTATATTTGTGGTAGTTGAAATCTGGATCAAAGAAACGCAGTTCAAAACCTGGTTCACTCCGATTCTTTCAGATGGAAACTATTCACACAAAGTAAGATTAAAGTCACCTTACTGATTGCATAATATAAGTATCTAAAAATTTATCCTTACTAATTTTTAGAAATTTTAAATTTTGAGAGGGATTATTGGAAAAATCCAAAATCTCTTCCATAATCATTTAATTATTCGACCATTTTATTTTTAATATTTGAATATTTTTGCTTTTAATGATTTGACTGTTAGGGTTTTTAATGATTTGACCGTTAGAGTTTAAATTATTTGTCCGTTATGCTTTTGATTATTGGGCTTTTAATTTTTGACCGTTGGACTCTTAATTGGACTTTAATAGGCCAATAAAAACTCAAATAGTCAAATTTTGGATGGCTATAAAAAGATCATCTTGGAGGTCTAAAGTGATAAGTTTTGTTTTATGTCTTCATACTCTCTTTATTTTTTCTCTAGTTTTCTTATTTCAAAGTTATTTTACTAGGTGCTGAAAGAGTCTTCATCAACCTCTTTCACGATCGTGCTCACAGACGGAGGAATCCTGGTCGTATCTTAGAATAGTGTTTCTGACAATTCCTACATAATAGATGGAAATATGTCTTAAGATAGTGCCTTACACGCTTCTAAATATGAATTAAAATTTTCAATTTCATGTAAGTATTTTACCATTTTTTTATAATTAATTTTTTTATTAATTTCTTTAATCGTATCTATGATTTTGTAAAGCCCTATTCTAATGCAACATTCAAACTTGTACCCTGTTCCACTTTTCTTAATAAAATCAGATTTCCCATGGATATTTTACCGGTGATTTTTGTTAGATAACTTTGATAGTATTTGAATTAGAAAAAAATATTTTTTAAAATAAAAATATTAATTTTTTTAAAAATAATTATTCATCTTTATTATTTTAAATTTTTATTTATTTAAAAATTTAAAATAATAATTTTATTCCACCATAATTATTATAATAAAATTTATCATATAAAATAAAATAATCTAAAATAAATTATTTTATAGTTTATTATAAAATAATAGTTTAAAATATAAAAAATTAATTAAAATAATTTATTTTAGATGATTGATCTTAATTTTTATAATTGATTGAAAGAATAATTTAAAAAGCTATTGATGAGTGGTGTAGTTGGTTGTGAGAAAAGTCTCACAACCAGTAATTTGGAAGTAAAATAAAAAAAAGAGAAAAATTAATAAAATAATCCTGGAGCTCCTGTTGGCTGGTGGTAGTGAAAAAGTTAGAGATATATATAATAAATCCCGTTCTCGGCTGACATCAGTGATAGTCAGGTTGACGTACTCATCTTTGGATGGGGAATGGTTGTAAAAAAATTAATATATGATGTGCATCGAATATTTCCTGACTAAAATTGGGGTCGGGATCTAGCTCCTTCATTTTTATGAAACGTACTTATCTTCGGATGGGGAATGGTTGCAAAAAAATTAATATATGATGTGCACCGAATATTTCCTGACTGAAATTGGGGTCGGGATCTAGCTCCTTCATTTTTATGAAATGTACTCGTCTTCGGATGGGAAATGGTTACAAAAAAATTAATATATGATGTGCACCGAATATTTCCTGACTGAAATTGGGGTCGAGATCTAGCTCATTCATTTTTATTTCATAAAAAAATAAAAATAAAATAAAAATAAAAATTTATTTTGAATAGGAATACGGTATCTAACATGACAAAAAGTTATTTTTGGAGCGGGCGAGCAACACAATGCCTTTCCAGCTCTGCCATATTAAGATCACGTGTCCCTCCGTCCCCACCACTTGGATCCGCCATCCGCGTGCATCTTCGAGATCCCTCCCGTCTCTTTCCCGAGGCTCTCTCTCTCTCTCTGGAGACCAGATGGCCTCCACAGGGGTGGCGCCGCCGCCGTCGCGGCCTCTGCGTCTCCGACCACAGCCGCCCTCCCGTCGCCCGTTCCCGCCTCGTTTCTTCCTTTCCCTCCCCTCCCCTGCTCTCCTAGAATCCGACATCGTCCTCCTTAAACAGCTAAATCCCTTCGTCCCGCCCGCCTCTCTCATCCGCCGCCGCTGCCGGTCGCCGCCCTCCACCATTGCTTCCGCCTCCTTGGACTCCCCCCATGGCCCCACCATCGAGGTAAACGACCCATTGCCCTCTTCTCCTGCCCTTCCACCTTTCAAAGGCCTGACCTTTCCTGTCGAAACCTTCTCCTTCCAGGACTCCTCTACATTCCGGGAATGGGACTCCCTCACCGCCAAGTTCGCTGGCGCCGCCAACGTCCCCTTCCTCCTCCTCCAGCTCCCCTAGATCGTCCTCAACGCCCGCAACCTCCTCGCTGGTAACAAGGCCGCCCTCTTTGCCGTCCCCTGGCTCGTGAGTGACTTCTTGTGAGGACCGGTCCTTTTGGGCCGGATTTGGGCTGAAGTCGGCAGCCCTTGCCGACTTCAGTTCAAAACCTCTATGGTTCGGCAGGTCAGATTTTCCGGCGAGAAATCCGGACAAATCCGACGCTGCCGCCGGAGAAGGGGGGGAGATAAGGTTCTCCTCGGGTTTAAGGCTCTGGGGATTACCTCTGTTGATCCGAGAGCTTCTTCTTGTGGTGGAGCGACGACGTTTCCTCGAGTGCCCTGCCCTCGCCGGAACGCCCTTCGCCGGAGGTCGTGAGATCGGAGACGCCTCTCACCGGTAAGTTCTCTCTCCCTGGTATGGGCGTAGCGGGCTTGTGCGGCTCGACGGAGGGGAGAATCCGGCTGATTTTCCTCTCCGTTGAAGCCTAGGGCGGTGGCCGGCAGTGAGGAAGCCGTCGCCGGACTCCTCCTCTCCGGCAACCATCTTTGGGCGGCCGATCGCGGGGATCGCCGCCGTCCCATCGCTTGCTCGGAGAGGGGGGGGGGGGATGGAGGAGGAAGAAACTGTGGTCGGCCGTGAGGGACTGTTGCGAGCGACATCTCCGGCTCGGTGCTCGCCGGCCGTCGGTCGGACGGCCACCGTAAGGGTCGCCGGACTCTCTTCCCTCTCCGGCGTGGTCGACGTGGTGGTCGGACGGGAGGATCGCCGTCGATCCTCCCTGCTTCGCTCGTGAGGTCGGGCGAACGCCTGGCCGAAGGGAAAGGGACTGAAGCTTGGTTTGATCAGGCTTGGCTGGGCCAAGCCTGTTGCGGGCCGGGCTTGGCCGGGCCGGGCTGGGCCGGGCTGGGCCGGGCTTGGCTGGGTCGGGCCGGGCTGGGCCGGGCTTGGCTGGGCCGGGGCTCGTTGGGCCGGACTTGGTTGGGCCATGCCCTGTTGGGCTAGGCCTTTTATCTTGAATGGGCCAGCCTTGTACCAGCAAAATGGAAGGCATTGTTTGGGGTTGCCCCAAGGGATTTATTTTTTTAAATTAATGATATTAAATAATAATCAAAATAAATTGTGATGCAGGATCGTCATCCTCCTTGGGAAATCAGGATTAGTGCCGAGTTGGTGAAACTGTAAGTTGTCACTCACCAATAAATTTTGCCATGCATACTGTGAACCCTTTACTTGACATGTTAATAAATTTTATTGTTTATGTTCATGCTACTTACATATATCTTGATGCGTTATGAAATTTAACCTTAGGCTAAAATGTAACGAGTCATGGGGTGAGTTAGTTGTATTTGCTCCCTAGTCCGACTATGATTACACGAGGATCTAGACTCCTTTTGGGCCTCCAGCGGGGCTATCGCTGGCACATGACCGACGTGCGGTATGTGACACAGGAGTTGTTTTATTCTAGCCCATGCTGGGAAGCATGTCCCTCGTGTGATACTTAGAGCTAGATTCCTTTTGGGCCTCCAGCGGGGCTATCGCTGGCACATGTCCGGTGTGCGGCATGTGACACAGGGTCTAGGCTCTTTTGGGGCGAGCCACGGGCCGATCGTGGCCATAGTATGAGGGACTAAGTGAGTGTGTTCGGATGGCCATCCTAAAAATTTGTATTCTGTCAGAAAAATAAATAAAAAGGTTAATAATAGGAATTGGCTTATATATTTTGGTTGCTCCTATGTATGGAATTACTCTAGATTCATGGTAAAATATATATTTGTGACATGTGATGACTTACTGAGTTTAAGGGAAACTCATCCTTTTCCCTTGCATTTTTTTCAGGATCAGAGGAACATATGGGCCAGGGATTCAATCAGTGAGGCATAGGATCTAGTGGACACTGTCATTATTTTTTTTTTATTTTATTTCATGAATTTAGATCATGTTAAATGTATGACAATTGAATCTACTTGTCTACTTTTGCTTTATTAATATAATGCCTGGTACTCATTTATTTTGTAAGATATGGTTGGTACAGGCCTGGTATGTTCTTCGAAAAAAAATCTTGAATTCCCAGAACGTACGGCCGTCTGTTGCACTACTGGCCCAGGTCTTGGGTTTGGGGCGCGACAGATTTAGTGGTATCAGAGCCAGGCATGTCTCAGAAACTAAGATGCTTTAGATAGTGAGAGCGGGGTAGAGACAGTTAGGGCAAGTTTAAAATTAATAAAGTACAAGCAAGGTCATATTATTTAACTAACTAACATTTGTGCTATAGGTTTAATGGCTCGGACCCGATCCATGAGGACATCAAATCAAAATGATCATGCGTCTCGAGCTCATGATACTTCGCAGGCAGCGGGTCCATCTCGGGCGGCCGGCGCTTACATGGCTCGTAGCCTATCACCTGATCAGGGCGAGAGTCGAGCAGTTAGTCCTCCTCCTCTGCAGCACGATATGAGGACAGCCAATTCTGATGGTCAGGTGGTAGGTCTTATCCAGGCTCTAACTGGACTTGTGCAGGAATTGAGGCAGCAGGGAAATAGGGGTGGTCAGTCATCTAAAATGGATCGGGGGATCACTGAATTTAAGAAGTTGGCACCTCCTACATTTGAGGGTTCTACTGAACCTACTGAATCCTTGAAGTGGCTGAAAGAAATGGAGAAGGTCTTTGTCAGCATGGACTGTACGGATCGGGAGAAAGTTCGCTTTGCAGCTTATCAACTACAAGGCGAAGCTTCGGAATGGTGGGATGCTGTCAGAAGACAATATGGCAATGAAGAGCCGATAACTTGGGATATTTTTCGCCAAGAGTTTTTGGATATGTATTTTCCTGAAAGTCTCAGATTTGAGAAGGAGAGCGAATTTACCAGGTTGATACAAGGAGGCTTGACCGTGACACAGTATGAAGCCAAGTTTATTGAACTGTCCCGCTTTGCTCCGGAGTTGGTGGCCACGGACTATATCAAGGCACGGAGATTTGAGAAAGGACTTAAACCCAGGATTCGTGCTGGAGTAAGACCCATGCAGCTGGCCTCATACCGGGACGTCGTTAGTAAAGCAAAAATTGTAGAGCAAGAGGTTGATAATATGCAGCAGGAAAGGGAACGGCAGCTGAGGAAGAGATCCAGACCTGATGGGCAGCGTGGGAACCAACACTCTGGCAAACAACCTAGACAGAGGGGAAATCAAAGGCAAGATCCAGGTCCTCAGCAGGGTAATGGTCCTCGTTGCAGGAGATGTCAAGGTTTTCATCTAGAGCAGGATTGTCGTTGGTTTTCTGGGGCTTGTTTTAATTGTGGTCAGCAAGGCCACAAAGCTATGAATTGCCCACGTTCTCAGAATCCTGGAAATCAGTATACCTTTCAGAATGCACCGCGACCGCCAGCACCTCCTCCTTCAAATGTACCAGCTTTTATCCAAGGACAACCTATAGCTTATGGATCTGGTGAGCGCCAGAAGCAGAAGACCCAGGCTCGTGTGTATGCGCTAACTCAGCAAGATGCTCAGGCATCGAATGCTGTGGTGACAGGTAATTTCGCAAGTTTTTTTTTTTTTATTTTATTTGATTTAATTGAGCACAAATAATTATTAAGTAAGAATTATTTAGTAGGTACCATCAAAGTAGCCTCTTCATATGCCCGTGTTTTATTTGATTCCGGAGCAACACACTCTTTTATCTCAACCGGATTTGCTAAGAAGGCTGGTATGGAACCAGTACCTTTAAATTTCGAGATCGGAGTATCCATTCCGAATGGGGGCATTATCATAGTTAACATGATTTGTCCATCCTGCACTCTAAGCATTGGAAACCATGAGTTTTCATCCGATCTAATGGTATTGGAAATGGAAGAGTTTGATATTATTTTGGGAATGGATTGGCTAGCTTCTTATCATGCCACAGTAGATTGTTTTGAGAAGAGAGTAGTTTTCTACCCTCCAGGTCAGGAACCTTTTGGTTTCTTTGGTGGTGAAGGGAAGACCCCTATGAGAATGATTACAGCTATGCAAGCTAAACGGATGCTGAGGCAAGGTTGTGCAGGATATTTGGCCAATGTTATAGATCTCCAGCAAGAAGGAGAAGGGGTGGAAAATATTCCTATTGTGAAAGAATTTCCGGATGTATTTCCAGATGAATTGCCGGGATTACCTCCTGACAGAGAGATGGAATTTTCTGTTGATCTCTTACCTAATGCAGAACCTGTGTCTAAGGCTCCCTATAGAATGGCACCAGCTGAATTGAAAGAACTCAACGAACAACTTCAGGATCTGCTCGATAAGGGATTCATCAGGCCGAGTGTTTCACCATGGGGTGCTCCAGTACTGTTTGTCAGGAAGAAGGATGGGAGTCTGAGGTTGTGTATTGATTATCGAGAATTGAACAAGTTGACAATTCGAAATAAGTATCCCCTTCCCAGAATTGATGATCTTTTTGACCAGTTGCAAGGCGCTCAGGTGTTCTCAAAAATCGACTTGCGGTCCGGATATTATCAGTTAAAAATTAAGAATGAAGACATATCCAAAACAGCCTTTCGGACTAGATATGGGCATTATGAATTTCTGGTGATGCCTTTCGGACTGATGAATGCTCCGGCAGCTTTCATGGACATGATGAACAGGATATTCAAATCATATTTGGATCAGTGTGTAGTAGTTTTTATTGATGACATTCTAGTTTATTCCAAGAATCCGGAGGAGCATGAAAAACATTTAAGGAAAATCTTACAAATACTAAGGGAGCAGAGATTGTATGCAAAGCTGAAGAAATGTCAATTCTGGCTTGATAATATTTCTTTTCTTGGCCACACAATCTCTAAGGAAGGGATATCTGTTGATCCAGCAAAGATTGAAGCAATTGTTGAATGGAAAAGACCAACTAATGTGACTGAAGTCCGTAGTTTTCTGGGTCTAGCTGGTTATTACCGAAGGTTTGTGGAGGGGTTTTCCCGTATAGCCTTGCCACTGACCCAGCTAACCCATAAAGGGATTAAATTTGATTGGTCTGATGATTGTGAGAAAAGCTTCCAAGAGTTAAAGAAGCACTTGGTATCAGCTCCTATTCTTACCTTACCAACTGGAAGTGAGGGTTTTTCTATTTACAGTGATGCCTCCAGAAAAGGGTTAGGATGTGTTCTTATGCAAAGGGAGAAGGTGGTGGCCTACGCATCTAGGCAGCTTAAAACACATGAATTAAACTACCCTACTCATGATTTGGAGCTAGCTGCTGTGGTCTTTGCCCTGAAAATTTGGAGGCATTACCTGTATGGTGTATCTTGTGAAATTTTTACTGATCATAAAAGTCTTAAGTATTTATTTACTCAGAAAGAGTTAAACTTGAGGCAAAGGAGATGGTTGGAGCTGATCAAAGACTATGATTTGAAAATAAGTTATCATCCGGGAAAAGCAAATGTAGTGGCTGATGCATTGAGCAGAAAGGCCGGAGGTAGCTTGGCAACCTTAATCACTTCTCAAGGAGAAATTCTTCAAGATCTTGGAAAGCTGAGTTTGGAGATACAGATGCATAACTCTACATTCTCACTTGCTACTCTTAAGATACAATCTACCCTGATCGATAGAATTAAGGCATCACAGATGAATGATTCAGAATTTCAAAAGATTAGAGAGAAAATACAATCTGGGATAATCTCGGAATTCCGAATTCATGAGGATGGATCCTTAAGATTTGGAAACAGGTTGTGTGTTCCAGGGGATGAAAGTCTAAAGAAGGAAATATTGGTCGATGCCCACAATGCTATTTACACTATTCATCCTGGAAGCACAAAAATGTATAGAGATCTTAAGGAGAACTTCTGGTGGAAAGGTATGAAAAGGGAAATAGCCATGTTTGTGGCTCAATGCTTAACTTGTCAGCAAATAAAGGCTGAGCATCAGAGACCAGCAGGACCTCTACAACCCCTGGCTATCCCTGTATGGAAATGGGAGAATGTCACAATGGACTTTGTTTCAGGATTGCCAAGGACTCTCAGAGGATTTGATGCTATTTGGGTTGTTGTAGATCGATTGACAAAGTCAGCTCATTTTCTACCTATCAAGGTTAATTTCTCCATGGAAAGGCTAGCAAAATTATACATCGATGAGATTGTTAGATTACATGGTATTCCTGTATCAATTGTATCTGATAGGGACACTAGATTTGTTTCTCAATTTTGGAGGAGTTTGCATCAAGCTATGAAAACCAAGCTGGAGTTTAGTACAGCCTTTCATCCTCAAACTGATGGGCAGTCAGAGAGGACAATTCAGACATTAGAAGATATGTTGAGAGCATGTGTTCTTGATTTAAAAGGGTCTTGGGATGATCATCTGTCATTGATAGAATTTGCATATAACAACAGTTATCAAGCAACCATTAAAATGGCACCTTTTGAAGCTCTCTATGGGAGGAGATGTAGGACCCCGGTATGTTGGGATGATGTTGGCGAGAGGAAACTTTTGGGACCCGATATTATACTGCAGACCACAGATAAAATCCAACTTATTAGGAAGCGACTATTTACAGCTCAGAGTCGACAAAAGAGTTATGCAGATAATCGGAGAAGAGAACTGAAATTTATGGTGGGGGACCATGTGTTACTTAAAGTGTCCCCTACTAAAGGAGTTATGAGATTTGGGGTGCGAGGGAAGTTAAGCCCTCGGTATGTGGGTCCTTTTGAAATCTTGGAGAAAATTGGAGCTGTGGCTTATCGGCTTGCTTTACCACCATCTCTTGCTAGTGTGCATAATGTTTTTCATGTTTCTATGCTGAGGAAGTATGTACCTGATCCAAATCATGTAATCGAATTGGGACCACTTCAATTCAAGGAAAATTTGTCTTATGAGGAGCAACCAGTGAAGGTGGTGGATAGAAAGGAGCAAGTCTTGAGGCGACGCGTCATTCCTTATGTTAAAGTCCAGTGGAGTAATCATTCAGAGCGGGAAGCCACTTGGGAGTTAGAAGAAATCATGAAAGTTAAATATCCTCAACTTTTCCAGAACCCAGGTATGTAAATTTCGAGGGCGAAATTTTTTTTTTTAGGTGGGGAGAATGTGAGGACCGGTCCTTTTGGGCCGGATTTGGGCTGAAGTCGGCAGCCCTTGCCGACTTCAGTTCAAAACCCCTATGGTTCGGCAGGTCAGATTTTCCGGCGAGAAATCCGGACAAATCCGACGCTGCCGCCGGAGAAGGGGGGGGAGATAAGGTTCTCCTCGGGTTTAAGGCTCTGGGGATTACCTCTGTTGATCCGAGAGCTTCTTCCTGTGGTGGAGCGACGACGTTTCCTCGAGTGCCCTGCCCTCGCTGGAACGCCCTTCGCCGGAGGTCGTGAGATCGGAGACGCCTCTCACCGGTAAGTTCTCTCTCCCTGGTATGGGCGTAGCGGGCTTGTGCGGCTCGACGGAGGGGAGAATCCGGCTGATTTTCCTCTCCGTTGAAGCCTAGGGCGGTGGCCGGCAGTGAGGAAGCCGCCGCCGACTCCTCCTCTCCGGCAACCGTCTTTGGGCGGCCGATCGCGGGGATCGCCGCCGTCCCATCGCTTGCTCGGAGAGGGGGGGGGGGGATGGAGGAGGAAGAAACTGTGGTCGGCCGTGAGGGACTGTTGCGAGCGACATCTCCGGCTCGGTGCTCGCCGGCCGTCGGTCGGACGGCCACCGTAAGGGTCGCCGGACTCTCTTCCCTCTCCGGCGTGGTCGACGTGGTGGTCGGACGGGAGGATCGCCGTCGATCCTCCCTGCTTCGCTCGTGAGGTCGGGCGAACGCCTGGCCGAAGGGAAAGGGACTGAAGCTTGGTTTGATCAGGCTTGGCTGGGCCAAGCCTGTTGCGGGTCGGGCTTGGCCGGGCCGGGCCGGGCTGGGCCGGGCTTGGCTGGGTCGGGCCGGGCTGGGCCGGGCTTGGCTGGGCCGGGGCTCGTTGGGCCGGACTTGGTTGGGCCATGCCCTGTTGGGCTAGGCCTTTTATCTTGAATGGGCCAGCCTTGTACCAGCAAAATGGAAGGCATTGTTTGGGGTTGCCCCAAGGGATTTATTTTTTTAAATTAATGATATTAAATAATAATCAAAATAAATTGTGATGCAGGATCGTCATCCTCCTTGGGAAATCAGGATTAGTGCCGAGTTGGTGAAACTGTAAGTTGTCACTCACCAATAAATTTTGCCATGCATACTGTGAACCCTTTACTTGACATGTTAATAAATTTTATTGTTTATGTTCATGCTACTTACATATATCTTGATGCGTTATGAAATTTAACCTTAGGCTAAAATGTAACGAGTCATGGGGTGAGTTAGTTGTATTTGCTCCCTAGTCCGACTATGATTACACGAGGATCTAGACTCCTTTTGGGCCTCCAGCGGGGCTATCGCTGGCACATGACCGACGTGCGGTATGTGACACAGGAGTTGTTTTATTCTAGCCCATGCTGGGAAGCATGTCCCTCGTGTGATACTCAGAGCTAGATTCCTTTTGGGCCTCCAGCGGGGCTATCGCTGGCACATGTCCGGTGTGCGGCATGTGACACAGGGTCTAGGCTCTTTTGGGGCGAGCCACGCGCCGATCGTGGCCATAGTATGAGGGACTAAGTGAGTGTGTTCGGATGGCCATCCTAAAAATTTGTATTCTGTCAGAAAAATAAATAAAAAGGTTAATAATAGGAATTGGCTTATATATTTTGGTTGCTCCTATGTATGGAATTACTCTAGATTCATGGTAAAATATATATTTGTGACATGTGATGACTTACTGAGTTTAAGGGAAACTCATCCTTTTCCCTTGCATTTTTTTCAGGATCAGAGGAACATATGGGCCAGGGATTCAATCAGTGAGGCATAGGATCTAGTGGACACTGTCATTATTTTTTTTTTTTTATTTCATGAATTTAGATCATGTTAAATGTATGACAATTGAATCTACTTGTCTACTTTTGCTTTATTAATATAATGCCTGGTACTCATTTATTTTGTAAGATATGGTTGGTACAGGCCTGGTATGTTCTTGGAAAAAAATCTTGAATTCCCAGAACGTACGGCCGTCTGTTGCACTACTGGCCCAGGTCTTGGGTTTGGGGCGCGACACTTCTACCTCCCCCTTATCCTTTTTTTTTTTTTAAAAAAAAACTTTTCCTGATTAAATTCCTCAGTCTTGGAGAAATTGGAGAATTTTGGCAGGGGATGCTGACGGGGTTGCTGGGGAACCTGTCGCTTCTGTCCTACTTTGCGAAGAAGAAGGAGACGGAGGCCGTTCTCATCCAGACTTTGGGAGTGTTGTCGAATTATGTGGTGATCGCACAACTTGCAATAGCAGAGGCCATGCCCCTGCCTCAGTTTGGGGTGACGTCGGCTGTGGTTGCCGCTGGGCTTCTTTTCAACTTCTTCAATTACTTTGGTTGGCTTCACGATGGGATCTGGCGGCTCTGGGATTACTTCATTACCATCGGCGGGGTGTCCGTTCTCCCGCAGGTGAATTGCCAAGGTTGTGGTTCTGAATGGTGGTAATGCAATTGGCTTCTGCTTCCATTGATCGTGTGCGCATTGTGAGGTTGCAGGTAATGTGGTCGACGTTTGTTCCCTATATCCCAAACAGCATCCTGCCTGGGCTGATTTCTGGTACTGTAGCTGTTTGGCTGTTATTATGGTAAGCTGGTATATGTTCTAGCTCCACTTTTCGCTTTTACTCATTACCTTGTTAGGAACTTTATAATAAGAAATCTTTGATAAAAAAAAAAATATGTCGCTGGTAGGCTATCATGGATAGCCGCATGGTATGAAGGTGCAAGCTGATAACTTGTCGGCAACGAGTTGCCAACCGGTTATATATATCTAATAGCAAGAAATCCTTTATCTATCTGATATCTGCATGACAGCATCTTTTATATAGGGAACGGTTCTTGTATGGATATCTTATAGACTTATATAGATGAAAAGCTGAGAAGTCTGTTCAGTTTAACATCATCAAAGAAAAACCCGAAAAGTTCGTGATGTTCAAACAAGAAGTTTCATCACTATCAATACTTTAACAATGCACATTTTAAAATCATGACAACCTTTTCCTATGGTATTCATCTCTAGGTGGTTCCATTTCGGTATTTATTATTTCATCTTAAGGTTATATTTGATTGCAAACAATCTATCCAAATTACTGATAATTTAATAGATCCCATCATATTATTGTATTTTGTATATTTTTTTAGATGATAATCTTTTCCGTCCGGTAATTTGGATTGTCTTTTGAAAGGTAATCTGGATTATCTCTAGAAGGAATGATAATTTAGATTACCACTTTTCAAATAATCTAGATTATCAAATTATCCTCCTCTTCTCCCTTCTTCTTCCCTTCCATATAATATAATATTTTATTATATTTGTTGCTGCAACTTCTCCCGGATCGGGCTCGGACGGCTGGGCTGGAGCGCTCTTCTCCCAGTTTACCTGCAACAAAGTTCCCAAGGACCGGTGGTGTTCCGGCGGGGGACACTCCGATACTTAAGTTAGCGGGAGCTTGAGGGCAACAGAATGGAGGAATCAAAGAGACAGCGTATGGAGAAGGAAGAGAGTGCTAGTGCTTGCCTTAGCTTGCTTACCGTCCTGTGTCCCCCAGTTTATCTTATATAGACACGTAACAATACCAAAATTCGTTAGGGGTGAAGCCTAGAAAGACTGATCTGTCCCTAGGAGAATCCGGTGAGTGGCCACGTGGTGCCAAGATAGGGCGACGTCATGGGAATAGTGGAGTGGTGGTGCTGATGTGGCAGGATTATGTTATAACAGAATTCTGGTACCAGCTGGAAGAGGCTTCTGGAGTTATTGAGATCCTTGGGGTGGGTCGGTTGGACCTTGACTGGAGAACGTCCGTTGGGGCTTCAGCAGGAAAAGGTTGGCCGGACCTCAGCTGAAGTGGGTTGTTCGGACCTCTACTTCAGTGGGTCGATCGGACCTAGACTGGAGGACGTCCGTCGAAGCTTTAGCAGGAAAAGGTTGGCCGGACCTCAGTTGAAGTGGGTCGTTCGGACCTCTACTTCAGTGGGTCGGTCGGATCTCGAAGGAGAACGTCTGTTGGATCTTCAGCAGGAAAAGGTTGGCCGGACCTCAGCTGAAGTGGTCGTTCGGACCTCTACTTCAGTGGGTCGGTCGGACCTAGACTGGAGGACATCCGTCGGAGCTTTAGCAGGAAAAGGTTGGCCGGACCTCAGCTGAAGTGGGTCGTTCGGACCTCTACTTCAGTGGGTCGGTTGAACCTCGAAGGAGAACGTTCGTCGGGTCTTCGGACTTCTGATGAAGTGGAGGATCTTTGGCCTTTCGCTGAAGAAGAGTTTTCGAACCTCTGAAGAGGGTCTTCGGACTTCTGATAAAGTGGGGGATCTTTGGTCTTCCGCTGAAGAAGAGTTTTCGGACCTTTGAAAATGGTCTTCGGACTTCTGATGAGGTGAAGGATCTTTGGTCCTCCGCTGAAGAAGAGTCTTTAGACCTTTGAAGAGGGTCTTCGGACTTCTGATGAGATGGAGGATCTTTGGTCCTCTGTTGAAGAAGAGTCTTCAGACCTCTGAAGAGGGTCTTCAGACTTCTGATGAGATGGAGGATCATTGGTCCTCTGCTGAAGAAGAGTCTTCGGATCTCTGAAGAGGGTTTTTGGACTTCTGATAAAGAGGATTAATTGAACCTCTGCTTTGTCCCAGCCGAAGAAAAATTATTGGCTCCGGTCCGGTTTAGAGAAAAGTTGATTTAGCATAATAGATGTGGCAGTTCGGTTCGATAGTGAGCCGGTTGGGTATAACAGTTGCCCCCTTGCTCTCGGCCTTCGAGCAGTTCTACAATTTTGAAGGACGAGAGCATTATTTGGCATTTAATGCGTCAATCTTTGAGAGATTGCAAATATGATCCGGCGTGCTGGGTTCCGCCGCCTTCTACTCTGAAATCCTGCCCCCAGGATAAATATCAGCACCGCATTGGAAGCGGTGGCAAGGGAGCAGTTAATGCTGGAGAGGCGTAATGATGGGCTGCCAGCCTGAAACGCCCGTCCATCGGGTTCCTGATGCGACGTGGGCGATGTGGCAAGATTTGAGCGGTTAGCGCGGTATGCGGAGCTGCTCATCCGTAGCCGGTTGGGCGGTTACGTGGATCACGATTAGGCACGATCCGACACGTCCCATCGGCTTCTCTGTAAGATTGGGAGGTCGCGTCGATTGACGGTGGATCGCGGCGCTCGAGGGCGATGGAAAGCGGCCCCTTAGCGTCTATAAAAAGAGGGGGAGGAGGTCCGGAGGGAGTCTTCCGCTGCATTTGCGTTCCAGGAGAAAGAACCTTCTTCTTCCTGCTGCTTTCGCCTCCCTCTAGGAATTCCATTGCCAGGTTAGTTCCTCCGTCTTTTCTTCCAACTCCCATTAAGATGGCCTCTGGCAGCCGGAGCTCTGACCGTAGGGAACCAAGCCCCAGCAACATTCCATCGGAGATGACCCGGGAGAAGGTAGAGAACGTCAGGGTCATGTATAACATTTCGACCACTTTGCATCTAACCATTCCAACCCGGGAGGGGAGGGTGAATGGCCCACTGAACTTAGGAGCCCTTCCGGTGTACGAAGATAACCTTAAGGCTGGTCTTCGGCTCCCTCTTCCCCCTTTTTTTGTCCAAATTTTCATCTTTTACAGAGTTACCCCTGCGCAGCTGATCTCGAACATCATTCGGATGATCTGCAGCTTCATGGTCCTCTGCCAGAGGGCCGGAGTTGAGCCGAGGTTGTCTCTATTCGGCAACTTCTTTCTTCTGAAAAAAGACTTTTGAAGCCTTGAGTGGTGGATGTTCAATCCCCATCCTGGTCGGAAGATACTAGGAGGGCTTCCGTCGGCTATTCATGGATGGAAGTCCAAATACTTCTTTGTAGATAGCCTAGAACACTGGGATTTTGAACCGACGTGGAGAGAGCCCAGGCCGAAAGCGATGGATTGGAGGAGAGTGTTGAGGGCCGACGAGGCCAATTTCAATAAGGTGGATGGAGAAGATCCGACGTTTATACACGACTTGCTCCGAGAGGAGAACCTCTTCCTTGCTGGGATCACCCAGCAGCAAGGCTTAGGTAGGGTAGCAACTGTTTGTCGTAGGTCTTCAAATTTTCTGTTGGCTTTGTTTCCTTGTTACTGACCTTGACCTTGTTTGACGGCAGGTGCAAAGATGAAGCCTGAACGGGCGACCATTTCGGCATGAGCGGCACAGAGAAGGGCCGTCCATATTACTGAGCCGACGTCCGGGAGGTCGAAGAGGCAACTGATGGAAGAGCCAGCATCCGAAAGGCCAAAGAAGCGACGGATGGAGGAGCCGTCCACTACTGTCGTTTCAGTAGAGTCTGATGACCACGTGCCGTTGTCGGCTCGCCAAGTAGCGAGGGTAGCGGAGCATTCATCCTCAGTCGGGCAATCGGCTGCTCGGACGGGGGAAGACCAATCGCTGCCGACCAAAGCAGAGATAGCCCCAACCTCCCCGCTCATCGAGCTGATCGAGGAGATTTCCCCGACGGCCGGAGGGGAACAAGTGGCCGAAGGACAGGAAGCTGATGAGGGGAGGCCGGTGAAGCCGATGATGAGGAGCATCAGAAATGGCTCACCATTCACGATGCCGAGCGGGTCAAATACCTGCTTAAAAGGGCCATCACGGACGTCGATCGGCGATCAGTAAACGAGGCCGACAGGAGTTCCTTTCATCACATGTTGGGGGTAAGTCACCCGTATCCGAACCCCTAGCCTTTACTTTATTGCCTGTGAGGCACTAATATTGTCTTGTTGTTTGCAGCTCCTTCAAGACATGCTGCTGATGGACGACGGCCTAGGCGAGCTGTTGTACCTGAAGGAGCGCTTGGCCAAGATGGCCGAAGAGGTAGAGGTGGCCAAATCCGTGGCGGAGGCGGCACAGAAGGCCGCCGAGGAGGGGTTGTCTGCCTGTCGGGCAGAGGCAGAGACCCTCAAGAAGGAGGCGGAAGGCCTGTGGGGTTAGCTGGCTGACCGGGGAGCCAGTTTGAAAAGGAAGATGCATAGGTTGAAGGCCCTGGCCCGCCGATTGACCGAAGAGGAGGGATGCCTAATCGAGTCCGAGAGATGCTCGAGGGGCCAGCAGGTGGAGGCAGAGAGATACAAGGGTTTGCTGAAGAAAACCCAGGAGCTGATGGCGTCAGCGGCCGAAGTGGCCGTGAAGAAGTATAAGGCCTCCAACGAATTCACAGAGGAGATGAATGAGGCCGGCACAGTCAGCTTCAACTACGGGCACGAAGAGTGCTTGGCGAAGGTAAGTGATGCATTTCCGGAGCTTGACCTCGCCTTCCTACAGCCGCCAAAACAAGTAGAAGAGGAAGGCATGGAAGAGGAGGCAGATCTGACTGATGGAGGGGTCGAACCCCCGGCTAAAGCTGGCGTAGAGGAGGCCAGAGTGGGCGCCCAGGCCGAAGCAGAGGCGGGAGGGGCGATCGTCCCAGTCTGAGCTCCGAGGGAGGTCGAGGGGGTCGAAGTCGAAGTCATACTTGTATCTCTAGTGGGTCAGACCTAAGATGTTTGTAAAGGTCTGACCTTCTCTTTTGTAAGAAACCTCCATTATAATATAATAAAATTTCTTTTCGTCACATTTCCTGCATATGTCTTTATATGTGTGGGTCGGTCGGATTTACCAAAGTTCCTTCTTCTAGAATGTTTCTAAGTGTCGACGGTCGGCTGGATGGGACTGTAGACACTCCGAAGGAGCTGCTGGATGGCAGCTTAGTCCGAACCTAGACACTTAGGAACTTTTCTAAGTATTGGCCCGTCAGCTCATCCGAACTTGAGACCTCCAAAGTGGGTGCCGGACAGTAGCTCAGTCCGATCCCAGACACTTAGGAATTTTTCTAAGTGTTGGTCCGTCGGCTCGTTCGAACTTGAAACCCCCAAAGTGGGTGCCGGACAGTAGTTCAGTACGAACCTAGACACTTAGAAATTCTTCTAAATGTTGGTCTGTCGGCTATCCGAACTTGAGAGCTTCGAAGTGGGTGCTAGACAGCAGCTCAGTTCGAACCTAGACACTTAGGAATTTTTCTATGTGTTGGTCCGTCGGCTCGTCCGAACTTGAAACTAGACCTCCACGTGGATCGTTTTGAAGTTGTTGTCGACCGGAGTCGGATTTTTGGGAATGGGCTACCCTAGAGCCTCTGCCGATCGGAGTCGGGCTTTCGGAAGTGGGCTGTCCTAGAGCCTTTGCTGATCGGAGTTGGACTTTCGAAAGTGGGCTGCCCTAGAGCCTCTGGCGACCGGAGTCGGACTTTCGGAAGTGGGCTGCCATAAAGCCTCTGCCGATCGGAGTTGGACTTTCTGAAGTGGGCTGCCCTAGAGCCTCTGTTGACCGGAGTTGGACTTTTGGAAATGGACTGATAGATGAAGTGATGGCCTTTATTGATAATACTTGCGAAGGTTGTTTACATTCCACGGACGCGCCACCTGCCATCTGTCTAAGTGTTTAAGTCGGTAAGTTCCGGCTCGAATCACTTCAACGACTCGATAAGGGCCTTCCCAGTTGGGAGAGAGCTTTCCTTGTTCGGTCGGTCTTGATATTTCTGTCTTTCGTAAAACCAGATCTTTGACTCGAAAAGATCGAGCCTTGACTCGTGAATTATAATATCTGGTCATCTTCTGACGATAGGTCGCCATCTTCAAGCCCGTTTGGAGCTTGGTCTCCTCAAGTAATCTAGGTCAGCCCTTCGTTGCTCTGAGTTGGTCGGTTCGGCGAAGTGATCAATCTGCAGGGACTGCAAGGATACTTCTACAGGGATGATTGCTTTAGTTCCGTAGGTAATAATTGGGATTGTCGAATTGCCTTCCGTTGTCGGTAATAATTGTCCATGGGATGCCGAATCGGAAAATAATGCAGTTCCGGACAAAACTCTCTGCTTTGGCTTCTGTGATCTGTGCCTGTGGTTCGCCCTTCACCCACTTGGTGAAGTAATCTATGGCCACGATCAGGAATTTTCGCTGGCCGGATGCCGGTGGGAAAGGTTCCAAGATGTCCATCCCTCACTGCATGAATGGCTAGAGTGCGGTGAGTGGGGTAAGTTGGCTAGCAGGCCTTCTTTGGATATTGGAGTACCTTTGGTACGTGTTGCACCTTCTGATGAAGTTCGACGCATCATTCTGAATTGTAGGCCAATAGTATCCCTGTCGGATGATCTTGTATGCCAGGGATCTTTCTCCTAGATGGTCACCGCAGATGCCTTCATGCACTTCTCTGAGTGCGTAGTCTACATTAGTCGGCCCCAAGCACTTCAGCAGCGGCTGCGAGAATGACCGTTTGTAGAGGATGCCATTAAGGACGACGTACTTTGAAGCTGTCCAGCGTACATGCTTGACTTCAGTCGGATCTTCTAGCAGAGTTCCTTTGACAAGGAATATGAGATTGGGTCCATCCAAGAGGCTTCTTGTTCGACTTGGTGGACTTTGGTTGGCTCTTCGGCAATACTTGGGCACTGCAGATACTCCACAAAGGTTCGGCCGGAGGTGTTGGTAACGGCCGTAGCCAACCGTGACAAAGCATCCGCCCGGGAGTTCTGCAATCGAGGTATATGGAGAATTTCGAAAAATTTAAGCCGAGACATGAGGCTTTGTACCTTGTTCAAGTACTTGGCCAGGGTCGGATCTCTCGCCTCGAATTCGCCCTTCAGCTGCTTCACCACCAGCTGAGAGTCGGAGAAGGCCATGATTCGGCTGATGCCCAACTCATCGGCTATTCTTAGTCCTGTAAGGAGGGCTTCATATTCTGCTTGGTTGTTTGACACCTGAAATAAAAAAGTAAGACATACTCCAAGCTTTGTCTGTCGGGGTCGGCTAAGATCAGACCCATCCCGCAGCCTGCAAGGTTGGACGCTCCGTTCAAATGAAGGGTCCAAGCGGGCTCTACTTCTTCAATGGGGTTAGCTTCAGGCGTGCCAGTCGCTTGCGAAGGCAATTCCGACCTTCAGATGCACTCTGCAATGAAGTCAGCGATTACCTGAGCCTTCATGGCCGACCGGGACTGAAAGGAGATGTCAAATTCGCCAAGCTTGATGGCCCACTTGGCAAGCCGACCGAAAGTGTCTGGACTCCGAAGAATCGCCTTAAGGGGTTGGTTGGACAGCACGACGATTGGGTGCGCCTGGAAGTAGGGTCGGAGTCTCTTGGCTGCTATGACCAGGGAATATACAAGCTTCTGCATTTTAGAGTACCTTGTTTCGGCATCATGGAGAACTTTACTGATGTAATAGATAGGCTTCTGCTGATTGTCTTCTCCAATCCGAACGAGGACGGAGTTGACCGCCTCGTCCGAAGCCGACATGTACAAGTACAGGGGCTCTCCCTCCATTGGCTTAACCAACAATGGAGGGTTCTTTAGATAATCTTTCAAAGCTTCAAAAGCCGACCGACACTCGTCGGTCCAATGGAAGTGATCTGACTGGCGGAGAGTCTTGAAGAAAGGCAGAGATTTCTCAGCCGACCGGGAGATAAAATGGCTGAGAGAGGCTATTCGGCCGGTAAGCTCTTGCACTTATTTCTTATTGGTCGGATGTCCCATGTCAATGATAGCTTTAATCTTGTCAGGATTGACTTTGATTTCTCTTTATGTGACCAGGAAGCCGAAGAACTTTCCGGAAGTCACCCCGAAAGTGCATTTGGCAGGATTCAGCTTCATCCGATAATGTCTTAGTGCGTCAAAGTATTCCTGCAAATCTTTAATGTGGTCGGCTTTGTGGAGACTCTTGACTATCATATCATCTACATATGCCTCCATGTTTCTTCCAAGCTGTCATTCGAAGATCCGGTTGATCAGTCTTTGGAAAGTGGCACCGGCATTCTTCAGGCCGAAGGGCATCATCTTATAGCAGTACAGTCCTTTGTCAGTGACAAAGGCCATCTTTTCCTCATCTTCCCGGTGCATCCTGATCTGATTGTAGTCGGAGAAGGCATCCATAAAGCTCAAAAGTTGGTGGCCAGCTGTGGCATCCACCAGCTGATCAATCTTGGACAGGGAAAAGCTGTCCTTCAAACAAGTCTTGTTGAGGTCGGTATAGTTCACACAGATCCTTCATTTTCCACTGACCTTCTTCACCATTACGACATTTGCTAGCCAATCAGGGTAATGGACCTTTCTGATGAAGCCAGCATCAGAGAGCTTCTTGACCTCCTCATCAATAGTCCTTTGTCTTTCGGGAGCGAAGCTCCTCTTCTTTTGTCAGACAGGCCTGTAGGTCGGATCCACCTTAAGCTGTTGAGTAATGACATCTAATGGAATGCCTGGCATGTCCGACATCGACCAAGCGAAGATGTTGGCATTATTTTTCAAGAAGTCGATCAGTTCCAACTTGACCTCCTTACTGAGAGTGCTCCCAATTTGGAGGACTCTAGTGGGGTCGTCCTCCCGAAGGGGGACAAACAGAATTCTTTCAACTGGTTGGTCGCGACCGTTGGCTTCGGCCCTACGGTCAAGTTGTTCAAGGGTAGAATGACATTCTGTCTGCCTGTCCTGAATAGTTAAGCACTGCCTGGCCATCCGACGATCTCCCTTCATAACTCCGACCCTGTTCCAAGTTGGAAACTTCGCTAGCAGATGATAGGTAGAGCGATGGCCCGAAACTTGTTGAGGGTCGGTCGGCCTAAAATGATATTGTAAGCTGAGGTCGTCCGTACGACCACAAAGTTGATGGGGAGAGTCTTTTGGTAAGGCTCTGTCCTGATGGTCACAGGTAGAGTTCTCTCCTTCGACTCCGACGGAGTTTCTTCCGAAGCCAGTCAGTGGCATAGGGGATTCTTGTAGTCTTGATCATGATAGATTCATCCTAACAAAAGTATCATACAATAATACCTTCGTGGAGCTTCCATTATTAATAAGAATTCGCTTTACATCATAGTTGGCAATTACTATCGAACTATAGGGTCATTCCCGGAGACATGGGATTCTAAGAGCTCTTCGTCGAAGAAGCTGATTACATTGGAACCCCTAGATCTTTTCACAATGTCCTGACCCTCTTCATAACTCCAATCGGATCGACGATGCAGAATGCTGACATTCCTGTCGGTAGGACGCTGGTTGGGAAGCTCTGTCTCCTCTGGTGGTGTGGAATAGAGGGGGCCTAGGGATTGTAGAGATGTATGCTTACGATACAAAGGAACTCTTTTTTAGGGTTGATGAGTTTTTTTGTTGTTTTTCTTAGGGTTTTGATTCCCGATCACAAGCAAAGGCAAGAAATAAGAAAGATGAGTAACGGAAGCTTACACTAGCAGTTCAAAGCCCTAAAAGTGAGAACGAGAACAGGATCCCGGGATTAAGAAATCCCGGTAGGACTAGCTCGAAATACAATACCTATTTAGGAGATAGAGAGAGCAAACCTCACACTTCTGAAGCGCCTGGTGTAGAGATCGCTCAACTCGGCGGATGCGGCCTGGATGCCCGAGCAGTCGAACCCGTGGAAGCACTGGCTTTCGGTCGGGAGGTCGCGATGGCAAAGCCGACTGTCTCCGATGCCCGAGATACCAGGGAGGACCTGTAGGCAAACAAAAGAAGGATCAGCGAGATGGGGAGATGCACGGAAAGGGACTGAAATGGGGTTGAGAAGGGGCTTCGAGCTCGGTGTCCGGCTGGATTCCGAAGTCGAAGATGGGGATAACTTGGGGCCTCGCATCCCTCAACGTCCCGGAGGACGAAGGATTGTGGCCTCACACCACACGACGTCCAGGAGGACGAAGGATTCGCGACGCCCTGGGGTGACGGACAGGTGCCCTCACACCACTCGACGTCCCTGGGGACGAAGGCAACTTCACTCAACCTAGTCTAAGAGACAAGGGTTGGAAGATAGAAGACTCAAACTCTTTTTTTCATTAACCATTCAATCATTCAATAGTTCTACAAGGGAGGGATTGGGTCCTTTAAATAGGCACCCAAGGCCCATTTGAAATTCAAATTACAAACTTTCATGGTGGCGCCCAAAATTCTCCATCTTCTCCTCTCTTTGGCCGACCAAAAGACTTGGGTTGGGCGTGGCATGTGGGAAGGCTTGGAGAGGGGGATTGGTCTCTTGACTTCCTTCCTTAGCATGCTCATTTTGGGAAGAAAGAGTGGGGCATGGCTTGCTTGAAGGGATGTGTTCTCTTGGACTCTTCAACGCCATCTCTTGGATTGATTCAAGGCCGACCAAGTGGAGAGCTCCTTGGGCGTTTCATGGTTGAGGGCTTGAAGAGGGGAGTGTGTCCTTTGACCTTCCATCCTTGCATGAACACTTTGGGAAGAAAGCTTGGAAGGGGGCTTGCTTTGTGGCTTGGTTTCTTCAAGGATCTTCAACGCCCCTCTTTTGATGGAACAAGGCGTGATGTGGGGGAGGGAAGAGGGGGATGGTGTTTCTTCCTTCCAATGTCGCCCAAGAGAAAAAGGCAAGGGGATGGCGTGTGGAAAGCATGAGGGTGCCACCTTGTTTCCCTTCTTGGATGCCCAAGTGGCAACTGATGTGGCGCTACGTAGGTAGCTGAGGTGGCACCTGAGTTGGCATTATTCCAAGTGAAAGGGGTGGGTTGGCCCACCAGGACTTGACTTGGTTATGAAAGCCAGGGTGACTTCAATTGGGCTTGGGCTCAGTCCAAACTCAGACTCGAACAAATACAGGACTCATGACCTAACTTGACCCAAATTGGTCAAGGTACAGGACTAAACAAACTTTGACAAGAAATTATGAAATTGCTTTAGCTCAAGGTCTTATTACAAGACTCATAGAAGGGGAACCCTAATATGAGATCCACAGAGGGTTGAGGAGCCTCTGTCGGATCCTGGTGCCCACACCATCTGGGGGGTCTATGGCAGCAGAGGCTTCGGCCCGATCCCTGTGGGGTCGGACGTATTTGGGCAGGTACCCCCTCCGAATGAGATCTTCAATGGCATCTTTCAGCTGCATGCATGGTGTGGGCACCAGGATCCGACAGAGGCTCCTCAACCCTCTGTGGATCTCAGATTAGGGTTCAACTTCTTTGTGTCTTGTAATAAGGCTTCAAGTCTCAAATTTGTAATTGTCTTTTGCTTTGAATTGAGTCTGTACCTTGACCAATTAGGTCAAATTGAGTCCTGTACTAAGTCGAGTCGTAAATCGAGTCCAGTCTGAGTCTCTTAGAAGTATGTGTCATTTGCAAGAGTGGGTCTTAAAATTTAGTCTCCTTGGAAGCAAGTAAGGAAAGAAGCCAAGTCAGCTCAGGGCCCACCTGTGCATCCTACATGGTGCCATGACATCTTGCCATGTGGGCAGCACACTTGGCATGCAAGGACGCCCAATGGGGAGGACCACTTCACTTGGCTCTAGCCTTTTTCCCCTCCCCCTATCAAGCTCATCGCCATGCAAGGGTGGTCGGCCAAGGTGGAAGTCAATGGGAGTTGAAGTGGGGAATTCAAATCCCTTGCTTCAAGCCCTCCAATCAAGTCTTCTTCCCAAATTGCTTCAACCTCTTTGGAAGGGAGAGACAAGATCCTTGGGCGCCTCCACCTAACACTCCCCATGTCAAGCCTTTTACCAAAGAAAGGGTGTGCAACAAAGGAAGGAAGAAGAACATAAGCCATGCTACAAGCCCCTCTTCATGTCTTTTTCCAAAACAATGAAGATTCTTTCCAACTTCAAGGCGCCATGATCCCTCCTCCTAGCCTTGCTTCATGCCATGCCCATTCAAGAAAAAAGAAGAAATTTTGTATTCTTGCATTTGAATTTCAAAATGGGCCTTGGGTGCCTATTTAAAGAACCCAACCCCCTCCATTGTAAAAAAATGATTGAATGATTGAGTGATTAATAAAAAAGTTTGAGTTTTTTCCACCCTCCAACCATTGTCTCCTAGGCTAGGTTTGAGTGGAGTTGCCTTCGTCCCCAGGGACGTCGAGTGGTGTGAGGCCAACTGTCCGTCGCCCCAGGGCATCGCGAATCCTTCGTCCTCCAGGGCATCGCGTTGTGTGAGGCCACATTCCTTCGTCCTCCGGGATGTCGTGGGGTGCGAGGCCCCAAGTTATTTCCATCTTCGACTTCGGAATCCAGCCGGACGCCGGGCTCGAAGCCCTCTCTCAACTCCCTCTCAGTTCCTTTCCGTGCATCTCCACATCACGCTGATCCTTCTTTTGTTTGCCTACAGGTCCTCCCTGGCATCTCAGGCATCGGAGACAGTTAGCTTTGCCATCGCGACCTCCCGACCCAAAGCCAGTGCTTCCAAGGATTCGACTGCTCGGGCATCCAGGCTGCATCCGCCGAGTTGAGCGATCTCTGCACCGGGCGCTTCAGAAGTGTGAGGTTTGCCTTCTCTCTACCCTAAGTAGGTATTGTGTGTCGAGCTAGTCCTACCGGGGTTTCTTAATCCCGGGATCCTGTTCTCGTTTTCACTTTTAGGGCTTTGAACTGCTAGCGTAAGCTTTTATTACTGTTCATCATATTTCTTACCTTTGCTTGAGTTCGGGAATCGAAACCCTAACAAAATATCTAAAAATAATCAAAGAAAAAAAAAAAACAAGAACAAAAAAAAAACAAACTCTTCAACCCTAAAAAGAATTCCTTTGCATTGTAAGTATCCTTACTAGCATCTAGCATCCCTAGCCCTAACCCCCTTGCATCCGCATCAATCTTGGTATCAGAGCAAGGCTGGGACTAGTGCATTAGTTTCATTTTCTGCATTCTGGTCAGTCCGTATATGGTCTGATCATTGGATTGTTTCTCCCTCTAGAGACATCCAAATTTCGTGATTTCTGTTTTGTTAGATCGCATTCATTTCGAAGTATTTTTGTCTATTTTCTCAGATTTTATTTCAGTTTGTAGAGTTTCTACAAGCCAAAATACTGCATGAGAAAATCTTAGGTCTGAAATTTCAGCAAGCATCTCATTTTGATTCATTCCTCCATCTAGCTAGTTTCTTGCATGTTTTAGTTCCTGCATTTTGTTTAGCATTCACCCATCTAAAAGACACAAAAGAACAAAAAAAAAAAAAAAAAAATTTTTAAGTCATTTCATTAGTCATTCTTGTATTTCATTTTACATAACATATCTTAAGGGCGTCAATTTAACATAGGGTCAGGATTTCATTACCTATTCCTAGCCCAAAAACCACCACCCGGCATATCGAACCCTAGCCATTAACTAAAATCAATTAGACGCTTAACCTGCTCTAGTGAGCTAGGGACACCCACGAAGTCGGGTCAACCCAAGTGCCGAGCCAAGCTAGATTGCTTGTTGGTGTGTGCTTGTGTAGCTGGTGTCTAGGTAAGTGGTTCAGGGACTAGAGCCCGAAGGAAAGTGGGTTGGTTCGCTTACCTGGCCAATTTCCAATTGGTGTCTAGGCAAGCAAAGAGGAACCTCCACTAACCTTACACTTACCTGGCCAGGTGCCAAGTTACTACTTCCAGGTTCATCTTCTTGACTTCACATTTGGAGAGATCTCCTAGGTCTAGGAAACCGTAGCACCGTTCTGTGTGTGTGTTACATGTGCACTAGATCAGGAACCTCTTTTCACCCACCTTCTCCACCCCCTACCAAAGCTATGGACCAACTTCGAGCTGACATTGGAGCCCTAACTCAATCCATGACTCAATCCATGACTCAACTAGGCTACCAGTTGATTAAGAGATGTGATCAAATAGAGGCCAGACTAGGACCCATAGAGGAAGCTGCTAGGCTCCGTGAGCGTTTCCAGAGAGCTCCCGCCTACAGAAGACCTGGGCCCTTTGGGAACCAGAGCCGTATCCCCGGATCCACCTAAGGTTATAGCCAGGCTTACCCAAGTCGACCAAGCCCGAACCAATCTGACCCCAGTCGACCAAGCCTAGCCCGACCCAGTCCTAGTAGTCCCAGTCTGACTCGACCCCAATATAGTAGAGAGGACAAGGGTAAGACTATTGAAGTCCAGAGGAGACCCGATCCCCAAGGTAACAGCTATAGGAGTCATAAACCTGGGTAGTTTGCAAGTCATTGCACCGCCCCTGCCCTACTTATGGATGAACCGACTGAAACTGAACCCGAACCTTGTTGAACCTGAGGAAGACTTGAAGGTTGAACCCATTGAAAATCTAGGGAAAAAACTCCGAGCCCATTAAAGAATTGAAAGAAAGCATCTATGAGTCAAGTTTAGTAGAAGATGGGCCCAAGGGTGAAATCATTGAGGAATCCAAGGAAAATGATCCTGAACCCACTACAAAATTTGAAGAGGAAATGATCGAGCCAGGATCACATCTAGTAAATAAACATGAGGATTCACCAGCCTTTTCCACAGGAGTTCAGGAACCAACCCTTAATGAACCAATCCAAAGAGAACATCCTCAAGAGATGGTTGAAGCTCGGAAAGAAATTGAGGATGAAGTTCCCGATGAGTTACCTGATCAACTTCCACCTCTGAGAGACATCCATCATACTATAGACGTGGTCCCAGGATCCTCTTTAACAGACCTTCCTCACTGTGGGATTGACCCTAGCGAGCCCCAAGATCTACCGGAACAAGTTGACCATATGACACCTATATAACGATGCCCAAATTTTAAGGTCATCCTGAATAACCAAGGTCTGTTTTATGTTTTCCATAAGCCACCCCAAGACTCCGATTCCTATTTCCTACCCTTCCCTGAACCTTCTCACATTTCTAGAGCCATGGGATTACTTTTTATTGAGATTACCAGAATGCATGACTCCTTAGAGCCCATCCCTTTTGCCCTCTACTTCTGGTCTACTTTATGGCATTTGCTAGGAATCCTTAATAACTTTTCTTGTGCATATCAGACTAGGGTCAAACCTAGAGAGTCAAAAGTCTATTAGGTTTACACCCTAGGAGTCCAATAAAATTTTTTCTCAATAAGATTACATAGTTGAGTCTGCATTTTGCATCATGTTAGGATTATGTATTAAATACAATTTTTAAAATAATTTGGCTGATTCCCGAAAGAGAGCCAAAGAGTTTGAAATAAGGGATTTTGTAATGATTAGGCTTCGGCCTGAACGGTTTCCTCCAGGAACCGTTAGGAAGCTTCATGCTCATGGGGCGGGTCCCTTTAAAGTGATTAGGAGAATGGGCTCTAATGCTTATGTGCTAGAATTACCTCCGGATTATGGAATTAGCTCGACATTCAATATCTCTGACTTAGTCGAGTATAGGGAACCCTCAAACATACCTAGCGAGCCATTTGGGCCTAACCTTTCTTTTGAGAGTGAACCTGAGTGTCCACCTCCAAATATACCTGAGCGAGGAGAGCGGATCGAGCGTGTCCTGGATGACCAAGCTATCACTACCCGGGGCAAAGGCTATCAACGTTACTTGGTCCGATGGCAAGGCCGACCCGAATCCGATGACTCGTGGATCACCTAGGAGGACTTGCAGCACATCGACCCCGACATCCTGGAGAAGTACCAAAGCCATACTAACCCTTACTCGACAGGGTCGAGTTCCTCCCACCCCGGGAGAATTGGTGTGGGCACCAGGATCTGACAGAGGCTCCTCAACTCTCTGTGGATCTCAGATTAGGGTTCCACTTCTTTGTGTCTTGTAATAAGGCTTCAAGCCTCAAATTTGTAATTGTCTTTTGCTTTGAATTGAGTCTGTACCTTGACCAATTAGGTCAAATTGAGTCCTGTACTAAGTCGAGTCGTAAATCGAGTCCAGTCCGAGTCTCTTAGAAGTATGGGTCAATTGCAAGAGTGGGTCTTAAAATTTAGTCTCCTTGGAAGCAAGTAAGGAAAGAAGCCAAGTCAGCTCAGGGCCCACCTGTGCATCCTACATGGCGCCATGACATCTTGCCATGTGGGCAGCACACTTGGCATGCAAGGATGCCCAATGGGGAGGACCACTTCACTTGGCTCTAACCTTTTTCCCCTCCCCCTATCAAGCTCATTGCCATGCAAGGGTGGTCGGCCAAGGTGGAAGTCAATGGGAGTTGAAGTGGGGAATTCAAATCCCTTGCTTCAAGCCCTCCAATCAAGTCTTCTTCCCAAATTGCTTCAACCTCTTTGGAAGGGAGAGACAAGATCCTTGGGTGCCTCCACCTAACACTCCCCATGTCAAGCCTTTTACCAAAGAAAGGGTGTGCAACAAAGGAAGGAAGAAGAACATAAGCCATGCTACAAGTCCCTTTTCATGTCTTTTTCCAAAACAATGAAGATTCTTTCCAACTTCAAGGCACCATGATCCCTCCTCCTAGCCTTGCTTCATGCCATGCCCATTCAAGAAAAAAGAAGAAAAAATTTTGTATTCTTGCATTTGAATTTCAAAATGGGCCTTGGGTGCCTATTTAAAGGACCCAACCCTCTCCATTGTAAAAAAAATGATTGAATGATTGAGTGATTAATGAAAAAGTTTGAGTTTTTTCCACCCTCCAACCATTGTCTCCTAGGCTAGGTTTGAGTGGAGTTGCCTTCGTCCCCAGGGTCGTCGAGTGGTGTGAGGCCACCTGTCCGTTGCCCTAAGGCGTCGCGAATCCTTCATCCTCCAGGGCGTTGCATGGTGTGAGGCCACATTCCTTCGTCCTCCGGGATGTCGTAGGGTGCGAGGCCCCAAGTTATTTCTAACTTTGACTTCGGAATCCAGCCGGACGCCGGGCTCGAAGCCCTCTCTCAACTCCCTCTCAGTTCCTTTCCGTGCATCTCCATATCACGCTGATCCTTCTTTTGTTTGCCTACAGGTCCTCCCTGGCATCTCGGGCATCGGAGACAGTCAGCTTTGCCATCGCGACCTCCTGACCCAAAACCAGTGCTTCCAAGGGTTCGACTGCTCGGGCATCCAGGCCGCATCCGCCGAGTTGAGCGATCTCTGCACCGGACGCTTCAGAAGTGTGAGGTTTGCCTTCTCTCTACCCTAAGTAGGTATTGTGTGTCGAGCTAGTCCTACCGGGGTTTCTTAATCCCGGGGTCCTGTTCTCGTTTTCACTTTTAGGGCTTTGAATTGCTAGCGTAAGCTTTCATTACTGTTCCTCATATTTCTTACCTTTGCTTGAGTTCGGGAATCGAAATCTTAACAAAATATCTAAAAATCATCAAAGAAAAAAAAAACAACAAGAACAAAAAAAAACAAACTCTTCAACCCTAAAAAGAATTCCTTTGCATTGTAAGTATCCTTACTAGCATCTAGCATCCCTAGCCCTAACCCCCTTGTATCCGCATCAATGCACTCTTCAGTGTTGTGTCTATGGTCCCGATGGAACTGGCAGTATTTGTCTCTATTTTTGGATGCAGAGGGGCCCCTCATCGGACGAGGCCTTTGCAAGGTCTCGTTTTCAATTTCTAGGAGGATCTTCTCCCTCGGAAGGGAGGGGCGCATAGGTTTCGAACCTCCTGGATAAATCCTTCGGCTTTGGGCTCCGGTGCTGGGCCGAGCGGCTGCCATTGCTCGGAGGTCGGACTTCGGAAGCCTTGTCGCTCCGCTTCTTGGGGGTCGACCTTCCTTCAGCCTGGCATCGACTCGTAGCCTGCTCTTTTGCCAGGGCGTACTTCTGTGCTTGGGCCAGCAACTCTGAGTAGCTTATCGAAAATTTCTTGTCTAGGGAAAAGGTGAGCTTGGACGAGCGCAGTCTTATTTTGAAGGCTGACATAGCTACATCTTCGTTTAGATCCAGGATTTCCATGGCCGCTGAGTTGAAACGGGCCATGTAGTCCCGGAGGGTCTCTCCCTCCTTTTGCAGCACGAGGAAGAGACAGTCGGTATTCCTCGAGGTCCAACTGCAGGTCCTGAAATGGGAAAGAAAAAGTTTTTTAAGTTTGGGGAAAGAGTGGATCGTACCTGGTCGGATGGCGGAGAACCATATCCAAGCGGCCTTCTTGAGAGTTGCGGGGAAGGCAATGCAATGGTCTTGTAGGTGCCCAGATGGTCCAGCGGATCAGTGGTACCATCGTAAGGGTCCACCTGCGGGATCTTGAAGTGACGGGGGATCGGCTCCCCCATGATCTCAGCATAAAAAGGCGGGCGGGAATCGTATGCCTGCCCCCCCTTCGGCTTTTTTTCGATCAGCAAGCTCGGCAATGCGCTTCTCCATGCACAAAATCTTGCTGGTGTAGTTTCTTGGGAATTCAGCTAGGTGCCGAACATCATCAGGGATGGAGTCAGCGAAGGAGGGTGAGGCGAATCTCACCCTCTTCCCGTCAGCACAAGCTCCCAAATACTTTCGGGGCTCCGGAACAACATGGGAAAGAGGCTGGGGGACTTCTTGCTGTCGGCTCCCCTCAGCGACTGGTTGGTGGTTGGTGCAAGATACAGCAGGCGGCTGCTACCGGTTATTGGCTGCCTCCTAGAGGTGTTGAACCGCAATGGTAAGTGTATCAATGCGGTTCAGGAGCGTCTGAAACTGTTGCAATCCCAGAGTGATGGTGGGCTCAGGGGCGGCGGCATCATTCTCCTTGGGAGGTCCTTCGAACCTGAACAGGGAATGACCTCTTCTGACGGAGTTGTTCTGGGCTCTTCCCTTCGCCATTGCAGGGCTTAGCAAGTGGATTCCTCCTTTTAGAGAAGAGACAGCATGCGGCCCTCCTTTTAGCGCCAATATGTTGCTGCAACTTCTCCTAGGCCGGGCTGGAGCGCTCTTCTCCCGGTTTACCTGCAACAAAGTCTCCAAGGGCTGATGGTGTTCCGGCGAGGGACATTCCGATGCTTAAGTTAGCGGGAGCTTGAGGGAAACAGAATGAAGGAATCAAAGAGGTAGCGTATGGAGAAGGAAGAGAGTGCTAGTGCTTGCCTTAGCTTGCTTACCGCCCTGTGTCCCCCAGTTTACCTTATATAGGCGCGGAACAGTGTCAAAATTCATTAGGGGTGAAGCCTAGAAAGACTGATCTGTCCCTAGGAGAATCCGGTGAGTGGCTGCGTGGCGCCAAAATAGGGTGATGTCGTGGGAGTAGTGGAGTGGTGGTGCTGATGTGACAGGATTCTGTTATAACAGAATTCCGGTACCAGTTGGAAGAGGCTTCTGGAGTTTTTGAGATTCTTGGGGATGGGTCGGTCGGACCTCGACTGGAGAACGTCCGTCAGGACTTCAGCAGGAAAAGGTTGGCCGGACCTCAACTGAAGTGGGTCGTTCGGACCTTTACTTTAGTGGGTCGGTCGGACCTAGACTGGAGGACATCTGTCGGAGCTTTAGTAGGAAAAGGTTGGCCGGACGTCAGCTGAAGTGGGTCGTTCGGACCTCTACTTCAGTGGGTCGGTCGTACCTTGAAGGAGAACGTCCGTTGGGTCTTCAACAGGAAAAGGTTTGTCGGACCTCAGCTGAAGTGGATCCTTCGGACCTAGACTGGAGGATGTCCGTCGGAGCTTTAGCAGGAAAAGGTTGGCCGGACCTCAGCTGAAGTAGGTCGTTCGGACCTCTACTTAAGTGGGTCGGTCGGACCTCGAAGGAGAACGTCCGTCGGGTCTTCGGACTTTTGATGAAGTGGAGGATTTTTTGTTTTCCGCTGAAGAAGAGTCTTTGGACCTCTGAAGAGGGTCTTTGGACTTTTGATGAAGTGGGGAATCTTTGGTCCTCCGCTGAAGAAGAGTTTTCGGACCTTTAAAGAGGGTCTTCGGACTTCTGATGAGATAGAGGATCTTTGGTCCACCGCTGAAGAAGAGTCTTCGGACCTCTGAAGAGCGTCTTCGGACTTCTGATGATGTGGAGGATCCTTGATCCTCTGCTGAAGAAGAGTCTTCGGACCTCTGAAGAGGGTCTTTGGACTTCTGATGAAGAGGATTAATTGAATCTCTACTCTGTCCCAGCCGAAGAAAAATTATTTGCTCCGGTCCGGTTCGGAGAAAAGTTGATTTAGCATAACAGATGTGGCGGTCCGGTTCGATAGTGAGCCGGTTGGGTATAACAATATTAATACAATGTAATATATTTTTATGTTATATTTATATGTTATAATATAATATAATATAAATATATATATATATTATATAAATTTAATTTATTATATTATTATTAATATTGTATTAATATAATATATTATTTTATATTTTATAATATATTTTATTTAATAATATAATATGTAAATTTAATATATTATTTAATATATTTAAGGAATATATTAAATGTACCTTTTATTTAATATATAAATGTTTATATTAAATTTATTTAATATAAAAATATTTTTTTATTTTTATTTAAAAATAAAATTTAAAAATATTTTTTTAATATAAAATATAAAAAAAATAATATTTTTAATAAATAGATAAAATATAAAATATATATTTTATAAATAAAATATAGATTTGATTTAGAGATATTTTGGAAATTTAATTTTACGTTATATAATATTACATGTATATACCAAACATAATAATTTACATTACCTACAATTAATATTGCTGTAAATCCACATTATAGGCAATCTACATTGTCTTTTAAGATTGCCTGGCAATGCATCAAACGCAATCGAAAGGTGTAATCACTGTAATGTTTGTAATCTTGATGATAAACAACTATTTCATTAATTTTATTTTGATTTACTTCTTTTACGGTTGTGCTGTACTTTTTTTGGGATTTGCTAATATTGTATGCTTCTAGGAACTGATAAATTACTTACATTTTATCTTTTTTCCATTTCCAATTCAAGTGTGATGAAATTTTTTTGCGAGACACTGGTTGGTGTGGCTGATACTTTCTGATAGTTTTTGTTTTAATGGTGATGTAACTTATTCATGGCAGGGATCGGCATACATATATGTTGATTGTCAACTATATAGAAACTGTTCTATGGTTGAATGCTTGATCTTATGGCTTCAAAACAAAAAAAAACAGAGGAAATAAAGTTTATGTGCCATCTTGATTGCAGTTACTAATACATGCAGGCACGATTTGGGAAACTTTCTAACAGAGGAATAAAATTTGTTGGGTCAATATCTGGATGGACGGCGACTCTACTATTCATGTGGATGCCTGTAGCGCAAATGGTATAGAGATGCATTGGCTTGCTTTCTTCGATATTGCACCACCTGTTGCTTGGAACACTGACCTTGCAGCTGTTTTGTTATGATATGCAGAGGACAAATTATCTCCATCCAGATAACATTAAAGGCTTATCAGCTTTCACAATGTTGCTTGCAATGATTGGAAATGGCCTTATGATTCCACGAGCTTTATTTATTCGTGATTTGATGTGGTATTCCGTTTTCTCAAGTTTTTGTTTCTATTGTAGCTGTAGAGATTAGATTTAGTTCAGTGTGTTAGGAAGTATATAAAAGTGAGTTCTCTAACATCTAGATGCAAAAGACCCCAGACAAGCATTTGTTTAATTGGATTGCTGGTGTGCTTGTGACTTATATATACCTTTGAATAACTTTGATCTAGGCATTCTCTAGTTTTTTTGATATAGTAATCGTTTAGATCACGAGGACAGGCATATTGACCAACTTTGGTTATCTCTGGCTGAACATATGCAATCAATTACATATTCTTTCTTCTATTTGATTACAAATTTGTTTTGGAGGTTCTACCTTGTATAGGAATCTTTGTTTTGATAGCGTTTAAAAGTAATCAAACTCTTTTGGTAGATCCAGCTTATTTCTGGTGGGTGCTTGTTGTTCCATGTAGTTGCCATGATACTTAATGACAGTTTAGCACTCTTGATATGTCATAATCTATCTTCTTTTTGTTGTTAGAAGTTTCATGCTGCCACACTCTGTTATCTTTTGTTGGGTGCCATGTACATATTTAATCGCCACTTAAAAGGCTTTACGAATTTCTGAGTGACTCAGCAATCCACATTCTCTTTTATGGTTGTATCAATGTCTCTACCCAATAGTATTAACAGGACTCATATTTTTGGAGAAGTATAGAGTGTTGGCCTTAACATGAAAAGCAACCTATGCACTTAGGGTGAAAATTCATTCTTGATAATGAAAATATATCATTCTTGCAATTATCATTGGATGAGCCCCCGTTCGAGGTCAGTTTCCCTATCGAGATCAAGTTCCCAACCGAGGTCGAGCTCATTGGGCAAGTTCCCGTCTGAGGTCAGTTTTCCTATCGAGATCAAGCTTCCAACCGAGATCGGGTTCATTGGACAAGCTCCCATCTAAGATCAACCTCCCTGCTGAGGTCAAGCTCCTAGCCAAGGTCGGGTTCATTGGACGGGCTCCGTCTGAGGTCAGCCTCCTTGTCGAGGTCAAGCTCTCAGCCAAAGTCGGGCTCATTGGATGAGCCCCCCATCTATGGTTATCCTCCTTGTCGAGGTGAAGCTCCCAGCTGAGGCCGGGCTTACTAAGAGAGCGCCCCGACTGAGGTCAGCCATCCTGTCGAGGTCAAGCTACTAGTCGAGGTCATGCTCGTGCCTCGAGATGGAGCTCTTGGTATGGAGTTCCTGCCAGAGGAGCAGATATTTGAATTAGGGTGAAGCAAAGCCTGGCCACACGCAGCCTTCTGCAGGCGGTGCCAGCCCTACCAGAGGTACGCGTGGGCACCCCCAAGCCCCACGCCCAGCAACATGCTACTACATCCATAGCTGCACCACTAATGGCTGCCGACTATCAAGGCGTAACACCCGAAGCTTTCCTAAGAGAAGAATCCGACCAAGGCCTCAGGATCTGCAATGCCTGGGTGGTCCCTCCCAAAATAGAAATGACCCTCCTATAAGGGGCATCGAAGCCAAGAAAGGGGGGCTGGCTCTCTCTCTTTCTCTTAAGGCCTCAGAGCTCCAACCCGACCTTCGGAGGAAAGGAAGAAGGCAAGGAGGTATGTGGGGGAAAGCGAGGGAGAGGTAACTAGGCAGGTGATCGAGCACCGCTGGGAGAGCCACTGGCCCGAGAGCCTTCCCGCTCCCCGCTCTCGATCCCTCTCTTTTTCATTCCTATACATTTCCATCTCGAGTCACACCCTCCCAGTAGATGGGTCCCACAAGCCATGGGTCCCACAAGCCCTACGTTGCGGAGGTTCTGTTCCCCTCGAGCATCTTATTGACTTGATCATCGGAGTATTCTCGCTGAAATCCCCGACCCAGGTTTCTCCTATTTTACAAGATGGATGGACCGACGCGGTCGGGCGAGGAGCCATGGCCCGGTGGCATAATGAAATGGAACGAGATCCTCGACCATCGCGGCACCCGACGGCGGTGGGAGGATCCCCTACACGACCGAGTTGCAGGCCCATGACGATCTTGGGGGGCATATGATGTGGTGACATCCGCTGATATAGAGCACACAAGCTGCCACGACGACAGGAGACCCGATGCCCGGGTGTGGTGGCATGGCGAACAATCAAGGCCAGGCTCATTAGGAGAGCCCCCATTTGAGGTCAGCCTCCCTACCAAGGTCAACTTCTAGCCGAGGTCAGGCTCATTGGGCAAGCCCCCCATCTGAGGTCATCCTTTTTGTCGAGGTCAAGCTTCTAACCGAGGTCGGGCTCATTGGGCGAGCCCCCTGTCTGTGGTCAGCCTCCCTATCGAGGTCAAGCTCCCAGCCAAGGTCGTGCTCATTGGGCGAGCCCCCATCTAAGGTCAGCTTCCCTACCGAGGTCAAGCTCCCAATATAGGCCGGGCTTACTATGCGAGCCCCCTGTCTGAGGTCAGCCTCCCTGCCGAGGTCAAGCTCCCAGCCAAGGTCATGCTCGTGCCCCAAGACAGAGCCCCTGGTATGGAGTTCCCACCAGAGGAGCAGATATTTGAATTAGGATGAAACAAAGCCTAGCCAGTCGCAGCCTTCTACAGGCGGTGCCAGCCCTACCAAGAGATATGATGTGGGTGCCCCCAGGCCCCATGCCCAGCGACATGCTACCACGTCCACAGCTGCACAACCAATGGCCGCTGACTATCGTGGCGCAACACCTGGAGCTTCCCCAAGAAAAGAATCTGGCCAAGGACCTAGGACTTGCAATGAAGCGCCCCTCCTATAAGGGGCATCGAAGCCAAGAAAGGGGGGCTGGCTTTCTCTCTATCTCTTAAGGCCTCAAAGCTTTGACCCGACCTCCGGAGGGAAGGAAGAAGGCAAAAAAGGTAGGCACGCGGGGGTAAGCGAGGGAGAGGTAAGTAGGCAGGAAATCGAGTACCGCCAGGCAAGCCATCGACCCGAGAGCCTCCCCGCTCCCCGCTCTTGATCCCTCTCTTTTCCATTCCTTTACATTTTTTATCTCAAGTCACTCCCTCTTGGCAGACGGGTCCCCCAAGCCCTACGCTGTGGAGGTTCTGTTCTCCTCGATCATGTCACTGACTTGATCATCGGAGTGTCCTCACCAGAATCCCTGGCCCGGGTCTCCACTATTTTGCAAGACAAATGGACCGACATGGCCGGGCGAGGACCCACGGCCCGGCGGGTAGAATGGAATGGAACGGATCCCTGGCCATCGTGGTGCTCGACGATGGCGGGAGGAGCCTCGACGCGACCAAGCTGCAGGCCCATGACGATCTTGGTGGCAATAAATTAGGATGTGTATGAGACCATCAAAGCTCTCACTAAAATTATATTTAGTTGTAGTGTAAATTAATCATGATGCAAATATGATTGGGCTATGATCAGCCAATTGGTGTCTAGGCCAGTGGTTCTGGGAAGGTAAAGGGAATGATATTTTTAATTGGTTCCGCTGTCTGACCTGGCCAATTCAATTGGTATCTAAGGAAAGCAACGATGGGACCCCCTTACCCCTTCTACTTACCTGGCCTATTTGGTCATATCTAGACTTTAAATTGAAAATGCTAATTGATTAAGCACACTATAAATTGCCTTCCTTCATGCTAAACCAAATTAATATAAAAAACTATAGTGGTTTATTGTGTTACACAAGGCCTGCTCTAGGGTTTGATATAAAATTTATCTTGGTGCACCTAGTGCTAGGCCCGAGGTCGCATCCACCAGCTAGTCAATCTTGGAAAGCAAAAAGCTATCCTTCAGAAATGCTCGATTGAGGTCGGTGTAATTCATGCAGACCCTCCACTTCCTGGAAGCTTTCTTGATCATCACTACATTAACAAGCCAATCAAGATATCGTTTCTCACGGATGAAGCCCGTTGCAAGTAGCTTTTCGACTTTCTCATCGATCGCCTTCTATCGCTCTGGGATGAAGCTCCTCTTCTTCTACCAGACTAGGCGGCAGTTGGGGTAGACATTTAACCTTTGGGTGATCACCTCAGGTGGGATCCTGGGCATGTCAACTGTAGTCCAGGTGAAAACATCTACATTGGCCTACAGAAAGTCAAGCAAACGAGATCTCTCCTCTTTGGGCAGTAGGGCTCCCACTTATACCATCTTCATGGGGTCGCTACCTTAGGGGGAAAGACAGCGGGGGTTGATCGGCCTGCCCTTCAGCTCCTGCTCCGTTGGGCTTGACTGGTTGATAACCAGACCCTACATAGCCTCTCGCTCTCTCGGGACCATCTGCAAGTAGTGCTGGACTGGCTGCTATGATCCTCTCATTTCTCCGATCCTTCGAGTGGGGAACTGGACAAGAAGATGCCGAGTGGAGATGGTGGCATCAAGGAGGTTGAGTCCAGGATGCCCCAAGATCGCGTTGTAAGGAGAGGAAAGCCTCACAATGATGAACGTCGTCTACGGTAACTTTACTAAGGTGGTGCCCCAGCAGTTATTGGGAGTGAATCTCTCCTTCAACTCCAACCGAATCCTTGGTGAAGCCCACTAAGGGTGTGAACACCAGCTTTATTTGGTCAGTGGACAAGTTCATCCTCGCAAAAGCATCTTAAAAAAGGATGTCAACAGAGCTTCCACTATCAACCATAATTCTTTTTATAGGATGTTTCACTATCGTCATTTCTACAACGACAGCATCATCATTATTTGGGTTATCTATCCTAGCCACCCTTCTCCCTTGCAGGGAAGCACATCATCATTCTCCTCTCTCCCCTAGCCCTCTTTGAGATTCTCCCTGCCCCCCAGGAGATCATCTCGATCGGCTTCTCAGTGGGCCAGTTATCGATGGCGAGTGGTCGGGGTTATTCATTCTGGACTGCTGGAGGTGCTCCTCCCGCCATGTACTTTCCAAGGTGCCATGCTTGATCATATCTTCTATCTCCCTCTTCAGGTGGTGGCATTCCTCAATGTCATGGTCATGGTCCTGGTGGAAATGATAGTAGGGAGATTTGTTGTCTAGTGGATGGCCTCAGCGGGGGAGGATGGTGCAGGAATCATTCACCCTCGATCTCCATCAAGATCTTTGCTCTCAAGTCGAGGAGAAGAGTGAACTTTTCTTCCTTGGTAGGGTCGACTCTGGTCCTGGCCCCTGGCCATGGGGCCAGCATGGCCTTTGGGGTTGGGGGGCCGGATGTCTCCCCCATGGCTTGTCTCTTCAGTGACCTCCCATCCAACTCCCTTCTAGTGTGGTCGGCCTCCTCCACACGGATGTACTTGTGGGCCTAGAGGAGGAGCTCCGAGCAAGTCTTCAGAGGCTTCTTGTCGAGAGAGTAGGTGAAGTGGGAGGTCCTGAGTCTCCTTTTTAGGGCCAGCATGATGACTGGCTCATCGAGATGATAAATCTCTAGGGCAGTGGCTTTAAACTAGGATAGTAGTCTCGGAGGGGCTCTCGATCTTGCGACAAATCAAGCAGAGGCTGTCAACTTCACGTGGCACCTTTCTACATGCCTCAAAATATGCCATGAACTTTTCTCCAACTGGGTGACGGAGTCAATGCGTTTTGATTTGAGTCTAAAGAACCAGGCTCGAGCAGCCTTTTGGAGGGTAGACAGGAAGGCAATATAGAGGAGAGTGTCGATGGCTCCCTGGACGAGGGGCCTTGTAGCTTTCTAGGTGGTCCAGGGGGTCAGTTGTCCCATCATAGGGTCAACCTAAGGCAAATGGAATCGGCTAGGGATCGGTTCCTCTTGGATTTTGTGGGAGAAGGGTGGACAGGTGTCGTAACCTATGGCCTCACCAGGGGAGCCCTGAATCTCAGCAAACCGGCAAGACAGGTCAGCTAGCTTGGGCTCCTGCTCTTCGAGGCACCTTTCTGCCTGGTGGTGGATGGCCTTGTTTGTGGACCCTTCAATGGAGGCTATCAAGGATGAAAGGGGTGCTACGTGGAGGAACTCTCACCTGAGTTCCTGGCCACACTGGTGCCATCGGTACTAGCATGCACCACGGAATGAGGCTGGGCAGCGGCTCTCCCGGCTGGTCAAGCCATCATGTTGCTTCTTTCCGACCATCTAGTGGTCTCCCCGCAGGTGGGAGGCCTTAGGCAATGGCCCCTCCCAGAAGGACCATAGGCTGGTACGGGGATCGACAGCGTGGGCCACCGACATCCTTGGCTGCTGCTGCATTGCCAGGGACCGGTGTCTCTGATAGAGATGGTGCATCGCCAAAGCTAGGGCATGGACCTACTGGGCTAGTGCGGCAATCTAGGGATCCACCATAGGTAGTGGTGGTGGAGCAAGGAGCTCCCCCTCAGGACTTTAGGGTTGCCACGATGAGGGGGTTCCCCTACATGGCTGGCGGAAGCCTCCCGTGCGTGCGTTGTCACCATGAAGCCATGGATCTCCACGGGTGTCCTTCTTGTGGTGGGGGGCTTACTACCAGAACTTTCACAGTCAATGGCATTTCTGCGTCACCTGGCGTACCAATCTATTGCCGCCTGATTGTCATGGCCTATAGTCTAACGTGTTGCGAACTTGTCGAGCTCCTAATGGGCGCTTGGTCCTCTTTCCTGGTCAGCTCCAGAATCGACTGACCTTTAAAAGAGAGGAGACCCGGACCAGGGATTTTGGTTGGGACACTTCGATGATCAAGTCAGTCGAGATGATCAAGGGGAACAGAATCTCTATAATGGAGAGCTTGGGATCTCTCTGCATAGAGGGTGAAAGATGAGATATAAAAAATGAAAAGATAGGATCGAGTGGAGATCAGAGAGCTGGGAGGTTTTCTTGGTCGGTTCCTTGTTTGTTTGCTCTCTGAGTCTTACTAGTTGCCCTCTTCTCTCTCGGGGTTTCTTTTTCTATTTTATATGAGAAGGATGGCTCAGACCAGGTTTGGGGCTCCATTGAGATGTCCCTTTCCTGGTATCCCTTTTTGAAGAGATTTTCTTTATTCGTGGCTCCCCCTGTCGAACCAGTCCTAGGGGGAAGATCCTTCTATTGGGGGCGTTCGTTGGTGTAGTACAGATCTTGTATCTCTGATGGTGTAGTTTTCCATAGGAGGGGTGGGTGCCGTACTGCTGAGCCCCGAGCCACGGTGGGGCATTTCTATTCCAGGAGGGACCATCAAAGTGTCACAGAGCCTATGGTCTTAATGGAATACTTCTCTTGAAGGAGGTACAGGTTCCTGTCATATAAGGGTTGGAGTCCCCTGGTTACACGGTCATGGACGTGGTGGCACGCCACAGGGCCTAGAGTCTGGTGGAGCACGCATTACACAGAATGTGCGGGTGGCATGTTTGTAGAGTTTGAATCTCTAATAGGGTGTGTGCCACCTTCCAGAGGTTGCAAGCAGCTAGGAGCTTTCATAGCATGGTCCGAACCTCTACTAATCTTCTATCTCTTTTGCTTTTGGCAGGAACTTCGCCTTGGCTGCATGGGAGGAGCTCTATCTTGGGAGCTTGACCCTGGAAAGCATCAGCACGATCTTGACTGGGAGCTCAACCCCGGATGGGATTTAACCTCGATCGGGGGCTCACCCTTAGAAAGCATGAGCACGACCTCGACTGGGAGCTCGATCCCAGATGGGAGCTGACCTTGACTGGGTGCTCACTCTCAGAATGCATGAGCACGACCTCAACTGGGAGACCGACTGATATGGACATCAGGGCCAGAAAAAATTGATAGGTCAATTCCACATCCCTGTGGATCACCTGTGACTAAGCTCTAAACCCCAATTCAATCAAAACCTGTATATATATACAAACCCTATTTACCAAGTTGAGTTGAGTTCGTATCTAATTTTTGGTTTGTGAGATTATGCTTTTTGATCAATTTGATCAAGTTGGGCTTAGAATTAGCCCTTTTAATTAGTTGATTGAGTTTTGTGATTAGTTATTTTAATTGATCCTTTAATACAATAGGGGACCCAAATCAAGACACCATGCGCTAACCCAATTCAAGTCATGCCAACCAATTCTTGGTGCCACATGACAAGTCATCATGGCACCGCATCATTACATGCCACATCACTTTCTTGGACACCCATGCCATGTCATCATGTAATGCCACCTCACCATCCCACATGGCATCAGCTTGGTTGGCCACAGGGAGAATCAAAGTTGGTGTCAATTCAAGAAACCCAAGAGACCATGAAACCAGGTGTTTAAGTTGCAGGGGAGTTTCATACTCCAAGAATTCAAGAATTCCTCCAAGATCAAAGTTCCTTCATATGAAAATTCTGGACTCCAACATAAATTTCCAACCAAGACATTCATCTTGGTCCCCCATCATTGATCCATCATCAAGATTCTTGTCACCCAAAGAGATGGAGTCCCACAATTCATGTCGCCAGCTTGGATGAAGACAATCTAATGATGTCGCCCAATCTCAGAAGCTCAAGAGCAACTCAAAAGCAAGAGTCCATGATGCCAGATGGGGATCCAGAGGTCTTTGTTGTCCAAGGGAAGCTAGCTCTAGGAGTTCTTGCTCTTTCAACAAGAACTCTACAATTTGTATCCCACACTCATCTTATAATTGGTCTATAAATACCACCCCTAAACCCCCCTTGTATGACATCTATTTTATGAATAGAGAGAGAATTTTTCTTCAATTCCTTTGCCTTGAGGGCATCAAACTCCATGAGGGAGGGGGCATTAGGTCCCAGGGCGTGAGGCCCAGTAATACGACCAACCATCAGAAACCCTAGCCGCCATCTTCCAAGCTTTCTTTTCTTCCTCCTCTTTCAATTTCCTTCTTCCTTCCACACCCTCTAACTTGAGTGTTTGAGAGTGTTTGCAGGTGATCAAGATCTGAAGTAAAGGTTTTTCTTGCTTTGGAACCGAGTTCGTTGCAGATCAGAGCCGAAAGTCTTAAAGTCCTGCCACGAAATCCTAGAGTGCTGAATCAAATCCACGTCAAGAGTAAATCATCGTTGATAATTCTAAACTTTCCCTTTCTCTTTAGTTCTAATTCATTGAATATAGGAACCCTAGTTTATGGTGATTTCTTAATCACCAAGTCCTATTTCTTAGTCTACTTTATCTGATTTACATTGCGGGTTGCGTAGCTAGTCAACTAGTCAAATTCTTTTGCTTACTTCGAGTCTCTTTCCTGATAATTCCAGAAATTAATTACTATTTAATCTTAGATAATTAAATTTAGAATTAGTAGATTAGCTTTGCATCTTCCCGTCCCGCATCATCTCTGGTATCATAGCAAGTTAAACTAGGATTTAATTACTAGTTGCTGAAATTTTACACATATAGTTTTAGGCTGAAATTAAATTGTATAAAACCTACATAAAAAAATACAAAAAAAATTATTAATTAATTTTTTTGTTAATCCTCTATTAATATGCCATCTGAACATGGAAAAAAAATCAGAATTTTTTTTTTATTTTCTGTTAATTCTATTTTAGTTTCATCGCGCATATTAGGGTTTCATCTTATGTGTATACATTGTTATCCTAATCTAAGGGCACTTCTACTATCTTAGATCAGGGCAGGAATTCATCACCTATCTTGAGCCTAAAATAATCACCCTAGCATTGAACCTAAGCCTAATTAAAACTAATTGAAAACCTAAAGCAGCTTAGGGACACCAAAAAGGTCGGGTTCCAAGTATTGTGTGAAAGCTAGTGCACCCAATCCTTTGATTATCTTTTGAATCTGGTGTCTAAGGCTAGAGGTCCAAAGGCAAATACCCTAAGTGGTATCGTGGTTTTTAATTAGGACCCTGCGAGAGCAGGGGGAGCCTCCCATGACCCCAACTCTTACCTGGCCAGTGGATAGGGTAATGGCTGAATTGGTTATAAATTGAGCTGACCCATTTTGCTTGAGCTCTAGGTCTAGGAAACCCTAGTTCAATTTTTTGTATGTGTGCATTGCATGGCCACTAGATCAGGTACGCCATACCAGCATACTCAGACCCAACCCAATCCACCCATGGACTCTAACATGGAGGCTTGGATGAGATCTATAACTGAGCAATTTAGGCCACTTAATACAAGGTTTGACTAGATGGATGTGAGACTAGGTAACATTGAGGAAGCCCAAGCGACCCATTCAGATTCTGAGACACCTAGATCCACTCCCCCAGGTCCAAGTTTTGAGATACCAATACCCATTCTCCTAGGTCCAAGAGCCCAACTTAGGAAAATCACTCCTAACCCTATTCCTAGGTGCCAAACCCTGATATGAATGACCAGGAAGAAAGGATCCTTAGGAACATTAGACTTGATGCACCCACTTTTGATGAAAGTTTAGATCCTAAGGTTTATACTGATTGGGAGAGTGACATGGACCAGTACTTCGAATGGTGCGAAATGTCGAAGGAGAGAAAATTAAAATTTGCTAAACTTAGGTTAGTCCGACAAGCTAAATTGTACTGGGATAATGTGGAACGACTGAACCGACAAAGAGAAGATATGCCTATAGACACATGGAGAGCAATGAAGATAAAGCTTAGGTTTTTAGGTGATGAATAGCCCAGGTTCTAGGTGGGGTGATGAACAGGCAATCAAATGAACTAAAACCAAAAAGCTTCAAGAAGATAAACATTAATTTTGCAGAATTGAAAGACTATTCATAGTCTTCTTCATTCAGATACTGTGACAGGCACCCCTTCCTCTATAGTTTTCTATAGCAGTGCGGCCCCGACCTGCCTTACGGTTGCTGTCCAGTCGTTGTTTACAGTTTCTTAATTGAAGCTAGAACTATGAAGTTCTAATATTAACTTGAAAGTAAGCTTGAAAGATTGAAGAATTCAGATGATAAGACAACTGAAATTTATTGAAATATTTTTGAAATCTCGATAGATTTGCAATCTTTACCTTCTTACCTAGAAGGAAAGGCTTGAAGATTGAGGGGTAGAAGTTCTGAAGAACTTCTTACAAGTTTTGGAGAGGTTTGCTACAATATTTTTGGAGGGATACTAAGGACCTAACTCTCTGGCTATGCCCTCAGCTCTTTGTGTTTTTTGCTTCTGCCAAACCTTGAGGCCTTCTCTTCTTCTTATAAACAATTTTATCAAGTTGGATTGATGAATGGCTTCGAGTCCGTTGCTGATTTGATAAGTTTTGGAGTCCAAAGGGATCTGGGTACGTCTTTGGTCTTGTCACTTTGGCCTTTTGTTTTGATTTGACCAAAGTGATGGTCCTTCTTGTTTGGCTGGTACAAGCATCTTGCCTTTTGGATCGGTGTAGATACGAGTACTTCTTACTTTTGTTATGATGTGACTAAAGGAGTGGTCACTTCTTGTCAGGTTGGTACGAGCATCTTTTCTTTTCTTGCTGGTGCGGGTACGAACCTTTGTTTTTTGCCTTGATGTGACCTAAAGGGAGGTCACTTCTTGTTGGCCACTTTGCTGGCCCTACCAATCTTGTCTTGGGATGGTTGCCCATAGGTCTTTAAGATTTGTTCTGTTAGATCTCAAAGTATGGGTCATCATCATCTTCTTGTGGAGTCTGGTTGGAGGAGGAAGAACTGCTAAGTTGTTCCTGTTCTTCTTCCTTCTTGAGTTCGGCCATGATTTGTGCTAAATATTTTTTGTATTCGGCTCTGGACTTGGCCGCTGCCAGTTTTGAGGTTGCAAATGATTTCCGTGTTAGGAATTTTGAAGTGGACGGATCGATCTTGAGAGAAACTTGGGGGTTTATGTTGAACCAGTCCAATACCTTTTGCTTGGAGGCTTTGTCTGGGTTGAACTCCTGCCACCATTTTATCTTGAACTTACTTGCTAGAGTTGGTTGGAAATTTGGAACATTGATAACTGCATATTCCCAGCACAGAATCCAGGATAATGCAAATTGTGAGAAGAAAGTGAGAAGAATGGGGAATTTCTTCTCTCTTTCAGAGAGGATGATTTTTGGAGGTACGTCAAGTACCCTTCATTGACAACTTGGGGGATAATGTCCAAAGTTGATCCATAGTGGTTCCACCAGTCGATAAACCAGTATGGGAATTTATATGTTGTATTTGCTTTGAAGTAGAAAAGCTAAGAATGGCAATTCCAAGGGTTTTGAAAGAGAAAGGTATTGTACCAAGCGGCTTTGTAGTCCCAATAATTGAAGTATTGGGAGTTGTATTTTTGGAACAATTTTTTGTAGGTATTTGGATTGTCTTCCCATGCAGATGGAGACATAACTTGGAGTATTTCGGCTGTTAAGTGGGTTATGACCGAAGGATCAGCCCTATCTTTATAGTGCTTGATTGCAATAGAGTCCGTATCAATCAAGATGAACTCATAAAATATATTTGTTTTGAGCGGATCTCTTGGTGGGAAATGCCACTCATTGGAAAATACTTTTCCAATTATTTTTAATGGACTAACGTCCATATACTCATCCTCAATTGTAAAAATTGGTTGAAAAATTGATTTTTCAAAATAACTTGATTTTTTGGGATTGAGTTTTTGAAGGGAAGTTGGGTCAGAATCCCAACTTTCTTTTGGGAGTTATGCAAGGATAATGAGTTTGAAAGACTCATTATCGTTTTTTGTTTTTGGTTTGTAGTAGCCTTGGCAGTTTCATCATTGGATATTGCTTTTTGAAACATATCACTGCTCATAAGAGCAGGATTGGCCCTTGCTAGGTCGGCTATTTGTTTTGTGTTCACTGGGGTTGTTTGGATTTTTTGTGGAGTGGGCTTTTGGTTTTCTTGGACTTTTTCTTCCTAGATGACAATGTCGTACCAGGACAGTTTTGGAAAGTTTGGTTCTTGGACTTTTGAAGTGGAGGCTATTTTGAGCTCTGTGGGTTGAGCATATGAGTCTTTTGTCTGTTTAAGAACTTGGGCTTTCTGTGCTTGGGATTTTTTGGGTGCCATTGCTGTCGAGGCCCTGCAAGAATTCACGTGAGAGAAAATCAGGCAGAGAATTATTTTGGCCTTTGATATGTTCAATATCAAAGTCAAAGATTGAAAGTAGAGCTAGGTTTTCAACATCTTTTTTCAAAATGAATTTTGTCGATTTGCAATCAATTCTTAATAAAAATTTTTGATTAAGCAAATCACTCTGGAATTTTGATATGCATAAAACAATTGCTAAAATTTCTTTTTTGATGGAGTACTTGGCTTGGATCTCATTCCAACTTCCCAAAGTGAAATGGATAAGTTGCTCAGTATCTCCTTTGGTTTGTTTGAGAATGCTCTCATAACCCATCTCTAAGGCATCGGTTTCAATGATTTTTTGGGCTTTTGGGTCAGGAAGGTAAAGGCAAGGAAGGCTCTGACTTAGGCCTTATTTTGCTAACTATGTTGGTATGGTTTTATGACCAGGCTGGAGGATTCTTCTTCAGTCTCTGGTACAGGGGTTTTGCCAGGATTCTGATATCCTTAAGATTATCAGAGATGTAATTCAAACTCCCTAAGAATCTCTAGAGTTGGGTTTTTCTATGATCTCATCAGGAAATCTATTGGCAAAATCTAAGGATCTTTCGATCGGTTTGATAGTTCCTTGGTTCAGGTCATGACCTAGGAACCTAATTTTTGTTTGGAACAGACTCATCTTGGGTTCAGAAAGGACTAGGCCATTTCTAATAACCAAATTTAAAAATGTCTATAAATGCTTGAAATGTTGGCTAATGGACTCTGAAAAAATCAGAACGTCATTGATATATGTGATGATAAACCTTGAATAAGGGTTGAAGATGTTGTTCATGATTTTTTGGAACTCAGAGGGAGCATTTTTAAGCCCAAAGGGCATTACATTCCATTCGTACTGGCCGAAGGGAACTGTAAATGCCATTTTGTACTTATCTTGCTCTGAGATTTGGATTTGCCAGAAGCTAGATTTCAGATTGAATTTTGAGAAGATCTTGGCTTCAATGGTCCTATTGAGAAGGTCTTTCTTGTTGGGCAAGGGATACCTAACCCAACTTAAGGCCTGATTGAGAGGCTTGTAATTAATGATAAGCCTTGGAGCTCCTCTCTCAAGCTGTGTATTTTTCTGTACATAAAATGCAGCACAGCTCCAAGGGGAATGGCTGGGCCGGATTAGGCCCTTTTGGATTAGATCCTTGATCTCGGCCTTGCAATATTCTAGGAGCTCTTGGTTCATCTGGATGGGCCGGGCCTTAGTGGGTATCTTCCTATCATCGAAATCTTTTTCATATGGAAGGTCTACCGCATGCCTTTTCCTATTACAGAATGCGTTTGGTAGGCTAGAACAAGCAGAATCTCTAACTAAAATCTTGAAGTTTTCAATTTTTTGTTTAGTCAAAGGGTTTTTGAGCTATTCTTCTAGTCTTTTGAGGTCTATTTCTTCCTTTAGAAATTCTAGATGTCTGGTTTTCCTAGAGATTTCATTATGGAGTTGAGCTCTTTGATATATTCTTTTGTCATAAATTTAATTTTGAGTTCTGGACCTAGGAAATTTGTGGTAATCCCTTCATCATCAACCATGAATGGTTTGATGATGTTGAGAAAAGGTATTCCTTGGATAACAGGTATGTTGATATTTTTTATTAATATAAACTATGTGGTCAAAAATTGGTTTTCAAAATAAACTTTGGCTTCAGAAAGTTTATATTTTATTTGAAGTTTTGATCCACTAGCAATTTTTAATTTTTCTTTTATTTTTTCAAAATATTTTGTCGGGATTAAACCCTTTTAAATGCAGTTTAGATCAGCTCCTAAATCAACTAAAGCAATTGTTTCAAAAGCAAAATCTTCTACAGAAATTACTACTCTGACATACCAATTCTGGACGGTCAGGCTAGTAATTGTCTCTAGAAAATTTTGATCTTGAAGGGCCAAGTTTCCTTCGAATTCAGAGTCTGAGATAACTTGCTTACCTTTTTCAAAGGTTTTTACCTAGATTTTTATTTGTTTTACTTCAGATTTTAGCTGATTTACTTCCATCTGAAGGTCTTGTATGGTTACTTGTTTTGGTTCTTCCTTATTGAATCTTTTCAAAATGTTTGTTAGATCATAGGATTGGAATTTTGGTTTTTGGGTTTCCTCACCTATAGATTTTTTGAGTTTTAACAAGTACTCTTTCTTTTGATCAGGATCGTTTATTTTGTCGATCAGATCAAGGAGTTCTTGTTCCTTGGTTATCATATTCAAGCTTGAGGACTGGGCCTCATCTTCACTGAGGCTCTCTTCTATGTCAGAGAGAGACTCAACTTCAGAGTCCAGTAGGATCTTTTCTAATTGTGTTTTTAAAGAATTTTGAAGATCTTCTTGGTTGATTTGTAATTCATTTATTTTTCTTTTTGTCCTACAATCTTTTGCATAATGGCCAATCCTACCACATTTGAAACAGGTTATAGTATTTGGCCTATTAAAGGTTTGAGGTTTTCTGTGGAAATTTTTCTTTTCTTGTTTTATTTGGTGTTTGTGTGTTTGTTTTGGCCTAGGGTGATGAGTGTTCTTTTTAGAGCAATTATAGCAGGTTTTAGGAGTTTTATTTCTTTTTTCTTTTGTTAAGGGTTCATACCCGAATTGTTCACAGAAACTCCCTAATGCTTGTCTGGTTTCTAATTGCTCTCTTTTCAATTGATTCTTCATCCTAAGGTCATTGTAGATATTGAGTCCTACGAGATTTATGATTGTAATCAGATCTTCGTAGGTAAGTTTGTCATAGGGAATGGTGTTTTGATTTTGTTCCCTAATCTTTTGTTTGACTTTCTTAGAGAAAGCCGAAGGTAATCCTGTAAGAAATTTTTCCTTCCAGAAAGACTGGTTGCAGTCTCCTCTGGTCATCAATTTTGAAAGGAAAACATCTTTGTACCACTTGAAATCTTGCAGTTTCTTGCATCTAAGATTAGCTAAGATCTCATGGCTTCTATCCCTAAATAATGAAGGGTCACCTATGAAATGCTTGGCTATTGCAAAGATCATGGTGTTGGTTGAGTCTTGAATTGGTTCATCATTTTCACCTTTGATAATGGCACCTTCACTATTCTTTCTGTAGGCGAACATGATTCTATTTTTGTCATTTTCATTCAGATAGCCATCCTACCAACCTTTCAATTGGCCGGTGAAGCTAGAGACCAGGATTTGGATTATACCTTGGTCAGTGGTGTCACTTTTGTTGGTTCGGTAAGCTGTGGCTACCATGGTCATCTCATGCAGAATGTTGAGGATATGGTGTTCCGTCAACCCATCTATGTTCCATTCATAGACGTTATCTGCATAGTAGTGGTTTTGGATTCCAATCCTTTCTTCATTAAGCATGTCAAGAAGGGTTGGTCATTGTAGTAGGGCCTTGATGATCTGGCCCAAGAATGGTGGATCTTGTTGATTTCAAGTTTTGGGCTTTCCATTGGGCTTTCTGAGTCAGTGTCCGAGTTTTGCTCACTTTGGCTCGGGCATTCTTCCTGAGTCAGAATTGCAACATTTTTTCCTTTGGCTAGGGGAGAAGGGGCTCTCTCGGGTGAGTTTGGAATTATTTTTGTGAGGAGCTCTATTTTCTCTAGCCTTTTGTTTATTTCTGAGACTACACTATTGTCTCTAGGTTTTGGGGTGACAAATTATTTTGGGATTTCATGAGGAACAAAAATTGGTATTTTTTCTTGGCTAACGATGGGAGGCCTGACATCCATTTTGTCCTCTATCCTTTCTAACTGGTCTCCTATTATTTTCAAATTCTGATTTGTAAAGTTGATTTGCTCCATAATATTCTTGATATCCCTACCATTCGGGGTTTCTAAGGGTTCAAACGTGATTTTGAATGGTGAGATAGTAACTATTGATTTTTTGACAGGGATTTTTATTTCTTGCAGCAGAGGATGGATTTTTTCAATTTTGTTTCCTCTGCTATCTTGCCAAGAAACAAAGGGTTCCCTGTGATCATGGCGATCTGCTTGGGGTTTTCCTTAACATGGTAATCAAACCAAGTGAAGAAATTGATATTTTTCTCAATAATATTGAGGGTTTCATAGAATTTGGCTTGGATTTTGTCTCTCTGTTCTTTGTCGAAAGTGGCAAAGAACCATTCTCTTTTTTCCTTATTTTTTGAGGAATAGAAATCTTTCCTAAGGCTTTCTTTGTCTATGAAAAAATCTCTACAGATCATGTAGATCTCGGAATCTCTGTTTTCCGTGATCTGAGAGAACGTTGGAGAGATTGAGGGTGAACTAGGTTCATTGTAAATTGGCTGTGGAACCTTAGGTTCATTGTCTACTTCCTTAAGTTTGGTTTCAGGAGTGGACAGACTAAACCTAGGTGGAATTGCAATCTTTGGAGCATAAACATATATGCTACTGAAGCTCCTTTGGATGCCTCTGTTGTATTGATCTCTACATCTCCTTCTGGGAGAGTAGTGAATAGATTCAACCGTTGAGGCTGGCTTCCTTGGTGCAGGAACGGCCTTTTCCAAAAGCTAGGTTTCAGGAAGGTAAATCTGGTCCCAAACTAGTGTCTTCGGGACATGGATATTGTGCTTCAATGGGTTGGTCTGGAAGTATGTGGTACTTCCAAGGGTTCTTTTGTTAACAACCTTAATGTGGTCAAGGTCGTTGGTCACCTTGTAGTAGTATTTGATTGTGACTGCTATAGGGAAGGATCCGGGCATGATGTTGAACTCGTGGAGTCTAACATCAAGCTCAAGATCCTTCAAGATGTTTGGGTCTTTGAGTTTTAGGGTCAAATCCATGTTACAGTTGAAATAGATTGGACCCTCATATAGACTGGATTCCACCATTCCCAACAGGGAATCATGGAACCTTGTTAAGCGGCCATCTCTTATGCAGAGGAGCATGGCTGTGTCCAGCCCTCTTATGACTAAAGGTTTGGCTACGACTTGAACTAGACCTATATGGATAAACTCAAACTTAGGTTTGAGGGATTTGACTAAGTCTTTTGGTAGGATTTGAATCACTGTGTGGTCGCCCGCTATTGACACAGTTTTTTCTTCTAACCTAATCCTACTGTCAGATAAGAATTGGTGTTTATAAACTGATCTTTTTGACACTTTTGGAACAGTCCAGTTGATGAATTGTTAATCTTCTACCTCGGCCAGGGTAGTAATAGTATCTTCCTCTTTGGAAGAAGAACTGGTAGAAAAAGTTCTAGATATCCTATTCATTTTTGTAATTCCTATTGTCCTTTTCCCTATGGCAGTTGATAAATCGGGCAACAAACGCCTATCTGTGGCAACACGCCCTCCACAATGGCAACCTCTCGGCTAAACTCGACTACTCAGGACAAAGGTTTTACTCAATGGATAAAAAGTCTAGCTCTTGCTCTACCCTTCCTCCCCCCTTTGGCTCTGATACCATTCTCCTATGAGCAAAAATTATTGGATCAATAGCAAAAGTTAACTTAAGGTAATAAATCTATGGCTGACTATATAGCCAAATTTGATGAGTTTGTTATGAGATGTAGCGTAGTCGAGTCGGAAGATGTTATTCTATCTAGGTTTATAGCAGGCTTACACGAGGATACCTAGAGGGAATTATTCTTAAGAGAAGTTCATGATTTAGAACAAGCCTACCAGATTGCTAGGGATTGTGAACGATTTCAGAGGAGACCTGTTACCTACCGACCCGAGTCTAGTAGGTTCAACACCCCTGGAAATAAACCTAGCATGAGCTGATTCCCAAATAGCCGACCCAATCTTACCACCCAACCAGCTCGTAAGGAAGACAAAGGGAAGGCACCCATAGTCTAAAGGGATAAGAACCAAGCTGCACAATGTTTTAAGTGCCATAAGACTAGTCAATATGTAGCAGAATGCCCAGTATGAACTTTACATATAGGAGAGTGTGAAGAAGAGAACTTAGAAAATATTGAAGAATGTGAAGAAGAAATATATGAAGCTGAGAAAAATTTGGTAGAAGAATATGAAGGTGATGAAGAGCCTATAGAGTCATCTGATCTACTAGGAGTAGTTAGGTGTATTCTAGCTTAGACCAAGAAGAATAAGGACTGGCATAGGACGAATATCTTACAGACCTTCATTAAGCTAGGAGACAAAGTTTGCAAGGTTATTATAGATAGCAGAAGTTGTGTTAATGCCATATCTACCAATGCTTTTAAGAGCTTAGGTTTACCCACCGTGCTGCATCCTAGCTCATATAAGGTATCCTGGATTGATGCAACATATATTCCTATTAGGTTACAATGCCAGGTCCCAATCCAAGTTCAATCTTACCAAGAGAAAGTATGGCGTGAAGTGATTCCAATGGGGGTTAGTAGCATCATATTAGGCAAACCATGGTTATATGATCATGATGCTACCCTTTTTGGCCGAACCAACTCATGTTCTTTTAAACACCATGGAAAGAGAATTGTTATCAATTCGACCCCACCTAAAGATAATATTAAAAGAGGGTCTAGTCATTTAAGAGAGAAAGAATCAGGATTGAATCTAATTACTGCAAAGGAAGTTATAACACGAGGATCACTAGAGGTTCAACAGTCTAGATTTTAACTGTTAAGGAAGTTAGTGATGAACCTCGGAAGGAAAATCCTAAAGAGATTATAGAATTCCTGAAAGAGTTTAAGGATGTATTTCTAGAAGACCTCCTTGATTGCTTACCACTATTAAGGGACGTACAACATGCTATAGATTTAGTCCCAGGAGCTACCTTGCCAAATCTACCATATTATAGAATGAACCCTACTGAACATAAGGAATTACAAAGGCAAGTTGATCTTCTTAGAAAAGGATTCATTAGAGAAAGTTTAAGCCCTTATGCCATTCTAGCTCTATTGACCCCTAAGAAAGATGGCACTTGGAGAATGTGTGTCGATAGTAGAGCCATCAATAAAATAACAGTGAAATATAGATTTCCAATACCTCGACTTGATGACATGTTAGATATGATGGCCGGTGCTACCATCTTTTCAAAGATTGATTTGAAAGGTGGCTATCATCAGGTTAGGATTAGACCCGGGGATGAATGGAAAACTGTATTTAAGACTAAGGATGGCTTATACAAATGGTTAGTGTTGCCTTTTGGCTTAGTGAATGCACCTAGTAATTTATGAGGATTATGACTCAAGTTTTGAAAGCTTTTATTGAAAAATTCATAGTGGTTTATTTTGATGACATCCTCATATATAGTAAAACTAAGAAGGATCACTTAGACCATCTTCAACAAGTATGTCAAGTTCTCAGAGGAGATAATCTTTATGCAAACTTCAAGAAGGATCACTTATGACCCCTAGGATTAGTTTTCTAAGTTTTGTAGTGACTGTAGAAGGAGTGTCTGCAGATCCTGAGAAGATTAAGTCCATAGTTGGTGGCTTATACCTAAAAATGTACATGATGTTCATAGTTTTCATGGGTTAGCCATCTTTTATATAGGAGATTTATTCGAGGGTTTAGTAACGATTGTTGTACCTATTACTGATTGTATGAGGAAGGGAGCTTCTGAATGGTCTAAAGATGCCAATAAGGACTTCCAAGAAATTAAGGACAAGATGACCCAAGCCCCAATTATGAGATTACCGGACTTTTCAAAAGTTTTTGAAGTTGCTTATGATGCCTTGGGTGTAGGAATTTGAGGAGTCTTGAGTTACGAAAATCATCCGGTTGCTTTCTTTAGCAAGAAATTAAATGATACTAAATTGAAATATTCGACTTATGATAATAAAAAATATGTGGTAGTCCAAGAAGCCCTAAGGTATTGGAGATACTATTTGCTATCGTAGGAGTTTGTGCTTTACTCAGATCATGAAGCACTTCGAATCATTAGCTCACAAAAGAAATTAAATCCTGGGCACAGAAAATGGGTTGAATATATTCAAGCCTATACTTTTGTTTTGAGACACCAATCGGGTACTGATAACCAGGTTGCTGATGCGACGACTTATGCTTTTGAATTGTGTTAGTACTAAAGTTGTGAGATTTGAGAAATTGAAGGATGAATATGAGAATTGCACTGACTTTAGTAAAATTTATAAGGCAGTTAAACAAGGACCGTCTAGTTCATATAGTGAATATACTATTCAAGATGGTTATCTTTTAGAGAGAGTAAGCTATGTATTCCTAATACTTTCCTTAGAGACTTCTTAATTTGGGAACACATGCAGGAGGTTTAGCTGAATACTTTGGTAGAAATAAGATAATTTTAGCACTGGAGGACCAATTTTATTGGCCAACTCTTAAGAGAAATGTTGTCCAAATCGTAGCTAGATGTCAAACTTGTGCTATTGCCAAATAGCAAAAGCAAAACATTGGCTTATATACCCCACTTCTTGTGTCGGATTGTCCATGGCAAGATCTTAGCATGGACTTTGTTCTTGGATTACCTAAAATTATAAGGAAACATGATTCTATTTTTGTTGTGGTTGATAGGTTTTCAAAGATGGCACATTTTTTGCCTTGTTCCCAAATCTATGATGCTTCTAAGGTTGCTAAGTTATTTCTGAATGAAGTAGTTAGACTACATAGTTTACCTAGGATCATAGTATCTAAAGAGACGTATGATTCTCTAGTTATTTCTAAAAAAACACTCTGGCATTTATTAGGAACAAAACTCAAATTTTTTACTTCTTATCATCCTCAAACTAATGGCCAGACTGATGTTGTGAATTGCAGTCTAGGAAACTTGCTTAGAAGTTTAATTAGAGAAAATATTGCCAATTGGGATCTATTACTGTCTAGGGCTGAATTTGCATATAATAGCTCAGTTAACGGATCCACTGAAAAAAGCCCGTTTGAAATTGTTCATGGGTACAAGCTTAGAAGAAAGCCTTTAGATCTTATTATTCCATTACCCATGCATGAATGCATTTCAAAGTTTGCAAAGTCATATGCTGAACATATTAGGGAATTGCATAAGGAAATAAATAAAAAAATTGAAGAAAGTAATGAATCATATAAACATATGGCTAATCCAAGAAAAAGACTCAAATAATTCAATGAAGGAGACTATGTTATGGTTAGACTTCGACTTGAACGGGTTCCACCTGGAGCCATGAAAAAGTTACATGCCCGTAGTACTGGACCATACAAAGTAGTTAAGAAAATTGGACCTAATGCTTACGTGATTGAGTTACCACCTGAACTAGGCATTAGTTTTACTTTCAACATTTCAGATCTTGTAGAGTATAAGGAGCCAACGTTGATACCTAGTGAGCCTTTTGGACCTGATCCCATCCTTGAGAGTGAGCCAACCCATGAGTGTCCACCAGTAAACTACCACAGTGGAGAGACAGGATTGAGCAGATCTTGGATGACAAGATTATCGCTACTCGAAGCAAAGACTATTAACGATATCTGGTTCATTGGCAAGGATGACCGGGACTGAAGATTCTTGGATCACTAGAAAGGATTTGCAAAGGATTAATCCCAACTTACTAGAGCACTATCAAAGCAGAGTTGACCCATACTCGACAAGGTCGAGTTTTTTCCACTCGGGGAGAATTGGTGCGGACATCAGGGCCAGAAGAAATAGATATGTCAATTCTACATCCCTATGGATCACCTGTGACTAAGCCCTAAATCCCAATTTAATCAAAACCTATATATATATACAAACCCTATTTATCTAGTTGAGTCAAACCTTATTTACCAAGTTGAGTTGAGTCAGTATTTAATTTTTGGTTTATGAGATTATACCTTTTGATCATTTGATCAAGCTGGGTTTAGAGTTAGTCCTTTTAATTAGTTGATTGGGTCCTGTAAGTAGTTATATTAATTGAGTCCTGTAATACAAGAGAGGACCCAAATTAAGATACCATGTGCCAACCCAATTCAAGTCATGCCAACCAATTCTTGGCAACACATGACAAGTCATCAAGGCGCCACATCATTACATGCCACATCACTTTCTTGGATGCCAATGCCATGTCACCATGCCATGTCACCTGCCATGTCATCATGTTATGCCACCTCACCATCCCACATGGCATCAGGTTGGTCGGCCATAAGGAGAATCAAAGTTGGCACCAATTCAAGAAACCCAAGAGACCATGAAACCAGGTGTTTAAGTTGCAAGGGAGTTTCATACTTCAAGAATTCAAGAATTCCTCCAAGATCAAAGTTCCTTCATATGAAAATTCTAGACTCCAACATAAATTTCCAACCAAGACATTCATCTTGGCTGCCCATCATTGATCCATCATCAAGATTCTTATCACCCAAAGAGATGGAGTCCCACACTTCATGTCGCCAGCTTGGATGAAAACAATCTAATGATGTCGCCCAACCTAGAAGAAGCTCAAGAGCAACTCAAAAGCAAGAGTCCATGATGCCAGATGGGGATCTAGAGGTCTTTGTTGTCCAAGGGAAGCCAGCTTTAGTAGTTCTTGCTCTTTCAATAAGAACTCTACAATTTATATCCCACACTCATCTTGTAATTGGTCTATAAATACCACCCTAAACCCTCTTTGTATGACATATATTTTATGAATAAAGAGAGAATTTTTTATTCAATTCCTTTGCCATGAGGGCATTGAACTCCATGAGGGAGGGGGCATGAGGTCCTAGGGCATGAGGCCCAGCAATACAACCAACCATCAGAAACCCTAGTCGCCATCTTCCAAGCTTTCTTCTCTTCCTCCTCTTTCAATTTCCTTCTTCCTTCCATGCCCTCTAACTTGAGTGTTTGTGAGTGTTTGCAGGTGATCAAGATCTGAAGTAAAGGTTTTCCTTGCTTTGGAACTGAGTTTGTTGCAGATCGGAGCTCGAAGAACGAGAGTCTTAAAGTCCAGTCGCAAAATCCTAGAGTGCTGAATCAGATCCACTTCAAGAGTATTTAATCATTGGTAATTCTAAACTTTTCTCTTTAGTTCTGATTCGTTGAATATAGGAATGCTAGTTTATGGTGATTTCTTAATCACCAAGTCCTGTTTCTCAGTTTACTTTATCTGATTTACATTATGGATTGCGTAGCAAGTCAACTAGTCAAATTCTATTGCTTACTTTGAGTCTCTTTCTTGATAATTCCAAAAACTAATTACTATTTAATCTCAGATAATTAAATTTAGAACTAGTAGATTAGCTTTGCATCATCCCATCTCGCATTACCAACCTTGGATAGGAGTTGACCTCGATCGGGGGCTCACCCTTGGAATGCATGAGCATGACTTTGGCTGGGAGCCTAATCCGGATGGGAGCTGATATCAACCAGGGGCTTGCCCTCGGAAAGCATGAGCACGACCTCGGATGGAAGCTGACCTCAGTTGGGGGCTCGCCCTCGAAATGCATGAGCACGATCTCGACCAGGAGCTTGACCCTAGATGGGAGTAGACTTCGGTCGGGGGCTCGCCCTCGGAATGCATGAGCATGACCTCGACTAGGAGCCCAACCCCGGATCGGAGCTAACCTCGGCCAGGGGCTCACCCTCGAAAAGAATGAGCATGACCTCGGCTGGGTGCTTGGCCTCGGATGGGAGCTAACATCGGCTGGGGGCTCGCCTTCAGCTCTTCATTTGGTCACCTTATCCAGATGGCATTTTCTACCAACATGGCTGCCAGCATGGGCTCCACATTAGCAGTTGTGCCACATCAATCACCAAATGTAATTTCTTGTAGATCTTGCCTAAAGAAGTTTTTATTGTTCTACATGATTTGATTGATCATTAGTTATATTCTCCAAGTGGCTAGAATTTTTTTCATTAATTTTAAACTCGAGCCCCTTCTCCAAAAGAAGGATGCACTTGATTCTAGTCAGCATTCATCTTATTGATCGCATGTTATATACTATTTCTTCATGAGGACTATTGGGATATGTCGATTCAGGCACAAATTAACCACTAGTTCGATCGCTTGTGCACTCCCTCCCAAACTAGACACCTCAAACCAAAGCGTCCAGGGGAAGCTGAATGATTAACGGGCAAGGCGACAATGTGATCTTTGGATTCAGTCGAAGACATAACCCTCATCCCCGACTGAAGACATCGCCCTCGGCCCAAGTCGAAGACATGATCTTCGGCCTAGTCGAAGACACAGTCTTTGACCTTAGCCATAGGTACCAATTCGAAGGCGTCTCAAGACGAAGACACCTCTCTGATCCAGTAATGACCACTCTTGGAGAAGAGGCCCGAAGGCAGATCTCCGACCAACTTCAAACCCACACGAACGTGGGGGTAACGGTTACAATCGGCTGCCTAACTATCACATCTAAAGTACAACTACATCGAAGCTGCCACGTGGCCATGAACTCCAACGGTAACGCCTCCGGCCTGATCGAAATTGTTCAATAACTGCCCACAGTCACGGTCAGAGGGGAATCAATTAGCCCCCATCGTAACTATAGGAGTGAGGATGAAGCCACAGACTGGGCCAGCCGATATAAATACTGGTAAGAGGGGACACTCGAGGTAGGCACAACGAAAACCTGAAAAAACTAGAGTTCCTTTTCTCACCACTCCCTCCTCAGAATCTTCCCCATTCTGTTGCTGGAGCCCGTCTCTGACTTAGGTATCGGAGTGTCCCCCACTGGAGAACATCCGGCCAGGGGTCTATTTTGCATGTGAGTGAACCTATATCCGGCAGCTCTGCCCGGTCGAAAAGGGGATTCTACGCCAGCAGATTGGCACGCCAGGTAGGGGAAAAATCAAGTACAAGAGCATATCAAGCATCTACCGTTAGCTCCTTTCCTTAGAAAAGGGAAAGTGTAAGGAGTTTCCAATGGCGAAAGGAAAAACTTAGAATGCCTCGACGAGCAGAAGTTGCGTTCCTTCCTAGATGGGTGAACCCCTAGCGGGGAACGACATTCCACCTCCCAGGCTTGTCATGGGACAGCAGCAATTTGAGACTCTCCTGAACCAAGTCAACGCTCTCACGACTATGGTTTAGAATTTTCAAGATAAAGCCCTTCAGGTGGGGCATCTGCCAGCCACCTCCAGACATAGCCATCGATCCTGGAGGGAAAAAGTCTCTCTTGACGGGTCCACCCATCTTTCCCTCCATGACTGATCCTCTCCCAGGGGGTGAAGCTCCTGAATTCCAAGACCAACCATTTCACTGCGAAGAGGAAAGAGGCCTAGGCAATCTCTCTCTGCTTCCTTCGAAGATTCCACTCCCGAAAGGGACCTACCGAAGGAAGTCCGCTCCGATTATGAGGGAAAGCTTTAAGACCCTCGAATCAGAGATTGTGAAGCTCCAGGAGCAGAGAAACCACAGTGACCTCATGGCATGCGAGCTACGCCCTCCATTCACCTCTCGCATCATGGCCAAAATTGTTTCCCGGCACTTTAGGATCCCTTAGATGGAGCCCTACGATGGCACCACTGACTCGCTTGATCACCTAGGCAATATCAAAGCCCATATGATGATTCAAGGGGCTTCAGATGCACTGTACTGCCTCGCCTTCCCGGCCACTTTGAAGAAACCGCTCGGATGTGGTACTCAAGCATATGCCCAAGTACCATCGATTCTTTTTCCGAGCTAGAGAAATTGTTTGTCTTGCATTTCAGGACATGCCGCAAGATGCCCCGCAACACGGACACCCTATTCCTCCTTCACCAGAACAAAGGAGAAAGTTTACAGGATTATATCTTCAGATTCAACTCGGCTATGCTCAAGATCCCTGATCTTAACAAGCATGTGGCCATGTCTGTATTAAAGAAGGGGCTCCAAATGTCCAGGCTCACCTTCTCCCTGGACAAAAAGTTTTCCACAAGCTAGGTTGAGCTCCTGTCAAGGGCTCAGAAGTATGTTGACATCGAAGAGCAAGCGGTGAACTGGCGGCTAGCCGAAGGGAAGCCCCTCCCGAAGAAGAAGAACGATAGGGGACTAGGCCCCCCTGTACCCAACAACAACAACAACAAATACTCTGATTGGCGACGAAGTCCCAGGCCTAGAGCATCAGGCGGGAGATTCGACTCCTACACTCCCCTCAACCTCCCTAGAGAAAAGATCAGGGAGATATAAAAAGAGAGCTACCTCCAGTGGCCGCGTCCCATGAAGGTGTCCTCTTCTGTATGGAACAGGAACAAGTATCGACGATTCCACCAGGACTATGGTCACGACATCGAAGAGTGCATCCAACTTAAAGATGCTATTGAGGATCTTATCAAGAGAGATTACCTGGGGTGGTGGTACATCGATCACCAAGGACCGAGATCGAAGGTTACAGTTCCCTAGAGGGTCCCTGAAGAAGCCGAATTGCCGAACTAGAGGCCCACCAGTGGAAACGTGGGGATGCTGCATCGATCGATCGATTGGAGAAGGGTCGAAGATGATGCCCCGAAGCGACTCAAAGACATAACACCATACTCTTCTCTGATGATGACCTTGCAAGGATCCAACTCCCGCATGATGATCCTATTGTAATATCGACCGTTGTGACCAATTATGATGTAAGGCGTATCTTAGTCGATAATGGAAGTTCTGCTGATGTCTTACTCTACGATGCATTTTCTCGGATGTGCCTACCTAAAAATAAACTGCAAAGATCCTCTGTGCTGCTCACTGGCTTTGGAGGCAACCAGGTCGATGTCGAGGGTAAGATAGTACTACCTGTAACCCTCGGCACCGAATCCCGATGGAAGATACTACCGATTAACTTCACGGTAGTCTGAACCCCCTTGACTTACAACATGATTTTGGGATGGCCTGTCCTGAACAAATTTTGGGCTATAATGTTAACTTACCACCTTCTAGTACATTTTCCCACTAGGAGTGGCATCGGAGAAGCAAAGGGAGACCAGAGAATGGCACGACAATACTTGATGATTCACGATAAGCAATCCAACGATCCCACAACTTGGGATCCGTTAGATCCGAGAGACCCAACTACAGACTCTGGTGAACCCATGGAAAGAACCATTCCGGTATAGCTAACTAAGGAGGACCCCACCAAGGTCGTGCAAATCAGAAGCTTGCTCGACGAAGAAACCAAGACGAAGCTGATCTATTTCCTCAGAAACAATGCTTGTCTTTTCCTGGTCAGCCTCGGATATGCCTGGGATCCCAGCCAAGGTGACTCATCGGTTGGAAGTTGCCCCCGAACATAAGCTGGTTCGGCAAAAGAAAAGGAGCTTCACCCCTGAAAGATAGAAGGTAATAGATGAAGAAGTAAACAAGCTCATCAAGGAGGGATTCATTCGAGAAGCACACTATCCTGAATGGCTAGCAACGTGGTAATAATGAAGAAAGCTAGTGGTAAGTGGAGTATCTGTATTGACTACATAGACCTCAACAAAGCCTACCCAAAAGATAGCTTTTTCCTTCCAAAGATCGACCAATTGGTTGACGCCACCATCGGCCACCAACTATTAAGCTTCATGGATGCCTTCTTCGGATACAACTAGATCCGAATGGATCCCCAGGATGGGGAAAAAATGGCCTTCGTCATCGAGAAAGGTCTTTACTGCTACAAAATGATGCCATTTGGACTAAAGAATGTTGGGGCGACATTTCAAAGGTTGATTAATAAGGTGTTCAAAGAACAATTAGGAAGGAACATGGAGGCCTACATCGACGGCATGATTGTCAAGAGCCTCTTTAAAGAAGACGACATCAAGGATTTGGAAGAGTCGTTCGATGCCCTATGATGCCACCATATGATGTTGATCCAACAAAGTGTGCCTTCGGAGTAGCTTCGGGCAAGTCTTGGGGTTCCTTGTTACTAAACGAGGAATCGAGGCAAACCCCAAAAAAATCCAGGCCCTTAGGGATATGAGACACCCTTCTTGCAAGAAGGAGGTATAGCAGCCGACAGGAAGGATCACCTCCTTGAGCAGATTCATCTCCCGGTCGGTCGAGAAGTGCCTCCCTTTTTTCAAGGTACTCCAACAGTCCCGAGGCTTCAAATGGATCGAGGACTGCCGCCTTGCTTTTAAAGTATTGAAGAAATACTTGGAGACCCCACCCTTGCTCTCCAAACCTCAAGATGGGGAAACACTCTATTTGTACCTCTCTGCTATGGACGAAGCAATCAGTTCGGTCCTCGTTCGAAGAGAGGAGGATGGCCTCCATAAGCCGATCTATTACATCGCAAAGTCTTGCACGATGCTGAGACAAGATATTTAAAGATGCAGAAGCTAATTTACTCCTTGATAATTACGGCAAAGTGGCTACGACCTTTTTTCATGCCCATGCCATCATGGTTCTAACTGACCAGCCCCTTAAGGCCGTTCTCCAATGTCCTGACACTTCAGGGAGAATAGCTAAATAGGCCATGAAGTCAAGTGAGTTTGAATCAGCTTCCAGCCCCGATTGACTATGAAAGACCAGGTGCTGTCCGACTTCTTGGCTGAGTGCACTTGAAAGTCTGAAGACCTTCATGATCGACCGAAGAGGAAGGAGTCACTCCGAAAGATGTGGAATCCATCTGGCTACTCCATGTAGATAGGGCCTCCAACTTCGCTGGATGTGGAGCGGGCCTCATACTAGCCGAACCAGATTGACACACTATGGAGTACGCACTTCAATTTTCCTTCCATGCTTTGAACAACCAGGTCGAACACGAAGCCCAACTTGCAGGACTTCAAATCATCGAGAACTTGGGGATCCGAAGACTCCAAATCTTCTTGGATTCCCAACTGGTGGTAAACCAGGTCAAAGGTGAGTTTGAGGCCAGAGACTCTATGATGATCCAATACCTAGAGAAGGTTCAAGCCCTATCCTCTCAATTGGAGTTTTTTGAAATCATTCATGTCCCTCGATTAGAGAAATCCCGGGCGGACGCACTGTCTAGGCTCGCCACCACCACTCCGGAGTACCTCGATCATACCTTCATCGAACATCTCAAAGCTCCAAGTATAGCCGAAGAAGCTTTGGAGGTGCACCAAATTGAGACCGAACCCAGCTGGATGGATCCCATCCTTAAATTTCTGAATGAGGGTATGTTATCGGAAGACAAGGCAGAGGCCAAGAGAACCCGTTGGATGGCATCTCAATATATCATTTTAAACGGGACCCTCTATAAGAGATCGTTCTTCCAACCTCTGCCGAAGTGTTTGAGACCATCAGACACCGACTATGCCCTAAGGGAAGTCCATGAAGGCATATTCGAAGATCACTTGGGGGCAGGTCTCTGGCATATATAATAATATGCCAAGGATACTATTGGCCTACTATTCAAAAGGATTCAGCTGACTTTGTCCAAAGATGTGATCAGTGCCAGAGCAAGCCATTTGACTCAGCTGATGGCTCCCTGGCCCTTTTCCCAGTGGGGCATGGATATCCTTGGCCATTCCCACCAGCATCGGGGCAATGAAAATTCCTTATCGTTGCCATCGACTACTTTACCAAGTGGGTTGAGGCCGAACCACTGGCTCATATCACAGAAGGAAAAGTCAAAAATTTTGTCAGGAATTCCATCATATTCTGGTTCGAAATTTCGCACTAATCATCGATAATGGGAGGTAATTTGACAACCCCAAATTCAACGACTTCTGTGCTTGGTACCATGTGCAGCACAAGTTGACATCTGTCGGCCACCCGCAATCTAACGGGGAGGCTGAAGTGACGAATCGGACCATCCTCCATGGTCTGAAGACCCGACTCAACGATGCCAAGGAACTTTGGATAGAGGAGCTGACCTCCATTCTTTGGGCATACCGGATGACCCCGAGAACAGCCACTAGCGAGTCCCCATTCAACCTGGCGTACGGTATCGAAGCAGTTCTCCCCATCGAAATCACCTTGCAGTCGCTTGAGGATCGACAAGTACGAGGAGCCTCGAAACTCAAATGCAGGAGGGTAGACTTGGATCTACTACCAAGTACCAGACTCCAGGCTCAAATGAAAATGGCAGCATATCAACAAAAAGTTGTCAAGTATTACAACTCTAGGGTGAAAGAGCAGACTTCCGCACTGGGGACAAGGTACTACGAAGAACCGAAGTATCCAGGCCAATGGAGCAAGGTAAACTTTTTCCCAACTGGGAGGGACCGTACCAAATCAAAGAAATTATGCATCCAGGGACATATCGACTCGAAACCTTGGATGGTGTTGTGCTGCCTTGGCCCTGGAATGTACGAAATCTCTGCAAGTACTACCAATAAACATACCTCAAAGATTTTCATGGAACTCTGTTCAAGAATAACTCTAAACAGCCCACCATGCCAGTGGTGCATGGTCTCAATGATCCATTCAACGGAATCAACCAAAAGCACAAAGGTGAGTCTGATCCAATCACCTTATCGGTATGCTTGACGAGTGCAAAGGAAAGCCCAACCATGCTGCCGAATGATCAAAGGCGTAGGGATTGTTCACATAACCTACCCTACGGTGAATTTGAAGATGCGCCGGGGCGGGCCTAATCAGCCTACCTTTATTATAAAAGAAGGTGCAGGGATGGTTCGCACCACCAACCCTATGGTAAATTCGAAGACGCGCCGGGGCCGGCCTAACAGCCTATCTTAATTTTAATAGAGAGGCACGGGGATGGCCTGGATGCCTTACCCTACGGTATATCCGAAGACATGCCGAAGTGAGTCCAGATTACTCACCTTATCAACAATAGACATCCCATGGGATGGCTTAATCGGGCCCATTCCATCGACAAATCTCAAATGGCTCTATAAGTTCATCACTTGGCTATCACGCTGGAGAATCCACACTCCGCAAGTTTTGGGGTATGCCTTTCACAGAGAAAGAAAGAAAAGAAAAGAGGGATACTTTCATCTCATCAAGGGAGCCTTACAAAGAAGAAGAAGAAGAATAAGAAGAAGAAGAAGAGAGAAAAGAAAAGAGAACAGATAATGGAAAGGCAGATCTAAAGACCACCCGTCGGCCCATTTCCATACCGGTGGGGGGTGTTGAATCTATGGGAGGCGCTCGGGGAGTCTCCGGACTTCCCTTCCTAATGCGGGACACAATGGGAATGACATGCTCTTAATCAAATTAGTAAAGCTCAAATGAAAACAAAGCAATAAGATTTAGCCATTCAAAGCAAAGAGCCTAGATGTAATGAAAGGAAATTCTGAAATATCACACAAAACCCTGACATTTTTCTATTCAAGATAATTAAGAGAGAAGGATCTTAGTGGTTAGGAAACCACTCAGATTAGAGCCAATTCACCTAACCAATTTCAGATATGAAAGAGTTCATAAGAGGGCTTCCAGGCATTAAATTACTCTCTTGAATAACACACTCAGGGAGGATTCTGGATGACAAGGAAAATACCCTAGGTTGGTTTTCTAGTTCTTAGCAAATCCAACCTCCTTCTTTGGAACTCAAGAAAAACCCGGGGATCCTGCAACAAAATTAGATGGAGGGATTAGGTAGAGAATTTATGATTGGAATAAAATAAATAAATAAACAAGATGGGAAGAGGTTGTGGAGGTTTGTCTTGAATCTTCCATGGCTTCTTAGAAGGATGACTCCGAGGTTTGTCATAGAAACCCTTGTTGCATTAGTTGTTGATGAGGCAACCCTTGGCAAGCTCTTGGAAGATTTCCTTTAAGCCGAATTCATGCAAGATCTTGGAGTGGAAAAGGAGAGTTGTAGATTAAAGGAGATCAAAATTCAAGGCCTCACACCTTATCCTCTCATAGGGTACCAAACATCACAAGAAAGAGAACTTCTACCAAACATCACAAACAAGAGAACTTCTTTGGTAAAGAAAGGCTATTTTCTTCATTCATCATCATCTGCTCTTTTACAAGAAAACAAGGACTCTTATAAGACTTTCTTTGTAGCCTTGTTTTTTTTTTTTTTTTTTTTGGAATTCAAAACACAACTCCTAGAAAGGTGGGTCATCCCCATGAATGTAGGAGAGATGGGTGGGGAGGTTGGCCAATTCAAAATTCCCTCTTCTTTGGCCAAATTTCCTTGAATTTGAACCTCCTTGTGATGTGGCAAGGAGGTGGCTTCCATGTGATGATGTGGCTTCTTTGGTGGTGAACCCATGGACCATGCTCCCTTTGACTTTTGACTAGACACTAATCCTTCATGATTTTGCAATTGGACTGGCTCGAACTTGACTTAAACAAGACTCAATGAAATTTGATTTAAACAAGACTCAATGAGACTTGACTCATGACTCAATTTAAAAGAAAACAAATGCAAAATTAAATTATTACAGGACTCAAATAAGAACCTAGCTATGCTTGCTGAAATCTCTTCTTGTGCCTGGTGTCCGCACCAATTCTCCCCTGGTGGGAGGAACTCGACCCTGTCAAGTAAGGATCAATCTGCTCATGATATCTTTCTAATAGGTCTGGGTCAATCTGTTGAAGACCCTCTCGGGTGATCCAGGAGTCCTCCGATTCGGGTCATCCTTGCCAACAAACCAGGTAACGTTGATAACCTTTATTCCTAGCGGTAATTGCCTGATCATCCAAAATTTGTTCAACTCGATCTTTCCGGTCTGGTGGATTTGCTGGTGGACATTCAGGTAAGGTTGCACTCTCAAAAATAGGACAAGGCTCAAAAGGCTCACTAGGAATTAATGCCGGTTCTTTATACTCTTTCAGATCAGAAATATTAAAGGTTGAACTAATGTCATATTCTGGTGGCAACTCTAACACGTATGCATTAGGTCTAACTTTCTTAATTATTTTGAAAGGTCCGGCTCCCCGAGCATGTAGTTTCTTCATAGTTCCTGGTGGGAACCTTTCAGGTCTTAGATTAATCATTACAAAATCTCCTTCGTTATATTCTTTTGTTCTTTTCCGTGAATTAGCCATATGCTTGTATACTTCGTTACTCATTTGAATTTTTTCTCTAATTTCTTTATGCAATTCTCTAATATGCTGTGCATATGACTCGGCAGACTCAGAAATTCATGCATGTGTGGGTAGCGGAATAAGATCTAAAGGCTTCCTAGGTTTGTAACCATGGACTATGATGCGGGACACAAAATTGATGTAACCTGGTTATTTGAAAAACAGTGAAACAACTAAACAAACTAGGACCATGGGAGGGCTAAGAAGCCTCCCAGGACTAGGGCATACTGACACTAAAATCCTAAGACAGCTGATCTCTTTTGTTTTCAATTTTTTTTGGATGGATGTGGTGAAGGAAGGATGAAGATGGTTGACCGGAAAGTGGAACTCATGGCCCTGAGACTCACTCTAGCGGGGAACGCACACAGAAAGTCAGGGGTCAAAGCCTAAAGCTATCCTCCCGAGGGATCACAGCACCAGCTACCCTGAGCATAAAGCTACCCTCCCGAAGGGGTCACAGCACCAGCTACCCTGAGCTCTCATCGAACCCATAATGCACATAGCAGGGCTCTCACATAGATGCGCTAGGATGACTCTCGAAGGACACGAGGGGATAAAGAAGATAAGATAGGGGATAACTAGGGTGCTCATCGAACCCATAATGCACACAGCAGGGAACGCCTCACACCCCTCATCGAACCATAATGCACACAGCAGGGAACGAAGAAAAACAGGCCTCAGCCCAGAACCAGAACCAACCCAAAAATCTATATCAAAACTCTCTGATTATTACAGGGGGAGAGGGGGCCTTTATATAGAAAAACCAAAACCCTCAGTTTCTTAGCCTCTAAGAAAACTAAAAAGGAAAATAAATTACATCAAAATTCGTGTTGCATCAAAAATAGTGCTGATATGCTCTAAAGAGCATGTTGGCTTGATAATCTGCTCCAGAAAGCGTGCTGCTCTGAAATATGGGTCACTTTGAAATCCGTGCAACTCCGTTTCATGGCCATGCGGAGGACCGATCTCCCGACAGAGCATACGACCGGCGATCGGGAAGCAGGCGACGGACGGGGCCAGCGGGTGGCGAGCGGTGGACGGCGGGGAGGCCGGGGACGGCGGGACGGTGTCCGACGGATAGGCGGGCGGCAGCGGCGGCGTCAGGCGGTGGGCGGCGGTGCCACACGGCCGCATGCAGGCGGACGGACGCCTCCCACGTCCGTTCGTCTTTCCACGGGCGTGGGCGGTGGCGGACCCCACCAGCGGCCTGGCGAGGGCAGGCGGGCGATGGGAACGGTGGCGGGCAGCGGGCCGGTGGCGACGGTGGCTGCCGTGGGCCGTGGCGGGCGAACGCCTTCGCGTCCGTTCAGCTTCCCACGGATGTGGGCGGCGACGACGGTGGTGGCGACTTCTCCGGCGAGGGCAGAGGCCGGCGAGCTTCGGCGGCATTCCGGCGGGGGCGGCCCGGATCTGGGGCCGGAGGGGCGGTGGGCTAGGGTTCGAAACTTTTAAAAAATTCACGGGAGAAAGGTTGTAGGAGATAGAATAAAGCTGGGATAACTAGGGGATAAACCGAGAACAAAACCAGAATAGCGGGGATAGATGGAATAGCTGGATAGGAAAAAATAAAAAAATTCTGAAAAAATAAGAAAAAATAGAAAAAATACCCGGACCTGCCCTGGATCCCCATCAGACTATCTCAAAAGGACTTCTGCCCGTAGACCTGTTGACCGAGCTGTTGTAAGCAAATTCGGCACGAGGTAGGAGAAGATCCCAATTACCCATATTATCACCAACTAAGCATCTTAATAGATTTCCTAGGCTTCGATTGACTACCTCAGTTTGTCCATCAGTCTGTGGGTGATAGGCAGTGGAAAATTTCAGTTTGGTGCCTAGCAAATGCCATAACGTCTTCCAAAAGTAGTTGGTGAACCTAACATCTCGATCAGACACTATGGTTTTAGGTAGCCCATGTAACTTGACCACTTCGTCTAAAAAAAGTTTGGCTACCTTGGATGCATCAAATGTTCGCGAACACGGGATGAAATGGACCATTTTTGAGAACCTATCGACCACAACAAAAATTGAATCGTGTCTCCTTTGGGTCTTAGGTAAACCTAACAAGAAGTCCATGCTCAGGTCCTGCTAGGGACAATCAGGTACAGGTAAGGGTGCATAGAGTCCAGTGTTTTGCTTCTGCTGTTTGGCAATAGCACAAGTTCGACATCTAGCCACTATTTGGGCAACTTGTCATTTCAGTCCTAGCTAATAAAACTAGTCTTCTACAGCTAGGATGGTTTTGTTTCTACCAAAATGACCAGCTAAGCCTCCGGCATGGGTTTCCCAAACTAGAAAGTCCCTTAAAGATGTTTTGGGAATACAGAGTTTGTTTTCTTTGAATAGGTATCCGTCTAAAAGGGTGTATTCACTATGATCAGAGGATGGTCCTTGTTTTAAAGCCTGAAAAGTTTCACTAAAGTCTGGACATGTATCATATTCATCCTTAATTCTTTCAAAACCCATGACTTCAGTGCTAATTGAATTTACAAGCAAGGCTCTACGACTCAATGCATCAGCAACCTTATTTTCAGTTCTGGCACGGTGTTTCAGGATGAAAGTGTAGGCATGGGTGAACCTACCCACTTGGCGTGCCTAGGATTCAGTTTCTTCTGGGAGCTCAGAAATCTAAGGGCTTCGTGATCAGAAAAGAGGACAAACTCTTGCAGTATCAGATAGTGTCTTCAATATCTCAAAGCCTGGACTACCGCATACAACTCTTTGTCATACGTTGAATATCTTGCCCTAGTCTCATTTAACTTTTCACTAAAAAATGCCACTGGATGATTCTCTTGACTCAATACTCCTCCAATACCTACTCTAGAGGCATCACAAGCTACCTTGAAAACTTTAGAAAAATTCGGCAATCTTAAGATAGGTGCTTGTGTCATCTTTTTCTTAATATCTAGGAAGGCTTTGTCAACTGCTTTTGTCCATTCAAAACTTCCCTTCCTAATATAATCCGTTATCGGGGCAACAATGGAGCTAAATCCTCTAATAAATCTCCTATAGAAAGTGGCCAATCCATGGAAGCTACGAACATCATGAACGGTTTTGGGAATGAGCCATTCAACTATGGATCTTATCTTTTCAGGACCGGCTGAAACTCCATCAGGGGTGATAATGAAACCTAGGAAGGTAACTCTTTGGGTCATGAATTCACATTTTTTTAAATTAGCATAGAGTTCTTCTTTCCTAAGGGCTGTACAGACTTGTCTAAGGTGGCCCACATGGTTTTCTTTGGTCCTACTATATATCAAGATATCATCAAAATATACCACCATAAATTTTTCCATGAAAGCTCGTAGGACCTGGGTCATCATCCTCATAAATGTACTCGGCGCATTGGTTAATCCAATAGGCATTACTACCCATTCATATAACCCGTCCTTAGTTTTGAATGCTATTTTCCATTCATCCCCTGGTCTAATTCTAACCTGGTGATAGCCGCTCTTCAGGTCAATCTTAGAAAATACATTTGCATCGGCCATCATGTCCAACATATCATCCAAACGGGGGATGAGAAATCCATATTTCATCGTAATTTTGTTTATGGCATGACTATCGACACACATTCTCCACGTGCCATTTTTCTTAGGGGTTAGGAGTGCAGGTACTGCACAGGGGCTCATACTTTCTTTGATGAATCCTTTTCTAAGAAGGTCCCCTACTTGTCATTGCAATTCTAAGTGTTCGGTAGGGTTCATCCTATAGTGAGGTAAGTTGGGTAGGGTGGCTCCAGGGACTAAATCTATAGCGTGTTGAATATCCCTTAATGGTGGTAAGTGATCAGGTAAGTCTTTAGGAATGACATCTTTAAATTCCTCTAACAATTTGATCACTTCCTTAGGTTGTTCTACAAGGTTTCGACTTTGGATTTCCTTAACAGTTAGCATCCAAATGGGTGAACCTCCATTGATTTCTTGTTCTAATTCTTTTGCATTTATTAGGTTCAATCCCGGTCTCTTGTCTTTCAGGTTGCTCGACCCTCTCTTAGTGTTGTCCTTAGGCTATGTAGGGTGAATGACAATTTTCTTGTTATTAAAAGTGAAGGCACATGAATTTGATCGACCGAAAATGGTCGCATCATGGTCAAATAGCCATGACCTGCCTAGGATGATGCTACTTACTCCCATAGGGAGCACATCATACCAGATCTTTTCTTGATAGGATTGGAATTGGATCTGGACCTGACATCTAAATTTAATAGGTATCGAGGTAGCATCTATCCATGAAACTTTGTAGGGGTTGGGATGAGGGACAGTGGTTAATCCTAGACTCTTGCCTGCACTTGTTGAAATTGCATTGACACAGCTACCACTATTGATTATGATTTTACAAACTTTCTTTCCTATCTTGACAAAAGTCTGTAGGATACTAGTCCTACGCCAATCTTCCTGTATGTTATTTTGGGTCAAGATACATCTGATGACTCCTAGCATTTCTGATGAGTCAATAATCTCTTCATCCCCTTTATACTCATCAGCTAAACAATTATCAGCCTGATATACTTCTTCCTCATAATCTGCTAAGGGCTCTATGGGCTTAGATTCATTTTTCTCTGCTGCTCCTATGTGTAAGGCTCTATTTGGACAGTTGCTAGCATAGTGACCTACCTTTTGACTTTTGGAGCATGAATTCGGATTTCTTTGGACTTCAGGTGCTTTCCCTTTATCATCTCTTCGGGTATGAGGGGTGTTGTAATTGGGTCAATTATACCTTAACTGGTTTTGTCCTGGTTGCTGACTAGAAACACTAGGCCTAGGGGCTTCAGGTCGACGAAAAATTGGACCCTTATGGAATCGTTCTGCATCACGCGCTATCTTGTATGCTAGCTCCAAATCATGGACTTCCCTCATGAATAGTTCTTTCTGGATTTCCTCTCTAAGTCCGACTCTAAACCTAGACAAAGTCACTGACTCTGATTCATCAACATTGCATCTCATTACAAACTCATCGAACTTTGCAATGTACTCAGCCACACTTTTGTTCCCTTGTATCAGTCTCTGCCATTGATCTAACAATCTCTGATCGTAGGACATAGGAAGGTATTTCTCTCTCAACCTAAGTTTCATTGCTCTCTAAGTTACTATAGGGACATCTCCTCTTTGTTTAGCTAGTCTCTCAACGTTTTCCCAATGTAACCTAGCTTGACGCACAAGTTTAAGCTTTGCAAATTTACACTTCCTATCCTCACTCATCTCATACCAGTCAAAGTACTGGTCCATCTCACCTTCCCAATCAATGTAGATTTTGGGATCTAATATTCCATCGAAGGTGGGGGCTTCCAACCTAATGTTCTTCAAGGTTCGATCATCTTGGTCCAATTGGGCTAGGGTGGGTCTCCTAGGATTTGGTTCATAGACTCGATTAGGATCATGCTCTTAGAAAAGGCCTTGTCTTGGGATCATTCTAGGGTTGGCTGGTGTCTCAAATTCAGGTTCAGGGTCTAGCTCATTCTGGGCATCTTGATTTCCTCCAGGGGTTCTAGACTCTAGTCGGTCAAGCCTAGAAGTAATGTGGGATATTTGCTCCCTTATGCTCTGGTTGTTTTGGGCCAACTGATCAGTCAAATTTTGGTTGAGTTGGGCCATTTGGTCATTTAGGGCTTTCATCAGGGTTTCAAGATTCGGGTCCATGGCTACACTGGATTGGGTTTGGACTCGTGAATATGAAGCTCATGATCTAGTTTTCATGAAATAATGCACTCAACCCAAGACGACTAAGGCTCCTAAACCTAGAGCACAAATTAGGGATCTAATTAAAAGGACCAACTAGCTAGTAGTAACTTATGTGACTTGGCCAGGTAGGTGGAAGGGGAGTGGAGGTCCCTGTTTTGCCAATCCTTAGACACCAATCTGAGATTGGCCAGGTAGGCGGACTAAACCACAAGCCCTAATGCACCAATCCTAGACACCAAGCCCGTAAGCACACACCAATTAGTTGACATAATTAACTTGATCCTAATCTGAACCCGACTCGTTGGTGTCCCTAACCCACTAGGGTAATTAGGTCTAATTGATTTTAATTAAGGGGTTGGGATCGAGATGACGGGTTGTGGTTTTGGGCTAAGGACAGGTGATTAATTCCTGCCCCCTTGTCATAATGATGCCCTTAATTGATTTATCATGAGATGATGCAAAGCATGCATATGAACCCTAATCTCAGCAGTAGAAATATTGCGTGTTGCAGTTCAAAGTGGGGCTGAGAAGTGCTGTGTAACAGTTTCAAAAAAAATTGAAAAACTCACAGAAGATTTTTAACTGATAGATGATATGCCATATGAAAGAAAATTAGAAGATAAAATCTATATTGTACTGAGAAGATCATTAAAGTTAAACAATGTGAAAAGGATCAGAACAAAACATACAGGAATTTTAGCAACAGTGATGGAGTGCGGTAATTTTCATTTTTTTTGTGATTTTTTTCTGATGATGAAATTTAATAGAGTGACCACTAACTTGAAATGGAACAAGAAAAAATATGTTTCAATGCAAAATACACTACTTGACTTTGGAGTTGTAGGTGGATTACAGTCAGCCTGCATAGAATTATAGCAAGCAGGGAAATCAGACCAACATAGATTTCTTCTATGTGGTCAATGAGCAATAACCAAGATAGGACAACCTTACACTATAAGGATCCACCTTATAGTAGGACAACATGATTTCACCTTGGTATTACGATGCAAAGATTTGGCTATAATCTTATAGCACAAGAAAAAAAATCATGCAAACCAGAAAACAGGGTTTTTAACTATGATACTCTAATCTAACCTGCTCTGATACCAAATAATGCGGGATACAATGGGAATGACATGCTCTTAATCAAATTAGTAAAGCTCAAATGAAAACAAAGCAATAAGATTTAGCCATTCAAAGCAAAGAACCTAGATGTAATGAAAGGAAATTATGAAATGTCACACAAAACCCTGAAATTTTTCTATTCAAGATAATTAAGAGAGAAGGATCTTAGTGAACCACTGATATTAGAGCCAATTCACCTTACCAATTTCAGATATGAAAGAGTTCATAAGAGGGCATCCAGGCATTAAATTACTCTCTTGAATAACACACTTAGAGAGGATTCTGGATGACAAGGAAAATGCCCTAGGTAGGTTTTCTAGTTCTTAGCAAATCCATCCTCCTTCTTTGGAACTCAAGAAAAACCTGGGGATCCTGCAACAAAATTAGATGGAGGGATTAGGAAGAGAATTTATGATTAGAATAAAATAAATAAATAAACAAGATGGGAAGAGGTTGTGGAGGTTTGTCTTGAATCTTCCATGGCTCCTTAGAAGGATGACTCTGAGGTTTGTCGTAGAAACCCTTGTTGCACTAGTTGTTGATGAGGCGACCCTTGGCAAGCTCTTGGAAGATTTCCTCTAAGCCAAATTCATGCAAGATCTTGGAGTGGAAAAGGAGAGTTGTAGATTAAAGGAGATCAAAATTCAAGGCCTCACACCTTATCCTCTCATAGGGTACCAAACATCACAAGCAAGAGAACTTCTACCAAACATCACAAACAAGAGAACTTCTTTGGAAAAGAAATGCTATTTTCTTCATTCATCATCATCTACTCTTTTACAAGAAAACAAGGACTCTTATAAGACTTTCTTTGCAGCCTTGTTTGTTTGTTTGTTTTTTTTTTGAATTCAAAATGCAACTCCTAGAAAGGTGGGTCATCCCCATGAATGTAGGAGAGATGGGTGGAGAGGTTGGCCAATTCAAAATTCCCTCTTCTTTGGCCGAATTTCCTTGAATTTGAACCTCCTTGTGATGTGGCAAGGAGGTGGCTTCCATGTGATGATGTGGCTTCGTTGGTGGTGAACCCATGGACCATGCTCCCTTTGACTTTTGACTAGACACTAACCCTTCATGATTTTGCATTTGGACTGGCCCGAACTTGACTTAAACAAGACTCAATGAAATTTGATTTAAAGAAGTCTCAATGAGACTTGACTCATGACTCAATTTAAAAGAAAACAAATGCAAAATTAAATTATTACAGGACTCAAATAAGAACCTAGCTAAGCTTGCTGAAATCTCTTCTTGTGCCTGGTGTCCGCACCACTTCCGATTCAGACTCTGTATCATCCTCAAAGTCGGAATCATATTCATGGCTAGGGAAGGGGACAGAGGGCCTAATATTCTCCAGGCCCTTCAAGTCGTAGTAACGGAAGGCCTTGTCCCTGTGCTCTCGGAACCCCCGGTGGTAGGAGTCCAGGACCACCTCAGCAACCTCATCCTTGAAGGTTGATGATGCTAGGAATTTGGTGACGGCCCCCGCCGCCTCTATCCTGGCCTCCTTCGCCTTCGTGGTGGCCTCCGCAACTTGAGCCCTGGCTTCCTCCAACTGAGCCTCCAGGACCCGTACCCTCCTCTTCAGGCGAGCTTTCTCCCCGGGCTAGTGGTCATCGTCGTCGCCTCGTGAGCCTTCCCGCTAGGCTCACCCTCTGCCCTGGAACCGGAGGCCCTCTTTCGGGCCATTTTTCGGAGCTCTGCAATATTAAACATCATCTCTGAGATATACTAAGAAGAAGAGGGAAGATAACCTTTGGAATAAAGGTTTGCCCCTCTAATGTCTCGATGGCCTCCAAAAAAGAATGAACTGGATCCTATTTAATGGGATCTCGTACCCATAGACAACCGCAGGAAAACGTGCCCCATGCCTTTTCCCAAACTGGCCAGAGGGTGCCACGTGTCGAAATGATGCATCGCTTCTGAACAACTGCTCTGGGGATAGTACGGTCACTTGTAATTGCTCTCGAGGATAGAGGCCATCGGTGCTTCGAACCTGGAGTAATCTCCCTCGGACGGTTACAACATTAATGACTACTTTTCGGGAAAGGAAGCTTGGCGGCATCTAGTACGCATGGGGATGCGACCGTTCAAAAACCAATGCACCCAACACAAACAACAAAAAATGTGCTCGATGTCCCCCACCAATCGCCAATGATGTGATGACATCTATCCGCCATGCTGCCACCAATACGAAAAATATAATTATGGTGGATAATCAACACCAGTCTGATAGAGATTAACCCCAGTCCAAAGCACCAGTTAGGTCCTTTTTGAACCAGTCAATCATGCTAGAGAAATCAGCAACGATCCGATGGCATTACGATTCCACTTCGAAGTTCATTTTCATCCAAGTCGAAAACATTAGCCCTGAACTGGTCGGTCTTCTGCTCACCCACCGAAAGGGAATCAACTTAAAAGAGACTAGTTTAAATAGAATTAGTCATTTATTTCAAAAAGAAAAAACCCTCATCCAGAAAGGAGACATTACAATTAGTTGACAAAAAGAAAAATACAAAATTCTCTGTCAACCTCTTCGGTAGTTGAAATAGGAGTAGGGATCGAAGCCTCGCCAGCGACCATTCCACTTCCTTCAATAGGGCATGCTGATGCCGCTTCAGCCTGAACCTCTAGGTCTTCGGCTCCGTCCCCCGGAATGGTAGCCAAGGAGAAATCCAAGCTGGGGTAAAGCTTTTTAACTTTGCCCAGGCAGTCGACGTGACCCAAAAAGGTAGCTCTCTAGTGCGGCTTCGTGCACTTCATCTTTGAAGTGCTGAGAGCTTTTGTAAGCCTCGATAGCCTCGGAAGATCTCTACTCGGCTTGCGTGGCCCTCTGATTGGCCACTAAAAGATCCGTCTTCATTTCATCAATCCTCCTTTCCAAGTAGGCCTGTTGGGACTTTAGCCCCTCAGTGTCCCGAAGGCTTTCCCTCAGCAGCAGCTCGAGAGAGATCACCTTCCCTCTCTTCTTCTGCAAATCGATCGCCACATTAGCCACCTGCGCCTGAAGCATCCTCAGTTGTCTTCTCAGGATGTCGTTGGATACGATAGCCTTACCCAACTCCTCTTCTATGGCAATCCAAAGTCTTTCGGCAACACCTTTATCAACTACAACTGAAGCCACCTGACTTTGGAGGTCTTCACTAAAGCGATGGATTCGTGGGCACCTTCTTCAGCAAAGAAAGGCCGTGAGAAACCTATCAAAAGGAGAGCGCACATAAAGTCAATCTAGCCGACACACATAGACAGGCAACGTGCATGCCAGAGTCTACCTGTTGTATTCCAAGAAGGACGGCAAAAAAAGGATTCCCAGACTCTTGTCTCCCAGTTCCAGTAGCAGGTATATCGCACCCCACAGGACTCCTTTCTCTTGCAGCTGGAGCCGTAGGCTTGACATCTTGGACACACGAGGGAACACCACCAGCGTCTCGTGGGCTTGACCTCCTAGATGGCCTAGCCAGCGCGGCTCTCCCAGGAGAGGCCGGTTCCTCCCTTGAAGAAGAACCTATCTCGATTGGGGCACTACTCCCAACTTGAACACATGGCAACGCCAATACACACCTCCGCCTACGATCCGATCTCCTCACCTGGAAGCCTCTCACTGGCCTTCCCCTTGCCGCCCGTCTGAGTTGTGCTAGGTTTGGCCTCATACCGCAACAAGTCCCTTGAGCCACACGGAAATGGCATCGGGAGTGGCTTTGCTATGAGCGGATGACATTCGATCCAAGAAAGCCTTCTTTCTTATATCAAGACTATCAAAGCTCAGGTCAAATGCCCTCATTTACAACAAAACCCTGGGCATGCCATGCATGTTTGCACTAATTAACAAGGGCCCCAACTTGCATGATGGAGGGGACCACTAGGGAGAACTATTGCATGTTGGAAGAGACCACTAAAAGGCTGCAGCCGCGATGATCCTTTTTTTCGAGCGCAGTCATTATGACTCTGATCGCCATTCTCTCTCTAGGTGACAGCATGACGATCGCTAAATCCTCGGTGAACCAGAAGTTTCCCTCAAATAAGGGTTTCCCTACAAATTTTAAGGTCTAAGGGATGAGCCCACGTTCAGAAAGAATCGACTCAACAAGGAATTGCATGACTCAGCCCGTCGCTGGAATCGATGGCTCTACCAAAGCCAAGTCCGAAGACTCCACACTTAGGGAGTCCCCTAGCATCCACAAAAATAAAAAAGAGGAAACCTTCATTAATCCAAGAGAAATCTTTGATTACATTTCAAGAAAGGAAAAAGAAGGAGTACAAAGCTCGAAGCCTATTGAGCCCCTACGGATTAGCCTAGAGAGCCATAGAGTCAGCCAAATGGAGTATCTATCAATTCGGACAGGAAGGATTTCTTTAATCTGGGCCAAAACTAAGGAACCTTCAGCCTGAACCCCTCTTCAGTTTGAACTGAGACTACCGGATCAACCATGACCAGCCCCTTGGCTACGACTGGGACTTCTTCATTTCGACTCGGCATCTCTTTAGCCTCAGTAGGGGCCTCGATCTCCTCCTTTTTTTCATCCTCAATATTATATACAGGGACACCGGAAAGGTCCAAATCAGGGAAGGCCTCATCAACCTTAACGAGTCCATCATTGAAGCCATACTGATAACTGAACAGGCTTGTTTCAGTTACTTCCATCTTGAATTGCGAAGACTTTTAGAAGTCCTAAACGACTTTAGCTGCCAGTTCTCTCATGGCTTCGGACTCTCTCGTGGCCGCTTCGGCCTTCAGAGTTGCCTCTTCGGTCTTCAAAGATGCCTCTACGGCCCTCTTGATCACCTCCTTAGCCATCCTAGCTAGGCCTTCGGCCTTCTCCTGGCTTTTCTTAATAGAATGCTCCAAGGAATTGATTTGCTTTTTCTTCCTCCTTAGCTTTGCCTCCTTCTCAGAGATCTTCATATGGGCATTCTTCAGTTGGTCCTTCAGACCCTTAACCTCGGCATCCACACGGGTGAGCTGATTCTTCATGGACAGCTTCAGCTCCTCAGCCACCTCCCTCTCAGCTCTGGCCACTTGGAGCTCCTCCTTCAAACCATGAATAAGGCTGTCAATGCTCCCCAGCCCCTCTTCCAGGATGGTGACATTGTAGAGCAGCTGTACCAACAAGACAAGGTGTGAGATCGGTCATGAACTAAATGGCCCATCAGACACAAAAGAAATGATGAAGACCCTACTTGCAACAAAGAGGAAAAAGTAGAATCGGATATCTTGGCAAGGCTCCGACCTCAGATAACTGTCAAATCATGGGAAAACAGAATGTCCTTCAATACCCACATAGCTACGGCAGGAACTGAAAGACCCCCCATGATGGATAGCTCCGAGGGGTCCGCAGGACAACCTCCTCCCGGAGGAGCCCTCCAGATAGACTCCTCCTCGACTTGCGATGCCTTGCCCTCGTCCACCGCAGGGGGGCAAGGTGAAGGTGCATCGACCATCGGAGACAGTCTCTCCCTAATTCGAATCGGAGAGTCGACCGTTGGTAGAGACTCAGTTGGCGGAGGCCCTTTTGAAGCCTCCATCGTCGGTACCCAGTCTCTTCCAAACGTTCCTCTAGAGGACGAGGCGCTTCTGCTTCTACCAGGATCATCCCCCTGAACCTTATTTCAGACTTCTGATCCCGAAGGGGGAGCCTAGGTTACCTTCCTCTTGGAAGACTGGCGAAGTTAGTCCAAGTTAGGCCTCATCCCGCTACCTGCAACAAAAATGCCTTTCATAATCAACTGGACCATGGAGAAACTAAAAGAGGAAAGTCGAAAACCTCTATCGCTTATACCTAACACGGGGGACTCGCTAATCCCTGCAAGGTGGAGATTCCTTTCCTCCAACAGTTCATGGTTGGAGATGGCCTCCGAACCAGACAGTAAGAAGTAATCAGATTGATCGGCCACCAGAATCTTTTTCCCAGCATTAGCATCCAGGCGTGGCTCCCTCCACTTACTAATGAAGCCCCATGGTTGGGTGGAAGAAACAAAAACAAAATTGGACTTCCACCCATGGATGGTACTAGGCATGTCCCTCATAATTTTGTGACCAGGGCGAGGTTCGATAACCCACCATCCGTAACCATGTTGAGAACAAAAAGAGAAGTGAACAAATTGGTCCCAGACCTCACATTAGCTATGTGGCACCGGACCAAGAACCTGTAGATATTCCGAATACTATTTGGAGTCAATTATGCGGGCACATTCTGATACATGTGAAAGACTTTGACGAAGAAAGGGTATAGCGAAAAGTGAAGATCAGCCTTAAAATGATCTCGTACATAGCAATGCACCCGGCGAGAAGCCTATGCACCAGACATCGGAAGTATCAGAGGAAACCCTTCGGGAATATGGTAGCGCTCCTGAAGGTTAGCTATCTTTCCCAACGAAATGGAGCTATAGAGACTAGCTCCGGACTTACCACATCACCGATACCGGAAGGCCCAACCTCCCTCCCTCGAGTTCCTACGGACTCAGCCATGATAAGAAAAAGAAGCAAGGAAGGAATAGAAAGGTCCTACCTGTGGAAGAGACTGATAGCCAGAAGTAGGAAAAGTTGGGCCAAAGGTGGAAGTGAACAAAGGTGGAGAAGCTTTCTCAGCCAGTCCTTCCTTTCCCATCATAAAGGGACAAGAAGATTCCAAGACACCACCTTGATAGAAGGGACCATCTCTCTAAGCCCGCCACGGACACCAGAGATGGATATGAATCTCCAAACAACCCTAAGCTGAATTGATGTAGAAAGGATCAAAGATCATGATTCGCGTGATGCCAATCAATGACGAAGATGAAGCTCATATCTTTTTCGAGGGACAGGAAGGGGCCATGACCTCCACCCAAATCCCAACAAAAAGATCGGCTGAACTGCCACAAAGCAAAAAAAGGAGAGGCAACCTCCTAATCGACCCGGTCCTTTTCCACACTCCAATCAGGGAATGATAGATGTCCACTACTTGATCCTCAAATCAATCGGCAGTTATGACGAGCAATCAAATAAGAGATTTTGCAATCATTAGCCGCACCTCTTTCCAGAGAAAAATGACAATCCGGCGATACACTCACTCTTCGAGGCAAATCACTGCTTCGAAAACTGAGAGTGGGGGGCAACTGTTGGGATATTTGGTTCAGGCATAATCAACTACCGGTTCGATCGCTTGTGCACTCCATCCTGAATGAGATACCTCAAACCAAAGCACCCAGGGGAAGTCGAATGATTAACAGGCAAGGTGACGATGTGATCTTCGGATTCAATCGAAGACATAACCCTTAGCTCCGGCCAAAGACATGGCCCTCATCCCTGGCCAAAGACACGATCTTCAGCCCTGACCGAAGACATGATCTTCGACCTCAGCCATAGGTACCAATCTGAAGGCATCTCAAGATGAAGATACCTCTCCGATCCAACAATGACCGCTCTTGGAGAAGAAGCTCGAAGGTAGATCTCCGACCAACCTCAAACCCACACGAACGTGGGGGTAACGGTTACAATCACTACCTAACTATCACCTCCAAAGTACAACTATGTTGAAGCGGCCACGTGGCCACGAACTCCAACGGTAACGCCTCTGGCCTGACCGAAATCATTCAATAACCTCCCACGGTTATGGTTAGAGGGGAATCAATTAGCCCTCATCATAACCATAGGAGAGAGGATGAAATCGCAAGCTGGGCCAGTCGGTAAAATACTGGTAAGAGGGGACACTCGAGGTAGGCACAAGAAACCCTGAAAAAATCAGAGTTCCTTTCCTCGCCATCTCCCTCCTCAGAATCTTTCCCATTCTATTACTGGAGCCCATCTCTGACTTAGGCATCAGAGTGTCCCCCGTCGAAGAACATCCGGCCAGGGGTCTATTTTGTAGGTGAACCAAGGAGCGAACTTGTGATCCAGCAACTCCGCTCGATCGGAAAGGGGATTCTATGCCAACAAGGACTATTGCTCTTATGAACTTGTATGGTTGAGGGGTGATGGCAATGTTGTCTAGTTCTGTATGATAATTTTTCGGGCTGTATCTTCTACATGATAATTTAACTCATTTCTAAGCCTCATCACCAACATAAATTTGCAGTTATATTTGGTTATGCAGACCCATTGTGAGAACTCGGGCTAGTGGGCCATTTTCGGGCCAAAGTTGGCAGACCTAGTCATGGACCATTTTTGGGACAACGTCGATAGACCCAGCCAACTTCATTCTAAGCCAAAATAAAAGAAAGAAGAAAACTGAAATAGGGGACTTCATCCCTTACTTTTTTTAGCAAAAAGCTCACCGGAATGACCGACAAGGCTGCAGTGGAGGGAAGGGAGAAGGTCGGAGGAGTGTCGTGGTGGGCTAAACTCTCGGATGGTCAGATTTATCCATGAGAAGCCAAGGGTTATCTCTTCCAAACCCCTCTTTAAATCTTTCCCTACATCGCCCTCCATAGTACTGGAATCCAAGCTCCACCGTCGCCTTCTCCTTCATCTCTAGTGATCATGGAGTCACTGAAGTCGCTTTCGCTATCTAGAGATTTCATCTTCCTCCATAAAACCCTACTATCCTCTTTAGGTCTGAAAACTTTGGAACCATTTGGCCCTTCCTGCTACCAAAAACTGAGCTCATCAGCTACATCATGCCGTTGTCAGCCCTCATCGGTAAGTTTTTTTCTTTCCTCAATATCTTATGGTTTTGGGTGTGGTCGTGGTAGCAACAAGGGATGGAGCACCATCTTCTCTTTCCTCCCTTTCTTTCGATTCCTTGTTGGCGGTCAGACCACTGCCAGTAGCACCACCCCAACCCCACCTCTCCATTCGGCTGTGCTTTAGGGAACCACTCTTTTGAACCCCCTTCCCCCTTCCTCGATGGATCGTGGAAGGCCTGTTCGGGCCGAGCCAAAAGAAAAGAGAAGAAGAAAAGAAAAAAAAAGAAAAGAAAAAAAAATAGAGGAGAGAGAGAAGTAGAGAGAAAGAAAGAGGAGAGATAAATAGAGAGTGAAAGAGAAGAGGAGAGATAGGAGAGAGAAAGAAAAAGAGGAGAGATAGGAGAGAGAAAGAAAAAGAGGAGAGATAGGAGAGAGAAAGAAAAAGAGGAGAGAGAAGAATGAGAATAGGGGAAAGAGAGAAAGGGAGAGAAGATGAGGAGAGAGAGGAGAGAGAAGACAAAGAGTATAAATAAATAATTAAATATTTAAAAATTGAGATCTAAATTTTGTGAGATCAATTGATTGGACATTAATTAGAGGGTACTTTGATTATTTCATTGTTGATGAAACTGATTCCCATCGATTGGTTCTAAATGGATATCTAAATTGAGCCTAGCGCTAGATCAAATCGAAAAATCTCTTTCTTTATTTTCATTTCTTGGATTAAGGGTTAATTATTTAAATAACTTATTTTGTCAGAGCTTTCATTGCTTTTATCAATAAAGGAGTATCAAGGATCTAGGATTTGAGTCACATGTTTGTGATAATCAATGTTGTATAAGTTATCTCTATCCCTAGTATATTTTACTATGTTTGATTTGATTTAAAGGTTTAATTACTATTAAGTTATTCAAATGAGTACTTTATATATGCCATACATGGACATATTTTGACAAAATGTTGAGTTAAATATATATTTATTTTGAAAATGATTGTATCGGTTTGCATTAAAAAATATGTTGTTTGTAGGTTGTTATAATTTCTAGTCTAACTATAATCACATGAGTTAAGATTTAGTCTCCTTTTGGATCTCCAGAGGGGCGATCACTAGCACATGACCGGTAAACAATATGTGTAGTTTATGAGCTAGTTTCTTTTCGGGCCTAGCCAGCGAAGTGATTGCTGGTATATGCTAAGAATTCATGTTATCTCGTGTGATTCAGAGCTAGTATCCTTTTGGGCTTCCAGTGGGGCGATCACTGGTACATGACCAATGGACGATATGTATAGTCAGGATCTAGTCCCTTTGTGGACTAGTCACGGACCGATCATGGCCTTAGTCAGAGAAACTAGGAGAGTGAAGTGGGAATGGATAGCCATCTTTGGTTGTTTTGTTTTGAAAATGTATTGTCGATAACTATGCATTATAAAAATTCATGTTGGTTGTACTTAATAAAAATTTTATGTTGATTTATTTGACTTATTTCATCGATTTATGCTCTATTGATAAATATTATATTATATATTTTATAAACTAGAAGTTATGATAACTTACTGGGTTCGTGTAGTTTATTATATTTTTCTTTCTTTTTTAAATGCTATGGAGTAGTTGGGGCTCGAGGTCATATTGTCAGAAGCTTAGGAAATTGGAGGAGGTTTTGATAAATTTTACTTATCCTTTATGTTTTGTGGTCATGAAGCTGGATTCACTATTATTTTTTTATTATTTTAGTATTTTGAAGAATTTGAAAGTTAAAAGCTAGGCCTTACATATTCGATGGGATTAAATCCAAAGGATATGTGAAGTCTATCGTATGCCTGGCTCGGGCCTTAGGCTAGGGTGTGATAGATTTAATGGTATTAGAGCATTAGTTAATAAGAGTGGGGTAGAATTAGGATTTTGAAGTCGGTCCACAAATGGGCATTCAAGTCAAGCCCAAATGGTGGATAGGTCAAGCCCTCTCTCCATGCCAAGCAAGAGTGCGACTTCAGCTCTTAGAGCGCCACCTCATCAGTGCCACTTGGCAGGATGAAGCGCCACTTCACCAAGCCACTTGGGCGGCCAAGAGAAGATGGAAGCTTCAAAGTCAATGACATGTGGACGCCCTATCAAGCCTCTCCTTGATCGAAGCCAACAACATCCCCACTACACTCCCCCACATAAAGCCCTTTTCCAAAGAAGCATGATCGGGGCCAAGGAAAGATTCTAAGGTCAATGGAGCATCCCTTGATCCTTGAAGACAACTTCCCCCACATCAAGCCTTCTTCCCAAAGAACCATGGCTAGCCAAGGAAATATTTTAAGGTCAATGGAGCATCCCTTGATCCTTGAAGACAACTTTCCCCACATCAAGCTTTCTTCCCAAAGAACCATGATCGGCCAAGATTCATGAAAGGAGTTTCAAAATTTGAATAGGGACAACCTCCTCTCTTCCCTCCTCGAATCAAGCTTTCCACCGAATTAAGGCCAGCCAAAGGAGGATTTCAAGAGTCAAATTCAGATTTTTAGGCACCTCTTTGATGATGGCTTGTAACCTTTTCTTTTGAAATTTGAATGGGACTTAGGAGCCTATATAAAAGGCCCTACCCCCTTGTATGAAACTAATTTTTGATGAATGAAAAAGTGAGAAGTTCTTCTTCCATTAGCCCTTGTCTTCTTAGACTAGGAACTCTGTGGGAGAGTGCCTTTATCCTTCGGGACATCGAGGGATGAGAGGCCCTGAGTTACCTTCTTCGTTTGCAAGCCACCAATCCATCTTCAAGCTTGGACACCATTGGAAGATCCACCTGGATGCCCAATGAGAAGAGCCCTTCTCGACCGTCATCCTCAACTCTTTTCTCATCACTTCTTACTTTCTTAGACCCTCATCTTGCTATTTTTTAACCCCTTCACTTGGTTGCTCGTAGGTCCTCATAGTGCTATGGACAAAGGAGTCGGTCTTCCTTGCCTTCAGAACCATCGGACGAAAAGCTGGCGAATCCGCAAGGTCAAAGGCTTGATCTTTCAGGCCGCATCCGTGAGTGTGAGCGAACTTGGCATCGAGCGCATCTGAATCTTCAAGGTTTGTACTCCCTAGTCTCCTAAGTTGGTATTGTCTTAGAGCTAAGTCCTATCAAGATTTTTCAATCCCGGGATCCTTTTTTTATCACTACTTAGGGGCTATGTCATCATGCTAGAGTCTCTTATCATTATGCAAATCCCTAAATCTATTCTTACTTTGAATTCGAGAATGGGTAATCCCTTCGAATATAAAAATAATAAAAGAAAATTACTTGCATGCATATCATCTCTCTTAGTAGTCCTGCATCATGTTTGGTATCAGAGCTTCATCCCGTATCAATAATTATCAATGATGTGGCAACATCCACTAACATGGAGTCTGACATGGCAATATCCGCTTACATGGAGCCTACACAGTCGCTAGCCAATGACCAAATTTGTGGGGCCTGCCACCTAGACACGGTCCCCGAGTGGAAGGCCGAGGCGAGCCCCCTGCCGAGGTCAACTCCCAGCCGGGGTCGAACTCATAAGGTGAGCCCCTGACTGAGGTCAGCTCTTGGCCAGGGTCGAGCTCGTATGACCGAAGTCAGCCCCCTTGCTGGTGTGGGAACCAGAATCAAGAAAAGGCTCCAACCTATTCAATTCAAGTCTGAGTCCTTATGGTTGGATTAGTCCTGTAATTAGTCCTGTAATTTCTCTTTCAATTTAGAGTCTAAAGAATTTTGTAATTAATTTCGAGTCCATATTGGGTCTGGTCCAGTTGAAGTCAAAGTCTTAGTCCAATTAATTTCGAGTCCATGCTGGGTCGGGTCCAATTTGAAGCCTTAGTCCAGTTGAAAATCAGATTTTGAAGCATCAAGACAAGTCCAAAGCCAAGTGGTGCCACATGCCACTTGCCACCTCAGCGCCACATCAGCTACCACTTGCTACCTCAACGCCATCTCAGCTAGAAGCCACCTCATCAAGTGGTCCCCACTTTGGCGCCACTTGTCATGGGTTGAAGGAACTCCAAGAGGGTGCCCAAGAAGAAAGTTTGAATTCAAAATGTTGGTTGGCCACCCTCTTCCACAAATCAAGCATCAAGGCCTACAAATCCTCTAACTCTCCTTGTAATCCTCCACATTTTAGGGATTTTCAAATTTTAAAGATTTGTAAGGCTCCTATTAAAGGCTTTGGGACACCCCATTGTAAAAAAGATGGATGAATAAAATCTTTGGCTTGGATTATTCTTTCTATGTGATTGTCTTTGTGTATATGTGGTTTAGTCTTTCTCCTCTTCCATGCCCACTCTAGTTCCTCCCTTCTTCCATCTCCAACGCCCAAAGACTCCTTTCTTCTTTTCCAATCTCAAGTGAGCCTTCAACATGCAATGGTGAATCAAGAGGATCAACACAAGGAGACCAACCTGTTCCATTTCAAGCACTCCACCATGGCACCAAGAAGGATCCCCATCAATGCTTCATCCACCTCTCTTTCTTTTCTCCATTTCATGTTTTGTTAAGTTCTTTCATCTTAGGGATTTCTTTGTTGCAGGGTTCTCTAGGATTCCGACTTTAAGAGGAAGGATCTCTTGCCACCAATCCAGAAAGCAAGAAGAGTCTCCAACCTGTAGCATGACCTGGTCATCTGGAAGATCCCCTCAAGAGTGATCTTATTCTTATTGGAAAATCAATGCCAGGTAAGTCAGTATCAATTAGGTCTGAGACATTAATCTGACTAGCATGACTGGTGGTTTTAATTCTGTCCTATTTCTTTATTATTTCAAAGTCTGGGTAATTAGGGTTATGCATGATCATTCAAGTTTGCTTCATTAACTTATCTTTGATAAATTATGTTGAACTCTTCATATGCCGATAAAACTTGCCAATTAATCTTCGCTAATCTCCTTTAGAGTTGCATAGTTTCATCTTCACTTTGCATTCCCTACCACTTGCCAAGGTCAGCTCCCAACCGAGGTCGAGCTCGTACTACTGAAGCGAGCCCCCTGCCTGATGCCAGCTCTCGACTGGGATTATGCTCATACTGCTGAAGCAAGCCCTCCGCCCGATGCCAGTGCCCGGTCGAAGCAGAGCTCATAAAGTCAGCTCTCCCAGCCGAGGCAGAATTTATAAAGCAAGCCCTCCATCCGAGGCTAGCTTCCAACCAGGGTCGAGCTCATGGGTGAGCCCTCCATCCGAGGTAAGCTCCATGCTAGGGTCAAGCTCATGCTACCGAAGGAGGATCCCCTCGCCCTCCTTCCAGGCCACACAAAGGCCAAAATTCTAGATAGCAGCAGAGGAGGAAAAGATCAGCAAGAATTCAAATCGTAGTCCCTGTCCACCTATAGTCCTTGAGATGTGGCGCATGCCCTGCCACCAGTGCCAGTTCTGCAACACGTCACCCACATGCTCTGAACAAGGCAAGCCCTATCAAACTCAGGGTCTATCCATACGCCGCCATGTCTACCCCCATACGGTCGGGGGATGCTGGCTTGTGCAGCACTAGACCCAGAGTTCACCCAGAAGGAGAACCCTGTCCAAGCCACAGGACCTGCAACACCTAGACGGTCTCTCTAGAAATGGCCATGGCACGGGGCTCAGTGGCCCAGCGCCTGCCCATCATAAGAAAAACAACACTCTCAACAAAAAAAAGAGGGGCTGGAAGATGCAAGGTAAGAAAGGTAAGAGGCAGACACAGGAGGAGCGAGGGGGAGAGGCAAGTGAGCAAGCCCCCTGAGAGCTCAGCGACTAGGGAGTCGACCGGAGAACCTCCCTGCTCCCCGCTAATCTTCTTTCTGCCATCCAGGCATTGTTACCTTATTTTCTTTATATTATTTGAATATCTTTAACATGTCACCCCCTAAGATGAGGAAGTCTTCCAAGCTCTCCATCTCAGAGATTTTCTATTTTCCTCGATCGTCCCATTGACTTGATCGTCGGAGTGTCCTTGTCAAAATCCCCAACCTGAGACTCCTCTATTTTGCAGGCCAAGCAGGCTAAAAAGCCGATGCCCCTGGGGGGAGAGCGCTCCTGGTTTGAGGAGGAGGCACCGATGTGGCAGTGACATACTGGAGCTGCAGGCCACGACGATCCGGGTGGCAACAAATTGGCATGCCAGGTAGGGGCGAAAGCACGATAGACTGGTGACCATAGATTGGTGTGCCAGGTAGGGGAGAAAGCACGATGGACCTGGCGACCATAGATTGGTGCGCCAGGTAGGGAAGAAAGCATGATGGACCTAGCAACCATAGATTGGCATGCTAGGTAGGAGAGAAAGCATGGCGGACCTGGCGACCATAGATTGGCATGCCAGGAAAGGGATCCCAACTGAAGCTAAGGATCTAAGCCCCTGACCGTAGGAGGTGACAGAAGCTGCCCCCCTAGGGGGTAGGCAGGAAATATGAGAGCACCCTCCTGGGAGCCCGCCCAAAGAAAGAGAGGAAAATTCAGGCATTTTCCTGTACGTGGGGGTTTTCATCATCTCCCAGGAGCCTAACGGGTAACTCTCTTCCCCACTACGCTTACAATATGAAAACTATATCACAGTCCTATAGGGGAAGGCCCTGCATCACCATCGAAGGGAAGTATCATGGCCTTGCTCACAGTTGGGAGATGGCGGTGGGATGTCATCCACCGTGTGACCTGCAACCAGCCAGACCAACAAGAGACGGGGGCCTGACCCCGGGGGGTAGCCCATCGGTGGAAGATGGTGCGCGACCACAATCCCCGTGAAGGACCCCAGCGAGGGTGACCGAGATCTGGCCAAACGAAACCTGCTACCTCGCCGGCCCCAATGGTCGTGAATCAGAAACACGAGCAACTCAAGAGGGTGCTTTCGGTGATGTAAAATTTCCTCCCTATTATCTGAGTCCCTTTTCATGCAATTGTGCCTTTAACCTGTGCAAGGACATTCCCGTCTGACTCAAAGTCCGATGGGCACCATGTGGGCCTCGCATCGGGCCTACCTTCACCTGTTGAGCTCATAGCTTAGAGGTGATGGCAGGGCAACCCATCACCTACCGCAAGACTCACAGCTCGGCACTCTCTATCAACCACGCGGGCCCTCCACCAAGCCCGCACCTTCCACAGCCGAGCTCAGAGCCTGGAGGTGGCGGTAGGACAACCTGCTACCTACCATGTGACTCACAGCTCAGTGCCCCTCATCAACGATGCGAGCCCCTCCATCAAGCCCGTGCCATTCTTAACCATGCTCACAGCCTAGAGGCGACAACTAGATGCCATCTACCAGAGACTTACAGCGTGGTGACTCCCAAACAAGCCAGGCCTTTCATCAGGCCGGAGGTGGAACAAGTTACCGTCTACTATGTGACTCATAGTTCGGCATCCGCATCAATGATGCGGGCCCCTCCACCTGGCACTTACCTTCTCCAGCCATGCTCACAGCCCGGAGGCGGCACCAAGATGCCGTCTATCGCGAGACTCATAGCATAGTGACTCCCAAACAATATAGGCCCCTCCATCAGGCCCGCGCCTTTCTCAGTCGAGCTCATGGCCTGGAGGCAGGGTAGGCAACCTACTACCTGCTGCGTGACTCATAATTCGGTGCCCCTCATCAATGATGTGGGCCCCTCCATTAGGCCCGTGCCTTAGCCACGCTCACAGCCTAGAGGTGGCACCAAGATGCTGTCTACCATGAGACTGATAGCATGGCAACTCCCAAACAACACGGGTCCCTCCATCATGCCTGCACCTTTTTTAGTCGAGCTCATAGCCTGGAGGTGGCACCAAGTTGCCGTCTATCATGTGACTCACAGTTCGGCATCTTCATCAACAACGCGAACCCCTCCATTAGGCCCATGCCTTTCTCAACCGTGTTCATAGCCCGGAGGCGGCACCAAGATGCTGTCTACCATGAGACTCACAGCATGGTGACTCCTTATTAGTGAGCCGGGCCCACTCCATCAGACTTGTGCTTTTCACCACAGAGCTCATAGCCCGGAGGTGGTGGCAAGGCAACTTGCTACCTACCGCATGACTCCTAGTTCAGCACCCCTCGTCAACAACGCGGGCCCCTCCACCAGGCCTTTGTCTTCCATAACCATGCTCACAACTTGGAGGCAGCACCAAGATGCTGTCTACCGTGAGACTCATAGCATGGTGACTTCCAAATAATGAGGGCCCCACTATTAGGCTCGCTCCTTTCTCAGCTGAGCTCAAAGCCCGGAGGTGGTGGCAGGGCAACCCGCTACCTACCGCGTGACTCATAGTTCGTAGCCCCTCATCAAGTTACCATCTACCGTGTGACTCACAGTTTGGCATCCTCATCCATGATGTGGGCCCCTCTATCAGGCTCATGCCTTTTTCATCCAAGCTGATAGCCCAGAGGCCGTACCAAGTTGCCGTCTACCGCGTGATTCACAGTTTGGCATCCTCATCAACAACGCGGGCCCCTCCATTAGGCCCGCACCTTTCTCAGCCATGCTCACACCATACTAAGCTGATGTCTACCATGAGACTCATAGCATGATGACTCCTCATCAACGAGCCGAGCCCGCTCCATCAGGCCCGTGCTCCTCACTGTTGAGCTCATAGCCTGGAGGTGGCAGTAGGGCAACCCGCTACCTATCGCGTGACTCACAGCTCGGTGCCCCTCATCAATGATGCGGGGCCCTCTATCAGGCCCACACCTTCCACAATCGAGCTCATAGCTCGAAGGCAGCACCAAGTTGCCGTCTACCATGTGAATCACAGTTTGACATCCTCATCAACAACACAGGCCCGCACCTTCCTCAGCCATGCTCACAGCCTGGAGGCGGCACCAAGGTGCTATCTACCGTAAGACTCACAGTATGGCAACTCCTCATCAATGAGCCGGGCCCGCTCCATTAGGCCGATGCTCCTCATCGCTGAGCTCACAGCCTGGAGGTGGCGGCAGGGCAACCCACTACCTACCGCGTGACTCAAAGCTCGGTGCCCCTCATCAATAATGTGGTGATGCGGCAAGCATATGATTAATGTTTTGAATATGGTTTGTAGAGCAAGGAAACCTAATTACACTAGCATTGTACTCATCATAATAAGACTTAAGGATTATAAGAAATGAGACTTTTACTTGATTAGACACAATCCTAAACTAAGAAGGAAGAAGATCTAGACAATAGGGGCTAATGATTGTGGACTTACCTTGAGGAGCTTTCCAATCTTCTTTTGATTCATACCTTGAAACTACCAACGCTCTGAACTGAAGAACCTGGATAACAGAGATCAGAACCCTGGACTTGGGGCGTCAGCTTGTTGGTTCTTTATCAAGGTGAACCCGGTCCACAACTCAAAGACTTCGATGGACCCTTCACTTGAGCTTGGAAGATGCTTTGCTAGGGGAAAATAATGGCTTTGGCATGGAGGAAGAGGATGGGAAACTTTCACGTAAGGAAAAAAAAAAATACAAGATAACTTCTACTTCCAAAATTCAACTTCAATTTTCATTTATTCCCAAAATCAATCCCTACTCCTGAAGCATCGCATGCTACTTCAAAGACCTTAAAAAAATCGGGTAGCCTTAAGACTGGTGCTTGGGTCATCTTATCTTTGATATGAAGGAAGGCCTTATCAGCTGACTTCGTCCATTCAAAATGGCCCTTCCTAATACAATCCGTGATAGGAGCAACTATGGTGCTAAACCCTCTAATAAATCTTCGATAAAACGTAGCGAGGCCATGAAAACTTCTTACTTCGTGAATATTATTGGGTGTTGGCCACTCTACAATTGCCTTAACCTTCTCAGGGTCAGCGGATACTCCTTCAGGGGTCACAACAAATCCTAGGAAGATAACTCTAGTAGTCATGAAAGCACATTTCTTTAGGGTGGCATAAAGGTTATCTTTCCTAAGTGCTAAACAGACCTGCCTCAGATGTTGTTGATGATCTTCTCTAGTCCTACTATAGATAAGCATGTCGTCAAAGTAAACGATGACAAATTTTCCAATAAAGGCCCGTAGGACTTGATTCATGATTCGCATAAAAATGCTAGGGGCATTTGATAACCCAAAAGGCATGACTACCCATTCAAATAACCCGTCCTTAGTTTTAAAGGAAGTCTTCCATTCATCCCCTGGTCTAATCCTAACTTGGTGATAGCCGCTCTTCAGGTCAATCTTAGAAAATATAGTTGCACCAGCCATCATAACTAACACCAAAGACTCCTAGATCAATGGCAAAGACTTACTCAAGGAAATAGGAGTGTCGCAGAGTACATAGCAAAGTTTGACGAATTCGTTATGAGGTGCAATGTTGATGAATCTAAGTCGGTGACCTTGTCTAGATTTAGAGCCGGACTGAGGGAAGAAATTCAAAGAGAATTGTTCATGCGAGAGGTACATGACCTAGAATTGGCCTATCAGATAGCTAGGGATGCTGAGAGATTCCATAGAGGTACAGTCTATCGTAGGCCCGAAGCCCCTAGGACTAGTGCACCTTACCAGCAGTCAGGATCCAATTAGCCTAGATTCAACCGACCAAATCCTAGTTTGCCTGTGACCCGAAGAGATGACAAGGGGAAAACACCTGAGACCCAAAGAACTCCAAACGCCTGTTTCAAGTGTAACAAAGTGGGTCACTATTCTAGCAACTGTCCCAATAGAGCCCTACACATAGGGGAAGTAGAAGAGGAAGCCATAGAATCCCAAGGTGAATTTGAGGAGGAAGTATACCAGGCAGATGAGAACTTGGCTGAAGAGTATGAGGAAGAGGAAGTCCTGGTAGATCAAGGTCTGATAGGAGTGGTTAGGTGTATTCTCACCCAGGCTAAAACCCAAGAAGATTGGTGTAGGACTAGCATCCTACAGACATTCATTAAGATAGGTGAGAAAGTATGCAAAGTCATTTTAGATAGCGGTAGCTGTGTCAATGCCATATCTACCAACATAGTAAAAACCCTAGGATTGCCCACCGTACCCCACCCTAATCCCTATAAGGTATCCTGGATAGACTCAACCACGATTTCCATTAAGTATAGGTGCCTAGTAACAATTCAGTTCTAATCTTACCTAGAGAAAGTATGGTATGATGTACTTCCAATAGGAGTAAGTAGCATAATCCTAGGCCAACCATGGTTGTACAATCTTGATGTAACACTCTATGGTCATTCTAATTCGTGCTCATTTACTCATAATGGAAAGAAGATCGTAATCCATTCTTCTCCACCTAAGAATCCCATTAAGAGAGGATCAAGCCAATTGAGTGATAAAAAAAAAGAAGGGATAGACGTGATCACTGCTAAAGAAATGGAGCAAGAAATTAGCAATGGATCACCTGTTTGGATTTTGACCATTAAGGATCATCAAGAATCTCTTTCAAAAGAACAACCTCCAGAAATCAGTGAAGTGCTAGAGGAGTTCAAAGATGTGTTCCCCGACGACTTACCCGACCAACTCCCACCTCTTAGGGATATACAACATGCGATAGATTTAGTCCCCGGAGTAACCCTAGCGAACCTTCTCCATTATAGAATGAATCCTACCGAGCACCAAGAATTACAACGACAAATAGGAGAACTCCTAAAGAAAGGATTCATTAGGGAAAGTTTGTGTCCATGCGCAGTCCCAACCTTACTTACCCCTAAGAAAGATGACACATGGAGAATGTGTGTTGATAGTCGTGCCATAAATAAAATCATGGTGAAGTATAGGTTTCCCATTCCCCGCTTGGATGATATGTTAGATATGATGGCCGGTGCAACTATATTTTCTAAGATTGACCTGAAGAGCGGCTATCACCAAGTTAGGATCAGACCAGGGGATGAATGGAAGACTGCCTTTAAAACTAAGGACGGGTTATTTAAATGGGTAGTCATGCCTTTTGGGTTATCAAACGCCCCTAGCATTTTTATGCGAATCATGAATCAAGTCCTATGGGCCTTTATTGGGAAATTTGTTGTCGTTTACTTTGATGACATACTTATCTATAGTAGGACTAGAGAAGATCATCAACAACATCTGAGGCAGGTCTGTTTAGCACTTAGGAAAGATAACCTCTATGCCACCCTAAAGAAATGTGCTTTCATGACTACTAGAGTTATCTTCCTAGGATTTGTTGTGACCCCTGAAGGAGTATCCTCTGACCCTGAGAAGGTTAAGGCAATTGTAGAGTGGCCAACACCCAATAATATTCACGAAGTAAGAAGTTTTCATGGCCTCGCTATATTTTATCAAAGATTTATTAGAGGGTTTAGCACCATAGTTGCTCCTATCACGGATTGTATTAGGAAGGGCCATTTTGAATGGATGAAGTCAGCTGATAAGGCCTTCCTTCACTTCAAAGATAAGATGACCCAAGCACCAGTCTTAAGGCTACCCGATTTTTCTAAGGTCTTCGAAGTAGCATGCGATGCTTCGGGAGTAGGGATTGATTTTGGGAATGAATGAAAATTGAAGTTGAATTTTGTAAGTAGAAGTTGTCTTGTATTTTTTTTTTCCTTATGTGAAAGTTTCCCATCCTCTTCCTCCACGCCAAAGCCATTATTTTCCCCTAGCAAAGCATCTTCCAAGCTCAAGTGAAGGGTCCTTCGAAGTCTTTGAGTTGTGGATTGGGTTCACCTTGACAAAGAACCAACAAGCTGACACCCCAAGTGCAGGGTTCTGATCTCTGTTATCCAGGTTCTTCAGTTCTGAGCGTTGGTAGTTTCAAGGTATGAATCAAAAGAAGGTTGGAAAGCTCATCAAGGTAAGTCCACAATCATTAGCCCCTATTGTCTAGATCTTCTTCCTTCTTAGTTTAGGATTGTGTCTAATCAAGTAAAAGTCCCATTTCTTATAATCCTTAAGTCTTATTATGATGAGTACAATGCTAGTGTAATTAGGTTTCATTGCTCTACAAACCATATTCAAAATATTAATCATATGCTTGCCGCATCAAATTGGTATCAGAGCATGGTTGCATTAGGGTAGAATAGTTTTCTTTTAATCCAAGCAAGATCTAAAATTCTCGCCTCCTGAGCGGGTGTACTCCAGTACATTGTCATGACCCATGAAAATAATAAGCCCCTGGCCGGATATGAATTTTTTAGATTGAAGTTTTGGGTAAGCCATTGCACTTGTTTGATTAGGTTCTGTTTTCTGAAAATTTGCATCTGTTTACTGTAATCCGTCTGCAGCTCCAAAGGAAAGTCGCTAATTTTTTGTTGAAATATTTTTTTGTTGTTCCTTCTTAAGTCAGTTATCACCATATTAAATTTCATCATCAGAAAATAATTATAAAAAAAATAAAAATTTCTACAGTTTGACACTATCATTAGGGTTCTGTTCTGTCCTTTTTATTTATTTTCATTTGTAGGATCTGCTTAGAGTAGTATAGATTTTAGTTTTAGAATTCCTTTCATCTGCATTGAAACATATAAGTTAGGAATCCTCTGTGAATTTTTCAGAATTTTTGGATATTTTTTCATCATGTTTTCCACACCACTTTCAAACTGCAACACACTTCTGCAGCACCTTTGCATTTCATTCATCTCATGAGAAATCAAATTAAGGGTATCAATTAGACATAGGGTCAGGGTTTCATCACCTATCCCTAGCCCAAAAATCACCAACCAGCATATCGATCTCAGCCCGATAATTAAAATTGAGCAGAACGTTAATTGCCCTAGTATGTTAGGGACACCAACAAGTTTGGGTTCAGGTTAGGGTCAAGTTAACTGTGTTAGCTAATTGGTGTGTGCTTACTGGCTTGGTGTCTAGGATTGGTGCATCAGGGCTTGTGATTTGGTCCGCCTACCTGGCCAATCTCAGATTGGTGTCTAAGGTTGGCAATCAGGGACCTTCACTCTCCTCTACCTACCTGGCTAAGTCCCATAAGTACTACTAGCTAGTTGGTTCACTTAATTAGACTTCTAATTTGTGCTCTAGGTCTAGAAAATCTTAGCTCGAACTTGAGTCCATTTGCATGCATGACAACTAGAGCAGGGACACCATATTCACCAATCCAAGCCCAGTCAAGTGTAGCCATGGACCAAAACTTAGGGAATTTGATCAAAGGCCTAAATGATCAGGTGGCCCAACTGACTAAGAGTTTAACTGAGCAATTGGCCCAAACAAATCAGAATGTGGCACAAACCAACTAAGACATGAATGAGCAGTTAGCCCACATCACTACTAGGTTGGATCAGTTAGAGGCTAGAACCCCTGAAAGCAATGATGAAGCCCGTACTGAGCCTGAGCCTAGTCTTGCACCTGAACTCGAGACTCCATTGAACCCTAGAAGGATTTCATATTAAAACCCTCTCTACGAAACAAACCCAAGGAGAGCTCCTCAAGATCAGTTTTATGATCCATTTCCTAGAGGACCCCACCCTGATCAAACCATCGATCCCAACCCAAGGAGATTCCATCATGAGCCTAACTATGAACCCAATGTCAGGAGACCCACCCCAATTCACTTTGATCAAGATGACCGAACCATGAAGAACATTAGGCTGGAAGCTCCCACCTTTGATGGAATTTTAGATCCTAAGATCTACATTGATTGGGAAGGTGAGATGGACCAGTATTTTGACTGGTTTGAGATGAGTGAAGAGCGCAAGTGTAAGTTTGCAAAGCTTAAACTTGTGCGCCAAGTTAGTTTATATTGGGGAAATGTTGAGAGACTCACTAGACAGAGAGGTGATGTGCCCATAGTGATCTGGCGAGCTATAAAACTTATGCTTAGGGAGAAATACCTTCCTATGTCCTACCACCAAAGACTCCTAGATCAATGGCAAAGACTTACTCAAGAAAATAGGAGTGTCGCAGAGTACATAGCGAAGTTTGATGAATTCGTTATGAGGTGCAATGTTGATGAATCTGAGTCGGTGACCTTGTCTAGATTTAGAGCCTGACTGAGGGAAGAAATTCAAAGAGAATTGTTCATGCGAGAGGTAAATGACCTAGAATTGGCCTATCAGATAGCTAGGGTTGCTGAGAGATTCCATAGAGGTCCAGTCTATCGTAGGCCCGAAGCCCCTAGGACTAGTGCACCTTACCAGCAGTCAGGATCCAATCAGCCTAGATTCAACCGACCCAATCCTAATGTGCCTGTGACCCGAAGAGATGACAAGGAAAAAACACCTGAGACCCAAAGAACTCCAAATGCCTGTTTCAAGTGTAACAAAGTGGGTCACTATTCTAGCAGCTATCCCAATAGAGCCCTACACATAGGGGAAGTAGAAGAGGAAGCCGCAGAATCCCAAGGTGAATTTGAGGAGGAAGTATATCAGGCAGATGAGAACTTGGCTGAAGAGTATGAGGAAGAGGAAGTCCTGGTAGATCAAGATCTGATAGGAGTGGTTAGGTGTATTCTCACCTAAGCTAAAACCCAAGAAGATTGGCGTAGGACTAGCATCCTACAGACATTCATTAAGATAGGTGAGAAAGTATGCAAAGTCATTTTAGATAGCGGTAGCTGTGTCAATGCCATATCTACCAACACAGTAAAAATCCTAAGATTGCCCACCGTACCCCACCCCAATCCCTATAAGGTATCCTGGATAGACTCATCCACGATTTCCATTAAGTCTAGGTGCCTAGTAACCATTCAGTTCCAATCTTACCTAAAGAAAGTATGGTGTGATGTACTTCCAATGGGAGTAAGTAGCATAATCCTAGGCCGACCATGGTTGTAAGATCTTGATGTAACACTCTATGGTCGTTCTAATTCATGCTCGTTTACTCATAATGGAGAGAAGATCGTAATCCATTCTTCTCCACCTAAGAACCCCATTAAGAGAGGATCAAGCCAATTGAGTGATAAAAAAAAAAGGGATAGACTTGATCACTGCTAAAGAAATGGAGCAAGAAATTAGCAATGGATCACCTGTTTGGATTTTGACCATTAAGGATCATCAAGAACCTCTTTCAAAAGAACAACCTCCAGAAGTTAGTGAAGTGCTAGAGGAGTTCAAAGACGTGTTCCCCAACGACTTACCCGACCAACTCCCACCTCTTAGGGATATACAACATGCGATAGATTTAATCCCCGGAGCAACCCTACTGAACCTTCCCCATTATAGAATGAACCCTACCGAGCACCAAGAATTACAACGACAAGTAGGAGAACTCCTAAAGAAAGGATTCATTAGGAAAAGTTTGAGTCCATGCGCAGTCCCAACCTTACTTACCCCTAAGAAAGATGGCACATGGAGAATGTGTATTGATAGTCATGCCATAAATAAAATCACGGTGAAGTATAGGTTTCCTATTCCCCGCTTGGGTGATATGTTAGATATGATGGCCGGTGCAACTATATTTTCTAAGATTTACCTGAAGAGCGGCTATCACCAAGTTAGGATCAGACCAGGGGATGAATGGAAGACTGCCTTTAAAACTAAGGACGGGTTATTTGAATGGGTAGTCATGCCTTTTGGGTTATCAAACACCCTTAGCATTTTTATGTGAATCATGAATCAAGTCCTACGGGCCTTTATTGGGAAATTTGTTGTCGTTTACTTTGACGACATACTTATCTATAGTAGGACTAGAGAAGATCATCAACAACATCTGAGGCAGGCCTGTTTAGCATTTAGGAAAGATAACCTCTATGCCACCCTAAAGAAATGTGCTTTCATGACTACTAGAGTTATCTTCATAGGATTTGTTGTGACCCCTGAGGGAGTATCCTCTGACCCTGAGAAGGTTAAGGCAATTGTAGAGTGGCCAACACCCAATAATATTCACGAAGTAAGAAGTTTTCATGGCCTCGCTACGTTTTATCGAAGATTTATTAGAGGGTTTAGCACCATAGTTGCTCCTATCATGGATTGTATTTGGAAGGGCCATTTTGAATGGACGAAGTCAGTTGATAAGGCCTTCCTTCACATCAAAGATAAGATGACCCAAGCACCAGTCTTAAGGCTACCCGATTTTTCTAAGGTCTTCGAAGTAGCATGCGATGCTTCGGGAGTAGGGATTGATTTTGGGAATGAATGAAAATTGAAGTTGAATTTTGGAAGTAGAAGTTGTCTTGTATTTTTTTTTTCCTTATGTGAAAGTTTCCTATCCTCTTCCTCCACGCCAAAGCCATTATTTTCCCCTAGCAAAGCATCTTCCAAGCTCAAGTGAAGGGTCATTCGAAGTCTTTGAGTTGTGGACCAGGTTCACCTTGACAAAGAACCAACAAGCTGACGCCCCAAGTCCAGGGTTCTGATCTCTGTTATCCAGGTTCTTCAGTTCAGAGCATTGGTAGTTTCAAGGTATGAATCAAAAGAAGGTTGGAAAGCTCGTCAAGGTAAGTCCACAATCATTAGCCCCTATTGTCTAGATCTTCTTTCTTCTTAGTTTAGGATTGTGTCTAATCAAGTAAAAGCCCCATTTCTTATAATCCTTAAGTCTTATTATGATGGGTATAATGCTAGTGTAACTAGGTTTCATTGCTCTACAAACCATGTTCAAAATATTAATCATATGCTTGCCGCATCACATGGGCCCCTTCACCAGGCTCGTGCCTTCCTCAATCATGCATACAACCCAAAGGTGGCACCAAGGTGCTATCTACCATGAGACTCAGAGCATGATGACTCCTCATCTGTGAGCCAGGCACACTTTATCAGGCCCATGCTCCTCACCACTGGGCTCACTACCCGGAGGTGGAGGCAGGGCAGCCCACTACCTATCGCATGACTCATAGCTCGGCATCCCTCATCAACAATGCGGGCCCCTTCGCCAGGTCGATGCCTTCCTCAGCCGAGCTCATAGCCTGAAGGTGGCACCAAGTTGCCGTCAATCGTGTGAGTCATAGCTCAGCGCCCCTCATCAATAATAAGGGGCCCCTCCATCAGGCCCGCACCTTTCTCAGCCATTCCATAGCCCGGAGGTGGCACCAAGATGCCATCTATCATGAGACTCACAGCATGGTGACTCCCAAATAATGCGGGCCCCTCCATCAGGCCTGCACCTTTCTTAGTCATGCTCACAGCCCGGAGGTGGCACCAAGATGCCATCTACCACGAGACTCACAGCGTGGTGACTTTAAAACAAGCCGTGCCCTTCGTCAGGTCCGCACTCCCCATAGCCCGGAGGTGGCACCAAGTTGCCATCTACCATGTGACTCACAGTTTGGCATCCTCATCAATGATGTAGGCCCCTCCAGCAGGCCCACGCCTTCATCAGCCATGCTCATAGTCTGGAGGTAGCACCAAGATGCCGTCTACTGCATGACTCATAGCATGGCAACTCCCAAATAATGTGGGCCCCTCCATCGTGCCTGCACCTTTTTTAGCCGAGCTCATAGCCCAGAATTGATGGTAGGGCAACTCGCTACCTACGACATGACTTACAGTTCGGTGCCCCTCATCAACGAAGCAGGCCCCTCCATCAAGCCAGTGCCTTTCTCAATCGAGCTCATAGCCTGAAGGTGACACCAAGTTGCCATCTACCGCATCAACGATGCGGGCCCCTCCATCAGGCCTGTGCCTTTCTCAGCCATGCTCATAGCCTAGAGGTAGCTCCAAGGTGCTGTCTATTGCGAGACTCATAGCATGGCGACTCCTCATCAGCGAGCCAGGCTCGCTCCATCAAACCCATGCTCCTCACTGCTGAGCTCACAGTCTGGAGGCGGCACCAAGTTGCCATCTACCGCGTGACTCATAGATCGACATCTCATTAAGAATGCGGGTCCCTCCACCAGGCCCGCCCCTTCCATAGCCATGCTCATAGCCTGGAGGTGGCACCAAGATGCCATCGGCCCGTGCTTACTAGTTCAGCCCACAATCCGGAGGTGGTGGTAGGACGACCGACCACTTGCCGTACAACTCATGATTTGGCCCTTCCAGGCTAGCCCGCTCCATCGGGCCCATACATCTCGACCGGCCTCATGGCCTCGAGGCAATGACAAGGCAACCCACCATCTATCAAGAGGCCCGTAGCTGGGCAGTCTCCAGGCCGGGTTCTTTCGGTAGACCCATGCTTAGTCGCCCACTCACAGTCTTGAGGTGCAATTGGGGATTCTTGGAGCCCTGCCATCTATTGCAAAACTCATAGTTTGGTACTTATAAGCTGAAAAACTCGTGAAGCCCCACATCCACTACCTTACTCACAGTCCGGAGATGTCTGTCGGGAAGCTTCAGAAGTCCCATCATCTGCCTCTTGACTCATAATGCGACGAACCAAGCCGGGATACTCCGGAGGCCCTGTGATCGCCTTGCTTATGACCCGAGGATGTTGGTGAGGAATCCCTGAAGTCCCATCATTAGCCGCCTGATTCATGGCTCAACAAGCTAAGGAGATCCCCAAAAGTAGTTCGAGCCGAAGAAAAGTAAATGATAAGCAAAGCGAAGGGAACACAAAGCATTCCGACTGGGGGCAGAAGAAAGAAAACCACCCTCATCGGAACATCCCTCACTTCAAAAAGAGACTCCCAGCAGCCTGGGAAGACTAAGCAGAGACTCCCAGCAGCCCGAGAAGACCGAGTTGAGACCCCCAGTAGTCCGGGAAGCTGAGCAGCGAAGCTCAAAAAAAAAAGAGAAAAGAAAGAAAAGAAAAAGGAAAGACAGAACAGCAATTGTAAAAGAAGGGATGTTAATTGACCAAAAGTCTCTTACACCTTATGGAGGTTCCCAACAGGTTGGCAGACCTCCTAAAATTCTAAGATACAAGATGAAAGGAAGACGGGCTGAGGCCCCATCTTCACTTCTGCCTGAGCATGCTGGTGCCCTTCCTCAGAAGCCCGCTGGATCTCTAGAGCCTGGCATCGGCTCTACATCTACTGCACCATCCTCCTTGGAATTCACTGATCCTGTGATTCCATGGGTAGCTTAACTGCCATGGCCCCTTCCACAGCAACCATGACCCGGGCCACCACCTCCTCTTGTAAGATCTCCGATCTCGTGAACTGGGAGGCGGCTCCAGCTACCCCTCATTTTTTAGGCAGCTTCTTTCTCTGTCCCAGTGGTGCAACTGAAAGATCTCCCCCTCCATATTTGAGGGGAAAGTTTTGAGCTCGATGGATTTCTTCTCTGAACTAGATGCCTTCACCTTGGCACTGGCCGGTCGCTCCTGTAGAGCTTTCATTTGGCCCTCCAGGTCTCGGACCAAAATCCTGAAGACACCAAGAGCCCTCCCTTAGTGCAAGCCGAAGGAGAGGGATTGAAGAGGGAAACATGGAGGCCAACACCAGAACTAGAAGGGTGCTCAAGAAGAAGAAAGAAAGCTTTGTAGAACCCTAGCTCCCTACACTCGAAGGCCTTTTAAAGGCCACGCAGCTAACCGAAAGTCACCACGTGTCGGCCCTAGGCACCTTCCGATGCTTCGATTCATGGAACATGCACCTTGACCCGTTAGGGCATTAATAATCCTTACATTGGAAAATTGAGTGCAGCGACCTATTAATGTAAAGGCATGATCCTCGGGACATGCCAGTCAAAGCATTGATGGTGCTGAAGGCACTCGCCTATGTCAGTGCAGTCATTACTCCCATCGCCCGAGCGATACTTCGTTCTTTGTGCTCGGGAGTGGAGGGCATCTGATGTGGCAATATCTGCTTACATGGAGTCTGACATGGCAACATCTACTTACGTGGATCTTACACAGCCACCAGCCAATGACCGCATGGATGGGGCCTGCCACCTGGATGCGGCCCCTGGGTGAAAGGTCGAGGCTAGCCCCCTATCGAGGTCAGCTCCCAACTAGGGTTGAACTCATGAAGTGAGCCCCTGACTGAGGTCAGCTTCCGACCAGGGTCATGTTCTTGAGACTGAAGTCAGCCCCCCTACCGAGGTTAGCTCCTAACCGGAGTCGAGCTTGTACTGCTAAAGTGAGCCCCCCACTTGAGGCCAGCTCCCGATCGGGATCATGCTCATATTGCTGAAGCGAGTCCTCCACCCGATGCCAGCTCTCGACCGAAGCAAAGCTTATAAAGTCGACTCTCCCGGTCGAGGCAAAATTCATAAAGCAAGCCCTCCATCGAGGCCAGCTTTTAGCCGAGGTTGAGTTCATGGGTGAGCCCTCCATCTGAGGTCAGCTCCCGATCGGGGTCGAGCTCATGTTATCGAAGGAGGACCCCCTCACGAGGTCCTTCCAGGCCATGCAAAGGCTAGAATTCTTGCCAGCAGTGGAAGAGGAAAAGATCAACGAGAATTCAAACCATGGTCCCTGTCCACTTGCAGTCCCTGAGAAGTGGTGCATGCCCTGCCACTAGTGCCAGTTCTGCAACACGCCGCCCGTATGCTCTGAACAAGACGAGCCCTGTCAGACCCGAGGTCCAGCACCGTATAGTCAGGGAATGTTGGCTCGTGCTGTGCTAGACCCAAAGTTCCCCTGGAAGGAGAATCCTGTCCAAGCCACAGGCCCTACAATACCTGGACGGTCCCTCCAGAAATGGAAAGATACCTCCATGGAATGGGGCTCAGCGACCCAGCGCCTGCCCCTCATAAGTGAAAGAATGGTGTCCTAAAAGCCAATCATTGTAAGGGCATTTTTATGATCTTCCAACTCATGTATAATATTATTTATCAATAAAAGGTATCTTTTGATTCATCATACTGCTGCATCTTATCAAGATTACAATGAACCTCATAGGTTAGGGTAATGGAATTAGGTTATGATGGAGATCATAATGATGATACCTAAGTTCTTATAAATCCTAATCTAAAATATTTTTACTCATTAGATAATCTATTCAGGGATTGATGAATCCAAAAAGACTAGCACATCCTATGTATGCTTGATGGAGAGGGTGGTTAGTTTCACAACCACTTGTGTAGAGACACTAATACAAGGATATGGGTACTCATTAGGTTATGAGTCCACTGAACTGATCCGATAAGAGAACATCAAATGGAAGTCTTACTTACTTGTCAAAGGAATGTTTTCTTAGTGGGAGTTGTGCATGTGATCCTTAGACCTGAGACTACCATAGTATCTTATGCACATGAACCCATGTTTTGGTGTATACTCACTCATGGCAATTAAGTCATGTACAAGGTATTTTTGGATATGGTGGATTGTGTATGAAGGTATGAGTAGGTCAACAAGGAATCGATCACTCCTAATAAGAGGAGAAAAGTTATCCCACATGATCTCTTCGAATGATGACTTAGGAAGTCTTTTATCAAAGCAGGATGAGAATAGATAGTGTTTATAATCTTTCATCGATCAAGTCTTCATTATCAAATTAAGATTCATATAGATTAAGTGCTAGGGTTTGACATTTATCCATGCCTATCACTTAATCGGGATACAGGAAGATCGAAGGATTGATTGCATGGTAACTTTTCACTGAAGGATATTTTAGTACTTTTCATCAAATTTTTCATCTTCTGGGTAGGCATGACATGTTGCTAGATATTAATCATGTCTTGTAGATTTTCATGAATCAATTCGATTAGATTCATAAGTCAATTCGAAAGCTAGTTCGAATTGGCAACTTAGGTCAGCTCAATTTGACCTAATTAGGTCAATCGGATCAGATTGGATCGAATTGACTTGGACCTAGACCTACTATTTGCTAGATGTGGAACCCAAAGGATCACATATATTAGAAAATTGACCTAGGAAGTCAATTGATATTTAATTAGGATCATGGGATCCTAATTGGTTAGCTAGATTGCACACTAGCATGTGTGCGTGACCTAATCTCCTAACCTAATTGAATTGGACCTAAAAGGTTGCTAAATGGACTAACCAATTTATGGAAGACCTAAATTGGGTTGAGTTCTAAGTAGGACAAAATTATCAGAATTTATCTAATAATTTTTGGACATTTTATGTGCCAAATACCAAGAGTCCCAAGGGTATGGGACTCTTGGTGCCAAAAGAAGTCGTCGGCAATTAAAGGGGCGCAGAAGGACCAAGAGTCCTTCTACCTGTTAATCACTTATGAGGTGATAAACTATACTTTATCTTCTTTAATATGACACCCATATTGTATGGTCTTTGATTGGTCAAAGATGAGAAATGGCATGGAGAAAAGGTGGCGCATAAGTGAAGAGTAGCGACTCTTCACTATGGCGCGCAGAAAAGGATCTAGAGTCCTACTTTGGGGAATTGTTTCCAGATGAGACAAGATGTCCCTAGTCTTATCCCATGTCTAAATGCTATAGCATGTTACTAGTGGAAATGAGAGTGGGCAGTGAAGAAAGATGGCACACACATGAAGGGTTGCGTCCCTTCATGATAATCGCAACATTTAAATTCCAAGAGTCTTTCCTAATGAAGGAACTTGACTCTTGGATAAGTCACATTGCTTCCATGCCATCTTAAGACCCTTATCCGCTGGTTACATGCCACATGGCATGAAGATAAAATGCCAAATCATTCAGAGATGTCAGATCAGTCTTTTGGCATAGGAAAGGTCATGGTCTTTGGCGCAGGAAGGGTCATGATGTTTTAAGATAAGACTCCTTCTTAATGAAGGAGAATATGATCCGTTGATTAATAGATCAAGGACTGATGAAGAGCCATATATGGCACCTCCCCATCTCCTATAAATAGCCATCGGTGTTTAGGCCGATGGTAATCATAAATCCTTTCTTCCTTACACTTACACTCTGCCACACTCTCCTTGTCTCTTCCCTCCCTTGTTAGAACTTAGGTCTTGTCTTAAGACAAGTTCACTATTTTAAGACAAGGGTTTAGGAAGAGAATGAGAAAGTGTTAAAGAGAGTGAAGAGTGGTTTTGGAGAGGGCTCAGAGTGCTCTACTAGAGGGCAAGGGTCCGAGCAAGGAAGGAGAGGGTGCCAAAGGAAGAAAGGCTATCAGAAGTGTCCCAATGGTTTAAGCAACCTACTAAGGAGTGCTTCCTAGGTTTAATTCCTATGTGGATCACCTCTGGAGGGCATGCACTTGTGTGCCTAGTGGAAAGAAGAAGGAATTAGCATTTCAGGTATTTTTCCAAATCCTAATTGAATGACTTGTTAATTATAATGAAATAAGTGATCTTGGGCTTAGGGTTTCAAGTTGTTTGGAGTTTTAAAATAAAGATTTTTTGAAATCCATGCTTTCACTGCATCATCGAAACCCAATAGTGGTATCAGAGCCCTCTTATCTTATTCAATTAATGGTCAATTGAATTTGCTTATATGATAGTAAATATGATCATATGTGGTAATTTGATGCATGCCATTAATTAGGGTTCAATTATACATTGAATGATAATATGATCATGAATATAATTCATAGTATGATGCATGTTGCCACCAAGATCACCACCGCCTGTAGCTAGATCACGACGGGGGATCCTCCCATCATCGTCGACACCATGATGGCCCGGGGACCCGTCCGCTCCATCCCGCTTCGTAGCTGCCTGCTCTTGGCCATGCCGGTCCTCTTCCTTGCTTCCTACAAGATAGGGGAGACCCGAGCCAGTGATTCTAGTGAAAACACTTCGATGATCAAGTCAATGGGATAATCGAGAGAAACAGACAAGATATCCGTGGCGTAGGGTTTGGGGGAGCCGTCTGTCCGGATGGTGTGACTCGAGAACAGGAATGTAAAGGAATGAAAAAGAGGAGGGATCGAGAGAAGGGAGCGGGGAGGCTTCTCGGGCTGGTGGTTCGCCTAGTGGTGCTTGGTCGCCTATCTACTTACCTCTCCCTAGCTTTTTCCTGCGTGCTTACCTTCCTTACCTTCCTCCGGAGGCCGGGTCGGACCCTTGTGGCCTTGGGGGTGCCTGAGAGAGAGAGAGAGAGAGATTCTGTCCTCCCTTTCTTGGGTCTTCAGGTTGCGCTCCCAGCCAAGAAAGTCCTCCCCACCTTCTTGGCTTCGATGCCCCTTATAGGAGGGGCACTTCTATTTTTCAGGAGAGACTGCCCAGGGCTGTAGGTCATAGGGCCTTGGTCGGATTCTTTACTTGGATAAGCTTTGAGTGTTGCGCCATGACCGTCGATGACTATTGGTGGTGCAGCTATGGACATAGAAGTATGTCGCTAGATGTGGGGTCTGGGGTGCCCACATCATACCTCTGGCATCGCCAGCAAAAAGCTACGGGCAGCCAGGCTTTGCTTTACCATAATTCAAATATCTTTCCTCTTGCGAGAACTCCATATCGGGGGCTCCACTCTAGGGTACGGACACATCCTCGATAGGGAGCGGGCCTCAGACGGGGGGCTCGTCCAATGAGCCCAACCTTGGTAGAGAGCTGACCTCGGCAGGAAGCAGGCCTCAGACGGGGGGCTCGCCCAATGAGCCCGGCCTTGGCTAGGAGCTGACCTCGACAGGGAACGGGCCTTAGATGGGGGACTCACCCAATAAGCCTAGCCTCGGCAGGGAGCTGACCTCAGTAGGGAGCTGGCCTTAGAGGGGGGCTCGCCCAATAAGCCTGGCCTTCGCTAGGAGCTGAGGCACCACACCCGGGTGGCAAGTCTTATATTGTCATAGCCGCCCGTGTGCTCCACGTCAGTGGATGTCACAACATCAGATGCCCCCCACTTCCAAGCCTTGAGGGTGTGGCAGTGCTCAGGGTGAAAAATGTAATGAGCCTGCTGATGTGGGAGATGTTCCTGTGATGCCATCAATGCCTCAGGTGCCTATGGCCCGAAAATCATGCCCCTGGTACAAATGAGGTGATGCTCCGCTCAGTTTCCCACTAAGGCAACATAACTGCTTCGTTTGAATCGAAGCGACGACCGCAGGCTTGGCATATAAGGGGCATCCTGAAGGGCCACATGGCAACGTCCTGTTGGACAGGAGTCGATAGGGAACATGCTCTACATCGGGATGAAGCGGAGGCAAGCGGCGATCTTTACTGTGAAGGGCCTACCACTGTGCCTTTTTATGGGACCTTTTGAGTGCCATGTGCAACATTCTACAGTGCGCTCCTCTCCTTCCTTCATGCTTTTTCCTTCTTCCCTCCTCTCACCTTCAGGCTATGCTGAAAGAGGGCCCCTGATGGACTTTAGTCCCCAGGTCGAGGAGGCAGAGGGGGAGTGGGAGTCTTTTCACCCTCTTCGGGGGCGATCGGATGGTACCAATGTGTGGACATCCAGGATGGAGAAAAAAATGCCAAGCTTGAAGTTCCCTTTAGTGAGGACCCCCGGAGGAGAGAAAAAGAGGCTGCTCTCAAAAATAGGGGTAGTAGAGCTGCAAAGGGAGAAAGAGGCTTGATGAGGGACGAGATTTTAACATGATGCAGGATGATATGCAATGGATGAGCATGAGGAAAATCAGATTTAAGCAAACAAGTATTTTCAAATTTTTCTTATGATTTTTGATGTGGGACTAAGATGATGCGGGACTATACTAATGATGAGATGGATTTGCAAATAAATTTTTTTCTTTTATGATTTTGGTTTTAAGAGATTTTCTGATTCCCATAGTCAAGCAAAGATTAGATCTAGAGGTTCTTTATGTAGGGTTCCGGTGCAACGCAGCGGAAGTATAATTTTAAAAATGAAACTAAATTCACACCAAAAATCCTAAAACAGGAACTCCTTAAATAAGACTAGATCATATGACAAGCATATCTATGTAAATTAGGATTAGGGTACCAACCTGTAATCGCTAATTCCAACAAAATTTGATGTTGAAGGGGCTAATTGAATTCACCAGGCATCCAAGTGTCCGCCCTCCAATGGTGATCCACACAGAGCAATGATCAAGTAAACCTATCTTCTTTTCAATGGTTCCTTCTATTGAGTTCTTCTTCCTAGAACTCAATTGCTTGGACTATGGCTGGAATTCTTCCACACAAGCGGTTGCCTCCCTTTCCTTGATCTCTTCTCCTCCTTCCACTAAGACCTTGGCCCTTTTGACACCCTTGTCTTGAAGAAAATACCTTGTCCTAAGAGGACATAGGCTTGTCTTAAGTTGGAGGAGAAATTAAGACAATGATGTCTTAATGTAAGAAAGAAGGAATAAATCAGAACTCCTTTCTTTCCTTTACCGTCGGAGACTTTCACTCTTATTCTTGTTCAGTAGCAGAGTTTCGACAGAGGTGTACTCTGTAAAGGAAACAGTGCAAGAGCAAGAAAAGAATGAAAGAGTCTTTAGGAGAGGAAGAAGGAATAAAAGAAAAAAATCTTAATCCGGTTCTGATCTTTCCTGCCCCTTAAATAGTTTTCAGAGAGGCGCCTACAAAATTCTCTGTAAACTCCTTCTCACGCCCTTCTCAATTTCTCATGCCCCATCCTCCCATCTCATGGCCTTCCAGATTAAATCCCATGGCTTTTCTTAAAGGAAAAAATACGGTGTTTTAAAAGGAAAGGAGTTGCGACTTTTCATCTCCGAAGAGATGTTATTTCGCGCGCCCGGGAAGAAACAATGCTTTTCTTCTATCTTAAAAACACATCAGCCGTTGGATTCCTATCCAAGGGGGCATATGTGAGGTGCTATTTCTTAAGAAAAGAGGCCGCCCCATCTTAATTCATCGGAGAATTAAGTGGGGCGCGCCAAGAGTCCATGCGCCATGGACTCTTCCAAATGGCGCGCCAAGAGTCCATAAGCGCATGGACTCTTGGCATTTGGCATGAAAATGCAAAGGGGCGGGTGGAGAGGCTAGCCTAGTTACATGGCTAGCCAATAGGGTTAGCCATAATTCATATTTTCACAATTAGGGTCTAATTAGCTCCAATTAGAACCCAAATTGAACCAATCCGGAACCCTAATTCGAATCCGATTCGAATAGAAGCTAGGATTTGCAACACCTGCTAGAGTGTTATCATGCAAAGATGATTTAATCACAAATTAAACTCTTGATCAATCCTTTTAAGTGTGTGACCCATTGGGTTCCACATCTAACCAGCAGTGGGTTCGAATACAAGTTGACCTAATTTGATTAGAACTCCTAATCGATTTAGGTCAAACCGGGCTTACCCGATTTGATCAATTAGGACTCTTCCTAATAAGTGATCTTTGAATTTGATCAACCCACAAGACAAGATTGACGTCTAGCAACGTATCATGTCTACCCGGAAGATATGGAAATTCTGGTGAAATACCAAAATTACCCTTCAGTAGAGAGTTACCGTACAATTAAATCTTTCGATCAGCCTGCACCCAAAATATAACTATGGATATGAATATATGTCAAATCCAATATTATATTTATTTCTAGCTCAATCTTATAATGATGATTCAATTATCTTGATATTAGAAACCATCTCTAATATCTTTACTTTGATCAAAGATTCCCTGAATCATCATCCGATTGTTAACTAGCTGGATGCAATCTCCTCTTACCAAGAGTGATCGATTCCTTGTTGACCTACTCATTACCTTTATATCCAATTCACCATTCCCAGTATCAATCCTGTGCATGACTCAGTGTCATGATTAGGATTGAACCAAAGTATGGGTTCATGTACATAAGGTACTTATGGCAGTCTCAGGTCAAAGGATTACTTGTACCACTCCCACTATGAGAACCTTCTATTGACATGTAGCTAAGACTCCATTAGATGTTCTCAAGTTGGATCATATCAGTGAACTCATTCTCTAATGAGCACTCACATTCTAGTATTAGTGTCATACACAAGTGACTGTGAGAGCAGTCACCCTCTCCAGTATACATGGGATGTGCTAGTCTTACCGGAAAAATCCTGATCCCCTACTCAGGGTTCCTTTGACTAGGAATATTTTAGATTAAGGTTTTAAGATTTTAGGTCTCACTGGTATGATCTCATCATAACCCTAAAATCATAGCCCTAATCTATGGGGTTCATCATAAAATATAAACACAGCGTATGATGAAAAATAATGCCTTTATTAGAAAATTATCAATTACAATGGTTTGGGAGATACAACATAGATTGGCTTATAGGGCATATCCCTTTCACTTTAAGCACAAGAAACTTCTAGCATGCAAGCTTAGCCCCTAAACAATGATGAAGAGAGGTTCCTTGGATTGAGAAACCCCATAGGACTTAGCTCTAAAATAATACCTACTTAGAAGACTAGGGAGTGCAAACCTTAAAGATTCTGATGCACCCGATGCCGAGTTCGCTCACACTCGTGGATGCAGCCTAGAGGATCAAGCCTTCGACCCTGCGGATTCGTCGGCTTTTTGTCCAATGGTCCCGAAGGCAAGGGAGACCAAATTCTTTGTCTGTGGCACCTGGAGGACTTGCAAGAAACCAAGTAAAGGATTAGAAAACAGCAAGTAGGGGTATAAGAAAGTTGGAAGTGTTGGGAAAGGAGTCGAAGATGGTGGTCGAGGAGGGCTCTTCTCGTTGGGCATCTAGGTGGATCTTCCAGTTGGCATCCTAGCTTGAAGATAGAATGGTGGCTTGCGAAAGAGGATGGTAACTCAGGGCCTCTCATCCCTCGATGTCCCGAAGGACAAATGCACTCTCTCACAGAGTTCCTAGTCTAGGAAGACAAGGGCTAATGGAAGAAGAACTTCTCACTTTTTCATTCATCAAAAATTAGTTTCATACAGAGGGGGTAAGGCCCTTTATATAGGCACCTAAGTTCCATTCAAATTTCAAAAAAAAAGGTTACAAGCCATCATCAAAAAGGTGCCTAAAAATCTGAATTTGATTCTTGAAATCCTCCTTTGGCCGGCCTTGATTTGGTGGAAAGCTTGATTCGGGGAGGAAAGAGAGGAGGTTGTCCCCATTCAAATCTTGAAACTCCTTTCATGAGTCTTGGCCGACCATGGCTCTTTGGGAAGAAGGCTTGATGTGGGGGAGGTTGTCTTCAAGGATCATGGGATGCTCCATTCTTTCCTTGGCCGGTCAAGCTTCTTTGGAGAAAGGCTTGATGTGGGGGAATGAAGAAACGATCTTGTCTTCAAGAATCATGGGATGCTTCATTGACTTGAAGAACCTTCCTTGGCCGACCATGCTTCTTTGGAAAAGAGCTTGATGTGGGGAGTAGGATGGGGAGGTTGTTGGCTTGGACCAAGGGGAGAATAAATGGGGCATCCAACATGCATTGACTTTGAAGTCCTCGATTTTCTCTTGGCCGCCCAAGTATCTTGGTGATGTGGCGCATCCTTCCGCCAAGTGGCACTGGTGAGGTGGCGCTCCAAGAGCTGAGGTGTTATTCTTTCATGGCATGTAGAAGATGGCTTGATCCACTAACAACTGGGCTTGACTCAAATGTCCACTCCATCTTCAGACAAGCTTGAGCCCAATCTTCAAGTAGACTTATGGTGCGGACACCAGAGGCACCATAATACTACAGAGGCTTCTCAACCCTCTATGGATTACTTAGTAGTGTTTGAGTCCAATTTATAATAAGGGCTTAGCCTAATTGAGTTTTCCTTTGGCCCCTGAGTCATGTTCTTTTTGGGCCTTCATCATTTGATTCCCGTATTTAGATTCATACCAGTAGGGTTTGGATCAGTCAGTCAAGTTAGTTCATGTTGAGCTAGTCATATTCTGAGTCCTGTAAATTCAAGTCCAAGTCCAATGAAGATTCAATACAATTGAAGACCAACCTAGCTTGAAGTCAGAAGACCATGGAAGGCCCAACAGGAGAATTGAAGGCCCTGGAACCCTGGATGAAAGATTGTGCCCTAAAAGCCAATTGAAATATTGTATTTTGATCCCAAAATCAATGAATTGACATTTTATAATAAAGGCATTATTTTCATCATATGCTATGTCTTTATGATTTTATGATGAACCCCATAGATTAGGGCTATGGTTCTAGGGTTATGATGAGATCATACCAGTGATACCTAAAGCCTTAAAACCCTAATCTAAAATATTCCTGGTCGATGGGACATTGAGTTGGGGATCAATGTTTCTGGCAGGACCAGCACATCCTATATATGCTTTGTGATGAGGGTGACTGATCTCACAGTCACTTGTGTTTGACACGAATACTAGGATGTGAGTGTTCATTAGAGAATGAGTTCACTGAATTGATCCAGATTGAGAATATCTAATGGAACCTTATCTGTTTGTCAATAGATAATTCTCATAGTGGGAGTAGTGCATGTGGTCCTTTGACCTGAGACTACCATAGTACCTTATATATATGAATCCATACTTTGGTTCGCAATCAATCATGACACTGAGTCATGCACGAGGTGATACTGGTTATGGTGGATTGTATATGGAGGTTGTGAGTAGGTCAACAAGGAATTGATCAGCCCTAGTAAGAGGGAAATGCATCCAGCTAATTTCAAATGATGGATTCAGGAAACCTTTGATCAAAGTATGAACATTAGAGTTATTTTCTAATGGTTCATTAATGAATCAACATTATAAAGATTGAGCTAGGGATGAATATGAAATTGGATTTGACAAGTATCCATATTCATAATCATATTCGGGATACAAGTTGATCAAAGGACTGAATTGCCCGGTAACTCACCACTGAAGGGTATTTTGGTAATTCCACCAAAATTCCACGTCTTCCGGGTAGACATGATACGTTGCTAGATGTCAATTTTGTCTTGTAGGTATATGATTGAGTCATGGTAATTCAAATCAGTTAATTAGAATTAGATTCTAATTGATCGAGTCGAGCTAGTTTGAGTTGACCTAAATCGGCTTAGTTGAGATCTAACCGAATTAAGTCAAATAGCAGTCGGACCTACAGCTGGCTAGGTGTGGAACCCAATGGGTCACACACAAAAGAAAATTGATGAAGGATTTAATTTGGAATTGAATCATGTTTGCAGGATAAACACACTAGCATGTGTTGCAGACCAAATTTCTATTCGAATCAGATTCGAATTTGGTTCCGAATTGGGCTTAATTGGGTTCTAATTGAACCAGATTAAGGTCCAATTTAATTTTTAGGATATTGGGCTAACCCATGGCTGAACCCAAGTGAATTAAGTTCACTAAGACCCTCTCTCCAAGCCGCCCTCTCCCTTTCTCACCCGCGCGTGCCAAGAAGAAGAGTCCACGCGCGTGGACTCCTCTTCATGCGCGTGAGAAAGAAAATAACATCGGAGAAAAATCTAAAAAAGGGGCGATTCAGATCCTTGTCTGGTGCCCTTGGATCTGGATCTGATGGCTAGAAAAAATTAAGGAAAAGATCCGTCGCTTTTCGGTCGCAAATCCGTCTCCAAAAGTCGCGATTCTTCCTGAAGTTTTTCCGAGAGTCCTCCTCGTCGGAAAAACGAAAATTAAATCGGAGAATCATGATTTTTGGTTGAGGAGACGCGTGAGGAATGAGGGATCGTGATTCCTGGGGTTTCAGAGGGTTGCATTGTTTTGAGAAGACGCCCCTCTGAGATCTATAAATAGGGTTGGGTTCTCGTGGGTTTTCACGTAACATAATTCAGAGATCCGATTCCTTTTCTTCCTCTCCAGAATACTCCTTCTCCTTGTTCTTGTTGGGTATTGTTTTCCTTACAGAGGTATCCTCTGTCGAAACTCTGACCCTAAACAAGAATAAGAAGAAGGTCTTGAACGGTAAAGGAAAGAAAAAGGAAAGGATCTGTTCTTCTTCTTTTCCTTCTTGAATTAAGACTTTGCCTGTCTTAATTTTTCTTCCAATTCAATTCAAGAAAAGGAATTCAAGATAGGGAATTCTTGAAAAAAAAAAATTCAAGAAGAGGAAAGAAGGAAGAAAAGAAATTTTCAAGAAAGAAAACTTCAGCCTAAAAGTCTAAGAATTGAATTCTTGAAAAAGAATTCAAGAAGAGGAGCCACGAACTAGAAATTGTTGTCTTCATCTTTTTCTGTGTGGATCACCATTGGAGGGTGAACATTTGGGCACCTGGTGGAGATTCAGAGTTTAGATTTTTGCGATACAGGTTAGTATTTTAATTTGAGATTAAATCTTATATATACATCTTATATGTTTTAATTCTTTTAAGGAGATCTTGGGTTAAAGGTTTGGTGAAGATTTCATAAAGACAAAAATTTTGAAATCTATGTTTCCACCTTGCCATCGAACCCTACAGTGGTATCAGAGCCTCCTTATTAAGATTAAAATATATATGCTGATTTTTAGATGCATATTTATATAAGTAACATGAGATGTAGTATATGTTTGATGTAATGTCACCAATTAGGGTTTTCACTCAAACCCTAATTGTTGTAGAGATATGCTTAGATATCTAGTCATCATACTGAAATAAGGTTGCCCTGGCATAATGGTGGATCCATTATGTGGTAAATGGTTGTCCTAGTATGATGACACACTAATCACATATTTGTGTTAATTATGCATATATGTTTGATGTATGCCACTAATTAAGGTTTTCACTTAAACCTTAATTTTTATAGAGATATGTTTAGCCTTCTAGTCATCATACAGAAATAAGGTTGCCCTGGCATAATGGTGGATCCATTATGTGGTAAATGGTTGTCCTAGTATGATGGCACACTATGGCACATATTTGCTAGAATGTGCTTTGTTTTAATAAAGCCCTCTTTAAAAACATATTAAGTTGTAGTGTCATATATCAAAAGCAAAAATAATCAATATGATTAGTTTATCATTCGGTGTCTAGGAAAAGTGGTTCATGATCGGTAAAGAGGACGTGGTTTTTAATTGGTTCCGTTGACTGACCTGGCCAATTCTTATTGGTGTCTAAGGAAAGCAACGGGGGGACTCCCACCACTCTCCCACTTACCTGGCCGATATGATTAACTTAATTATTGATTGATATGCTTAGTGTAATATTCACTACATATGGCCTTCCTTCATGCCAAGTCATTATTATGTTATGATCCATATTAGGTTTGTTGTGTACACACAAGGCCTTTTTTTTATGGTGACTAACATAATTTTGGCTTGGTACATTTGATGTTTATGGCATGATTTAATATAATACTTTGTTGTGTACACACAAGGGTATTATAATTAATATCATGACTATATAGCAATGAAGGGTCTAACTTAACTAAAATATTATAGTTTGTTCTGTACACACAAGGCTATTAATATTTTAGAGGCCAAGATAAGTTGAGAATTGTATGAATTACAATTGGAAAGAGTTTTCCTACCTTTGAACTTATATAAGATTTGTTGTTTACACACAAGGTCTTTTATAAGGAATTAGGATCTCAACCCCACTAAGAGAACCAATTAGGGTTTTCTCGATCATCACATTGAGGGTTATGATGCTTGATAAAATAGTGGGAGACATAATTAAGTTAAAGTCCTAATTTAATTATGTTTTGTCAACATTGATTGTTTGCTTATGTAATGTTATTTGTTAATGTAGATTAAATGGTCTCTTCACTCTCACTCCGTAGCATTCTTGATGCAAATAAATTGACTGGACCAAACTATGTTGATTGGTTGAGAAACCTGAAGATAGTACTAAGCCAAGAAAGAATTTCTTATATTCTTGATACCCCAACCTTGGAACCATTAGGAGAAGATGCCTCGCAAGAGGATAAGACCACATATAACACGTGGCAAAATGACTCACTTACTATCAAGTGTATAATGCTTTCCTCTATGTCCAATGAGTTACAGAGGCAACATGAAAGCATGGACACAAACTCCATATTGCTCAATTTAAAAGAACTTTATGGAGAACATAGTTGAACTGCAAGATATGAAATATCTAAGTAGTTATTCCGTGCAAGGATGACAGAAGGTACATCCGTACAAGACCATGTATTAAAGGTTATTGACCTAATCACCCGATTGGATCAATTGGGTTTTGTTATGGATGGGGAGTTGAATCAGGATTTAATCTTGCAGTCACTCCCAGAGTCATTTTCATAATTTGTTCTTAATTATCATTTGAACAAACTTAACACATCCTTGCCTGAGCTGTTGAATATGTTAAAAACATTAGAGAGCCATTTAAAGAAAAATAAGGCTCCATTTCTTCTTGTGGATGGTGTAAACAAGAAGAAAATAGGCAAAAAGGGTTCCAAGAGGAGGTTGAACCCAAAAGGGGGCATCAAGAAAAAGAAAGGAAAGAAGGCCTCCGGACAAATGACCTGCTTTCATTGTGGCAAGCCGGGTCACTGGAAAAGAAACTGCAAGGTTTACCTTGCAAGTGTGAAGCCTGGTGCTAGTGATGCACCAAAAGGTATGTATGAGATACATGCAATTTTGTCATTAGACTCTTCTAATTCAAACTCTTGGGTATTGGATACCGCTTGTGGTCATCATATCTGCAAATCATTGCAGGGACTACAGAACATTAGAGTTTTGAAGGAAGGCGACTTCGAGCTCTACGGTGCTGGAGGAGATTCCATCCAAGCAGAGCTGTAGGGACTTATATGTTGAAGCTGCCTTCTGGAAAGATTTTAGAGTTAAAAAATTATTATTTTATGCCTAGAATCATTATAAACATCATATCTGTACCCTTGTTACTTAAACAAGGATATATTATGAATGTAATGAGCAGTGGCTGCTCAATCAGTTTTTCTAATGAAATAATATTTAATGGCATATTTTGCAATGGTCTCTTAACTTTATCTTCTGATGACAATATACTACATGTTAGTAAGAAACGAAAAAGAGATGAAGTAAACAATACTTTACTTTGGCACTGTCATCTTGGACATATTAGTGAGCAGAGGATTAACAAGTTATACAAGAAAAAATTCCTTAATCCTTATGACTATGAATCATTAGGAACTTGTGAATCATGTCTCATGGGTAAAATGACCAAGACTCCATTTAGTGGACATAATGAAAGGACAACAGAGTTATTAGGACTCATACACACTGATGTATGTGGACCTATGACAACTCAGGCCAAGGGTGGATACTCATATTTCATCACATTCACTGATGATTTTTCAAGGTACGGATTTGTGCATCTAATGAAACATAAGTCTGAAGCTTTTGAAAATTTTTTAGAGTATCAAAGTATGGTAGAGAAAGAAACGGGGAAAAGTATTAAGATCCTTCGATCAGATAGAGGAGGTGAATACTTATCCACCGAGTTTCTTGATCACCTTAAACAAAAGGGAATCATCTCTGAATTGACTCCTCCTTACACACCATAATTAAATGGTGTTGCTGAAAGGAGAAATCATACATTATTAGATATGGTACGGTCCATGATGTGCTTCACAGACTTACCTGTTTCTTTCTAGGGATATGCCTTGGAAACAGTGGCTAATATTTTAAATAGAGTACCATCCAAATCTGTATCTAGCATTCCATATGAGTTATGGAGGGGAAAGAAACCCAATCTTAAGCACCTTAAGATATGGGGATGTCCAGCCTATGTCAAAAGAAATTTTGGACATAAGCTTGATGTTAGAGCAGAAAAGTGTCTATTTGTTGGATATCCTAAAGATAGTATAGGATATCTATTCTACCACCCTACTGAACAAAAGGTTTTAGTCAGTAGGCATGCCATTTTTATGGAGAAAGAGTTCATCCTACAAAAGGGCAGTGGGAGAAATATTGAACTTGAAGAAGTTCAACAAGTAGATACATCTCAACAAAATCATAACATAGTTAGTATAGAACCTGAACACACCGCTCCTATCCGTAGGTCTGATAGGGTGTGACATGCACCTGAAAGGTATGGGTTCATTATTGAAAATAATGAAGCCCGAATCATTGATAATGATGAGCCTCTAACATATACGGATGCTGTCATAAGTAGTGACTTAGACAAATGGCTGGAAGCCATGAGATCCAAAATGGACTCCATGTATGTCAACCAAGTCTGGACTTTGGTTGATGCACCAGAGAGTGTTAACCCTATTGGATGCAAATGGGTCTATAAGAAAAAGATTGGGGCAGATGGCCAAGTTGAAACTTATAAAGCCAGATTAGTGGCTAAGGGTTTCAGACAAAAACAGGGAATAGATTATGATGAAACATTTTCTCCTGTTGCCATGCTCAAATCTATTCGGATCATGCTTGCTATAGCAGCATATCATGATTATGAAATCTGGCAGATGGATGTGAAAACTGCATTCCTCAATGGTTTCCTTGAGGAAGAGGTTTATATGTCACAGCCAGAAGGTTTTGTCTTGGAGACTAAACCTAATCAGGTATGTAGGCTAAAGAAATATATTTATGGATTAAAGCAAGCATCTAGGAGTTGGAACATCCGATTTGATAATACAGTCAAAGAATTTGACTTTATCAAAAATGAGGATGAACCTTGTGTGTACAAGAAGACTAGTGGGAGTGCCATAGTTTTCTTGGTTCTGTATGTAGATGACATACTCCTCATTGGGAATGATATCCCAATGTTGCAATCGATCAAGGTATGGTTATCTAAACAGTTTTCCATGAAAGACTTGGGCGAAGCATCTTATATACTAGACATCAAGATCTATAGAGATAGATCTAGGAGAATGCTAGGTTTATCCCAGTCTAGGTACATTGACCAAGTGCTAAAAAGATTTAGCATGGAGGAAAGTAAAAGAGGATACTTACCTATTGGTCATGGCATACATCTTTCTAAGAAGATGTCTCCTAAGACACCTGAAGAAAGAAATAGAATGAATTCTATACCTTATGCTTCGGTAGTAGGGTCTATTATATATGCTATGCTATGTACTAGGCCTGATGTGGCATATGCCTTAGGTATAGCCAGCAGGTTTCAGGCTGATCCAGGAGAGGATCATTGGAAGGCTGTGAAAAATATTCTTAAATACTTAAGAAGAACTAAGGATATTTTTCTAATATACGGAGGATCTTATCTTAAACTAGAAGCTTATTCAGATTCTAGTTTTCAATCAGATCCAGATGACAGCAAATCTATATCTGAGTATGTTTTTACCCTTAATGGAGGAGCTGTAAGCTGGAAAAGTTTTAAACAGCAAACTGTAGCTGACTCAACAACTGAGGCAGAGTACATTGCCGTTAGTGAAGCTGCCAAGGAAGCTGTCTTGATGAAGAAGTTCATATCAGAGTTGGGCGTAGTTCCTGAGATTGAAGGTCCAGTATCACTTTACTGTGATAATACGGGGGCTGTTGCTCAAGCAAAGGAACCAAGAGCTCATCACAAATCAAAGCACATTCTGAGACGCTTCCATCTCGTTCGAGAGATTGTCGAAAGATAAGAAATCTGTATTAAAAGGGTAGAAACAAAGAACAACATAGCAGACCCGTTCACTAAGGCTCTATCACAGCGAGAGTTTGATCGCCACCTTGATTGTATGGGGTTAAGATTTAAAGGCGATTGGCTTTAATGCAAGTTGGAGATTGAAAGATTGTGCCCTGAAAGCCAATTGAAATATTGTATTTTGATCCCAAAATCAATGAATTGACATTTTATAAAAAGGCATTATTTTCATCATACGCTATGTCTTTATGATTTTATGATGAACCCCATAGATTAGGGCTATGGTTCTAGGGTTATGATGAGATCATACCAGTGAGACCTAAAGCCTTAAAACACTAATCTAAAATATTCCTGGTCGATGGGACATTGAGTTGGGGATCAATGTTTCCGGCAAGACCATCACATCCTATATATGCTTTGTGATGAGGGTGACTGATCTCACAGTCACTTGTGTTTGACACGAATACTAGGATGTGAGTGTTCATTAGAGAATGAGTTCACTGAATTGATCCAGATTGAGAATATCTAATGGAACCTTATCTGTTTGTCAATAGATAATTCTCATAGTGGGAGTAGTGCATGTGGTCCTTTGACCTGAGACTACCATAGTACCTTATATATATGAATCCATAATTTGGTTCGCAATCAATCATGACACTGAGTCATGCACGAGGTGATACGGGTTATGGTGGATTGTATATGGAGGTTGTGAGTAGGTCAACAAGGAATTGATCAGCCCTAGTAATAGGGAATTGCATCCAGCTAATTTCAAATGATGGATTCAGAAAACCTTTGATCAAAGTATGAACATTAAAGTTATTTTCTAATGGTTCATTAATGAATCATCATTATAAAGATTGTTCTAAGGATGAATATGAAATTGGATTTGACAAGTATCCATATTCATAATCATATTCGGGATGCAAGTTGATCAAAGGACTGAATTGCCCGATAACTCACCACTGAAGGGTATTTTGGTAATTCCACAAAAATTTCACGTCTTCCGGGTAGACATGATACGTTGCTAGACATTAATCTTGTCTTGTAGGTATATGATTGAGTCATGGTAATTCAAATCAGTTAATTAGAATTAGATTCTAATTGACCGAGTCGAGCTAGTTTGAGTTGACCTAAATCGGCTTAGTTGAGATCTAACTGAATTAAGTCAAATAGCACTCGGACCTACTGCTGGCTAGGTGTGGAACCCAATGGGTCACACACAAAAGAAAATTGATGAAGGATTTAATTTGGAATTAAATCATGTTTGCAGGATAAACACACTAGCATGTGTTGCAGACCAAATTTCTATTCGAATCAGATTTGAATTTGATTCCGAATTGGGCTTAATTGGGTTCTAATTGAACCAGATTAAGGTCCAATTTAATTTTTAGGACATTGGGCTAACCCATGGCTGAACCCAAGTGAATTAAGTTCACTGAGACCCTCTCTCCAAGCCGCCCTCTCCCTTTCTCACCCGCACGCGCCAAGAAGAAGAGTCCACGCGCGTGGACTCCTCTTCAGCGCTTGAGAAAGAAAATAACATCAGAGAAAAATCTAAAAAAGGGGCGATTCAGATCCTTGTCTAGCACCCTTGGATCTGGATCTGATGGCCAGAAAAAATTAAGGAAAAGATCCGTCGCTTTTCGGTCGCAAATCCGTCTCCAAAAGTCGCGATTCTTCCTGAAGTTTTTCCGAGAGTCCTCCTCGTTGGAAAAATGAAAATTAAATTGGAGAATTGTGATTTTTGGTTGAGGGGACGCGTGAGGAATGAGGGATCATGATTCCTGGGGTTTCAGAGGGTTGCATTGTTTTGAGAAGACGCCCCTCTGAGATCTATAAATAGGGTTGGGTTCTCGGGGGTTTTCACGTAACATAATTCAGAGATCCGATTCCTTTTCTTCCTCTCCAGAATACTCCTTCCCCTTGTTCTTGTTGGGTATTGTTTCCCTTACAGAGGTATCCTCTGTCGAAACTCTGACCCTAAACAAGAATAAGAAGAAGGTCTTGAACGGTAAAGGAAAGAAAAAGGAAAGGATCAATTCTTCTTCTTTTCCTTCTTGAATTAAGACTTTGCCTGTCTTAATTTTTCTTCCATTTCAATTCAAGAAAAGGAATTCAAGAAAGGGAATTCTTGAAAAAAAAATTCAAGAAGAGGAAAGAAGGAAGAAAAGAAATTTTCAAGAAAGAAAATTTTAGCCTAAAAGTCCAAGAATTGAATTCTTGAAAAAGAATTCAAGAAGAGGAGCCAAGAACTAGAAATTGTTGTCTTCATCTTTTTCTGTGTGGCTCACCATTGGAGGGTGAACATTTGGGCACCTGGTGGAGATTCAGAGTTTGGATTTTTGCGATACAGGTTAGTATTTTAATTTGAGATTAAATCTTATATATACATCTTATATGTTTTAATTCTTTTAAGGAGATCTTGGGGTAAAGGTTTGGTGAAGATTTCATAAAGATAAAAATTTTGAAATCTATGTTTTCGCCTTGCCATCGAACCGTACACTGGATCATAGCTCGAAGCCCTGGATCGTAGCCTGAAGCAAACTGGGCCACCCAAGGCCCAAGAGGAGCATCATATGGTGCCATGAACTCTTATGGTCACCTCCTCTTGGTCGGCCACTTAGGGTCACCTCCTTTGGCTGACCAAGCAAGAAAGAGAGAGAGAGTTTGAGGGAAAGAGGTCTATTGACCTACCATATATTCTAGTTAGGGTTTGGGTGGGATTCAAATTGCTATGAAAATGTCTTTTGTATTTTACTTGGGGGGCAAGTTTATGGGTCTATTTAAGAGGCCCCCTTCTCTTGTATGAAGACTAATTTTATTTACGAAAAAATATTGAGTTTTCCAATTTGCTGTGTGCCAAGGGGAATCTATGTGAACCCCTTCTTCTTCCTTGTTTCCTGCGCCCTGCATCCAATCGCCATCAAAACCCTAGAAGCCACCTCTCCAGCCTTGGCCAACCAACATCAAAACCATTCTTTCCTTGCTGTTTTCAATTTATTTCTTTATCCCTACATTATTTTCTAACCCTTGACAGGCGATTTGCAGGTCCCTCGAAGTCTGTGAAACCATAGATTCCAGCTGGGTAGTGATTGGATCATCGGGTTGAAAGCCACGAACCTGGGGGGTCTTTGGCTTGATCATCCATGCTGCATCCAGGAGCGAAGAGAGACCTCTGCAAGGATTTATCTACAAGATCCTATCAGGTACACCTCCTCTACTTGCCAGTAGCGATATTGAAGGGGAACTAGCCCAACCAGGGCTTCTCAGCCACGGTGGTCCTTCTTCCTTATCATTTTAAGGATCTACTTGCATGCTGTTGCTTCTTATTTTTGTATAGAACTTTCTACTTTAATTCTTGGACTTATTTTCAAGATTTAGATACTCAACTCAACACATAAAAATACAAAAATATTTTGCATGCATATTTAGTCCCGCATCATTTGGTATCAGAGCTTGTTTGGGCTTAGTTTCTATTTGAATATTCGAATCGGGTGCTTCACCATGGTCATCCAGTCATAGGAGACAAGTAGGGCTGCAAGACCCTCTCTTCTCAATCGAAGGGATCTCCTATGGCATGTAGGGGTGCCGCTGTGATTGACCCCTGAAGAAGTAAACAAAGAGCTTCATCACGGTAATTTTGCATCTCGGCCATCACAGTACATAGTCTACTTTTTTAATTGTTTCTACTTGTAAAAAACTTAAAAAGTTCTGATTTTTATTTTTCTGGAATCCTTATAATTTAAAGTATTTTTCAAAATTTTTTCATAAATTATTTCAGTATGTAGATTTTCTTCCTATCAGAATACTGCCTGAGAATATTTCTGTCTTGATTTTTCAACAAAGCTAATTTCAGCAAGTTTAGGGTTCTTTTGGTATAATTTTTGCATATCTTAATTTTTTGGCATATTTCCTGCATATTAGGTCATTTTCTGCATATTATATTTTTGCTTAAAAACATACCAAGAAAAAAACATATATACATAAAACACCAAAATACTTGAAACCCTAATTTGTATTTTTATATGCTTGCCATCATGTGCATAAAATACTTTAAGGGCAATTCTACTATGCCAGATGGGGGGAGGATTTGATCACCTCTCCTTAGTCCAAAACCACAATCCTTGCATCTGAACCCAACCCTAACTATAAAATTGAGTAGACCTAAGTTGCTCTAGAGAGCTAGGGACATCAACAGGTCGGGTTCAACCTTTGTGGGAAGACTAGTGCACTCAATTCATCTTCTATTACTGGAATCTAGTGTCTAGGCTAGAGGTACAGTGTCAAACGATCTAAATGGATTGGTGGTTCCTTAATTGGATCCCTACGAGATCATGGAGGCCTCCCACCATCCCACCTCTTACCTAGCTAGTTGAAGGACTAGGAGTTGCATTATGTGTAAGTTGAGTCAACCCATTCTGTTTGGGCTCTAGGTCTAGGTAGCCCTAGTCGATTTGTCTTGTGTCTTGCATGTGCACTAGATCAGAAGTCCATTGTCTTATGTCTTGCATGTCCACTAGATTAGGAGCCCATTAGCCCATCAACCATGTCCCTTAGACCCCCTAAGGCCCATATTAGACCTGACTCTCTTGAACCCCATAGGCCTGATCGAATAGGTGAACATTCTTTGACCTATGAAGGAGCCCGTAAGACCCATGCTGAATTCATATCCCCTAGGTCCAGTACCTTTGATCCACGAGCTTATCATCATGATCTTGCCCCTGAGTTTAACCCTATAAGCCCATACCCATACTTGGTGGACCCAGAGGAAAGACCTGTTAGACACACCCAATCCTATGCACCCACTTTTGATGGAAGCCTAGATCCTGAGGTGTATATTGATTGGGAAGAAAGAATGGATCAGTATTTTGAGTACACTTAGATGATGGAGTTAGGAAAAGCTAGATTGGCTACATGTAAGCTAATCTGACATGCTAGGCGATATTGGAAAGTTATTGAGGATGAATGTTATTTGAGAGGAGATCAGATAAGTACCTAGAAAGCTATGAGGAGTAAGTTGAGAGCAAAGTACCTAGGTAGATTTTATGAGCACCAACTTTTAGAGCAATGGTACGATTTGAGACTAGGTAATAAGATTGTGTTTGAATACATTGACCAATTTAATGTATTTATTAGGAGATGCAACACAGTTGAACCTGAGTATAAGATTATATCGAGGTTTCAAGCTGGCCTACATAGGGACATCCAGGGAGAATTATTTCATTGGGAAATTCATACTCTAGAGGAAGCTTATCTGATTTCTAAGGAATTCGATTCTTATCAAAAGGAACTCATGGGGAGCCAACCTAAGCCCAGCATGATTAGCACCTCTAGACCAATTCATAGGCAAAGTCCTTCAAACTAGCATACTACTCCTATCCCATTAGTTTGTAAGGAAAAGACCCCTAAACCCATTAATGAGCCTGAGGAAGAACCCATTGTTGAGATATATGAGGCTGACATAAGTTTAGTAGATGAATACGAAGGAAAAGACTTTGAGGAGGATCACTCTAGTACCTTGCCTGAGGAAACCCTAGGTGAAGATGAAATTGTAGAGCCTAGTCTTGAAATAATAGAACAATAGGAAATTAGTGAGGACTTGGTTCCTATAAGTCAATACCCTCAGGAAGAGCCTACTTCTTTTGCCTCGACCCCAGACCTCATTCAGTATCCTCATGAAGAGTTCATTCCTCCAACCCCAGTCGATGACCTTTTTTTTGAGCTGATTAAGTCATCCTTTCTTAAAGACCTTGCACTTGTAATGACCAAATTCTCCATCCTTCAAGTGGAACTTATGTCACCCATAGATCAAAGTTCAAATCTTAAGGTCATCCCTAGTAACCAAGGTCTATTTCATGTTTCCAATGGATTACCCCAAGACTCCGATTCTTATTTCCTACCCTACCCTAAGGCTTCCAATGTTTCCCAAACTTTCAAATTATACTTTGTTGAGGTCGTTCGGTTACCCCAATTCTTTGAGTATGTTAGGTTTGCGACCTACTTTTAGAAGACCTTATGGCATTTGCTAGAAGCCCATCATTGTAAATTTTCATGTACATACCACACCAGGGTCATACCTAGAGAGTTTATAGTCTATTAGGTTTAGGCCCATAAGAGTCTAATAAAACTCCTCTCAATAGGAATGCATAGTCTACACTTTGTTAGGTATCGGTATGAGTCACAGGTGCCTCATGTTAGAGATCTGCATTAAGCACTAATAATGAAATATATAAGAAACTAGCTAATTCTCGAAAAGAGCTAAGGAATCTAATATAGGGGATTCTGTTATGATTATGCTTAGGCCTGAGCGGTTCCCACCTAGGACCATTAAGAAGCTTTATGCTCATGGAGCTGGACCCTTTAAAGTAATAGAAAAGGTCGGATACAATGCCTATGTGTTAGATTTGCCCCTGGATTTTGGCATTAGTTCTACCTTCAATATCGCAGACCTGGTTGAGTATAGGAATTGACAGCGATACCTAGTGAGGCCTTTGGACCTACTCTATCCCTTATGAGTGACCCTAGCCCAGAGTGTCCACCAATAAATTGGCCTGAGAGAGGAGAATGGACAGAGCGTATCCTGGATGATCAAGCTATCACGACCCGGGGTCGCGGCTATCAACGCTACTTGGTTCAATGCCAAGGTCAACCAGAATCAGACGATTCATGAATTTCTCGAGAGGACTTGCAGCACCTCGACCCGGACCTTCTCAAGAGATATATGAGCCAGTGTAATCCTTACTCGACAGGGTCGAGTTCCTCCCATCCCAAGAGAATTGGTGTGGATACCCGAGGCACCAGAATAACATAGAGGCTTCTCAACCCTTTATGGATTTCTTAGTAGTGTTTGAGTCCAATTTGTAATAAGGGCTTAGCCTAATTGAGTTTTCCTTTGGCCCCTGAGTCATGTTCTTTTTGGGCCTTCATCATTTAAGTCCTGTATTCAGAGTTTAATTTATACCATTAGGATTTGGATCAGTTAGTCAAGTTAGCTCATATTGAGCTAGTCATATTCTGAATCCTGTAAATTCTAGTCCAAGTCAAATGAAGACTCAATACAATTGAAGACCAACCTAGCTTGAAGTTATGGAGACCATAGAAGGCCCAACAGGAGAAATTGAAGGCCCTAAAATCCTGGATCATAGCTTGGAGCCCTGGATCGCAACCCGAAGCAAATTGGGCCACCCAAGGCCCAAGAGGAGCATCATATGTGCCATGAACTCTTATGGTCACCTCCTCTTGGTTGGCCACTTAGGGTCACCTTTTTTGGCCAACCATGGCAAGAAAGAGAGAGGGAGTTTAAGGGAAAGAGGGCTATTGACCAACCATGTATTCTAGCTAGGGTTTGGGTGGGATTCAAATTGCTATGAAATATCTTTTGTATCCTTACTTGGGGGGCAAGTTTATGGGTCTATTTAAGAGGCCCCCTTCTCTTGTATGAAGACTAATTTTATTTATGAAAAAAAATATTGAGTTTTCCAATTTGCTGTGTGCTTACTATGTGCTAAAGGAAATTTGTGTGAACCCCTTCTTCTTCCTTGTTTCCTGCACCCTGCATCCAGCCGCCATCAAAACCCTAGAAGCCACCTCTCCAGCCTTGGCCGCCCAACATCAAAACCATTCTTTCCTTTCTATTTTTAATTTATTTCTTCATCCTTATATTATTTTCTAACCCTTGACAAGCGATTTGCAGGTCCCTGGAAGTTTGTGAATCCATAGATTTTAGCCGGGCAGCGATCGGATTACGAGTTGAAAGCCGTGAATCTGCGAGGTCTTCAGCTTGATCATCCAGGCCATATCCGGGAGCAAAGAGAGACCTCTGCAAGGATTCATCTACTAGATCCTGTCAGGTACGTCCTCTCTACTTGCCAGTAGCGATATTAAAGGTGAACTAGCCCAACCGGGGCTTTTCATCCTTGGCGGTTCTTCTTCCTTATCATTTTAAGGATCTACTTGCATGCTATCGCTTCTTAATTTTGTATATAACTCTCTAATTTAATTATTGACCTTATTTTTGGGATTTAGATACTTAACTCAACACATAAAAATACAAAAATATTTTGCATGCATATTTAGCCCCGTATCAACTTAGACTTGGACCATTATAGCTAAACACAGGACCCAATGACCCAACTTGACCAAATTGGCCAAGGTAAATGACCAAAATAAAAAATTGAGACTAAATACATGACTCCAAAGTAAAATGCTCAGGCTTGAAGCCTTAGTACATGATCCAAAAGATGAAACCCTAACAAGAGATCCATAGAGGGTTGAGGAGCCTCTGTCTGATCCTAGCGCCCACACCAGTTTTATTTCTGAAACTAGTCTAGATTAGGTTAGGGTTATCCTGTATCAGTTAGCATCCTACTGATGCAGTATGAAGCTTTAATACCAAATGATGCAGGACTACTAAGAGAGATGATATATTTGATGGGATTGATCGATTCTTGAATTCGAAATAAGAATAGATTTAGGGATTTGCATAATGATAAGAGACTCTAGCATGCAGACATAGCCCCTAAATAGTATTAAAGAAAAGATCTAGGGATTGAAAAATCCCAGTAGGACTTAGCCCTAAGACAATATCCTACTTAGGAGACTAGGGAGTGCAAACCTCACAAAGCTCTAAAGCGCCCGATGCCGAGTTTGCTCAAACTGATGGATGCGGCATGGAAGATCAAGTCTCGACCCTGCGGTTTCACTGGCTTTCTGTCTAGTGGTCTTGAAGGCAAGGAAGATCGACTCCTTTGTCCGTGGTACCTGAAGGACCTGCGAGCAACCTAGAGACAAGTTAGAAAACAAAGAAGGAATGGGAAGGCAAATAAATAAGAGAAAGGGTGAAGAGAATGTGGTGATCAAGGTAGGCTCTTTTTGCTGGGGCATCCAGAAGAATCTTCCAGGGGGCATCCAAGCTTGGAAAGAAGGGTTGGCAGCTTGCATAGGAAAAAGGTAACTATGGCCTCTCACCCCTCGATGTCCCGAAGGACAAAGGCGCACTCTCTCACAGAGTTCCAAGTCTAAGACAAGGGCTAGGAAGAAGAAAACTTTAACTTTTTTTCATTCATCAAAATTATTTTACAAGAGGGTTAGGGTCCTTCTTATAAGTACCTAAGTTCTCATTTGACATTTGAATTCAAATTTGAAATAGGGGTTACAAGACTTGATTTGGGGGAGTGAAGAGAGGATGTTGTCTTCATGAATCAAGGGGTGCCTATTTTGAATTTTGAATCTCCTCTTCATGAAGCTTTGACCAACCATAAATGCTAGGCTTGATCCTTGGTGATATGGCTTGATATGTGGAGTGGGGTGAGGATCTTGTTGGCTTGGATCAAGGGGAGATTAATGGGAGTCAACAATTGAATTTGAATTTGAAATTTTAGCTTTACTTGGTCGCCCAAGGTGCTTGATGAAGTGGCGCCTCGCATGCCATGTGCCATTGATGATGTGGCACTCCATGAGCTAAAGTGGTGCCTCCCATGCCATGTGGCATTGATAATGTGGCACTCCTCATGAGTTTGCACTCCTAACCTAGCGTGGAGAGGTGGCTTGACTCAACTTCAATTAGGCTTGACTTGATTGCCCACTTGTAAACCAATCTTCAAACTAGCTTGAGCCCATCTTCAAATTGACTTGAGCTTGTGGACCAACTTGGCTAATTATAGGACCAATTTACCCAACCAAATTGGCCAAATTACCAAACTAAACCAAAAATTGAAATCAACTAGATAATAATTACATGACTCAAAAATAAATTACTTAGGCTTTAAGCCTTATTATAGGACCCAAAAGATTTAGAATCCTAATCAGAGATCCACATAGGGTTAAGGAGCCTCAGTCTAATCTTGGTGCCCACACCAATTCTTTCGGGATAGGAGGAAACTCGACCCCATCGAGTAAGGGTTGATTTGGCTTTGGTATTTCTCAAGAAGGTCAGGGTCGAGGCGCTGCAAGTCCTCTCAGATAATTCATGAATGATCGGACTCTGGTCGGCCTTGCCATCGGACCAAGTAATGCTGATATCCTTTATCCCGGGTGGTGGTAGCTTGATCATCCAGGACATGCTCGAAGTGTTCTCCTCTCTCAGGTAAAATTAGAGGTGGACACTTTGGATCGGGGACACTCTCAAAAGATAGGTCAGGCCCAAGTGGCTCGCTGGGTATGGTTGCCGGTTCCTTATACTAGACTAAGTTTGAGATATTGAAAGTCGAGCTAATACCATAATCCGGGGGTAGCTCAAGCACATAGGCATTAGCTCCAACTCTCCTTATCACTTTAAAGGGGCCGGCTTTATGAGCATGAAGTTTCTTAACAATTCCTGGTGGAAATCGTTCAGGCCTAAGCCTAATTATTACAGAATCCCCTATGTCAAATTCTTGGGCTTGCTTTTGGGAATTAACCAATTTCTTGTATATGTATCATTACTTAGATTATTATTTTTGGTTAATTTCTTTTTATGCATGATGTACGAATGACTTTGCGGACTCTGAGATTCGTACTGATACCTAACAAAATGTAGACTCAATTATGCATTCTTATTGAGAGGAATTTTTATTGGACTCTTGGGCCTAAACCTAATAGACTATAGGCTCTTTAGGTTTGACCCTGGTTTGGTATGCACATGAAAATTTATCATGAACTTCTAGCAAATGCCAAAGGGTCTTCCAGAAGTAGGTAGCAAAAGGGATGGGCTATAAGGATTCATGCAACCTAGTAATCTCATCAAAATGTAACCTAATGGCTCTAGAAACATAATAAGATTCAGGAAAGGGTAGAAAATAGGAAGGTGACTCAGGGACTGGTTCTGGGCTAAAGAGACTGACCTTAATGTATGAACATTGATCTATGGGTGACATAAGGTCAAATTAAAGAATGGAGAATTTGGTCATTCCCAGTGCAGGTTTTTCAAGAAAGGAAGACTTAGTTAGTTCCAGAAAAAGGTTATCAACTGAGGTTAGAGGAATGAATTCTTTAAAAGAGAATTGAATGAGATCTCGGGTTGAGGCTAAAGGAGTGGGCTCTTCCTGAGGGCATTAACTTACAGGAACCAGGTCCTCACTAATTTCCTGTTGTTCTGATGTGACTAGGCTCTACAATCTTAGCTTCTCCAAGGATTTCCTCAGATAAGGTACTAGAGTTGTCCCCCTCAAAGTCTTCTCCTTCATATTCGTCTACCAAACTCATGTCAGCCTCATATACTTCTACTTCAAGCTCACTAGTGGGTTCAGAATCTTCTAAGGGTCCTTCCAATATAGCTTCTAACCTGGGTGTCTTCTGGGTCAATCAATTCTTGGACTGCAATATATTCCTCTTCTTTAATGTCACCCTGGTTAACACATGGGATAGCAGGGGTGGGTCGACTCGGGTTAAGGCTGGGTTTGGGTTCAGAGGTACTAATCCTGTTGAGCTCAACTCGATAGTTCATGAGTTCTCTCTGACTTGACTCGAATTCCATAGCAAGTCGATAGGCATCATCCAGGTTTTAAATCCTCCACTAGAATAGTTCCCACTAGATATCCCTTCGTAGGCCATCTTTAAATCTAGAAATGATTTTAGACTCAGGTTCAACTGTGTTACACATCTCCTAATAAACTCATTAAATTCCTCAATATACTCAGACATAGTTTTATTGTCCTGTCTCAATTTGTACCATTAGTCTAAAAGTTTGTGCTCATAAAATCTACCTAGGTACTTCATCCTTAGTTCAAGTTTCATGTCACTCTAGGTAGTTATGGGTTTACGGCCTTCTCGTCTAAGTACTCTCTCAAACTTATCCCAGTATATCTTAGCCTGGCGAACTAACTTAGCTTTAGCAAACTTGAACTGATCTCTTTCAGAATAGATATTCATATGGCTTTCAAAATAAAGGTCCATATTTTTTTTCCAATCAAGATAATTCTCGATCTTAGAATCACCACCAAATTTAGACACTTGCAACATAATGTACCTAGTGGATCTTCTAGGGTTGGGCTCATGGTCACACTAGGTTAGGTTAGGTCGAGACTACAGGTTGAGCTCCTAATCTAATGGTCATGCAATCAATCACACACATTGACTCCTAATCTAGTGCACATGTAACACACAATGGAGGGTACTACGGTTTACTATACCTATGAGTTTAAACCAAATGGGTTAATTTAGATTACACAGCACAACAATTAGCCATTTTACTGACCAGGTAAGAGGTGGGAGTGTGGGAGGCCCCCCTTGCTTTCGCAAGAACCCAATTAAGGAACCATAACACCGCTTAGGTCATTTGACGCTAAACCTCTTGCCTTAGACACCCGCTTCCTAGTACTAATTGAAGGGTTGAATGCACTAGCTTCCCCACAATGGTTAAACCCAACTCGTGGATGTCCCTAAGCTATTAGGTTACTAATCGATTTTAGATTAGGCTTAGGTTCGAACTACAAGTTGGTGGTTTTCGGGCCAAGAAAAGGTAATGACATCCTTCCCTTATCTTGTGATATTGCCGTCCTTAAATCGATTATGAAGATGATGGCATGCACATGAAACCTAATGAAATGTATCTAACTATTTTTGTGTTTTGAGGTAGATTAGCAGAAGTATAAGTTGCTGAAAATAAAAAACATGAACCTAAAGTGCAAAATTAAACTATATTGAAATGAAAGTATAATGAAATGCACTTGCTGGAATTTCAGAGCAGATTTGTTCTCAGAGAGTATTCAGGCATGTAGAAAATCTACAGACTGAAATAAAATCTGAAAAACATTTAAAAAATACTTCTAATTATGTGGAATCCAGCAAAATAAAAATCATCAAAATCATAGATTCTTATAGGCAAAAATAACTAAAATAGCAGACCATGTACTGGGTTGGAAAAATGCAGAAATTTTAAAGATGCTGAAATATAATGATGCAAAACTTTTCTTTAGGATCTTAAATCTATCTCCTTGTTTTCTCCTTCAAGGGTCAATCACATCGGCCCCCCTACATGCCATAGAAATTCTCCTTTGAATGGGATGTGAGGGCTTGCAGCCCTACTTTTTCTTATGACTGGACAGCCATGGTGAAGCACACGATCCGAGTATTTAAAGAGAACGAAGTCCTAACCATGCTCTAATATACATGATGCAGGATGAAGTTCTGATACCAAATGATTCAGGACTACTAAGAGAGATGATATGCATGCAAGTGATCTTCTTTTGTTGTTTTTATATTTGAGGTGATTGACCGATTCCCGAATTTGAAGTAAGAATAGATTTAGGAAATTGCATAATGTTAAGAGACTCTAGCATGCAGACATAGCCCCTAAATAGTAATAAAGAAAGGATCCCGGGATTGAAGGATCCCGGGATTGAAAAATCCTGGTAGGACTTAGCTCTAAGACAATTCCTGCTTAGGAGACTAGGAAGTGCAAACCTCATAAAGCTCTAAAGCGCCCGATGCCAAATTCATTCAAACTGACGGATGCGGCCTGGAAGATCAAGTCCTCGACCCTGCGAATTTGTTGGCTTTCCGTCCGGTGATCTTGAAGGCAAGGAAGACCGACTCCTTTGTCCGTGGTACTTGAAGGACCTGCGAGCAACCTAGAGACAAAGAAATAAGAGAAAGGGTGAAGAGAAGGTGGTGATCAAGGCAGGCTCTTCTTGCTCGGCATCCAGGAGAATCTTCCAGTGGGCATCCAAGCTTGGGAAGAAGGGTTGGCAGTTAGCATAAGAAGAAGGTAATTAGGGCCTCTCACCCCTCGATGTCCCGAAGGACAAAGGCACACTCTCTCACAGAGTTCCAAGCCTAAGACAAGGGCTAGGAAGAAGAAAACTTCAACTTTTTTTTCATTCATCAAAATTATTTTACAAGAGGATTAGGGTCCTTTTTATAAGCGCCTAAGTCCCATTTGAATTCAAATTTGAAATAGGGGTTACATGACTTGATTTGGGGAAGTGAAGAGAGGATGTCTTTCATGAATCAAGGGGCGCTATTTTGAATTTTGAATCTCCTCTTCATGAAGCTTTGACCAACCATGAATGCTAGGCTTGATCTTTGGTGATATGGCTTGATATGTGGAGTGGGGTGAGGATCTTGTTGGCTTGGATCAAGGGAAGATTAATGGGAATCAACCATGGAATTTGAAATTAAAATTTTAGCTTTACTTGGCCGCCCAAGGTGCTTGATGAAGTGGTGCCTCCCACGCCATGTGGCATAGATGATGTGGCACTCCATGAGCTAAAGTGTGTTGAGAATCTGGTGCACCGCAGCGGAAGTGTAATTTCAAAATGATGAAATTTGTACCATAATTCCTTAGCCAAGATCTCCTTATTCAGGATTAAAACATATAATAAACATACAAACTCACATTGTTAGAATTAGGGCACCAACCTATTAACGCTAAATCCAATTTTGATGTAGAATCAAAACTTGATGTTGAATGCCCTTTTTGATTTCACCAGGCGTCCAAATGTCCACCCTCCAATGGTGATCCACAAGAAGATTGATCAAGATGATAGCTTCTTCAAAATTCCTTCACTTGAATTCTTATCCTAGAACTCAAGAGGACTATGGCTTTAAAACTCCACGGTAGGGACTCCTTACTTCCTTTCTTTCTTCTTCCTCTCCCTTTCTTAAGACCTTGTCCTAAGAATGAAACTCTTGTCTTGAAGGAGGAGAAGGATTTAAGACACTAATGTCTTAATGTAATGGAAATAGAAACAGAGTAATTCTTTTCTTTTACCGATCGATAGATTCTTCCTATCTCTTGTTTTGGACTTGAGCTTCAACAGAGAAGAGAACTCTGTAAAAGGGAAACTCTCTGTGTCCTAAACAAGCTAAGGAGGAATCAGTCTCCTAGAAAGAAAAGAAAAATAAAACCTCTGTCGTACATTAGCCCAACACTCGAGACCTCTATTCCTTAAATAGATTACAAAGATATGTCTTCACAACTCTCCGTAAACACCATTCCATTTTGTCTCACGCCCCTTCCCGAATTCTCACGCCCCCTTCCCTCCTTCTCACGCCCTTCCAAATTAAAACTCATGGCTTTTCCTAAAAGAAAAGTCATGAAATTCCAGAAGAAAGGAATTGCGATGTTTCGGTCTCCGAAGAGACGTTGTTTCGTGCAACCGGGAAGAGTCAGCGCCTTCCTTCTTTCTTAAAATCCCATCAGCCGTTGGATTCCCATCCAAGGGGGGACAAGTGGTGCGCTATTTCTTAAAAAAGGAGGCCGCCCCATCTTAGTTCATCGAAGAATTATGCGGGGCGCGCCAAGAGTCCATGCGCCATGGACTCTTCCAAATGGCGCGCCAAGAGTCCATAAGCGCATGGACTCTTGGCATTTGGCGTGAAAATGCAAGGGGGCGGGTGGGGAGACTAGCCTAGTTACATGGCTAGCCAATAGGGTTAGCCATAATCCCTATTTTCATAATTAGGGTCTAATTAGCTCCAATTAGAACCCAAATTGAACCAATCCGGAACCCTAATTCGAATCTGATTCGAATAGAAGCTAGGGTTTGCAACACCTGCTAGAGTGTTATCCTGCAAAGATGATTTAATCACAAATTAATCTCTTGATCAATCCTCTTAAGTGTGTGACCCATTGGGTTCCATATCTAGCCAGCAGTGGGTTCGAATACAAGTTGACCTAATTTGATTAGAACTCTTTCTAATCGATTTAGGTCAAACCGGGCTTACTCGATTTGATCAATTAGGACTCTTCCTAATAAGTGATCTTTGAATTTGATCAACCCACAAGACAAGATTGACGTCTAGCAACGTGTCATGTCTACCCGGAAGATATGAAAATTTTGGTGAAATACCAAAATTACCCTTAAGTAGAGAGTTACCGTACAATTAAATCTTTCGATCAGCCTGCACCCAAAATATAACTATGGATATGGATATATGTCAAATCCAATATTATATTTATTTCTAGCTCAATCTTATATTGATGATTCAATTATTTTGATATTAGAAACCATCTCTAATATCTTTACTTTGATCAAAGATTCCCTGAATCATCATCCGATTGTTAACTAGCTGGATGCAATCTCCTCTTACCAAGAGTGATCGATTCTTTGTTGACCTACTCATTACCTTCATATCCAATTCACCATTCCCAGTATCAATCCTGTGCATGACTCAGTGTCATGATTAGGATTGAACTAAAGCATGGGTTCATGTACATAAGGTACTTATGGCAGTCTCAGGTCAAAAGATTACTTGTACCACTCCCACTATGAGAACCTTCTATTGACATCTAGCTAAGACTCCATTAGATGTTCTCAAGTTGGATCATATCAGTGAACTCATTCTCCAATGAGCACCCATATCCCAGTATTAGTGTCATCACAAGTGACTGTGAGAGCAGTCACCCTTTCTAGTATACATGGGATGTGCTAGTCTTACCGGAAAACCCTGATCCCCTACTCAGGGTTCCTTTGACTAGGAATACTTTAGATTAAGGTTTTAAGATTTTAGGTCTCACTGGTATGATCTCATCATAACCCTAAAATCATAGCCCTAATCTATGGGGTTCATCATGTAAAACACAGCGTATGATAAAAAATAATGCCTTTATTTAGAATTTTGTCAATTACAATGGTTTGGGAGATACAACATAGATTGGCTTGTAGGGCATATCCCTTTCAATCTCCCACTTGCACTAAAGCCAATCGCCTTTAAATCTTAATCCCATACACTCGAGGTGGCGATCAAACTCTCGCTGTGGTAGAGCCTTAGTGAACGGGTCTGCTACATTGTTCTTTGTATCAACTCTATTTATGTAGACATCTTGTCTTTTTACTATTTCTCGGACGAGATGGAAGCGTCTCAGAATGTGCTTGGACTTATGATGTGCTCTTGGTTCCTTAGCTTGAGCAACAGCCCCAGTGTTGTCACAGTAAAGTGGCACTGGGTTTTCAATTTCAGGAACAACACCCAACTCTATGATGAACTTCTTCATCCAGACTGCTTCCTTGGCGGCTTCACTAACAGCTATGTATTCTGCCTCTGTGGTTGAGTCAGCTACAGTCTGCTGCTTGGTACTCTACCAACTCACTGCTCCACCATCTAGTTTAAGATCAGAACCACCATAAACCAAAAAAATATCCTTAGTCCTTCTTAGGTACTTAAGAATATTTTTAACTGCTTTCCAATGATCCTCTCCTGGATCAGCCTGAAACCTACTGACAATGCCTAAAGCATATGCCACATCAGGCCTGGTACATAACATGGCATACATTATGGACCCTATTGCCGAAGCATAAGGTATAGAATTCATTCTATTTCTTTCTTCAGGTGTTTTAGGAGACATCCTTTTAGAAAGATGTATGCCTTGACTCATAGGAAGATAACATCTTTTACTTCCATCCATGCTGAATCTTTTCAGCACTAAGTCAATGTACCTAGATTGGGATAAACCTAGCATCCTCTTAGATCTATCTCTATAGATCTTAATACCTAGTATATAGGATGCTTCTCCTAAATCTTTCATGGAAAACTGGTTTGATAGCCAAACCTTGACTGATTGCAACATTGGGATATCATTCCCAATGAGGAGTATGTCATCTACAGACAGAACCAAGAAGACTATGGCACTCCCACTAGTCTTCTTATAAACACAGGGTTCATCCACATTTTTGATAAAACCAAACCTTTTAATAGTTTCATCAAAGCGGATGTTCCAACTCCTAGAAGCTTGCTTTAATCCATAAATGGATTTCTTTAGCTTGCATACTTGATTAGGTTTATTCTTTGAAATAAAACCTTCTGGCTGTGACATGTAGACTTCTTACTCAAGGAAACCATTGAGGAATGCAGTCTTCACATCCATCTGCCAGATCTCATAATCGTGGTACGCTGCTATAGCAAGTAAAATCCGAATTGATTTGAGCATGGCAACAGGTGAGAATGTTTCATCATAATCAATTCCCTGTTTTTGTCTAAAACCTTTTGCCACTAATCTGGCTTTATAGGTTTCAACTTGGCCATCAGCCCCAATCTTTTTCTTATAGACCCATTTGCACCCAATAGGATTAATACCCTCTGGTGCATCGACCAAAGACCATACTTGGTTTACATACATAGAGTCTATTTCGGATTCCATGGCTTCTTACCATCTATCTGAATCAGTGCTCAAGATAGCTTCCGTATAGGTCAGAGGTTCATCATTTTGAATGACTTGGGCTTCATTATTTTCAATAATAAACCCATACCTCTCAGGTGCCCGTGGCACTCTATCAGACCTACGGGGAGGAGTTTTGTGTTCTGGTTCTGTCCTAACTATATGTTCTAATGGTTGAGAACTATCTATCTGTATTTCTTGTACTTCTCCAAGTTCAACAGTTCTACCATTTCCCTTTTCTAAAATAAACTCTTTTTCTAGAAAAGTGGCATGCCTGCTGACAAAAATCTTTTGTTCAGTAGGATGGTAAAATAGATATCCTCTACCCTCTCTAGGATATCCTACAAATAGACATTTATCCGCTCTAGGTTCCAACTTATGTCCAAAATTTCTTTTAACATAAGCTGGACATCCCCATACCTTAAAATATTTAAGATATGGTTTCTTTCCACTCCAAATTTCATATGGAGTACTAACAACGGATTTAGAAGGTACCTTGTTCAGAATGTAAACAACAGTTTCTAGGGCATGACCCCAAAAGGAAATGGATAAATTTGTGAAGCACATCATGGATTGTACCATATCTAATAAGGTACGATTCCTCCTTTCAGCTATACCATTTAGCTGTGGTGTATAAGGAGGGGTCCATTCAGAAAGAATTCCATTAACTTTAAGATAGTCTAAAAACTCCGTGGATAAGTATTCTCCTCCTCGATCAGAACGAAGAACTTTAATACTTTTCCTGGTTTGTTTTTCGACCATACTTTGATACTCCTTAAATTTATCAAAGGCTTCAGATTTATGTTTCATAAGAAACACACATCTGAACCTAGATAAATCATCTATAAAAGTGATAAAATATGAGTATCCATCTCTGGCCTGAGTTATCATTGGACCATATACATCAGTATGTATAAGTCCTAATAACTCAGTTGACCTTTCTCCATGTCCAGTAAATGGAGTCTTGGTCATCTTACCCATGAGACATGATTCGAAAGTTCCTAATGATTCATACTCATAAGGATCAAGGAATTTTTCCTTGTATAACTTGCTTATCCTAGACTCATTAACATGACCAAGTCGATGATGCCAAAGTAAAGTATCATTAAAGTCTTTTCTTTTTCTTTTATTATTGACATGAAAAACACTATCATTGGAAGAAAGAGTTAAGAGCCCATTGCTAAATATGCCAGAATAAATAACTTTATTAGACAACATTATCGAGCAACCAGTGCTCGTTACATCCATTACATATCATTGTTTTAATAACAAAGGAATAGATATAATGTTCCTAATAATCTTTGGCATATAGTAACAATTTTCTAACTCCAAGATCTTCCCCGAAGGCAACTTCAGAATATAGGTCCCTACAGCTTCTGCTTGGATGATATCACCACTAGCACCGTAGAGATTGAAGTCACCTTCCTTCAATACTTTAAGCTTGTGGAGGTCCTGCAAAGATTTGCATATATGGTAACCACAAGCGGTATCCAATACCCAAGTATTTGATATAGACGAATTTAATGTCAATATAGTATGTATCTCATACATACCTTTTGGTGCATCTGCCGCACCAGGCTTCATAGTTGCAAGGTAAGCCTTGCAAGTCCTTTTCCAATGTCCCGCTTTACCGCAAAAGAAACAGGTTGATTGTTTTGAGGCCTTCTTTCCTTTCTTATTCTTATTGATGCCACCCTTAGGGTTTAGCCTCCTATTAAAACCCTTTTTGCCTGATTTCTTCTTATTGGTCTTATCAACAAGAAGAAGTGGAGCCTTTTCTTTCTTAATGTGGCTCTCTGCTGTTTTTAACATATTTAACAGCTCAAGCAAGGAAGTATTCAGTTTGTTCATGTGATAATTCAAGACAAACTGAGAAAATGACTCCGGGAGTAATTGCAGGATTAAATCCTGATTCAATTCCCCATCCATAATAAACCTAATTGACCTAATCTGGTGATTAAGTCAATTACCTTCAGAACATGATCCTGAACGGATGTTCCCTCTGTCATCCTAGCATGGAATAACTACTTAGATATCTCGTATCTAGCAGTTCTGCTTTGTTCTCCATAAAGCCCTTTTAAATTGAGCATTATGGATTGAGTATCCATGCTTTCATGCTGTCTCTATAACTCATTGGTCATAGAGGCCAGTATGATACACTTGACAGTGAGGGAGTCATTCTGCCACATTTTGTATGTGGCCATATCTTCCTGTGTGGCATCATCCCCTAGTGGATTAAGACTAGGGGTATCAAGAATATAAGAACGTTTTTCTGAACTCAGTACAATCTTTAAATTTCTCAACCAGTCCACATAGTTTGGACCAGTCAGTTTGTTGGTATATAAGATACTTCGCAGTGATAATGAAGATGCCATTTATCTACATTTAATAAAGAACAATATATAAGCAAACAACCATGAAATGACTTACATAATTAAATTAGGTCTTCAATTTAATTATGTCTCCCACTATTTTATCAAAAATCAAAGCCCTCACTATGATAATCGAGAAGAACTCTGATCGGGTTTTCTTAGTGAGATTGAGATCCTAATAACTTATAAAAGATCTTGCAGATAACACAACAAATCTTTTACAATCTCAAAGGTAGGAAACTCTTCCAATTATATCTCATATAATTCTCAAGAAGTAACTTGGCCTCTAGAACATTATTAGTCTTGCAAAAAACACAACAAACCATAATGTTCTAGTTAAGTCAAGACCCTTTCATTTCAATACAGTCAGTACTCAAATATAATGTCCTTGCAGATAACACAACAAAGCATTATACTGAATATACTGTAAGCATATCTATGCACTAGACTAGTATTATGTCAATCACCATATTAGGTCTTGCAGATAACACAACAAACCTAATATGGTTTATAACACAATAATGATCCAGCATGAAGGAAGGCCAATATATAGTATTTTTAACACTAAGCATTTTAGTCAAGATTTAAATATAATCAAATCGGCCAGGCAAGTGGAAGAGATGTGGGAGTCCCCTCGTTGCTTTCCTAGACACTAATAAAAATTGGCCAGGTCAGTCAACGAAACCAATTAAAAACCACAATTCTCTTTACCTTTCCAGAACCACCTTTCTAGACACCGAATGATCAATTGTTCATCATGACTAGTGATACTTATTAGTTAAATATACTATGACTTAATATAATTTTTTAAGAGGAGGGTTTTATAAAATTGCCAGCACATTCTTATAGAACATATCACAATCATATCACTTTGATAAAACAAATATGTGCTAAGTGTGTCATCATACTAGGACAACCATTTACCACATAATGGATCCACCATTATGCCAGGGCAACCTTATTTCAGTATGATGACTTCAAAACTAATCATATCTCTATAATAATTAGGGTTTGAGTGAAAAACCCTAACTAGTGGCATACATCAAAACAAAAATTATCATATATGCATCCCATAAATATGCTAAGTTTTCAGCATTCAAGGGTTTAAAAACCCTAACATGCGACACTACAACAAAAATACATATAAATAATTTTCATATGTTTTAACTGTAATAAGGGTGGCTCTGATACCACTGTTGGGAATCCGGTGCACCGTAGCGGAAGTGTAATTTCAAAATGATGAAATTTGCACCATAATCCCTTAGCCAAGATCTCCTTATTCAGGATTAAAACATATAATAAACATACAAACTCACATTGTTAGAATTAGGGCACCAACCTGTTAACTCTAAATCCAATTTTTATGTAGAATCAAAACTTGGTGTTGAATGCCCTTTTTGATTTCACCAGGCATCCAAATGTCCACCCTCCAATGGTGATCCACAAGAAGACTGATCAAGATGCTAGCTTCTTCAAAATTCCTTCACTTGAATTCTTATCCTAGAACTCAAGAGGACTATGGCTTTAAAACTCCACGGTAAGGACTCCTTACTTCCTTTCTTTCTTCTTCCTCTCCCTTTCTTAAGACCTTGTCCTAAGAATGAAACTCTTGTCTTGAAGGAGGAGAAGGATTTAAGACACTAATGTCTTAATGTAAAGGAAATAGAAACAGAGTAATTCTTTTCTTTTACCGATCGAGAGATTCTTCCTATCTCTTGTTTTGGACTTGAGTTTCAACAGAGAAGAGAACTCTGTAAAAGGGAAACTCTCTGTGTCCTAAACAAGCTAAGGAGGAATCAGTCTCCTGGAAAGAAAAGAAAAATAAAACCTCTGTCGTACATTAGTCCAACACTCCATTCCATTTTGTCTTCACCCGAGACCTCTGTTCCTTAAATAGATTACAAAGAGATGTCTTCACAACTCTCCATAAACACCATTCCATTTTGTCTCACGCCCCTTCCCTATTTCTCACGCCCCCTTCCCTCCTTCTCACACCCTTCCAGATTAAAACTCACAGATTTTCCTAAAAGAAAAGTCATGAAATTCTAGAAGAAAGGAATCGCAATGTTTCGGTCTCCGAGGAGACATTGTTTCGTGCAACCGAGAAGAGTTAGCGCCTTCCTTCTTTCTTAAAATCCCATCAGCCGTTGGATTCCCATCCAAGGGGGGACAAGTGGTGCGCTATTTCTTAAGAAAGGAGGCCGCCCCATCCTAATTCATCGAAGAATTAAGCGGGGCGCGCCAAGAGTCCATGCGCCATGGACTCTTCCAAATGGCGCGCCAAGAGTCCATAAGCGCATGGACTCTTGGCATTTGGCATGAAAATGCAAGGGGGTGGGTGGGGAGACTAGCCTAGTTACATGGCTAGCCAATAGGGTTAGCCATAATCCCTATTTTCACAATTAGGGTCTAATTAGCTCCAATTAGAACCCAAATTGAACAAATCCGGAACCCTAATTCGAATCCGATTCGAATAGAAGCTAGGGTTTGCAACACCTACTAGAGTGTTATCCTGCAAAGATGATTTAATTACAAATTAATCTCTTGATCAATCCTCTTAAGTGTGTGACCCATTGGGTTCCACATCTAGCCAGCAGTGGGTTCGAATACAAGTTGACCTAATTTGATTAGAATTCTTTCTAATCGATTTAAGTCAAACCGGGCTTACCTGATTTGATCAATTAGGACTCTTCCTAATAAGTGATCTTTGAATTTGATCAACCCACAAGACAAGATTGACGTCTAGCAACGTGTCATGTCTACCCGGAAGATATGGAAATTCTAGTGAAATACCAAAATTACCCTTCAGTAGAGAGTTACCGTATAATTAAATCTTTCGATCAGCCTGCACCCAAAATATAACTATGGATATGGATATATGTCAAATCCAATATTATATTTATTTCTAGCTCAATCTTATATTGATGATTCAATTATTTTGATATTAGAAACCATCTCTAATATCTTTACTTTGATCAAAGATTCCCTAAATCATCATCCGATTGTTAACTAGCTGGATGCAATCTCCTCTTACCAAGAGTGATCGATTCTTTGTTGACCTACTCATTACCTTCATATCCAATTCACCATTCCCAGTATCAATCCTGTGCATGACTCAGTGTCATGATTAGGATTGAACTAAAGCATGGGTTCATGTACATAAGGTACTTATGGCAGTCTCAGGTCAAAAGATTACTTGTACCACTCCCACTATGAGAACCTTCTATTGACATGTAGCTAAGACTCCATTAGATGTTCTCAAGTTGGATCATATCAGTGAACTCATTCTCCAATGAGCACCCACATCCCAGTATTAGTGTCATACACAAGTGACTGTGAGAGCAGTCACCCTTTCCAGTATACATGGGATGTGCTAGTTTTATCGGAAAACCCTGATCTCCTACTCAGGGTTCCTTTGACTAGGAATACTTTAGATTAAGGTTTTAAGATTTTACGTCCCACTGGTATGATCTCATCATAACCCTAAAATCATAGCCCTAATCTATGGGGTTCATCATATAAAACACAGCGTATGATAAAAAATAATGCCTTTATTTAGAATTTTGTCAATTACAATGGTTTGGGAGATACAACATAGATTGGCTTGTAGGGCATATCCCTTTCAAAGTGGTGCCTCCCATGCCACATGGCACTAATGATGTGGCACTCCTCATGAGTTGGCACTTGGATGACGGTCCAATGGAGGCCCTAGTAGACAAGTAGGTGTTGGAGAATGCCCAGGGTTATAGATTTTTTTTTATAATTTACAATGAAAATACATCTATTTTAAAATTATTTTAAATAGAAAACATGTATTTAGAATAGTTCTAATAAACCCTAAGTAAGATCATAATATGATATGCAATAGAAAAATAAAATCAATATGCATCAATCTACCTGATACATATAGTAGATCTAATCTATAAATAGTATGTAATCTAATTTCATACCTGATCGTGGGTCGATGATCATCACTATTGATGACATGTGGTAAGGGCTCTCTGCATCACTTAGCAGCCATACAGGATGTCCGGCCTCTATAATCGTCGACATGAAGCTTCGATGCGATCAACCTCCTAGACTACTAATAAATCATATACTTCTACATTTATTTTAAGTATTTCAAGTAATTATTGGTGCTAACATATTCTAAAAAATATAATTTCATAACTAAACTAGATCTTCTTGTAATTGATTATTTTAAAAATACCTTTAAAAAAAATGAAATTAGAGCTCTTTTATGATAAGTAGATGTCTAGTCATATGTCAATCAAAGCACCAAAATAATTTCACACCTATAAATGTGTTTAATAAAAAGTTTTATTCATGTTTCCTCCTCTTTAATAGATATATTAAGATTGACAAAAAATCTTGAAACTCTTGAACCTAACAAAATTGTTTGAACTATTGATCAAAAAACTTAGCAACATGAAGAGCTTGACTTGTAGAATCTAGTGGATCAAACAGCATGTGAATCAAAGTTCAAATGGACCTAGAATCGAGAAAATAATAAAACATCAAGTTGTGTATAGTCTTTAAAGTATGCAATCCACCATAGACTTGTCACCTGGTCTATTGAAGCTTTCCTAGTCCACCAGCAGCCATGGTTTGCAATCCATGGCTCTGAGCCATGGACCGTGGAGGGATTTGAACCACCACCTATTGTCCGGTTGCTACCTCCCCCTTCATCACTGGTCAGAGAAGCTCACCATCACCATCCTCCTCCCTGAGAGCCAATAGCCATCACTTTGCCTGCCATGGCCATCCGATCTGCCATCACCAACCACCATTGCCCGATGTTGCGATTAAGCTTGCCATTATCGTCATCCTCCTAGCCACTTCTCCGCCTGATCTACTAGTCATCCACCATGACCAGCCCATGCCATCGCCAAGTCACCTCCCACATCACCATCTTTGTTGGTCACTGATCTTCCCACAGCCACCGCAGTTGCAACCCCCAAGCCTTAACCCATGTTGCCCATGCTACTCCTCAGCCCAACAACCACCATTGCTTGCAGTCACTTCTCTACTCCGATGTGCCACCATAAGACTCCGCCATCCACCGTCGGCCATCCTTCCCATCACAGATCATCTTTATCTTCCCCATCTCTTCATTCTCCATGATCCATGGCTACACGATGGGTCTCAGACATCTAAGGCTCGATCCAATAGCTGTTATCAAATCCAACAAAGTGAATGAAGCTATGGTAGATCAAGGGCTGCACGATATCTTGGAGATTTGATCCAATAGCCAATATTCATCCAACTTGATTTGAGCTAGATCCAAGCATAATTCAAGCCAATCTGATAGCCCTCACTGGGCTCAATCAATTTAAGCGATGATCAATGGATTTGATATAATCTAATGATCTAGAATAATTTCAAGAGTTCTACTAGAAGTTTAACTCCTAATCCTATACTAATTCAGCCTTTTCCAAGCTCTATTTAAAAGACCCTTAGGCTATAGAAGAAATCATCTTGGAGAGAAGAGTATGGAATAGGGTAGAAGGCTTAGCTTTGGATTGCGGGTTAGCCTCTAAGAGTGAGGTTTCTTAGAGGAGAAGTTCTATCTCCTATGCCATCTTTTCGCCTATACTAATCTTTAGATCAAGATCCAAAAAGGAAGATAAAAAGGAATCCCAGTTTGCTCCATGAAGTATGATGAAAAAAGGTGACATGATATCAACCAACTTCCTGACGAGAATGTGCCAATCAACTTTGAATGCTTTGTTATTACTTTTTTAGATTATTTAATTATTTTTTTGAATGCTTTGTAATTAGATTCTTGTTTCAATTTATGTGATCACTGTTGTAGGTGGTCAAAAATAAAACCTACTCGCTACTATAGTTAGCGGTGAGTTGGGATCATATTCTCGGAGATTGAGGGCAATCGTTTCACAGAAACAGTAAGAAGAAAGTTGTTTATAGGGGTTTAGATTAAAAATAGTAGTTATGAAAAGAAACTAATTAATTAATTGAATTGAGACAGCAGGAGGAATGATCCAAAAATTCGAATCCACCATGCATACATGTTTACCTTCTTTTCTTTTTATTACAATAGCAATAATTCTTGCGCATTTAGGGTTAGAATAGTTTATCTCTTGCTAGGCATGGGTCGTATCCAAAGATCACGACATGTCCTCTTAAAGTATAAACTATTTAATTGTTATGCAAGTTTAGGGGTCTAATCTACCATACTTCGATCCACCTCTATTAGGCATATGCTATATCCTAAGATCACGGTATGTTGTTGATAGAGAGTGTAGGTCATGTATTCTAGATTAATACCTTAATCAAAAATATAGATCAATAAATGCATATAAGAAACACATAATATTTTTTGCTTAGGCAAAGAGTACAAAAAGAACAGGAGAACCTGGTTACAGGCTTCATCTTCATCCTAGGTTGAAGGAGTCTAGCCATACATTGCTGCTGCCAACATCCCCTCTATTATTCTTCTCTTTTCCAAGCCTAATACAAAGATCTAAACAAGAGAAAAAAAATAAATTAGTATACAAATTGCTATAGAAATTGATGCCCCCAAGGTAAAGGTACAGAAGCCTTTTTATAGGGTTCAACAGGGAAGGGGTCTTCATATTTTTCTGATGTAGGACTAAACATGAGGACCAAAATAGTGGCTAAGATTTAATTTTACAGGACTCAATAGTTAGATATGAATATTCCCAATCCCAGTAGTGTTAGGCTTTTGTCATCTATTCCAACTAGTGTTTGACCGGTCAACATCTTCCTAGCTCTTGGATCTGGATCAAAGGTTCAGAAATCAAGTGAAATCATGAAAATCAATATGTGCCATTGAGTACTCTGAGATCCATGCTCCTTCCTTCCCTGATTGGTTTGGTCCTGTCGCCCAGCACCATTGCCAACTCTCCTTGGACCGTGGCTTGCAGTAGTGACCTGTGGCTCTCAAATAGAGGAAGAAGATGGCATGGATGGTGCTCAGCGGTGAGGATGGGTAGTTGATGGTGGTGTCAAGGATGAGAGGAGATGACATTGCTGGGCATGATAGGCAGTGGCATGGTGGCTCCTGGAGTCTGACGTAGGTGAATAGTGGTTCCTTGGCATCTCAAGGTAGCAACGAAGAACTTCGGTGGATGGTGGCGATGGGTAGCATGGGGTGCAGCGATGGTGGTCCACGATGGTGACCGAATGGAAGAACCATGGAGGACTATAGCCAGGCGGTGACATTCCAATGGTTTTTCTAGCAAAGGATGGCTCTCGATGGTGAGAGGGATGGCATGAGGTGGCCATGCCATCCTCTTGGCATGCGGTCGATGGAATCAGCATGTGGTCCATAGATTTGCTTCGTGGACCAAATTCAATGGCTGCCCATGGACTGCTTGGATTTCTATAGACTATTTAGCCAGTCCATGGAGGACTGATTGCTTCAATAAACATGCAAATCCTTTAAATCTTGATTCCGGGTTCATTTTAAGTATGATTTGAATGCCATCTATACCGTTGGACTCCAAAAACCTCTTTCAATCTACAAGCTCTTTTTTTGCAAAATATTATTAAAAAGTATCAATTCTTAATGATTATCAATTAATTAATATTGATTTTAATAATTAAATTGGGATAATTAATAGACTTATCATTGGAGAGGTGGGGGGGTGGGAGGCTCCCCCTGCTTGTCATAAGGTCCTAATTAAGAACCACCAATCCACTTAGGGTGTTTGCCTTTGGACCTCTAGCCTTAGACACCATCTTCCAGTAATAATTGAAGGATTGAGTGTACTAGTTTCCTCACAAGACTCGAACCTGACCTGTTGGTGTCCCTAAGCTGTATTAGGTTGCTACTCAGTTTTAGATTAGGGCTAGGACAATGCAAGTGAGGTTGGTTATTTTTGGGCCAAGAAAATGTGATGAAATCCTTTCCTTATCTTATGATAGCATGCCCTTAAGTGATTTCAGATAAGATGAATGCACAACCAAACAAACTAGCTAACAGGATAAGAGAAAGATAAAGATAAAACTTGAAATTCAAAATTTAAACTTTATCTTTCAATTTCAAGATTGGATTTCAGATTTAAATTTGAATTTTAAATTTTAATTTCAGATTTTAAATTACAGAAATTAATTTTTTTTTTTTTTGGGGATTAGGTTGGATAGCTTCAGAATTCTAGATGTGCCAAAATCTTATCCTAAGTTTTGCTTAGAAGATTAACATGCATTCTTTCAAGCAATTAATAATTCAAACAAGCATACACCAAGCACAACTAATTTTCAATATCGGGTTATGACGTCCGGCCATAGCTCATTACTCTAGTGGATTGTGACAGTATACTTTTGTATACCCGCTTAGGAGGCATATTTCCTTCCACCAGAAAATACTAAGAAAACAATGCATTTTTTTTTGAAAAAAATTCAAATATGAAATCTATGAGAGAAGATTACAAATCTGATTTTAACCTGGCTAAATTACTAAAATTAATGCAAAAGAAATTAAGATCTAAAGAGCAATAGATGAGCTTTCCAGATCTAATGTTCTAGATGCAGAAATTTTAGCAAGTAACTATATGTCCTAGTCTAACCTTTGGCTGTGATACCAAAGATGATGCGGTATGGATGCAAGACTAATGTAATGAATAAGAATTAGAATTTTAATTTTAATAAGCAATGTCAGCAAATTCAAGTAAAGCTATCAAAGAATCTAAGAAAGATAGACAAGAAGATTACTAATAGCTACCCGCAATGTATTCGCATGCAATCACATAAAGAACCCTGGATCCGATCATTAAGAAACCACCAAAACTAGGACTTCCTTATTTCAACCAATCAGATCTAATGAGATTCGGATCAGTTTACTTACCAATAATGATTTTTCCTCTTTTGTAGCAGATCTGGACTCAACTCTCAAGATCTTGCGATAGGATTTTGAACTTCAGTTTCTTCAAAGTAGATCTTCCCGTAAATGGTTGTATGGTAAGAAAAACCTCATCTTTAGATCTGGAACACTCGGGATCCTTCAAAAAAAAGATCAGTGGCATGGAAAAGGAATGGAGACTTGAAAGGAAGAGGGAAAGAGGGGTAGGGCGGCTTGGATCTTGGATCTAGATTTCTTGAACTTGGATCTGGGATGGAGGCGAAAGATAACCTAGGGCCTCACACCCTAGGGAAAAGGACCTCACGCCCTTATGGGCCTCACACCCAACACTCAAAGCTCTCCAGCAATGATGGAAAAACTCAATTCATTAATAAGCAATAATCTCTACAAGGGAAGATGTGGTGGTATTTATAGACCCCTTACATAATAGCAAAATAAGAATGAAGTCTCTATAAGATAAGTATAGATAAAAGGGTTTTCTTGAACTGGTTGAAACTCTTTGAGATTTAAAATGGATAGGTGCCCCTTTGCACTTGAACTCCTCCATGTGGCATCAAAGAAGTGAGGTGATGGGCGACAAGAATAAAAAGGAGGTGCTTCTCTTGGATTTCAAATGTGTGATGATCTGATTCTCAAATGAGAGGAGGTTGGGCAATAAAATTCTTCTCCTTCTTAGCATCATCTCCCTTTAGATTCCTTCTTAACCTTCTTGCTTTTCAATTTTGAAAGGTAGATAAATTCATCTTATCTTAGGACCACACTTGTATTTGAATGAACTTCTTTGAATTTAAATTAGGTGGGTGCTCCCTTAAAGTTTGACTCCTTCATGCTTTGGGCGACAAATGAGATGAGAAATGTGGCATCCAATCTCTCCTTTCTTGACCGGCTTTCCTAGATGTGCGATCACAAATGAGAAGTGGGTGGTAATCCTTCCCCTCTCCTTGGCGTGAATCCCTCTTGGACTTGCATTTTAAAGTAGATAAGGATGATTTAAATACAAGATAAATAAGATAAGTGAGAGGATTTAAGCTGGACTCCTCTTAAAAAGTGGTGACAAAAAGGAAGGATGGGTGCTCTTCCTTTCTTGAAAGTGGCCCCTTCTTGGATAAACTCAAATTTCAAATGATGTCTGAATGTCTTGATGTCTTGATGTCCTGATGTCCTGATGCCTTGATGTCTTGATGAGAATGAGAGACAACCATCTTTTGACATTGAGTTGGCCATCCAAGATGATGTGGCTTGGCATGATGACATGACATGGTGACATGGCATCATCAATTGGGCTTGATCCTTGGCTAAGTTATGAACCCCCTTGAATAAATCAAGTAGTACTTACAAGACTCAAACCTAACTTGACCAATTTACAAACCAAAGTAAACTAATTTTAATTATAGGACTCAATTAATTACAAGGACTCAATTACTCATGACTGAAAGAGATAGACTACTCATTGGTGATCCATAATGAACTTGGAGGGTTCAGATGTCTCTTCCTAGCTCTGGTGTCCTCACCATTTGGTCTATAAAGGGTAGAGAAAAGTGGTCCTTCTTGGTGGCCGCATTTAATTTTCTATAATTGATGCACACCCTTCATCCATTTTGAATTCTTGTTGGGACCAACTCATTGTTGTCATTTCAGATTACCGTGACTCCCGACTTCTTGGGTACCACTTGCGTAGGACTTACCCAAGACTTATCTGAAATAGGATAAATTATACCATTATCAAGAAGTTTGATGATCTTTTTTCTCACTACTTTCTTCATGGCTGGGTTAAGTCTCCTTCGGGGTTCTCTTATAAGCTTGGCTTCCTCGCCTAAGTGGATCCTATGTTGAATGATTGAGGGACTAATCCCCTTTATATCAGCCATGCTCCATCCTAAAGCTTCTTTATTTTCTCTTAGGATATTCAATAATTTCCCTTCTTGTGAGGAGTCTAGGTTAGCTAAAATAATCACAGGCAGGATTTCTGATGGACCTAGGTATGCATATTTGAGATGTTTAGAAGTGGTTTCAGTTCTAATTTGGATGCTTCCTCCATTGATGGTCTGGGTAATTGTTCGGGTACTTTTTCTAGTTGTTCAATTGGAGGTTCCTTTCTTGATTTTCCATCAATTGTAGCAATCTCATTAATTTGCTCCCCAAGGTTCATCAGATTTCTCGATCAAGCTCTTCATCACTAAGGTCAATTGGATCATAAACAATATCCCGAACATAATTTATGTCACTCATTTGATGCATATTGATAAGATTATAAATACTAAGATCGATTAACATATTCCTAAAGGAAAGTTTCATTAATTTATTTTGGCAATTGATTTGGGCATTAGCTATGGCCAAAAATAGTTTACCTAAGATAACTGGGATGTGGCTTTTTGGGTTCATCATCAGTTTAGTTTCTAGGATCACAAAGTCTACCAGGTAAATAAAATCACTAACATTGATCAACACATCCTTTACTATTCCCCTGGAAACTTTCAAAGAGTGATATGCTAGTTGTAGGGTTATTCTTGTGGGCTTGAGTTCTCCCTGTTGCCACCTAGATTGCTATGGCCCGTAGCTCTAACATGTCGTGGATGCATCGAGCTCCCTCTAAGCACTTGGTCCTCTCTCTGGTTAGCTCCAGGGTTAGTGCACCCTGCAAAAAAGAAAAGAGGGCCAGGGATTCCGATGGGGACACATCGACGATCAAGTCAATTGGGACGATCAAGGAGAACAGAATCTCTATGATGGAGAGCTTGGGACCTCTCCATGTAGAGGATGAAAGATGAGATTTTAAGAAATGGAAAGATAAGGTGAAGTGGAGATTAGAGAGCAGTGAGGTTCTTTTGGCTGGTTCCTTGCCCGTTTGCTCTCTGCCTTACCGATTTCCTTTTCTTTTTCGGGGATCCCTTCCTCTTTTTTATATGAGAGGGATGGTCCAGACCAAGTCTGGGGCTTCATCGAGATGTTACTTTTCTGGTACCCCTTTTGGAAGGGATTTTTCTTTATCTACAGCCTCCCGCTATCGGACCAGTCCTCGAAAGGAGATCCTTCTATTAGGGTTGTTCACCGGTGTAGTATAGATCTTGTCCCTCTAGTGGTGCAGTTTCTCGTGAGAGGTGCGGGCACCGTGCCATTGTTACCCGAGCCATGGAGGGCCGTTTCTATTCTAGAGGGACCATCGGAGTGTTGCAGGGCCTGGGGCCTACATGGGATACTTCTCTTGGAGGAGGTGCAGGTTTTGTGTCACGAGGACTGGAGTCCCTCGATTGCACGGCCGTAAAAGTGGCAGCACACTACAGGGCCTGGAGCCTAGTGGAGGCTTTGCAGAGCTTTGAGTAGAATGTACGGGAGCTCGACCCTGGATGGCAGGAGCATGACCTCGACAGGGGGCTCGACCCTAGATGGGAGCTGACCTCGAATGGCGGGAGCACAACCTCAGCCAAGAGCTTGACCCTGGATGGGTGCTGACCTCGACCGGGGGCTTGACCTCGGATGGCGGGAGCATGACCTTGACCGGAAACTCGACCCTGGATGAGAGCTGACCTCGACTGGTGGCTTGACTTGGATGGCGGGAGCACGACCTCGGCCTGGAACTCAATCCTGGATGGGAGCTGACCTTGACTAAGGACTCTACCTCGGATGGCGGGAGCATGACCTCGACTGGGAGCTTGACCCTGGATGGGAGCTGACCTCGGCTAGAGGCTCAACCTCGGATGGCAGGAGCACGACCTCGGATAGTAATGCTCAGGATGAAGGGAGTAATGATCATGCTAATATGGAAGGATGCTCCTCCTGCATTATTAATGCCTTGAACGTCGGTGCCCCAGAGATCACGCTTCCTCACCAACAAGGCAACACCATGTTAGCCCTTTCAAAGGGGGCCATAATTGTTGCGCCTGGCCTGAAGCGATCAACTCCGAACCGAAGCGTCGCCTCCGGTGGATCTCAACACATGGCAGGCTCTGTTTAGCTAGGAAGAAAAAAGGGCACATGCCTTCAACCGGTACAAGGCGACGGGTGCTGTAAACTTTTGAAAGGAACTTATCCTTTCGCCCTTTAATGATTTTTCGGGTGAAGGAGATAAGGCTTTTTTGCAGTGCTTCTTCTTCCTTCCATCTCGCTTCCATTCCTTTGATCAAGCATTCAAAGTCCTAGCAGGTCAGCCTTCTTCTCCCTCCTTTCTTCTTCTTCTTCTTTTCCCATTCTTCTCCTTCGACTTGTGCTGGAGGAGATCTCGTAGAGTTCTATGGGCTTTCTATCTTTCCTTTGTCTTCTTCCTTCTTGCTTTCCTCCATGAGTCCCTCAGTAGAGGGCACTGCCATCCAGATTATTCTGGTGAGGTGGGGCCATCATGATCGATGCCTCTTTCCTTGGATAGTGAGGAGGAAGAAGTTCTAATAGCAATTCATGGGGTCCTACTGGATGGGGATAGTCATAGGACCCCTGCAACTCCTCCTCCTCCTCCCATTAGGGAGTCGTCGGTCGATCCCACAGGCATTACTTCGGCTATGATGGGTGAGGACCTCCTCCATGTCTGGAGTGTATATGGGATCACTGATTCCATCCGGCTCTCAATCCCATGATCGGAGGAATGGGTCACTTCAATGGCCTAGGCCAGATCGCCCTATACGAATATTTTTTCTTCGGGAGCGTCCATCTTCCACTCCACACTTTCTTTCTGTCCTTCCTTAATAACTACCATCTGGTCTCGGTCCAACTTACCCCCAATGCTGTTAGGACCATTTTTTGTTTCATCATCCTTTGCCACTTTCACGGGATTGTAGACCATGTTAGGACCGGAGGTCAGGGCCTTGTTCATCCTGAAGCACCACCCAGTTGATAATGGGTGGTGGTTCGTGGCCCCCCGCCCTTGGGCCATCAAGCTTGACCTGCCTTCTTCCATCAAGGGATGGAAGAGCAGTTTCCTGTTCACCTCAATTGAGGGGGTGGACTGGGTTTGGAGTGACCTAGATCACTCTCCTAACTGGCAATCTGCTATCGAGATGGCCGACAAAGAAGTGTACAATCGACTCATCACTTCTGAGGTCCAGGCTCTTCGAGACTTGCTGACCGAGCAGAATCTCATCGACACCGGGGTCAGCTCGGCCCAACCTCAGGGTAAGGCTTGATGTTAGGCTTCTTTTTCTTTCAAGTAGATCTGGCTTCAACAAGGGACTAACCAATTTCTTTTTATGTCATAGGGATGAAGTTTACCATGGCGCAGCTCCTGAGTATGTCAAAGAAGAGGGCTACCTTCATGGGGCCAAAAGAGGAGCCTACGAAGAAGGCTTGGGAGGAGCCGAGGTGGAGGCTCGGTGAGAGGCCCTTCATGGTGCTGATCGTACCCGAGCCAGAGGCTCGACCCACTGCCTGTAGGCCCAGGGATGGGGCCAAACCTGTGGAGGAGGCTACGCTAGTAGCCTAGGTGGCCCATCCATTACCCTAAGCTCCATCTCAGTCGGAGGTGGTGGAGGTGGCAGAAGACACCATCATAGAGAGACCGGCCCCATCGCCAGAAAGTAGAGCTACTGGTGACCAGCCCATTACCACCGCACCTCCGCCAACGGCCACATCGGAGACCTTAAAGCGATCCATGACACTGAGGCCGGGGATGAAGAAGGTGTCCCTCTACCTACCCCAGATTGCAAGGCTAACAAGGGACGAGAAGTTGATGGAGGAGATCATGAACACAATCATCCAGCTACAAGACCGCTAGGAGAAGAGCGACCGACAACTGGTGAACATTCTCACCGGGATGTTCCTCCAACTTCTTTCGGTAAGCCACTTTCTTGGCTACTCCTTTCTCCTTTCCTACCCATATAGATGTTGACTAACTTCCTTCGTGCACTGTTGTAGGTGGTCACCGACGTTCAACTCATCTGGGATTCCTACCTGGGGATGATGAAGCGAGACTACCATCTCCACAAAGAGAGAGACGAACCTAGACTCAGGTTGCCCAGTGATGTGGAATGAGATGAAAGATTTTTAATTTAGTGGATGATTTAATTTGTTGAGCAATGATCCCTACAAACATAAACTTAATTCAATTACAAAATGGCAAAGAGTCATATGAAGGAAAAACTAAATAAGGGATAACTCAAACTAGGGCTGCATGTTTATCCATGAAGATTGGACCTAAGGCTTGTGAAACTATCCTATCTAGGGCATAGACCATTCAAAGATTCAGACCTAAGAAATAAGAAGGGTTTTCTTACCAATATTGATGTCTCACGGCATTGGTAGGGATTCAATTTCAGCACTCTCGTATTGAGATTGGTACTAGAAACTATTACTCCAAGAGATGCAAATCTCTGGCTTGAAAGGTTCCAAGGGCAAGGCCAACTTCCTCTTCAACTTGTGATCTTGAAGAACCCTAGAAAGAAAAGGGATTAAAGACTTGAGATGACAAGAAAAATGAAAGTTACTAAAACTTCAAAGAAGAATAATATGATGGAGTTGGAGGAGATCAAGTGGCTTCATTCAGTGTCTGGAATGTAATCTCCTTGGACTCCTTGAACTGAAACTGGAGTTGGCGTCCCATGATAGTAAGGAATGGCATCCAAAATCTATTGTAGAAGCCTCTTTGTTGATTGGAGTTGGCAACCTTGAAGAGAAGAAATGGTGAAGAAGCCTTGGTTGGAATTTGGAAGAACTTCTTTGGATGGTGGTGGGGTGTTTTCTAGCTAGAGTATTGGTGGGTTTAGGGGAATACTAGGATGGCTGAAGGATGATATTTTGGGTCTCTCACCCACTCCCTCTCGGAGGACACATTGCATGTAACAAGTGGAAGAAAAACTCTTTTGATTTCATTCATCAATAATCTCCTTTACAAGGGGTTTGGAGTGGTATTTATAGCCTCTCCAAAGTCATTTAAAATTTTGAATTCAAAAGGAGGTTACATAAATCATGGAGAGATAAGTGGAGAAGTTGAAACCATCCTTGATTCATGCCTTGATAAGTGAAAAAGTTGAAATCATCCTTGATTTATGCCTTGATAAGTGCGGAAGTTGAAATCATCCTTGATTCATGCCTTGATAAGATGAAGTGGGTGGCCTCGTGAGGTGGCTTCCATGTGGTCTTGGGAGATGAGGTGTCTTCCATATAAGTTTGATGATGTGGTGCTCCAACTTGGCAAGATTTGTTGAAGTGGTTTGCCTCACCTAATCTTTATGTCTTTATGCTTCATTTGAGCCCAAAGCAAACCAAACTTGAATCCAACTTGTAAATTCACTAATTACAAGACCAAATTGACCTTAATTGGACTCAAAAGACTAAATTGAAATATGCCCAACCCTAATTACAAGACTCAAACTTGACCAGAGAAACAAATTTCTCTATTTACAGGACACATGTTCAATAAAAGAAATAAAATTGAAATCAAAAGTGGTATTAACTCAATCAATTGAAATCCATAATGAATTTGGCTTGACAAAATTGGATTGAAGCTTCTTTCAAACTGTGGTGCCCGCACCAATTCTCCTGGGGTGGGAATGACTCGACCCTGTCGAGTATGGGTCTCTCTGACTTTGATAATATTCTAGTAAGTTCGGGTTGATTCATTGTAGGTCCTCCTTAGTGATCCACGAGTTATCAGATTCTGATCGACCTTGCCATTGCACCAAATAGCGTTGATAGTCTTTATTTCTGGTAGTGATAGTTTTGTCATCCAGAATTCTCTTAATTCGGTCTCGCCGATCTGGTATAGAGGCTGGTGGACATTCATGGGTAGGGTCACACTTAACAATAGGTTCAGGCCCAAAAGGCTCACTGGATATCAATATTGGCTCCTTGTATTCTATTAAGTCTGAAATGTTAAAGGTCGAGCTGATACCTAGGTCAGATGGTAGTTCCAATACATACGCATTAGGTCCAATCTTATTTAGGATTTTGATTGGCCCTACACCGCGGGCACGTAATTTTTTCATAGTTCCAGGTGGGAACCGTTCAGGTTTGAGTCTAACCATTACATGTCTCCTTCAGAGAACTCTTTGATTTTCCTATGTGAATTAGCCATACGCCTGTAGGGTTCATTACTCATATTGATTTTTTTATTGATTTCTTTATGCAAGTCCTTAACATGTTGTGCGTATGACTCAGCATACTCAGAGACTCATGCATGTGTGGGTAAAGGGATAAGATCTAAGGGTTTCCTAGGTTTGTAACTATGGACCACCTCAAAAGGTCTCTTCTCAGTAGATCTATTGACTGAGCTGTTATAAGCAAATTCAGCATGAGGGAGTAAGAGGTCCCAATTTCCCACACTGTCACCAACTAAACATCTCAGAAGGTTTCCTAGACTCTGATTGACTACTTCAGTTTGGCCATCAGTCTGAGGATGATAGGCAGTAGAAAATTTTAGCTTGGTTCCTAGAATATGCCAAAGGGTCTTCCAAAAATAGCTAGTAAACCTAACATCTCTATTTGAAATAATGGTTTTGGGTAAACAATGTAATCTAACTACCTCATCAAGGAAAAGTTTAGCCATTTTTGAAGCATCTAAGGTTTGAGAACATAGGATAAAGTGAGCCATCTTAGAAAATTGATCGACTATAACGAAGATGGAATCATGTTTCCTAGAGCTCTTTGGGAGTCCTAGTACAAAGTCCATACTAAGATCCTGCCATGGATAATCAGGGACTGGTAGAGGAGTGTATAACCTAGTGTTCTGCTTTTGCTATTTGGCAACAGCACATGTTCGACATTGCGCTACAACTTGGGCTACATTCCTCTTAAGACTAAGCCAAAAAAATTGATCTTCTACCGCTAGGATGGTCTTATTTCTTCCAAAATGGCCGGCTAAGCCTCCAGTATGAACTTCCCAGATCAAAAATTCTCTAAGAGAAGTTCGGGGAATACACAGTTGATTTCCTTTGAAAAGGAATCCATCTAGGAGAGTGTAGTCACTATGTAAACTAGATGGTCCTTGTTGGAGGGATTGATATATCTCACTAAAGTCTGGACACTTAGGGTATTCCTCTTTCAATCTATCAAACCCTACAACCTCGGTGCTAACTGAAGTCAAAAGCATGGATCTCTAGCTTAATGCATCTACAACCCTATTCTCAGTGCCAGCACTGTGTTTCAGGACAAAGGTATATACTTAGATGAATTCTACCCATTTCCCGTGCCTAGGGTTTAGTTTCTTTTGAGAACTAAGGAATCGTAAGGCTTTGTGATCAGAATAAAGAACGAATTGTTGTGGTAGTAAGTAGTGTCTCCAGTACCTCAAGGCTTGTACTACCATATATAATTCCCTATCATATGTCGAGTATCTCATTCTCGTCTCATTCAACTTTTTCTAAAGAATGCCACTGGATGACTTTCTAGACTCAAAACTCCTCTAATTCCTATCCTAGAGGCATCACAAGCAACCTCAAATACCTTTGAAAAATTAGGTAACCTCAAAATAGGTGCTTGTGTCATTTTCTTCTTTATTTCTAGGAAGGCTCTATCGGCGGGTTTTGTCCATTCAAATATTTCCTTCGTAATGCAGTCAGTAATGGGTGCCACTATTGTGCTTAACCCTCGAATAAATCTCCTATAGAAGGTGGCTAAACCATGGAAACTATGAACATCATGGATGCTCTTGGGTATGGGCCACTCGACTATGGACTTGACCTTTTCGGTGTCGGCAGACACCCCTTTAGTGGTGATAACGAATCCTACAAAGATAACTCAATGGGTCATGAATTCACATTTCTTGTGGTTGGCATAGAGACTATCTTGTCTAAGGACTTGGCAAACTTGCCTAAGATAATCCAAGTGGTCTTCTTTTATTCTACTATAGATGAGAATGTCATCAAAGTAGACCACCACGAATTTTCCTATGAATGTCCTTAAAACCTGGGTCATGATTCTTATGAAGGTACTAGGTGCATTGGACAAACCGAAAGGCATTACTATCCACTCATATAGGCTATCTTTGGTTTTGAAAGCAGTCTTTCATTCATCCCCGGGCCTAATTCTTGATGATAGCCACTCTTAAGATAAATTTTGGAGAAAATCTTTGCTTCGGCCATCATATCCAACATATCGTCTAAACGGAGAATAGGAAAATGGTACTTAATGATGATTTTATTTATGGCCCTACTATCTACACACATTCTCTATGTGCTATCTTTCTTAGGGGTCAGAAGGGCTGGTACTGCACATGGGCTTAGGCTCTCTCTAATGAATCCTTTTTGGAGAAGTTCTCCAACTTGACGTTGTAACTCAGAGTGTTCTGTAGGGTTCATTCTATAATGGGGAAGGTTTGGTAATATTGATCCTGGGATCAAATCTATTGCATGTTGAATGTCTCTCAAAGGTGGAAGGTGATTAGGAAGGTCCTCTAGAAATATGTCTTGAAACTCCTCTAGAAACCTTAACACTTCCTAGGGTTGTTCCTTATGGGGTTGGTCCTGGGTTTCCTTTGCTGTCAAAATCCATACGGGGAACCACCACTAATCTCTTGTTCCAATTCCTTAGCACTAATCAGGTTTACCCCTTGTTTCTTATCCTTCAAGTGACTTGATCCTTTCTTAATTTGGTCCTTAGGTGGTGAAGAATTGATTATAATCTTTTTCCCATTATGAGTAAAAGCACAAGAATTAGAGTGACCATAGAGTATAGCATCATGGTCATACAACCATGGTCGTCCTAATATGATGCTGCTTATCCCCATGGGAAGAACATCACACATACCTTTTCTTGGTAGGACTGGATTCGGATTATGACTTGGCACCTAAATTTGATGGGAATCGAGGTTGAATCTATCTAGGATACCTTATATGGGTTAAGATGGGGCATAGTGGGCAATCCTAAGTTCTTGACCGTACCGGTTGATATAGTGTTGACACAACTTCTGCTATCTAAGATGATCTTACAGACTTTTTCCTCTATTTTAACAAAAGTTTGTAGGATGTTGGTTCTATGCCAATCTTCTTGTTCCTTATCCTGGGTCAAGATATATCTCACAACTCCTAGGAATTCAAATGAGTCTATGATCTCTTCATCCCCTTCATACTCATCAGCTAGGTTCTCTCCAGTCTCATATACCTCTTCCTCACAATCTTCTATGGGTTCAGGGGCCTCCTCATCTATTTCTCCTATGTGTAGCTCTCTGTTGGGACATTGGCTTGCAAAATGACCTTCCTGACGACACCTAAAACAATGGAAACTACCTCCTCTTCGAACTTCAGGGCTTTTTTCTTTGTCATCTCTACGGGCTACTGGAGTAGTAGGATTGGGTCTATTGGATGGGCTTGGGTTTGGGCTGGGCCTACTTCCATGGGAATTAATCCTAGTGGGCTCAGGTCGATGAAATAAAGGTCTCCTTGGATGTGGGTCAGGAGTAAACTCCTGGCATTGGACTCTAGGATGGACAGGTGGCAATCTGGGTGATTGTGGCTCAGTAGGGGTCAAACAGGTCTCTTCAAGGGTTCCTATTCTCTCCCATTTGATCAAACCTAGTGTTCAATTGCTTGAACTGCTCAGTCATAGTTCTCATCAGGGTTTCTAGATTGGGGTCCATGGAAGAACTGGGATGGTCAAGTGAATGTTTAAAGGAAGTTCCTGATCTAGTAGTCATTCAATACAAAATTCAATCTAAGATTTGCTAGACCTAAAAGTTCAATGTAGTATGAATTGACTTACTACAGACCAAGACTATAAATACCCTTTTAAATGGCTAGGTAAGAGGTGGGATTGTGGGAGGCCCTCCATGCTTTCGCGAGGACCCAATTAAAGAACCACAAATCCTCTTAAGGTGTTTGCCTTTGGACCCCTAGCCTTAGACACCACTTTCCAGGAGTAGATGAAGCAATGATTTACACTAGTCTCAACACACTAATTGAGCTTGACTTGTTGGTGTCCCTAATCTAATTAGGTTGCTACTCAATCTTAATTAAAAGGTTTGGGTTCGATGCAACATGGGGTTGGTTGTTTTTGGGCTAAGGAAAGGTAATGACCTATTTCCCTTATCTTATGATATTGATGCCCTTAAATAGTTTAAAATGAATGCAATTGCTTTTTTTTTTTTGTATTTTATGAAGTGACAAATTTGAATTTCAGTTGATTAATGATCAAACAAAATGGCTTGGGATTGGGGGTGTTTGGAAGTGATTTTAATTTCAGCCCAACAATACATACAGAATTTTTAGCAGGCCTGTTTTATTTGAAGAATTTTTTTTATTTTTTTTTGAATTTATAAAATCATGAAAAAATAATAGAAATTAAGAGAAAATCAAAGAATAAACAATGCAAAAATCAGATGAAAACAGCGTAGATTGACTGGTGAATCAGACTGAAGTTCAAACTACCAATGCAAATTAAGTGTGCAGAAACTTTAGTAGGGTTGTTTTCTTATACAGATAACACTCAGTTTTTGAATCAGTAAAATCTCAGAAAAATTACAGTAAATAGTGGATTAAGTGGAGATTAACTGATGTAAAACTCAGGCTAAAACAGTGAAAGCTTGATGGTAAAACAGTGCTAGGTTTCAGTCCCTAACAAAGAAATCAGCAAACAAAATTTAAACATGCAATGGAATTCAAATACCAAAACATCAACCTAAGGATTCACGTCCGGTCATGGCTCATTATTCCCATGGGTTGTGACAGTGTACTGGTGTACACCCACTCAGGAGGTATGAATCTTAGATTCGGATTGGATTTAAAAGGAAAAACAAATAGCAAGTATGAAGACTATGCTACCAATGCAACCATGCTCTGATACCAGATTTGATGTGGAATGAGATGAAAGATTTCTAATTTAGTGAATGATTTAATTTGTTGAGCAATGATCCCTACAAACATAAACTTAATTCAATTACAAAATGGCAAAGAGTCATATGAAGGGAAAACTAAATAAGGGATACTCAAACTAGGGCTGCATGTTTATCCATGAAGATTGGACCTAAGGCTTGTGAAACCATCCTATCTAGGCATAGACCATTCAAAGATTCAGACCTAAGAAATAAGGAGGGTTTTCTTACCAATATTGATGTCTCATGCCATTGGTAGGGATTCAATTTCAGCACTCTCGAATTGAGATTGGTACTAGAAACTATCACTCCAAGAGATGCAGACCTCTAGCTTGAAAGGTTCCAAGGGCAAGGCCAACTTCCTCTTCAACTTGTGATCTTGGAGAACCCTAGAAAGAAAATGGGTTAAAGACTTGAGATGACAAGAAAAATAAAAGTTACTAAAACTTCAAGAAAGAATAATATGATGGAGTTGGAGGAGATCAAGTGGCTTCATTCAGTGTTTGGAATGTAATCTCCTTGGACTCCTTGAACTGAAACTGGAGTTGGCATCCCATGATAGTAAGGAATGGCATCCAAAATCTGCTGTAGAAGCCTCTTTGAAGATTGGAGTTGGTGACCTTGAAGAGAGGAAATGGTGAAGAAGCCTTGGTTGGAATTTGGAAGAACTTCTTTGGATGGTGGTGGGGTGTTTTCTAGCTAGAGTGTTGATAGATTTAGGAGAATATTAAGATGGCTAAAGGATGATGTTTTGGGTCTCTCACCCACTCCCTCTCGGAGGACACATTGCATATAACAAGTGGAAGAAAAGCTCTTTTGATTTCATTCATCAATATTCTCCTTTACAAGGGATTTGGAATGGTATTTATAGCCTCTCCAAAGTCATTTGAATTTTTGAATTCAAAAGGAGCTTACATAAATCATGGAGAGATAAGTAGGGAAGTTGAAACCATCCTTGATTTATGCCTTGATAAGTGGGAAAGTTGAAACCATCCTTGATTCATGCCTTGATAAGTGGGGAAGTTGAAATCATCCTTGATTCATGCCTTGATAAGATGAAGTGAGGTGGCCTCATGAGGTGGCTTCTATTTGGGCTTGGGAGATGAGGTGTCTTCCATATAAGTTTGATGATGTGGCACTCCAACTTGGCAAGATTTGTTGAAGTGGTTTGCCTCAATTAATCTTTATGTCTTCATGCTTCATTTAAGCCCAAACCAAACCAAACTTGAACCCAACTTGTAAATTCACTAATTACAAGACCAAATTGACCTTAATTAGACTCAAAAGACTAAATTGAAATAAGCCCAACCCTAATTACAGGACTCAAACTTGACTAGAGAAACAAATTTTTCTATTTACAGGATACATGTTCAATAAAAGAAATAAAATTGAAATCAAAAGTGGTATTTACTCAATCAATTGAAATCCATAATGAATTTGGCTTGATAAAATTAGATTGAAGCTTCTTTTGAACTGTGGTGCCCACACCACCCAGGTTCAAGAACTGGAGGATCAGGTGAATGCCCTCAAGGCCAAACTAGTCAGCTCCCAAGCGAAGGCGATGGGGCTGGAGAAGAAGTCCACCAAGCTCGACGGGGCTCTAAAGGCGGAGAAGGGGAAGACCCTTCACCTAGAAAAGAGGGAGGCCAACTCTGTGATTGATGTAGCCAGCCTGGAGGGAAGGATGCAAACCCTCCAGGTTCAACTTGAAGATGAAGCGGCTCGAGCTGTGACGGCCTTGAAGAAGGCCACGATGACCGTAGCATTGATGGAGGCGGCGAAGAAGGAAGCCACCAAAGCCATCCTGTGATTCAAGGCATTGAAAGCCTTCTAGGATGAGGTCACCAAGGTAGTCTTAAAATCCTACCATAAGGGGTTCAATGACTTCTAGTTTAAGGCCAGCCGACTCTTTGGGCTGAATGGGCTGGACAACATCTAGCACGAACTGCCTGCCATCACCTCGGTGCCAAGAACTCCTGCTACCGAGGTCGAGCCAAAGCCGAAGCCAAAGTTCAGAATGAAGGCCGAGGTCAGTGTCACCCCTCCAGGGATTCCCCTCAATTTGATGTCGTGCTAGCATCGAGGCGAGTTACTTGCTGACCGGGAAAGGAGCTAGCGATTTGACTTTTTTTTTGTAACTAAATTTGGAAGGACTTGCTGAACTGTCGAGAGTCTTTGCTACTGTAAAGAAAAACTTTGATCAATGAAAACATTATTTCTTCAATTGCCGAGTACTTTTCTTCTTTCTCCATGTTTAAGTTTTTGAATGGCTTCCTGGCCTGTTAGGAGCCTTGACTGATGTAAAGAGAACTTTGATAAATGAATGCAACTTTTCCCAACTGATGTGTCCCTTTCCTTTTTCCTTTATTCTCTTTTTCTTTCTTTTTTTTTTGATGTATTTCTCAACAAACAGGAATTTCCCATGTTGTGAAGGGCTTGCTCCTGCAATGAAGGAGGAGTCTTACTCAGTTGATGAATCTTTGTCTTGTTCTTTTCTCCCTTCAGCTTCTCTACCCTTTTGCATGATTGGAAGATAGGCTCCATGGCTGCCATGTGTGAGTCTCCCCAGGTTATGGCCACCCTTGGCTGATTCCAAAATCCTGGGATCGACGTGAAGGATATGGGAACACTTTGGCTCCTTTTTGCCAGTCTTGAGGTCTTGCAGGCTTGAGTGCAGGGTATCTGGAGCTTCCTAGTTTGATTTACCGAACTGTGAGTCAAGCAATAGATAGAGGGACTTTAGAATTTTTTGGCTTACATCTCTAGACTTGAATAATGCAGTTGAGTGTGGGGCTTCACGAGTTTTTCGGCTTTGGAGTGTGGGGCTTCGTAAGTTTTTTAGCTTTGAGTATGGGGCTTCATAAGTTTCTTGGCTTTGAGTGCGGGGCTTCGTAAGTTTTCCAGCTTTAAGTATGAGGCTTCATAAGTTTTCCGACTTTGAGTGCGAGGCTTCATAAGTTTTCCGACTTTGAGTGCGGGGCTTCGTAAGTTTCTCGACTTTATTTGCCGGACTTAGAGTCAGGCGAGTGAGTTCCTGCATAGCTGGAAGATAGTGTTGCACCAATAAATAACTTTAAAAATTGAGGAAGAGCCTTACATTATTGGTAGTACATCCTCAAATTGTTGGCGTTCCATGTCTAAGGGAACTGGTCACCATTGAGCATAGCGAGGTAGTAGGCTCCGTTCGGCAAAGCCTCGACCACTTTATAGGGACCTCCCAGTTTGGAGATAGTTTGCCGCATTCTCCTAGTTGGGATACTTTCTGCATGCCTGAGGACCAGGTCACCCTGATGGAACATCTTGGACCTAACACGGGCATTGTAGTAGCATGCTACCCGTTGCCAATATGCTGCCATCCAGAGTCGAGCTTTATCTCTCATCTCGTCCAGCAGATCCAGGTTAAGGAGTTCTTGGGCCCATCGATCCTTAGACTCATCTAGTCTGGTGCGAAGCCCTTGCAAGATGGTTCAGTTGGTCATCTCAGCCTCCCTATTGATCCGAGGGTGCACCACCGAAGTGAAGCGGTGGAAAATGTTAAGGTCAGCACCGAATTCTTTGAAAGCCTGATTATCAAACTACCATCCATTATTGGTGATGACGGAGTATGGGAGTCCAAAACGACAGATGACTAACTTTTAGAAGAAAGATCTAGCCCTGGCCTCGATGATCGGCACCAGGGGCTCGGTTTCAACCCACTTGGTAAAGTGGTCGATGGCCAAAATCAAATACTTCCATTGGTCGGATGCGAGAGGAAAGGAACCTAGGATGTCCATTCCCTATTGGGCGAATGGCCACGAAGCTGATAGCTAGGAGAGCGGGGCAGCCGATTGATGCTGGATGTGGACGTGATGTTGACAGTGGTCATATTTTCTCACAAAATCGACGACATCCTCCTGCATGGTCTCCCAAAATTATTCTTGTCGGAGCACCTTGTATGCCAGAGTCCTACCCCCTACGTGATTTCTATAAATTCCTTTGTGTATCTCTTGGAGCACATAGGTAGCTTCTGAGGGCATCAGGGATTTTAGTAGGGGGTTAGGAATAAGGCCTTCGATAAAGCTGCCCATCCATTAACATGAACCACATGGCCTTCTTCTTGAGGAGACCGACTTCCTTGTGATCCTTGAGTAGGGCACCAATGGTAATGTATTTGATGTAGGGGTCCATCCAGCTTGCCTCGTAGGTGACTTGTTGGACCTCTGTTGCATACTCGAAGCTGGGGGGTCTCTAGATATTCAATGAAGGTATGCCCGAGTAACAAATCTGGTAGGGTCACCAGCTTGGAGAGGACATCAGCCTAGGCATTCTCTGCATATAGGATATGGGAAATGCTAAAGTGTTAGAGGTTCACTATATATGAGTGTACCTTGTCTAGATACTACACCATCATGGAATCCCGAGCTTCATACTCATCGGAGACTTGGCCTACCATGAGCTACGAATCTATAAAGGCCTTCAAGCACCTTACACCCAGCTTGCGGGACACTTTTAGTCTCATGAGGAGTGCTTCATACTCAGCTTGATTGTTGGTTGCCTTGAAGAGGAAATGTAGGCGCATTTGACGATGACTATGTCGGGGTTGGCGAGGATAAGACCAGCTTCACTACCTCCAGTGTTGGGTGCATGGTGCGGGCACCAGACTCAGAAGAAGACTTCAGGGCTCCATCTGATCTCTGATTGACCTTGCCCGAAGAATTAGGGTTTTCTGGTTTTGTAATAAGGGTTGACTTGGTCAACTCAATTTTAGTCTTGAGTCTGTAATTTAAATTTTGTTGAGTCATGTTGACTCAGTACAAGTCCTAGTAGTGGCCTAGGTCTTCTCCAGGTTGGTGCCACCTTTTTCAAGTCAAGGTCCAGGGTGCCACATTTTTCTCCCAGGCTCAAGTAAGTGGGCGCCACACTCCCAGCCACATGCCAGAGTCCAGGGGGCGCCACATCTCCATCCCAGTGTCTTAGTCCCCACACCCAAGGGAGCAAGAATTTTTCTTGAAGCCAAAATCAAAGAGGCGCCCCATATATACCTTAAAAGGCCAAGCTAAAGGAGGAAAGAGGCATTTCTTGGGGAGCACTTCAAGGGGGCGCCCAATCCATGCCTAAAAAGACCAAAGTAAAGTTGGGAAGAGCCATGACTTGGGGAGAAAGAAAAGGAGGTGTCCAAAAGAGTTGAGCCATGAAAGGAAGAAGCCAAAACTTGGGGAGCAAAACTAGGAGGCACCCAAATACTTCCAAATAAAACCAAGCATGGAAGAAAAAAAATTTTCTTGAAGAGCAAGGCTAGGAGGCACCACCTACTTACCATTTGGAGCCACCAATCAACACTTATGGAAGCTCTTGGCCGGCCATATGAGAAGGATTTGATTCTACAATCCTAATTTGAGGATCCATCCTATTAGTCCCACATGGGAAGATGTAAAACCCTGACCTCTTGTAAAGACCTATAAAATAAACCCCTCTTGTAAGTTTGAAAAAACAATTGATGAATGAATTCAAATTTTGTGTGAGCAACTTTGTGTTTCTCTCTTCCGCACTTGCATCCAGGTGTTGAGTTCCGTGAGGGAGTAAATCCGGGTTCCCTAGGAACCTTGAGGAGGTGTGAAATCTCCAACCCCAAAACCCTAGGTTAGCCACTTCCATTCCAAACCCTAGCTGCCCTTCATCCTCTTCATTCCACCAATCATCCAAACCCTAATCTACCTTATCATCTCATGGCCCCTCTCTCCAAGTAGAGGCCGACCACCAGCATCCAGGTCCAGTTCAGCTACTTCGAAGATAGGGCAAATCCCAGAGGAAGTCAGATCAGCATCCAGGAGAATCAGGATTTCAGCAACATCAGCTTTAAAGTTCTACTATCTGGTAAATCCTTCCTTGAGTCTCTGGTTCCATAACTTGTTCTTCTTCTTTCCCAGATCTTGAGTTCAGAAGAAGCCAACTCTGCCAAAGGGCCAGTATTGGAGGATCCATTGCGAAGATATCTGAATCCGGGGATCCAACAATCTTCTCAAGAGAGTCCTTCCACTAAACTCTGTGAAGATCACTGCCTGGTCTGTAACCCTTCTCTTCTCTTTACTTCTGTCCTGTTGAAAGTTCAGAGCGAAACCCTAGATCTGGGAGTTTCTCAATCCCCAACGATCCTTTTCTTCTGAACTACTCTGATAACCTGGTTTCTTTAAATTGTGCTTTCAATTATTACATAGTTTCTTTCAATTTAGTTTAACTTTCCTTTGAGTCAAAGCCGACTTCTGAAAATATATATAAAAAAAAAGAATTAGTCTTAATTTACTTCCACATCGCATCATCGTCTCTTTCGTCCTGCTTCATTTTTGGTATCAGAGCTTTTGTTCTGCATCAATTTTGGTATCAGAGCCCTGTCTAGGGTTTCTGACTTGCTTGCATGTTTTGAGTGTCTCTCTTTTTACTTTGTCTGCTCGAAGTAGACTCCCCAGGACGTTCGGTCCTAGGAACGAAGCGAGGTGCAAGCCTTCTCTTTCCATTCCATGGGGTGTTCTTAGGGCGTGTAGGGGATCCGCTGGGTTACAACTTCGTAGCAGGAATTGTAAACGGTGGAAGCATTCTGTTTTCAGTCTGTAACTATCTTGTTGCAGGAATTGTTTCTCATTGCAGGTAACTCCAAATTGTGTTATTTTTATTTTGCTGGAACCAGTATAATTGACACTAATTTACAAAATCTTACTGTAATTTATTGGTTTCTGTGAAATTTCTGAGAGTTAAATTTCAGCAACTCTGTTTCTGTGTTTCTGCAATTCAATTTTTTTTGAGTGATCATCTCCTAATTCATCTTAAGGGCAATTGAGCATCTAAGATAAGGGGAGGAGTTGATAACCTCGCCTTAGCCCAAAACCACCACCCATTCATTCGATCCTAAGCCTAATTTTAAAATTTATTAGACTTAATTTGCCCTAGTGGGCTAGGGGCACCAACAAGTCGGGTCTAGGCTAATGTTGAGTCAGTTTGTCTAGTTACTCTGTGTGTGCTTTGTACTCAGTGTCTAGAATGGTGGTTCAGGGATTCTATCCCGAAGGGCTTGTGTGCTGGTCCGTCTACCTGGCCAATCTCTGATTGGTGTCTAGGATTGGCAATTAGGGACCTAACACTCCCCTTACACCTGCTTGGCTGAGTCCCGAGTTACTACAGGCTAGCTTGCCACTCTGATTGGGCATCTAGTTTGGGCTCTAGGTCTAGTTAGCCCGTAGTCATTTCAGTCGAGTCTCATTTGGTGTGTTTGCTTGCATCATCATGTCTACCCGGAATGGAGTACCCTACCAACCTGGTCAAACCCAACCTGATTTAGAGGCCATGATTAGAACTCTTACCGAAAGTATGACTAAATTGAGTCAGGATATGAATGAGGGTTTTGCCTAGTTTAGAGACCGAGCCCAGGGACTTGAGAAACGTAGACATCAAAATTGGACCCCTGATCCAAAATTTAATGGGCCCCAACCTCACCCAGAGCCTAGGAGACCTTTATACAAGGATCCTGAACCTAATCATTGGAGGTTTGATTTAAGAGCCTATGACCATGTTCTTGCCCCTGAGTTTAGCCCTAGGAGCCTATACCCATACTTGGTTGACTCAGAGAAGGGACCCGTTTGGAACACCGAACCTTATGCACCCACTTTTGATGGAAGACAAGAGACATATATTAAGTGGGAAGAACAAATGGATCAGTATTTTGAGTGCACTAACATATCGAAATTAGGACAAGTTAGGTTGGCCAAAACCAAGTTCACCAAACATACTAGGTCGCATTGGTATGCTATTGAGCGTGAGTGTTATCAAAGAAAAGATGAAATATATACTTGGAGAGATATGGGAAGTAAGTTGAGAGATAGGTATCTAGGTAGATCCTATGAGAAAAGACTTTTAGACCAATGGTAGCAATTGCGACAAGGTAATAGGCCTGTGTCTAAATATATCGAGGACTTCCAGTGGTATGACATGAAATGCAATACCATTGAGACCGAAGCTCAGATCACATCGAGGTTTAGGGTTGGGTTACACCCAGACATTTATACAAAGCTATGCCTTGAAAAGACCAATAAGTTAGACCGAGCCTACCAAGAAGTCCAAGACTATGAGTGGTCTTTAAGATATAACCAATCAAGTACTTTGGACTTAAAGCCAACCTCTACCAACTTGAGTCAAGTTCCGATTGATCCGACACCCGTAGTAAACCAGACTTTTGTTTGTCAATTCCCACTTGTGTCACCTCTTGACCAGAAGGATACCAATGAGGAAGAAGGGTTAGGTATGACAAGCCCAGAATCAGTTGAACGATTACCACTAACCCGAAATCCATTGAAGATGGCATCGAGGAAGTATATGATACTGGCTTGAGTCTAGTTGATGAATATGAGGGGGAAGAACTTGAAGAATGTGACATCGATACTATTGGTTCCTTACCTGAGGAGACCTTGGAGAGCAACCAAGTGGTAGGACCTAGTTCAGAAATTCAAGAGATTTATGAGAACCAGGTTCCTTTAGTCAAATACCTCCAGGAAGAACTCATAGTGTTAGCCCGAGCTATCAGTTCGTATCCTCTAATGACAGTCATTCCCCAAGTACCAATTGAAGATCTTTGCACTGAACTGTTTAAGTTTGCCCACCCTATGGTAGATCCTCTCCTTAGGATGACTGAATCAAGCCTCTTACAATTGGACCTTGTCCCATGCCCAGCCACTAAGGTCTCTCCCGTAATCTCAGTTGAACATCCTTTTCTTGACCGGATTGATTCACCCAGTCCTGTAGAAGTCCTCCTTATGGCCCCAGACCCCTTCCTTCGCATGACTGACCTACCCTCCTATAGAGTATACCTTTTCTCACCCATAGGTCAAATTTCAAGTCTTGAGGTCATCATCCATAGACCCTTCCATGAATCATTCTCTAATCCATTTCTTGAGAAAGTGGATCATTATTTGCTTAGAGAACAAACCTTAACTGTTGCAATCACATGTCCTAGGCTACTCCCCGAACCATCTCTTGATCCATTCCTAGGAGTAGCAAACTTTTCCTTTCGTAAGGATGATCAGTTGACACTCATAAATCACCATTCAAACCTTCAGGTCACCACCTTTAGTCAGCAGGTAATTTGAGACTCCACCTCATATTTCCTCCCTTTCTCTAGGACTTCCAATGCTTCTTACACCATCCAAGTATACTTTGTCGAAGTCTTTAGAGTGAACCACTTGTCAAAACCTATTAGGTTTGCCACCTACTTCTGGAAGACCTTATGGCACCCATGATAAGTTTTCATGCTCTGCATGCCATCCTCCAACCCAAGGTCAAACCTAGAGAGCCTTAGTTTGTTAGGTTTAGACCTAAGGTTCCTTTGGAATAAAGTCCATTCTTTAGGAATGCGTCGTCAGTCTAGTTTAGTTTTTCTTGACCCTTTACTAGGCTTTGGCTCAGATTTTGGTTTGATTGAGAGCACCAGGAATTGGGATTTGTATTTTGTCCAGGGCTGAAATTGCATTCAATGTTTCGATCAATAGGTCTATAGACTAGAGTCCCTTTGAAATTGTTCATGGATACAAGCCTCACACACCACTTGATCTGATTTCACTATTAGCCCACACATACAAGTCTCTTGATGCACTTGCATAGCATGTAAAGGACTTGCATAAAGAAATTGGCTGATTCTCAAAGCGAGTCAAAACTTTTGTTGAGGGAGACTATATAATGATTAGGTTAAGGCCTGAACAGTTTCCTCCTGGAACCGTTAGGAAGTTACATGCTAGAGGAGCTGGACCATTTAGAGTGGTGAAGAGAGTAGGGTCCAATGCCTATGTGCTCGAGTTGCCTTCAGAACCAGGCATTAGCTCCACTTTCAACATTACAGACCTAGTAGAGTATAGAGAGCTAGCTGTGATTCCCAGTAAGCCTTTTGAGCCTAATCCTGCTCTTGAGAGTGAACCCAACCCTGTGTGTCCACCAACAAACTGGCCTGTGAGGAAAGAGCAGATTGAAAAGATCCTGGATGATCAGGTTATCTCTACTCGTAATCGAGGATACCAAAGATACCTGGTCCACTGGCAAGGAAGGCCAGATTCTGATGACTCTTGGATCTCCCGAGAAGAATTATAAGAATTGGACCCAGACCTCTTGTAGAGATACCAGAGCCAACTTGATCCATACTCGACAGGGTCGAGTTCCTCCCACCCCGGGAGAATTGGTGCGGGCACTAGACTCAGAAGAAGACTTCAGGGCTCCATCTGGATCTCTGATTGACCTTGCCCGAAGAATTAGGGTTTTCTGGTTTTGTAATAAGGGTTGACTTGGTCAACTCAATTTTAGTCTTGAGTCTGTAATTTAAATTTTGTTGAGTCATGTTGACTCAGTACAAGTCCTAGTAGTGGCCTAGGTCTTCTGCAGGTTGGTGCCACCTTTTTCAAGTCAAGGTCCAGGGTGCCACATTTTTCTCCCAGGCTCAAGTAAGTAGGCGCCACACTCCCAGCCACACGCCAGAGTCCAGGGGGCGCCACATCTCCATCCCAGTGTCTTAGTCCCCACACCCAAGGGAGCAAGAATTTTTCTTGAAGCCAAAATCAAGGAGGCGCCCCATATATACCTTAAAAGGCCAAGCTAAAGGAGGAAAGAGGCATTTCTTGGGGAGAACATCAAGGGGGCGCCCAATCCATGCCTAAAAAGACCAAAGCAAAGTTGGGAAGAGCCATGACTTGGGGAGAAAGAAAAGGAGGTGTCCAAAAGAGTTGAGCCATGAAAGGAAGAAGCCAAAACTTGGGGAGCAAAACTAGGAGGCGCCCAAATACTTCCAAATAAAACCAAGCATGGAAGAAAAAAAAATTTTCTTGAAGAGCAAGGCTAGGAGGCACCACCTACTTACCATTTGGAGCCACCAATCAACACTTATGGAAGCTCTTGGCCGGCCATATGAGAAGGATTTGATTCTACAATCCTAATTTGAGGATCCATCCTATTAGTCCCACATGGGAAGATGTAAAACCCTGACCTCTTGTAAAGACCTATAAAATAAACCCCTCTTGTAAGTTTGAAAAAACAATTGATGAATGAATTCAAATTTTGTGTGAGCAACTTTGTGTTTCTCTCTTCCGCACTTGCATCCAGGTGTTGAGTTCCGTGAGGGAGTAAATCCGGGTTCCCTAGGAACCTTGAGGAGGTGTGAAATCTCCAACCCCAAAACCCTAGGTTAGCCACTTCCATTCCAAACCCTAGCTGCCCTTCATCCTCTTCATTCCACCAATCATCCAAACCCTAATCTACCTTATCATCTCATGGCCCCTCTCTCCAAGTAGAGGCCGACCACCAGCATCCAGGTCCAGTTCAGCTACTTCGAAGATAGGGCAAATCCCAGAGGAAGTCAGATCAGCATCCAGGAGAATCAGGATTTCAGCAACATCAGCTTTAAAGTTCTACTATCTGGTAAATCCTTCCTTGAGTCTCTGGTTCCATAACTTGTTCTTCTTCTTTCCCAGATCTTGAGTTCAGAAGAAGCCAACTCTGCCAAAGGGCCAGTATTGGAGGATCCATTGCGAAGATATCTGAATCCGGGGATCCAACAATCTTCTCAAGAGAGTCCTTCCACTAAACTCTGTGAAGATCACTGCCTGGTCTGTAACCCTTCTCTTCTCTTTACTTCTGTCCAGTTGAAAGTTCAGAGCGAAACCCTAGATCTGGGAGTTTCTCAATCCCCAACGATCCTTTTCTTCTGAACTACTCTGATAACCTGGTTTCTTTAAATTGTGCTTTCAATTATTACATAGTTTCTTTCAATTTAGTTTAACTTTCCTTTGAGTCAAAGCCGACTTCTGAAAATATATATAAAAAAAAAAGAATTAGTCTTAATTTACTTCCACATCGCATCATCGTCTCTTTCGTCCTGCTTCATTTTTGGTATCAGAGCTTTTGTTCTGCATCAATTTTGGTATCAGAGCCCTGTCTAGGGTTTCTGACTTGCTTGCATGTTTTGAGTGTCTCTCTTTTTACTTTGTCTGCTCGAAGTAGACTCCCCAGGACGTTCGGTCCTAGGAACGAAGCGAGGTGCAAGCCTTCTCTTTCCATTCCATGGGGTGTTCTTAGGGCGTGTAGGGGATCCGCTGGGTTACAACTTCGTAGCAGGAATTGTAAACGGTGGAAGCATTCTGTTTTCAGTCTGTAACTATCTTGTTGCAGGAATTGTTTCTCATTGCAGGTAACTCCAAATTGTGTTATTTTTATTTTGCTGGAACCAGTATAATTGACACTAATTTACAAAATCTTACTGTAATTTATTGGTTTCTGTGAAATTTCTGAGAGTTAAATTTCAGCAACTCTGTTTCTGTGTTTCTGCAATTCAATTTTTTTTGAGTGATCATCTCCTAATTCATCTTAAGGGCAATTGAGCATCTAAGATAAGGGGAGGAGTTGATAACCTCGCCTTAGCCCAAAACCACCACCCATTCATTCGATCCTAAGCCTAATTTTAAAATTTATTAGACTTAATTTGCCCTAGTGGGCTAGGGGCACCAACAAGTCGGGTCTAGGCTAATGTTGAGTCAGTTTGTCTAGTTACTCTGTGTGTGCTTTGTACTCAGTGTCTAGAATGGTGGTTCAGGGATTCTATCCCGAAGGGCTTGTGTGCTGGTCCGTCTACCTGGCCAATCTCTGATTGGTGTCTAGGATTGGCAATTAGGGACCTAACACTCCCCTTACACCTGCTTGGCTGAGTCCCGAGTTACTACAGGCTAGCTTGCCACTCTGATTGGGCATCTAGTTTGGGCTCTAGGTCTAGTTAGCCCGTAGTCATTTCAGTCGAGTCTCATTTGGTGTGTTTGCTTGCATCATCATGTCTACCCGGAATGGAGTACCCTACCAACCTGGTCAAACCCAACCTGATTTAGAGGCCATGATTAGAACTCTTACCGAAAGTATGACTAAATTGAGTCAGGATATGAATGAGGGTTTTGCCTAGTTTAGAGACCGAGCCCAGGGACTTGAGAAACGTAGACATCAAAATTGGACCCCTGATCCAAAATTTAATGGGCCCCAACCTCACCCAGAGCCTAGGAGACCTTTATACAAGGATCCTGAACCTAATCATTGGAGGTTTGATTTAAGAGCCTATGACCATGTTCTTGCCCCTGAGTTTAGCCCTAGGAGCCTATACCCATACTTGGTTGACTCAGAGAAGGGACCCGTTTGGAACACCGAACCTTATGCACCCACTTTTGATGGAAGACAAGAGACATATATTAAGTGGGAAGAACAAATGGATCAGTATTTTGAGTGCACTAACATATCGAAATTAGGACAAGTTAGGTTGGCCAAAACCAAGTTCACCAAACATACTAGGTCGCATTGGTATGCTATTGAGCGTGAGTGTTATCAAAGAAAAGATGAAATATATACTTGGAGAGATATGGGAAGTAAGTTGAGAGATAGGTATCTAGGTAGATCCTATGAGAAAAGACTTTTAGACCAATGGTAGCAATTGCGACAAGGTAATAGGCCTGTGTCTAAATATATCGAGGACTTCCAGTGGTATGACATGAAATGCAATACCATTGAGACCGAAGCTCAGATCACATCGAGGTTTAGGGTTGGGTTACACCCAGACATTTATACAAAGCTATGCCTTGAAAAGACCAATAAGTTAGACCGAGCCTACCAAGAAGTCCAAGACTATGAGTGGTCTTTAAGATATAACCAATCAAGTACTTTGGACTTAAAGCCAACCTCTACCAACTTGAGTCAAGTTCCGATTGATCCGACACCCGTAGTAAACCAGACTTTTGTTTGTCAATTCCCACTTGTGTCACCTCTTGACCAGAAGGATACCAATGAGGAAGAAGGGTTAGGTATGACAAGCCCAGAATCAGTTGAACGATTACCACTAACCCGAAATCCATTGAAGATGGCATCGAGGAAGTATATGATACTGGCTTGAGTCTAGTTGATGAATATGAGGGGGAAGAACTTGAAGAATGTGACATCGATACTATTGGTTCCTTACCTGAGGAGACCTTGGAGAGCAACCAAGTGGTAGGACCTAGTTCAGAAATTCAAGAGATTTATGAGAACCAGGTTCCTTTAGTCAAATACCTCCAGGAAGAACTCATAGTGTTAGCCCGAGCTATCAGTTCGTATCCTCTAATGACAGTCATTCCCCAAGTACCAATTGAAGATCTTTGCACTGAACTGTTTAAGTTTGCCCACCCTATGGTAGATCCTCTCCTTAGGATGACTGAATCAAGCCTCTTACAATTGGACCTTGTCCCATGCCCAGCCACTAAGGTCTCTCCCGTAATCTCAGTTGAACATCCTTTTCTTGACCGGATTGATTCACCCAGTCCTGTAGAAGTCCTCCTTATGGCCCCAGACCCCTTCCTTCGCATGACTGACCTACCCTCCTATAGAGTATACCTTTTCTCACCCATAGGTCAAATTTCAAGTCTTGAGGTCATCATCCATAGACCCTTCCATGAATCATTCTCTAATCCATTTCTTGAGAAAGTGGATCATTATTTGCTTAGAGAACAAACCTTAACTGTTGCAATCACATGTCCTAGGCTACTCCCCGAACCATCTCTTGATCCATTCCTAGGAGTAGCAAACTTTTCCTTTCGTAAGGATGATCAGTTGACACTCATAAATCACCATTCAAACCTTCAGGTCACCACCTTTAGTCAGCAGGTAATTTGAGACTCCACCTCATATTTCCTCCCTTTCTCTAGGACTTCCAATGCTTCTTACACCATCCAAGTATACTTTGTCGAAGTCTTTAGAGTGAACCACTTGTCAAAACCTATTAGGTTTGCCACCTACTTCTGGAAGACCTTATGGCACCCATGATAAGTTTTCATGCTCTGCATGCCATCCTCCAACCCAAGGTCAAACCTAGAGAGCCTTAGTTTGTTAGGTTTAGACCTAAGGTTCCTTTGGAATAAAGTCCATTCTTTAGGAATGCGTCGTCAGTCTAGTTTAGTTTTTCTTGACCCTTTACTAGGCTTTGGCTCAGATTTTGGTTTGATTGAGAGCACCAGGAATTGGGATTTGTATTTTGTCCAGGGCTGAAATTGCATTCAATGTTTCGATCAATAGGTCTATAGACTAGAGTCCCTTTGAAATTGTTCATGGATACAAGCCTCACACACCACTTGATCTGATTTCACTATTAGCCCACACATACAAGTCTCTTGATGCACTTGCATAGCATGTAAAGGACTTGCATAAAGAAATTGGCTGATTCTCAAAGCGAGTCAAAACTTTTGTTGAGGGAGACTATATAATGATTAGGTTAAGGCCTGAACAGTTTCCTCCTGGAACCGTTAGGAAGTTACATGCTAGAGGAGCTGGACCATTTAGAGTGGTGAAGAGAGTAGGGTCCAATGCCTATGTGCTCGAGTTGCCTTCAGAACCAGGCATTAGCTCCACTTTCAACATTACAGACCTAGTAGAGTATAGAGAGCTAGCTGTGATTCCCAGTAAGCCTTTTGAGCCTAATCCTGCTCTTGAGAGTGAACCCAACCCTGTGTGTCCACCAACAAACTGGCCTGTGAGGAAAGAGCAGATTGAAAAGATCCTGGATGATCAGGTTATCTCTACTCGTAATCGAGGATACCAAAGATACCTGGTCCACTGGCAAGGAAGGCCAGATTCTGATGACTCTTGGATCTCCCGAGAAGAATTATAAGAATTGGACCCAGACCTCTTGTAGAGATACCAGAGCCAACTTGATCCATACTCGACAGGGTCGAGTTCCTCCCACCCCGGGAGAATTGGTGCGGGCACTAGACTCAGAAGAAGACTTCAGGGCTCCATCTGGATCTCTGATTGACCTTGCCCGAAGAATTAGGGTTTTCTGGTTTTGTAATAAGGGTTGACTTGGTCAACTCAATTTTAGTCTTGAGTCTGTAATTTAAATTTTGTTGAGTCATGTTGACTCAGTACAAGTCCTAGTAGTGGCCTAGGTCTTCTGCAGGTTGGTGCCACCTTTTTCAAGTCAAGGTCCAGGGTGCCACATTTTTCTCCCAGGCTCAAGTAAGTAGGCGCCACACTCCCAGCCACACGCCAGAGTCCAGGGGGCGCCACATCTCCATCCCAGTGTCTTAGTCCCCACACCCAAGGGAGCAAGAATTTTTCTTGAAGCCAAAATCAAGGAGGCGCCCCATATATACCTTAAAAGGCCAAGCTAAAGGAGGAAAGAGGCATTTCTTGGGGAGAACATCAAGGGGGCGCCCAATCCATGCCTAAAAAGACCAAAGCAAAGTTGGGAAGAGCCATGACTTGGGGAGAAAGAAAAGGAGGTGTCCAAAAGAGTTGAGCCATGAAAGGAAGAAGCCAAAACTTGGGGAGCAAAACTAGGAGGCGCCCAAATACTTCCAAATAAAACCAAGCATGGAAGAAAAAAAAATCGAGAGGTTGAACCCACATCCATGTGGAGTTGACCCATACTCGACAGGGTCGAGTTCCTCCCACCCGAGGAGAATTGGTGCGGGCACCAGGGCTCAAAAAATCGAGAGGTTGAACCCACATCCATGTGGATCACCTATGAGTAAAACCCTGAATCTAAACCTTTTTTACCATATAAATATTTATTTTAAATTCTGTTATTTTGGATAAGTTAGTGTAAACCCTTTTTACCAATTGTAATTAAGGTTTGGTTATTTTGGGGCAAACCCTTTAAACTAAGTTGAGTCGAAACCTCGATTGATTCAAATACTATTTATCCAATTGGGATTTAAATGGTCTAGTTTGAATTAGCCCTTTTTACCAACTTTAATTAGATTTTTATTCGCAAGTCTAATTAAGTATGGTTGGTTATTTAGTTAAGTCATGTGATTTGTTATTTATTGAGTCCATGTAACTAGTTGAGTCATTGAGTCCTGTATTACAACAGGGGGCCCAAGACAATATTCCATGTGCACCCAATTGAAGACCCATGTGACCCCATGTGCTAGCTCAAGACAACCCATGTGCTAGTCCAAGTCACAACCTCTTCTTGGTACCACCTTTTCAAGGATTTAGACACAACACATGTCATGTTTGGACATGTCTTTGGGACAACACTGCTTGGCACTTCAACCACGACAAGAGTACATGATATGTTTGAAATCTGCTTGCCATTAAGACAACACATTTGCCACATCATTTATATCTTGGTCGGCCTATGAGAGAAGACTTAATTGGCACCCCTCCTTTTAAGATAAGTAAGTGTGAAGGACTCTCTCTCATCCTTGGCACCCCTCCTCTCAAATTAATTCATGCCAAAAGTTTGAGAAGTCGGCCAGCATTCCACTCCTTATCGCCCACTTCAAAGAGAGTTCCAAGGTATCCATTCACTAAATGAAAGAGGTTCAAAGGTTCTCTACCACAACATTTCACTCAAACAGGTTGGATGCTGCTTAAGTCTCAAGAACTCAAGAGTCGCACCAAAACTCTTGAGTCCTCTCCTATCTAGACTGAAGAGTCCACTCACCTATAGAAGACCACATCATCCAGACTCTAGAGTCCAACAAGCAAGGCAAAAGATGGAGCATCTTGAACCTACACAAAGCCAACTCACCAATCCACCACTTGGGCACCCACTTTGGATGAGAAGCCTCAAGTTGTCACCCACTTTGAAAAGAGTCCAAATCATCTCAGCAAACAAGAGTCTAGGCTGCCTAAAGCAGGATTCTAGGAGTTGTAGTCTAAGGGAGAAAAAGACTAGTAGTTGTATCCCTTACACCACTGGTTAGGGGTCTATAAATACCCCCTCCAATGCCCCTTATAATTAATCAATTATAATTCATCAATAAGAGAGTATTATTCTATCAAAGATTTTCTTCCTTTCTGTGTGCATCGCGGGGGTGTGAGGCCCTTCCTTTGTTCTACGAAATATCATAGGGTGTGAGGCCCTACCTATCCAGCCGACCAGAAAATCCAAAAACCACAATCTAAACCTTCCTTTCCTTCATTCTTTCTTTTTCTTTTCTGTTTCTTAATTCATGATTTTCAATGTTGAGTGTTACAGGTGATCTGGAGTCAAGATCAGGTATTCTTGCCTCAGAACCAGCTTTGTGTGAAAGATCGGAGCCCAGGATCGAGTTCTTGAAACCCTGCCATGAAGATCTTGAGAGTTTTGTCAGATCTGATTCAGAGGAGCATTTCTTCTTTGATAAAATCAAAACTTATTCCTTTCTCATTATTCTCTAATTCGTTGATAAGATATACCCCAGTTTACGATGATTTTTCAATCACCAAGCCCTACTTTCCTAGTTAATTTGTAGGTTTACTTGCGGATAGATAAAATATAACTAGTTTCCTTTTCTGTCTCTATTGAAGTCTTCTTTAAAAATCTGAAAAATATATAAAAAAAATTAGTTTTTGTTTTTCTTAGCTAATTAGCTATTAATATCATTAGTTTAATTTTAATTATTGTCTCGCATCAGTTGGGTTCAGGGCTTTATTCACAGGTGATCCACAGGGATGTGGGTTCAACCTATCGATACTTTCTGGCCTTGGTGTCCACACCAATTCTCCCCAGGTGGGAGAAACTCGACCATGTGGAGTATGGGTCAACTCCGCTATGATAGCACTCTAGTAAGTCTGGGTTGATGCAGAACAAAAAAGATGATGCGATGCGGAAGTAAATTAAGACTAATTCTTTTTTTGTTGTTATATATATATATTTTTTAATATTTTCAGAAGTCGGCTTTGACTCAAAGGAAAGTTAAACTAAATTGACAGAAACTATGTAATAATTGAAAGCACAATTTAAAGAAACTAGGTTATCAGAGTAGTTCAGAAGTAAAGGATCGCTGGGGGTTGAGAAACTCCCAGACCTAGGGTTTTGCTCTGAACTTTCAACAGGACAGAAGTAAAGAGAAGAGAAGGGTTACCGACCAGGCAATGATCTTCATAGAGTTTAGTGGAAGGACTCTCTTGAGCAGATTGTTGGATCCCCGGATTCAGATATCTTCGCAATGGATCCTCCAATACTGGTCCTTTGGCAGAGTTGGCTTCTCCTGAACTCAAGATCTAGGAAAGAAGAAGAACAATTTATGGAACCAGATACTCAAGGAAGGATTTACCAGATAGAAGAACTTGAAAGTTGATGTTGCTGAAGTCCTGATTCTCCTGGATGCTGATCTGGCTTCCTCTGGAATTTGCTCTGTATTCGAAGCAGCCGAACTAGACCTGGATGCTGGTGGTCGGCCTTGACTTGGAGAGAGTGGCCGTGAGAGGTGGGGTAGGCTAGGGTTTGGTGGATTGAAGAGGATGATGGGCGGCTACGCTTTGGAAGTGAAGTGGCTAACCTAGGGTTTTGGGGTTGGAGATCTCACACCTCCTCAAGGTTCCTGGGGAACCCGGATTTACTCCCTCACGGAGATCAACACCTGGATGCAAGTGCGGAAGAGAGAAACATAAAGTTTTCTCACACATAAATTGGATTCATTCATCAGATGATTTTAAAATTTACAAGAGGGGTTTAATTTATAGGACTTTACAAGAGAGCAGGGTTTTACATCTTCCCATGTGGGACTAATGGGGTGGATCTTCAAATTAGGTTTGTAGAATCAATTCCCACACATATGGCCGGCCAAGAGGTTCCAAAAATGTTGATTGATGGCTTCAAAAGGTAAGTAGGTGGCGCCTCCTAGCCTTGTTCTTCAAGAGAAAATTTCTTTCCTTCCATGGCTCAACTCTTTTGGACACCTCCTTTTCTTTCTCCCTAAGTCATGGTTCTTCCCATCTTTACTTTGGGCATTTTTGGCATGGATTGGGCGCCCCCTTGAAGAGCTCCCCAAGAAGAGCTTCTTTCTTTACATAGCTTGGCTCTTATGGAATGTTTTGGGCCGCCCCCTTGAATTGTGGATCCCAGATTATTTTCTCCTCAAGTGGCGCATGAGAGAAGGGACCTGCTATCTTGTGGTGTGGGGACCAGAGCATACTGGATGGAGATGTGGCATCCCCTGGACTCAGGCGTGTGGCTGGGAGTGTGGCTGGGAGTGTGGCGCCCACTTGCTTGGCCTTGGGAGAAAATATGACACCCTGGAGAAGTCTTAGACCACTACTAAGTCAATATGACTCAACAAAATTAAATTACAGGGAAATACAGACTCAAGCTAAAATTGAGTTGATCAAGTCAACCCTTATTACAAACCAGAAAACCCTAATTCTTCGGGCAAGGTCAATCAGAGATCCAGATGGAGCCCTGAAGTCTTCTTCTGAGTCTGGTGCCCGCACCAATTCTCCCGGGGTGGGAGGAACTCGACCCTGTCAAGTATGGATCAAGCTGGCTGGTATCTCTCCAAGAGGTCTGGGTCCAATTCTTGTAATTCTTCTCGGGAGATCCAAGAGTTATCAGAATCTGGCCTTCCTTGCCAGCGAACCATGTATCTTTGGTATCCTCGATTACGAGTAGAGATAACCTGATCATCCAGGATCTTTTCAATCTGCTCTTTCCTCACAGGCCAGTTTGTTGGTTGACACACAGGGTTGGGTTCACTCTCAAGAGCAGGATTAGGCTCAAAAGGCTCACTGGGAATCACAGCTGGCTCTCTATACTCTACTAGGTCTGTAATGTTGAAAGTGGAGCTAATGCCTAGTTCTGGAGGAAACTCGAGCACATAGGCATTGGATCCTACTCTCTTCACCACTCTAAATGGTCCAGCTCCTCTAGCATGTAACTTTCTAACGGTTCCAGGAGGAAACCGTTCAAGCCTTAACCTAATCATTACATAGTCTCCCTCATCAAAAGTTTTGACTTGCCTTTGAGAATTAGCCAACTTCTTATAAGTTTCATTACTTAAGTTTATTTTGGCATGAATTTCTTTATGCAAGTCTTTTATATGCTGTGTAAAAACTTCGGCAGATTCGGAGACTCGTGTGTGGACTGGTAAAGGAGCTAGGTCAAGAGGTGTGTGAGGTTTGTAACCATGCACAATTTCAAATGGACTCTTACCTGTAGACCTATTGACCGAGTCATTGTATACAAATTCAGCTCTAGGTAAGTACAAATCCTAGTTCCTAATGTTTTCACCAACAAGACACCTTAACAGATTGCCTAAACTACGGTTCACTACTTTGGTTTGGCCATCAGTTTGGGGATGATAGGCAGTTGAAAACTTAAGTTTTGTCCCTAACTTATGCCAAAGGGTTTTCCAGAAATAGCTGGTGAACCGGACATCCCTATCTGAAACAATGGTCTTAGGTAGGCCATGGAGTCGAACTATCTCATTAAAGAACAGGGTGGCTACCTTAGACGCATCAAATGTTTGGGAACAAGGCAAGAAATGGGCCATCATGGAAAATCGGTCGACTACAACACAGATAGAGTCATGCCTCCTCTGGGTCTTAGGCAAACCTAACACAAAGTCCATGCTCACATCTTTCCAAGGTTGATCTGGGACAGGGAGTGGGGTATAAAGGCCAGTGTTCTGTTTTCGCTGTTTGGCAACAGCGCAGGTCCGACACCTAGCCATAATGTGTGCTACATCTCTTTTTAAGCTAGGCCAGAAAAAGTGGTCTTCAATAGCCAGGGTGGTCTTGTCTTTTCCGAAATGGCCAGCTAAACCTCCAGCATGAATTTCCCAAATCAAAAATTCCCTAAGAGAAGTTCTAGGGATGCAAAGCCTATTCTTAAAGAACAGAAAGCCATCTAAAAGGGTATAATCCTTATGTTCACTAGATGGTCCTTGAGTTAGATCCTGGTACACAGTCTTAAAATCTGGACACGACTCATATTCCTCTTTGATCTGCTCAAACCCTATGACTTCAGCCCTAACAGAATTGAATAACAAAGATCGACGACTAAGGGCATCAGCTACCTTATTTTCAGTTCCAGCCTTATGTTTCAAAAAAAAAGTATAGGACTGGATATACTCTACCCATTTAGCATGCCTAGGGTTAAGCTTCTTCTGGGAATTCAAGAATCTAAGAGCCTCATGATCCGAAAACAGCACAAATTCTTGCGATAGCAAATAATGTCTCCAGTAACGCAAAGCTTGCACTACCGCATAAAATTCCTTATCATAGGTAGAAAACCTAAGCTTAGCATCATTAAGTTTTTCACTAAAGAATGCTACGGGATGGTTCTCTTGGCTTAGGACTCCACCTATACCTACTCCTGAAGCATCACAGGCAACCTCAAATACTTTTGAAAAGTCGGGTAACCTCAAAATGGGTGCCTGGGTCATCCTATCCTTAAGATCTAGGAAGGCTTTATGGGCTGCTTTAGTCAACTGGAATTCTCCCTTCATAATACAGTCTGTGATAGGAGCAACTACAGTACTAAACCACTTGATGAATCGCCTATAGGAGGTAGCCAAGCCGTGGAAACTTCTGACTTCATGCACACTGGTCGGCTCTGGCCATTCTACTATGGACCTAATCTTTTCTAGGTCGGCAGCCACGCCGTCAGGGGTTACTACAAAACAAAGGAAGATAATTCTACTGGTCATGAATTCACACTTTTTAAGATTACCGCAGAGACTATCATTCCTCAAAACTTGGCAGACTTGTCTAAGGTGGCCTAGGTGATCTGCAGGGGTCTTACTATAGATCAGGATGTCATCAAAATAGACCACTACAAACCTCCCTATGAAAGCTCTAAGCACCTGGGTCATAATCCTCATGAAAGTACTAGGGGCATTGGACAACCCAAAAGGCATAACAACCCATTCATAGAGACCATCCTTAGTTTTGAAAGCGGTTTTCCACTCATCCCCTGGTCTAATCCTAACCTGATGATAGCCGCTCTTGAGATGAATTTTAGAAAAAACCATTGCACCGGCCATCATATCTAGCATGTCATCTAGTCTAGGGATGGGGAACCTATACTTGATTGTGATTTTGTTGAAGGCATGACTATCAACACACATCCTCCACGTGCCATCCTTCTTTGGGGTCAGAAGTGCAGGGACTGCACAAGGGCTAAGACTCTCTCTAATGAACCCTTTCCTCAACAATTCACCAACCTGCTTTTGCAATTCCTTATGCTCAGATGGATTCATCCTATAATGGGGCAAGTTGGGTAAAGTAGCTCCTGGGACTAAATCTATGGAATGCTGGATATCCCTAAGAGGTGGAAGATGGTCCGGCAGATCCTCGGGAAAAACATCCTCAAATTCTTCTAACAAAGGTTTAACTTCCTGAGGAGGCTCTGAGGGTGTAGGAGTCCTAAGTTCCTTAGCAATCAACATCCAAATAGGTGAACCACTATGAATTTCTTGTTCTAGATCCTTAACACTAATTAGGTTCACTCCATTCTTCATGTCTCTGACCTTATTGGGTCCTTTAGCTACCTTGTCCTTAGGAGGGACTGAATGGATTGTGATTTTCTTCCCATTAAAACTAAAGACACAGGTGTTGGATTTTCCTAAGAGGGTGGCATCATGATCATATAACCAAGGTCTTCCAAGAATTATACTGCTCACCCCTATGGGCAAGACATCACACCAAATCTTCTCTTGATAGGATTGCATTTGGATTTGGACCTGACATCTAGACTGGATGGGTATAGAGGTAGAGTCTACCCAAGAAACCTTATAGGGGTTGGGGTGGGGGACTGGGATTAAGCCTAACATTTTGACAGTGCTGGCATAAATGGCATTCACACAGCTCCCACTATCTATGATGATCTTACATTCCTTATCCCCTAGTTTAAGGAAAGTCTGTAGGATGTTAGTCCTACACCAATCTTCCTGAACTCTATTCTGGGACAGGATGCATCTCACAACCCCTAATTGGTCAGACTCTATGGATTCCTCCTCTCCTTCATACTCATTGACCAAATTCATTCCGACCTCATAAACTTCTTCTTCAAACTCCTCATTGGGCCCGGAATTCTCTTCTTCTCCTTCTTCTATGTAAAGGGATCTACGAGGGCACTGGCTAGAAACATGACCTACCTTATGGCACTTAAAACAACCTATGGCTGTGCACTAGTTAGAGATATGACCGGGCTTCTGGCACTTAAAACAGATGATACTATGGGTTCTCTGGGTGTCAGGTGCCTTACCTTTGTCCATGGGCCTAGGGGTGGGAATACCCTGATTAGGCTTGCTAGGGGTAACTTGGCTAGGTCCATTTCTTGGGATTGAGGCACTAACCCTAGAAGGCATGGGTCCTCTTTGAAACTTCTCAGTGTTCAGTGCAATCTGATAGGCTTGGTCTAAGTCAGTAACCTCTCTCAGAAACAACTCCCTCTTTATGTCTTCCCTAAGTCCAGCCCTAAACCTAGACAAAGTGACCTCATGGGCTTCACTCACATCACATCTCATCAGGTATTCATCAAAGGTGGTTATGTAGTCTGATACAGATCGGTTCCCTTGTTTCAAAGTCTGCCATTGGTCTAACAGATTTTGCTGGTATGAAATGGGTAGGTACTTATCTCTAAGTTTCTCTTTCATACCCTGCCAAGTGGTTATGGGCTCTACATTTCGTCTTCTAGTGGTTAGCTCAATGTTCCCCCAGTATAACCTAGCTTGACGTACTAACTTCATCTTGGTAAACTTGAACTTCCTTTCTTCAGACATGGCATACCACTCAAAGTACTGGTCCATCTCACCCTCCCAATCAAAATACACCTTAGGGTTTAAGCTACCATCAAAAGTGGGTGCATCTAATTTGATGTTTCGAATGAACCTATCATCTCTATCTTCAGGTTCTTGGTCAGGCCTCCAATGATTAGGTTCAGGATCTCTGTATAAAGGTCTTCTAGGCTCTTGGTGTGGGTGAGGTTGAGGCACATTAAAATTTGGGTCAGGAGTCCAATTCTGATGCCTAGGTTCCTCAAGTACTTGGACTCGATCCCTAAGCTGGGCAAAATTCTCATGGACCTGTTCTTTAAACTGGGCAATAGTAGCAGTCACATCCTGACTCAATTTTTTCATACTCTCAGTAAGAGCTCTAACCATGGCCTCTAAATCAGGTTGGGTTTGACCAGGTTGGTAGGGTACTCCATTCCGGGTAGACATGATGATGCAAGCAAACACACCAAATGAGACTCAACTGAAACGACTACGGGCTAACTAGACCTAGAGCCCAAACTAGATGCCCAATCAGAGTGGCAAGCTAGCCTGTAGTAACTCGGGACTCAGCCAGGCAGGTGTAAGGGGAGTGTTAGGTCCCTAGATGCCAATCCTAGACACCAATCAGTGATTGGCCAGGTAGGCGGACCAGCACACAAGCCCTTCGGGATAGAATCCCTGAACCACCGTTCTAGACACTGAGTACAAAGCACACACAGAGTAACTAGACAAACTGACTCAACACTAGCCTTGACCCGACTTGTTGATGTCCCTAGCCCACTAGGGCAAATTAAGTCTAATAAATTTTAAAATTAGGCTTAGGATCGGATGAATGGGTGGTGGTTTTGGGCTAAAGAGAGGTTATCAACTCCTCCCCTTATCTTAGATGCTTAATTGCCCTTAAGATGAATTAGGAGATGATCACTCAAAATAATTGAATTGCAGAAACACAGAAACAGAGTTGCTGTAATTTAACTCTCAGAAATTTCATGGAAACCAATAAATCACAAAAAAATTATGTAAAATAGTTTCAATTATACTGGTTCCAGCAAAATAAAATCATTCAATTTGGAGTTACCTACAATGAGAAATAATTCCTGCAATAGGGCAGTTACAGACTGAAAACAGAGTGCTTCCCCTGTTTACAATTCCTGCTACGAAGTTGTAACCCAGCGGATCCCCTACACGCCCTAGGAACACCCCATGGAATGGAAAGAGGAGGTTTGCACCTCACTTCGTTCCTAGGACCGGACGTCCTGGGGAGTCTACTTCGAGCAGACAAAGTAAAAAAGAGAGAGACTCAAAATAAGCAAGCAAAACAGAAACCCTAGACAGGGCTCTGATACCAAAAATGATGCAGAACAAAAAAGATGATGCGATGCAGAAGTAAATTAAGACTAATTCTTTTTTTTTTGTTGTTTTTTTTTTTTTTAATATTTTCAGAAGTCGGCTTTGACTCAAAGGAAGGTTAAACTAAATTGACAGAAACTATGTAATAATTGAAAGTACAATTTAAAGAAACTAGGTTATCAGAGTAGTTCAGAAGTTAAGGATCGCTGGGGGTTGAGAAACTCCCAGACCTAGGGTTTCTCTCTGAACTTTCAACAAGACAGAAGTAAAGAGAAGAGAAGGGTTACAGACCAGGCAATGATCTTCATAGAGTTTATTGGAAGGACTCTCTTGAGCAGATTGTTGGATCCCCGGATTCAGATATCTTCGCAATGGATCCTCCAATACTGGTCCTTTGGCAGAGTTGGCTTCTCCTGAACTCAAGATCTGGGAAAGAAGAAGAACAATTTATGGAACCAGATACTCAAGGAAGGATTTACCAGATAGAAGAACTTGAAAGTTGATGTTGCTGAAGTCCTGATTCTCCTGGATGCTGATCTGGCTTCCTCTGGGATTTGCTCTGTATTCGAAGCAGCCGAACTAGACCTGGATGCTGGTGGTCGGCCTTGACTTGGAGAGAGTGGCCGTGAGAGGTGGGGTAGGCTAGGGTTTGGTGGATTGAAGAGGATGATGGGCGGCTACGCTTTGGAAGTGAAGTGGCTAACCTAGGGTTTTGGGGTTGGAGATCTCACACCTCCTCAAGGTTCCTGGGGAACCCGGATTTACTCCCTCACGGAGATCAACACCTGGATGCAAGTGCGGAAGAGAGAAACATAAAGTTTTCTCACACATAAATTGGATTCATTCATCAGATGATTTTAAAATTTACAAGAGGGGTTTAATTTATAGGACTTTACAAGAGAGCAGGGTTTTACATCTTCCCATGTGGGACTAATGGGGTGGATCTTCAAATTAGGTTTGTAGAATCAATTCCCACACATATGGCTGGCCAAGAGGTTCCAAAAATATTTATTGGTGGCTTCAAAAGGTAAGTAGGTGGCGCCTCCTAGCGTTGTTCTTCAAGAGAAAATTTCTTTCCTTCCATGGCTCAACTCTTTTGGACACCTCCTTTTCTTTCTCCCTAAGTCATGGTTCTTCCCATCTTTGCTTTGGGCGTTTTTGGCATGGATTGGGCGCCCCCTTGAAGTGCTCCCCAAGAAGAGCTTCTTTCTTTACATAGCTTGGCTCTTATGGAATGTTTTGGGCCGCCCCCTTGAATTGTGGATCCCAGATTATTTTCTCCTCAAGTGGTGCATGAGAGAAGGGACCTGCTATCTTGTGGTGTGGGGACCAGAGCATACTGGATGGAGATGTGGCACCCCCTGGACTCAGGCTTGTGGCTGGGAGTGTGGCTGGGAGTGTGGCGCCCACTTGCTTGGCCTTGGGAGAAAATATGACACCCTGGAGAAGTCCTAGACCACTACTGAGTCAACATGACTCAACAAAATTAAATTGCAGGGAAATACAGACTCAAGCTAAAATTGAGTTGATCAAGTCAACCCTTATTACAAACCAGAAAACCCTAATTCTTCGGGCAAGGTCAATCAGAGATCCAGATGGAGCCTTGAAGTCTTTTTCTGAGTCTGGTGCCCGCACCATGGGTTAACTCTCTGCAAGTCCTTTCTGGTGATCCAAGAATCATCAGTCTCAGGTGGTCCTTGCCAACGAACCAGATATCACTGATAATCTTTGTCCCGAGTAGCGATAATCTTGTCATCCAAGATCTGCTCGATCTTGTCTCTCCGGGCTGGTGGTATGGTAGGTGGACACACATAGGTTGGCTCACTCTCAAGGATTGAATCAGGTCCAAATGGCTCACTAGGAATCAACGCTGGCTCCCTATACTCAATACGGTCTGAAATGTTGAAAGTAGGACTAATGCCTAGTTTAGGTGGTAACCTAGGCATGTCGGCATTAGGTCCAATTTTCTCAATTACTTTGTATGGTTTTCTACTATGGGCATGTAACTTCTTCATGGTTCTAGGTGGGAACCGTTCAGGTCATAGTCTAACCATGACAAAGTCTCCTCCATTATATTCTTTGAGTCTTTTTCTTGTGTCAGCCATATGTTTATAAGATTCGTTACTTTTATTAATTTTTTTACTTATCTCTTTATGCAACTCTTTAACATGCTCAGCATATGACTCAGTAGACTTTGAGATGCATTCATGCATGGGTAAAGGAATGAGATCTAAAGGTTTTCTAGGTTTGTACCCATTAACAATTTCAAAATGACTTTTTTTGGTAGACCTAACTGAGCTATTATATGTGAATTCAGCCCTAGACAGCAATAGATCCCAATTGGCAGTATGCTCTCCAACTAAACTTCTCAACAAGTTTTCTACCTAGACCACCATCTAGATCTATTGATCACTCTGCCATTCCTATACTATCACCTGTTATTGATTCACCTATTATTGATTCTCCTATTAGTGATACACCTATTATTTCTTCAGCCGATACTCCTATCATAGATACACCTATCATTTCTTCAGCTGATACACCGATTTTTGATACTCCTGTTGTTGACTCACCTACCTTGCATACATCCTCACTCACTCGAGAGCTAGGTTTCTATACTCCTAGTTTTCATTATCTTGATTTCGGTCCTTCATTTGATCATACACCACACCCGACAGTTGTAGAGACTATCGCTCCGATCTATTCTGTTCCCGTTAATGACATAGCCTCCACCTCTTCTGCTTCAGCTAGAGGTAGGATCTATGTTCGACGCAGAAGACGTGGTCATTGTACTTCTTCATGACTGACCAGGTCTTGTCTTCGTGATCTTAGACCGATGTGGCCCTGATCTCGTGCTTTCACTGATACTGGATCGATCGAGATTGGATCTTCAGAGGATGAGGATGTTGATTAGGATATATTTTATAGTTTGTATTTCTGCACTTTCTGTATATTTTGATGTTCCCTTTATGTATCAAACTCTTTTTAAGTGAATGAAATATTATGTTTCATCTATGACTTTGAGTGAATGAAATACATTAATTACTCTCAATAATTCATTGTCTTCTTTTATGATTGAGTGAATAGGTTTCATTTATATTCAAACTTATTAGCTTCTTCCTTCCTTTTTAATGATAACAAAAATGGGGAAAAATCAGTATAAGTATAAATAAAAATATGCATGATGAAAGAAATTTACTTTGAAAATCTGAAATTTTTGGATATTTCTATGCGAAAGAACTTTATTTTAAAATTAGACATTTTTGTGCATTGAGTGAGGGGGAGTAATACCTCCTTTGTATTGAAAATCTATTTTGAACTGGATTTCATGCCTAATCTCTATTTTTAGATATTCATTTTTGTTTATGAATCATCTCTTTAGGGGGAGTATTATTCACTGCTCAAATTCTCTCTCCTGAGACTCTTGTAGAGTATCACGATACATGAATTTATCTCTTATATATTTCAAGATCTGATATTCTTAGCCATTATAATACTCTTGCTCTGATACATTTTTTTCAATATTTCAACACCTATTGCAATTAGCTCTTCGCACGTTGAAAAGTCCTTCAGAAAGCATTTTATGTAATTTATACTTAAAGATTTTGTCATCATCAAAAAGGGGGAGATTATTGACTCCGTTTGATTTTGATGATAAGCAAAATACTTAAGTATAAGTTGAGTACTAATGATTTCTTTGAAGTATATTTTTATAGAAAAATATGCTTATCAACTTGACAAAAATTGTTTGATTGAAGAAGTCTCAAATTTTGATGAAAGATCTGCTTAAAGAGGACTTTGATAATTGAAGATTACTTGAAAGGATACATGAGTTCAACACAAACTTATTTCAGTAGAAGCTTAGGTGTTTATGAGAAAATCTTAGTAAAGTATCGACTTAAAGTATCGACACATGACTGAGAAAGTGTCGACTCAAGCCGGTACGCAAGTAGAGATTCAGTGGCACAGTCGAAGTGTCAATACATGAACGTCTGGTGTCGACTCAAAGTGTCGACACATGGATCAGCTTATCACCTGAGATTTGTGGGTTACAGAACTTGCTGAAGTTGAAGACTTGCCTAAAGTGTCGACACATGGATGCTAAGTGTTGACTCAAAGTATCGACTCACCTGAGAAAGTGTCGACACATTTGAGAATTTCAGAAAGCTACATTGAAGATATTTGAACTAGGTGTCGACTCATGGAGTACAAGTGTTGACCCTATGTGTCGACTCATAGCCTGAAGTGTCAATACTTAGAGTTCTGGAAATAGTAATGGCTAGTTTTTTAAATGCAGAACTCGCTCCTCTTGGATTTAAATGGCTAGTTTTTCGTGTCTAATGGCTAGAAACTGAGTTTGAGACCTTGGGAAGGTATTTATATGATTCAAATCAAATCAAAACAAAAGGAATGAAAAATGAACAACCAAGATAGAAAAAAAGAAGAGCATTCACTCATATTCATTGAGTTTAACCAACTTCAAGCAAAAGCAAGTTTCCAAGCATTCGAGAGCCTTCAAGAGCATTCAAGATCTACCTTCTTGAGCATTAAAAGAGACTTTATCAAGTTAGAGGTAGCTCTACAACAAAGCTTCAAACTCATGGGATAACAGGTAGTGCCTCCAGTACCTAAGGGCTTGGACGACTGCATAAAACTCTTTATCGTAAGTCGAGTACTTAATTTTGGCCTCATTAAGTTTTTCGCTAAAGAAGGCCACGGGGTAATTTTCCTGACTAAGTACTCCACCAATCCCAACTCACGAAGCATCACAAGCAACCTCGAAAATATTAGAAAAATCTGGCAATCTTAGGATGGGTGCTTGTATCATTCTATCCTTATTTTCAAGGAAGGCTTTGTCTGCAGCTTTAGTCCATTGAAAACGTCCCTTCTTGATGCAGTCAGTTATAGGTACAACAATTGAACTAAATCCCCGAATGAAACATCTATAAAATGTGGCTAGGCCATGGAAACTACGTACATCATGGATACTAGCAGGGACATGCCACTCTACTATAGCTCTAACCTTTTCGGGGTCGGTGAAAACTCCTTTAGGGGTAACTACAAAGCCTAAGAAGATAACCCTAGTTGTCATGAATTCACACTTCTTAGGGTTGGCGTAAAGGCTATTCTCCCTAAGGGTTTGGCAGACTAACCTTAAGTGGTTAAGATGGTCCTCTTTGGTCTTGCTATATATCAAGATGTCATCAAAATATACTACTAAGAATTTTTCAGTGAACTCGCGCAAGACCTGGGTCATGACTCTCATAAAGGTACTAGGTGCATTAGACAACCCGAAAGGCATCACTACCCACTCGAACAGACCATCCTTAGTCTTAAACGCCGTCTTTCATTCATCCCCCGGTCGAATCCTAATTTGGTGGTAACCACTCTTGAGGTCTATCTTGGAAAAAATAGTGGCACCGGCCATCATATCGAGCATATCATCTAGGCGGGGAATAGGAAACCTATATTTGATTGTAATTTTGTTGATAGCCCTACTATCAACACACATTCTCCAGGTCCCGTCTTTCTTAGGGGTAAGTAGGGCAGGGATGGCACAGGAACTTAAACTCTCCCTAAGAAAACCCTTCCTAAGCAACTCTCCCACTTGTTTCTGAAGTTCCTAGTGTTCAATGGGGTTCATCCTATAGTAGGGAAGGTTGGGCAAAGTTGATCCTGGGACCAAATCTATAGCATGCTGGATGTCTCTAAGGGGTGGCAATTGATCAGGTAATTCTTCCGGGAAAACATCCTCAAATTCTTTTAGAGTCTTTACTACCTCTTTGGGGTGTTCTACGTTGGTTGGTTCATGACTCTCCTTGGTGGCTAGAATCCAAACAGGGGCTCCCTCTAAAATCTCTTTCTCTAGCTCCTTAGGTGTAATTAGGTTGATTCCTGTTTTCTTCTCTTTAAGGCTACTAGATCCTTTCTTGACAGGGTCCTTAGGTTGGATTGGGTTGATTGTGATCTTTTTCTCCTGGTGGAAAAAGACACAGGTATTGGATCGACCATAAAGGGTGGCATCATGATCGAAAAGCTGGGGTCGTCCTAGGATGACACTACCCACACCCATGGGTAAGACGTCACACCAAATCGATTCTTCATAGGAACTCATTTTTATCTTGATTTGGCACCTAGATTTTACTGGGATTGAAGTTGAATCTATCCAGGAGACTTTGTAAGGATTGGGGTGGGGAACTGTGGCTAGTCCTAAAGATTTGACTGTACTCAAAGAAAGGGCATTAACATAGCTTCCACTATCAATGATGACCTTACATGCCTTATCTCCTAGCTAGATCAGGGTCTGTAGGATGTTGGTCCTACGCCAGTCTTCCTGCACTATGTTTTGGGCTAGGATGCATCGGACACTCCTACAAGGTCTTCAGATTCATACACTTCTTCCTCTCCCTCGTACTCTTCCAACAACTAATTTTCAGGATCATAGACCTCCTCTTTAGGTTCAACGATTGGTTCGGGTTCAGTCTCAGTTAGTTCATCTATGAGTAGGGTAGGGGCGGTGCACTGACTAACAAAATGACCAGGTTTATGACACCTAAAGCATTTACCTTGGGGATCGGGTCTCCTCTAGACTTCAATAGCCTTATCCTTTTCCTCTCTACTGTATTGGGGTCAGTTCAGGCTGGGACGACTAGGACTGGGTCGGGCTAGGTTCGGTCGATTTGGATCAGTTCGGTTTGGGCTTGGTCGACTTGGGTAAGCCTGGCTCTAACTTTGGGTGGATCCAGGGATATGGCTCTGGTTCCTAAAGGGCTCAGGTCTTCTGTAGGTGGGATCTCTCTGGAAATGCTCATAGAGCCTAGCAACTTGGTAAGCTTCTTCCAAGGTTCTGGTTGCTCTAAAGTACAGCTCTCTCTGAATGTCTGGGTGTAGGCTCGCCCTAAACCTAGACAGGGTTACCTCAGGTGACTCTACAACCTTACATCGCATAACATATTCATCAAACTTGGTGATGTAATCGGCCACACTCTTACTCCCTTGACTTAGGGTTTTCCATTGGTCCAACAGTTTCTGGGCGTAGGATGCAGGTACGTATTTCCTTCTAAGCTTATCTCTCATTTCCCCCCAAGTGGTTATGGGTAATTGTCCTTTCTGCTCTATGTAATTTTCAACACTATTCCAAAACAACCTAGCTTGGTGAACCAACCTAAGCTTGGCAAACTTAAACTTAGTTCTTTCTGACATAGAGTACCAGTCAAAATACTGCTCCATAGCAGACTCCCAATCTTCTTACACCCTGGGATCTAAACTTCCATCGAAAGTGGGTGCCTCAAGCTTGATGCTTCTAATGGCCCTTTCTTCACGATCCTCCAGATTGGGTCTCCTAGGACGGGTATCAACAAAGGGATCAGGGTCTCTCCTAAATTCATCCTCAAAGTAAGGGTCTTGTTGCAGGTTTCTCCTGGGATGAGGGGACTCAGGACTGGGTTCAGGTAGGGGCTTAGTAGCTTCCTCTAGGGGTCTTAGTCTGGCCTCTATTTGATCCAGTCTATTGGTCAACTGGTTGCCTAACTGGGTCATGGATTGAGTCATGGATTGACTTAGGGCTCCAATGTCAGCTCGAAGTTTGTCCATGATTTCAGTAGAGGGTGGAGAAGATGGGTGAAAAGAGGTTCCTGATCTAGTGCACATGTAACAAAACGATGCTACAGTTTGCTAGACCTAGGAGATCTCTCCAAATGTGAAGTCAAGAAGATGAACCTGAAAGTAGTAACTTGGCACCTGGCCAGGTAAGTGTAAGGTTAGTGGAGGTTCCTCTTTGCTTGCCTAGACACTAATTAGAAATTGGCCAGGTAAGCGAACCAACCCACTTCCCTTCGGGATCTAGTCCCTGAACCATTTTCCTAGATACCAGCTACTCAAGCACACACCAACAAGTGATCTAGCTTGGCTCGGCACTTGGGTCGACCCGACTTCGTGGGTGTCCCTAGCTCACTAGAGCAGATTAAGCATCTAATCAATTTTAGTTAATGGCTAGGGTTCGATATGTCGAGTGGTGGTTTTTGGGCTAGGGACAGGTAATGAAATCCTAACCTTATGTTAATTTGATGCCCTTAAGATAAGTTATGGAGAATGATGCACAAAATGACTAATGAAATGACTTAAAATTTTCTTGTTTTTTTGTGTGTTTCAGATGTGTGAATGCTAAACAAAATGCAGGAATTAAAATATGCCCCTAAATGCAAGAAATAAGCTAGATGGATGAATGAAGCAAGAAATGAGATGCTTTCTGAAATTTCAGACCTGAGATTTTCTCAGGTAGTATTTCGGCTTGTAGAAATTCTATAAATTGAAATAAAATCTGAGAAAATAGAAAAAAATACTCTGAATTAAATGCGATCTAACAGAATTGAAATCATGAAATCTGGAGGTCTCTACAGAGAGAAACAATCCAATGATCATACCATATACGGGCTGACCAGAATGTAGAAAATGAAATAAACAAAAAAAAATGCACTAGTCCTAGCCTTGCTCTGATACCAATAATGATGTGGATGTAGGGCTAGTGATGCTAGTATGGATGCTTATGATGCAAAGAAACTTTTTTATGGTTGATGAGTTTTAGATGTTTTTCTTAGGGTTTTGATTCCCGATCACAAGCATAGACTCGAAATAAGAGAAGTAAATAACAGAAGCTTACACAAGCAGTTCAAATCCCGAAATTGTGATAATGAGAACAGGATCCTGGGATTAAGAAACCCCAGTAGGACTAAGCTCGAGATGCAATACCTACTTAGGAGATAGAGAGAGCAAACCTCACACGTCTGAAGTGCCCGATACAGAGATCGCTCAACTCGGTGGATGCGGCCTGGATGCCCGAGTAGTCGAACCCGTGGAAGCACTGGCTTTTGGTCGGAAGGTCACAATGGCAAAGCAGACTGTCTTCGGTGCCCGAGATGCCAGGGATGACCTGTAGGCAATCAAAATAAGGATTAGCGAAATGGAGAGATGTACTAAAATGGACTAAGATGGGGTTGAGAAGGGTCTTCAAGCTCGGTGTCCGGCTGGATTCCGAAGTCGAAGAAGGAGATAACTTGGGGCCTCGCACCCCGCAACGTCCTAGAGGATGAAGGATTGTGGCCTCATACCACTCGACATCCAGGAGGTCGAAGGACTCGCGATGCCCTAGGGCGATGGACAGGTGGCCTCACACCACTCGACATCCCTGGGGACGAAGGCAACTTCACTCAAACCTAGTCTAGGAGACATTGATTGGAGGATAAACAAACTCAAACTCTCTTTTCATTAATCATTCAATACCTTTACAATGGAGGGTGTTGGGTCCTTTAAATAGGCACCCAAGGCCCATTTGAATTCAAAATAATTCAAAACCCTTGAACCCAAATTACAACCCAAAATTTGGCACCCACATGGATGGGGAAAGCTCTTCATGGCCGACCAAATGGAGGAGAGGATTGGCATGGCATGTGGGAGGGCTTGGAGAGGGGGAATTGGCCTCTTGACTTCCTTCTTTGCATGTTCATCTTGGGAAGAAACATGGAGTAAGGCTTGCTTGAAGGGATGTGCTTCTTTTGATCTTTCAATGCCCACTTGGAGTGATTCATGGCCGACCAAGGTGGAGGGAGCTTTGGGCGTTGCAAGGTTGAAGGCTTGGAATGGGGAGTGTGTCCTTTTACCATCCACTCTTGTATGAATACTTTGGGAAGAAGACTTGGGAGATGGCTTGCTTTGTGGCTTGGTCTCTTCATGAAATCTTCAATGCCCCATTTATTGATGGATCATGGCATGATGTAGGGGAGGGAAGAAGGGGATGATGTCTCCTCCTTCCAAGGTCACCCAAGAGAAAATGGTATGGAGAGGACGTGTGGAATGCATGAGGGCGCCTCCTTGTTTCCTTCCTTGGATGCCCAAGTGGCAACTGATGTGGCGCCAGATAGGTGGCTGAGGTGGCACCTATGTTGGCATCTTTCCAAGTGAAAGAGGTGGGTTGGCCCACAAGGAACTTGACTTGGTCTTGAAAGCCATGTTGACTTCAATTGGGCTTGGGCCTAATCCGAGCTCAGACTCGAACCAAAAATAAATACAGGGCCCATGACCTAAACTTGACCCAAATTGGTCAAGGTACAAGACTAAAGATTATAAAATTACTTTGGCTCATAGCCTTATTACAAAACTCACAGAAGTGAAACCCTAATCTGAGATCCACAAAGGGTTGATTAGCCTTTGTCGGATCCTGGTGCCCACACCAAAGTTTAAGGTGATGAGATCCTACCTTGATCTAAGATGCTCAAGTGCCTTTAAGATTTAATTACTTGATGATGCACATACATGATGAAACCCTAATATGCAATGAGGCAATAAAATAATTAAAAATAGCAAAAAAATAGAAATTAATTTTTTTTATCTCAAAATTAAATTTTAGATCTAATTCGATCTCGGGATATCACATCCGACCGTAGCTCATTACTCCCATGGGTCATGATAGTATACTTGTGTATACCCGCTCAGGAGGCATGAATCCTTCCACCAAAAAATAGTAAATAAATTTTTTTTTTATCTAATTTTTTTCTGAGATTAATAGAGGATTATCAAAAAACTTATTTCTAATTTTTTTGAGTTTTTTTAGTTAGGTTTTATGCAGTTTTAACTTCAACCTAGTTCTAGGTACACAGAAATTTTAGAACTAGCAGTTAAATCCTAGTTTAACCTATCGCTCTGATACCAAAATGATGCAGGGCAACTATAAAAACCTAATCTACTGATTATGAATCTAATTAACATTGAAAAATAGTAATTAAATTTTTTTAAAAATATTTATATTTTTAGAGACTTAAAGTATGCAATTAAGATAACTAGTCAACTAGTTATGCCCGCAAGTGTAGATCTAACAAAGTAACTAAAATAATCAGGATTTGGTGATTAAGAAATCACCTTAAACTAGGGTCTACTTTCAAAGATCAGAAACTAAGGAGTAGGGAAAAGGATTTTGAGTTTTACCAACGTCGAATCTTTTTCTCTGAAGTAGATCTGTTGGAACTCTTAGGATTCCATGGTAGGGCTTCAAGATTTCGATCTTCGGGCTCCGATCTTCCACGATATCGGTTCCAAGGCAAGAATATCTCGACTTTAGTTCCTAATCACCTGCAATCACTCAACAAAGGAAGTTTTAGTTAGAAAAAAGCTAGGAAAAAAAAAGATAGAAAAGTAAAAGGGAAGAGGGAAGAAAGTGGTCGGCTATGGTTTTTCTGATGTCTGGATAAGTAGGGCCTCACACCCCGTGATGTTTCAAAGAACAACGGAAGGGCCTCACATCCCGTGATACACACAACAAAGAAAACAATTGGATAGAATGTCGTTGTATTTCATTTATAATCATTAATAATACAGGGGGGTTGATGGAGTATTTATAGACCAACAACCAGAGGTGTATGTATTACAAAGACTAGTTTTTGTTTCCCTTAGGCAATAACTCCTGGAGACCTTGCTCTGGGTGTCTTGGACTCCTACTCTTAGGCTAATCTGGGACTCTCTCCAAGGTGGATGACAACATGGGCTTCTCATCCAAAGTGGGTGCCAAAGAGGTGGATTGGTGAGGTGTCATGATGACGGGCCAAGATTGCTTCATTGATTGCCCTGATTACTGGACTCTGGAGTCTGGACGATGTGGGCTCCCGCAGGATAATGGATTCTTCAGTCTGGATAGAAGAAAACTCAAGAGTTTTTTCTGGATTCTTGAGTTCTATAATCTTGAGCAACTCAGAACCTATTCGATCAGAACACCTGCGGTAGAGAACCATTGAACCTCCTTCATTTGGATGATCAAATATCTTGAAACTCCTTGAAAGTTGGCGATAAAGAAGAGGTGGAATGCTTGGCTAACTCCTCTTGCTTTTTGCATGAATTACTTAAGTGGAGGGGCACCAATTTGGAGAGTCCTTTTCATTTACACATCTTGAAAAGAAGGGGTGCCAATTCATGAATTCATTTAGCTAACCAAAAGGGTGACATGGCATGTGTTCTTGTCCAGGATGAAGTGCCAAGTGGTGTTGTCCCAATAGAGTGTCAACTGATGTCCAAAAATCATGTGATGTTATCCAAATTCTTGAGAAAGGTGGGGCCAAGAAGTAGTTGCATGTGACTTGGGCTAGCACATGGAGTCACATGGCTTGTCTTGATTTAGGTGCACATGGGTCTTGATTTGAGTGCACATGAAGTCATGTGGGTCTTCATTGGATCCCCCTTATATTATAGGACTCAATAACTAAATTAATTAACAATTACAAGACTCAAAACTAATTAACCCAATCAAATAACTAAAGTCCTACTTGATTAATTATAACCCAATTTGATCAAAAAGACAAGACATGTAAAGTGGTTCAACTTGGTAAAAGGGGTTTGGCCCTGATGTGGCAGGAGCACTGATGTGGAACCCATGTCAGATCCTATTGAGTGACGCGATGAATGAAATTGCCACGTGGGATGCCTCTGCCTAGACCCCTTCCCCCAGTCGCGCTCCCTTCGGGTCGAGATGCCCAGGTCGAAGTTGAGCTCCGCCCTCCTTCGCCTGGCCGCGTTCCCTTCGGGTCGAGATGTCGAGGCCGAAGTCGAGCTCCCCCCTCCTTCGTCGGGCCATGCTCTCATCGAGTCGAGACGCCAAGGCTGAAGTCGAGCTCCGCCCTCCTTCACCCAACCATGCTTCCTACGGGTTAAGACGTCAAGGTCAAAGTCAAGTTCTGCCTCTCTAGATTAGCTCTGCCTCGGACGAGGAGATCCGCTGCTAAAGGAGGTCGCCACTATCCCAGGACGGTGGCTTGACACCCAAGGACTGCGAGAGGATGCCTACCGGCCTGCGATGATGGTTCCAGCCGTTACTTACACCAAAATGGGAAGAGACCCCCGATCGAGGCCCTGCATTCCTCACCAACCATCTGCACCCCCCAAAAGAGGATGTCAACCAACAGATCTGGATCCAGGAGGTGACGGCCTGTAGATCGAGGCCTTGCCATGTTCTAGAAGTAGAGCAACCAAAAAGAATGTCAGCGCATGCGGTACCGTTCCCTTTCACAAATGGGGAAAGACATCCCACACACGGCATCAGGAGATGCTGGACGTGCCAGTAAACAGTGCAAGGATCCCAAGGCAAGTACCTAGCAATCCCCCAGTGACTTAAAAAGAACTTTCCATAGTTCCAGAAAAAAGGCAAGCAATGAGGAAAATGCAGTTGAGTAGAAGGGAAGGGGGCCAGGCACACAGGAGAGCACAAAACTAGCTTGAAAATTCCAGGCATTGGAGACCTGTGGGAAAGGTCTTGACGGACATAGCCATTTCAGCTCCAACTCTCCTCAGTCAGCACCTCCCTTGCTCCGTGTTCAACTCCACTACACTCTTTTAGTTCATTATATTTTCTTCCTAGCATGGAGTCCACCCATGGGGCTCGATCGGGAGGATCTATTTCCCTAGGTCATCACTGACTTAAGCATCGGAGTGCCCTCATCGGGATTACCGGCCCGGGTCTCTAACCATGTTCTCCAGGTCTGGGCATTCGAGCAAGATCCGAGGTGACGAGGGGCACGGTCCGGGGCCATCCACATTTACAGGCCATGACGATCTAGGCAGCAACAGATTAGCATGCCAGGTAAGGGGCAGGACACATTCTGAGCCAACCAAATACCCTTACAAGCAACTCACTGGGAGAATGGTGATGACATGAGTGAGAGAAGTCTTCACCAGCCATGAGGAAGATCCCCCTTCCCGTGGGGACCTGCACAGTCAGGAAGGGGAGCCCCCCGCTCCAGCTCAACCACCTCCGACGGACACTCAGCTGGCCGCACTCACCCAGCAGATGCAGGTTTTGACTGTGGCGGTGCGCCAGCTCCAGCACCAGCACCGGTCCTTGGCTACCCACCAGCAGCTGGGACTCCCGTGGCCCATGCCGCAGCACCCCCCGATAGCCCTGCATTCCTTCCAAGGAAGGCCTTCGCAGTCACGGGCTATCACTGACCACCGGGGAAGTCACCGACCATGGCGAAGAGACAACAGGTCGGATCTGCCAATCGGGAGAGCCGGTCCCTGACCCTCGAGCGAGTAAAAGCAAGAGCTCGTCGAGGTCAAAAAGGCAAGATTCTCCATCGTGACACCCCTCACATGTCACCTTCTTCGCTCCAGTTAGCCTCCGCGGAGGGTTCAACCGATGAGGCCATCAGGTGCATGGCAGAGAAGCACCTAGAGAAACAAGAGCGCAAGCTGGCAGAGCTATCCCATCGGTTTGCGAATCTGCAGGGCTTCACCGATGAGCTAGCCGGCTATAACACCTGTCCCCCTTTCTCCCGAGAAGTCCAAGAGGAGCCAGTTTTGAGTCAGTTCCGCATGCTACAGGTGGATCCTTACGACAGGACCACCGACCCCCCGGACATCTTGAGAGCTACAAGGCCCTCATGAGAGTCCAGGGCATGACCGATGCTCTCCTGTGCATCGCTTTTCCTGCCACTCTCCAAAAGGCAGCTTGGGTATGGTTTACCCGACTCGAGCTAGAGAGCATCAATTGTTTCACATAGTTGGAGCGAAAGTTCGTGGCTCACTTTGATGCCTGCCGGAAGTGCCACGAGAGGCGGACAGCCTCTTCTCCATCAGGCAGCAGGACCACGAGCTCCTACGGGACTACGTGACCCATTTCAAGGTTGCCGCATTAGAGATCTACAACCTTAATGAGCTAGTCGTTGTGCTGGTGCTGAAGAGAGGGCTCTGGACTTCTCGCCTGACCTACTCTCTCGATAAGAAACCCCCCAAAACTTACTCCGAGCTCTTCCTCTGAGTCTAGAAGTACATCCGCATCGAGGAGGTGGATCGCACGAGGGAGCTGGATGGAAGGCCTCTAATGAAGCCGACCCCCGGGGAGACCTCCGGGGCATGGAAGCCCGGACTAGCCGCATCGAACTTTCACCAAAGGCCAAAGCCGAGAAGAGACTATATTCTAGAAGAGAGTTACACTCCTCTCCTTGCCCCAAGGGCGAAGATCCTTATGGAGTCGAGGGTGAGCGCTATCTGAAGTGCCCACCTCCACTGAGGCCATCCACTGGTCATGATAGGATGAAGTATTGCCAATTCCATCGTGACCACGACCACGATACCAAGAACTGCCGGCACCTCAAGAGAGAGATCGAAGAACTAATCAAGAGGGGCTACATCGAAAGGTTCATGGGGGGCAGACCCCCTGTAGAACCTCAGGCGCTCGCTGCTTTACCTCCAGTCCCTGTAGTCGACAACCGCCTTATCGAGAAGTCAGTGGGGATGATATGCTGGGGAGACAAGCACGCTTCCAAGAAGGCCCAGGGTGGGAAAATTTTTGAGAATTTGCGAGGGAAGGGGGGTTTGAAAATAAAAATGTAAACAATGATGCTATAATTATCGAGATGACGATCGTGAAGCATCCTATAAAATGCATCATGGTTGATAGTGGAAGCTCCATCGATTTGCTTTTTTATGATGCTTTCTTCAGGATGAACCTATCCTCTGCTCAGCTCAGACATGTGCACACACCCTTTGTTGGTTTCATAGGTGACACTATAGTGGTCGAGGGGGAGATCACTCTCCCCGTTACTGTCGGGACACCACCTTGGCAGAGTACCGTAATGATGAATTTCATAGTTGTAAGACTTCCCTCCGCCTACAACGTGATCCTCGGTCGACCCGGGTTCAACCTGCTCAACGCAGTCATTTCCATAAAGTGGTTGTCGGTATAGTTTTCAACTCCCCACAGTGTCAAGGAGATGAGGGGGGCACCTCAGCCAATTCAACATTGCCTCCAAACCGTCCCCGGGGCCAAGGTTGCCGAGGATGACCCCAGCACAGACGATCTCGACCAAAGGGCACAGGACCCCAGGCGTGGCCCAGTTGAGCGCCTGCTGTCGTATCCCCTTAAAACTGACCTGGCGAAGATGGTACAAATTGGGGCATAGCTACAAGATGATGAGTGAGCCCACCTGTTGGAGTTTCTCCGGGCGAATGCCGACGTGTTCACTTGGACGGCAACCGACATGCCCAGGATCCCACCAGTGATCATCACTCATAAGTTGAGTATCGATCCAAAGTATTGCCCTGTGCGGCAAAAGAAAAGAAGTTTCGCACCAGAGAGATAAAGCGCGATCACGAAGAGGTGGACAAATTTCTCATGGTTGGCTTTGTTTGAGAAGTACAATACCCGAGCTGGCTGGTGAATGTGGTTATGGTAAAGAAGAATAATGAGAAGTAGAGGATCTGTGTGGACTACACCAACCTCAACCGAGCCTATCCAAAGGACAGTTTCCCCTTGCCGAAGATCGATCAATTATTGGATGCCACCTTAGGGCACCGCTTGCTCTCTTTTATGGATACATTCTCTGGGTACAACCATATTCGGATGCACCCAGAGAACGAGGAGCACACTACCTTCATCACCGATCGAGGGACGTACTGCTATTGGATGATGCTGTTCAGCTTGAAGAATGCTGGCACCACGTATTAGCGGCTGGTCAATCAGATCTTCAAGGACCAGATTGGCAGAAACATGCAAGTCTACATGGACAACATGCTCGTTATCAGCAAGCCAAGGTCAGACCATGTTGCCAACCTCGTGGAAGCCTTCCACAACCTCCGAGAGCACAAGATGAAACTGAACTCGACAAAGTATGCTTTCGGTGTAGCAGCAAGAAAATTTCTTGATTTCATGGTGACCCAAAGAGAAATCGAGGAAAACCCGAAGAAGGTCCAGGCGATCATCGACATGGAGCATCCAACCTCAAAAAAGTAGGTGCAATGAATGACGGGTCGAATCGCTGCACTAAGCCGATTCATCTCGAGGTCAGCAGATCGATGCCTTCCTTTCTTCAAGGTGCTGGCATAAGATGAACGACTTCACTTGGATGGAGGAGTGCAAGGTAGCCTTCGAGGAGCTTAAAGACTTCCTGTCATCACCATCGCTGCTCTCCAGGCCGGAGACCAGAGAGGAGCTCCTGTTGTACCTGGCGATCACTCTTGGAGCCATCTGTTCGGTCCTCATTCATGCGAATTAGGACAGATGCCAGAAATTGATGTACTACACCAACAAGATCCTCTAGGATGCCAAGATCGGGTACACCCAATCCGAAAAACTCATTTTTGCGCTTATGATGTCTGCTCAGCATCTCAGGCCATCTTCCAGTGCATCCGATCATGGTCTTGACGAACCAGCCCTTGAGGGCCATGCTCAGTTGTCCTGATATATCCGGATGCTTGGCCAAATGGGTATTGAAGCTCAGCAAGTTTGACATCACGTATCGACCAAGGTCATCTCAAAAGGCCCATGTGCTGGTCGACTTTCTGGTCGAGTACACGGGACTCGCCGAAGAGCCAAAGCAGATGATCCCGGAGCACCAAAAGGAGCCCGGTGCTGAGGAGGAGTCTTGGATCCTCCACGACGATGGCGCATCCAACGCGGGCGGAAGTGGAGCAGGCCTCATCCTTGTAAATGGCGATGGAGTTGTAGCTGAATGCGCACTCCGTTTCATGTTCGCCGCACTAAATAACCAGACGGAGTATGAGGCACTCCTCACCGGCCTCAGGATCTCCTGGTTTTTAGTTGGTTCTGTTGACTGACCTGGCCAATTCTTATTGGTGTCTAAGGAAAGCAACGGGGGGACTCCCACCACTCTCCCACTTACCTGGCCGATAAGATTAACTTAATTATTGATTGATATGCTTAGTGTAATATTCACTACATGTGGCCTTCCTTCTGCCAAGTCATTATTATGTTATGATTCATTTTAGGTTTGTTGTGTACACACAAGGCCTCTTATGGTGACTGACATAATTTTAATTTGGTGCATTTGAAGTTTATGGCATGATTTAATATAATACTTTGTTGTGTACACACAAGGGTATTATAATTAATATTATGACTATATAGCAATGAAGGGTCTGACTTAACTAAAATATTATAGTTTGTTGTGCACACACAAGGCTATTAATATTTTAGAGGCCAAGATAAGTTGAGAATTGTATTTGTTAAAATTGGAAAGAGTTTTCCTATGTTTGAACTTATATAAGATTTGTTGTGTACACACAAGGTCTTTTATAAGGAATTAGGATCTCAACCCCACTAAGAAAACCAATTAGGATTTTCTCGATCATCATATGGAGGGGTATGATGCTTGATAAAATAGTGGGAGACATAATTAAGTTAAAATCCTAAATTAATTATGTTTTGTCAACATTGGTTGATTGCTTATGTAATGTTCTTTGTTAATGTAGATTAAATGGCCTCTTCACTCTCACTCTGTAGCATTCTTGATGCCAATAAGTTGACTGGACCAAACTATGTTGGTTGGTTGAGAAATCTGAAGATAGTACTCAGCCAAGAAAGACTTTCTTATATTCTTGATACCCCTACCTTGGAACCATTAGGGGAAGATGCCTCGCAAGAGGAAAAGACCACATATAACATGTGGCAAAATGACTCAATTACTGTCAAATGTATAATGCTTGCCTCTATGACCAATGAGTTGCAGAGGCAACATGAAAGCATGGACACTAACTCCATAATGCTCAATCTAAAAGAACTTTATGGAGAACATAGTCGAACTGCTAGATATGAAATATCTAAGCAGTTATTCCGTGCAAGGATGACAGAAGGAACATCTGTACAAGACCATGTATTAAAAGTTATTGACCTAATCACCTGATTAGGTCAATTGGGTTTTGTTATGGATGGGGAGTTGAATCAGGATTTAATCCTGCAGTCACTCCCAGAGTCATTTTCACAGTTTGTTCTCAATTATCAAATGAACAAACTTAATTCTTCCTTGCCCGAGCTATTGAATATGTTGAAAACGGCAGAGAGCCATTTAAAGAAAAATAAGGCTCCACTTCTTCTTGTGGATGGAATAAACAAGAAGAAAACAAGCAAAAAGGATTCCAAGAGGAGGATGAACCCTAAAGGGGGAATCAAGAAAAGAAAGGAAAGAAGGCCTCCGGACAAATGACCTGCTTTCATTGTGGCAAGCCGGGTCACTGGAAAAGAAACTGCAAGGTTTACCTTGCAAGTGTGAAGCCTGGTGCTAGTGATGCACCTAAAGGTATGTAAAAGATACATGCAATTTTGTCATTAGACTCTTCTAATTCAAACTCTTGGATATTGGATACCGCTTGTGGTCATCATATCTGCAAATCATTGCAGGGACTGCGGAACATTAGAGTTTTGAATGAAGGAGACTTCGAACTCTACGGTGCTGGAGTAGATTCCATCCAAGCAGAAGCTATAGGGACTTATATATTGAAGCTACCTTCTGGGAAGATTTTAGAGTTGAAAAGTTATTATTATATGCCTAAGGTCATTAGAAACATCATATCTATACCCTTGTTAATTAAACAAGGTTATACTTTGAATGTAATGAGCAGTGGCTGCTCAATCAGTTTTTCTAATGAAATAATATTTTATGGCATATTTTGCAATGGTCTTTTAACTCTATCTATTGATGACAATATACTTCATGTTAGTAACAAATGAAAGAGAGATGATGTGAACAATACTTTACTTTGGCACTGTCGTCTTGGACATATTAGTGAACAAAGGATTAACAAGTTATACAAGGAAAATTTTCTTAATCCTTATGACTATGAATCATTAGGAACTCGTGAATCATGTCTCATGGATAAAATGACCAAGACTCCATTTAGTGGACATAATGAAAGGACAACTGAGTTATTAGGACTCATACACACAGATGTATATGGGCCTATGACAACATAGGCAAAGGGTGGATACTCATATTTCATCACATTCACTGATGATTTTTCAAGGTACGGATTTGTGTATCTAATGAAACATAAGTCCGAAGCTTTTGAAAAATTTCTAGAGTATCAAAGTATGGAAGAGAAACAAACGGGGAAAAGTATTAAGATCCTCCGATCAGATATAGGAGGTGAATACTTATCCACCGAGTTTCTTGATCACCTTAAAGAAAAGGGGATCATCTCTGAATTGACTCCTCCTTATACACCACAATTAAATGGTGTTGCTGAAAGGAGAAATCGTACTTTGTTAGATATGGTACGGTCCATGATGTGCTTCACTGAGTTACCTGTTTCTTTTTGGGGATATGCCTTGGAAACCGTGGCTAATATTTTAAATAGAGTACCATCTAAATCTGTTTCTAGCACTACATATGAATTATGGAGGGAAAGGAAATCCAATCTTAAATATCTTAAGATATGGGGATGTCCAGCTTATGTCAAAAGAAATTTTGGACATAAGCTAGATGCTAGAGCAGATAAGTGTCTATTTGTAGGATATTCTAAAGATAGTATAGGATACATGTTCTACCACCCTATTGAACAAAAGGTTTTAGTCAGTAGGCATGCCACTTTTATGGCGAAAGAATTCATCCTACAAAAGGGCAGTGGGAGAAATATTGAACTTGAAGAAGTTTAACAAATAGGTACATCTCAACCAAATCATAACATAGTTAGTATAGAACCTGAACACACCACTCCTATCCGTAGGTCTGATAGGATGCGACATGCACCTGAGAGGTATGGGTTCATTATTGAAAATAATGAAGCCCGAATCATTGAAAATGATGAGTCTCTAACCTATATGGATGCTGTCATGAGTAGTGACTCAGACAGATGGCTGGAAGCCATGAGATCCGAAATGGACTCCATGTATGTCAACCAAGTCTGGACTTTGGTTGATGCACCAGAGGGTGTTAACACTATTGGATACAAATGGGTCTATAAGAAAAAGATTGGGGCAGATGGCCAAGTCGAAATGTATAAAGCCAAATTAGTGGCTAAGGGTTTCAGACAAAAACAGGGAATAGATTATGATGAAACATTTTCTCCTGTTGCTATGCTCAAATCTATTCGGATCATGCTTGCTATAGCAGCATATCATGATTTTGAAATCTGGAAGATGGATGTGAAAACTGCATTCCTCAATGGTTTCCTTGAGGAAGAGGTTTATATGTCACAGCCAGAAGGTTTTGTCTTGGAGACTAGACCTAATCAGGTATGTAGGCTGAAGAAATCCATTTATGGATTAAAACAAGTATCAAGGAGTTGGAACATCTGATTTGATAAGACAGTCAAAGAATTTGATTTTATCAAAAATGAGGATGAACCTTGTGTGTATAAGAAGACTAGTGGGAGTGCCATAGTTTTCTTGGTTCTGTATGTAGATGACATACTACTCATTGGGAATGATATCCCAATGTTACAATCAGTCAAGGTGTGGTTATCTAAATAGTTTTCCATGAAAGACTTGGGAGAAGCATCTTATATACTGGGCATAAAGATCTATAGAGATAGATCCAAGAGGATGCTAGGTTTATCCCAGTCTTGGTACATTGACCAAGTACTAAAAGATTTATCATGGAGGAAAGTAAAAGAGGTTACTTACCTATTGGTCATGGCATACATCTTTCTAAAAAGATGTCTCCTAAGACACCTGAAGAAAGAAATAGAATGAAATCTATACCTTATGCTTCGGCAGTAGGGTCTATTATGTATGCTATGTTATGTACCAGGCTTGATGTGGCATATGCCTTAGGTATAGCCAGTAGATTTCAGGCTGATCCAGGAGAGGATCACTGGAAGGCTGTGAAATATATTCTTAAATACTTGGAAGGACTAAGGATATTTTTCTAATATACGGTGGATCTGATCTTAAATTAGAAGCTTATTCAGATTCTAGTTTTCAATCAGATCCAGATGACAGCAAATCTATATCTGGGTATGTCTTTACCCTAAATGGAGGAGCTGTAAGTTAGAAGAGTTCTAAATAGCAGACTATAGCTGACTCAACAACTGAGGCAGAGTACATTGCTGTTAGTGAAGCTGCCAAGGAAGCTGTCTGGATGAAGAAGTTCATATCAGAGTTGGGCATTGTTCTCGAGATTGAAGGTCCAGTACCACTTTACTGTGATAATATTGGGGTTGTTGCTCAAGCAAAGGAACCAAGAGCCCATCATAAATCAAAGCACATTCTTAGACGCTTTCATCTTGTTCGAGAGATTGTCAAAAGACAAGAAGTCTGCATTAAAAGAGTTGAAACGAAGAACAACATAGCAGACCCGTTCACTAAGGCTCTACCACAGCGAGAGTTTGATCGCCACCTCGATTGTATGGGGTTAAAACTTAAAGGCGATTGGCTTTAGTGTAAGTGGGTGATTGAAAGGATTATGCCCTAAAGGCCAATCGAAATATTATATTTCATTGGGATTTTTCCTTATCCATCCCAAAAATCAATGTATTGACATTATAATTCAATAAAGGCATTATTTTCATCATACGCTGTGTCTTAATTATTATATGATGAACTCCATAGATTAGGGCTTTGGTTCTAGGGTTGTGATGAGATCATACCAGTGAGACCTAAAGCCTTAAAACCCTAATCTAAAATATTCCTGGTCAATGGGACATTGAGTAAGGGATCAATGTTTCTTGTAAAGATCAGCACTTCCTATGTATGAGGGTGACTGATCTCACAATCACTTGTGTTTGACACTAATACTAGGATGTGGGTGCTCATTAGAGAATGAGTTCACTGAATAGATCTAGATTGAGAATATCTAATGGAACCTTATCTATTTGTCAATAGATATTTCTCATAGTGGGAGTAGTGCATGTGGTCCTTTGACCTGAGACTGCCTTGGTACCTTATATACATGAATCCACATTTTGGTTCACACTCAATCATAACACTAAGTTATGCATGAGGTGATACTGGATATGGTGGATTGTATATGAAGGTTGTGAGTAGGTCAACAAGGAATTGATCAGCCCTAGTAAGAGGATGTTGCATCCAGCCAATTTCGATCAAATGATGATTCGGGAAATCTTTGATCAAAGTATGAACATTAGAAGTAGTTTCTAATAGTTCATTAATGAATCATCATTAAAAACATTGAGCTAGAGATGAATATGAAATTAGATTTGATAAGGTATCCATATCCATAATCATATTCTGGATGCAAGTTGATCAAAGGACTGAATTGCCCGGTAACTCACCACTGAAGGGTATTTTGGTAATTCCACCAAAATTCAACATCTTCCCGGTAGACATGATACGTTGCTAGACGTCAATCTTATCTTGTAGGGAAATGATTAAATTATGATAATTTAAATCAGTTAATTAGAATTATATTCTAATTGACCAAGTCGAGCTAGCTTGAGTTGACCTAAATCGGATTAGTTGAGATCTAACCGAATTAAGTCAAATAGCACTTGGACCTACTGCTGGCTAGATGTGGAATCTAATGGGTCACACACAAAAGAGAGTCGACGAGGGATTTAATTTAGAATTAAATCATGTTTGCAGCACAAACACACTAGCATGTGTTGCAGACCCAACTTCTATTCGAATTGGATTCGAATTTGGTTCTGAATTGGGCTTAATTAGGTTCTAATTGAACCTAATTAGCATCTAATTTAGATTTTGGGACTTTGGGCTAACCCATGGCTGAACCCATTGATTAAAAATCAATTTAAACCCTTTTCCCAAGACCGCCCAAGCCATCTTTCCCACGCGCGTGCACCAAAGGAAGAGTCCACGCGCGTGGACTCCTCTTCACGCGCGTGGGGACTTCTTTTACTGTAAAAACCAGATGGGAGGGGGCGGAAATCTTTTCTTTAGGCATCTCATCTGGAGTCCCTTGGATCAAGATCAGATGGCTAGAAGAAATCCGTTGCTTTTCGGTCGCAACTCCGTCTCAGAATATCGTGACTTTTCTAAGGTTTCTTCCGAGGTTTTTCTTCATCGAAAAATCTTGACATAAATCAGGAAAGGCATGAAAAATCTGAGGGGACGCGTTTGGATGGAAAGAACGTGATTCTTGGGATAGCAGAGGGTTGCGTTGTTTTTGAAAAGACACCCCTCTTATATCTATAAATAGGGTTGGGTTCTCGGGGGTTTTCATGTAAGATAATTCAGAGATCAGATTCCCTTTCTTCCTCTCCAGAATACTCCTTCCCCTTGTTCTTGTTGGGTATTGTTTCCCTTACAGAGGTATCCTCTATCGAAACTCTGACCCTAAACAAGAATAAGAGGAAGGTCTTGAACGGTAAAGGAAAGAAACAGGAAGGGTCTCTTTACTTTCTTGAATTAAGACATTACTTGTCTTAATTTTTTTCCACTTCAAATAAGAATTTTCTACAAGGATTGAAGTTGAGGAAAGGATCAAGAAGAGGAAAGAAGGGAGAAAGGAAATTTTCAAGAAAGAAAATTCCAGCCTATAAGTCCAAGAATTGAATTCTTGAAAAAGAATTCAAGAAGAGGATCCAAGATCAAGAAGTTGTTGTCTTCATCTCTTCTCCGTGTGGATCACCATTGGAGGGTGAACATTTGGGCACCTGGTGGAGATTTGCATTTTGGATATTGCGGTACAGGTTAGTACTTACATATATATATATAAATTTAAATCATGTATATGAATGATATATATTTTTAATTTTTTAAGGAGATCAAGGGCTAAAGGGTTTGGTATAGATTTCATAAGATAAAAATTTTGAAATCTATGTTTCCACCTTGGTCAACAAACCCAACATTGGTATCAGAGCCTCCTTATCAAGATTAAGATATATATGCTGATTTTTATAGGCATATGTAGATAATTTACATATGATGTGGTTTGTGTTTGATGTATTGTCACCAATTTGGGTTTTCACTTAAATCCTAATTGTTGTAGAGATATGTTTAGTAATCCAGTCATCATTCTGAAATAAGGTTGCCCTAGCATAATGGTGGATCAATTATGTGGTAAATAGTTGTCCTAGAATGATGACACACTAATCACATATTTGTGTTAATTGTGCATATATGTTTGATGTATGCCACTAATTAAGGTTTTCACTCAAACCTTAATTTGTATAGAGATATGTTTAGCCTTCCAGTCATCTTACTGAAATAAGGTTGCCCTGGCATAATGGTGGATCCATTATGTGGTAAATCGTTGTCTTAGTATGATGACACACTTGGCACATATTTGCTTAGTTATATATATAGAATGTGCTTTGTTTTAATAAAGCCCTCTTTCAAATTATATTAAGTTGTAGTGTCATATACCAAAAGTGAAATAATCAATATGATTAATTGATCATTCGGTGTCTAGGAAAAGTGGTTCATGATTTGTAAAGAGGACGTGGTTTTTAATTGGTTCCGTTGACTGACCTGGCCAATTCTTATTGGTGTCTAAGGAAAGCAACAGGGGGACTACCACCACTCTCCCACTTACCTGGCCGATAAGATTAACTTAATTATTGATTGATATGCTTAGTGTAATATTCACTACATGTGGCCTTCCTTCATGCCAAGTCATTATTATGTTATGATTCATATTAGGTTTGTTGTGTACACACAAGGCCTCTTATGGTGACTTACATAATTTTAATTTGGTGCATTTGAAGTTTATGGCATGATTTAATATAATACTTTGTTGTGTACACACAAGGGTATTATAATTAATATCATGACTATATAGCAATGAAGGGTCTGACTTAACTAAAATATTATAGTTTGTTGTGCACACACAAGGCTATTAATATTTTAGAGGCCAAGATAAGTTGAGAATTGTATTAGTTACAATTGGAAAGAGTTTTCCTACCTTTAAACTTATATAAGATTTGTTGTGTACACACAAGGTTTTTTATAAGGAATTAGGATCTCAACCTCACTAAGAAAACCAATTAGGATTTTCTCGATCATCATATGGAGGGTTATGATGCTTGATAAAATAGTGGGAGACATAATTAAGTTAAAGTCCTAATTTAATTATGTTTTGCCAACATTGGTTGTTTGCTTATGTAATGTTCTTTGTTAATGTAGATTAAATGGCCTCTTCACTCTCACTCCGTAGCATTCTTGAAGCCAATAAGTTGACTGGACCAAACTATGTTGATTGGTTGAGAAACCTGAAGATAGTACTCAGCCAAGAAAGACTTTCTTATATTCTTGATACCCCTACCTTGGAACCATTAGGGGAAGATGCCTTGCAAGAGGAAAAGACCACATATAACATGTGGCAAAATAACTCACTTACTGTCAAATGTATAATGCTTGCCTCTATGACCAATGAGTTGCAGAGGCAACATGAAAGCATGGACACTAACTCCATAATGCTCAATCTAAAATAACTTTATGGAGAACATAGTCGAACTGCTAGATATGAAATATCTAAGCAGTTATTCCGTGCAAGGATGACAGAAGGAACATCTGTACAAGACCATGTATTAAAGATTATTGACCTAATCACCCGATTAGGTCAATTGGGTTTTGTTATGGATGGGGAGTTGAATCAGGATTTAATCCTGCAGTCACTCCCAGAGTCATTTTCACAGTTTGTTCTCAATTATCAAATGAACAAACTTAATTCTTCCTTGCCTGAGCTGTTGAATATGTTGAAAACGGCAGAAAGCCATTTAAAGAAAAATAAGGCTCCACTTCTTCTTGTGGATGGAATAAATAAGAAGAAAACAGGCAAAAAGGGTTCCAAGAGGAGGATGAACCCTAAAGGGGGCATCAAGAAAATGAAAGGAAAGAAGGCCTCCGGACAAATGACCTGCTTTCATTGTGGCAAGCCGGGTCACTGGAAAAGAAACTGCAAGGTTTACCTTGCAAGTGTGAAGCCTGGTGCTAGTGATGCACCAAAAGGTATGTATGAGATACATGCAATTTTGTCATTAGACTCTTCTAATTCAAACTCTTGGGTATTGGATATCGCTTGTGGTCATCATATCTGCAAATCATTGCAGGGACTGCGGAACATTAGAGTTTTGAAGGAAGGAGACTTCGAGCTCTACGGTGCTGGAGTGGATTCCATCCAAGCAGAAGCTGTAGGGACTTATATATTGAAGCTGCCTTCTGGGAAGATTTTAGAGTTGAAAAGTTGTTATTATATGCCTAAGGTCATTAGAAACATCATATCTGTACCCTTGTTAATTAAACAAGGTTATATTATGAATGTATTGAGCAGTGGCTGCTCAATCAATTTTTCTAATGAAATAATATTTTATGGCATATTTTGCAATGATCTTTTAACTCTATCTACTGATGACAATATACTTCATGTTAGTAACAAACGAAAGAGAGATGATGTGAACAATACTTTACTTTGGCACTGTCGTCTTGGACATATTAGTGAGCAAAGGATTAACAAGTTATACAAGAAAAATTTCCTTAATCCTTATGACTATGAATCATTAGGAACTTGTGAATCATGTCTCATAGGTAAAACGACCAAGAGTCCATTTAGTGGACATAATGAAAGGACAACTGAGTTATTAGGACTCAAACACACAAATGTATGTGGGCCTATGACAACTCAGGCCAAGGGTGGATACTCATATTTCATCACATTCACTGATGATTTTTCAAGGTACGGATTTGTGTATCTAATGAAACATAAGTCCGAAGCTTTTGAAAAACTTCTAGAGTATCAAAGTATGGTAGAGAAACAAACGGGTAAAAGTATTAAGATCCTTCGATCAGATAGAGGAGGTGAATTCTTATCCACCGAGTTTCTTGATCACCTTAAAGAAAAGGGGATCATCTCTGAATTGACTCCTCCTTATACACCATAATTAAATGGTGTTGCTGAAAGGAGAAATCGTACTTTGTTAGATATGGTACGGTCCATGATGTGCTTCACTGAGTTACCTATTTCTTTCTGGGGATATGCCTTGGAAACCGCGGCTAATATTTTAAATAGAGTACCATCTAAATCTGTTTCTAGCACTCCATATGAATTATGGAGGGGAAGGAAACCCAATCTTAAATATCTTAAGATATGGGGATGTCCAGCTTATGTCAGAAGAAATTTTGGACATAAGCTAGATGCTAGAGCAGATAAGTGTCTATTTGTAGGATATTCTAGAGGTAGTATAGGATATCTGTTCTACCACCCTATTAAACAAAAGGTTTTAGTCAGTAGGCATGCCACTTTTATGGAGAAAGAACTCATCCTACAAAAGGGCAGTGGAAGAAATATTGAACTTGAAGAAGTTCAAATAATAGGTACATCTCAACCAAATCATAACATAGTTAGTATAGAACCTGAACACACCACTCCTATCCGTAGGTCTGATAGGATGCGACATGCACCTGAGAGGTATGGGTTCATTATTGAAAATAATGAAGCCCGAATCATTGAAAATGATGAGCCTCTAACCTATATGGATGCTGTCATGAGTAGTGACTCAGATAGATGGCTGGAAGCCATGAGATCCGAAATGGACTCCATGTATGTCAACCAAGTCTGGACTTTGGTTGATGCACCAGAGGGTGTTAACCCTATTGGATGCAAATGGGTCTATAAGAAAAAGATTGGGGCAGATGGCCAAGTCGAAATGTATAAAGCCAAATTAGTGGCAAGGGTTTCAGACAAAAACAGGGAATAGATTATGATGAAACATTTTCTCCTGTTGCCATGCTCAAATCTATTCGGATCATGCTTGCTATAGCAGCATATCATGATTATGAAATCTGGCAGATGGATGTGAAAACCTCATTCCTCAATGATTTCCTTGAGGAAGAGGTTTATATGTCACAGCCAGAAGGTTTTGTCTTGGAGACTAGACCTAATTAGGTATGTAGGCTGAAGAAATCCATTTATGGATTAAAACCAGCATCAAGGAGTTGGAACATTCGATTTGATAAGACAGTCAAAGAATTTGATTTTATCAAAAATGAGGATGAACCTTGTGTGTATAAGAAGACTAGTTGGAGTGCCATAGTTTTCTTGGTTCTGTATGTAGATGACATACTACTCATTGGGAATGATATCCCAATGTTACAATCAGTCAAGGTGTGGTTATCTAAACAGTTTTCCATGAAAGACTTGGGAGAAGCATCTTATATATTGGGCATAAAGATCTATAAAGATAGTTCCAAGAGGATGCTAGGTTTATCCCAGTCTAGGTACATTGACCAAGTGCTAAAAAGATTTATCATGGAGGAAAGTAAAAGAGGTTACTTACGTATTGGTCATGGCATACATCTTTCTGAAAAGATGTCTCCTAAGACACCTGAAGAAAGAAATAGAATGAATTCTATAACTTATGCTTCGGCAGTAGGGTCTATTATGTATGCTATGTTATGTACCAGGCCTGATGTGGCATATGCCTTATGTATAGCCAGTAGATTTCAGGCTGATCCAGGAGAGGATCACTTGAAGGCTGTGAAATATATTCTTAAGTACTTAAGAAGGACTAAGGATATTTTTCTAATATACGGTGGATCTGATCTTAAATTAGAAGCTTATTCAGATTCTAGTTTTCAATCAGATCCAGATGATAGCAAATCTATATCTGGGTATGCCTTTACCCTAATAGAGGAGCTGTAAGTTGGAAGAGTTCTAAACAGCAGACTGTAGCTGACTCAATAACTGAGGCAGAGTACATTGCTGTTAGTGAAGCTGCCAAGAAAGCTGTTTGGATGAAGAAGTTCATATCAGAGTTGGGCGTTGTTCCCGAGATTGAAGGTCCAGTACCACTTTACTGTGATAATATTGGGGCTGTTGCTCAAGCAAAGGAACCAAGAGCCCATCACAAATCAAAGCACATTCTGAGACGCTTTCATCTTGTTCGAGAGATTGTCGAAAGACAAGAAGTCTGCATTAAAAGAGTTGAAACGAAGAACAACATAGCAGACCCATTCACTAAGGTTCTACCACAGTGAGAGTTTGATCGCCACCTCGATTGTATGGGGTTAAAATTTAACGGCTATTGGCTTTAGTGCAAGTGGGAGATTGAAAGGATTATGCCCTAAAGGCCAATCGAAATATTATATTTCGTTGGGATTTTTCCTTATCCATCCCAAAAATCAATGTATTGACATTATCATTCAATAAAGGCATTATTTTCATCATACACTGTGTCTTAATTATTATATGATGAACTCCATAGATTAGGGCTATGGTTCTAGGGTTATGATGAGATCATACCAGTGAGACCTAAAGCCTTAAAACCCTAATCTAAAATATTCCTGGTCAATGGGATATTGAGTAGGGGATCAATGTTTCTGGTAAAGATCAGCACTTCCTATGTATGAGGGTGACTGATCTCACAGTCACTTGTGTTTGACACTAATACTAGGATGTGGGTGCTCATTAGAGAATGAGTTCACTGAATAGATCCAGATTGAGAATATCTAATGGAACCTTATCTGTTTGTCAATAGATATTTCTCATAGTGGGAGTAGTGCATGTGGTCCTTTGACCTGAGACTGCCATGGTACCTTATATACATGAATCCACATTTTGGTTCACACTCAATCATAACACTAAGTTATGCATGAGGTGATACTGGATATGGTGGATTGTATATGAAGGTTGTGAGTAGGTCAACAAGGAATTGATCAGCCCTAGTAAGAGGATGTTGCATCCAGCCAATTTCGATCAAATGATGATTCAGGAAATCTTTGATCAAAGTATGAACATTAGAAGTAGTTTCTAATAGTTCATTAACGAATCATCATTAAAAAGATTGAGCTAGGGATGAATATGAAATTGGATTTGACAAGGTATCCATATCCATAATCATATTCAGGATGCAAGTTGATCAGAGGACTGAATTGCCCGGTAACTCATCACTGAAGGGTATTTTGGTAAATCCACCAAAATTCCACATCTTCCGGGTAGACATGATACGTTGCTAGACGTCAATCTTATCTTGTAGGGAAATGATTAAATTATGATAATTTAAATCAGTTAATTAGAATTAGATTCTAATTGACCAAGTCGAGCTAGCTTGAGTTGACCTAAATCAGCTTAGTTGAGATCTAACCGAATTAAGTCAAATAGCACTCGGACCTACTGCTTGCTAGATGTGAAACCCAATGGGTCACACATGAAAGAGAGTCGATGAGGGATTTAATTTAGAATTAAATCATGTTTGCAGGACAAACACACTAGCATGTGTTGCAGACCCAACTTCTATTCGAATTGGATTCGAATTTGGTTCTGAATTGGGCTTAATTGGGTTCTAATTGAACCTAATTAGAGCCTAATTTAAATTTTGGGACTTTAGGCTAACCCGTGGCTGAACCCATTGATTAAAAATCAATTTAAACCCTTTTCCCAAGACCGCCCAAGCCATCTTTCCCACGCGCGCGCACCAAAGGAAGAGTCCACGCGCGTGGACTCCTCTTCACGCGCGTGGGGACTTCTTTTACCATGAAAACCAGATGGGAGGGGCCAGAAATCTTTTCTTTAGGCATCTCATCTGGAGTCCCTTGGATCAAGATCAGATGGCTAGAAGAAATCCGTTGCTTTTCGGTCACAACTCCGTCTCAGAACATCGCGACTTTTTTGAGGTTTCTTCCGAGATTTTTCTTCATCGAAAAATCTTGAAATAAATCAGGAAATGCATGAAAAATCTGAGGGGACGCGTGAGGATGAAAAAAACGTGATTCTTGGGATAGCAGAGGGTTGCGTTGTTTTTGAAAAGACACCCCTTTGATATCTATAAATAGGGTTGGGTTCTCGTGGGTTTTCATGTAAGATAATTCAGAGATCAGATTCCCTTTCTTCCGCTCCAGAATACTCCTTCCCCTTGTTCTTGTTGGGTATTGTTTCCCTTACAGAGGTATCCTCTGTCGAAACTCTGACCCTAAACAAGAATAAGAGGAAGGTCTTGAACGGTAAAGGAAAGAAACAGGAAGGGTCTCTTTTCTTTCATGAATTAAGACATTACTTGTCTTAATTTTTCTTCCACTTCAAATAAGAATTTTCTACAAGGATTGAAGTTGAGGAAAGGATCAAGAAGAGGAAAGAAGGGAGAAATGGAATTTTCAAGAAAGAAAATTCCAGCCTATAAGTCCAAGAATTGAATTCTTGAAAAAGAATTCAAGAACAGGATCCAAGATCAAGAAGTTGTTGTCTTCATCTCTTCTCCGTGTGGATCACCATTGGAGGGTGAACATTTGGGCACCTGGTGGAGATTTGCATTTTGGATATTGCGGTACAGGTTAGTACTTACATATATATATATATTTAAATCATATATATGAATGATATATATTTTTAATTTTTTAAGGAGATCTAGGGCTAAAGGGTTTGGTATTGATTTCAAAAGATAAAAATTTTGAAATCTATGTTTCCGCCTTGGTCAACAAACCCAACATCAGAGTGGAGAGGATTTCAAAATTCAAATAAACAGGATTTATTTGGTATTTTTTTTAATGAATGTAATTTGGGAAATTTGGGATTTTGATTTTGAATTTGATTTCAAAATCAATGGAGGATTTCAGGAGATTTTATTTTTGAATTTCAAAAGGGATATGGGCATTTATAAATACCCATACTCCTCTTGTAATAAAGTAGTTAATGAAATTGAATTTTTGAAAGAGTTGTTGGTTCTATCTCCGTTTGGAGTGGGCTGAGGCCCATTTGCCTTTGTCCTTCGGGATGTCGAGGGGTGTGAGGCCCCAATGCCTTTGCTCCAGTGAGAGCGTCGAGGAGTGTGAAGCCGCTCCAAGTCATCAGTGTCGTCGTGCATGATGGCGGGGTGTGATCTCCAAGTCATCAGCACCTCTGTGCATGATGGCAGGATGTGATCCCAAATAAGGTCTTCGTTGCCAAACAGCAAATATGGGGCTCGAAGCCTTAGGTACCCTTTTCCCCTCTATCTCTTTGTTTTCCATCGGATCTGCATCCTAGGTTCGAGTTTCATTCCCGTTCCCCCTCTATATTTCCATCTTTCCTTCGTCATCCCATCAAGAAAACTGAAAATCAAAAGAGTCTGGCTATTTTAGGATTTTTGGGGTCGTCCTATCCTAGTCCCGGGAGGCTTCTTTGCCCTCCCATGATCCTTATTTGCTTTAGGTTTTTTTTCCCATTTCCGAATAAGCCCAGGTTTCTTCGTGTCCGCCATCACCACATCACATATGAAGCCTGAAGGTCTTCAACGACTCCCAACTGGTGGCCAGACAAGTCTTCGGAGAGTATGAAGCCAGAGATCCCTAGATGATGAAGTACTTGGAGTAGGTCCGCTTAAGCATGATAGGTTTTCGATGCTTCAGCATTTCTCACATCCCCTGAGGTGAGAATGCTCATGCTGATACACTGTCAAGACTTGCAACCTTATCGGACTTGTCACTAGGGCGTGTCCATATCGAGTACCTCGAGAATCCAAGCAACGAAGCTCCCGTAGAGGTATAGCAAGTCACCCCGGAGCTGAGCTGGATGGATAGGTACATCAAGTACATCACCAATGGCACCTTGCCGGAAGACCGAGTAGAGGCCAGCCTTACCAAGAAAAAGGCCTCGCGGTTTGTCCTCATGGAAGGACAACTCTACCACCGATCTTACTCCTATCCACTCCTGAAATGCCTTAGACCTTCAGAGGAAGCATTGTGCTCCAAGCGATACAGGAAGGCCTTTGTGGAAACCATGTCGGGGGGAGGATTCTTGCGTACAAGGCCCTTCGACAAGGATATTATTGGGAGACCATAAGGGAGAATGCCGCTGACTTCATGAAGAGGTGTGACCGATGCCAGCACTATGCCCACATATAGCATCAACCCGCAGCACCACTCTCACAGCTCTTCGCTCCGTGACCATTCGCTCAATGGGGAATGGACATCCTGGGTCCATTTCCCATGCATCTGGACAACGAAAGTTTTTGATAGTGGCCATTTACTACTTCACCAAGTGGGTAGAAGCAGAGCCACTAGCATTGATCACGGAAGCTAAGGTCTACCAGTTCTTTTGGAAGTCGATCATCTACCGCTTTGGGCTTCCCCAAAGTATCATTACTGATAATGGATGGCAGTTTGATAATCGAGAGTTTGAAGAGTTTTGTGCCGAGCTCGGCATCCAACATCGATTCACCTCGGTGGCTCATCCCCAAACCAGTGGAGAAGCCGAGGTGACCAACTGGACCATTCTCCAAGGGCTTAGAACTAGGCTAGACCAAGCCAAGGGTTGGTGGGTAGAAGAACTTCCTAGCATTCTCTGGGCCTACCACACAACGCCCAGGATGGTAACAGACAAAATAACTGTCAACCTCACTTTCGGCTCAGAAGCCGTTTTTCTAGTCGAACTCGGGGTGCCCACACTACGAACATAGTAATACAGCGAAGCAGAGAATCCGGCGTGCCTTCTTCTCAACCTGGACCTCTTCGAGGAAACCGAGGATGAGGCCCAACTTCGGAAGGTGGCTTACCGGCAGCGTGTGGCTCGGTACTACAATACATGGATAAAGCCGAAGGTCTTCCATCCTAGTGACCTGGTGCTGCACTGAGCTGAGGCATCCTAACTCCAAGAGTCCGGCATGCTCTCGCCAAACTAGGAAGGCCTCTATAAGGTGGTCGAGGCCCTCATGGAACCTATTATATTACAGACCTGGATGGAGCCAGATTCCCGTACACATGGAATGCCTGCAACCTGAGAATATATTATCAGTGATGTAAAGTTTTCAATCCAACAATGATGATAATGATTCTCTTTGAGCAAATCACTCTTGCCTTGCAGGAACACTTTCACCCGAAGCCCAGCTCTCTGGCATCGATGCCCGGAGCCCAGCTCTCTGGCATTGAAGCCTGGTGCCCAGCTCTCTGACATTGAAGTCCGGTGCCCAGCTCTCCGGCACCGAAGCCTGGAGCCCAGCTCTCTAGCATAGAAGCTTGGAGCCCAGCTCTCTGGCACCAAAGCTCGAAGCCCAGCACTCCGGCACTGAAGCCCGGAGCCCAGCTCTCCGGCAATCAAGCTTGGAGTCCAGCTCTCCGGCATCGAAGCCCAGAGCCTAGCTCTCCGGCATTCAAGCCTGGAGTCCAGCTCTACGGCATCGAAGCCCGGAGTCCAGCTCTCCGGCACTAAAGCCCGGAGCCCAGCTTTCCGGCACCAAAGCCTGGAGCCCAGCTCTCTGGCATAGAAGCCCGGAGCCTAGCTCTCCAGCACTAAAGCCCGGATCCCCAGCTCTCCAGCACTCAAGCCTAAATCCCATGCTCTCCGGCACCAAAGCTCGGATCCCACGCTCTCCAGCACTCAAGCCCGGATCCCACGCTCTCCGACACTCAAGCTCGGATCCCACGCTCTCTGGCCTCAAGCCCAGATCCTACGCTCTCCGGCACTCAAGCCCGGGCCCCAGCTCTCAGTACCAAAGCTCGGAGCCCAGCTCTTCAGCATTCAAGCCCGGAGTCCATCTCTCTGGTACCAAAGCCCGGAGCCCAGGTCTCCGGCACTCAAGCCTGGAAACTCCTGAAGCCCGGAACCTTGTAGACACCTGGCGAAATTAATGAATTCAACCTCCGAGCTTAGCCTGCTCGGAGGGGGTGTCACCTTCTAGAACTTTCAATGGTAGGGCTTCGGCTACTTCTGTCAGCATAGCTGGGCCAACGACAGTAGCTGGTTCATCCACCTCGCCCGAGTCAGGAGATGGAACCATGTCCATCGAGCCTGGAAGCCTCAGCCTGCTGACATGCTTATCTGAGATGAACTCCTGCACTAGGGACTTGCAATATATGAAGCCCTGAAGGAATGAGTCCATCATCGCCTCGTTGAATTCGATCTTGAACTCTTGGGAGGCCTTGTATTCTACCATTGCCTCGGTAGCCCTTTTCCTGGTGGACTCAGCCTGTTGGATCGCATCGGTGGCCTTCTTCTTCACGGCCTCCACCGAGCTAACCACCGTGGCAGTCATCTCCTCCATGCCTGTGGCCCTCTTCTCGACAGTGGCGGCGGCCTTCTTCTCAGCGACAATGGCCCGATTCTTTGCCTCCTCCAACTCTGCCAAGAGTGACTAAGCCCGTCCCTTCTCCCTGGCAGCCTCCGCATCAAGCTCCTTCAACCTGTCCTCCTTGGCCTTGAGCTTGTCCGACTTGCCCTTGGACTGATTTCTCTCTTGGTCTAGGGACTCCTTGAGGCCCTTGATTTGCATCTCGGCTCTGGCAACCTTGCTTCGGAGCTCCTTGATCTTTATGGTGACCTCCTAGGCATCGCTACTCTTCTATTTTACCTCCTCCTTCAGGGACTCGAGCTCCGCTCCCCGCAGCCTGTCCCTCTTGGCCCAGGTTTAGTAGTAGTCCCTGATAAGGAGGAGCTCGGTGCCAAGCTGCACCGAAGAAGATGTTAGTCCTGAAGGTAGGGGGAAAAGAGCAAGGAGAAGCTGAGGGAAGAAGTGCTTACTGAGAAGAGCTGGGCGAAGGTGCTGCCGATGGTGTCACTGAGAAGCTTTCCAACCTTATCTCGCAGATCGAACGACTGGATGGCGAAGTCAGTCATGCACTCGGTAAGGCTCTGGTCCCGAACCTGAGAGATGTTTGGTTCCAGCTTAATGGGGACCCAGTAGTAGTCCCTCTCCCTCCTGCCTATCGCTGACACAGAATCGTCAGCCATCCCAGCTGGAGAAGTGTTTGGGGCATGCTGGGAATCGGTGCCACTCTGGACGCCATCGCTAGTAGCTCGACTCTCTCTGATACTCCCTCCTCCCCGACCTTGACGACCTCTGGAGAAGGGGATGCTACCGCGACAGTGGCTATGATGGACCTAGCTCGGATAATGACATCGGGCTCTTGGGCTGGGAGCGGGTAGACCCACCCCGGCACCTCCAGAGCGGGCTCAACAATCCTCCTGCTGAGCTCGAGAGCAGGCTCGACCACCATTCTGCCCAGTTCGAGGTCATGCACTGCCCTTCTCAGCTCGGCTAGTGCGATAGGAGCCATCCCTGCATCGCCCTCGACACGAGCCCTTTTCGGGGAGGGTTTACCAGCCTCCTTCGACACACCCCTCTCCCAGGAGGAGAGAAGATCATCCAGGGTGAACTTCATGCTTGCACAAGAAGAAGATGTTAGTTCTAAGCTCGAAAAATCAAAGAGGGGGCATAAAGAGACAGTGCTTGAGCCGAACAACCCAAGTACTGAATTAGGCTGGCTCCGGCTTCGAAGAGGTACTGCTTTGACAACATAACCTCTAGGGAGGGGACTTGGTCAGCATGAAGCTGGTCGTATACCTCCCAATCAGCCGAGTCGACCACAGAGTTTCGATTGGGAGACTAATTCGGGTCACTCCAAACCTAGTCGACCCCCTCGATTGAGGCAAAGAAATATTTGCTCTTCCACCCTTTGATTGAAGAGGGGAGCTCAAATCTTATACCCCTGGGGCGAGAAGAAATAGACCACCACCCCTTCTCGGTGGGGTGGTGCTTCAGGGTAAAGAAAGCCCTGAACGAAGAAAAACGGGCAACTATCCCGTGGAAATGACAAAAAACTATAAAATAGAAGATTGTTTTGATGGCATTGGAGACAAGTTGAGTAGGGACCAGACGGTAGTTGCTCAACACAAAAAGAAAGAATGGGTGGATTGGAAATCGGAGGCCCCCTGCAAGTGTCTCCTCATAGAGGGCAATCTAGCGCCAGCCACTAGAAGTGACCCACTTCCCAAGTCGAGGGACTGAAAGTCGGATAGAGTTCGGAACACCATAGGTCTCCTGGATAGTCGAAAGCTCCTCGACGGAGATCATCGAGAGACCCCACCGGGACCTGTCGATTGAGAAGGTTCAGGGGCTGGATCTGGTGGAGGAAGAAAGGTTGCTGGCTTCCTAATCACTATCCCTCTGGGCGTGGGCCTTCTACTGAGCTCGAAGCATGCCATGTCCTCCTCATCGAAGGAAGAAGGCGACCTTGGCCTAGAATGCCCAGCCTCTCTTTGATCGATTGAAGGACGGAAGTTAGGACCGAAGCAAGACATTTTGGAAGGAAAAGGAGAAAGGGGGTGACGAAGGCAACCTGTAGAAAAGAAGAAGAAGACGGACGAAGTCCATGAAGGCCCTAACCCTAGGAAAGGTCTCTACTCAATCAGAGGAAGAAGGGAACGAACCTGATGAACCTGGGAGGACAAGGACAGTCGGGGGAGGAAGAAAGGGCTCCAATACGATGGCAGGCACTCGAAGTTTAAAAGAAGAAATATTTTGGAAAAGTCGGCCTTTCTTTTCGAGGTGACCAGATGCCTAACTGTACCGTTGCTGCACCCCCATCGACGGATCTGTGCCACATGTCAGTAGTCGGTGAAGGATGCGCCTCGTTTTAGTCACGGTCGCTCCGAATTCCATAGTAGCAATAAGTATTCCTCGAACGTGGCCACGTGTCTCTCCCACATTGGCTTAAAAGACGATCTCATGAAGGACTATCGATCGTGGCCATTATTACACCAAATTCTTGCCTTTCCATGTTAGCATCGCTTTAACTCCGTCCTGAGTGCCGCATGCCAACAGGACTTGAGAGAGGGGACAAATGATGTGACAGAAACACTGACGTGGAACCCATGTCAGATCCTATTAAGCGACGCGACGGACGAAGCTACCATGTGGGATGCCTTTGCTCGGACTCCTCATCCAGCCACGCGCCCTTCGGGTCGAGACGTCTAGGCTGAAGTCGAGCTCCACCCTCCTTTGCCCGGCCATGCTCTCATCGGGTCAAGATGCAGAGGTTGAAGTCGAGCTCCACTGTCCTTCGACTGGCCACACTCCCTTCGGGTCGAGATGCCGAGGCCGAAGTCGAGCTCCGCCCTCCTTCGCCAGGCCATGCTCCCTTCAGGTCGAGAAGTCGAGGTCAAAGTCAAGCTTCGCCTCTCTAGATCAGCTCCGCCTTAGACGAGGAGATCTGCTGCTAAAGGAGATCGCCACTCTCCTAGGATAGTGGCTTGGTGCCCGAGGACTACGATAGGATGCCTGCTGGCCCGCGATGATGGTTCCAGCTGTTCCACCAAAATAGGAAGAGACCCCCGATCGAGGCCCTGCATTCCTCACCAACCATCTGCACCCCCCAAAAGAGGAAGTCAACCAGCAGATCGAGATCCAGGAGGTGGTAGCCTGTAGATCGAGGCCCTGCCATGTTTTTAGAAGTAGAGTGACCAGAAGGAATGTCAGCACATGCAGTACCTTCCCTTTCACAAATGAGGAAAGGCATCCCGCACACGGTACCAAGCGACGCCGCACGCGCTAGCAAACAGTGCAAGGATCCCAAGGCAAGTACCTGGCAGTCCCCCGGTGACATAAGAAAGAACTTTCCATAGTTCCAGAAAAAAGGTAAGCATTGAGAAAAATGCAGTTGAGCAGAAGGGAAGGGGGCCAGGCACACATGAGAGCACAAAACTAGCCTGAGAATTCCAGGCCACCGAAGACTATGGGAAAGGTTTTGACAGACATAGCCATTTCAGCTCCAACTCTCCTCAGCTGGCAGCTTTCCTACTTCATGTTCAACTCCACTACACTCTTTCAGTTCATTATATTCTTCACCTAGCATGGAGTCCACCCGTGGGGCTCGACCGTGAGTATCTGTTCTCTTAGGTCATCACTGACTTAAGCATCGGAGTGCCTCCGTCGGGATTATCGGACCAGGTCTCTAACCCTGTTCTGCAGGTCCGGGCATCCGAGCAAGATCCGAGATGATGAGGGGCACGGTCCGAGGTCATCCATAGCTACAAGCCACGACGATCTCAGCGGCAACAGGCCCAAAAGGCTTTTTAACCCTAATTACAGTTGGTAAAAAGGGCTAAATCTAACTAAGCCTATATAACAAAATTTAAAAAAAAATATTTATAGTTGGTAAAAGGGGTTGGGTTCAAGGCTTTATTCACAGGTGATCCATAGGGATGTGGGTTCAATGATGTAAAATATGGCTCAGATACCACTAATGAAGCAGGGGAATAGGGCTAGAGATGCTAGTATGGATGCCTATGATGCAAAGGAATTTTTATAGTTGATGAGTTTTTAGATATTTTTCTTAGGGTTTAGATTTCCGATCACAAATGAAGACTAGAAATAAGAGAAGTTGAATAACATAAGCTTACACTAGCAATTCAAGTCCCTAAATAGTGAAAACGAGAACAGGATCCTGGGATTAAGAAATCCTGATAGGACTAAGCTCGAAACACAATACCTACTTAGGAGATAGGGGCAAACCTCACATGTCTGAAGTGCCTGATGCAGAGATCGCTCAACTTAGTGGATGTGGCCTGGATGTCTGAGCAGTCAAACCCGTGGATGCGCTGGCTTTCGGTCAGATGGTCGCGATGGCAAAGCAAACTATCTCCGGTGCCCGAGATACCAAGGAGGACCTGTAGGCAATCAAAGTAGGGATTAGAGAAATGGAGAGACGTATTGAAATGGACTAAGAAAGGGTTGAGAAGTGGCTTCGAGCCCGGTGTCCGACTGGATTTTGAAGTCGAAGAAGGAGATAACTTGGGGCCTCGCACCTCGCGACGTCCCGGAGGATGAAGGATTGTGGCCTCACACCACTCGACGTCCAGGAGTACGAAGGAATTGCGATGACCTGGGGCGATGGAAAGGTGGCCTCACACCACTCGACGTCCCTGGGGACGAAGGAAACTTCATTCAAACCTAGTCTAGGAGACAGTGGTTGGAGGATAAACAAAATTCAAGCTCTCTTTTTCATTTAATCATTCAATTTCCTTTACAATGGAGGGGTTGGGTCCTTTAAATAGGCACCCAAGGCCCATTTTGAAATTTAAATGCAAGAATACAAAATTTCATCTTCTTTTTCTTGAATGGGTGCCCAAACCTTGACTTTCTTCTCCCTTTGGCTGACCAAGTGCTAGCCTTGAATGGGCGTGGCATGAAGCAAGGCTAGGAGGAGGGATCATGGCACCTTGAAGTTGGATAGAATCTTCATTGTTTTGGAAAAAGACATGAAGAGGGGCTTGTAGCATGGCTTATGTTCTTCTTCCTTCCTTTGTTGCACACCCTTTCTTTGGTATAAGGCTTGACATGGGGAGTGTTAGGTGGAGGTGCCCAAGGATCTTGTCTCTCCCTTCCAAAGAGGTTGAAGCAATTTGAGAAGAAGACTTGATTGGAGGGCTTGAAGCAAGGGATTTGAATTCCCCACTTCAACTCCCATTGACTTCCACCTTGGCCGACCACCCTTGCATGGCAATGAGCTTGATAGGGGGAGGGAGAAAAGGCTAGAGCCAAGTAAAGTGGTCCTCCCCATTGGGCATCCTTGCATGCCAAGTGTGCTGCCCACATGGCAAGATGTCATGGCGCCATGTAGGATGCACAGGTGGGCCCTGAGTTGACTTGGATTCTTTCCCGACTTGCTTCCAAGGAGACTAAATTTTAAGACCCACTCTTGCAATGGACCCACACTTCTAATAGACTCAGACTGGACTCGATTTGTGATTTGACTTAGTACAAGACTCAATTTGACCTAATTGGTCAAGGTACAGACTCAATTCAAAGCAAAAGACAATTACAAATTTGAGGCTTGAAGCCTTATTACAAAACATGAAGAAGTGGAACCCTAATCTGAGATCCACAAAGGGTTGAGGAGCCTCTGTCGGATCCTGGTGCCCACACCATTCAACCTGCCAATACTTTCTGGCCTTGGTGTCCACACCATCCATCCTTGTAAACGCATCATAAAAAAGGATGTCAGCAGAGCTTCCACTGTCAACCATAATTTTTTTTACATGATGTTTAGCTATTATCATTTTTATGATAATAGCATCATTATTTAGATTATCTATCCTAGCTAGCCCATCTCCCGTGCAGGAGAGTACATCATCACTTCCCTCTCTCCCCCTGCCCTCTTAGAGATTCTCCTTGTCCCCTAGAAGATCTCCCCACCGGCTTCTCGTGGGGCGGTTATCGATGGCGAGCAGTCGGGGCTCTTCATTATGGGCTACTGGGGCAGCTCCTCCCTCCAAGTACTTCCGAAGGTTGCCATGCTTAATCAAGTCTTCTATCTTTCTCTTCAGGTGGTGGCATTCCTCAGTATCATGTTCATGGTCTCGGTGGAAGCAATAATAACGTAGGATCTGTCGCATCCAGCAGATGGCTTCAGTGGAGGATAATGTAGGAAGCGCTCATCCTCGATCTCCATCAAGATCTTTGCTCTCGGGGCATGGAGAAGAGTGAACTTTTCTTCCTTGGTAGGGTCAACTCTGGGCCTGGCTCTTAGTTGCGGGTCGGCACAGCCTTCGGGGCTGGGGGGCTAGATGTTTTCCCCATGGCTTGCCTCTTCAATGGCCTTCCATCTAGCTCCCTTCTGGTATGGTCAGCCTCCTCCGCACGGATGTACTTGTGGGTCCGAAGGAGGAGCTTCGAGTAAGTCTTCGGAGGCTTCTTATCGAGGGAGTAAGTGAGGTGAGAGGTCCTAAGTCCCCTCTTCAGGGCTAGCATGGTGACTGGCTCGTTGAGGTGATAGATCTCCAAGGGGTAGCTTTAAACTGGGACACGTAGTCCTCGAGGGGCTCTTGATCCTACTGACCGATCGAGAAGAGACTATCAGCCTTACATGGCACCCTTATGCATGCATCAAAGTGTGCCATAAACTTTTTCTCCAACTATCTGAAGGAGTCAATGCTCTCTGACTCAAGCCTAGAGAACCAAGCTCGAGCTACCTTCTTGAGGATACCTAGGAAGGTAATGTAGAGGAGAGCATCGATGGCCCCCTAGACTCTTATGAGGGCCTTGTAGCTTTCCAGGTGGTCCAAGAGATTGGTTGTCCCGTCGTAGGAATCAACCTGGGGCATGCGGAATCGGTTAGGGATTGGTTCCTCTTAGATTCTATGTAGAAGGGTGGATGGGTGTCATAACCAACGGGCTTATTAGGGGAGCCTTGAATCTCGGCAAACTGACAGGACAGGTCAGCCATCTTGCACTCTTGCTCTTCGAGGTGCCTTTCTGCCTGATGGTGGATGGCCTCGTCTGTGGACCCTTCGATGAAGGCCGTTAAGGACGAAGGGGGCATAGAGTGGAGGAACTCTCGCCTGAGTTCCTAGCCATGCTAGTGCCGTCGATGCGAGCGTGCACCATGGTCAGAGGCTAGGGAGTGGCTCTCTCAATCAGTCAGGCCATCCTGCTATTTCTTCCTGACCGTCTAATGGTCTCCCCGTGGGTGGGAGGCTGCATGTAATGACCCCTCTTGGAAGGACCGTAGGCTGGTATGGGGATCGGCGGTGTGGGTAACCAGCTTCCCTTACTGCTATTGCATTGCCAGGGATCGGTGTCGCTGATGGAGCTGGTGCACCGCTACAGTCAAGGCATGGACCAGTTTGGTGAGTGTGGTGATCTGGAGATCCATCGGAGGTGGCGGTGGTGGAGTGGGGAGCTCCCCCTCAAGGCTTTGTGGGTTGCCACGGTAAGGGGGACCCCATGCACGGTTGGTGGAGGCCTCCCATGCTCGCATTATCACCATGAGGTCGTAGATGTCCACAGGTGTCCCTGTAGTGGGGGACTTGCTGTCGGACCTTCCACAGTCAATGGCATTTCTCCTATCCCCCCTACCTAGTGCATCAATCGTTGCCACTTAGATTACCATGGCCTATAGCTCTGACGTATCATGGATGTGTCGGGCTACCTCTGGGTGCTTGGTCCTCTCTTTGGTTATCTCCAAGGTCAGTGCGACCTGCAAAAAAGGTGGAGACCCGAGTTGGAGATTTCGGCAGGGACTTTTCTATGATTAAGTCAGTTAGGATAATCAAGGAGAATAAAACCTTTGTGACGGTGATCTTGGGACCTCTCTGCATAGAGGATGAAAGATGAGATTTTAAGAAATAGAAAGACAAGGTGAAGTGGAGATTAGAGAGCTGGGAGGTTCTCTTGGCTGGTTTCTTGCTCGTTTGCTCTCTGTCTTACCTATTGCCTCCTCTTTTTCGGGGGTCCCTTCCTCTATTTTGTATGAGAGGGATGGCCTAGACCAAGTCTTGGGCTTTATCAAGATGTCACTTTCTTGGTGCCCCTTTCGGGAGGGGTTTCCTTTGTTTGTATCCTTTCCCTGTCGGATTGGTCCTCGGAAGGAGATCTTTCTATTGGGGGTGTTCGCTTGTATAGTATAGTTCTTGTCCCTTTAGTGGTGCAGTTTCCCGTGAGAGGTGCGGGTGCTGTGCCTTCGAGCCATGGAGGGACATTTCTATTCCAGAAGGGACCATCGAAGTGTTGCGAGGCCTGGGGCCTTAATGGGATACTCCTCTTGGAAGAGGTACAGTTTTGTGTTGCGAGAACTGGAGCCCCTAGAGCTCCTCGGTTGCCTGATCGTAGACATGGTGGTGCACTATAAGGCCTGGAGCCTAGTAGAGCACGCATTATGTAGAATGTCAGGGTGGCATGTTTGTAGAGCTTGAATCTTTGATAGGATATGCGCCACCTCCTGGAGGTTGCAGGTAGCTGGGAGCTTCCATGCCATGGTCTGAACCTCTACTGATCCTCCCCTTTTGGCTACTAGCGAGAACTTTGGTCTTAGTAAGAGAGGGGAGAGCTCTATCTTAGGAACTCAACCCCGGATGGTGAGAGCACGACCTTGACCGGGAGCTCGACCTTGGATGGGAGTTGACCTTGATCGGGGGCTCAACCTTGGATGGCAAGAGCACAACCTCAACTGGGAGCTCAACCATGGATGGGAGCTAACCTCGGTAGGGGCCTCGACCTCGGATGGCTGGAGCACGACCTTGACCGAGAGCTTGACCCTGGATGGGAGCTGACCTCAGTTGGGGTCTCGACCTCGGACGGCGAGAGCATGACCTCAACTGGGAGTTTGATCCTGGATGGGAGCTGACCTCGACCGTGGGCTCGACCTCGGATGGAGAGAGCATGACCTCGGCCAGGAGCTCGACTTTGGATGGGAGCTGACCTCGACCGGGGGCTCGACCTTGGATGGCGGGAGCACGTCCTCAGCCAGGAGCTCGATCCTGGATGGGAGCTGACCTCGACGGGGGCTCGACCTTGGATGGCAGGAGCATGACCTCAACTGGGGGCTCCATTCCGGAAGGCGGGAGTGCACTCCAGGCACGAGGGTGGCTTGACTCCGGATCTTCATTTGGCCAGCGTATCCAGGTGGTACTTTTCACCAGCGCGATCGTTAGATGGGGCCGTCATAGCTTCCACATCAGCGATAATGCCACATCACTCCCAGCCCTAGTTGCTCATATACTGAAATGGCAGTATATTAACACTAGCTTCTAAGTCTAATAGAGCCCTATTTATGAGGGTGTTCCCTACTAGGCATGAAATAGTGGATGACACTGGATCTTTGTATTTTACTGCCTTGTAGTTTGACAGGTAAGTGCTCACATAGGCTACAGAAAGGCTCTCTTGGGCACATTGGTGGTCTTCTTTTTGATACATAGATCCTTAAGAAATTTGGCATAGGTTGGGACCTACTGGATCATGTGCAGTAAGGGGATGTTCACTTTAACTTGCTTAAAAACCTCCAAAATCTTATTATATTGGGTTGAATTTTGGTTGGGCTTATGTCTATTTGGAAATGTTGCTACAACCTTGACTTTTGGTTTAGCTACTTCTGGCATAGGCTCAGTAGGTGGGTTGGGCCTTACATCAGACTCTAAAGTTTAGGTATATCGGGCTAACCCTGCTCAATAAGTTATTTAGATGGTGGGACCTTTAATTCTTCTTCTTCATATGTACCCACCTGGTTATCTATTTGTTTCCCATATCTTAATGTATGAATGGCATTTAGTTGGTTAATCTAGGCTCTTTATTTTGATCCTTTGATACTTAGGTTTCTAGGGTTAGCCTCGGGCTAACTCGGTAGCTCACATCATTCTCTTTCACTTATGGTTATGGCTAACTGACCTACCTGCATCTCTAAACAAGCTATGGCCTGGGTATTAGAGGATATCTATTACCCTGTGTTTTGCATAAAGTTATTCAAGGTGGAATTGGTGCTATTTATCATGGCATAAGTGCCAGCTTGGGATTTAGCTAGGATTTCCAGGGCTTTGTTTAGGGAACTAAACATATTTCATTCTCATTTGTTGGTGGGTTGTTGCTTGTAGGATTGGGCCTTGGGTTAGGCTGGTTGAAGTTTAGACCACCTGCACTGGGACCTTGTGACCAAGAAAAGTTGGGATGGTTCCTTCACCCTAGGTTATAGGTTGGTGCATAGGGATTATTGGTTGTTCTTTGATAGGTTGCATTCACCCGAGCACAACCATTTTTAGTTTGGGTCATGAAGTGGGGACACTCTTCTACTATATGTCCTGGCTCATTGCATCTAGCGCATACAAGTGCGAATACTTGGTTTACTTGATTTATCAGGGCCTGTCCCTTAAGTTCCAAGGCTTTTCTATCCTATGAATCAGAGATGCCATTTTAGCTTCTTCAGCTATGGATGGAGAGACTTGGTGCATACCACCTCTTGATGGTGTGGGTTAAGATTTCCTAATTCTATTCCATTATAGGCTCTTCTTTGCTAATTTCTCTAGAAACTGCTAGGCTTCATTGGATCGTTTATGCATAAAGTCACCCTGACACATCTATACAAGCATAGTTTTGGAGTTTGGGATTAGACCTTCATAGAATGTTTGGCATAATCTCCAAGTCTCTATCCCATGGTGTGGACATTGGCTCAACAGGTTCTTAAATCAATCTAGACACTTCCGAAAAAACTCTCTTCCTAATTGATAAAATTGGATAATTTTATTTCTTAACTTGGCTATTTTATGGTATGGGAAAAATTTTCTTAAGAATGCTTTAACACCCTCCCATGTTGAGATTGACTGAGTGGGTAAACTATACAACCACTTTTGGCATTTTCCTTGAGGGCAAAGTTAATCAGCCTAAGTTTTATAGCATATTCTAAGAGTTCATGCATCCTCATAGTATCAAATACTTCCTCAAATTCTCTAATAAAAATATAGGCATCCTCAATTCCAATGAATTTAGGGAGCATGATGATAATCTGAGGCTTAATCTCGAAGCTAGCAGCATTTGTTTAGGATAGTCGAATGCATGATGGTTGGGTAGATCTGATTGGGTAGCAGTAGTTGATATCGCAATATCCGCTAACATGGAGCCTACATAGACACCAACCAGTTGCCGCTTGGGTGGAGACTGCCACCTCGATGTGGCACCCAAATAGAAGACTGAGGTAAGCCCTCCTGCTGAGATCAGCTCCCAGTCGAGGTCGTGCTCATGAGGCAAGCCCTCCATCTGAGGTTAGTACCCGACCAGGGTCATGCTTAGTGATCAAGATGAGCCCTCCTATCGAGGTCAGCTACCAGCCGGGTTGTGCTTATGAGGCCAGCTCCCCAGTCTGAGGTTAGCACCGGATTGGGGTCATGCATATGGGACCGAGGTGAGCCCTCCTACAAAGGTCAACTCCCAACTGGGATCGTGCTCATGAGGCGAGCCCTCCATCTGAGGTTAGCACCTGGTCGGGGTCGTGCTCATCGTGCTCATGCGATCGAGGCGAGCCCTCCTGCTGAGGTCAGCTACCAGCCGGGGTCATGCTTATGAGGTGAGCACCCGCTGTTTGAGGTTAGCACCCGGCCAGGGTCGTGCTCATGTAATCGAGGTGAGCCCTCCTACCGAGATTAGCTCCCAGTTGGGGTCATGCTATGAGATGAGCCCTCTATCTGAGATTAGCACTCGGTCGGGGTCATGCTCATGCAACCAAGGCTAGCCCTCTTGCTAAGGTCAGCACCCGGCCGGGGTCATGCTCACGAGGCAAGCCCCCCATCTGAGGTTACAATCCGGCTGGGGTCGTTCTCATACGACCGAGGCCAGCCCTCTTATCGAGGAAAGCTCCTAGTCGGGGTCATGCTCATGAGTCGAGCCCTCCGTCTAAGGTCAGCACCTGGCCGGGGTCATGCTCATGCTGTCAAGGCAAGTTCTAGGATGGAGTTCTCCCAAGACGAGACTCACCCTCGCATCAGAAAGGCCAACAGAAACTCAAATCATGGCAGGACAAATCCTAGCCACCCGCAACTTCCGAGAGGGGTCGGACATTCAACCATGAATTCAAACTCTATGATGCACCACCTACAAACTCTGCATGGAGCATGCTTTGCCAGGCTTCGAGCCTCGTGACAAGCTACCACCTTGACAACCGTGCAACCAGGGGGGTCAACACTCATAATGCAAATGAGAATCTCCCCAGAGAGGAGTGCTCCATCAAGGTTTCAGGGCCCTACGATGCTCTGACAGTCCTCCCTGGTAATGAAAATATCCCACCATGGCACAGGGCTCAATGGCACGGTGCTCAATGGCACGGTGCCTGCCCCTCCCACGAGAGACTACACCATCAGAAGGACGAGACCTACCCCATGCACCCCCAACAGAAGGATCTCCTCCTAAGGACTAGTTCGAGAGTGTGGAAGTGGCAGGCAATAGTAAGCCCCTCTCAGAAAGGGCACGCAAAAATGGATACCGAGATAAAACCCAAGATCTGGTCTCGGCCATCTCACATACATAAGGTCAGAGCGAAAGAAGGAAGGTAAGCGAGCAAGTGACAAAAAAAGAGGAGACGAGGAAAGGACTTGCCTCCACATCCCATTTTGGACTTGCCTCCACATCTTAACCTTACCTTTAATCCTCCAAGCGGAGAACCTCCCGAAACTCTCTATTGTAGGGGCTCTATTTCCCTTGATTATCCCACTGACTTGAGCATCGAAGTTTCCCCATCAAAATTCCCAGCTTGGGTCTCCTTTTTTTGTAGTACCAAGCATGCACGAGAAAGGACCGACGGGGAGGGACATGCCCAATGCCATACCAGAGCTGCAGGCCATGACGATCAGGGCGACAACAGACTGGCACACTAGGAAGGAGGGCACAAGACATGGTTTTGGCCAAGCTAGCCCCCCCCATTGCTAGAAATGTCCATGGAACCCACACGGACCCATGGAGCCTCCACCGGGTGGCAGGAAAATTGAAGCCTGGTGAGGGAGCTCCCTGCTCTGCCTCTACCTCCTCTGATGGACCCTCGGGTTACCACACAGGCCTAGTAGGTCCACGCTGTGGCTGTAGCTATGCACCAACTCGCTCAGAGCCATCGGTCCCTGGAGACTCAGCTGCAACCAGGGACCTCGATGGCCTGCACTACTAGCCCTTGTACCCAACGATCCTTCCGGGAGGGGCCATTGCCTATGGCTCCCCATTTGTAAGAAGACTATCGTACGGTGGTGGAGAAGCGGTGACGTGGTCCAATGGCATGAGGGAGTTGTTCCCCAATTTTGGACCATGACGTGCCCTCGCATCAACAGCGATGGTGCAGCCAGAAACTTACGCAAGAGTCCGTCCACTCTGATCCTTCCTTGTCCCTGACATTTTATATCAAAGGGTTTATCGATGGGGCTGTTCACCATCAAATAAAGAAGCACCTCGAGGAGCAGGAGTGCAAGCTGGTCAGCCTGGTCCACCGGTTTGCAGAAGTTTAGGGCTCCCTATACGAGTCCGAGGGTTACAACACCATCTTCCCTTCTCTCATAGGATTCAAAAGGAACCGATCCCTAACTGCTTCCGCACCCCTTGGTTCACCTGGAAAGTTACAAGACCCTAATGAGTATCCAGGGGGCAACGGATGCTATCCATTGCATCATCTTCCTGGCCACCTTGCAGAAGGTTGCTCAAGCTTGGTTCTCTAGACTTGAATCTAAACGTATCAATTCCTTCTCTCAGTTGGAGAAGAAGTTCGTAGCACACTTCGTCGCGTGCAAGAAGGTGCCATGCGAAATTGATAGTCTCTTCTCAATCTATCAGCAGGACCGAGAAACTCTTCGGGATTATTTATCTTGGTTCAAGGTTGCCACCCTGGAGATCTATCACTTCGATGAGCTAGTAGCCATATTGGCCCTGAAGGGAGGGCTGCGGACCTCCCGCTTCACATATTTTTTTGATAAGAAGCCCTCGAAGGCTTATTCGGAGCTCCTCCTCTAAGCTCATAAATGCATTCGGGCCGAGGAGGCCAATCATGCCAGAAGAATTTGGAGGGGGGGCCGCCGAAGAGGTGGGCCGTTGGGGGGCATTCATTCCACCAGCCCAGAAGATGATGCTAGCCCAGTGACAAGGGTCAAGACCTAGAGTTAACCCAGATGGAGGAGGAGAGTTCGCTCCTCCCCTCGCCTCGAGAATGAGGAACTTTGTCTGCTCACCATCGATAACCGGCCCACCGAAGGGCCGGTCGGGGTGGTACCCTAGGGGGCAGGGAGAACCCCAAAGAAGAAAGGAGGATGATGATATACCCCCTTTTTCGACAAGCCAAGAGATCAAATGAGGCGAGTGACCCGGAGGATGATGCAGTCACTTAGGAAGTGATGACGGTGAAGTGTCCAAGAGAACAAGGGCAAGTATAGGAGGCCCACTCACCTCAGCCATGCTCACAGTCCGGAGATGGTGGCAAGCAACCCATCATCTATAGTCTGATTCACAGTCCGGCATCCTCAAGATGGGCCCCTTCATCAGGCCCGCTATCTTCTCTGCTATACTCATAGTCTGGAGATTGCGGTAGGGCAACCCGCCTATAAGGTTTCTTACCAGACTAAGACCCAGGAAGATTGGCATTGGACTAATATCCTACAAACCTTTGTCAAGTTAGGAGATAAGGTGTGTAAGATAATCATAGATAGTGGAAGTTGTGTGAATGCCATATCAATCAGTGCTGTCAAAACTTTAGGCTTATCCATAATTTCCCATCCAAATCCCTATAAGGTTTCTTGGATAGACTCCACCTAAATTCTTATCAAGCTTAGGTGTCTAGTCTAAATCCAATTGCAGTCCTATCAGGAGAAAGTATGGTGTGACGTCCTACCAATGGGAGTGAGTAGTATCATCTTAGGTCGACCCTGGTTATTTAACCATGACATAACCCTTTATGGCTGATCTAATTCTTGTTCACTCATGCACTCTGGAAAGAAGTTTGTGATCAAACCTACACCACCTAAGGACACTGCTAAGAGAGGGTCGAGCCACCTAAAGGAAAAGAAGACGAGTAAATCTGATAACTACAAAGGATATTGAGAAAGAGCTCACTGATGGTACACCTTTTTGGATCTTAACCACTAAGGAAATTCAGGAGCATTTCCAGAAAAAACACCCTCAGGAAGTGGTTGAAGTGTTAGAAGACTTTAAGGATGTATTTTCAAATGACCTACCTGACCACATTCCACCATTTAGGGACATCCAGCACGCCATTGATTTAGTCCCAGGAGCAACCTTACCCAACCTTCCATATTATAGGATGAACCCTACCGAACACCTAGAATTACAAAGACAAGTAGGGGATCTCCTTAGGAAAGGATTTATTAAGGAAAGTTTTAGTCCTTATGCAGTCCCAGCCTTGTTAACACCTAAGAAAGATGGCATTTGGAGGATGTATGTTGATAGTCGTGCCATCAATAAAATCATAGTGAAGTATAGATTTCCTATTCCTTGATTAGATGACATGTTGGATATGATGGCCGGAGCTACTATCTTTTCTAAGATTGATCTTAATAGTGGCTATCATCAAGTAAGAATTAGACCCGGGGATGAATGGAAGACTACATTTAAAACTAAGGATGGTTTATTTGAATGGGTAGTGATGCCTTTTGGATTGTCCAATGCACCTAGTATATTTATGAGGATCATGACCCAAGTCCTACGAGCTTTTATAGAAAAAATTGTTGTGGTATATACTTTGATGACATTTTGATTTACAATAGGACTAAGGAAAACCACTTAGACCACCTTAGGCAAGTGTGTGCAACCCTTAGGAAAGAGAATCTCTATGCTAATTTAAAGAAGTGTGAGTTCATGATCCATAGAGTCACTTTCCTAGGTTTTATTATCACCCCTGATGGAGTTTCGACTGATCCTGAAAAGATTAAATCCATAGTTGAGTGGCCTGTTCCCAAAAATGTTCATGATATTCATAGTTTTCATGGCCTAGCCACCTTCTATAGGAGATTCATTCGAGACTTTAGCTCCATTGTCGTCTCAATAACTGATTGTATTAGGAAGGATAGTTTTGATTGGACCAAAGCAGCCAATAGAGCCTTCTTAGAGATAAAAGATCAAATGACACAAGCACCAATTTTGAGGTTACCTGACTTTTCCAAAGTATTCAAGGTCGCTTGTGATGCATCCGGAGTCAGAATAGGCAGAGTTTTAAGCCAGGAGAACCACCCCATAACTTTCTTTAGTGTAAAGTTAAATGAGGCTAAGCTTAAATATTCCACCTATGATAAGGAGTTCTATGCGGTAGTGCAAGCTTTAAGGTATTGGAGGCATTATCTTCTACCACAAGAATTTGTATTATTCTCTGATCATGAGGCCCTTAGATTTCTTAGTTCCCAGAAAAAGTTGAATCCTAGGCATGCCAAATGGGTAGAATATATCCAAGCCTACACTTTTATCCTGAAGCACCATGTCGGAATTGAGAATAAGGTAGCCGATGCTTTGAGTCGTAGAGCTTTGCTTCTAAATTCGGTTAGCACTGAAGTCGTTGGATTTGAGAAACTTAAGGATGAGTATGAAACCTGTCTAGATTTTAGCAAAATTTATCAGGCTTTGAGTAAAGGACCATCTAGTGACCATAGTGAGTATACCCTTCTAGATAGTTATCTGTTTAAGGAGAACAAGCTCTATATTCTCAAAACTTCTTTGAGAGATTTTCTAGTTTGGGAGGCCCATGCTGGAGGTTTGGCTAGTCATTTTGGTAGAAATAAGACCATTTTAGCTATTGAGGACCAGTTTTATTGGCCAGGACTTAAGAGACAAGTTGCCCAGATAGTGGCCAGGTGTCGAACTTGTGCTGTTGGCAAACAGTATAAGCAAAACAATGGACTCTATACACCCTTATCTGTACCCGATTGCCCCTAGCAGGATCTTAGCATGGACTTTGTATTAGGCCTACCTAAGACCCAATAGAAACATGATTTGATATTTGTTGTAGTTGATAGATTCTCAAAGATGGCTCAATTCATTCCTTGCTCCCAAACCTTTGATGCCTCTAAAGTGGCCAAAATTTTTCTAGATGGAGTGGTTAGATTACATGGCCTTCCTAAAATCATAGTGTCCGATAGGGATGTCCGATTCATCAATTACTTTTGAAAAACCCTATGGCATTTGTTAGGAACCAAATTAAGATTTTCCACTGCCTATCACCCTCAGACTGATGGACAAACCGAAGTAGTAAATAGAAGTCTAGGAAATTTATTTAGGTGTCTTGTAGGAGAAAGTCTGGAAAACTGGGATTTATTATTACCTTGTGCTGAATTCGTTTACAACAGCTCTGTCAATAGGTATACTAGTAAAAGTTCCTTTGAGATTGTCCATGGTTATAAACCTAGGAGACCTATCGACCTCATTCCATTATCCTCACATGCACGAGTATTTGAGTCTACCGAGTCATATGCACAACATATTAAGGACTTGCATAAAGAAATTATTAAAAAGATTTAAATGAGCAATGAAGTCTATAAGTATATGGCTAATTCACATAAATGAATGAAAGAATTTAATGAAGGAGACTATGTAATGATTAAACTTATACTTTCAGTTTCCACCGGGAACTATGAAGAAACTGCATGATCGGGGAGCTGGAACTTTCAAAGTAATTAAGAAAATTGGGCCTAATGCATATGTATTAGAGTTACCACTAGATTATGGTATTAGTTCAACATTTAATATTTTCGATATGAAAGAATATAAAGAGCCGATATTAATTTCTAGTGAGCCTTTTAGGCCTTATCATGCCTTTGAGAGCGAAACCCTACATGAGTGTTGGTGTGGGCACCAGGATCCGACAGAGGCTCTTCAACCCTCTGTGGATCTCAGATTAGGTTTCCACTTCTATGAGTCTTGTAATAAGGCTATGAGCCAATGCAATTTCATAATTTCTAGTCATGTAACTAGTCTAAGTTTGTTTAGTCTTGTACCTTGACCAATTTGGGTCAAGTTAGGTCATGAGTCCTGTATTTATTTTTGGTTCGAGTCTGAGTTTGGATTGGGTCCAAGCCCAATAGAAGTCAACCTGGCTTTCAAGACCAAGTCAAGTTCCTTGTGGGCCAACCCACCTCTTTCACTTGGAAAGATGCCAACACAGGTGCCACCTCAGCCACCTATGTGGCGCCACATCAATTGCCACTTGGGCATCCAAGGAAGGAAACAAGGAGGTGCCCTCATGCATTCCACATGCTCTCTCCATGCCTTTTTCTCTTGGGCAACCTTGGAAGGAGGAGACATCATTCCCCTCGTCCCTCCCCCACATCATGCCATGATCCATCAATAAATGGGGCATTGAAGATTCTTGAAGAGACCAAGCCACAAAGCAAGCCATTTTCCAAGCCTTCTTCCCAAAGTAGTCACACAAGAAAGGAAGGTCAAGGAGCACATTCCCTATTCCAAGCCATCAAATTTGCAACGCCCAAAAGCTCCCTCCTTGGTCGGCCATGACTCACTCGATCTAGGCATGGAAGAAATCAAAGGGAGACACATCCCTTGAAGTAAGCCTTGCTCCATGTTTTCTTCCCAAAGTGAGCATGCAAAGAAGGAAGTCTAAAGGCCAATCCCCCTCTCCAAGCCCTCCCACATGCCATGCCAATCTCCTCTTCCCTTTTGGTCGGCCATGAAGATCTTGCCACATTTATGTGGGCGCCAACTTTTGGGGTTGTAATTTGGGTTCAAGGGTTTTGAATTATTTTGAATTCAAATGGGCCTTGGGTGCCTATTTAAAGGACCCAATCCCTCCATTGTAAAGCTATTGAATGATTGAATGATTAATAAAAAAAGTTTGAGTTTTCCATCTTCCAACCATTGTCTCTTAGGCTAGGTTTGAGTGAAGTTGCCTTCATCCCCAGGGACGTCGAGTGGTGTGAGGCCACCTGTCCGTCGCCCCAGGGTGTCATGAATCCTTTGTCCTCCAGGACGTCGCGTGGTGTGAGGCCACATTCCTTCATCCTTCGGGATGTCGCGGGATGCAAGGCCCCAAGTTATCTCCTACTTCAACTTCGGAATCCAACCGGACATCGGGCTCGAAGCCCCTTCCCAACTCCATCTCAGTTCCTTTCTGTGCATCTCCACATCTCGTTGATCCTTCTTTTGTTTGCCTACAGGTCCTCCCTAGCATCTCGGGCATCGGAGACAGTCAGCTTTGCCATCGCGACCTCCCGACCCAAAGCCAGTGCTTCTACGGGTTCGACTGCTCGGGCATCCAGGCCGCATCCGTCGAGTTGAGCGATCTCTGCACCGGGCGCTTCAGAAGTGTGAGGTTTGCTTTCTCTCTACCCTAAGTAGGTATTGTATGTCAAGCTAGTCCTACCGAGGTTTCTTAATCCCGGGGTCCTGTTCTCGTTTTCACTTTTAGGGCTTTGAACTACTAGCGTAAGCTTACATTACTCTTCTTTCGTATTTCTTGCCTTTGCTTGTGATCAGGAATCGAAACTCTAAAAAATATCTAAAACTCATCAAGCATAAAAAAAAAAAAAAGAAATTTCTTGCATCATAAGCATCCATCCCAGCATCCCTCGCCCTAACCCCCTTGTTCCGCATCAAGTGTCCACCAGAGCGGAGAGATAAAGTTGAACGTATCTTAGATGACCATGTGATTACCACTAGACGTAAGGGCTATCAACGTTATCTGGATCGTTGGCAAGGCCAACCAGAATCTGAGGACTCCTAGATCACCCGAGAGGATCTGCATCAAATTGACCCAGACCTACTAGAAAGATATCACAGTCAGGCTGATCCTTACTCGACACGGTCGAGTTTCACCCACCTGGGGAGAATTGGTGCGGGCACCAGGCTTAGGAAGAGACTTCAACCAATACAGATTAAGCTAGGTTCTTTATGGATGGAAGATTGAGAATTTGAGTCCTGTAATAAGTTTTAATTAGGTTTATTAGTCCTGTATTTATTTCATTTGGGTAATTGAGTCCTGTATTTATGTCAATTGGGTTCTTTATTGAAATTGAGTCAATAGGAGTTCAGTCCAAGTCCAATTTGGTTTCAGCATAATCAAATAAGGAAGGTTATTGGTGGATGGGCGCATGGATCATGGGATCACCAACTTGGAAGCCACTTCATCACTCCACCTTGCCACATCACCAAGACACCTCACCGTGGTTGTCGCCCAAGAGAAGGAGTTTGAATTGGCCCATATTTTTCTCCACAATCACCACCCCTCTTCATGAGATGCCCCATCATTTTCTCCTTATATTTTGGTGTAATTTGAATTTGAATTCGAATTTTGAAAAGGCTTGGTAGTCTATAAAATAAAGGGCTCCAAACCTTTTTGTAATGATGAATGATGAATGAAATTTTTCTTGAAAGAAATTCCCTTTCTTGTTAGCTTGGTCCCTTGTGAGAAGGTGGGCGTGAGGCCTAGTGTATTTTCCTTTCCATCTCCACACATCCAACATAGCTTCATCCCTTCCATCTTGTAGTCCATTCGACCAACCAAAGGAGCATTTCTTTAGTCCACATCCCCTCCATTTCCAATGAATTCAATCCTCCAAGGTGTTCATCATACAATCACACAAGGAGTTATCATTCCAAAGGAGCCATAGAAGATCCATGCTAAGACTACTCCAAGCTTCCATTCTTTATTTCAAAGATTCTTCCCCTTCACTCCATTTCAATCTCTATCCTCTAATCCCTCTACATCTCTTTGTTGCAGGATCCCAGGGCTTCTAGTCTCCAAAGAAGGTCTACCATATTAAGAATCGGATACAAGAGGCTTGCAATCTAGAGGAATCTCCTTATCATCCAAAAACTTCCTCTTTGAGTGTATCCAGTGCCAAACTTTGGAATATTGATTGCCGGGTACCCCTCTTTATAAAAACTTTCAGATGTGAAATATTAGTTTAAACCTAGCCCTAACCTGAGTGGTTTCTTAGCCACAAAGGTCCTTCTTTTATTTACTTTGAAATAGTTTTATTTCAAGTCATGTTTAACATTTAGATTCCTCTTATAGAAATTCTACTTCTTTACATTGAATGGTGGCATCTATTTGCTTCATTTTTCATTTAGTCATTACTAATTCCATTAAGGATACATCATTCTATCATCATTCCCCATCACTTAGCCATACAGTGCGGCATCCTCGAGATGGGCCCCTCCATCAAGCCCGCTCTCATCTCAGCCATGCTCACAGTCCAGAGATGGCGATAGGGCAATCCCGCCATCTACCACCTGACTCACAGTCTAGCATTCTCAAGATGGGTCCCTCCATTAGGCCCGCTCACTTCGCAACCGTGCTCATAGCCCGAAGGTGGCAACGGGATGCCATCTACTGTTTGGCTCATAGTGTAGCAAACTCTCGAGATGAGCCCCTCCATCAGGCCCGCTCTCCTCAACTGTACTCACAGTCCGGAGATGGCGACAAGGCAACCCACCATCTATCACCTGACTCACAGTCCAGCATCCTCAAGATGGGCCCCTCCATCAGGCCCACTCTCCTCAGTCGTACTCATAGTCTAGAGATGGCGGCAGGGCAACCCATTATCTACCGCATGACTCACCATCCAACATCCTCAAGATGGGCCCCTCCATCAAGCTTGCTCTCTTCTCAGCCATGCTCATAGCCTGGAGGTGGCAAGTCCTCAAGGCAAGCCCCTCCATCAGGCCCGCTCTCCTCAACCGCTATACTCATAGTTCAGAGATGGTGGTAGGGCAACCCACCATCTATCGCCTGACCCACATTCTGGCATCCTCAAGATGGGCCCCTCCATCAGACCAGCTCTTTTCTCAGCCATGCTCATAGTCCGGAAATGGCGATAGGGCAACCCGCCATCTACCGCCTGACTCACAGTCCGGCATGCCCAAGACGGGCCCCTCCATCAGGACCGCTCACTCTCAGCCATGCTCATAACCTAGAGGTGGCAACGGGATACCATCTACTATTAGGCTCATAGTGTGGTAAACTCTCGAGATGGGCCCCTCCATCAGGCCCACTCTCCTTAACAATACTCACAGTCCGAAGATGGCAGCAGGGCACCTGCTGTCTACCGCCTAACTCACAGTCTGGCATCCTTGAGATGGGCCCCTCCATCAGGCCCACTCTCTTCTTGATCGTGCTCACAATCTGGAGATAATGGCAGGGCAACCCACCATCTATCGCCTGACTCATAGTCTAGCATCCACAAGATGGGCCCCTCCATCAGGCCCGCCCACTCCTCAATCATGCTCATAGCCCGGAGGTGGCAATAGGATGCCACTATCATTTGGCTCATAGCATGGCAAACTCCTGAGATGGGCCCCTCCAGCTAGCTCGCTCTCTTCTCAGTCATGCTCATAGCCCGAAGGTGGTAACGGGATGCCATCTACCACTTGGCTCACAACATGGCAAGTCCTCAAGATGGGCTACTCTATTAGGCCCACTCTTCTCAGCCATACTCACAGTTCAGAGATAGCGGCAAGGCAACCTACCATCTACCACCTGACTCACAGTCTAGCATCCTTAAGACAGGCCCCTCCATCGGCCCTTCTATTCTCAACCATGCTCATAGCCCGGAGGTGGCAACGGGATGCCATCTACCTCTTGGCTCATAGCATGGCAAGTCCTCAAGATGCATCCCTCCATCAGGCCCGCTCTCCTCAGTCGTATTCACAGTTCGAAGATGGCGGCAGGGCAACCCACCATCTACCGCCTAACTCATAGTCGGCTTCCTCAAGACGGGCCCCTCCATCAGGCCCACTCTCTTCTCAGCCATGCTCACAGTCTAGAGATAGTGGCAGGATAACCTAACATCTATCACCGGACTCGCGGTCCGGCATCCTCAAGATGGCCCCCTCCATTAATCCTGCTCTCCTCAGCCATACTCACAGTTTGGAGATGGTGGTAGGGAAACCCACCATCTATACCTCCTGACTCAAAGTCTGGCATACTCAAGATAGCCCCCTCCATCATGCCCGCTCTCTTCTTAGTGATGCTCACAGCTTAGAGGTGGCAACAGGATACCATCTACTATTTGGCTCACAGCATGGAAAACTCTCGAGATTGACCCCTCCATCAGGCCTGCTCTCCTCAGCCGTACTCATAGTCCAGAGATGGTGGCAGGGCAATCCACCATCTATTGCCTGACTCATAGTCTAGCATCCACAAGACAGGCCCCTCCATCAGGCCCGCTCTCCTTTGCTTTACTCACAGTCCGGAGATGGTGGCAGGGCAAACCGCTATCTATCGCTTGACTCATAGTCCGGCATCCTCAAGTGGGCCCCTCCATCATGCCCGTTCTCTTCTCAACCATGCTCACAGTTCGAAGATGGCGGCAGGGCAACCCGCCATCTATCACCTGACTCACAGTCTAGCATCCTCAAGATGGGCCCTTCCATTAGGCCCACTCTCTTCTCAATCGTTCTCATAGCTCAAAGGTGGCAATGGGATGCCATCTACCATTTGGCTCATAGCATGACAAGTCCTCAAGATGGGCCCCTCCATCAGGCCCGCTCTCCTCAACCGTACTCACAGTCCAGAGATGGTGATAGGGCAACCTGCCATCTACTGCCTAGCTCACAGTCTGGCATTCTCAACATGGGCCCCTCTATCAGGCCTGCTCTCCTCTATTGTTCTCATAGCCCGGAGGTGGCAATGGGATGCATCTACCACTTGGCTCACAGCTCGACACTTCAAGCAAAGAGCCAAAGAGGTCCCGCAATCCACCTGCCAGACTCCCAACCCGGCAATGACAAGCCAAGACATCCCAAAGTCTTGCAATCAGCCAGTCGGGCTCATGGTTCGACGATGGCAAGCCGGGCTGCCGCCCAAGCTACGGTTTGATAAACCAAGAAACAAAAGCAAGGTTTGTCACTTCAGGTATGGGAGCGAACCCTTCATGATTCTCGACATGCTCCCTTTGAAGCAAGTCAAGTGAAAAATGAAGAAGAGAGAAAAATGAAAAGAAGAGAAGAGGGGAGAATAGCAGTTATAAAAAAAGATGGAAATTTTCATTGCTATGTCTTCTGTTACATCCTCCAAAAACCCCCGACAAGCCGGGAGGCCTCCCTAAGATTCTAAATTACAAGATAAAGGAGAATAGGCTCAGGCTCCCCTTGCCATTCCTCGCCCAACCAATGGGCTAGTACCCCAGCTCTAGACTTCACCCTCGGGACTGGGTAGAGCATTCCAGTCCCTCCTACCCAAGGAGGTGGGTGCCCTTCCTCAAGCGAACCTGCTAGGAAGGAGAACAACAATGCATCCGCCTCTACTACGCCGTCCTCCTTGGAGTTCATCGATCTCGTGATTCTAAGGGCAGCTGCAACAGCTCCGCGTTAGGATACCTCCATCAATGCCACGACGATCGTTGCCATCTCCATAGCGACCACGACCATAGCCATTCCCTTGTCCGGTGGCAAATCCAACGACACCTGGAGGCCTCGCGAATGTGCCACCTCCTTCTTTGAGGTAGCCTCTTTCTCTACCCTAGTTGCATGATCGGAGGCTTTCCCCCTTCTCATCCTTGGGGGAAGCTTCGAGCTCGAGGGATTTCTTCTCCAGGCCGGATACCTTCACCTTAGCACCGGCCACTTGCTCTCGAAGGGCCACTGCTTGGCTTCCCAGTCTTCGGGATGAAGACCTGAAGTCTATTAGAATCCCTCCCTAAGTATAGGCCAAGGGAGAGGGGTGGAAGGAATGAAACATGGAAAGAAAGGCTTCAAAACCTTTGGAACAAGAGGGAGTTAAAGAAGAGAGAAAGGACTCTATGAAGCCTTAGTCGAATGTGGTTGGAGCCCCTCTTTATAGAAGCAGAAGGAGAAAAGCGAACCATTCGCAACAAAGCCCACTGCCCACTGCCGTCTTGTGCCAACCGAAGGCATACATCTCTTCGACTCCTGGCCAACCAAGAATAGCCATGTATTGGCATCCGATGGCCCCGATGCATCGAGACAAGGGTGTCACTTCGATTTCGAGGAAGTATTGATGATCCCTTCAATAGAAAACTAAGCATGGCATTTCCTCAATAGAAGAAGAGCGCGACTCCCAGAGCAGCAGCGTGCAAAATATTAATGGCACAGAGAGCGTGCCACTCCATGTCAGCATGGTCGTTACTCTCCTCGCCCTAAGTGCTGCATTGTTCTCTATGCTCAAGAGTGGGGCGCAATTGATATGGCAATATCCATTAACGTGGAGCCTACATAGATGCCAATTGGCTACTACATGGGTGGAGATTGCCACCTGGACGTGGCGCCCAAACAGAAGACCGAGGGGAGCCCTCCTGTCGAGGTTAGCTCCTAGCTAGGGTCATGCTTATGAGGCGAGCCCTCCGTTTGAGGTTAGCACCCGGCCAGGGTCATGCTCATGCGACCAAGGTGAGCCCTTCTATTGAGGTAAACTATTAGCCGGGGTCATGCTCATAAGGTGAGCCCCCCATCTGAGGTTAGCACCCGACTGGGGTCATGCTCATGCGATCGAGGAAAGCCCTCCTACTGAGGTCAGCTCACAACCGGGGTCATGCTCATGAGGCAAGCCCTTCATCTGAGGTTAGAACTCGACTGTGGTCATGCTCATGCAACCAAGGCGAGCCCTCCTGTCGAGGTCAGCTACTAACCGAGGTCGTGCTCATGAGAAGAGCCCTCCCGTCTGAGGTTAGCACGTAGTCGGGGTCGTGCTCATGCAACCGAGACGAGCCCTCCTATCGAGGCATCTCCCAACTAGGGTTGTGTTTATGAGGTGAGCCCTCCATCTAAGGTTAGCACCCGATCAAGGTCATGGTCATGCAACCAAGGTGAGCCCTCCTACCGAGATCAGCACCCGATTGGGGTGGTGCTCTTAAGGTGAGACCCTCGTCTGAGGTTAGCACCTAGTCGGGATCATGCTCATGTGATCGAGGTGAGCCCTCCTACCGAGGTCAGCTCCTAGTTGGGGTAGTGGTCATGAAGAGAGCGCTCTGTCCGAGGTCAGCACTCGACCGGAGTCATGCTCACATTGTCAAGGCAAGTTTAGGGCAGAGTTCTTCCAAGACGGGACTCACCCCCGTATCAGAAAGGCCAACAGAAACTCAAATCAAGGTGAGAGGAAGCCTGATGACCTTCAACTTCTGAGAGGGATCAGACATCCGGCCATGAATTCAAACTCTGTGATGCACCACCTGCAAATTCTTCATGGAGCATGCTCACCAGGCTTCGAGCCCTGTGACAAGCTACCACCCTAACAACCGTGCAACTAGGGGGACAACCCTCGTAATGCAAACGAGAATCTCCCTAGAGAAGATGTTAGGTTTCTAGGATTTCGATGGCACAGCGGAACAATGAATTTCAAAAATTTCATTCTAGAAAATCCTAACAACTACAAACCTTAAGACCAAGATCCCTTATTCACTGCAATCAACAAGTTATTCAATTTGGGTTATGAAGAATACCTGGAATGCTAATTCCTTTTTTTTTCTACTAGGCATACAAGCGCATACCCTCCAATGGTGTTCCACACTGGAGTCAAGCCTAGGAACCACTCCTTAGTAGGTTCCTTAAGCCACTGGTACTCTTTTGAAGGCCTTTCTTCCTTTTACAGCCTCTTTTTCCTTGCTCAGGTCCTTGCCCTCCAGTAGAGCACTTTGAGCCCTTTCCAAAACTCTCTTCACTTTTACTTTCACTTCCTAATTCACTTCCTAAAACCCTTGTCTTAAAATGTAGAACTTGTCTTAAAACAAGACCTAAATTCTAACAAGGGAGGAAGAGACAAGGAGAGTGTGGCAGAGTGTGAGTGTAAGAATGTAAGAAAGAAAGGACTTTGTATGATCTCATCAGCCTAAACACCGATGGCTATTTATAGAAGATGGGGAGGCAGCAGATAAACCTTATCATCAGCCTTTGATCTCTCCAAACACAGATCATATAAGACCTTTCACTAAGAACGAGTCTTATCTTGAAGCACCATGTCCCTTGCACCAGGAGACAAGATTTTTCGTCTCTTCGATTCCTAGCCAAATTCTCCACATGCCACATGTGATTTTCTAGTTGCATTAAGGCCAAGGGACATGGATTTTGAATGAAAAGTATCGGTGATCTAAAGGGACTTAAAGCAGAAGGACTTTGCTTACTTGAATTAGCGCCAAAGTGAAGAGATGCGACTCTTCACTTTGCGATAACTTCCTTCCATGCCATCTTTCCTTTATTTGACTGGTCAAAGACCATGCAATATGGGTGTCATATGAAAGAGGATGAAAAATAGTTTATCACCTTATAAGTGATTAATAAGCAAAAGGACTCTTGGTCCTTCTGCGTCCCTTTAATTACCAACCCCTTCATTTGGCGCCAAGAGTCCTTCCAACTTTGGACTCTCCAAATAATCAATATAAAGGCTGAATAAATCTGGATAAAACCAAATTAGTGCTGCCCCACATTGGACTAAACCCAATCCAAGATTCCCTCAAATTGGCTAGCCCATTAAGCAACCTTATAGACCCAATTCAATTGGGTTAGGAATTAGGTTAGCCTACACATGCTAGTGTGTAATCTAACTAATCAATTAAGATCCCATGACCCTAATTGACTTTATAGGCAAACTCCCTATTGTGTGTGACCCTTTAGATTCTGCATCTAGCCAGCAGTATGATGAGGACATCAGGTTAACCCTAATTCACTATGGGTCCCTGAGTTTTAGTCCCTTAGCCATGATTCAAATTTTATCTTTGAGTCCAATAATCTGGTTGTGTTAGCCATTTGCGTCCTATATTTGGGCCTTGAGTTTTGTTTTCAGGCCTTGTTACACTTGAGTTCTATATTTAGAGTTGACTCATACAATTAGGGTTTATGAGTCATGTTTTGGGATATGTTCGATTTAGTTGAGCTTAGCGGTTCAATCAACTCATGTTGAGCCAATTTTGAGTCCTATTAGTCATGTAAGTTTTATATTGAGTCTAGTGGTTCAGTCAACTCATGTTGAGCCAATTTTGAGTCCTATGAGTCATGTAAGTTTTATATTGAGTCTAGTCCAGTTAAGTTGAAGTGAGTCCTATAATAAGTTGAGCATTTCAACCAATCCAATTGAGTCATGTAGGTCCAGTACAAGTTTGTGTTACAAGTCTATGTCAAGTACTAGTTTCATACAAGAGGAGGATCACCAAAGTAGAAGATGTTCAAGTCCAAAATCCATGGCGCCCTAGGTTTTCACAAATCCACTTCTAAGTTGGTGCCCAGGAGTTCTAGCCCACCAGGGGACATGCACCAAAACCTAGCGCCCAACATTGGAGGCCGCCCAAGACCAAGCCCATGCACCCTTTGCTACCCTAAAGTCAAGCCCAAGTTCAATAAGGCATCCATCCCCAAGAGACCAAGATCCCAAGGGAATATACTGCCCTCCAGGCACCCAGCCCAGAAGCCCATATGCAGTTGGCACCCCAGGCCCATTCATGACAAGCCCAGGTGCCCAAAAGGAAGACCAGGTCAAAGGAAGGAATATTCTTTTCCAACCCAACAAGGAAGTCCCTTCCCAAGTCAACAAGGAGAATATGTTCTAGTTTTATTCAAAGTGTATACTCCTAATTCTAAGCAACCTTGTAATCCCTCTCCCACTCAACTTTGTAATTTTATCCTAACATGGAGAGGACTCGGAAAATATCTATAAATACCCTACCCCTCCACCATCTTGTAATTAATGATCAATTATTATGAATGAACTCTCTTAAGTCTTCCTCAAAACTTTGAGTGAATTTCTGTATGATTAAGGGTATCTGTGTGATCCCTCCGGGTATCTGTGTGATCTCTGCACCCCGCCTCCAAGCCGCCAGCCCTCTTCATCCCTTGGCCACCCTCTTCAAACTTCTTTCCCTTCTTCTTTCAGCAATCTAACCCTACTTTTTCTTATTTTTTAATCCTTGTTAGGTGATTTGCAGGTCCCTCAGAGTTCACAAATCCAAGGATTCCATCTGACCAGCTTTCAGATCACCGGATTGAAAGTCACGAATCTGCAGGATCAATAGCTTTAATTTTCAGGCCACATCCGAGAGAGTAGAGCGAACTCTTCATAGATTGATCTACAAATCTCTACCAAGTACACCCCCTAGACTCCTCTGGTAGCGATATTACAGAAGAGCTAGCCCTAACCAGGGCTTCTTAGCTTTGGCGGTCCGATTTCTTCACTTTTAGGATTTATTTTTGTATACCTATGCTTCAGATTTTCTATGGAATTCCCTACTTAATATCTTGGCTTGAAATCTGGGATACAAACTTTTAGCTTAATGCCTAATCAGAAAAAAATAACTAGCATGCATGAATAGTCTGCATCATTTGGTATCAGAGCATGTTTTTGGGCTAGTTTCTGTATCCCATAATTCCTATACATGGTCTATTACTTTTACTATTTCTATATGTAGGTAGATCATAAACTTTTGATTTTTATTTTTTTGGATTCCGCATAATTGATAGTATTTTACAAAATCTTTTCATGATTTATTACTACCTATAGAAATATTTTATGCCTATTTTCTTTTTTTTTAGAAACTTCTACATCTTGTCTCTGCATTAGGTGTCTGAGTTTCGGTCTAGTTCATCATCTTAAGAATTCTATTTTTCATTGAAATCTTCATGACATACTCTCTATTTAGTCTTGATAATTATAATAATTTTTAATTATTTTTACCAAAATAAAAAAAATATAAAAATTATTGCATCTTTGAAATCCTAACAGAAATCCTGAACTTCTGCACATAGTCTAAATACCCTAAGTTTTGCATCATCATTCGAATTTCTGTTTGCATGAAATTTGGTAGGGATCATCTTCATTGTTCATCCTCTGTCTTGAAATTTTTATGATTTTTTTATGAATCTAAAACCTAAACAAATTCTGCATCAAATCAAACCATAATTTTTGTTCTGCATACTTGATCAAACCAAATCTAATCAACTTCCAAACCCTATCTCACCCAAGCCCTAATTTTGTTTTATAATTTAATCAACTTAAATTTAAATTGTTACCCCATAAAAGGCAAAAAAATATATTTTATTTTCTGATTGTTATTAGTTGCATTAGGGCTCATTGAGTGTCATCATTTCATCTAATCAATCTTAAGGGCAATTTCCTCTCTCAGATCAGGGCAGGATTTCATCACCTGTCCTGGGCCCAAAACAACCATCCAGCATCGGATTCCAAGCCTTAATTAAAATTAATTAGCAACCTAATTGCTCTAGAGAGCTTAGGGACACTAATAGGTTGGGTCCGAATTGTGTGGGCCAACTAGTGCACCTAATTCCCCAGCTATTACTGAAAACTGGTGTCTAAGGCTTGAGATCCATAGGCAAACATCCTAAGTGGACTGGTGGATTTTAATTAGAACCCTATTACAAGTAGGGGGAGCCTCCTACCACCCCATCTCTTACCTAGCCAATGAAAGGATTAGCTGTTGAGTTAATGTAAGCTAAGTAGACCCATTCAATTTTGGCTCTAGGTCTAGCAAGCTATAGTCCATTTTCATTTTGTATGCTTGACTGCATCATAGTAACTTGTTTGATTGATTGCATGACCACTAGGTTAGGAACCCAATACCAATGGTCTAAATCCAAACCCAGCTCAACCATGGAATCCAATTCTGAAACCTTCATGAAATTCCTTACTAATCAGTTAGCCTAGCTAAACAAAACTAATGCCCAATTAACCACCCAGATTAACCAGTCCAACACCCAATCCTAAAACCAGTTTGCCCCGATGAACCACAAACTTGACCAATCCAATACCCAATTGACCACCCAGATGACCCAATTGAATCTTAGATATGACTAAATGACCTAATTGAATAACCAAGCAATCCATAGAATTGACTAGTTAACCAATAGGTTTGACTAGGTAGGGAACCAATTAGGAAACCTAGAGAAAACCCCTGAGACCCATATCAGACCTAAACATGAGCCTGACCTTAAGACCCCATGTCCCCCACCTCCCAACCTTAGGAGAGCTCAATACCCTGAGCCCAAGAGATCCATAACCCGTAGTTCTGAGCGCCTGTCCTATGAACCCACCCCGAATCCCTAGGTATCAGCCTAGTATCAGTCAGGTTTCCCTTAGTCAACCTAAGCCTCATAGGATTAGTACCCCTAGATATGAGCCTAGTGTTAGTCCACTTCCCTTTAGTCAACCTAAACCCTTTAGGACTAGTGCCCCTAGCCCAGGACCATACCCTAACCAACCCAACCCGAGCCAACCCCAGCTCAATACCACTATGGCCCGTATGAAAGATAGAGGAAAATATGTAAAGGTTCAAAAGAGTTCCAATCCCCCGAGAGTGTGTTTTAGATGTCACAAACTAGGCCATTTTGTTAGCTAGTGTCCAGTTAGCACCCTAAACCTAAGTAAGTTAGATAATGATGAGTCTGAACCCATTATTGAGCCTGAAGAAGAGGTATATGAGGTTGATCCAAGTCTGGTAAAGGAGTATGAAGATAATGAGCCTATTGAAGATTTAGAGGAAGAAACTCCTGAGCCCATTGATGAACATAAAGGAGACATTAATGAGTTAAGTCCAGTAGAAATACTTGCAGAAGACCTAGAATTAGTTAACCCAACAGATAACCAGGTAGAATCTAACCCAAAGTTAGTTAACCCTAACCATACCCCAATAGAAGTCAACCCAAAGGTAGTTGACCCAGACCACACCTAGATTGAACCTATAATGGAAGACCCGCTAGAGGAAGAGAACTTGGATACTGCTATTAGAGTTCTACCTGAGAAGACACTAGAAGATAATCCAATAATTATAGAGCCCAGTCCTAAAATCCAGGAACCCGAGGAATTTATTGAGGATTTGGCTTGTTCAACCCAGTACCCTCAGGATGAACCCCCTCCTATAGTTTCCATTGAAGAACTCTTTCCTGAGATTAGTGACCAATTCTTCCATTTTGCAAACCTTGTAGATATACCTCAACCCCGTAAGGTTTAACCGCATTAGTCTAGGATTTATCCCTTAAACCCCTTCTTGTATACTACTTTTTTCGATTAACCCTGAACCATCTTCTTATTCCTTACCCTACCAGACTAACCCTGAACCCACCTCTTATTTTCTGTCCTTTCCAGAAACCTCCAACATTTCTAGGATCATTAGATTGCATTTTGTTGAGATTAACATTCTGCATACATTCATTGTGCATGTTAGATTTGCATCTTACTTCTAGAATACCTTATGACATTTACTAGAAGCTCATTGTAAATTTTTATGTGCATGTCAAACTAGGGTTAAACCTAGAGAACCTAAAGTCTATTAGGTTTAGGCCCAAAAGAGTCCGATAAAGTTCCTCTCAATAGGAATGTATAGTTGAGTCTGCATTTTTGTTAGGTGTCAGTATATGTCAGGTGCATCATCCATATTAAGCATTAATTTTGAAACAAACTGGTTAATTCACGGAAAGAGAGCCAAGAAATTTTATGTAGAAGATTCTATTATGGTTAAGAAGCTTCATGCTCACAGAGCTAGACTCTTTAGAGTGGTAAAGAAGGAAGAACCAATGCCTCTATGCTTGATCTATGCCAGGATTTAGGCATTAGCTCTACCTTCATTATCACGAACTTAGTTGAGTATAGGGAACCGATAGTGATTCCTAGTGAGGTTTTCGAACCTACTCCATTCTTTGAGAGTGAACCTAACCCAGAGTGTCCACCTTTAAATTGGCCTAAGAGAGGAATATGGATCGAGCATATCCTAGGCGATCAAGCTATCATGACCCGGGGCTGCGGCTATCAACGCTACCTAGTCCGTTGGCAAGGTCGACTAGATTTCGTTGATTCAAGGATTACTCAAGAGGACTTGCAATGCCTCAACCCAGACCTCTTTGAGCGATACAAGAGCCAGAACGATCCTTACTCGATGGAGTCAAGTTCCTCCCACCCCGGAAGAATTGATGGGGATATCAAGTTAATCCTTGTTCACTATGGATCCCTGAGCTTGAGTCCCTTAGTCATGATTCAAATTTTGTCTTTGAGTCCAATAATCTAGTTGTGTTAGCCATTTGAGTCTTGTATTTGGGCCTTGAGTTTTGTTTTCAGGCCTTGTTATACTTGAGTCCGGTATTTAGAGTCGACTCACACAATTAGGGTTTATGAGTCAAGTTTTGGGATATGTTCGGTTCAGTTGAGCTAAGTTGTTCAATCGATTCATGTTGAGCCAATTTTGAGTCCTATGAGTCCTGTAAGTTTTATGTTGAGTCTAGTCTAATTAAGTTGAAGTGAGTCCTATAATAAGTTGAGCATTTCAACCAATCCAATTGAGTCCTATAGGTCCAGTACAAATTTGATTACAAGTCTGTGTCAAGTACCAGTTTCATACAAGAGGAAGATCACCAAGTAGAAGATCCTCAAGTCCAAAAGCCATGGCACCCTAGGCTTTCACAAATCCACTTCTAAGTTGGTGCCCAGGAGTTCCAGCCCACCGGGGGACATGCACCAAAATTGATGCAGAACGAAAGCTCTGATACCAAAAATGATGCAGAACGAAAGCTCTGATACCAAAAATGATGCAGAACGAAAGCTCTGATACCAAAATGATGCAGAACGAATATATGGAATGCGGAAGCAAATTAAAATTAATGTATTTTTTTTTTAATATATTTTCAGAAGTCGGCTTTGACTCAAAGGAAAGATAAACTAATGTTGAAAGAAACAAAGAAATGATAGAAAGCATAATTAAAAGGAGTGGATTATCAGAGTAACTCAGAAGTAGGATCGCTGGGGATTGAGAAACCCCCAGATCTAGGGTTTGCTCTGAGTTTCAACGAAACAGACAAAGTGAGAAGGGAAGGTTCTTGTTACCTAGCAGTGATATCTCTCCATTTGGTGGAAAAAGACTCTCTCGAGCAGATTATTGGATCCCGAGAGTCAAGGTATCTTCGCAATGGATCCTCCGATAAAGGTCCTTGGCAAAGTTGGCCTCTTCTTGAACCCTGGATCCTGGAGAGAAGAAGAACAAGGTTAGGATCAAGAGACTCAGGGAAGAGAGTTACGAGAGTAGAAGAAAGGATGGGATCTGAAGGTCTTCAGCTGATCTTGAACTCCTAGGCTATGGATTTGGGACTTCTTCTTCTGGATCTGCTGGATGGACTCTAAAGCAGTGGTAGCTGACTTGAAGATGGTTGGACTGGGGTCCAGGTGGTTGGCCACCCTTTGGAAGAAGAACCTTGGAGATGGTGTAGAGGCTAGGGTTTGGTGGTGGTGGAGTATAGATGGGTGGACTAAGCTAGGGTTTTGGGGTTGGAGATCTCACACCTCCTCAAGGTTCCTAGGAAACCCGGATTTACTCCCTCACGGAGCTCAACACTCAGAATAAGTGCGGAAGAACAAGACTTTGCTCAAAAATAAGGGATTTCATTCATAAGATTTCATAAGATAAGTTCAAGTTACAAAAGGGGTCTAATATATAGACCTATAAGAAAAATCAAAACCATACAAGTTCCCATGTGGGACTAATAGGACTAATCTACACTTTAGGCATCAAATTCTCTTCCCTTGGCCAACCAAGACTCCTTCCATGAGTGAGCGGCCCAAAAACTCCAAGAAAACTTGAAAATCAGCTCCAAATGGCAGGTTATGGGGGTGTCTCCTAGTATCTCTCCATGAATCAAGGATTTTCCCTTCATGGTTTGCCTCTTTTGGACACCTCATAGTCTTGCTCCACAAGTTTAGGCTTCGTCTTTTCATGGCTTTGGCACTTTAGGAAACTTTTGGGTGCCTCTTTGATTTTCTCCCCAAGACATGCTCTCTTCCCTTTTATAACTTGGATTTTTATGGAACATTGTGGGGCACCTCCTTGATCCTCTCTTCTAGAAAAATTCTTACCATCCTGGCTTGGGTTTATCTAGAAAGAAGTTGGCTCCTCCTTGGATTGAGGTATCTTGATGGATTTCTCCTCCAAGTGGTGCAAGAAAAAGGGGAACTTACTTCTTATGGTGTGGGTACCAAAGACACTGGATGTAGATGTGGCAGGGAGTGTGGCACCCACTTGTAGCTGGACCATGGAAGAAAAAATGTGGTACCCTATGGCAAAGGGAATGGCGCCAACCTAGACCTGGACTTGGACTGAGTCAACATGACTCAACAAAAATTGAAACGACAAAATTACGGACTCAAAATTGGGTTGATCAGGTCAATCTCTTTACAAACCCTAATTTTCTCGGGCAAGGTCAATCAGAGATCTAGATGGAACCCTGATGTCTTCTTCTGATTCTAGTGCTCGTACCAATTCTCCTGGGATGGGAGGAACTCGACCCTATCGAGTATGGATCAAGCTGGCTCTGGTATCTCTCCAAAAGGTCTGGGTCCAATTCTTGTAATTCTTCTCGGGAGATCCAAGAGTCATCAGAATCTGGCCTTCCTTGCCAGCGGACCAGGTATCTTTGGTATCCTCGATTAAGAGTAGAGATAACCTGATCATCTAGGATCTTTTCAATCTGCTCTTTCCTCACAGGCCAGTTTGTTGGTGGACACACAGGGTCAGGATCACTCTCAATAACAGGATTATGTTCAAAAGGCTCACTGGGAATCACAGCTAGCTCCCTGTACTCTACTAGGTCTGTAATGTTGAAAGTGGTGCTAATGCCTAGCTCTGGAGGCAACTCAAGCACATAGGCATTGGGTCCCACTCTCTTCATCACTCTAAATGGTCTAGCTCCTCTAGCATGTAGCTTTCTAACGGTTCTAGGAGAAAACCGCTCAGGCCTTAACCTAATCATTACATAGCCTCCCTCAATAAAAGTTTTGACTCGCCTTTGAGAATCAGCCAACTTCTTATAAGTTTCATTACTTAAAGTTATTTTGGCATGAATTTCTTTATGCAAGTTCATTACATGCTGTGCAAAGTCTTTAACAGACTCGGAGACTCGTGTGTGGATTGGCAAAGGAACTAGGTCAGGTGGTGTGTGAGGCTTGTACCCATGAACAATCTCAAAAGGGCTTTTACCTATAGACCTATTGACCGAGTCATTATATGCAAATTTAGCCCCGGGTAAATACAAATCCCAATTCCTTGTATTCTCACTCAACCAAAATCTGAGTCAATGTCCTAAACTCGATTGACGACGCATTCCTAAAGAATGGACTTTATTCAAAGGAACCCTAGGTCTAAACCTAATAAATTAAGGCTCTCTAGGTTTGACCTTGGGTCGGAGGATGACATGCAGAGCATGAAAACATATCATGGGTGCCTAGTAGGTGCCATAAGGTCTTCCAGAAGTAGGTGGCAAACCTAATAGGTTCTAAGGAGTCTTGCAACCTAGAAATCTCAGTAAAGTGTAATCCCATAGCTCTAGAAACATGAGAAGATTCAGGGAAGGGTAGGAAATAAGAATCAGAGTTTTGATGTGGCTTATAGGAAACAAGAAACATACCATGGTTATTCAGGATGACCTTAAAATGAGGACATTGTTCTATCGGTGCACTCATCCAAACCTCATGATTTGCTCTAGGAGGGTCTACAAGTGCAAGTTCTAGGGTAGGCTGGGTGCTCCTAGAAGGTGGAAGGTTATCAGGAAGGTCTTTGGAATGTTTATCTAGAAAGTCTTCGAAGCTACTGTCTTTTTCTTGTTCTTGGACCTTCTCAATGGACAATTCTTGTGAACCCCTTTCTTCTTCACACTTCTCTACCAGATTTGACTCAGGGGTGTCTTCTTTGGATTCCTCAATGAGTTCAGGGGTATTCTCAGTTAAACTCTCATTGGGTGCAATTTTCTCTTCCTGAACTTCCTCAAAAGGGTCTTCTCTTAGGGTTAGCTCCTAAATTCCTTGAGTGGCAGGGGTCCCCTCAATAACCCCATCAGGTAGGAGTTGGTTAATTGAATTATCGGGTGAGATATCCTCAAATTCTTCTTCTTCATATTCATCTATCAAACTTATGTCAGGCTCATATATTTCTTCCTCAATCTCACTGAAAGGTTCTAATCTATTCTCCTTTGATTCCTCTTTAAGTACGGCTCTGGTCAGGTCAACCAATTTTGGGATGGCCAGGCCTAACTCCTTCTCAGTGTTATCCTTCTGGTCAAGAGGTGACACAAGTGGGAATTGACAAACAAATGTCTGGTTCACTACGGGTGTCGGATCAATCAGAACTTGACTCAAGTTGGTAGAGGTTGGCTTTAAGTCCAAAGTACTTGATTGGTTATATCTTAAAGACCACTCATAGTCTTGGGCTTCTTGGTAGGCTCGGTCTAATTTATTGGTCTTTTCAAGGCATAGCTTCCTATAAATGTCTGGGTGTAACCCAACCCTAAACCTCGGTGTGATCTGAGCTTCGGTCTCAATGGTATTGCATTTTATGTCATACCACTGGAAGTCCTCAAAATATTTAGACACAGGCCTATTACCTTGTCACAATTGGTACCATTGGTCTAAAAGTCTTTTGTCATAGGATCTACCTAGGTACCTATCTCTCAACTTCTCATATCTCTCCAAGTATATATTTCCTCTTTTCTTTGATAACACTCACGCTCAATAGCATACCAATGCGACCTAGCATGTTTGGTGAACTTGGTTTTGGCCAACCTAACTTGTCCTAATTCCGATATGTTAGTGCACTCAAAATACCGATCCATTTGTTCTTCCCACTTAATATATGTCTCTTGTCTTCCATCAAAAGTGGGTGCATAAGGTTCGATGTTCCTAACAGGTCCCTTCTCTGAGTCAACCAAGTATGGATATAGGCTCCTAAGGTTATGCTCGGGATCACGGTATAAGGTCCTCCTAGGCTCCTGGCATGGGTGAGGTTGGGGCCTATTAAATATTGGATCAGGGGTCCAATTTTGATGTCTACATTTCTTAAGTCCCTGGGCTCGATCTCTAAACTAGGCAAAACCCTCATTCATATCCTGACTCAATTTGGTCATACTTTCGGTAAGAGTTCTAATCATGGCCTCTAAATTAGGTTGGGTTTGACTAGGTTGGTAGGGTACTCCATTCTGGGTGGACATGATGATGCAAGCAAGCACACCAAATGAGACTCGACTGAAATGACTACGGGCTAACTAGACCTAGAGCCCAAACTAGATGCCTAATCAGAGTAGCAAGCTAGCCTGTAGTAACTCAGGACTCAACCAGGCAGGTGTAAGGGGAGTGTTAGGTCCCTAATTGCCAATCCTAGATACCAATCAGTGATTGGCCAGGTAGGCGGACCAGTACACAAGCCCTTCGGGATAGAATCCCTGAACCAGCATTCTAGATACTGAGTACAAAGCACACACAAAGTAACTAGACAAACTGACTCAACACTAGCCTAGACCCGACCAGTTGGTGTCCCTAGCCCACTAGGGCAAATTAGGTCTAATTAATTTTAAGATTAAAGGCTTAGGTTTGAATGCATGGGAGGTGGTTTTGGGCTAAGGAGAGGGTCTCAATCCTCCCCTTATGTTGCAACTTCGGTGCCCTTAAGATAGATTCAATTTATGCACACTCAAATAAAAACACAGCTTGCAGAAAATAAAAAAAACAGAATAGCAGTAAAATTGATCTCAGAAAATCTACAAAAATTAATAAATCATGAAAGTTTTATGTAAATTACTTTCAATTATACTGGTTCCAGCAAAACAAGAATTACTTAATTTGGAATTTTTTCAGGGAGAAATAATTCGAATAACAGGATAGTTACTGGCAGAAAACAGAACGTGTGTCCCGTTTACAATCCCTGCCTAGAAGTTATAACCCAGCGGCACCCCTACATGCCCTAGGAACCCCCGTGGAATGGGAGGAGGAGGCTTGTGTCTCGCTTGTTCCTAGGACTGGAAGGCTAGGGGAGTCTACTCCAGGCAGCAAAAGTAAAAAGGAACGAAAAAATAATCAAACAAGCAAGAACCCTAGACAGGGCTCTGATACCAAAAATGATGTAGACGAAAGCTCTGATACCAAAAATGATGCAGAATGAAAGCTCTGATACCAAAATGATATAGAACAAATATGTGGAATGTGGAAGCAAATTAAAATTAATATATTTTTTTTTATATATTTTCAGAAGTCGGCTTTGACTCAAAGGAAAGTAAACTAATGTTGAAAGAAACTAAGAAATGACAGAAAGCACAATTAAAAGGAGTGGATTATCAGAGTAACTTAGAAGTAGGATCGCTGGGAATTGAGAAACCCCCAGATCTAGGGTTTTCTCTGAGTTTCAACGAAACAGACAAAGTGAGAAGGGAAGGTTCTTGTTACCTAGCAGTGATATCTCTCCATTTGGTGGAAAAATACTCTCTCGAGCAGATTATTGGATCCCGGGAGTCAAGGTATCTTCGCAATGGATCCTCCGATAAAGGTCCTTGGCAAAGTTGGCCTCTTCTTGAACCCTAGATCCTGGAGAGAAGAAGAACAAGGTTCGGAATAAGAGACTCAAGGAAGAGAGTTACGAGAGTAGAAGAAAGGATGGGATCTGAAGGTCTTCAGCTGATCTGGAACTCCTAGGCTGCGGATTTGGGACTTCTTCTCCTGGATCTGCTGGATGGACTCTGAAGCAGTGGTAGCTGACTTGAAGATGGCTGGACTGGGGTCCTGGTGGTCGGCCACCCTTTGGAAGAAGAACCTTGGAGATGGTGTAGAGGCTAGGGTTTGGTGGTGGTGGAGTAGAGATGGGTGGACTAAGCTAGGGTTTTGGGGTTGGAGATCTCACACCTCCTCAAGGTTCCTAGGGAACCCGGATTTACTCCCTCACGGAGCTCAACACTCAGAATAAGTGCAGAAGAACAAGACTTTGCTCAAAAATAAGGAATTTCATTCATAAGATTTCATAAGATATGTTCAAGTTACAAAAGGGGTCTAATATATAGACCTATAAGAAAAATCAAAACCATACAAGTTCTCATGTGGGACAAATAGGACTAATCTACACTTTAGGCATCAAATTCTCTTCCCTTGGCCAACCAAGACTCCTTCCATGAGTGAGCGGCCCAAAAACTCCAAGAAAACTTGAAAATCAGCTCCAAATGGCAGGTTATGGGGGTGTCTCCTAGTATCTCTCCATGAATCAAGGATTTTTCCTTCATGGTTTGGCTCTTTTGGACACCTCCTAGTCTTGTTCCACAAGTTTAGGCTTCATCTTTTCATGGCTTTGGCACTTTAGGAAACTTTTGGGTGCCTCCTTGATTTTCTCCCCAAGACATGCTCTCTTCCCTTTTATAACTTGGATTTTTATGGAACATTGTGGGGCACCTTTTTGATCCTCTCTTCTAGAAAAATTCTTGCCATCCTGGCTTGGGTTTATCTGGAAAGAAGTTGGCTCCTCCTTGGATTGAGGTATCTTGATGGATTTCTCCCCGAAGTGGTGCAAGAAAAAGGGGAATTTACTTCTTATGGTGTGGGGACCAAAGACACTGGATGGAGATGTGGCAGGGAGTGTGGCACCCACTTGTAGCTGGACCATGGAAGAAAAAATGTGGCACCCTATGGCAAAGGGAATGGCGCCAACCTGGACCTGGACTTGGACTAAGTCAACATGACTCAACAAAAATTGAAATGACAAAATTACAGACTCAAAATTGGGTTGATCAGGTCAATCCCTATTACAAACCCTAATTTTCTCGGGCAAGGTCAATCAGAGATCCAGATGAAACCCTGAAGTCTTCTTCTGATTCTAGTGCCCACACCAAAAACCCAGTGCCCAACCTTGGAGGCCACCCAAGACCAAGCCCATGCGCCCTTTGCTGCCCTAAAGTCAAGCCCAAGTTCAATAAGGCATCCAAGCCCCAAGAGACCAAGATCCCAAGAGAATATACTACCCTCCAAGTGCCCTAGCCCAGAAGCCCATAAGTAGTTGGTGCCCCAAGCCCATTCATGACAAGCCCAGGCACCCAAGAGGAAGACCATGTCAAAGGAAGGAATATTCTTTCCCAACCCAACAAGGAAGTCCCTTCCTAAGTCAACAAGGAAGTCCCTTCCTAAGTCAACAATGAGATTATGTTCTAGTTTTATTCAAAGTGTATACTCCTAATTCTAAGTAACCTTATAATCCCTTTCTCACTCAACTTTGTAATTCTATCCTAGTAAGGACAGGACTTGGGAAACATCTATATACCCCACCCCTCCACCCTTTTGTAACTAATGATCAATTATTAATTATTGTTATGAATGAATTTCTCTTTAGTCTTCCTTAAAATTCTGAGGGAATTTCTATGTGATTAAGGGTATCTATGTGATCTCTCCGAGTATCTGTATGACCTCTGCACCCCGCCTCCAAGCTGCCAGCCCTCTTCATCCCTTGGCCGCCCTCTTCAAACTTCTTCCCCTTCTTCTTCTTTCAGTGATCTAAGCCTGCTTTTCCTTGTTTTCTATCCCTTGTTAGGTGATTTGCAGGTCCCTCAAAGTTCATGAATCCAAGGATTCAATTTGACCAGCTTTTGAATAACCGGATTGAAAGCTCGAATCTGCAGGATCGATAGCTTTGTTTTCCAGGCCGCATCTGAGAGAGCAGAGCGAACTCTTCATGGATTGATCTACAAATCTCTGCCAGGTACACCCCCTAGACTCCTCTGGTAGCAGTATTACAAAAGAGCTAGTCCTAACCAAGGCTTCTTAGCATTGGTGGTCCTTTTTTTTACTTTTAGGATTTATTTCTACATGCCTATGCTTCAGATTTTCTATAGAATTTCCTACTTAATATCTTGGCTTAAAATTCAGGATACAAACTCCTAACTTAATGCCTAATCACAAAAAGAATAACTTGCATGCATAAATAGTCCCGCATTGATGCAGAACAAAGAACAAAGAAGCGTATGCGGAAGTAAATTTAGGATTAATTTGTTTTTTTTTTTTTTTTTTTTTTAATATTTCAGAAATTGGCTTTGACTCAAAGTAAAGCTAAACTAAGTTGAAGGAAACTAGGTAAGGATTGAAAGCACAATTTAGAAGAAACTAAATTATCAGAGTAGTTCAGAAGTAACGGATCGCTGGGGGTTGAGAAACTCCTAGACCTAGGGTTTCGCTCTGAACTTTCAACAGAACAGAAATAGAGAGGAGAGATGGTTTACCAACCAGACAGTGATCTTCTCAGAATTTGGGTGAAGAACTCTCTCGAGCAGATTGTTGGATCCTCGGATTCGGCTATCTTCATAATGGATCCTCCAATACTAGTCTTGTGGTTTGGTCGGCTTCTCCTGGACTCAAGATCTGGGAAGAAGAAAAACAAGTGAGGGATTCAGAGACTCAGGGAAGGATTTACCAGTTCGAAGAACTTGAAGGTTGATGTCGCTGAGATCCGGATTCTCTTGAAGGCTGATTCAACTCCCACGGGAAAGAGCTTTGGATCTGAAGTACCCGGACTGTAGCTGGATGCTGGTGGTCGGCCTGGACTTGGGGAGAGAGGCCGTGGGAGGTGGAATATGCTAGGGCTTAGTGGAAAGAAAAGGGTGATGGGCGGCTAGGTTTTGGGAGTGGAGTGGCTAACCTAGGGTTTGGGTTTTGGAGATCTCACACCTCCTCAAGGTTCCTGGGGAACCCGGATTTACTCCCTCACAGAGCTCAACACCTGGATGCAAGTGCGGAAGAGAGAAACACAAAGTTTGCTCACAAAAAAAATAAGGTTTCATTCATCTGATCTTCAAGAGTAACATAGAGTTGAATATATAGACATAACAAAGAAATAAAATTTCATACACTTTCCATGTGGGACTAATAGAACTAACCCACACTTTAGGCATCAAATTCTCTTTCCAAGACTCCTTCCATGAGTGGGCAGCCCAAAAACTCCAAGAAAACTTGAAAATCAGCTCCAAATGGCAGGTTATGGGGGTGTCTCCTAGTATCTCTCCATGAATCAAGGATTTTCCCTTCATGGTTTGGCTCTTTTGGACACCTCCTAGTCTTGCTCCACAAGTTTAGGCTTCTTCCTTTCATGGCTTTGGCACTTTAGGAAACTTTTGGGTGCCTCCTTGATTTTCTCCCCAAGACATGCTCTCTTCCCTTTTATAACTTGGGTTTTTATGGAACATTATGGGGCACCTCCTTGATCCTCTCTTCAAGAAAAATTCTTGCCATCCTGGCTTGGGTTTATCTGGAAAGAAGTTGGCTCCTCCTTGGATTGAGGTATCTTGATGGATTTCTCCCCCAAGTGGTGCATGAAAGAAGGGACCTGCTTTCTTATGGTGTGGGGACCAAGGCACACTGGATGGAGATGTGGCGCCTCCTGGACTCTGGCGTGTGGCTGGGAGTGTGGGCCCACTTGCTTGGTCTTGGGAGAAAATGTGGCACCTTGGAGAAGACCTAGACCACTACTAGGACTTGTATTGAGTCAACATGACTCAACAAAATTTAAATTGCAGGGAAATACAGACTCAAACTAAAATTGAGTTGACCAAGTCAACCCTTATTACAAAACCAGAAAACCCTAATTCTTCGGGCAATGTCAATCAGAGATCTAGATGGAGCCCTGAAGTCTTCTTCTGAGTCTGGTGCCCGTACCACGCATCACAGTAGGTCTAGGTCCAAGCCAATTCAATCGAATCAAACCTGATTGACCTAAATGGATCAAATTGAGCTGACTTAAGTTGCCAATTCGAACCAGCTTTTGAATTGACTCATGAATTCAACCCAATTGATTCATGAAAATCTACAAGACATGATTGATATCTAGCAACATGTCATGCCTACCTGAAGATGAGAAATTTGGTGGAAAGTACCAAAATACCCTCCTGTGAAAAGTTACCATGCAATTCAATCTTTTGATCTCTCTCTATCCCGAATAAGTGATGAGTATGGATAATTGTCAAACCTTAGTACTTAGTTATTTCAAATCTCAATTCGATAATGAAGACTCTGCTGATGATTGATTAGAAAACACTTATAATCTTATCCTGCTTTGATCAAAGACTCCTTGAGTCATCAATCGAAGAGATTACTTGGGATAACATATTCTCTTACTAGGAATGATCGATTCCTTGTTGGTCCACTCACATCCTTCATATACCTTCCACCATATCTGAGAACACCCCATACATGACTCAATGCCATGAATGAGTATGAACCAAAATATGGCTTAGTGTGTATAAGGAACCATGGTGACCTCAGGTCTAAAGATCACTTTCACAACTCCCACTATGAGAACTATCTCTTGACAAGTAATAAGACTTCCATAAGATATTCTCAGTATGGATCAATTCAGTGAACTCATACCCTTATGACCACCCTTATCCTTGTATTAGTGTCTCTACACAAGTGGCTGTGAGACCAACCACCCTCTCCATCGAGCATACGTAGGATAAGCTAGTCTTTCCGGAAGCATCGATCCCTGAATCGATGATTCTACAACTAGGAACATTTTAGATTAGGATTTATAGGAACTTAGGTCTCACCATTATGATCTCCATCATAATCCTAAATCCTTTGCCTTAACCTATGGGGTTTGTTGATGCAGAATCACCGGGGTCGAACCTCTTCCTTGTTCTTCCTCTCGGGGATCCTGTAGAACAGAGAATGCCTTGTGCCAGAAATTCCGGCGAAGACACTCCGATGATCAAGTCAATGGAACGATCGTGGGGAATGGAAGACCTCCGAGATGGAGAGCTTGGGGGACTCTCCATTTGCCCTCTAGGGAGATGAGGAGAGAAGACCCATAATTAAAAGTGATGGGTTCCAAGAGTTACCTGGGGTCTGCTTTTCTTTACCTTATATAGGCATGGAATAGTGCCAAAATCTATTAGGATGAAGTAAGGAAAGACTGATCTACCCTTAGGAGAATCTAGAGATTGGCCACGTGGTGCCCCAATAGGGCAACATCGTGGGAGTAGTGGAGTAGTGGCACTGATGTGTCAGAATTTTGTTATAGCAGAATTCTGGTACATCGATGAAGAGGCTTCTGGAGTCATCGAGATATCACAAAAGTGGGTCAGCTATACCTCAATAGAAGTGGATCAACCGTACCTCAGCAGAAGTGGGTCATTCAGACTTCTACTTCAGTGGGTCAGTCGGACCTCAACTTTAGTGGGTCAGTTCAGACCTCAACTTCAGTGGGTCGGTTCGGACCTCAACTTCAGTGGATCGGCTCGGACCTTAAGTTTAGTGGGTCAGCCTTTAGGTTGGTCAGCCTTTAGGTTGGTTGGCCTTCAGGGCAGGTCGGCCTTTTGGGTGGTCGGCCTTCTTAGTGGTCAGCCTTCAGGGGCAGGTCAGCCTTTTGTGATGGGGGACTAATATGCATGCAATTCTTTTTTGTATATTTTATATGTGAGGTTAGGTGATTAATTTCCAAATTTCAGATCAAAACTAGTTGTATGGAATTTTTTATGAATTTTTGAAGCCAAGCATGCATATTAGAACCTAGAAAAGTACTAAAGAAGGATCGCCGGGGCTGAGAAGCCTTGGTTAGGGCAAGTTCTCCTACAATATAAAGACCGGAGGTAGAGGGGGTGTACCTGACAATGTCTAAAGCACCCGATGAAGATCACAGCGAAGGGATCTCTCGTTCCTCGATGGATGCGGCTTGGAAAACTGAGCCAAAGACCCGTGGATACTCGGTTTTCTGCTTGGTGGTCCGATTGAGGCTTGGCTGGAGTCGTTGGATTCATAGGAACTCGGGGACCTGCAAACAACCAGTCAGGGGTTAGAAAACTCAAAGGAAATCAAGAAAACAAAGAAAAATAGCAAAGGGAAGAAAGTTTTGGAGGGGGTTGGAAGGATGGTTGGCGGCAGGAAGATGGTTGCAAACACCGGGAAGAAGAACTCTCAAACCCCTTTATGCACACAGCAGGGTAATCACACAAAATAATATAAGAACTCAAGGTTTGTTTCATATATCAAAATCTCCCTTCATGCAAGAGGCTAGGGTTCCTTAAATAGACCCTTAACCTTGGGCTCCAAGTAAGGGCACATTAGTCTTTACATAAGAATCCTTTTCTCTCTCAAATCCTAGCTAGAAAATAAGGAAACATTAGGTAGAAAAATCTTTAAAAATTCTCTTGACTTGGCCAACAATCCAAGGATGCCTAGGAGGGCATGTTGGGCTTCTAGGAGCAGCAAGAGGCCGGCCCAAAGGGGCTCGGGCTTATGGGTTTGGGCCTCTGGAAGCTGGGGTGGCCTGGTAGCCAGGTAGCAGGAATATTCCATACAATCTTGCTTCTTAGGGGCTTGGGCTTGATTTCTTTGGGCTAGGATGCAGATGGACCTCTAAAATCATGGATGCCTTGGTATATGAATATATTTTGGCATCTGGAAGGGAATCTGGGCATCTGGAGGGCATCTGCAAGGAATCAGGGTTTTCTGAATTTTCCTCCTAGGGTCTTCAAATCTTCAAGCTGGGTTGGACTTGGGCTATACTTCCATGTCTTCAATCTGGTTGGACTTGGTCTTCACTTGTATGATGTGGTCTTGAGTCTTCAATATGGTTGAACAGGACTCAAAAAAATAAAATTAGCTCGACATGAGCTGACTAACACTAGATTGAACTAGTTCTACATGAGCTGACTAGTACAGAACTGAAACTCAAAAGACTCAAATAACAACTAAAATGGACTCAGATGGGCTAAGCCCTTATTACAGATGGACTCATAAATTATTGATCAATTCATAGAGGGTTGAAAAGCCTCTGTCTTATTCTGGTGCCTCCGGTGTCCCCACCAATTCTCTCGGGGTGGGAGGAACTCGACCCTGTCGAGTGAAGATCAAGCTGGCTCACATATTTCTCGAGGAGGTCTGGGTTGAGGTGCTGCAAGTCCTCTCGAGAAATCCATGAATCGTCCGACTCTAGCCGGCCTTGCCATCGGACCAGGAAGCGTTGATAGTCACGGCCCCGGGTCGTGATGGCTTGATCGTCCAGGATACACTCGATCCGTTCGCCTCTCTCAGGCCAATTTGTTAGTGGACACTCTAGGTTAGGATCACTCATAATGAAAAGGAATAGGTCCAAAGGCCTCACTAGGTATCGCTGCCGGTTCCCTATACTCAACCAGGTCTATAATATTGAATGTAGAACTAATGCCCAAATCCGAAGGCAAGTCTAACACCTAGGCATTTGATCCAACCTTCTCTATCACTTTAAAAGGTCCGGCTCTGCGAGCATGAAGCTTCTTTTAGGCCTAAGCCTAACCAAGATAGAATCCACTACATCAAATTCTTTGATCCATCTTCGGGAATTAGCCAGTTTGTTTAAAATTAGTGTAGGTGGTGAACATGCTGGGCACATGCAGACTCCTAACAAATGATTCAAAGGACTCAAACCTACACCTAACAAACTTGACTAAAGAGATTTATTAGGTCTTAACTACCACTTGGGCATGGAGGCATGAGTCATGGTTGATGGGTGACATGCAGAAGAAAATTTGCTAGTAACTCCTAATTAGTGCCAAAGGGTCTACCAAAAGTAGGTAGCAAATGGGATGGGCTCTATGGATCCTTGCAACCTAGTAACCTCAACTAAATGTAACCTAATAGTTCTAGACACATGAGAAGACTCAGGAAAGGGTAGGAAATAGGAAGTGGGTTCAATATTAGTTTGGTAGGGTAGAGAAAAAGGTTCATGGTTAGTTGGATAAAGTAGGATAAAAGATGGGGTGTCAATTTCGGGGAAGAGGTCCTTAATGGAAACTATAGGAGGGGGCTCATCCCAAGGGTACTGATTCAAAGAGATCAGGTCCTAAACAAATTCTTCTGGTTCTTGTATTTTTGGACTAGACTCTATAATTTGGCTATCCTCTATGGTTTCCTCAGGTAAGGCTCTAGCAGCAGTACCTAGGTTTTCTTCCTCTATATGTTCTTCCATTATAGCTTTAGGTTGGATGTGGTCAAGGTCAACTAGCTCTGGGTTGGTTTCTACCTGGGTATCTACTGGGTCAGCTAATTCTAGGTCTACTAAAGGTGTCTCCTCTTCTCCTTCATACACATCCACTAGGCTCACATCAGCTTTATACACTTTCGCGTTAATGTAAGCCTTGTCAATCTCATGAATGGTTGGAGAAGATCGGCTAGGAGAAAATTGGCTAGGTTTTGGTCTCTGGTTGGTCGGCCTTTAGGTTAGTTGGCCTTCAGGTTGGTTGGCCTTCAGGGCAGGTCATCCTTTTTGGTGGTCAGCCTTCAGGGGCAGGTCAGCCTTCTTAGTGGTCGGCCTTCAGGCTGGTCAGCCTTCTTAGTGGTCAGCCTTTTGGTGTAATAGTTGCCCCCCTTACTGTTGGCCTTTGGTGGGTTCACAGGAGGGAGGCGGAGCAGGCTCGGTCGCTTGGGGTGGAGAGGAGGTGGATCTTTCTGGTTGAGCTCTCTGATAAGAAGGGGTCTGGACACCCTCAAAGGGTGAGAGCCTCTTTAAATGCGCCCATTTTTGAAGGGAGATCTGGAGGAAGATAGTGGATCTGCTCGGTCATGTTGCTTGTGATCATTTCCTGATTCGGGATACTGACCGAGGTACTTCTCCTTTGTAGCACATGGGTTGAGAAGAGCATGCTTGAGATGGGCAGAAGCAAGTCAGGGGCGGAGCCTTCTTGGGGCAATGTCGATGCACTACTTTACGTGCCAAATTGTTATCCGGATCTCCTTCATACCTGCACTTCGAGAAGCGTACCTAGGATGGAACCAGTTGGATTGTGGGAGCGCGTGAGGGCATGGAGATGGCCTTGGAGTGGGACCTGATGCTGAGCAGGCCACGGGAGTGCACGGGGGCGGATACGGCAGCGAAAGCACACGGGTACACGGAGACAGCCGCGGAAGCGCGCGGGGGCGCGGGGGCGGCCATGGGGCCAGAACTGGCATGGAGCAGGTCGAGGTCATCAGGCTGCCCCCCAGCATGCGAACGCCAGAGCTGACGCGGGGCAAGCCGACCGCAAGCATCCGATGGCTACCATGGGGGCTGGACGTGGCACGGAGACGGTCGACGGCCATGGGAAGATGCCACAGGGGCGAGCGGGCCTGGCGCGGAGCAGGTCGGTGTCGTTGGGCTACCCCCTAGCATGCGGACGCCGGAGCTGACGCGGGGCAAGCCGACGGGCACGGAGATGGCCGGGGCCCCTTGCAAGCATAGGGGTCGCCGTGGGGGTGCGCGAGGCACGGAGATGGCCAACGGCCACGGGAAGATGCTGCGGGGGTGCGGGCCTGGCACGGAGCAGGTCAGGGTTGTCGGGCTACCCCCCAGCGTGTGGACGTCGGAGCTGATGTGGGACAAGCTGACGGGCACGGAGACAGTCAGGGCCCCTTGTAGGCGGGGGGCGGTCGTGGGGGCATGCGAGGCGCGGAGACGGTCGACGACCGTGGGAAGATGCCATGGGGGCGCAGGCTTGGCATGGAGTAGGCCAAGGCCGTCCGGCTGCCCCTCAGCATGTGAATGTTGGAGTTGACATGGGGCAAGCCGACCGCGAGTGTCCGACGGCGACCGTGGGTCCGGACGTGGCACAGAGCACGCGGGGCATCCGGACTGAGTGGAGGAGACCACAGGGCTTGCGGACGCGCGGAGTTGACGTGGGGGTGTCGGACGCGCGTAGGTGATCGCGGGGGCATGCGGACACGCGGAGCTGACACGGGGGTGTTCGGACATGCGAAGGTGACCGCGGGGGCGTGCGGACGTGCGGATCTAGCGCGGGGGCATCCAGATATGTGGGGTGACCGCAGGATGGAGCAGGATTTGTGCTGGCAGTGGCCGAAGCAGAGGTTCGAGCCCTTCCTCTAGCACCAATCTGTTGATGCAGAATCACCAGGGTCGGACCTCTTGCTTGTTCTTCCTCTCTGGGATCCTGCAAAATAGAGAATGCCTTGTGCCGGGGATTCCGGCGAAGACACTCCGACGATCAAGTCAGTGGGACGATCATGGGGAACGAAAGACCTCTGAGATGGAGAGCTTGGTGGACTCTCCGTTTGCAAGAGGGTGGGGAGATGAGAAGAGAAGACCTGTAATTAAAATTGATGGGTTCCGAGAGTTACCTGGGGTCTGCCTTTCTTTACCTTATTAAATAAAGAATAGTAACAAAATCTGTTAGGGTGAAGTCGGAAAAGACTAATCTACCCCTAAGAGAATCTGGAGAGTGGCCATGTGGCACTCCAGTAGGGCAACATCGTGGGAGTAGTGGAGTTGTGGCGCTGATGTGTCAGAATTCTATTGTAACAGAATTCTAGTACATCGACGAAGAGGCTTCTGGAGTCATCAAGATATCGCAGAAGTGGGTCAGCCATATCTTAGCAGAAGTTGGTCAGCCATACCTCAGCAGAAGTCGGTGTACCGTACCTCAACAGAAGTGGGTCGTTCGGACCTCTACTTCAGTGGGTCGGTCGGACCTCAACTTCAGTGGGTCGGTTCGGACCTCAACTTCAGTGGGTCGGTTCGGACCTTAACTTCAGTGGGTCAACCTTCTGGTTTGTCGACCTTTAGTTTGGTCAGCCTTCAGGGCAGGTCGGCCTTCTTGGTGGTTGGCCTTCAGGGCAAGTTGGCCTTTTTGGTGGTCGGCCTTCTTGGTGGTCGGCCTTCAGGGCAGGTCGGCCTTCAGGTTGGTCGGCCTTCTTGGTGGTCGGCATTTTGGTGTAACAGGGTTCATCATAATCTTTAAATAAGACACAAAGTATGATGCAACAAAAAATGCCTTTAATTAATATGATATTATCTTACAAGAGTTGGTAGATTACAAAAATATCCTTTTGAAGATTGGCTTTTAGGGCACTTTTCTTTCAATCTCCCACTTGCACTAAAGCCAATTGCCCTTGTATTTTATACCCATACAATCTAAGTGGCGATCAAACTACTATTGGGGTAGTGCTTTAGTGAATTGGTCTACTATATTTTTCTTAGTATCAACTCATTCAATGATAATATCTTGTCTTCCTATGAACGAGGTGGAAGCATCTTAGGATGTGCTTATGAGACCTTGGTTCCTTAACTAACACAACAACTCCACCGGTTGTTCTATAGTAGGAACCATGCCCAATTCCATGATGAATTTCTTCATTCACATAGCTTCCCTTATGGCTTCACTTATAGCTATGTACTCTGTCTACTCACTGCACCACCATATAGGGTAAAATGTATCATGATATGGATTTGCTATCATCTGAATCTGATTAAAACCTAGAATCCATATATCCTTCTAGTTTTAATTCAGATCCACCATATATGAGAAAAACATCCTTAGTCATTCTCAGGTACTTAAGAATATTATTTACAGCTTTCCAATGATCCTCTCCTAGGTCTACCTGGAACCTACTTACTATGCCTAAGGCATAAGCAACATGAGGCCCGGTACATAGCATGGCATACATAATTGATCCTATAGCCGAAGCATAAAGAATCATAGCCATCCTCTCTCTTTCTTCTAATGTCTTAGGAGACATTTTCTTAGAGAGATGTATGCCTTGACTCATAGGTAAGTATATCCTCTTACTTTCATCCATGTTGAATCTCTTCAACACAAAGTCAATGTACTTGGATTGGGATGAGCCTAGCATCCTTTTAGATCTATCTCTATAGATCTTTATACCTAGTATATAGGATGCCTCTCCCAAATCCTTCATGAAAAACTTTGATGATAGCCAAGTTTTGACCGTTTGTAACATTGGGATATCGTTCCCAATAATTAGTATATCATCAACATACAAGACCAAGAAAACAAGTGCACTCCCACTTGTCTTTATTGAGTCTTAGGTGGTGCATCTAAGATTTCAGGGGGAAGGGCCAAGGTTGAGGTTGGTCCGGCTTATCATGGTCATGCATGATGTATCTATGACTAGGAGTGAGTCTGGATGAGTCCTAAAGGTTGGATTGAGTTTTTGGTCAGTCTAGGCATTAGAGTCAGCTCGGTTCTGGTTAGAGTCGACTCTAATAGTTGGCACGGCATGAAAGCAAGGAGCAGAGTTGGCTCGGACTACTGGGAGTTAGCTCAGTCTGCTAAGAGTTGGCTCAGGTTGCTGGGAGTTGGCTCGGTTCTGCAGATAGGTAAACTATAGTCTAGATGAGTCGACTCGAGGTCCGAGAGTCGACTCGAGGTCCGAGAGTCGACTCGTCCAAAGTGCTTCCTGCAGCAAGGAGTCGACTCAAAGGATTCGAGCCAACTTGAATGACAGAATTTTTTGAATCATGTGATGCCACACCAGGAAGTTTTGGAGGGGCCAGGTCCTATATGAGTTGGGATGGTTAGTGAGTGAGAAGTGAGAGAAGGCCATTTTGTAACAATCCAAGGATACAATCAGAAATGATCAAAATCAAGAAATCCCTTCATTCTTCTAGATCTCCTTCTTCCTTCATTTCTTCTCCTTTACTTCTCTATCAATCTAAGGGATTGATTGATCTTTGTTTGACCTATAACCTATCGTATCCATTGTGAATCACTGGTAGATGGTCGTTCATGCACGTGGATGGCTTCTATAAGGCGTGGGTTTGTCGGATTATTTCTATCATTTTAGTTTCATAGCTTGGTTGTATAAAGGAAGGAAGATCTCTATATCCAAGAAGTGCTAGAAGGTAAGATCTAGTACATATTGATTCTACTTGATTGTGATATGTTATGAAGCAATTTTAAGATGGTTTTTGAGAAGTATGATGGCAAAGAAAATTTTACTCTATGGCAGCAAAGGGTAAAAGACTTGCTGGTTCAATAGAAGATCTACAAGGTCTTGGTTAGAGAGAGACCAGAAAAGATCAGTGTTAAGGATTAGGAAGAGTTAGAAGAGATCGTATTTAGTACCATCAGGATATGTTTGGCAGATCAAGTTTTGCCAGAGGTGTGTATCGAGACTACGGCAAAGGGTCTTTGGTTGAGACAGGGAAAAACATACATGGGCAAGAACATGATAAATAAGTTGTGGTTGAAGAAGTAGCTGTATAGTCTGAGGATGCTTGAAGGAGGAGACCTCATTGCTTACATTCAGAGGTTCAACTAGGTATGTTCTAAGGTTATGAGTTTGGATGTGAAAATTGATGAGGATCGGGCATTGTTGCTGTTATGTTCGCTTCCGGGATCATATGATGGTTCGATAACAACCTTGGATTGGAAAGAAATCCTGATCTATAAAGAGATTGTTGGAGTGCTCAGATCAAATGAGCAAAGGGAGAATCTACAAAGGAAATCCTAACTCGGAGGTTCTTGCTGTGAATGAAAGGCAAGGAATATCAAATGAAAGGGTTAGGGGAAAATCAAAGGGCATATCATAATCTCTAGATAGTAAGAAGGGTTTGAAATGCTATAAATGTCATTAACCTGGTCATTTCAAAAGGAATTGCCCTCTTTGGAAGACCGAGAAAGGGAAGGCCAATACTAGTGGTGCTAGTGTATCTGAAGGCAGTGGAGAAGATGTACTAATAGCTTCAGATAGATTGGTTGATTGGGATAATACTTGGACATTGGATTCAGCATGCTCTTATCACTATACCTGAGCATCGGGAGTGGTTTGATACCTATGATAAATCAGATGGAGGTAGTGTAAGCCTTGGTGATGATCACCCTTGTCAGGTGGCTGGAGTTGGCACCATTAGGATGAGAATGTATGATGGAGTGATAAGGACTCTGTCAAATATCAAATATGTACCAGAATTAAAGAAGAATTTTATTTCTTTGGACTACTTGGAAGAGCAGGGTTATGCCTTCAGTTGCAAGTATGGTAGTGGATGTTTGAGGATAACCAAAGGAGCTTTGGTGGTGATCAGGGGAAGAAGACTGAGCAATAATCTGTACAAGATGGAAGGCTCAGTGGTGAATGATATGCGGAGGTGCTTGTAGCGGCACCTAAGGAGAAGCTCTCCTATCAATTATGGCACTATCAGATGGGTCACTTGAGTGATCGAGGGCTTATGGAATTAAGCAAAAGAGGAAACCTTCTAGCATTGAAGAAGGATGGAAATGAGCTGTGTATGCCCTACATTTATGGCAAATAGCATAGGGTAAAGTTTGTTAGTGGTACCAAGCAGAGTGAAGGTATTTTAGAACTAATTCACTCAGATGTACAGGGATCGGCACCTATTTCATCTAGAGATGGAGCAAGGTATTTTATTACCTTCATTGATGACTTCTCTAGAAAATTATGGATGTATCTGATGAGAGAAAATCAGAGGTATTTTCCCGGTTCAAAGCCTGGAGGGCTGAGGTAGAGAAGGAAACAGGAAAACATGTGAAGTATCTTCGGTCAGATAATTGTGGGGAGTACTCTAGTAAAGAGTTTAGGAGTTATTGTGAGAAAAATGGGATCAAATGTCATTATGCAGTAAGGATGACCCCACAGCAGAATGGTGTTGCAAAAAGGATGAACCGGACATTATTGGAGAAGGCAGAGTATGAGGCTACAGTCATCACTTCTGAAAGTGTTTTGTGGTTATGCTATTAATCTATCATGTTTTCTTGTAAACAAGTCCCCTCATTTCAAACTGGATGGAGGACTTCCAGAGAAAGCTTGGACTGAGAAGAAGGTGGAGCTTGGTCATCGAAGGTGTTTGGTTGCCCAGCCTATGCACATGTGGAGGACGAGGAAGATGATCTTCATCGGGTACCCACGAGGAGTCAAGGGTTACCTACTATGGGATCCTCAGTCTCAAAAGACAGTGATCGGGGAGTACGGATAGAACTGTAGCTTCAAAGGTGAATAGTAGTGATTGTCCTTCACAGGTGGATAATAGACCATCTACTTCAACTGGAAAGGATGTTTCAGTTGAGGTGAGTTAGGCGAGAAAGGTCCTCTTGTAATGAAGGATCAGAAAGGAAAATTAGTTGTTCAAAGTGAAGTGTAGGAACATCCACAAACAGTAGACTTACAAGATAGTGCAAGGGGAGTGGCATTACGTAAATCTCAGCGTACAATCCGGAAGCCAATGAGATATGGCATGGATGAGAATATATCTTATGCTCTCATATCTAAAAATGGAGATCCAAAAACATTCAAGGAGGCCATGGCAAGCTCTAATAAAGAATCATGGATACAAGGCATGATGGAAGAGATGGAATCTCTTAGGAGGACAAGACATGGCAAATTGGTGGATCTGCCTGAAGTTGCTCATGCAATTGGCTCCAGATGGGTGTTCACAAAGAATGTTGTACCTTCAGAGTAAGGTGGAGTGAGATACAAAGCAAGACTAGTAGCAAAAAGATACTCACAAAGGGAAGGAGTTGACTACACCGAGGTATTTTCTCCTATGGTATGCCATACTTCAATTTGGGTGTAACTGTCATTGGTGGCAGAACATGCTATGAAATTGGAGTAGATGGATGTGAAGACAGCCTTTCTACATGGAAGTATGGATGAGAAGATCTATTTGAAGCAACCTGATGGCTTAATAGAGATTGGACAGGAGGATAAGGTATGTTTACTCCAGAGATCATTGTATGGTCTGAAACAATTACCTCATCAGTGGTATCGAAGATTTGATGAATTCATTTTAAGCCTTTGGTTTCTCAGATGTGAACATGACTGTTGCGTATATATCAAGGATGTGGATAATGATAATGCATTGTATCTACTTCTGTATGTGGATGATTTGTTGATAGCCAGTAGAAGTATGAGGGATGTAAAAGAGCTGAAGAGAGCATTATCTGAAGAATTTGAGATGAAGGATTTGGGTCCAGCTCAGAAAATCTTTGGAATGGAGATTTGTAGAGATAGAAGCAAGGGAATTCTCCATTTTATCACAAGGAGGTTATATCAAGAAGATTCTTGAGAAGTTTGAAATGGAGAAGGCCAAACCAGTAGAGACACCATTACCAGGGCACATATTTCTCTCTAAGATTCAAATCCCCCAAACAGATGAGGAGAGAAAATACATGGAGAGAGTTCCATATAGTGTTATGCATGCTATGGTATGTTGCAGGCCAAACATAGTCTGTAATCCAGGTGAGCAGGTATATGGCAAATCCTAGGAAGGAACACTGGAAAGCATTGAAGTGGATTTTGAGGTATCTACAGGGAACTGAAAAGCATGGACTGGTATTTGGTGGGCAGCTAGAAAGACAAGGAAGGAACTTCAAGAAATTATATGGAGGTTCGGGTCCTTTGGAAGGGTATGTGGATGCAAGTTATGCAGGTGATCTTGATACAAGAAAGTCTACTATAGGTTATATCTTCTACTTGCATGGTGGACCGGTTTCTTGGAGATTTGCCCTTCAACCTATCACTGCTCTATCTACAACAGAGGCTAAGTATATAGGTATTACAGAGGCTACAAAGGAAGCATTATGGCTGAGAAGGCTAGTTGCTGAGATGGGGGTGGAACAGTATATGGCGGTCCTACACAGTGATACCAGAGTGCCATACATTTCACTCAGAACCCAGTCTATCATGCATGTACAAAGCATATAGATGTGAGGTACCACAGGATCAGAGAGCTTGTAGAGGAAGGAGAAGTGGCACTAGTGAAGGTCCATACAAAGGAGAACCAGGCTGATGCACTTACAAAGGCTTTACTGGGAGAAAGCTTTTGTTCATGTATGTGGTTGATGGGTCTGAGGTGTCTGGTATAATAAATTGTAATCTTGGAGCACCAAGGTAGAGATTGTTAAGTCTCAGGTGGTCCATCCAAGATTTCAGGTGGAAGGGCCAAGGTTGAGGTTGGTCCAGTTTATCATGGTCACACATGATGTATCTAGGGCTAGGAGTGAGTCCGGATGAGTCCTAGAGGTTGGACTAAGTTTTTGGTTAGTCTGGGCATTAGAATCAGCTCGGTTCTGGTTAGAGTCGACTCTAATATTTAGCACGGCATGGAAGCAGGGAGGAGAGTCAGCTCGGACTGCTGGGAGTCAGCTCGATACTGCTAATAGTTGGCTCAGATTGTTGGGAGTCGGCTCGGTTCTGCAGACAAGTAAACTACGGTCTAGATGAGTTGACTTGAGGTTTGAGAGTCGACTTGTCTAAAGTGCTTCCTGTAACAAGGAGTCGACTCAAAGGACTCGAGCCGACTTGAATGACAGGATTTTATGAAGCACGTGATGCCACACCGGGAATTTTTGGAGGGGCCAGGTCCTTTGCGATCTGGGTATATATATGTGAGTTGGGATGGTTAGCGAGTGAGAAAAGAGAGAAGGTCATTTTGTAATGGTCCAAGGAAACGATCGGAATCAAGAAATCCCTCTGTTCTTCCAGATCTCCTTCTTCCTCCATTTCTTCTCCTTTACTTCTCTATCAGTCCAAGGGATCGATTGATCTTTATTTGACCTGTATCCTACCATATCCATTATGGATCACTGGTAGAGGGTCATTCATGTACCAGGATGGCTTCCGCAGGGCATGGGTTCACCGGATTATTTCCATCAGTCTTCTTGTACATGTTTCATCAAAGCGGATGTTCCAACTCCTTGATGCTTGCTTTAGTCCATAAATGGACTTCCTTAGCTTGTATACTTGGTTTGGTCTCCCACTTGAGACAAAACCCTCTAATTGTGTCATATAGACTTCTTCTTCAAGATTTCCATTAAGAAAAGCAGTCTTTATATCTGCCAGATTTTATAATCATGGTATGCTACTACAACAAGCAATATCCGAATGGACTTGAGCATGGCTACTGGTGAAAAGGTTTCATCATAGTCAATCCCATGTTTTTGTCTAAAACCTTTTGCCACTAGCCTAGCCTTGTAGGTCTCTACTTGACCATCTGCTCCTATCTTCTTCTTGCAGACCCATTTACACCCTATTGGGTTAATTCTTTCAGGTGGATCTACTAAGGTCCAAACTTGATTGAAATACATGGAGGCCATTTCAGACTTCATGGCACTTAGCCATTTATCAAAGTCTTTACTCTCGATAGCTTCCATATAGGTCACAGGATCATCATCCTAAATAATACTGGCCTCATTGTCATTCCCGATGACAAAACTATATATGAGAGGAGGTGTGTGTTATGGTTGTTCCTGATCAACAAGAACTTCTAGTTGAGGAATTTCATTTGAAGACTCTTCAAGAATAGGTTGTTGGTTTTGAACTTCACTCAGGTCAAGTGTTGTTTCACTACTTATTTCTTGGATAAATTCTTGCTCCAAGAATGTAGCATATCTACTGACAAATACCTTTTGTTCAAAAGTATGATAAAAGAGATATCCAATACCCTATTTCGGATAACCAACGAACCTGCACTTGTCAGCCCTAGCACTTAACTTATGTCCAAAATTACTCTTGACATAAGCATAGCAACCCCAAATCTTCAAGTATTTAAGATTTGGTCTTTTGCCATTCCATAACTCATATGGAGTGCTAGTCACTGACTTTAATGGTACCCTATTCAAAATATAGGCAGCAGTTTCCAGGGCATATCCCCAGAAGGAAATAAGAAGATTTGTGAAGCTCATCATGGACCTCACCATGTCTAACAAGGTGCGATTTCTCCTTTCTGCCACACCATTTAATTGGGGTGTATAAGGAGTAGTCCATTCAGAGATTATGCCTTTGTCTTTAAGATGGTTTAGAAACTCACTAGACAAGCATTCTCCTCCTTGATTAGAATGAAGAATTTTAATACTATATCTAGTTTATTTTTCAACCATGTTTTGATACTTTTTAAATTTATCAAAGGCTTCGAACTTGTATTTTATTAGATATACATGACCAAACCTAGATAAGTCATCGATAAAGGTGATGAAATAAGAGTATCCACCTTTGGCCTAAGTTGTCATAGATCCACACACAACTGTTGTACAAGACCTAATAACTTAGTTGCCCTGTCTCCATGCCCAGTGAATGGAGACTTGGTCATTTTTCTTTTGAGGCAAGACTCAAAATTTCCTAATGGTTGAAAATCATAAGGGTCAAAGTAATTATCTTTGACTAACTTGTTTATCCTTGACTCACTTATATGACCTAACTAGTAATGCTAGAGAAATGTGACATTGACATTATCTCCTTTTCTCTTCTTGTTATCAACAAGAATATTTCATCATTGAGTTCTAAAGTTAGAAGACCATTAATAAAATAACCATGTCCAAATATTTTATTACTATGAAGAATAGAGCAGCCACTGCTCTTTACACTTATTTCATATCCTTGTTGTAATAACAAGGGTATTGAAATAATGTTCCTTACAATATTCAGTACATAGTAACATTCTTCCAACTTTAAAATATTACTCGAAGGTAATAACAGAAGATAGGTGCCCATGGCTTCAGCATACATGGCTTCACCACTTGCACCATATAGCTTGAAATCACCTTTCTTCAATTTTCTAATTCTGTGGAGTCCCTGTAAAGATTTACATATATGAGACCCACATGCGGTATCCAATATCCTTGAATTAGAAATAGAAGCACTCAATGATAAATTTGTTTGTATCATGTACAAACCTTTAGATGTCCCTCCGGCATCTTGCTTCACACTTGCAAGATATGACTTGCAATTTTTCTTCCAATGCCCTTGCTTGCCGCAATGGAAATAGGCTCCATCATTACCAACCATTTTTGCCTTCTTCTTCTTTTGGATGATCTTCTTAGGGTTGAATTACCTTTTCAAACCCTTTTTCATTACATGTTTCTTTTTCCCATCAATGAGAAAAAGATGAGCCTTATCTCCTTTAGAATGGCTCTCTACTGTCTTAAAAGCATGTTTAGCAGTTCAGGTAAAGAAATTTCAGTTTGTTCATATGATAATTTAGAATAAACTGAGAGAACGAATCTGGGAGTGACAGCAGGATCTAGTCTTTGCTGAGTACACTATCTATTACAAACCCTAATTAACTTAATCGGGTGATTAAGTCATTCATTTTTAAAAGATGGGTCTGTACTGATGAATCCTCACTCATTCGTGCATGGAACAATTACTTCAATATCTCGTATCGAGCAGTCCTACTTCGCTCTCTCCATAGAGCTCCTTTAGATTGAGCAATATGGACTGAGGTTCTATCCCTTCATGTTGCCTCTAAAGTTCATTGCTCATCAAGGCTAACATGATGCACCTGATAGTTATGCTGTCATTTTGCCACATTTTGTGTGTTGCTATTTCCTCCTTGGAAGCATCCTCTCTGATCGGCTCTAGATTTGGAGAATCAAGAATGTAAGAAAGCTTTTCTTGGATCAATACTATCATCAGGTTCCTCAACCAGTCTACATAATTGGGATCGATCAACTTGTTGGCATTTAAGATCCCTCGTAGTGACAAACTTGAAGCCATAATAAATTCTATATTTAATTTTAGAACAATATAACCAGACCACTCAAGATGACATTCATAACTAGATAAGGAATTTATATCTAATTATGTCTCCTACTATTTTATTCGAATACCATAACCCTCACATGGTAAGCAAGAAACCTTACCAGGTTTCTTTAGTGGGGTTGAGATCCCAATTCTTTATGAGCGCCTTGTGTTACACAACAAATACTCATGATTCAAAGGCAGGACTTCCTTTCCAATTGCAACCCATGCAATTCTCAATAAATGAACTGCCTTTAAGACACTTATAGTCTTGTATTATACAACAAACATAATGTCTTAGTTTAGTCAGACCCTTCATTTCTATATAGCCATGATCGAATAATGTTGCTCTTGTATTACATGGTAAAGCAACAATACCAATCATGCTATAAAACATTAAGTGCACCAAGACAAATTTTTATATCAAAATCCTAGAGCAGGCCTTGTGTTATACAACAAACCTACTATAGTTTTTCATATTAATTTGGCTTAGCATGAATGAAGGCAAATTATAGTGTGCTCAATCAATTAGCATTCCCAATTTAAGGTCTAGATATGACCAAATTGGCCTGGTGAGTGGAAGGGGTGAGGTGGTCCCCCCGTTGCTTTCCTTAGACATCAATTGAATTGGCCAGGTTAGACAACATAACCAATTAAAAATCTCATTCTCTTTACCTTTCCAGAACCACTTGCCTCGACACCAATTGGCTGATCAAACCCTAATCATATTGCATCATGATTAACTTTACACTATGACTAAATATGATTTTAATGAGGGCTTGATGGTCTCATACACATCCTAAATAATCATGTCAAGCATATTAACCTTAATATTAACCTTAAGTGTGAATGGGTTGATGTCAATCAAGGTGTCAAAAAATATAGGGACTTGACATTGGTAAATTTTAATCATAAATTATGTACTTTAGAGCCTTTTATATTAGCTAATCAAGTGGAGCAAGTATGGTATATAAAAGATCCAAAAGAAAGTGGATGGCATGTAGTTAGAAAGACAAAGCCAAGGAATTGCTTTGATATGAATGAGGACTTCAATGATGCTGATGAAGCATTGGAAATTAAGCTAAAATAGATCTCTATGCTAGCAATTATGACAATGAGATTGATGTGGAGGATGAGCACAATGTAACATGGAAAAGGGATGATATTGAAGGAATTGAGATTGTAACCTAGTAATCTATGCATATCTATGCATATATGAATATTATATTTTCATGAATATTTCTTAACTATGTATAAAAGGCTTGTTTGGTTATATTGAATGGTATTTGTTATTTTTCTCTTAACTATGTATAGAATGTCATTCGTACTTTTTTCTTAACTGTATATGAAGGCTATTTGTTTATGTTGAATGGCATTTATTATTTTTTCTTAACTATATATGGATTTTTTCTAATATTTCTATTTTTTTTAACTATGTATGGATTTTTTCGAATATTTCTTACATATTTTATGCATATATGAATAATGTTTCTATTTATTTCTTAGTTTCATTGTACTCATATCATTCCTTTTAATTGTAGGTGTTGTTGAAATTATATTTGTTACCTCAACTAAAAGTATATGTAAGTGACCTAGTTCTTAACTAAACTAATGTTTATTATACTCAAATAAAATTGGTGACTACTTTAGTTTCTTTTGTAGGACTAGAAAGAGAAACTCAGTGATTGTACCTACTCAAGATAGACTTAGAAAAAGGTCAACTTATCATGAAGGACATGATTCTAAACTAATAGTGGATAATAAGAGAGTAGTTGACCTTGAAGAGACACATGATAGTAGTGCTGAAGATAAACAATCAGATGAGGGAATGTTACTTGAACCAATCAAAAATTTAAAATAAAGGAGGTTGGCAACCAGTCACTTTCCAACTTATATGGGGTGAGTATGAATTTTGGTTCTTGATGTTCTTAAATTAAATATACCAAGGATGATGGATAGTTTCTAATAGTCTTCAAAATTTGGTGCTATCTATTTTGGTGCTTATTTTTATTGTTTCTAGGTACATATAGAGCAAACTAAGTTCAGAGAGACAATCATAGTTTCATTATTTTGATTGCTTATTATTTAGCTTGTATGTGAGTAAACCATCAAAAAATAAAGTTTCAAAATGGATAAGGAGAAAAGAAGTTTTTGAAAAGAAATATCTTATCCTTCCTATTTGCATTTAGAAGGTTATTAGGTTTAGTTATTTTCAATTTGCTAAATGTTCTATGGGAGGATGTGCACTTACTTTTTGTTAATATTAGGGATCATTGGCTTGTTGTTATTTTTTTGCACTTTGGTGAGAGCTTTACTTCGACTACTCCATCCTGCATGTTGCTAGCAGATTCTCTTACAAATAATAGTTGTGATAGATATGAAGGTGAATTAAGATGGTATTCAAATAAACCTAATTTCTATTTTTCAAATTTGGCTTTCAAATTTGATTCCTATTAGTATATTTGGGCTATTTGCATATGTCTACATGCAGCTTTGTTTTTGACATATAAGACTGCAAAAAGAGGTTAAAAGATGTAAGATCAATGTGGACTATGCCATTGATAATCCTAAAGGTTGTTATGTGATATTTTTTTTAAAATAAATGATTTATTTACATAAAACATAGAGAATTAATAGTCATTAATCTTTTTGTTTATATTTCATTAATAACAGGTACCAATGTAGTCAAATGGGCATGATTGTATATACTTTGTTATATATTATACCCATCTTTTTATGTAAGTTGCTCCCATAACTATCTCTCTAAACAAGATTCTTTCTTTTATATATTCTAATCCTTTAACTTCTTTGCCAATTTTTATATGCATTCTTAACTTATTTACTAATTGATTTTTATTTTTTCAAGATAATGATCACTAGTTTACAATGGTGGAGTTGGATTTTTTTATGGCTAGTTTAGCTTCTATGGGATGTGCAAATAGCTAGGAAGTCATTGAGGAGCGAAGATTTGTAGAGCAAAGAATTGAACATGAAAATGATACTAGTGCAACCTCAAAGAAAGGAGAGGTGTCCCAACTTGAAGAGCCACCTTCTAAAAAGTACTATGGTGAGATACAAATAAAAGATGTGCATATGATGGATTCTGATAAGATGATTCATGTAGAGTGGAATGAGTATGGATGACTAGTTAAGGATGTTTGGCAATCATCTATGAGCTTTTTGACTAGCCTAATAAAATTCTATGAGCAGTTGCCAATTTGTGTGAATGATTGGCAAAAGATACCTAAGATTACTAAACTTGAACTTTGAAAATACACAAAGGTGATATTAATTTCCATGTCATCTACGGTTTGACACTTATTATTATAATGTATTCATAATATTATTTTTTCTTATTTTAGAAGTATGATATGGGAGATGAGCATTATAATTTTGCAATAAAAACTTTGATAGGGAGATGGAGAGTGATGAGTACCATTTAAAAAAGGGCTTCATATAAAATTGTAATAAAAAGAGAAAAAGAAAAGGTGAAGTACCTAAGAATGTCCCAAAGGCTCAATGGAAGGAAGCTATAGACAGTTGGTCTACTCTATATTGGTAGGTATATAGAAATTATTATATTTTATTAGTTGAGGTCAATTTTTTGTGGAGTGGTTGAGGTCGGTCTTAAATTTTGGTATATATAGAATAATAGTAGAAAAGGGCAAATACAAACATTGATTGCAAAAAGAAGTACAAGTACCCTATTATGTAGGAATAAGGAGCTTCATGCAAATCAGTCTCCTATAGGTAAAACCCATATAAATTTCTTTAAGTGCTTATTTTAAGGAATGTGTATATTGTGTTCATTTAATCTTTTCTTATGTTGTATACTCAGTTCAAAAGGATAGGAAAAAAATTGAGCCACCCCCTTATAGGGGCTAGGACTCATACTAGAACGGACGGTAACCTTATAAATGATGTTATTGCTAGACTTATTATAAGTATCCTTTATCTGTCAATTAAACTATATCTCTATCTTTTTTTATTATAAAATTTGTTTCTTGTAATTAATACATGTCTAATGGAACCAATAGAAGATATTTAAAGATGCAAAAGAGGATGAGGTATTTTCTAAATAGTTTGGTGAAGAAAGGCTAGACATGGTCATTGTTTAGGGATAGGACCAACTCCCAATTTACTATGGGGCCCTAAAGCAACTAATAAAGTCTTGAAAAAGAAAAATGAGAGTTTGCATAAAATAGTTCATGACTTGACAGGTCAAATCGAAACTCTCCAAGTTCAAGTAGCAAATATTTATGGTTCAACAGCTTTGATGAGTACTCTAGTTGAATGTACAATTCTTTTTTTATTTCCATATGATGAGATCGGAAAACTCAATCTTTATTTTTTGAATTGTCATCTGATTTTTTTGAAATTATGAAGGTGTCATGCAAGAAGCTGATGACCATTTGCTTTACTTGCCATTTGATTTTTGTTTTAAGTTATTATACTCATTTATTAATAGGGTATTGCCATATGAAAGAAGCTAATGATAGTTCATCAAAAATAGATAAAATATCATCAGTTAGTAGAAAACATAATCCAAAGATATCTATGATATCATCCACACTCATAATTTAATATTTTTTTAAAGAAAGTGGCAACTCTCAGTTATTTCTAGAATAGTGATAGAGCTGAACTAACCTCACCTCAAGTGAACATGTCACATATTCCTGAATTATCTAAAATGATAAGTAAAATTTAGTTTCATAAATTTGAAGATTTAAATAAAATGGTTTAATAATTTTATAGTGGTGAATTATTAGGACTTGCTGATTAGATCTTATGAAATCAGTACTTGTAAGGTAAAGAAGTTATACTAGTAGATGTCTCATAGAAAGAAATATGCAAAAGAATATTCATTTATGATGGTAAAGGCAAGATGTTGATGGGCAAGAGTTTGGGAGATGTACTTGTGAGATTTATGTTTCTTATGAACTAGATACTCCATAGCTTGTAAAGGACAAAAGTCAAGTTTTAATGAAACAAGCTATGGGCACTCATATTGTTTGGTGAAAAGATTATGTATGTCTATATACATATATTTTTATTAGTGACTTAAGCTCTAAAATGATATTTATTTATTTATTTATGTTAAAATGATATTTATTTATTTATTTATGTTTTCTTTTTATAGATTCAGGGGATATAATGGATGGTGCCAAGGAAAGATAGGTATTATCTTGCTAATGGCTTCATAGTTCGATGAACAACCAAATTTTACAAAGTTAACTTTTTGGTGTCATTTATTCAAGTTTACTTTATTCTCTTTTGGGTATAGCAAAAGTGAGTTTGAACTTATGTATAAAGAGCAGTAGATCAGTTGGACCTTTTTTGTACCATATTTTGAGTTTTAGTGTTTACGTTCTTTTATATTTTGAAATCTGATGGTGTATAGCCTTATCTTTGGATTTTGATGAAACTAAAAAGATTATTAAGATAATTTATTTGAGACTACAACTATGTATGTTCAGTTCTCTTTAATACAATGATGAAGATTGTCTTATTTATGGTTGTTTCATCTCTTTGAAGTGCTAGTCTTCATGTGTTATTCAGTGGTACAGGATACTTAAAAAGTTACTAATGCACTATTTCTATTTTTATTTATTATTATAGGTGATCCATGGATAGAGTAATAATGTCTAAAAGTTAATTATATATTCATATTTTATTATTGATAGTAGAAGTCCAATTGTACCCATGCTTTAGTAACTCCCACAAATTCTAATTTATGTGTATTTAGTTAACCACATCAAATGAAGGAGGGTGTAGACTAGATCTATACCCATATATATACTTTCACCATGTTAAATATTGCACAGATAAAGTAGGGGGCTACACAAATGGAAAGAAAAATATAGATATAAGCTACACCCATGTCAGACATATCCATGTTCAACCAAACATATGACCAATGTGAGTGTAGGCATATCCCCATGTTTTTTAGGCCTTTATCCATACATTTTTCATGTGGGTATATCTCAATTTTGTTATAGTGACTTTAGCAAGTAGAAGTAAGCTTGTATTAAATAAATAGAATACAAATATATCATGAATTTAAAAATTAAATATATTTGACTTGCCAGGAATATCTTCCAAGCTACATCAAGAGTCCCTAATAGCCAACTAGAGAACTTGCTAATCGACCTTGGCACAAGACATTCCAGCCTCTTTGAATGTACTGCAAAATTGATTTTGAATAATAATTATTAAATCTAAAATAGCTAAATTTTAAATAAATTAATAGAAGATGTAGTACTTATGAGCAGCTCTAAATGTGGATGAGCTCTCTATCCTCCGATCGAGTCAAAAGTGCTGCAAGTTATGCATGTCCTCGACCATGATGCAAAGTTTTAGAGCCAATCACTACTCCAAGTGACTGTGGGGTCAATAGTAATGCAACATCATCCAAACCGAAAAGAAAAACATCTAATATAAAAAATGTTGTATTAGTAATAAAGTATAAGATAATATAAATGAGAATATCTAAAGTGTTAGAGTTTATCGCATGGTGTGAGCGATGCAAAAGCATGTAAGCTAGCAGCATGAACACTCTCTCCTAGAGTACTCTGTCCTCTAGAGTTCTTTCCTAACTGGTATGGCTTCGACCTCTAGAAGACATGATGAATAATCTCTAAAACTAAAAAAAATAGATTCACCTAATTAAATATAAAATTATGGATGGTAATGAAAGAGTTAAAATGATGTAAGACAAGTATTTAAAATAATTCAAGGATTATATACTTAGCACTACTCGTCGGTCTCTTCAGATGTTGGTGCCCTTCAAATTCTTCTTCAGATTCTTCTTTTGATTCTCCCTCTTCTTCCATTTCTTGATCTTCTTTCTCTTCTTTCCCTTCTAGGATAGGATTGCCCTTTTACAATAAACTCAGTATGATGTTAGTCATCACAAAGGAGAATTCTTAGAGCATCTAACTTTGCATTTATGAAAGATTGATGAACTCTTAATATTTCATCCTCTTAAAAGTATTTTAATAATTAGAGATCTTCTTCTTCCTTCGAGTGCATAATGAATGGCTCAAGACTTAATTTTATATATAGCCTATCAATCTTTCCTTCCTCTCTTCCTTGATGGAAAGTTGTATAATATACTTACACAAATTATTGAGCCAACATAAATAGCTTGTTAACATATACTTTTAATCCATGTTTGATTTTAATAAGCCCATGCTATGGATCAACCTTCATACACATGCCACCATTTATTGTGCTCTTATGATATCTATATTGCTGGGTGTAAAAATTATAATCATTTACATTATATCCATTATAACATGTCATATATTTTGCTAGACCGTAACCTAATAGTCTTAGCTTTTTAGATAAAAATTCACCCTCTTTCATGACCTATTGATAATTATATTATACATATATATAAGTATTAGTTTAATAATAAAATTATTTTTATTTATTTAAAATAAATATTTTATATATTGTTTGTAGGAAAGGAGACTATCATTGTAAAGAGCTTGATTTATGAGTTCAAATGAAATAAGTTTAAAGCGAATCGGACTTGAAATGAGCCCAGAATTGATTTTTAAAGATTTAATATGGAATTGCATGAATTTTAGAGCACCTGGTCCACCAAGGACCAGCTACTTGGTTTATAGAATGCCCGATGGACCACTAGTAGCCATGGCTAATGGTCCATGGTGCAAAGCTGTAGACCATGACCAGTTTTTAGCCCAGAAAAGTCTCCTCGTCGTTGCCAGAGATGCGGTCCACCTTCACCACCACTGGAGAACTTCCTCCCTGGCTCGAGATCCTAAGATATGGCAATGATCCGGTGAGCCTATGGTAAAAGGGTCATCATCTTCTCCTCTATGTTTCCCCTGCTCTCTATCCCAATGAAACACGAACCTAGTGCCACTGCTGTAGAGCCACTGGAGTCACCCATCTCCCACCTTCTTCCCTGGTTGTGTTATCCTATCTCCACCACCATCACCCACTCATCCCCTCTACAGCCATCAAGTGTCCTCTCTCTTTATCTTCCTTCTACCACCTCTGCTACATTCTCGGTGGTGGGTCTCAGTAGCACATGGGCAAGTCCGACGAGGCTCCGGTGTTGGTCCTGACCGTGGTAGCTGCGGCCCAAAGGGAGATGGCAACGGCAGCAACCAAACTAGTCGATGGGAGGAAAAAACTACACTTATCTCAAAGCAGTCAATGGCCATGATTTCATTGATTTCTAAACCTTTGATCTAGATCCAAGGGCTGGAAAGATGTTGACCGGTCAAATACTAGTCAGAATGGGGGACAAAAGCCTAACACTACTGGGATTGGGTATATTCATATCTAACCATTGAGTCCTATAAAATTAAATCTTAGCCGCTCTTGTGATTTTTTTATTTTGTTCCACACCGGAAACCCATGAAGACCTCTCCCTTGTTAAATCCTATAAAAAGGCTCCTATGCCTCTACCTGGGGCAATCAACTCCCTAGAGTCCATCTAGAGCCTTTGCATAAAGGGAGAGGAAGAGAAGATCATGAGCAACCGGAGAATTCCTATCTTCGGGGAGTAAATGAGGTTTTTGGTATTTATATTTTATAATTTTTATGTAGTTAGGGCTTGATTGTAATAGTTTATTTTTTATGAATAATTTATTTTTCATTATTTCAAGTAGTTTCTTCATGTCTAGACTATAGTTAGATTTTTGAATAGCTTATGCTATGTAGAGACAGGTCGTGATCCCACGATAAGATTCATGCTCAACGAAATAAGCTATGCTCGGAATATGATTATAGAAAATTTTATTTATATGATTAGAGACTTTAAATAGTCTATGACTACGTAGGAGTGGATCAAGATCCATATCCAGCAAGATAGGCTATGCCCGGTGATCAATCATAATTCCATAATTACATATTGAATAAATACTTAATATAATACCAAATACCGAATCAAAACCCAAGACATCTTTCATATTAATTTTCTGCTTAGTTTAATTCTTATTCTTAGTATAATCATATTCTTACTCTTTTATCTCTCTAACCTAATTAATCCCTAACAAAATAATTCTAAAAGTGAACATAATCCTAACTGATCCCTAAAGATATTATCCCAACTCATCCTAGCTATAGAGTTAAGTTAGTAAATTATTTTTGACCACCTACGATAGCGATCAAATTTTGGTACCATTGCTAGGATCATTGGCATGGTTAGTTTACCAAAAAAATAAAATAAAATATAAAAAACTCATAATTTATTAGGGTTTTCTTTTATTAGAGACTTAAACTAACTTGTTTGACATCTGTTTGCACGGTATTGCATCTACATAAATCACCTTAAGGGCACTAACCCCTAAATAAGATAAGGTGGAGATTTCATCACCCTTCCTTGGTCCACAAACTACCATCCTCATTTTGCATGGATCTAAGCCTTTAATTAAAATCAATTAGACATTGACTGCTAAGGACTATCGAGCTCACTAGGATAAGGGATCCTGAGAGTTGGACTGACTCAAAATTAACTAGTCAACTATCTAGGAAAGGAGTTCAAGAATGATATAGTCCTGAAGGAAGGTGGTTCTTTAATTGGTTCCGTTGTCTGACCTAGTCAATTTATTTGGTATCTAAAAAAACCAACAAGGGGACCCCCACCGAACTTATCCTTACCTGGTCAGTTGATTAGTTAGTATCTAGCTTCAAAGGCTAGAGAAGGTGACCTTGGATTAGGTAGGAGCTATCTAGAATTAGGAAACACTAGGATAAAGAGTCATTGATTGCTAACTTATTTGTAATTAACCTAGAACTTTAAATAATACTTCTTCTCTATCCCTCTTAGCTCTAGGACTCCTTAGATTCATATCTTTAGACTTCTCTATCTTTCTTCTCTCTTCTCTTCCCTTTTTCCTCTCTGATAAAAAAAAATCAAAATCATAAATTGGGGTTAAACTATGAATACACATAGTGAGACCAACCCACCATGCTAATTGAGGGAGTACTTCATCCCTTCATCATATACTTATTCTCCGTGTATCCAAGTAACTCCTATAGAGGTAACTCAGTATGAGATTAAGTCCAGTATTATACAAATGCTACCATCCTTCTATAGACTTAGTCAAGAGGACCCATACAAATATCTGGATGAGTTTCTTGAGATATGCTATATTGTTAGAATTCAAAATCTATATGATAAGGCCCTTAGGTTGAAATTATTTTCCTTCTCACTTAAGGACAAGGCCAAATATTGGCTATGTTTATTAGAGTCAACGACCATTTCAACCTTGGAACAACAAGTGTCCACACCATGCCATAACCAAATGGCAACTTGTCCAGTGCTTTTATGATGGACTGTCAAAAAAGCACAAGTGATGGGGATCCAAGGCAGGTCCGGGTATTTTTCTATTTTTTCTTATTTTCTCAGAATTTTTTATTTTTCTATTCCCGCTATTCCGACTCCCCGCTATTATGGTTTTGTTCTTGGTTTATCCCCGAGTTATCCCAGTTTTATTCCATCTTCACTATCTTTCTCCCGTGGTTTTAAAAAGAATATCAAAACCCTAGCCTACACCACGCCAGTCCCAGATCCGGGCTGCCCGACCCCCGGCCACCACCGCCGAACCACCGTCGGTGCTCGCCAGCCCTCGCCTCGCCGGAGAAGCCGCCACCGCCCCACGCCCGTGGGAAGATGAACGGATGCGGAGGCGTCCGCTCGCCACGGCCCACAGACACCGCCGCCACTACCACCGCCGACCCGCTGCCCGCTGCCGTTCCTGCCACCCGCCGGCCCTCGCCCGGTCACCGGTGGGGTCCGCCACCGTTCCTGCCGCCTGCCAGCTCTCGACCGGCGACCGGTGGGGTCCGCCACCGTCCACGCCCGTGGGAAGACGAACGGACGCGGGAGGCGTCCGTCCGCCCATGTGCACCCTTGCATCGCCGCCGCCGTCGCCCGCACGTCCGCCAGCCCCGACTGTCCCCACCGGCCACGCCGATGCCCTGAGGTCTCCCACGGCCGTGGGAGACCAAACGGCACGCCCTGGGGCGTGCCGTGCCATTCTTGCACCGCCTCGCCCGTCGCCAGCCGTCCGCCGGCCCGTCCGCCACCCGCTGGTGTTCCGCCGGAGACCGTTCTTCCCTTCCACGATCGTGAGTTTGTGTTTGCACAGATTTCAAAGCAGCCCATATTTCATAGCAGCACGCTTTCTGGAGTAGATTATCAAGCTGACACGCTTCTTAGAGCATATCAGCACTATTTTTGATGCAACACGAATTTTGATGTAATTTATTTTCCTTTTTTAGTTTTCTTAGAGGCTAAGAAACTGAGGGTTTTGGTTTTTCTATATAAAGGCCCCCTCTCCCCCTGTAATAATCAGAGAGAGTTGATATAGATTTTTGGGTTGGTTCCGGTTCTGGTTCTGGGCTGAGGTTCGTTTTTCTTCGTTCCCTGCTGTGTGCATTATGGGTTCGATGAGGGGTGTGGGACGTTCCCTGCTATGTGCATTATGGGTTCGATGAGCACCCTAGTTATCCCCTATCTCGTCTTCTTTATCTCCTCGTATCCTTCGAGAGTCATCCTAGCGCATCTACGTGAGAGCCCTGCTGTGTGCATTATGGATTCGATGGGAGCTCAGGGTAGCTGGTGCTGTGACCCCTTCGGGAGGGTAGCTTTATGCTCAGGGTAGCTGGTGCTGTGATCCCTTGGGAGGGTAGCTTTAGGCTTTGACCCCTGACTTTCTGTGTGCGTTCCCCGCTAGAGTGAGTCTCAAGGCCATGAGTTCCACTTCCAGGTCCCCCATCTTCATCCTTCTTTCGCCACATCCACCCAGAAAATTGAAAACAAAAGAGATCATCTGTCTTAGGATTTTAGTGTCAGTATGCCCTAGTCCCGGGAGGCTTCTTAGCCCTCCCACGGTCCTAGTTTGTTTAGTTGTTTCACTGTTTTCCAAATAACCAGGTTACATCGATTTTTTGTCCCGCATCAATTTTGGTATCAGAGCGAGTTGTGGATTAGGGTGTGCTCCATCTTTCGAACTCGACGGAGTCGAGTTCTTCACGGTCGAGGAGAATGATGGGGATCCAAGGCAGGTCCGGGTATTTTTCTATTTTTTCTTATTTTCTTAGAATTTTTTATTTTTCTATTCCCGTTATTCCAACTATCCCCGCTATTCTGGTTTTGTTCTTGGTTTTTTCCCGAGTTATCCCAGTTTTATTCCATCTTCAATGTCTTTCTCCGGTGGTTTTAAAACGAATTTCAAAACCCTAGCCTCCACCACGCCGGTCCCAGATCCGGGCCGCCCGACCCCCGGCTGCCACCGTCAAACCGTCGCCGGTGCTCGCCGGCCCCCACCCTCGCTGGAGAAGCCTCCGCCCCACGCCCGTGGGAAGACGAATGGACACGGAGGCGTCCACTCGCCATGGCCCACGGTCGCCGCCGCCGCTGCCCGCCGCTGTTCCTGCCGCCCGCCGACCCTCGCCCGACCGTCGGTGGGGTCCGCAGCCGTCCACGCCCGTGGGAAAACGAACGGACGCGGGAGGCGTCCGTCCGCCCACGTGCGCCCCTGCGCCGCCACCACTGTTGTCGCCGCCGCCCGCACGTCCGCTGGCCACCATCCCACCGGCCCCGGCCGTCCACGCCGTCCACCAGCCACGCCGGTGCCCTGAGGTCTCCCACGGCCGTGGGAGACCAAACGGCATGCCCTGGGGCGTGCCGTGCCATTCTTGCACTGCCTCGCCCGCAGCCCACCGCCAACCGTCCGCCACCCGCTAGTGTTCCGCAGGAGACCGTTCTTCCCTTCCACGATCGTGAGTTTGTGTTTGCATGGATTTCAGAGCAGCCCATATTTCAGAGCAGCATGCTTTTTGGAGCATATTATCAAGCTGACATGCTTCTCAGAGCGTATCAGCACTATTTTCGATGCAACATGAATTTTGATGTAATTTATTTTCCTTTTTTAGTTTTCTTAGAGGCTAAGAAACTGAGGGTTTTGGTTTTTCTATATAAAGGCCCCCTCTCCCCCTATAATAATCAGAGAGAGTTAATATAGATTTTTGGGTTGGTTCCGATTCTGGTTCTGGGCTGAGACCCGTTTTTCTTCGTTCCCTACTGTGTGCATTATGGGTTCGATGAGGGATGTGAGACGTTCCCTGCTGTGTGCATTATGGGTTCGATAAGCAACCTAGTTATCCCCTATCTCATCTTCTTTATCTCCTCGTGTCCTTCAAGAGTCATCCTAGCGCATCTATGTGAGAGCCCTGCTATGTGCATTATGGGTTCGATGGGAGCTCAGGATAGCTGGTGCTGTGACCCCTTCGGGAGGGTAGCTTAATGCTCAAGGTAGCTGGTGCTGTGATACCTCGGGAGGGTAGCTTTAGGCTTTGACCCCTGACTTTCTGTGTGCATTCCCCGCTATAGTGAGTCTCAAGGCCATGAGTTCCACTTCCCGGTCCCCCATGTTTATCCTTCCTTCGCCACATCCACCCAGAAAATTAAAAACAAAAGAGATCAGTTGTCTTAGGATTTTACTGTTAGTATGCCCTTGTCCCGGGAGGCTTCTTAGCCCTCCCACGGTCCTAGTTTGTTTAGTTGTTTCACTATTTTCCAAATAACCAAGTTACATCGATTTTTTGTCCCGCATCAATTTTGGTATCAGAGCGAGTTGTGGATTAGGGTGTCCTCCATCTTTCGAACTCGACGGAGTCGAGTTCTTTGCAGTCGAGGAGAATGATGGGGATCCAAGGCAGGTCCGGGTATTTTTTTATTTTTTCTTATTTTCTCAGAATTTTTTATTTTCTATTCCCGCTATTCCGACTATCCCCGCTATTCTAGTTTTGTTCTTGGTTTATCCCCGAGTTATCCCAGTTTTATTCCATCTTCACTGTCTTTCTCCAGTGGTTTTAAAATGAATTTCAAAACCCTAGCCTCCACCCAGCCGGTCCCAGATCCGGGCCGCCCGACCCCCGGCCGCCACCGCCGAACCGCCGCCGGTGCTCGCCAGCCCCCGCCCTCGCCGGAGAAGCCGCAGCCCCACGCCCATGGGAAGACGAACGGACGTGGAGGCGTCCGCTCGCCACGGCCCACGACCACCGCCGTCGCTGCCACCGCCGGCCCGCTGCCCGACGCCGTTCCTGCCGCCTGCCGGCCCTCGCCCGGCCGCCGGTGGGGTCCGCCGACGTCCATGCCCGTAGGAAGACAAACAAACACGGGAGGCGTCCTTCCGCCCACGTGCGCCCCTACGCCGCCACCGCCATTGCCACCACCGCCCGAATGTCCGCTGGCCACCATCCCGCAGGCCCCGGCCGTCCCCGCCGTCCACCGACCATGCCGGTGCCCTGAGGTCTCCCACGGTCGTGGGAGACCAAACGGCATGCTCTGGGGCGTGCCGTGCCATTGTTGCACCGCCTCGCCCGCAGCCCGCCGCCAGCTGTCCGCCGGCCTGTCCGCCACCCGCTGGTGTTCCACCGGAGACCGTTCTTCCCTTCCACGACCGTGAGTTTATGTTGCATGGATTTTAGAGCAGCCCATATTTTAGAGCAGCACACTTTCTGGAGCATATTATCAAGCTGACATGCTTCTCAGAGCATATCAACACTATTTTTGATGCAACACGAATTTTGATGTAATTTATTTTCCTTTTTTAGTTTTCTTAGAGGCTAAGAAACTGAGGGTTTTGGTTTTTCTATATAAAGGCCCCCTCTCCCCCTGTAATAATCAGAGAGAGTTGATATAGATTTTTGGGTTGGTTCCAGTTCTGGCTTTGGGCTGAGGCCCGTTTTTCTTCGTTCCCTGCTGTGTGCATTATGGGTTCGATGAGGTGTGTGAGACGTTCCCTGCTGTGTGCATTATGGGTTCGATGAGTACCCTAGTTATCCCCTATGTCGTCTTCTTTATCTCCTCGTGTCCTTCGAGAGTCATCCTAGCACATCTATGTGAGAGCCCTACTGTGTGCATTATGGGTTCGATGGGAGCTCAGGGTAGCTGGTGCTGTGACCCCTTCGGGAGGGTAGCTTTATGCTCAGGGTAGCTGGTGCTGCGATCCCTCGGGAGGGTAGCTTTAGGCTTTGACCCCTGACTTTCTGTGTGCATTCCCCGCTAGAGTGAGTCTCAAGGCCATGAGTTCCACTTCCCGGTCCCCCATCTTCATCCTTCCTTCGCCACATCCACCCAAAAAATTGAAAACAAAAGAGATCAGCTGTCTTAGGATTTTAGTGTCAGTATGCCCTGGTCCCGGGAGGCTTCTTAGCCTTCCCATGATCCTAGTTTGTTTAGTTGTTTCACTGTTTTCCAAATAACCAGGTTACATCGATTTTTTGTCCCGCATCAACAAGCAGATGGTTGATGCATCCTGTGGTGGGACATTTTGGCTTAGGAGTGAGCATAAGGCCTTGCAATTATTTGAGACCCTAAACAAAAACTCCTTGCACTCATATCTATCACATCGAGAGAAACTCCTAGGCTAAACCCTAAAAGAGGTGAAATATATGAGGAAAGCCACTCTGTAGACATCCACAGCAAGGTGGATATACTATCCCAGGTTGTGGGTGCACTATCTCAGAAAAATTTGATCGATTCTTGCAAGTTCGTCATGCCTTCTAGCCATGTGCACAATCCCAACATGTTTATATTATCTGCTCAAGTCATGCTCACACTATAGGTGATTGCCCAGCAGCTCATTAGTTTCTTGAGCGTGTACAGAAATTAGCCCACCCAGCACGAACCCATACAACCCAGGCGATTGGCTTTGGGACACAATTCCCAACAGTATTTTCCTACAGACTGCATCTCAGTCACACGTGATTCTTGGATACATCTTCATAGAGATTTGGGACGTTGTCACCGTACCTCTTCTAAAGAACTCTTTTTCTTGATTCCTCTCCCTCTCTCTCAAAGCCTAAACTAATTAAAGAAATAAAATAAAATAAAATTCGACTAGTGGAATTGATGATCCTCTCTGCTTCCCGGGGTTTTTCTTTTATAGAGCTCGTCTAGGACTTGCTCTTGATCAAATTTGGAGTCAATCAGGCTCAAGATCAGTCAAATATCGTGAAAAAAAATTCTCAGCTATCTATTCTGCATCACATGCCTCAAATTGCATCGAGAATCATGCAAAATCAGCCTCCTTGGGCAAATAGAGTTCGATCTGGACTCTATCGAATTTTGGATCCCCTTCTTCCATTAAAATTTGGACACCTTACTTCTCCCTTCTCCAGTGATAGCAGATGGATGGCGACCGGCAATGGCGGTGGGCGACGATGCAGGGTGGGGCAGTGGTGGATGGATGAATAATAGAAAAAATGGTAGCAGGGATCAATTAGCTGACTCGTTGATATGAAACACGGAGGTAGAGGTGGTGTGAGGAGGAGCGGTGGTGGACGGATGGTGTCGGACAAGGGGGCAAACGACGATGTCCGGCAACATTGAGAAGAAGATAGTCAGCATAATTTTTTCACCAGAAAGGAAGGTTATGATCACTTGAGACTGTGATATAAGTGATTAGAAATTAACATGGTGGTTATTATGACATGACATGAATGATATTAAAGCTTAGGATTACTTGGAACTATGATATAGGTGATTAGGGTATAATTTGAGTAATATCAAAATTTAGATTATGATCAGTATGAATTGTGGCTTAAAAGGTATTTGAACTTAGTGTTATGATCAGTCGGGATATGACAAAATTATTCTAGGGATCAAGAATCTCTTCCTTTTTGATGATGACAAAACATCGGGCATGGAAAAACTTTATATTTAAATATATTAAAAAAACTTGTGTATGACTTTCAAATTGAGATATATTCATGTGTATCAGCAAGTATCATGAATGTATTGAAAGTATTAGGGCTTATCAACAGAGTGTCAAAGCTTTTGAATTAGATTAAATGTGTATCATAGTTAATATCTATCAAAAGCTGCTTTTGCCTATCATGCATTAAAGTCAAAAATGTATCAAAGCTTAAAAAAGTATCAAGACAAAATGTATCAGAGCTTAGGCAAAAAAAATTATCAAGACAAAATATATCAGTTCACAAAATGTATCAGAGCTTGGTTATTAAAAAATATCAGAGTTGTTTCAAAAAGAAAACATTAGATCTACTATATCAAGATTGTATCAGAGCTATTATTATAGCAAATTATGAATAACAAGGATGACTCCTCCTGTTTCACTCAATCCAAGCACAGTTTCAATATATTTGCCAAAAGATTTTGCTAATTTTTCATGCACATACAATTACTCCACCTTTTTGTCATTAGTCAAAAAGGTGTTTAGAAGCATATTACTTTATTTTTTAAAATAGAATAAAAACATTGATAACATAAATTTACCTTCTCATAGAATTTTTTCAATTAAAATTCTTCATTAACACTTTGGTGAATAATAAGAAGGCTCATTATCAAAGTACACAATGATTTGCAAAAGAAAGCATTTCATTACTTTGAAGGAAAGTACAATAGATTAGAAAGTAATACATCCAAAAGATACCTCAAAAAGAAACAACGCAAAAATACAAACTAGTCTTCTTCCTCACTAGAGGAAGAGCCAATTTCTAAAACAACAGAGGAGGTCTTAGTTTTCATAGGTTTAAATCTAAGATCCCTATTTCTAATCCTAGTAGGGGCCTTAGGAACTTTGGGTTTTTGCTTAGACCTAGATTTTGGTTTTGCTCTAGAGGGTGTAGGCTCTATTTTAACATCAGTAAGTGGCACACTAGGCTCTACTGAAGGAAGTATAGGAGGGTGTGAAGAAATAGATGCAGGATCAAATAGTCCTTCAATAGGAGGTGGTGAAGGTGAATATGCTGGTGGCTGCCTGGAAGAAGATGCTCTGAATGCCTCAACAGTAGATGATAATCTGGATATGAAGACCCAAACTGTCCATAGCTCATTCTTTAATTCTTCTACTCCCCTCTAAATGCACTGCATCTCAGCTACCTGCTGAGCACTGAAAGTATCTGCAGCTCCTCTCAATCTGCCGAAGTCCGCATGCAGGTCTCTAAAAATAGAATGAATGTCCTCCTGCGGGTGCGATCTGCTCTCCATTGCCTCCACCCTGGTGGTCAACTGTGTCAGTTGTGCCCTGATCTCTTGTAATCCAGTGTCGACTGTTTGACGAAGCTCACCAAACATCGAAGTAAATTGATGCGGCAAGCATATGATTAATGTTTAGATTATGGTTTGTAGAGCAATGAAACCTAATTACACTAGCATTGTACTCATCATAATAAGACTTAAGGATTACACGAAATGGAACTTTTACTTGATTAGACACAATCCTAAACTAAGAAGGAAGAAGATCTAGATAATAGGGGCCAATGATTATGGACTTACCTTGATGAGCTTTCCAACCTTCTTTGATTCATACCTTGAAACTACCAACGCTATGGACTGGAGGACTTGGATAACAAAGATCAGAACTCTGGACTTGGACTTCAGTCTGTCGGTTCATTGTCAAGGGGGAACCGGGTTCTCAACTCAAAGACTTCGAAGGACCCTGCAATTGAAGATCACAGGTTAAGGAAGAAAGAGACAAATGTAAAGAAAGGTTGGGAGGATTTGTGAACAAAAAAGAAATTGTAGAAGATCTGGCCGACTCCAATGCCTTCGTCTTGTACTGGAATGGTGAGTTGCTTGGAGAAAAAAAAAAATTGGCTTTGGCGTGGAGGAAGAAACTTTCACACAAGAACAAAAGACAATTTGCTTCAAAACTTCACTTGTATTTCATTCATTTTCAATCCCCTTTACAATAGGCGTCCAAGGCTTTTAATAGCCTCACAAAGCTAGCTTTTGAAATTTAAAAACTCTCCAAATTGAGGAGGATTACAAGGGGGGTTGGAGGATTTGATGGAGGGTTTGGAGGGATGTGGGGGGAGTTGGAGGATTTGGTGGAGGGCTTGGAGGGATGTGGCCGACCTCCTTGAATTTGAATCTCCCTTGTTGGTGCCCAAAGGGTGATGAAGTGGCTGGTGAGGTGGCACCTCTGGCTGATGACATGGCATGGTGAGGTGGTCTTCTAATTTCAAGATGACATGTGGCGTCAAGTGGTCCTAGTTGATGGTCCTTTTCTCTTGCTTGGTGGTGTGTCTTCTCTTCTTCATGGGGTCAAATTCTGGGGTCCAGAATTTGAGTCTTGTTGCTGGCTTTCATGGTTTTAAGACTTGAATTGACTTAACTCAACTGAATTAGACTTAACTCAACTGAATTAAACTCAACTGACCTAGACTTTAAAACTTGAAATGGACTTACAGGAAATGAAATTTTAAAAGTAATTACAGGACTCAATAAACACTCTTGATTTGAAACTCAAAATTAATTACAGGACTCTTAAAAAGGAAATGACTCCTGAAAAGAAAATAAAACATTTTTGATCTAAAGGATACAAGGTAACCTAATTATCTTCGATCCAAATTGGGATAAGGCTAACCTTGTTGGAGTGAAGTTTCTTTCGGTTTCTGGTGTCCACACCAATTCTCCTGGGGTGGGCAGAACTCGACCCAGTCGAGTATGGTTCAGTTTTGCCCTGGTAATGCTCGAACAAGTCTGGGTTAAGTCTTTGCAGGTCCTCTCGAGTAATCTAAGAGTTGTCGGACTCAGGTCAACCTTGCCATTGAACCAGGTATCGCTGATAGTCCTTATTCTCGTAGTAATGGTCTTGTCATCCAGGATTCTCTCAATCCTCTCTCTCCGCTCAGGTAGGGTTGGTGGTGGACACTCGGAAATATGTTCACTCTCAATGAAAGTTTATGGCCCAAAAGGCTCACTAGGTATTAGTACTGGTTCTTTGTATTCTACTAGGTCTAAAACATTAAAGGTTGTACTGATACCCATATCAGGTGGAAGTTCCAAAACATATGCATTATGCCCTATTTTCTTTAAGATCTTGAAAGGTCCCGCTCCGCGGGCATGCAGCTTCTTTATGGTTCCAGAGGGGAACCGTTCAGGGTTGAGCCTAATCATCGCATAATCCCCTTCACAGAATTCTTTAGCCCTCTTATGTGAGTCAGCTAAGTGTTTGTAAGTTTCATTGCTCAGGTTGATCTTATTACTGATTTCTTTATGCAGATTTGTGACATGCTGTGCAAAAGACTCAGCAGACTCAGAGACTCGTGTGTGAATAGGTAGTGGGATTAGATCTAAAGGCTTCCTAGGCTTGTAACCATGGACTATCTTAAAGGGACTTTTGCCCGTAGATCTATTGACCGAACTGTTGTAAGCGAACTCAGCACGTAGCAATAACAAATCCCAGTTCCCTAGACTTTCTCCCACTAGGCATCTCAGCAAGTTCCCTAGACTTCTATTTACAACCTCAGTTGTCCATCAGTCTGGGGATGGTAGGCTGTGGAGAATTTCAGTCTGATTCCTAATAGGTGCCAAAGGGTTTTCCAGAAGTAACTTGTGAAGCGGACATCCTTATCAGAAACTATGGTTTTTGGTAACCCGTGGAGTCTGACTACTTGATTAAGAAAGAGTTTGGCTATCCTAGAGGCATCGGAAGTTTGGGAGCAAGGTATGAAATGGGCCATTTTTGAAAACCGGTCGACCACCACAAAGATTGAATCATGTTTTCGAATGGTCTTGGGTAATCCTAGAACAAAGTCCATGCTTATATCCTGCCATGGACACTCAGGTACAGGTAATAGAGTGTATAGCCCGGTATTCTTCTTTTGCTGCTTTGCAACAGCACATGTCCTACATCGGGCTACAAGATTTGCTACTTGTTTCTTAAGGCCTGGCAAGTAAAATTGTTCCTCAACAGCCAAGATAGTCTTGTTTCATCCGAAGTGGCCAGCCAAACCTCCTGCATGTATCTCCCAAACTAAAAAATCTCTTAAGGAGGTTCTTGGGATGCAAAGCCTATTCTCTCTAAAAAGATAACCTTCTAGAAGGGTATAGTTACCATGATCACTAGATGGTCCTTGACACAAAACCTGATAAATTTCACCAAAATATGGACAGGTTTCGTACTGCTCCTTAAGTCTTTCAAAACCTATGACTTCAGTACTGACTGAAAATAAAAGTAATGTTCTACGACTTAGGGCATCAACTACCTTATTGTCAGTTTCCGATTGATGTTTTAGGACAAAAGTATAGGATTGGATGTATTCTACCCATTTGGCATGCCTAGGGTTTAGTTTCTTTTGGGAACTCAAAAACCTAAGGGCTTCATGGTCTGAAAATAAAACAAATTCTTGCGGTAGGAGATAATGCCTCCAATACCTTAATGCTTGCACTACCGCATAAAGCTCCCGATCATATGTGGAGTATTTCTTCCTGGCTTCATTCAATTTCTCACTAAAGAATGCTACAGGATGGTTCTATAGACTCAGAACTCCACCAATCCCTACTCTCGAAGCATCGCATGCTACTTCAAAGACCTTAGAAAAATCAGGTAGTCTTAAGACTAGTGCTTAGGTCATCTTATCCTTGATGTGAAGGAAGGCCTTATCAGCTAACTTCATCCATTCAAAGTGGCCCTTCCTAATACAATCCGTGATAGGAGCAACTATGGTGCTAAACCCTCTAATAAATCTTCGATAAAACGTAGCGAGGCCATGAAAACTTCTTACTTCGTGAATATTATTAGGTGTTGGCCACTCTACAATTGCCTTAACCTTCTCAGGGTCAGCGGATACTCCTTCAGGGGTCACAACAAATCCTAGGAAGATAACTCTAGTAGTCATGAAAGCACATTTCTTTAGGTTGGCATAGAGGTTATCTTTCCTAAGTGCTAAACAGACCTGCCTCAGATGTTGTTGATGATCTTCTCTAGTCCTACTATAGATAAGTATGTTGTCAAAGTAAATGACAACAAATTTCCCTATAAAGGCCCGTAGGACTTGATTCATGATTCGCATAAAAGTGCTAGGGGCGTTTGATAACCCAAAAGGCATGGCTACCGATTCAAATAACCCGTCCTTAGTTTTAAAGGCAGTCTTCCATTCATCCCCTGGTCTGATCCTAACTTGGTGATAGCCGCTCTTCAGGTCAATCTTAGAAAATATAGTTGCACCGGCCATCATATCTAACATATCATCCAAGCGGGGGATGGGAAACCTATACTTCACCGTGATTTTGTTTATGGCACGACTATCAACACACATTCTCCATGTGCCATCTTTCTTAGGGGTAAGTAAGGTTGGGACTGCGCATGGACTCAAACTTTCTCTAATGAATCCTTTCTTTAGGAGTTCTCCTACTTGTCGTTGTAATTCTTGGTGCTTGGTATGGTTCATTCTATAATGGGGAAGGTTTGGTAGGGTTGCTCCGGGGACTAAATCTATCGCATGTTGTATATCCCTAAAAGGTGGGAGTTGGTCGGGTAAGTCGTCGGGGAACATGTCTTTGAACTCCTTTAGTACTTCACTGACTTCTGGAGGTTGTTCTTTTGAAAGAGGTTCTTGATGATCCTTAATGGTCAAAATCCAAACAGGTGATCCATTGCTAATTTCTTGCTCCATTTCTTTAGCAGTGATCACGTTTATCCCTTTTTTTCTTATCACTCAATTGGCTTGATCCTCTCTTAATGGGGTTCTTAGGTGGAGAAGAATGGATTACGATCTTCTTTCCATTATGAGTAAACGAGCACAAATTAGAACGACCATAGAGTGTTACATCAAGATCGTACAACCATGGTCGGCCTAGGATTATGCTACTTACTCCCATTGGAAGTACATCACACCATACTTTCTCTAGGTAGGATTGGAACTGAACGGTTACTAGGCACCTAGACTTAATGGAAATCATGGTTGAGTCTATCCAGGATACTTTATAGGGATTGGGGTGGGGTACGATGGGCAATCCTAGGGTTTTTACTATGTTGGTAGGTATGGCGTTGACACAGCTACCGCTATCTAAAATGACTTTGTATACTTTCTCACCTATCTTAATGAATGTCTGTAGGATGCTAGTCCTACGCCAATCTTCTTGGGTTTTAGCTTGGGTGAGAATACACCTAACCACTCCTATCAGATCTTGATCTACCAGGACTTCCTCTTCCTCATACTCTTCAGCCAAGTTCTCATCTTCCTGATATACTTCCTCCTCTAATTCACCTTGGGATTCTACGGCTTCCTCTTCTACTTCCCCTATGTGTAGGGCTCTATTGGGACAGCTGCTAGAATAGTGACCCACTTTGTTACACTTGAAACAGGCGTTTGGAGTTCTTTGGGTCTCAGGTGTTTTCCCCTTATCATCTCTTCGGGTCACAGGCACATTGGGATTGGGTCGGTTGAACCTAGGCTGATTGGATCCTAACTGCTGGTAAGGTGTACTAGTCTTAGGGGCTTCGGGCCTACGATAGACTGGACCTCTATAGAATCTCTCAGCATCCCTAGCTATCTGATAGGCCAATTCTAGGTCATGTACCTCTCGCATGAACAATTATCTTTGAATCTCTTCCCTCAGTCCGACTCTAAATCTAGACAAGGTCACCGACTCAGATTCATCAACATTGCACCTCATAACGAATTCGTCAAACTTCGCTATATACTCTGCGACACTCCTATTTCCTTGAGTAAGTCTTTGCCATTGATCTAGGAGTCTTTGGTGGTAGGACATAGGAAGATATTTCTCCCTAAGCCTAAGTTTCATAGCTCGCCAGGGCACTATGGGCACATCACCTCTCTGTCTAGTGAGTCTCTCAACGTTTCCCCAATATAACCTAGCTTGGCGCACAAGTTTAAGCTTTGCAAACTTACACTTGCGCTCTTCACTCATCTCAAACCAGTCAAAATACTGGTCTATCTCACCTTCCCAATCAATGTAGTCTTAGGATCTAAAATTCCATCAAAGGTGAGAGCTTCCAGCCTAATGTTCTTCATGGTTCGGTCATCTTGATCAAAGTGAATTGGGGTGGGTCTCCTGACATTGGGTTCATAGTTAGGCTCATGATGGAATCTCCTTGGGTTGGGATCGATGGTTTGATCAGGGTGGGGTCCTCTAGGAATTGGATCATAAAACTGATCTTGGGGAGCTCTCCTAAGGTTTGTTTCGTAGAGAGGGTTTTGATATGGAATCCTTCTAGGGTTCAATGGGGTCTCGAGTTCAGGTGCAAGACTAGGCTCAGGCTCAGTCTGAGCTTCATGATTGCTTTCAGGGGTTCTAGCCTCTAACTGATCCAACCTAGTAGTGATGTGGGCTAACTGCTCATTCATGTCTTGGTTGGTTTGTGCCACATTCTGATTTGTTTGGGCCAATTGCTCAGTTAAACTCTTAGTCAATTGGGCCACTTGATCATTTAGGCCTTTAATCAAATTCCCTAAGTTTTGGTCCATGGCTACACTTGATTGGGCTTGGATTGGTGAATATGGTATCCCTGCTCTAGTTGTCATGCATGCAAATGGACTCAAGTTCGAGCTAAGGTTTCCTAGACCTAGAGCACAAATTAGAAGTCTAATTAAGTGAACCAACTAGCTAGTAGTACTTATGGGACTTAGCCAGGTAGGTGGAGGGGAGTGAAGGTCCCTGATTGCCAACCTTAGACACCAATCTGAGATTGGCCAGGTAGGCGGACCAAATCACAAGCCCTGATGCACCAATCCTAGACACCAAGCCAGTAAGCACACACCAATTAGCTGACACAGTTAAGTTGACCCTAACCTGAACCCAACTTGTTGGTGTCCCTAACCCACAGGGCAATTAACGTTCTACTCAATTTTAATTAATGGGCTGGGATCGATATGCTGGTTGGTGATTTTTGGGCTAGGGAAAGGTGATGAAACCCTGACCCTATGTCAAATTGATGCTCTTAATTTGATTTCTCATGAGATGAATGAAATGCAAAGGTGCTGCAGAAGTGTGTTGCAGTTTGAAAGTGGTGTGGAAAACATGATGAAAAAAATGTCCAAAAATTCTGAGAAATTCACAAAGGATTCCTAACTTATATGTTTCAATGCAGATGAAAGAAATTTTAAAACTAAAATCTGTACTACTCTAAGTAGATCCTACAAATGAAGATAAATAAAAAGAACAGAACAGAACTCTAATGATAGTGTCGAACTACCGAAATTTTCATTTTTTTTATAATTTTTTTCTGATGATGATATTTAATATGGTGATAACTGACTTAAAATGGAATAAGAAAAAAAATATTTCAATAAAAAATTAGTGACTTGCCTTTGGAGCTGCAGACGGATTACAGTAAACAAATGCAAATTTTCAGAAAAACAGAACCTAATCAAACAAGTGCAATGGCTTACCCAAACTTCAATCTAAAAAATTCAAGTCCGGCCAGGGGCTCATTATTCCCATGGGTCGTGACAGTGTACTTGAGTACACCCGCTCAGGAGGCGTGAATTTTAGATCTTGCTTGGATTTAAAGAAAACTATTCTACCATAATGCAACCATGCTCTGATACCAAAATGATGCGGCAAGCATATGATTAATGTTTAGATTATGGTTTGTAGAGCAATGAAACCTAATTACACTAGCATTGTACTCATCATAATAAGACTTAAGGATTACATGAAATGGAACTTTTACTTGATTAGACACAATCCTAAACTAAGAAGGAAGAAGATCTAGATAATAGGGGCCAATGATTATGGACTTACCTTGATGAGCTTTCCAACCTTCTTTGATTCATACCTTGAAACTACCAACGCTCTGGACTGGAGGACTTGGATAACAAAGATCAGAACTCTAGACTTGGACTTCAGTCTGTCGGTTCATTGTCAAGAGGGAACCCGGTTCTCAACTCAAAGACTTCGAAGGACCCTGCAATTGAAGATCACAGGTTAAGGAAGAAAGAGACAAATGTAAAGAAAGGTTGGGAGGATTTGTGAACAAAGAAGAAATTGCAGAAGATCTGGCCGACTCCAATGCCTTCGTCTTGTACTGGAATGGTGAGTTGCTTGGAGAAAAAAAAAAAAATTGGCTTTGGCGTGGAGGAAGAAACTTTCACACAAGAACACAAGACAATTTGCTTCAAAACTTCACTTGTATTTCATTCATTTTCAATCCCCTTTACAATAGGCATCCAAGGCTTTTAATAGCCTCACAAAGCTAGCTTTTGAAATTTAAAAACTCCCCAAATTGAGAAGGATTACAAGGGGGGTTGGAGGATTTGATGGAGGGTTTGGAGGGATGTGGGGGGAGTTGGAGGATTTGGTGGAGGGCTTGGAGGGATGTGGCCAACCTCCTTGAATTTGAATCTCCCTTGTTGGTGCCCAAAGGGTGATGAAGTGGCGAGTGAGGTGGCACCTCTGGCTGATGACGTGGCATGGTGAGGTGGTCTTCTAATTTCAAGATGACATGTGGTGCCAAGTGGTCCTAGTTGATGGTCCTTTTCTCTTGCTTGGTGGTGTGTCTTCTCTTCTTCATGGGGTCAAATTCTGGGGTCCAGAATTTGAGTCTTATTGCTGGCTTTCATGGTTTTAAGACTTGAATTGACTTAACTCAACTGAATTAGACTTAACTCAACTGAATTAAACTCAACTGACCTAGACTTTAAAACTTGAAATGGACTTACAGGAAATGAAATTTTAAAAGTAATTATAGGACTCAATAAACACTCTTGATTTGAAACTCAAAATTAATTACAGGACTCTTAAAAAGGAAATGACTCCTGAAAAGGAAATAAAACATTTTTGATCTAAAGGATACAAGGTAACCTAATTATCTTCGATCCAAATTGGGATAAGGCTAACCTTGTTGGAGTGAAGTTTCTTTCGGTTTCTGGTATCCACACCATAAATGAGCTCATCAGAGACTCAGAAAGTAGCCTAATCTGCTGGGCTATGAAGGCCTATGAAGCTGATGGTGCTGAAGTAAAAGTTCCGGGAGCATGTCCAATAGAAGGTGCTGGGGGTGTCTTGGGATTGTCAGGCCTCTCTGTGTCTGACCATGCTCATTAGTCTCAGCCTGTGTACCATCATCTCCTCTAGCTACTGTAGTCTCAATATCACTAGCTGGATGCCCTATTCGACCATCCTCATTCTTGTCCTCATCCGAAGAGGTAGCAACTCTCTGTCCTGATATCCTCTTCAACCAAACTCCTTCTACTAGATGGTAACCCATCCTTTGAAGGGATTTTGCCGAATAGGTATCCAAGTGGTGTAAAGGTCTGCCATCCTCTCCAGTCAAGTCTAACCTAGCCCTCTAAAAGAGTAGTGTAAAGACCATTCCATATGGCAGGCAAGCCTTTACTTTTCTGGCTGCCTCTCTCATTTGTACCAGCATGATGTACGATAGATTAAGGGCCTCCCCCTCAATCAAATGCCTCATGAACACCAGGTCTCGTTCACTTACCCAATCAAAGTGACCAGTCCTAGACAAGAAAATCCTACTGATTATATTATGCAGCAATCTCATTTCCAATGAGAGCATATTTGCCTACACATTCTTAATTATGTCCATATCTGATCTTTCCAAAATTTGCCTCAAAGCTCTCTGCTTGTTCTTCAGTACCAAATGATTCACACCCTCATTTGGCATTTGCAGAATGTTGCTCAACCTTTCCTCATCCACAATCAATCTTATCCCCTTTACTGTTGATTCAATGTAATACTCTCATAGGGTAAGATTCTCAAAGAATGTTCTCACCAAATTAGGATAGGTAAGGGTGTCTAATGAATAGAAAAAGGTCCAACCCTGGTTTTCAATCCAATCCCCTATCTTTACTCCTAATTCCTCCAAAAATGGGAACACTATCCTTCTACCACTAGGGACAGGTCGGTTAGCCTTTGAAATTACCTGCCTTGGAGGTGAAGGTGACTCATTTTCCATTTCTTCTTTCTCTTGCTACATTCGAGCTGACTCTTCTTCTTCTTCTCTTCTTTTGCTTCTCCTTTCTCTTTGAGCACTAGAGTTAATGGCCTGAGAGTGTTTTCCCACTGCTTTTCTTGGAGCCATTTTGGAAATCAAAGATGGAAAGAGGTTGAAACTCAAGGAAAGTGGGTAAGGAGAGTGGTCCCTAAGCTTTGGAAAGGTTTTTGGAGGTTTGGCTAAGGTTCAACAAGAAACATAAGCCTTAGTTCGATCTTATGGGTTTTATATAAAAAGCCCTAACCCGACAATCGAGTTGACTAGGCCAGAGCTTTGCCTACTCGAGTCAGCTTGAGCAAAAATGCTCGAAAAGGCTCTAAAAAGCTAGCAAAAAGACTCCTAAGGATAGTAGCACTCTAGATAAGGTGGTCATTGTCCTTAAATTGATGTAGGAGATTTTCTAGATAATTTTTCTTAATTTTAGAAGAAATTAGGTAAAAAAAATCTAAAAAGGATCACACAAACCTAATTCGCCTCTAATCATTTCAAATCTTTCTTTATTAAGTTGCTTAGTAAAGATGTCAGCAAGTTGGTTTTTATTTAGAATGAATTCAAGTTCAATATCTCCATTTTGTACACGATCCCTAATGAAGTGATGTCTAATTTCAATATGCTTTGTTCTTGAATGCTTAATAGGATTTTTTGTAAGATTGATAGCACTTGTGTTATCATATTTGATAGGAGTTTTAGTTTGAATAACATCATAGTCTTCTAGTTGTTGCTTAATCCTAACACTTGTGCACAACAACTCCCAGCAGCTATATACTCAGACCTCAGCAGTGGATAGTACTATGAAATTTTGTTTCTTATAGTGCCTGAAATTAAGTTCAACCCTAGAAACTGGCAAGTACCACTAGTGCTCTTTCTATCAATTTTACATCCACCATAATCAGCATTAGAAAAGTCAATTAAATTTAATAAAGATTGCTTAGAATACCATAGACCAAGATTACTTATTCCTTTCATATATTTTATGATTCTTTTAATAGCAATTAAATGTGATTCTTTAGGATTTGATTGAAATCTAGCATATATGCACACACTGAACAAGATATCAGGCCTACTAGTAGTTAAGTATAATAGTAATCCGATCATATCTCGATAAAGCTTTTGATCTATGTTGTTGCCATCTTCATCTTTGTCTAATCTGCAGGAGGGGCTCATGGGTGTGCTCATTTTTTTGGATGACTCCATACCAAACTTCTTAATGACTTCCTTAATGTACTTGGTTGATAAAAATTCCTTCCATTGTTTACTTTATTTGGAGTCTAAGGAAGTAGGTTAGTTCACCCATCAAGCTCATTTCAAATTCATCCTTCATTAACTTAGCAAATTATCTACAAAGATTCTCATTAGTTGCACCAAAAATAATGTCATCTACATAAATCTGTACAACTAACATATCATTCTCTTTCTTTTTGATAAATAATATTGTATCTACATTACCTCTAACAAAATTATTTTCAAGTAAGAACTTGCTTACATACCAGGCTCTTGGTGCTTGTTTTAATCCATACAATGCTTTATTAAGTTTAAAAACATGATTTGAAAAAATATGACTTTCAAAACCTGGTGGTTGTTCTACAAATACTTCTTCTGAAATGAAATCATTCAAAAATGCACTTTTTACATCCATTTGAAATAATTTAAAATTCATGTAGCAAGCAAATGCAAGTAATAATCCAATACTTCTAATCTTGATATAAGTGCATAAGTTTCATCAAAATCTATTCCTTCTTCCTGATTATAATCTTTTACCACTAATCTTGCTTTATTTTTAATTACTTTTCCTTGTTTATCTAACTTTTTCCTATAAACCCATTTGGTTCTTATTATTGGATGGTCCGAGGGTCTATTTACAAAGGTCCATATATTATTTCTTTCAAATTGGTTAAGTTCTTCATGCATGACCATCATCCAATTGGGGTCATTTTCAGCCTCTTCTATACTATGTAGTTCTACTTATGAAACAAAAGCTAGATAGTCATGTGCTTCTCTAAGTGAAGACCTAGTCCTAACACCTTGTGAGGGATCACCAATAATTAAGTCTCTAGGATGTGAAGTTACATACCTCCATTTCTTTGGTAGATCACCATGATCTTTACTTACCATTTCTTCTCCTTCTTGAGTTAGTTTATCCTTTAAGCTCATGTCTTCCATTGCTTGATCAAGTGTACCTGCATCATTGTCTATACACTCTTCTTTTCTAGAAGGTGAGGGGTTAGATTCATCAAAGATAACATGAACATATTCTTCTACTATTAATGTTCTTTTATTAAACACTCTATAAGCTTTGCTATTGATTGAATAACCAAGAAAAGTAGCTTCATCAGATTTAGCATCAAACTTGTCTAGGTTATCCTTTCCATTGTTTAAAATAAAGCATTTACAACCAAAAACATGAAAGTAATGAATGTTAGGCTTTTTGTCATTCCAAAGTTCATAGGGGGTTTTCTTCAAAATTGGTCTTATCAAAACATGATTTAAAATATAGCAAGCAGTGTTCACCGTTTTTGCCCAAAAGTACCTTGGAAGATTGCCTTCACATAACATTGTTCGGGCCATCTCTTCCAAAGTCCTATTCTTCCTCTCTACAACACTATTTTGCTGTGGTGTTCTATAGGAGTGGAGAAGTTGTGATCAATGTCATTCTCAGTGCAATAATCATCAAAATACTAATTTTCAAATTTTATGCCGTAATCATTTCTTATTGAAATAACTGAAAGATTTTTCTGATTTGAAACTTTTTTGTGAAATTTTTGAAAAACTTTAAATGCTTCATCTTGGTGTGCAATAAATAAAATCTAAGTAAATCTCAAAAAGTCATTACTATCACGAATCCATATTTCATACCACCTAGACTTGTAGTCCTAGTTGGTCCAAATAGGTCCATGTATAATAGCTCAAGTGGTCTAGAAGTTGAAACCATATTTTTTAATTTAAAATTCTCCCTAATTAGTTTACCTAGTTGACAAGCATCACAAACATGTTCAAAATTAACTTTGAATTTAGGTAAACCTCCAACTAGATCTTTGAAAATTAACTTAGTAATTGTATGCATGCTAGCATGATTTAATCTTCTATGCCAAAGTAAGCTAGACTCCTTAGTTTTAGCATTCATTGCCATAAGACTTATACTACCAGACATGGCTAGATAATTCAAATCTACCGCAAATATGTTTCCAAGTCTATGACCAATGAGCTTGGTGCTAGAATCAAGTGAGTTAGTTACAATACACATAGATAATTCAAAGACAACCTTGAATCCTTTATCACATAATTGACTAATACTTAGCAAATTGTGCTTCAATTTATCAACTAACAATACATTTTCAATGAATGTAGAATGGGTTATTCTGATCTTATTGATGCCAATTATTTTTTCCTTACCATTGTCACCAAAAGTGACCATTCCTCCATCTTTCATCTCTAGGGTGATGAATTGATCCTTGTCACCTGTCATATATCTTGAATAGCTACAATCTAGATACCATTATTTTTTTGTGTTCTGGGCTGCAAGACATTCCTGCAAAACAACCATGGAGTACTCCTTCTTGGGTCCTTGCAGGTTAGTAGAGATAGTTCCTTCAGGAACCCAAATCTTTCTAATCTTACTTTTATTCTTCTTTTTCATATTGCATTTTAATGACTTATGACCAACCCCATTGCATGCATAACAAATAATTCTTGAATTTTGCAAAGATACAAAAGTTGAAGCTCTAGATGCAGATGTATAAGCATTTGATACAAATGACCTTTGATTTAAAAACTTATGTACATAAGATTTTGAGGGTATAAACTTTATTTCTGAAATTCTATTTGTTTGCAAAGAATTATAACCAATTCTAGCCTTGCTACTTGAATCTCTCTGATCTTTTAAAATCAATTCAACCTTATTTGAACTCAATGTTCACTTTTTAACTAAACATTTAAGTTTTTCAACTTCTTTTTGTAAGCCAACATTTTCTTCATATAAAGCTTTGTTTTTCTCAAGAAACTATTCTTTTCAGTTTCCAAAATAGTATATTTTTTAGAAAAGCCACTCGATTCTCTTTGTAAAATCTTATTCTTTTTTAAATCTCTTCTTTTTCTTTCATCAAAATATCATTGCTATTTTTCAAAGATTTTATTTTCAAACTGGCCTTTTTATACTCAGCTAATAATTCATGAAATGCATTATTTAGCTCTTCAAAAGTAAATTCATCATGAGGATCAGGGGACATTAGCTCATCTTCAAGACCCATTAAACATATATTCACTATTTTTGTGGTCTCTTCTTCTTCATTTGAAGTAGACTCCTCACTATCGCTCCAAGTCATAACCATAGCTTTCTTCTTCTTCTTTTTGAAAGTTTTCTTTAAGTTCAGACAATCTAATCTAAAATGCCCAGGTTTCTTGCATTCATAGCAAATGGGCTGTTGCTCTTTATCTTTTTCTTTTCCTTGTCCTTGTTGTATTCTCCTTTCCTATGGAATTTTCTCCAATATCTTCTCCTTTTGTTGCCCATAAACTTCCTAAATCTCCTCACTACAAGTGCAATGTCTTCAACTTCAAGATCATCTTCAGAGGAGGGGCTTTCATCATCAATTTCTTCTTCTTGTTTGTTCATCTCTGCAGCAGCTTTGAAGGCAATTGAATTTTTCTTTTTCAGGTCATCCTCACTTCTATGCTGTATAGCTAGCTCATGAGTAATCAGGGATCCTAATAGCTCATCCAATGGTAGAGTATTTAAATCCTTTGCTTCCTGGATGGCAGTTACTTTCGGGTCCCACTTATCTGGAAGTGATCTCAATATATTTTGCACAAGATCTACATTAGATTAAGTCCTGCCAAGACTCTTTAAATCATTAATAATATCTATAAAATATGAGAACATAGTAGAAATAGTCTCATTGGGTTCCATCTTAAACAGTTCATAATTATGTACAAGAAGATTAATCTTTGAAGTTTTTACTTGGAAAGTTTTTTCATGGGTTACCTCAAGTTTATCCCAATTTTTTTTTATTGATGTATAAGTAGAAATTCGATTAAACTCATTGGTATCCAAACCATAATATAACAAGTTCATGGCTTTAGCATATTCAGCTCACCCATTTTCATGTCATGTTCATCCCATTCCTCTTCAGGTTTTGGGACATCCATGCCATCAACCTTTTTCATGGGTATGTGAGGTCCCTTAAGAATGATCTTCCATAATTGAAAGTCTACAGCTTGAATATATATTTTCATTCGGGCTTTCCAGTAGGTGTAGTTAGTGCCTATGAATAGTGGAGGTCTATTTGTGGATTGGCCTTCAGTCAAAGAAGTACTCATAGGGTTTGCCATATAATCTTTACTCTAATTAAAATTCAGAGACACTGCTTTGATACCAATTGTTGCCCAAGTGGCTTACCCAACAGGGGGGTGAATTGGGTATTTAAAATTTTTGCAAGTATGTGCTTCCTTTTAAGTTCTTAGTATGGTTGTGCTGTGAATTAAATTAACTACTACGGAAGCAAGTAAGAATAGGAAACACAATCATAAACATAGCAAATTTTAAAGTGGTTTAGAGCAACCTCGCTCCTACATCTACTACCCAAAATACCACTTGGGATTTTCACTATATTCACCCTCAGAATATAGTCGATTGTTTTCACGAGCTCATAATCCAAAACCCAACCTTGGTTTTATCCCGGGCTCACCAAAAACCCAATACAAAGTTAGTTTTGAATGAGATCACTAACAACCCACTATACTTGGTTTTTAAGGCTCACCAATAACCTAACAAACTCCAAGTTATAGCCCTTGCTATACTTGGTACAACTTAAATGAAGAGTTAGAAGAATAAAGCAATAATATAACAAATCGAAGTTGTCGGATGGTTGCAGTTGCAGCACTTGAGAAGCCCTCTTGATTGCACTTTGAATGCTCTTCAAGGCTTCTTAACTTCCTCAATGAATGCCTCAAGATTGTGATAAAAGTTGGTGAAGTCTTGAGTGCTTGCTTTGAATGCTCTCTAGTGAGTTCTTTTGAATGTTCAGTGAAAGCTCTTTTATTTCTCATTCACTTCTCCAAAAGTGATTCAAATCACTTATAAATACTCCCTCCAACTGATTTCAAGTGGTTATTGCCATTATAGACTGTTGGGATTTGAAATATAGCCATTGGAGATCGTTTTGGATTCAAAAAGTGAGTTCTAGAACTATCCGTTACTAACCTGAAACTAGGACTCAAGTTGGCTCGGATACTTTGAGTCGGCTCGAATTCTCAATTAGGTCAAAATGACACTCTGGTTGAGTCGCTCTTCTCCTTCAAGTCGGCTCGCCTGGCTGATTCTTAAGAACTGAGATTTTTAGTACTCTGAAAGAGTCGGCTCTTCAGTACTTGAGTCAGCTCGGTTATCAATCTGAGAAAACTTCACTCTAGACAAGTCAACTCAGATACCCTTGAGTCGGCTCAAATTCTCAGAACTTCGTAATTGAACTCTGCCCGAGTCGGCTTTTCAGACTCGAGTCGGCTTGGATGTCTGCGTGCCAGAATACTGCTTACCATGCCAAACTTCGAGTCAGCTCTTCAGTTTTGAGTAGGCTCTTGTGACTTAGGTCTATAATTGTTCGATCTTCTTCAGACTTCTTTTAGTGACTTCAAAACAGCTCAAAAACTTTCTAACTCCTTCAAGGACTGATTTTGAGAAAACTAAACTAGAAAACTACATAAAAGTGGCCCTTTTTTATAAATACATGATTGATTTTTCTTTGGGCCCTTTTTTACATAGTATTTCAACAAAAATTAACTTTACATTCTATAATGTTGTAGGAAGGAAGGTTGTTCAATGACAATTCTGATAAAAACTTTAAGAATACCTGAAAGATAGTCAATAATCAAATGCATGCTCCAATATTTGGTTTACATCAAAATCATTCCAGGGGTCAACAATTGATATGCTTTATGACATAACTTTTTACAAGTATAATATGTAATGCTTGAGGATGCATGTAGGGTTTTGTATGGTACTCTTAAACTTTGGAGAGACTTGGAAGGCCATGGCAGGGATGTTCGAGGCAATCCCTGGGTGCTAGGAGGCATGCCAAGCAATTTCTGGAGGTGTTCCAAAGGGTTCCTAGAGATTTTCTAGAGAAGGCACATAGGTTTGGGAGGCTTAGGTTTATAAGTTTCCAAGAGCTCCAGAGTTATATTGGATCAGGGGGTTTGACCCAGGGTTGAGAGAACTTGTGAGACATGGGTGTACATAGGGTTGGGTTTAAGGGTTTTCTCAATTAACTTGTTAGGGGGAGTTTTTTGAGAGATTGTAACATAACCTAGTTGGGTTATGGGATTGGGTCCAGGTCTTGCTAGCTGCCCCTATGTGTGAAATTGGGTTCAGTCAGTTAGTAAGTTAGTCTAGTTGGTTAGGTGGTTGGTTGGTTGTAACCACTTAGAAGCCTAACTACCTAGGAAGTTCTAACCAGTTTGAGTCCAAGAAGTTAACCCAAGAAGTCTTAGCCCAACAAAAAGACCAAGAAGACCAAGAAGACTCACTCAAGGAGGAACTAAATCACCACCCACTCTATTTAAAAGAGGAGGGCATGCGATGAGGGGAGATCTCTAGTTTAGTGAGACGCGTCCGTAGGGGATCGCCCCTTTAGGGCATCCACGGTTTGAGACAGGGCCGTGAGGCTTGGCTCACGGTCCTGGGCTAGGATGGCATCTTCTGGATGTGGGAGGCTGATGATTCTAGAGAAAGAGAGAAGGCAGAGTGCGTGAGGATGTTTTCATGTGGAGGTTCTTCTCCCTGGTTTGATCGTGGAACTTCTTAGCTTGGTGAGAGACAGCTTTAGGTTTGGAGAAGGGTGGCATCTTAATGTGAGTGTTTTCATGTGGGTCTTCTCGGTTGTGAGAGGAGGCGCCGGTGTCCCGTTCTTGTATCTTATAACAAGGTTCTTCTCCAAGGAATACATTCTCTCTTTTTTTCATACATCTCTTCTCTATATCTCCTTTATTGCATGATATTGAATCTAAGAATAGGTTGTTGCTGGTTCTTGATCAAGAAGGTTGGTTCTTGATCTTTCCCTCATTGCTTTTACTACGTATAGGCACTGATCCAGATTCCTAGCAAGTGGTATCAATGCCTCGAAATCTCTATAATTAGTATCAGAGCGAGGTTCTCTCAGAGCCTTGTTTAGGCATTGGGAAAGGAGGATTCAATGAATAATAAAGGAGTTGTACGTGGGTGTGGTATCCCTCATGGTTGGAGATGAGTCTCAGAAGATGGATATCTTTGGGAGACCAAAGCACAACAGCAGAGGTGGTGCCAGAGGTAGCTCAGGGAGACAGGGAATAGTCTTAGGAAGCGCCGGGGGTATCGAGCAGTCGGGAGTGTCCTAGTATGGCAGGATTGGCCTAGGGATAGAGACTGGTGCTGATGGAGATGGCAACTCAGGGAGACTGAGGGGACAAGTCTCAGGGAGCACCAGGGGCATCATGTAGTTGGGAGTATCTTGGTATGGCAGGATTGGCTTGGGGACAGGCAGAGACATGATGTAGCAACCTATGTAGATGGTTGCTACATTCAGTCATTGCGTTAGAGGAGTTGGGATGAGCTCCTGATTTTCGAAGGAGCCTGTGGGAGGCAGTGTATCCAAAATAATCTCGTAGAGGTTCGCGGGATATGAAGGGTCTGATTAGGCAGCGATGGGGTATAAGGTTCAGTGGTAGGCTCAACAGGGCAATGTTGAGTGGCTAGCCTCAAGATTTCTTTCTGTGGCATCAAGGGGACTTCAATCTCAGGTAGAGCACTGAGGAGAGGTGACTACACAGGTGGAGCAGGATTCGACACGAGTTCAGAGCGGGAGGTGCATGGATACTGGCCAGGTCCTAGCATGAGCACCAGGGGTGCACTTAGCCAGGTGGAGCAGAGTGTATAGAGATTGGCGTGGCTCTAAAGAGATGGTGTCAGGTAAAGCTCCAGTTATAGCGAGTGCCGATTCAGGTTCACAGTCTCTCCAAGAAAGTCCAAGAAAAGACTGATGCAGCTGCCAAGTAGAAGGAAGCCTATAATGGTGGTGCTAGGATACAAGCAAGGATCTTTAGTTGAGGAGGCAATCATCTCAAAGGCCTCCTAGGATGCACAGCAGCTGAAGGGTATTGGTAGAGATAAAGAGATCCGCACAAGAGGCTATTAGGACATGTAGTTACAACGAGGTTGTGTAGGAGGACATTGCCAGGTTTGCCAAAGCTTGGAGGCACCAAGGTGAAGATTGTAGGGTTTTGTGTGATGCTCCCAAGCTTTGGAGAGACTTGGGAGGTCATGGCAGGGATGTTCGAGGCAAACCCTGGGTGATTGGAGGCATGGCCAAGCAGTTTCTAGAGGTATTCTAGAGGGTCCTGGAGGTTTTCCAGGGAAGGCACACGGGTTTGGGAGGCTTAGGGTTATAAGTTTCCAAGAGCCCTAGAGTCATGTTGGGTCAGGGGGTTTGACCCAGGGTTGAGAGAACTTGTGAGACATGGGTGTACATGGGCTCGGGTTTAAGGGTTTTCTCAATTGACTTGTTAGGGGGATGTTTCTTAAGAGATTGTAACATAACTGGTGCGGGCACTAGGATCCGAAAAAGATTACTAAGCCCGTTGTGGTTGTCCTGATTAGGGTTTTGAGTCTGGTACATTAGTGCATAGTTACTTGTATTAAAGTGAGCCAAGTATTGTAATAAAGTTAGTCCATCAATTGAGTCCTGTAATAAAGAGTAAGTCTTGTAATAAATCGAGACAAGAAAGTCTAGTGAGTCCTTTGTCTTAACCTTATGAGTCCTGTATTTTGGTTCAAGTCTAGTACAAGAGAGGAGAGTCACCAAATACCACCCAGGCTACTCCTGTTCATGCACCCAGGGCCTCTTCTCAAGCCCATATGCCAGGCCCTGTCATGCCCAAAGATGGCACCCCTCCTAGTCCAAGATCATTGGCACCCCAGGCCTTCACCAGCCTAGAGTTGAACCTGGCGCCCCAGGACTTTCCAAGCCCACTAAGGAACTATGCACCAAGCCCATATGAAGGCCGCCCAAATCCATAAGATTACTGCCCAAAGTCCAAGAGGAGAGGCATCTCAAGGCCAAGCCCAAGTGAAGGAGGCATCCTAGCCCTTGAGGAGGCCTTTGACAAAGTCCAAGAAGGAGAGATGTATGTCCACATCCTAGTAGGAATCAAGTCTTAATTCTATTCAAATTTTGTATTCCTCATCCTAAGTAACTTTGTAATCCAATTTTGATAGGGAGATTAGGGACCTAGGTGAGCCTATAAATACCCATCCCTTCCCCCACTTGTATTCATATCTTTTCATGAAATAAATCAGAGTGATTTCTTGTCTAATTGTTTCCTCCGAAAGGAGTAGGTGTGAGACCCGTGTTCTTATGTCTGTGAGCAAACCCTAGCCACCAGCTTTCTTTCCTCTTCCACTAAACTCTAGCTAACATCCATCCCAGTTGAAGCCTTGGACGCCCCCCACCTTCCTACAAGCCAGGCATCCTCCTTCTTTAATTGGCCGCCAGCCACCCCAAAGATCCCTTCCATCCCTCTATTCTTCTTTCTTCCAATTACATATTTTTCTCATCATCTGTGAGCCTAACCCATGACATGTGCAGGATCCTTCAGGTGAAACTATCCAAGGAAGAGGTTCTCCTTGCCCTCGAGACTGGCTGATAAAAAGCTGGCAGATTCACGAGAAAGAGACCTGCTCATCCAGGCACCGATCTAGAGTGCTGAGAGACCCGTCTGTGACAAGGATCTCATCGTTGCCAGGTATTTAGCCCAAACCCATCTCTAAGATCTGTTTTATTGAAGATTAACTATCCTAATTAAGTGGTTTCTCAACCCTTGTGGTTCTGAATTTTATCACTTTGATTGTCTTGCTTGCAGGTAATCGTAGTTTAGTCCTTACATCATATCCTGCATATCCTGCTACTCTTTTTCGAAAACATAAGCCATCTAAAATCTGAAATTCATTGCTTCCATTAATTTACTATTTTTCTTTATGTTCATCCCCATCCCACATCAGTTTAATATCAGAGCTTAGGATTACAGTTTTGCATCTTCTACAAACACAAAACATCACACAAAAAAATCTGCATCCTGATTTCAGCACTAGCAGTCCAAACATAGGTCCAGTTACCCATCAACTTTTTTTCATTTTTCTTTGATTTTTGCAATAATTAGTATCTATTTAGTCCTCTGTTTTCTGTGATTTTTGTTGAATTTTTCAGATTTAAAAACATTCAAAAAAAAATCCATAAATCAAACCCTGACTGTTTTCTGAAATTTCTGCACTTCTAAATTCTGCATTAGGAGTCCAAACCTTGGTCTATTCCCCCATCAAAACTTTATTGTTTTTCTCTAAAATTTGCATCACGTCTTCTCTGTTCCCCTGTTTTTCCTGCATTTTATTTAAACTTTATAGATCACAAAAAAAATCAAAATCTGCATCACAAAAAAACCTTAACCCAGAAATTCTGCTGTCCTGAAATTTCTGCACCTAGTTAGAAACCCTAGGGATTTGCACCATCAAACCATCTCAGATTACCATCATATTTAGCAGTAATTAATAGTGCATTTAGATCTTTATTTTATGCATTTTTTGAAAATTCTCTTCTCTAAGAAAACAGAATAAAAAAATCTGCAAACACAAAACCAAAAAAAAAATTCTTTGCTGAAATTTCTACATATTAACCTAGGGATAAACCTAATTAACTATCACATCCCTCCAAACCCAAGCCACTTTTGCTTGCACACCTAATCAACTGAAAATTAAGTCAGCCACTTCATAAAATACAAAAAAAAAAATTCTCTGATTTTAGATTGCATTAGGGTTTCATCAGTGTGTGCATCATCTTGCATTAACCCAATCTAAGGGCACTTCTATTCTATCATATCAGGGCAGGATTTCATCACCTATTCTGAGCCCAAAACAACCAACCTACATTCGAGCCCAAGCCTAATAAAATTAACTAGAAATCTAATTGATTTAGGGACACCAACAGGTCGGGTCTGAGTCTTGTGGAAAAACTAGTGCATTCAACCCTCCACTTATTACTAGAAACTAGTGTCTAAGGCTAGAGGTCCAGAGGCAAATGCCCTAAGTGGACTGGTAATTTTTAATTAAAACCCTGTGACAAGCAAGGGGAGCCTCCCACCACCCCACCTCTTACCTGGCTAGTGGAAGGATTAAGTGTTGAGTTAGGTGTAAGTTGAGTCGACCCACTCTACTTTGGCTCTAGGTCTAGCAAACCCTAGAACATCCAAGTCTTGTGTGCTTGTTGCATGACCACCAGGTCAAAAACCCAGTACCATCATTCCCAACCTCAACCCAGTTCAGCCATGGAACCCACCCTTGAGGCTTTAATGAAGACCATAACTGAACGGTTTGCCCAGATGGACCATAAATTTGACCAAATGAACCCCAAGTTCGACCAACTGACCTAATCGAATAACCAAACAACCCATAGGCTTGCCCAAATGTAAGATCGATTAGGAAACGTAGAAAGACCAAAGAGTCCAACACTGAACTCGAGTCTGAATCACCTCTTCCCATACCTTCCAACCCTAGGAGAACCCAACACCCTGATCCATTTTTGGAGCCCAACCCTAGGAGAACCCCACCTCCTGACCCATTCCGGGAGCCCAACCCTAAGAGAGCCCCACGCCCTAACCCCTTTATGGAGCCCAATCCTAGAAGGCCCAATCATGTTTCGTGGATCAAAATGAAAGAGTCATTAGGAACATCAGACTAGAAGCACCCATATTTGATGGCAATCTAGATCCTAAGGTCTACATAGATTGAGAAGCCGACATGGACCAATATTTCAACTGGTATGATATGAATGATGAGAGGAGTTTAAATTTGCCAAAATTAAGTTAGTATGCTAGGCTAGGTTATACTGGGAGAATGTTGAGCCCATAATGAGACAACGAGGAGCACACCCCATAGACACTTGGGAGGCCATGAAACGGGAACTTAAGGACAAGTACCTTCATGTATCCTACCATTAGAGACTCCTAGATCAATGGCAAAGGTTAAGTCAAGGAAATAGGACTGTGTTTGAGTACATAGCCAAATTTGATGAGTTTGCCATGAGGTGTAGCATAGACGAGTCTGAGTTAGTGACCCTATCTAAGTTTAGGGCTGGACTTCATGATGACATATAGAGGGAGCTATTTTTGAGGGAGGTCCATGATCTTGAGCAAGACTACCAGATAGCTGGAGATTATGAGTGATTCTAGAGGGGGCACATAACCCATCGACCTGAGCCCATTAGGACTAGTGCCCCTAACCCCAGACCAGGCACTAGCCAAGCCTACTCAAGCAGACCCAATCCTAACCCCAGACCAAGTCCTATTCAAGCCTATCCAACCTGACCCAACCCTAACCCATCCTGACTTAGCCCTAGTACCCCGCTAGCCAATAGGGAAGACAAGGGTAAGGCACTTGACACCCAGAGAAACCCGAGTGCCAACCCTAATGCCTATTTTAGATGTCGTAAGATGGGATACTTTGCTAGCCAATGCCCAACCCGATTCCTACACATAGGAGAATTAGATGAGGAAGACCCTGAACCCAGTGATGATGTTGAGGAAATCTATGAAGTTGAGGAGAACCTAGTAGATGCATTTGAAGGTGATAAGGAGGAAATTGAGCCATCTAACCTATTAGGAGTTGTTAGGTGCATCTTAGCCCAAACCAAGATCCAAGAGAATTGGCGTAGGACCAACATCCTACAAGCCTTCATCCAAATAAGGGATAAAGTTTGCAAAATCATTATAGATAGTGGGAGTTATATGAATGCCATCTCAACAAATGTTGTCAAATCCTTAGGCTTATCCACTGTTCCCTATCCTAGCCCTTACAAGGTTTCATGGATAGACTCAACCTCCATCCCCATCAAATCTAGATGCCAGGTCTTGATCCAGCTTCAATCTTATCAAGAAAAGGTGTGGTGTGATGTTATACCCATGGGAGTTAGTAGCATAATCCTAGGTAGACCTTGGCTTTATGACCACGATGCAACCTTATTTGGGCGATCCAATTCATGCTCATTTAACTTTCATGGGAAGAAAATTGGGATTCACCCCACCCCACCTAAGGACAAAAGTTAGAGGGGATCTAGCTTATTGAAAGAGAAGAAATCTGGAGTTAATTTGATCACTACTAAGGAGATAGAGAGAGATTTCTAAGGGATCAACTGTTTGGATGTTAACTGCAAAGGAAGTACCTTATCAAACCAAGAAAGAGCACCCTCGGGAGGTTAAGGAAATTTTGAGTGAATTTGAAGATGTGTTTCCTGATGATTTATCTGATCAGTTACCAACCATTGAGGGACGTCCAGCATGCCATTGATTTAGTCCCAGGAGCCACCCTACCAAATATGCCCCACTATAGGATGAACCCAACTGAACACTTAGAACTATAGAAATAGGTAGGAGAACTACTTAGAAAAGGATTTATTAGGAAGAGCCTGAGCCCCTATGCTGTACCTGCCCTGCTCACCCCTAAGAAAGATGGCACGTGGAGAATGTGTCGATAGTCATGCCATAAATAAAATCATAGTAAAATATAGGTTTCCCATCCCCTGATTGGATGACATGTTAGATATGATAGCCGGTGCAACCATCTTCTCAAAGATTGACCTTAAGAGTGGCTATCATCAAGTTAGGATCAGACTTGGGGATGAGTGGAAAGCTGCATTCAAAACTAAGGATGGTCTTTATGAATGGATAGTGATGCCTTTCGGTCTGTCCAATAATCCTAGCACCTTTATGAGGATATGACCCAAGTCCTACGAATGTTTATCAAAAAACTTGTGGTGGCCTATTTTGATGACATCTTGATTTATAGTAGGACTAAGGAAGACCACCTGAACCATCTTAGGTAAGTTTGCCAGACCCTTAGGAAGGAGAGTCTCTATGCCAATCTAAAGAAGTGTGATTTCATGACCCATGGAGTCATCTTCCTAGGATTCATCGTCACACCCGAAGGAGTTTTAGCTGACCCTAACAAGGTCAAGTCCATAGTTGAGTGGCCTGTACCCACTAGTGTTCATGACATACGTAGTTTCAATGGTCTAGCCACCTTTTATAAGAGATTTATCCAGGGATTTAGTTCCATTGTAGCACCTATCATCGACTGTATTAAGAAGGAAAATTTTGAGTGGACCAAAGCTACTGATAGAGCCTTCCTAGAGATTAAGGAGAAAATGACCCAAGCACCTATCCTGAGATTACCTGATTTTTCCAAAGTTTTCAAGGTTGCTTATGATGCTTCAGGAGTAGGCAAAGGAGGAGTACTGAGCCAAGAAAGTCACCCTGTAGCCTTCTTTAGTGAAAAACTCAATGAGACTAAGCTCAAGTATTCAACCTATGATAAGAAATTCTATACGGTAATACAAGCCCTTAGATATTGGAGACATTACCTACTACCCCAGGAGTTTGTCCTATACTTTGACCATGATGCACTTCGATTCTTAAACTCCCAGAAAAAGATGAACCCTAGGCACACTAAGTGGATAGAAACCTCCAAGCTTATACCTTTATGCTGAAACATTAAGCTAGAACCAAGAATAAGGTAGCTAATGCCCTTAGCCACCGAGCCCTTCTCCTGAATACTATTAGGACTGAAGTCATAGGGTTTGACTGATTGAAAGAAGAATATGAGATCTGCCCTGACTTCAGTGAGATTTTCCAAACTATTAAACAAGGACCATCTAGTTCCCATAGTGAGTACACCCTCTAGGATGGTTACCTTTTCAAGATCAATAGACTGTGTATTCCCAGGACCTCACTTAGAGAATTTTTAGTGTGGGAAACCCATGTAAGAGATCTAGCTTGTCACTTTGGTAGAAACAAGACCATCTTAGCTGTAGAGGACCAATTATTTTGGCCAAGCTCGAAAAGAGATGTTGCCTACATTGTGTCCAGATGTCGAACTTGTGCTATTACCAAATAACAGAAGCAAAATATTGGTTTATACGCTCCTTTACATGTACCTGGTCACCCATGGCAAGACCTTAGAATGGACTTTGTATTAGGACTACCTAACACCCTAAGAAAACATGACTCCATCTGTGTAGTGGTCGATAGGTTTTCAAAAATGGCTCATTTCATACCCTGCTCCTAGACCTTTGATGCCTCTAAGGTGGCCAAACTCTTTCTTGATCATGTGGTTAGGTTACATGGCCTTCCTAAAACCATATTGTTCGATAGGGATGTCCACTTTACCAGTTACTTCTTGAAGACCCTTTGGTACTTATTAGGAACCAAGCATAAATTTTCCACCTCCTACCACTCTCAAATTGATGGCCAACCAAGGTAGTAAACTGAAGTTTAGGAAACCTGCTAAGATGCCTTGTACATGAGAACACCAGGAATTGGGACCTTCTTTTACCTAGAGCTAAATTTGTCTATAATAGTTCTATCAATAGGTCCATAAGCAAGAGCCCATTTAAGATTATCTATGGTTACAAGCCTAACAAACCCCTTGACCTGATCCCCTTACCCTTGCAAGCACGAGTCTCTGAGTCAGCTGAGTCATTTGCATAGCATGCTAGGGATTTGCATAAGAAAATTAGTCAAAGAATTAATGTGAGTAATGAAATCTATAAAAATTTGGCTAATTCCTGAAAAAAGCTAAAGAATTTTCTGCAGGAGATTTTGTAATGATTAGGCTTAGGCCTGAGCAATTCCCTCCAGAGATCGTGAATAAACTACATGCTCATGGAGCTAGACCCTTTAGAGTAATAAAAAGAGTTGGACCCAATGCCTATGTGCTCGAGTTACCACCCGAATTAGGTATTAGTTCAACTTTCAATATCTTAGACCTTGTGGAGTATAGGGAGCCAGCAACGATTCCTTGTGAGCCCTTTAGACCTAACCCTTCCCTTGAGAGTGAGCCCATCCCAGAGTGTCCACCAACAAATTGGCCTATGAGAGATGAAAGGATTGAGCGTATCCTGGATGATCAAGCCATTAGTACCCGGAACAAAGGCTATCAATGGTATTTGGTCGATGGCAAGGTCAACCAGAATCCGAGAATTCGTGGATCATCCAAGAGAATCTGCAGCATCTCAACCCAGACATATTGGAGTAGTATGAGAGCCGAGATGACCCGTACTCGACAAGGTCGAGTTCCTCCCATCTTGGAAGACTTAGTACGGGCACCAGGATCCAAAAATGATTACTAAGCCTGTTGTGGTTGTCCTTATTAGGGTTTTGAGTCCGGTAGTCCATTTGTCATGAGTAACTTGTATTAAAGTGAGCCAAGTATTGTAAAAAAGTTAGTCCATTAGTTGAGTCCTGTAATGAAGAGTGAGTCCTGTAATAAATTGAGAAAAGAAAGTCTAGTGAGTCCCTTGTCTTAACCTTATGAGTCCTATATTTTGGTTCAAGTCCAGTACAAGAGAGGAGAGTCACCAAATACCACCCAGGCTACTCTTGTTCATGCGCTTGGGCCTCTTCTCAAGCCCATATGCCAGGCCCCTATCATGCCCCAAGATGGCACCCTCCCAGTCCAAGATCATTGGCGCCCCAGGCCTTCACCAGCCTAGAGTTGAAGCTAGCTCCCTAGGCCTTTCCAAGCCCACTAAGGAACTATGCACCAAGCCCATATGAAGGCTGCCCAAATCCATAAGATTGCTACCCAAAGTCCAAGAGGAGAGGCATCCCAAGGCCAAGCGCCCAAGTGAAGGAGGCGTCCTAGCCCATGAGGAGGCCTTTGACCAAGTCCAAGAAGGAGAGATGTCCATATCCTACTAGGAATCAAGTCTTAATTCTATTCAAATTTTGTACTCCTCATCCTAAGTAATTTTGTAATCCAATTTTGACAAGGAGATTAGGGACTTGGGTGAGCCTATAAATACCCACCCCCTCCCCCTCTTATATTCATCTCTTTTCATGAAATAAATCAGAGTGATTTCTTGTCTAATTATTTCCTCCGAAAGGAGTGGGTGTGAGACCTGTGTTCTTGTGCCTTGTGAGCAAACCCTAGCCTCCAGCTTTTTTCCTTTTCCACTAAACCCTAGCTAACATCCATCCTAGCTGAAGCCTTGGATGCCCCACCTTCCTACAAGCCAGGCGTCCTCTTTCTTCAACTAGCCACCAGCCACCCCGAAGATCCCTTCCATCCCTCTATTCTTCTTTCTTCCAATTACATATTTTTTCATCATCTGTGAGCCTAACCTGTGACGTGTGCAGGATCCTTTAGGTGAAACCGTCCAAGAAAGCGGTTCTCCTTGCCCTTGAGACTAGCTGATAAAAGCCGATGAATCAACGAGAAAGAGACCTGCTCATCCAGGCACCAATCCAGAGTGCTGTGAGATCCCATTTATGATAAGGATCTCATCATTGCCAGGTACTTAGCCCAAACCTATTGCCCAAGTGGCTTTCCCAAGAGGGGGATGAATTGGGAATTAAAAAATTTAAGCAATTATGTACCTTTTGAAATCCCTTTTTAAGGTGTTAAGTGCTGTGACAAAATAATTAACTATGAAAGCTAAATTGAAAGAAAGAAGCACAACACAAATACACAACAATTATAGTGGTTCAGAGCAACCCAGCTCCTACGTCCACTATCCAAGATTACCACTTGGGATTTCCACTATATGCCCCACCGGAATACAGTTAGATTGTTTTCACAGGCTCACAATCCAAACCTCTACACTTTGGTTTTACCGGGATTACCAAAGAAACCTAACTTGGTTTTTCTAGGATCACCAAAAATCCAATACTTAGTTTTTAACAAAGGCTCTCTGAGAACCTATTTTGTTTTCAACCGGGCTCACCAATAACCCAACAATTCAAAAATGAATTGAAAAGAAAAGCAACATAATGACAAATAAATTTTGGTCGAGTGGTTGCCAATGTAGCTCAAGAGAAGCCCACTTGAATGCACTTCAATGCACTTTAATGGCTTCTTTTGCTTCTTTACTAAGTGCTTCAAGCTTCATGTGAGAGTTGGTGAAGACTTGAAGGCTATCTTGAATGCTCTTAGTACTCTCTTTCTTGTTGGTAGGTTAGATATTCAATAAAGTATTAACTCTTTGGAAACTTTCTAGTCTCTTACTTTTAAACAAGTTCAAATCCCTCAAATATATGGCCTTCCATCATTCCAATATAGTTTAAGTCATTGTAGACTATTGGGATGTGACATTTGACCATTGGAGTACTTTTTGGATTCAAATTCTGAGTTCTGGAACTAGCCGTTGCAAGTCTGAAATCGACCTTTGAGTCAACTCGGATCACTCGAGTCGGCTCGGATCCTCAAAGTTGTTCTGGTTGAGTCGACTCTCTTCAATCCAGTCGGCTCGCTTGCACAGTGTCTTGATTCTTCACTCTGTAAGAGTCAGCTCACCTTGATTCGAGTCGACTCAGATCCTTAGGCCTTCAAAAAGTTAGTCTGGATGAGTCAGCTAACTTTCATTTTAGTCGACTCGGATGGCTATTGTTCTCAGAAACAATTTTCTAGACTCGGAGGAGTCGGCTCGATTTTCTGAAGAGTCGGCTTGGATGTCTGACCATGTGATAGAGTCAGCTCAGACTTCCTTTGGGTTGGCTCGCCTGTCTGATTCAAGAAATAATACTCTGGATGAGTCAGCTCGGGTCCCTTAGAGTTAGCTCAGATTTTTGCATGCCAAAATTCTTATGCATGCCATGTGCCAGAGTCGGCTCTCTTCTCCTCGAGTTGGCTTGGATGAATGCTTCAGTAATTTTCTCAGTCTTTCTTTAGATTTCATCCAGCAAGTCTTTAAGCTTCAAGATGTCTTTAATTTTAACATGTTTTTAAGAAACTAAAAGCTTGAAACACATTTAGAAGTAACCCAATTTTATGATATTTCTTAACTTTTTCTTTGGGTTCTTCTTTACAATATTCAATTACAACACAACTTAAAACAAGGAATGAAAATGTAGGAATTAAAATTTGAACCATGAATTCATCCTACAAAAACTTGTAAACCACTTGAAGAGTTGTTAGTAAAACAAATGCATGCACCAATATTTGGTTATCATCAAAATCACTTATGGGGTCAACAATCTCCCCCTTTTTGATGATGACAAAATACTGGGCATGAAAATTTCTTTATAATTATATGTATAATAGTATTTGAAAGTAAGTATGCATATGTATCATAGCTAAATATATTTACAAATAAATCTCCGAGCTCTTGTGAGGAAACTATACAGTGTTAATATTAGTGCTTTAGTGTGAATCAAAGTATTAAGCTTTATATGCTTCAGAGTATCAGAAATAGCACAAACATGAAGTATCAAAGTTTAAAATTGAAAGTATTAAAGCTAATTTTAGAGCTAAAATTTAGAGCAATCAGAGCAAAAAGTAGGTTTAGAGCTAAAGCCATTAGATTTCAATAAATTTCTCCCCCTTTCTATAGGTTTTAAAATTTTGAAACAATTAGGCTCATTTAATCACAATCACTTATATGCTCCCCCTTTTTCATTGTTTTCATGAACTTTATGAACATTCTCCCTTTTTTTGAATATTTTCCAATGCATGAAACCAGTTGTAAATATTTTCAAGGAAGCTCAAAGTTCAGCAAATTTTCTTATTAGCTTAGATTTTTCATGACAGCTCAACGTTCTCCCCCTTTTTGTCAAACAATCAAAAAGGTATTGACAATAAAGCTCAATTTTGAATCAGAATGAGAAAGTTTTTAATATTTGTTTAAGATAATTTCACTTTCTCAAATTCATTTGGATATTCTAATTAAAATTCATCACATTTGTATTGTAAATATTGCATAAGCTCAAAATAATTCAAGACAGTGCTAGTAAATGCCAAAATAACTTTCATTTCATTTAGAATATTCAATACAAGGTACAAAACATGAAAGAAAGTATAATTAATCACTGTCTAGATCAACTCTAGTGCTAGTGGAACGGCTAGGTATTTGAATGCCAGGAGGCATGGAAGCTATAGGTTCTGGATATAATACATCAGAAGGTATAGGAGTAGAATGAGATCCTTGAGGCCTAAGGTGTGGAGCTGGCTGTCTGGGATGTGCAGACTGACCAGCAAAGGGAGTGGGCTGAGGCCTAGGTGAAGACTATGGAGCAGGTCTATGTTGTGGAACTGCAAATGCTGCAATCACTCTGTTTGACAGCTGGTCTAGCTTGAATTGCATAGAATCAACTTCTTCATCCAATTTCTTTATGTCCTTGTGCAATTGGACTAGTTTAGATGCCTGTTCATTTGCAAATGCCTATGCAGATCCCCTTAACCTTCCAAATTCTGCTCTCAAGATTCCAGTGCCCTTAGTATAGTCTTCTTCCATTCTTCTTCCTTCTTCCTCTGAACCCATTTTAAATATAAGATCATTCAATTCAGTTCTGAATGCTTCAAGTGTATGGTTGACAGAGTTTTTAATGGATTCAAAACTTGATGAAACCAATTCAAAAATGGGTTGAAGATCAGGCTGTGATACACTTTTGGAGGTCTCAAGAATGTCCACTCTGCTATGCAGATCTCTTATTTCCCCTCCAAACTGGTCTAGCCTTGTCTCTACTGACTGGCGAAGCTCGCCAAACATATTAGATAGAGTGCAAGCCAATTTGTCAGATAGAGTGCTCAACTGCTGAGAGATAAAAGTCTATAAAACTGATGTATCAACTGAAGATACAGGAGGAACAGCTGTGAAGTCTAGTAATGGTGGAGACACTGGTGAATCAACATTCTCAGTCTCCTCAATAGTGAACTCAGCTCCCAACTAGCTCAGGAGTGCCAAACTCAGTAATGGGAATGTCAAATATCTACTCTGAGCTTGGAACAGTTTTCTCTGGTGTTGCTGGTGTTGTAGTGGATATTTCCCTAGGAATTTCTTCACTACAACTTTCAGAACTGCTGCTGCTTGCTGCAACTGCTCTTTCATTTGTCCCCTTTTTCCTCCATACTCCTTCAGTACAAACGTAGCCCATTCTTAATAATGACTTGGAGGTGTATGTATCTGTATGGAGCAGGGGCTACCAACTTCTCCTTCAAGGTTTATTCTTGAGGCTTGAAATAACAAAGTTAAGACCATTCCATAAGGAAGACAAGCTTTTACCTTTTGGACTACCTCTTTCATCTGCATGATCATTATGAAGGGTAGATTAACTGACTCTCCTTGAATAATATTTTCCATAAGGCTCAAGTCTCTTTCACTGACCCAATCAAATCTCCATGTTCTTAGGAGAAATATCCTACTTATAAAATTATGTAGTAACCTCATTTCCAATGACAATGTATTGGCCATCATAATACTTATTTTATCAACATCTTCTCTGTCAAGAATTGTTTGCAAAGCCTTTTCTCTGTCTTTTAAAATTAGATGCTTGATTCCATTAGTAGGCATTTCCAGTAAATTGCTTAATCTCTCTTCAGTTACTACAACCCTCTTTTCTTTCACAGTTGATTCAATGTGATTGGGCTCTAATCTAAGGTTTTCATAAAATGATCTCAAAGTGAAGGATAGGTGGAGATATTTAATGAACAGAAATAAACCCAACCTTGTGTTTCAATAAGATTTCCAATTTTCAAACCAATCTCTTCTAGAAAGTTAAATAGAATTCTCCTGCCGCTAGTCACAGGTCTGTTTGACATAGAGACTACCTGTCTCAAGGATGGAGCTACAGCCATTGGTTCTCTTTCTTCTTCCTCTTCTTCTATTGCCCGAGTCAGCTCATCTTACCGACTCTTTGTTCTTCTTTCAGTCTCAGTAGAGGGTGCCGTCCATTTAGATCTCTTTCCCATAGCCATTTTTGGAGCCATTGTAGCAATTTGGCACAAAAAAGAAAATCAAGGCTTCGGTAAAAGGTTCTTTGGAGGAATGGTGAAAGTTCTAAGTGGAATGACAGAGTTTAGAGTGAAAAAGAGTAGTATGAGAAGTGAGAAAAAGGTTACTCGGCTCTATTAAAAAAGTGTTTCCTCGATATCTAAGTCGGCTCGCTTTGCCCTAAAATCATCCGAGTCGGCTCGACCAGAGCAAACTTAGAACAAATAGAAATTTGAGTTGGCTAGGCAAACCCTAAATTGACCTAGGCGGCTCGACCAGAGCAAGAGCAGAAAAATCAAAGATTTGAGCCGGCTCGACTAGAGCAAAATTGCTCAAGTTCACTTGAACATAAACTTTCCATAATAGTTGAAATGATTCAGAAATTGGAATTAATTCAGTGAAATTTCAAGAAAAGTTGTTAAAAAAAAACTTGAATAGTTGTAGGAGATTTTCTAGATAATTTTTCCTTAATTTTGAAGAAAATTAGGTTAAAAAAATCTAGAATGGATCATAAAGACCTAATTCTCCTCTAAGCAATTCAAATATATCCTGATTCGGTGGCTTAGTAAAAATGTCAGCTAATTGGTTTTTAGTTGGGATAAATTCTAGTTCAATATCACCATTCAAAACATGATCTCTAATAAAGTGGTGTCTTATCTCTATATGCTTAGTTTTAGGATGCTGAATAGGATTTTTAGTTAAATTTATAGCACTTGTGTTATCACACTTGATGGAAATTTTGGATTGTATAACACTAAAGTCTTCTAGTTGTTGTTTAATCCATAGTACTTGTGCACAACAACTCTCCGCAGCAACATCTCTACCTCAGCAATAGAAAGCACTATCGAGTTTTGTTTCTTACAGTGCCATGAATTTAAATTCAATCCTAGAAATTGGCCTATGTCGCTAGTGCTTTTTCTATCAATTCTACAACCAGCATAATCAGCATCCGAAAATCCAATTAAATTCAATGAAGAATGTTTTGAAAACCAAAGACCTAGATTACTTGTACCTTTCAAGTATCTGATAATTTTTTTAACAGCAAGCATATGTGATTCTTTATTGGAATCTAGCACATACACATATGCTATACAAGATATATTAGGTCTACTTGCAGTCAAATATAATAGGGATCTGATCATATCTCTATAAAGCTTTTGGTCAATGTTGGATCCATTTTCATCTTTGTCCAATCTGCAAGATGGGCTCATGGGTGTGTTCATTTATTTGCTTGTCTCCATACCAAACTTTTTGATTATTTTCTTGGTATACTTGGCTTGGTTGATGAAGATTCCTTCCTTTGTTTGCTTTACTTGAAGTCCAAGGATGTAGTTCAGTTCACCCATTAGGTGCATTTCAAATTCTCCTTGCATTAACTTAGCAAATTCTCTATAAAGAGCTTCATTAGTTGCACCAAATATAATATCATCAACATAAATTTGTACAACTAATATATCATTATTTTTCTTTTTGATGAAAAGAGTTTTATCAACATTTCCTCTTAAAAAATTATTTTCAATCAAAAAGGTGCTAAGTCTGTCATACCAGGCTCTAGGTGCTTGTTTCAAACCATATAAAGCTTTATTCAATTTAAACACATGGTTTGGAAAAACATGAACTTCAAAACCTGGTTGTCGTTTTACAAAAACTTGTTTTAAAATGAAACCATTTAAAAATGCACTTTTCACATTCATTTGAAAAAGTTTAAAATTCATGTAGCAAGCAAATGCAAGAAGCAATCTAATGGCTTCTAGTCTTGCTACAGGTGCATATGTTTCATCAAAATCAATGCCCTCTTCTTGGTTATATCCCTTAGCCACTAATCTAGCTTTGTTTCTTACTACATTTCCTTGCCCATTTGGTTCCTACGATAGGATGGTTTGTAGGTCTATCAACTAGAGCCCAAACCTTATTTCTTTCAAACTGGTTCAATTCTTCATGCATGTTCATCATCCAGTTTGGATCATTTTCAGCTTCTTCTAAAGTATATGGTTCTATTTGTGATACAAAGGCTAAGTAATCATGTACATCTCTATGTAATGACCTAGTCCTAATACCTTATGAAGGATCACCAATAATTAACTCTTTTGGATGAGAGGATATATACCTTCATTCTCTTGGTAGATCTACATGATCCTTACTTACTGTTTCTTCTTCTTCTTCTTCAATTGGTCTTTCTTATATGCTCATGTCTTCCATTTCTTTTTGAATTGTACCTGCATCATTGTCTATGCACTCTTTTTTCTTAGAAGGTGAAGGGTTAGTTTCATCAAAAATAACATGCATTGACTCTTCTACGGTAAAAGTTCTTTCATTAAATACTCTATATGCTTTGCTATGTAATGAATAACCAAGAAAAACTGCTTCATCTGATTTAGCATCAAAATTTTCTAGATTATCTTTACCATTTTAAGTACAAAGCATTTACATCCAAAAACATGAAAATAATTAATATTGGATTTCTTTTCATTCCAAAGCTCATAGGGGGTTTTCTTCAAAATAGGACGGATCAAAACGCGGTTTAAAATGTAATAAGTAGTGTTCACCCAAAAGTACCTTGAAAGATTGCCTTCACATAACATCGTTCGGGCCATCTCTTCTAAAGTTCTATTTTTCCTCTCTACAATACCATTTTATTGTGGTGTCCTAGGAGCGAAGAAGTTGTGATCCATTTTCTATATAATAATTATCGAAAAACTAATTTTCAAATTCAGTGCCGTGATCACTTCTAATTGAAATTATTGAAAGATTTTTCTAATTTGAAGCCTTCTTGTAAAATTTTCAAAATACTTTAAAGGTTTCATCTTTGTGAGCAATAAACAAAACTCATGTAAATCTAGAGAAATCATCTACAATCACAATGGCATATTTCATACCTCCTAGGCTTGTGGTTCTAGTTGGTCCAAACAAGTCCATGTGAAGTAGCTCTAGAGGTCTAGTAGTTAAAATCATATTTTTAGATTTAAAGTTCTCCTAGTTTTTTTACCCATTTGGTATGCATCACAAACATGATCAAAGTCTACTTTAAACTTAGGCATGCCTTTAACTAGGTTTTTGAAAATTAACTTGGCAATCGTATGCATGCTAGTATGACCTAATCATCTATGCTAAAGTAAACAAGACTCCTTGGTCTTAGTATTCATTACAATTAGACTAGAACTACTTGACATGGCAAGATCATTAAGATCAACCATATAAATATTTCCAAGTCTATGTCCAATGAACTTACTACTAGAATCAAGAGAGTTTGTTACAATATACATAGATGATTCAAAGATAACCTTGAAGCCTTTATCACATAATTGACTGATACTTAACAAATTATGCTTCAATTTATCTACTAGCAATACATTTTCAATAAAAGTACAGGGGGTTATTTTGATCTTACCGATTTCGATTATTTTTCCCTTTTTATTATCTCCAAAAGTAACCATACCTCCTTTCATTTCCAGGATGATAAACTGATCCTTGTCACCCGTCATATGCCTTGAACAGCCACTATCGAGATACCATCTTTTCTTCAATTTTTGGGCTGCAAGACATTCCTGCAAGACAATCAAAAAGTTTTTTTAGGTATCCAAGCTAACTTGGATCCTGGTAGGTTAACAGAGGTGGTTGCTTTGAGAACCCAAATCTTCCTTGTTTTACTTTGGACATTTCTAATAATATTGCATTCAAAAGATTTATGTCCTAACCCTTTGCATGCAAAACATTCAATTCTAGAATTCTAAAAAGATACAGATTTTGAAGTTCTAGATGTTGATGCATGAGATGCAGAAATAAAAGATTTTCTATTTGAGCTCTTAGGAACATACAATATAGTTTTAGAAGTAGAAGCAGAACCATTTGTTGCAAAAGCCTTTTGAGATGTAAATTTCGGAATATAAGCTTTTGGTGTCACAAAAGTAGTTGCTGAAATACTATTTGAAATCGAAGAATTAAAACCGATTCCAGCTTTATTACCAGAAATCTTTTGTTCTTTTAGAATCAACTCAAGCTTGTTAGAAGATAATGTAAGTTTTTCAACAAGTGGCTTGAGTTTTTCAACCTCCTTTTTCAACTCATTATTTTCATTCATCAAAGCTTTGTTTTTGTTAAGATATGTACTATTCTCAGTTTTCAAAGCTTTATATTTTTCAGAAAAGATATTTAATTCTTTTTGCAATAAGTTATTCTTTTTCAAAATCTTTTCTTTTTCTTTTAGTAAAGAATCATTGATATTCTTTAAGGATCTAATCTTTACACCAGCTTTTTTAAATTTAGATAATAAATCATAAAAAGTAGAATTTAATTCATCAAATGTAAATTCAATTTGATCATTGGGGGATGTTACCTCGTCCTCAAGACCAATTAGACATAAATTAGTAGTTTTTGTTGTCCCTTCCTCTTCAGGTTGAGGTGGATTCCTCTCTATTGCTCCATGTGGCAACCATCGCCTTCTTTTTTTCTTGAAAAATTTCTTTAATAGCAGACAATCTGGACGAATGTGCCCCGGTTTCTTACATTCGTAGCATGTGGGCACTTGTTCTTTATCCTTGTCCTTGTCCTTGGACTCTCCTCATTTATAGAATTTTCTATTGAATCTTCCTTTCTTCTTTTTCATAAAACTTCTAAATCTTCTCACGACCATTGTGATATCTTCATCTTCTAGATCATCTTCGAAGGAGGTGGAGTCATCTTCCGATTCCTCATCTTTCTTTGAGTCCAATGCAGCTTTGAAGGCAATCATCTTTTTCTTCTTTTGATCATCATCAGTTCTATGCTGCATGGCCAGTTCATGTGTGATGAGTGAACCCATTAATTCATCCAAAGAAAGGATGTTCAGATCTTTTACTTCTTGGATGGCAGTCACTTTGGGATCCCATTTATTTGAAAGTGATCTTAAGATCTTCTGTACTAAGTTAGCATTTGAGTAAGCCCTGCCAAGACTTTTCAAGCCATTAATAATATATGTAAATCTAGTAAACATGGCAGAGATAGTTTCAGTAGATTCCATTTTAAATAATTCATAACTATGTACAAGAAGATTTATTTTCAAAGTCTTCACTTGGAAAGTTCCTTCGTGGGTCACTTCGAGTTTATTCCAAATTTTCTTTGTTGAAGAGCAGGTCAAAATTTGATTAAACTCATTATAATCCAAAGCATAGTATAGTAAATTAATTGCTTTGGCATTTAATTCTCCCATCTTCATGTCGTGTTCATCCCAGTCCTCTTCAGGCTTAGGGACATCCACGCTATTAATTTTAATCATGGAAATTTGTGGCCCTTTTAGAATGACCTTCTACAATTGAAAATCGATAGCTTGTATATAGATTTTCATTCTAGCTTTCCAATAAGAATAATTTATATCAGTGAAGAGTGGAGGTCTATTATTAGATTGGCCTTTGGCCAAGGAAGTACTCATGGGATGAGCCATCAATCTTTTTACTCTAAATGTATTCAGAGACACTGCTTTGATACCAATTGTTGCCCAGGTGCTTTTCTAAGAAGGGGTGAATTGGGAATTAAAAAATTTAAGCAATTATGTACCTTTTGAAATCCCTTTTTAAGGTGTTAAGTGGTGTAACAAAATAATTAACTACGGAAGCTAAATCAAATAAAGAAGCACAACATAAACACATAACAATTATAGTAGTTCGGAGCAACCCAGCTCCTACGTCCCCTATCCAAGATTACCACTTGGGATTTCTACTATATCCCCCACCGGAATACAGTCGGATTGTTTTCACATGCTCACAATCCAAACCTCTACACTTTGGTATTATCGGGATCACCAAAGAAACCCAACATGGTTTTATCAGGATTACCAAGAACCCAACACTTGGTTTTTAACAAAGGCTCATCAAGAACCTATTTGGTTTTTCAATCGGGCTCACCAATAATCTAACAATTCAAAAATGAATTGAAAAGAAAAGCAACAAAATGATAAACAAATTTTTATCGAGTGGTTGGTGATGCAGCTCGAGAGAAGCCCACTTGAATGTACTTCAATGCACTTTAATGGTTTCTTTTGCTTCTTTACTAAGTGCTTCAAGCTTCATATGAGAGTTAGTGAAGACTTGAAGGCTATTTTGAATGCTCTTAGTGCTCTCTTCCTTGTTGGTAGGTTAGATATTCAATAAAGCATTAACTCTTTGAAGACTTTCTAGTCTCTTACTTTTAAAGAAGTTCAAATCCCTCAAATATATGGCCTTCCATCATTCTAAGGTAGTTTAAGTCATTGTAGACCGTTGGGATGTGACAATTGACTGTTGGAGCACTTTTTGGATTCAAATTCTGAGTTCTAGAACTAGCCATTGCAAGTCTGAAATCAACCTTTGAGTCAACTCGGATCACTCGAGTCGGCTCGAATCCTCAGAGTTGTTCTGGTTGAGTCGACTCTCTTCAATCCAGTCGGCTCGCTTGCACAATATCTTGATTCTTCACTCTGTAAGAGTTGGCTCACCTTGATTCGAGTCGACTCAGATCCTTAGGCCTTCAAAAAGTCAGTCTGGATGAGTCAGCTAACTTCCATTTTAGTTGACTCAGATGACTGTTGCTCTCAGAAACCATTTTCTAGACTCTGGAAGAGTCAACTTGGATATCTGACCTTGTGATAGAGTCGACTCGAACTTCCTTTGGGTTGGCTCGCCTGTCTGATTCAAGAAACGGTACTCTGGACAAGTCGGCTCGGGTCCCTTAGAGTCAGCTTGGATTTCTGCGTGCCAGAATTCTTATGCATGCCATGTGCCAGGGTCGGCTCTTTTTTCCTCGAGTCGGCTTGGATGAATGCTTTAGTGATTTTCTCAGTCTTTCTCCAGATTTCATCCAGCAAGTCTTCAAGCTTCAAGATGTCTTCAATTCCAACAAGTTTCTAAAAAACTAAAAGCTTAAAACATATTTAGAAGTAACCCAATTTTATGATCTTTCTTAACTTTTTATTTGGGTTCTTCTTTACAACCTCAATTACAACACAACTCAAAACAAGAAATGAAAATGTAGGAGTTAAAATTTGAACAATGAATTCATCCTGCAAAAACTTGTAAACCACTTGAAGAGTTGTTAGTAAAACAAATGCATGCACCAATATTTGGTTATCATCAAAATCACTTATGGGGTCAACAAAACCCTTCTCTAAGATCTGTTTTATTGAAGATTAGCTGCCCTAATTAAGTAGTTTCTCAACCCTTGTGGTCCTGATTTTTATCACTTTGATTGTTCTTGCTTGTAGGTAATCGTAGTTTAGTCCTTACATCATATCCTACATATCCTACTACTCTTTTATGAAAACATAAGCCATCTAAAATCTAAAATTCATTGCTTCCATTAATTTACTATTTTTCTTTATGTTCATTCTCATCATCTGCATCCCGCATCAATAACCCAGTTGGGTTATGGGGTTGGGTCCAGGTCTAGCTAGCTGCCCCTATGTGTGAAAGGGGGTTCATTGGTTAGTAGGTTAGTCTAGTTGGTTAGTAGGTTAGTCTAGTTGGTTAGGTGGTTAGTTGGTTGGTTGTAACCACTTAGAAGCCTAACTACCTAGGGAGTTCTAACCAGTTTGGGTCCAAGAAGTTAAAGCCTAACAACCCAAGCAGTCTTAGCCCAACAAGAAGACTCACTCAAGGAGGAGCTAAATCATCGCCCACTCTATTTAAGAGAGGAGGGCATGCAATGAGGGGAGATCTCTGGTTTGGTGAGAGGCATCCGTGGGAGATCTGATGGGGGATTGGTTAGGGTAGGATCGTCGACGAGCTGAGAAGTCATCGAAGATTAGGGTATCCTATTTTTTAAAATTTTTTTTTGATTTTTCTATGGTGATGGCGAAGGAAAAATAGGGATGGAGGGTAGGAAAATTGGATACTCTAGGACTTGGAACTTACATTCACGGAGAGACATCTCACCTTTAGGGCATCTCACCCATCCCACTACATGTAGCCTAGGACATCCCACCCATCTCACTACATGCGGAGCCTAGGGCATCCCATCCAAATTGCTACCTAGGGCCGTAAAAAAAATCCCTGAGGCTATAGAGGGGACTCGACGGGGAAAGGGGATAACTAGGGTCTCACACCCCTCGATGCTCGAAAGTGAAGGACTAGGGTCTCTCATCCTTGGACACTCAAAAGCGAAGGACTAGGTCTCTCACCCCTCGACGCCTGAAGGCGAAGGATAGACGGGCCTCTCACCCTTCCCATACGGGGTGAACGAAAAGAAAAACTCTTTTTAAAAAAACTCTTTATTGACCAAACTGATTTTTTTACAAAGGACTGAGGGTGGTATTTATAGATTTTCCAACCCTTATTTAAATTTGAATATAAGATAAAAAGATAAGAATGATTCAAATTCAAAGACAAGATAGGATAAGATAAGCCTATCCATATCTCAATCCTAACCAACTAAATCCTAATTTAGAATTCAAACCAAAGATAAAGATAAATCCCAAACAAATTTATTCTGAATATCCTTCAAGATTCATGCAGCTCCAGGATTCATGCTTGCTCTGGGATTCATGCTGGTGATGTCCCCATCAGGATCGCCCCTTAGGGATGTCCACGATTTGAGATAGGGCTGTGAGGCTTGGCTCATGGTCCTGGGTTGGGATGGCATCTTCTAGATGTGGGAGGTCGATGGTTCAAGAGAAAAAGACAAGGCGAAGCATGTGAGGATGTTTTCACGTGGAGGTTCTTCTCCCTGGTTTGATCGTGGAGCTTCTTGGCTTGGTGAGAGATGGCTTCAGGTTTGGAGAAGGGTGGCATCTTGTACATGAGGGTTTTCATGTGGGTCTTCTCGATTGTGAGAGGAGGCACCGGTGTCCCGTTCTTGTGTCTTATAACAAGGTTCTTCTCCACGGAATACAATCTCTCTTTTTCTCCTACATCTCTTCTTTATATCTCCTTTATCGCACGATATTGAATCCAAGAACAGGTTGTTGTTGGTTTTTGATCAAGAAGGTTGGTTCTTGATCTTTCCCTCATTGCTTCTATAGTGTATAGGCGCTGATCCGGATTCCTAGCAAGTGGTATCAATGTCTAGGAATCTCTACAATGCAGGTATAAAGAAATTCTTGAAATATTTCTGCTATTTTTGAGGTCTAAAATCCAAACCTCTTTGTTGAAAACTACTCTTTGATTGTTCAGTAAAAAAATTAGCTTTTCATAACTATATGTAAATTTTTCAACAAAGGGTTTAACTTTGTCAAGCTCATGCAACCCAGAGGGGAGGCCCTCCTTCTCATGTAATTTTTCATAACTATATGTATAAAGAAATTTTTCCACTAGTTGCGTGGGAGGCCCTCCTTCTCATGGAGGCCCATGCAACCCAGAGGGGGAGCTCCCCGCTTCGTCGCAGTCACTCCTGGTGGATGTTTAGCACACTGCACTCACCCAGTGGATCAGACTCTGACCATGGCCGTGTGGCAGTTATAGCATCAACACCAGTCCCTGGTAACCCAACAATAGCTAGAGACCTCGTGGCTCTAGCCGCTCAATCCCGCGGTAGCTTGTGCTCCTTCCAAGGCAGGCCACCGCAACCACAGGACATCACTAACCTCGAGGTAGCCTCTGGACCCTGGCAAAGTGGTAGAGGAGCGGGTCGATCGATCAGGGGAGCCAGTCCCAGATCTTGAATTACGCCACCCTCAGGTGCCGTAGATACTGCCAGAGAAAGGCCCCCTATCACAACCCTCCTCAGCGATAGCCTCCATCCACTCCAGTAGCCTTAGTGGAAGGTTCCACCGATGAGGCTATCGGGTGCATGGCAGAGAAGCGCCTTGAAGAACAAGAGCATAGGCTGGTGGAACTGTCCCCGCCAGTTTGCTAACATGCAAGGCTCCTCCTGTTAACCAGTGGGCCATGACACCCGACCGCCCTTCTCCAAAGAGATCCAAGAGGGGTCGATCCCGAGATAGTTCCGCTACCCTAATTGATCCCTACAATGGGACCGCCGACCCCCTGGATCACTTGGAGAGCTACAAGGCTCTCATGAGAGTCTAGGGGGCAACAAATGCTCTCCTCTGCTTAGCCTTCCCCGCTACTCTTCGGAAGGCTGCTCGAGTCTGGTTCACTCGCTCTGAACCCGAGAGCATCAGTTCTTTCACGGAGCTGGAAAAAAAGTTCGTGGCATACTTTGACGCTTGTCGAAAGGTACTGCGAGAAGCTAAGAGCCTTTTTTTATTAGGCAGTAGGACCATGAGTCCTTGCGGGACTATGTGGCCCGCTTCAAGATCGCCGCATTGGAGATCTACAATTTGGATGAGCCTGTCGCCATGCTGGCATTGAAGAGAGAGCTCCAAACTTCCCGCCTAACCTACTCTCTGGACAAGAAGCCACCGAAGATGTACTCTGACCTCCTCTTTCATGTCTACAAGTATATTCGTGCTAAGGAGGTCGATCATACCAGGAGAGAGCTAGATGGGAAGCCTTTGGAGAAACGAACCTCGGGGGAAGCCCCAGGGACATGCAAGCCCGGGACAAGCCCAAGTTCCTAAGCGAGGCCCAAGTTGAAGAGCGGTCCCATTTCAGAAGAAGCATATACTCCTCTCCTCATCCTGAGGTCGAAGATTCTCATGGAGATTGAGGGTGAGCACTACCTATGTCGCCCTCCCCCACTAGGGCTATCCGGTGGTCATAACAAGATAAAATACTACCGGTTACACCACGACCATGGCCACGACATCGAGGAATGCCCTCACCTTAAAAAAGAAATTGAAGATCTGATAAAGAGGGGCTACCTCGAAAAGTTCGTGGGGGGCAAGACCTCGACAGAGCCTCGGGCGCTTGTGGCCTTTCCTTCTGTCCCTGCAGTTGACAACCAGCCCACCGAGAAGCCCATGGGTATGATTGTTGGGGGACAAACTCTTCCCAGACTGGGAAGGTCCCTATGGAGTAGTCGAGACCCTTCCCCCTAGAGCTTATTACCTCGCCGAACTTGACGGTGCCCAGTTTGTGCAGGCCCAGAATGACAAAAGTCAAGGATGTACCGCCAATAATGTAAGGCTCCCTCCATTCAATAAAAGATTTTTTTCAGTGCAATGTTGTCTTTGCTTTGCAGGAAAACCATTGCCCAACCCCAGTCCTAGTGATTCAAGCCAAAAAACTCTTAAAGCCCCGCACCTGCTACTGAGCCCATAGTCTGGAGATGTCCGCGGTAACTTAACGAAGTCCCGCCATCTATCGCGAGGCTCATAGTTTGGCAACTATTGTGCTAATAGTCCAAAGATATCCGTGGAGACTCCAAAAGGCCCCCGCCATCTATCGCCTAACTCTCAGTTCAGCTCTTGCCATGCTCATAGTCCAGAGATGTCCGTGGTGACTCAATAAAGTCTTGCCATCTACCGCGAGGCTCACAGCTTAGCATTTGCTATGCTAATAGTCCAGAGATGTCCACGAGGAATCCCAACGATCCTGTTGTCTACTGCGAGGCTCACAGTTTGGCATCTACCATGCTCACAGTCCAGAGATGTCAGCAGGACACTCCAGAGTTCCACCATTTACTACCTGACTCACAGTTTGATACCTTAAGCTTGGAAACTTACGAAGCCTGGCACCCTAAGCCCGAAATCTTATGAAGCCTTAAGCAAGACACTCCAGAGTTCCACCATTTACTACCTGACTCATAGTTCGATACCTTAAGCTTGGAAACTTACGAAGCCTGGCACCCTAAGCCCGAAAACTTACGAAGCCCACACCTCAAGCCCGAAAACCTACGAAGCCCATTACCTTAAGCTCAAAAACTTGCAAAGCCCGTTACCTCAAGCTCGGAAACATACAAAGCCCGGCACCTTAAGCCTGGAAACTTACGAAGCCCGGCACATCAAGCCCAGAAACATACGAAGCCCGGCACCTCAAGCCCAAAAATTATGAAGCCTTGCACCTTAAGCCCGGAAACTTACGAAGCCCGGCACCTCAAGCCGGGAAACTTCCGAAGCCCTACACTCAAGCTAGGAGCCATAGCATCCATCACTAAAGCCAGGAAACTCCTAAAGAACCACACCTGCTGCCATCCTCATAGTCTAGAGATGTCAGCGGGACACCCTAGAAGTTTCTCCATCTTCTGCCTGACTCACAGCTCAGCATCTCAAGTCAGTAAACTCTTAAATCCCCATAATTGCTACCATCCTCATAGTCTGGAGATGTCAGCGGGGCACCCTAGAAGTTCTGCCATCTACTGCCTGACTTACAGCTCGGTACCTCAAGCCGGGAAACTCCAGAAGCACCACATTCAACCCATTGGACCCCCAATTTGGTAATGGCAAAGCAGGGCACCCCTGAAGGCCCACACTCCATCGGCTAGACTCAAAGCCAGTGAAGACAATTTCGAGACTCCTCAAATCAAGTGCCCCAACTTGACGGTCTCCCAAGATCGCTCAAGCCCCCATCAAGCCATCCACCAGCTCTTGGCTTAATTAGAGAGTTCTCAAGATAAGTAACTACTGAAGAGGCTTGAGGTAACCATAAAAATAATAACTCAGTGAAGCAAAAAGGACTTCATTAATATTGCATGAAAAGATACATCATCAACGGACCCCCGATAGGCCAGGTGATCCTAAAATAGAAAGGAAGATTCGGGAAGGAAATCGGAGCCTATCCCTCTACAGGCTCCTTCCCGGGATGATGGATGGCACCCCGGCATCCCCTTGGGCCTTTGCAGCCCTCGCTGGCGGGACTTCCTCAGCAACAAGAGCAGGCTCCACCTCAGCTATCGCAATAGGAGTCACGATTCCCCCTGAGCCTCCACCAGGGCTGCCTGGGACCACGACCCATCCAGCTTCAGCTCTGGGATGAGCTGGGCCATCAGAGATCTACAGACCCCAAATCCTTTGATGAAGGAATCCATGGCCGCCTCCCGGACTTCATCAAAAAATACCACCGAGGCCCTGAACATGGGCACTACCTCGGTGGCCTCCTTCTTGGCAGCCTCCATCAGGGCCACCGCCCTAGCGGCTCTCTCCTTGGCTGCTGACAGCCAAGCTTGGATTACCTGCAGCTATGCTTGGAGGCCACTCCTTAGCTCTTCCACCCAGGCAGCTTCTGCTTTGAACTCCTCCGCCCGGTGGGAGGCCCGATCCCTTTCTCAGGTCAAGGATACTTCGAGGTCCCTAACCCAATTTTCAGCATCGACCACCTAGGAATGCCTCTTATCTCCCTCCTCCAAGGCTTGGGCCCTGTCAGTTTGATCCCGGACCTCAACTGCTAGCGATGATATCCTTTCCTGCTCCCACTAGGCATCTCTCTTTTCCCACTAGGTGTAGTAGTCATGGACGAGAAGAATGTTAGTCCCATCTACATCATCAAAAATGTTAGCTATGGCAACCAGACTGAAGTAATAGAAAAGATGAAAACTACCATGAAGAGGAGGGGAAGGGTGCCAAGAAGGGCTTCCGCCAGCATCCTGCCTCCCGTCTCACGACGGTCGCATGATTGGATCGTGAACTCCATTATGTGCTCTACAAGCGCAAGATCCTGGGTGACCACCAAGTTCGGTTTCATCCCAGGTACTGCCCTCCAGACAATAGCCCTCCTCAGTGCTGGGGGTGCTGCCATGTCCGGGGGGACCGCCTTCAAAAGCATCTCATCTAGCGAGGGGCAGTTCTTTGCTACGGGAGGTGGCACCATCGGTGGTCACTCCACCACCCCTTCTCCCTCCATATCCACCTCGATGAATGCAGGAGGGTGGACCGCAACGACAGCATCCGACCTGGCCTGTGCACCCGTGCTAGGTTCTTGGGCCAGGAGTTGGGCTCGTTGCCTCGAAGGCCTGAGGGCTGGCTCGACCGCTCACCCCGCAAGGTCAGGGACAGAAGCAGGCCCCGCCCCTTGGCTGGGCTTGACTCTAGCCCTCTTTGGTGGAGCCTCGCCGGGCCCGAACGATAGGCCTCTCCTTTAGGCAGACTCTAGAAGCTCCTCAATCAAGAACTTCATGCCTGTAGGAAGAAGAAGATAAAGGTCAGCAGCTGACCGAAAAGGACTCATCGAAGAAGAGATATCCCTCCGGACTCACCTAGCCCCTAGATTGGGCTGATCCCGGCATCGAATAGGTTTTTCTCTAATAGCAAAACCTCGAGGGAGGGGATCTGATCGAAAATGAGTTGGTCATATATTTCTCGATCAGAGGCCTCAACCTAGGAGTTTCAGTTTGGGGTCCAGTTCGGATCACTCCAAACCCAGTCCACCCCTTCGATAGAAGCAAAGAAGAATTTACTCTTCCACCCTTTGATGGAAGAGGGATGCTTAAACTTTATGCCCTTCGGGCAAGGAGAAATAAACCACCGCCCATCCTTAGTCGGGTGGTGTTTCAGGATAAAGAAAGCCTGAATAGGGAGAAAAGGATAACAATCCCATGGAATTGGCAAAAAATAATGAAGCAATTAATAACCCTAATGGCGTTGGGGGCCAACTAAGCAGGATCAAGATGGTAGTTGTTGAGGAAAGAGAGGAAGAAGGGATGAAAATTTAAATGAAGGCCCCCAAGAAAGAACTCCTCATAGAGGGTTATTCGACCTGGGCCATTAGAGGTGACCCGCTCTGTGGTCCCAAAATTGAGAGTCGAACGAAGTTCGGGATCCCATAAGTGGCTCGGATCATAGAAAGATCCTCCCTGGTCATCGTCAAAGCGATGCCAGAAGGCCCGGTCGGATGGGATACCTAGAAGAATTAATAGGAGTGGAAGAGACAGGAGCAGGAGGGGTCCTATGCCCACCTATGCAACTCTGATCGGGTGAAGGTTCCTACGGATGATGAGATTCCTCCTCCTTGTCAGAAGATGGAGTCCTTGGTTGAGAGGGCTCTGCCTCATCGAGGTTCCGGGAAGAGCGATGGTTCTGACCGGATGAAGCCATCCGAGATCAAAGAAAGAAGGAACTGTACAGGAAAAGAAGGCTTGGGAACCCTATATGAAAACTTGGCCTAACCGGAGAAGAAGGAGAAGACCAAGGAGGACTAACTTGGTTGTTGGAGGAAAAGATAATCAGGGGAAGGAAGAAGCTCTGGTCCGATGGTGAGCGAGAAAGTTTCGAAAGGGGCAATCAGGGGAAAGCTTACCCTCTTTTCAAAGCAGCCCAACTACAACCGTACATCCTTTCGGCACTCCTGCCACCATATGGGCACCACGTTGCAACATTGGCCAAAGGCGATGCCCCGATGCAATGAAAACAGTCTCGGATCGTACATCCACCATTATGCTTCCGTGGATCCATTGATATGGTGCCCACATACTGGCTTCAAGGCATGGTGCGCAAAGTGGATGCGATTGTGGCATTTAATGGTGCCAAATCTTAGCCTTTCCACGTCACCTTTGCAATTACTTCCTTAGCCCTAAGCACAACATTTTGTCAAGGCTTGGGAGTTGGAGGCAAATGAAGAAGCCACATCACCGGGTCCTGCTTGGGTCAAGCCAACAAATATTGCGACCATAAGCTCTGTCCCTTCAAGTCCTTTTGCTGGGTTGGCTCCCCCCTAGTCGAGACTCTAGCAGAATCCAAATTCCTCTTCAAGTCCTTTCGCTGGGATGGCTCCCCTAGGTCAAGACTCCAACCGAAGCTAGACTTCACCTTCTGCTGGATTAGCTCCCCCCAGGTCAAGACTCCAGCAGAAGCCAAATTCCTCTTCGAGTCCTACTAGGTTGGCTCCCCAAGGTTAAGACTCTAGCCAAAGTTGGACACCACCTTATGTTGGGTTGGCTCCCCCTAGGTCAAGACTCTAGCCGAAGCTGGACTCCATCTTCTACTGGGTTGGCTCCCCCCAAGTCGAGACTCCAGCAAAGCCAAATTTCTCTTTAAGTTCTTCCACTGGGTTGGCTCCCCCAAGTCAACAATCCAGTCGAAGCTGGACTCCACCTTCTGCTGGGTTGGCTCCTGATGTGGGCACTAGAATCAGGAAAAGACTCCAACCAATTCAGGTCAAGTCCGAGTCCTTTTGGTTGGAGTAGCAAAAGAGAAGTCCTGTAATTTTTCTTTTTTTTGAGTCCAAATAATCTTGTAGTTAATTTCGAGTCCATGTTGGGTCTGGTTTAATATCTTAGTTAGCCCTGCAATTGAGAGTTGGGTCCAGTTAAAACAAGACCAATCCATGAGTCCATGAAGCACAAGACAAGAAGAAGCCACCTCATCAAGTGACCCCCACCTTGTGCCACATGTCAAAAGCTCCAATGGATGTCGCCACCTCAACAAGTGGTCCCCACTTTATGCCACATGTCAAGAGCTCCAAAGGACACCGCCATCTCATCAAGTGGTCCCCACCTTGCACCACATGTCAAGCTTTGAAGGAGTTTCAAGCAACAAATGCCACCATATCCTCCAACTCCCCACATTTCAAGCAACAAATGCCACCATATCCTCCAACCCCCCCTTGTAATCCTCCTAATCCTATGGGTTTTCAAATTTTAAAAATGTTGTAAGGCTTCTATTTAAGCAATGGGATGCCCCATTGAAAAGGATGGTTAATGAATGAAGTTGGTTTTTTTTCTTCTATGTGTTTTTTTTCCTATGTGTCTATGTGGTAGCTTAGCCTTTCTCTTCCTCCATGCCAACCCTAATCTTTCCATCTTCCATTCCCAATGCCAAAGACTTCCTCTTCTTTCATAACTTCAAACTAGCTCCAGCGTTCAAGGGTGCATCAAGAAAATCATCACAAGGTGACCAACCTACTCCACTTCAAGCATTCCACCATGACGCCAAGATGGATCTCCTTCAATGCCTCTTCCACCCTTCTTTCTTTTCTCTAGTTGATTGCTTGTTAAGTCACTCATCTTAGGGTTTCTTTGTTGCAAGGTTCTCCGCGATTCTGGCTTCAAGAGGAAGGTTCACTTGCCATAGATCCAGAAAAACAAGAGGGGCCTTCAGTGATATTATGTTCATGTCATCCGGGAGACCTCTTCAAGAGTGAATCTATTCTAATTGAAGGGCCAATGTCAGGTATGTCTAGTGTTGATTAAGTCTGCAATGTTAAATTAGACCTAGCTTGGCTTGCGTGGTTCTCTTCTGGTCCTATTCCTTTCTTATTCTGAGAGTCTCGATCACTTGGTTTATGTTAGATCCTTCGAGCTTCTTCACTAGATCTCTTTGATAGTTTATGTTGAGTTGTTTATATGCAAATAGGGAATTGCTTGGTTAATCATTTGCTAATCTCCATTAGGGTTGCATAGTTTCATTTTACATTCTACACCATTCTTGGTATCAGAGCATGGTCGAATAATTTCCTGCATTTAGATATGTTGCATGCATACTTGTTATCTAGTTATTTTTTAAAATCCAAGCAAGATCTAAAATTAATGCCTCCTGAGCGAGTATACTCCAGTACACTGTCATGACCCAGGGGAATAATGAGCCCCTAGCCGGACGTGAATTTTTTAAATTGAAGTTTGGGTAAGCCAATGCACTTGTTTGATTAGGTTCTGTTTACTGAAAATTTGCATCTGCTTATTGTAATCCATCTGCAGCTCCAAAGGCAAGTCGCTAATTTCTTATTGAAATTTTTTTTTTCTTGTTCCTTTTTAAGTTAGTTATCACCATATTAAATTTCATTATCAGAAAAAAAAAATACAAAAAAAAATGAAAATTCCTACAATCTTTTGTCCTGCTGAAATAGTCTATAGTACATGGTTTGTTGTTTTTATTGTTTCTCTTTATATACAAATCTAAGTTTTCTGATTTTTGTTTTGCTGGGATCCTCATAATTCATAATATTATTCAACAATTTTTCAGATTTTATTTCGATTGTTAGGATTTCTAGCATTCGAAATACTCTCTGAGATTCAGTCTGAACTAAAATTCCAGCAAGAACCAATCTCAGAAAATTTTTGAATTTGATGTTCAAATTTTAAATTTTAAAATTTTGAATTCTGACATTCTAGAATCTGAAACTTGAAGTTTGAAATTTAAATTTTAAAATTTATGTTTGAATTTGAAATTGTTTGAAAACTAATCAAGTCAAATAATTAAGTCAGCTCATAAAACAAAAAATATATATATTTTTGCATTCATTTGAAAACATCTTAAGGGCATCAATATGACATGGGGGCAAGAATTCATCACTTGTCCTTAGCCCAAAACCACAACCCATCATTTCGATCCCAATCCTTAATTAAAACCAATTAGACCTAATCACCCTAGTGGGTTAGGGACACCAACGAGTCGGGTTCGGATTAGGGTCAAGTTAATTGTGTCCACTAATTGGTGTGTGCTTACGGGCTTGGTGTCTAGGATTGGTGTATTAGGACTTGTGGGTTGGTCCGCCTACCTGGCCAATCACAGATTGGTGTCTAAGGTTGGCAGAACAGGGACCTCCACTCCCCTTCCCACCTACCTAGCCAAGTCATGTAAGTTACTACTAGCTAGTTGGTCCTTTTAATTAGATCTCTAATTCGTACTCTAGGTCTAGAAATCCTTAGCCCGAATTTGAGTCTAATTGTTTGTATGACAACTAGATCAGGAACTCCTTACCACCCTTCACAAGACCAACCTAGTTCATCCATGGACACTAGTATGAAAACCCTTATGAGATCTATGATTGAGCGACTGGAACGTTTGGATGCTAGGTTTGATCAGTTCGAGGAAATGATAGGAACCCTAGAGGAATCTAGGTTGACCCCAACTGAACCACCTTCACCCAGATTACCTTCAGTTTGCCCTAAAGCCCAACAACAGGAACATATACCTGATCCAATTCATAGAATGCCACATCAGGATTATGCTGATCACACTCCAGAGCCATATCCTAGAAGACCTCGCCATGATACTTTTGATCAAGATGATCGAGCCTTAAGGAATATCCGTCTAGATGCACCAACCTTTGAGGGAAGCCTAGATCCTAAGGTGTACATAGACTGGGAGGCTGACATGGACCAATATTTTGACTGGTATGATATGTCTGAAGAGAGAAGATTCAAGTTTACCAAAATCAGACTAGTCCGTCAGGCTAGGTTGTATTGGGAAAATGTCGAACGCATAGCTAGGCAGAGGGGAGACTTACCTATAGCAACCTAGAGAGACATGAAGAGAAAGATTAGAGAGAAATATTTGCCTATGTCTTATCAGCAAAGGTTGTTAGATCAGTGGCAGCGATTGACACAAAGAAATAAGACCGTTTCTGAATACGTTGCTAAATTTGATGAGTTTGTAATGCGATGCAACGTAGTCGAGTCTGAGGCAGCCACTTTATCGAGGTTTAGATCATGATTGAATGAAGATATAAAAGGGGAATTATTTTTTAGAGAAGTCCATGATTTAGAACAGGCATACCAAGTTGCCATGGACTATGAGAGGTTTCAGAGGAGAGCTTCATTTAGGCGACCATAGCCCACTAGGTTTAATCCTCCTGTTAGTCGACCTAGTTCAGTCCCTAATACAGCCAATAGACCAAGACCCAGCTCGAATTCAACCCCTAGACCCAACCCTGCCATTCCTCCAATTCCTAGAGAAGACAAAGGAAAGAGCCCTGAAGTTCGAGGTGAGAAGGAGCGAGTCTGCTATAAGTGTCGTAAACCCGGTCATTTCCTGAGCCAATGTCCCTCTAGAGCTTTACATATAGGGGAGGTAGAAGAAGATGAAGAATCAGAACCCCTGGAGAATAATGAAGAGGAGGTTTATGAAGCAGGGGATTGCTTAGCTGATGAGTATGAAGGAGATGAAGAAAATGTAGACTCATCAGATGTGTTAGGAGTTGTGAGATGTATCATGACACAGACCAAAGAGTAGGAAGACTGGCGTAGGACTAGCATCCTACATACATTTTTCAAAATAGGAGAAAAGGTCTGTAAGATCGTGGTCGATAGTGGAAGCTGTGTCGACGCCATTTCCACTAGCGCAGCCAAGAGTCTAGGATTATCCACTGAACCACATCCCAATCCATATAAGGTATCCTGGATCAATTCCACTTCTATCCCAATCAAGCAGAGATGTCAGGTCCGAATCCAACTTCAGTCCTATCAGGAACGAATTTGGTGTGATGTGCTCCCTATGGGAGTAAGTAGCATCATCCTAGGTAGGCCATGGCTGTTTGACCATGATGTGACAATTTTTGGTCGATCAAATTCCTGTGCTTTCAATTTCAATGGCAAGAAAATTGTCATTCATCCAACCCAGCCTAAGGACAATACCAAAAGAGGAGCTAGCAGCCTGAAAGAAAAAAGGACTGGATTAAATTTGATAGGTGCAAGAGAATTAGAAAAGGACATTAATGAGGGAGCACCTATTTGGATGGTAGCTGCTAAGGAAACTAAGGACCACACCCCTGTAAAATACCCGCAAGAGGTGGTCCAATTATTGAAAGAATTTGAAGACGTGTTTCCCGAGGACCTACCCGATAGTCTTCCACCTTTAAGGGACATACAACATGCCATAGATTTAGTCCCTGGCGCGACTTTACCTAATTTGCCTCATTATAGGATGAATCCAACTGAACATCAGGAGTTACAAAGGCAAGTTAGTGAACTTCTTAGAAAGGGGTTTGTTAGAGAAAGTTTAAGCCCATGAGCAGTCCTTGCCTTGTTAACCCCTAAGAAGGATGGCACCTGGAGGATGTGTGTAGACAGCCGTGCCATCAACAAGATTACTGTCAAATATAGGTTTCCAATCCCAAGACTGGACGATATGTTAGACATGATAGCCGGATCAACGATTTTCTCCAAGATAGACTTAAAGAGTGGCTATCACCAGGTTAGGGTTAAGCCTGGAGATGAATGGAAGACCGCTTTTAAGACTAAAGATGGATTATATGAGTGGTTAGTCATGCCATTCGGTCTGTCCAATGCACCCAGCACCTTTATGAGAATTATGAATCAGGTGTTGACAACTTTCATCGGGAAATTTGTGGTGGTCTACTTTGATGACATTCTTATCTATAGCAAGACTAAGGCAGACCATTTAACCCACCTAAGGCAAGTTTGCCAAGTCCTTAGAAAGGATAGCCTCTATGCCAATATCAAGAAGTGTGATTTCTTAACACATAGAGTTATCTTTCTAGGATTCGTAGTCACATCTGAAGGAGTGTCCGCTGACCCTGCAAAAATTAAGTCCATAGTAGAGTGGCCTGTACCCAAAAGCATCCATGATATCCGTAGTTTCCACGGTTTAGCCACCTTCTATAGGACATTCATTAGAGGGTTCAGTATGATAGTGGCTCCAATCACTGATTGTATTAGGAAGGGAACTTTTGAGTGGACTAAAGCAGCAGACTAAGCCTTCCTAACGATTAAGGAAAAAATGATACACGCACCCGTCTTGAGGTTACCTGATTTTACCAAAGTATTCGAGGTTGCTTGTGATGCTTCTGGGGTAGGAATTGGAGGTGTCTTGAGTCAAGAGAATCACCCAGCAGCATATTTCAGTGAAAAGTTAAATGAAGCGAGACTAAGGTATTCCACCTATGATTGGGAGCTGTATGCGGTAGTTCAGGCATTACGTTATTGGAGGCATTATCTTCTACCATAAGAGTTTATCCTATTTTCTGGCCACGAAGCTCTTAGGTTCCTTAGTTCTCAGAAGAAATTGAAGCCTAGGCACGGGAAATGGGTAGAGTTCATACAAGCTTATACGTTCGTACTGAAACATCGTGCCGGTACTAAAAATAGGGTTACCGATGCATTGAGTCGTCGTTCCATGTTGTTAACTTCTGTGAGCACTAAGGTAGTAGGGTTTGATAGATTGAAAGAGGAGTATCCTACATGCCCTGATTTTGGTAACATCTATCGATCCCTTCAACAAGGACCATCTAGTAAGCATAGTGATTATACCCTTTTAGATGGATACCTTTTCAAAGGAAATCAGTTGTGTATTCCCAAGACCTCTGTTAGGGAATTTCTGATTTGGGAAGTTCATGCTGGAGGCTTGTCAGGACATTTTGGTAGGAATAAGACCATCTTAGCAATAGAAGATCAATTCTTTTGGCCTGGTCTCAAAAGAAATGTGGCCCAGATTATAGCTCAGTGTCGTACCTGTGCTGTTGCAAAATAGCAAAGACAGAACACTGGTCTGTACACACCCTTACCTGTCCCTGATTGTCCATGGCAGGATATCAGCATGGATTTTGTAGTAGGCCTCCCTGAGACGTCTAGGAAGCATGATTCTGTCTTTGTGATTGTCGATCGTTTCTCCAAGATGGCTCACTTCATTCCTTGTTCTCAAACTTTAGATGCTTCGAAGGTGGCCAAGCTTTTTCTCGATCAGGTCGTTAGGCTTCATGGTTTACCCAAAACCATTGTGTCCGATAGAGATGTCAAATTTACTAGCTATTTCTGGAAAACCCTCTGGCATATGTTCGGTACCAAGATGAAATTCTCTACTGCCTATCATCCTCAAACCAATGGCCAGACAGAGGTAGTAAACCGAAGCTTAGGAAATTTGTTGAGATGTTTAGTTGGTGACAACCTAGGAAACTGGGACCTATTACTTCCTCATGCTGAATTTGCCTACAACAGCTCGGTTAATAGGTCTATTGGAAAAAGTCCGTTCGGAGTGGTCCATGGATACAGACCTAGGAAACCTTTAGACCTAGCTCCATTACCCACACATGCACGAGTGTCTGAGTCTGCTGAGTCATATGCACAGCATATTAGGGAATTGCATAAGGAGATTAGTCAAAAGATCCAATCAAGCAATGAACTCTATAAGCATATGACTAATTCACATAAATGGTTAAAAGAATTTAATAAAGGGGACTCCGTTATGATCAAATTTAAACCTGAAAGGTTTCTGCCGGGAACTAAGAAGAAACTCCATGCCCGGGGAGCCGGACCTTTCAAAATAATAAAGAAAATTGGACCTAATGCTTATGTATTAGAATTACCACCAAGTTATGGCAATAGTTCAACATTTAACGTTTCAGACTTAAAAGAATACAAAGAACCTGCATTGATACCTGGTGAGCTTTTTGGTCCTAATACTTCTTTTGAGAGTGAAGCCCCAAAAGAATGCCCACCACCGAGTGTTCCTGAGTGAAGGGAGAAAATTGAAAGGATCTTGGATGACCAGATCATTACCACTAGAAATAAGGGCTACCAACATTATCTGGTTAGATGGCAAGGATGTCCTAATTCTGAAGACTCCTGGATCACCCGAGAGGACCTACAACAAATCGATCCAGATGCATTGGAAGCTTATCAGGCTAATCCTTACTCGACAGGGTCGAGTTCCTCCCACCCCGGGAGAATTGATGTGGGCACTAGAATCAGGAAAAGACTCCAACCAATTCAGGTCAAGTCCGAGTCCTTGTGGTTGGAGTAGCAAAAGAGAAGTCCTGTAATTTTTCTTTTTTTTGAGTCCAAATAATCTTGTAGTTAATTTCGAGTCCATGTTGGGTATGGTTTAATATCTTAGTTAACCCTGCAATTGAGAGTTGGGTCCAGTTAAATCAAGTCCAATCCATGAGTCCATGAAGCATCAAGACAAGAAGAAGCCACCTCATCAAGTGACCCCCACCTTGTGCCACATGTCAAAAGCTCCAATGGATGTCGCCACCTCAACAAGTGGTCCCCAATTTATGCCACATGTCAAGAGCTCCAAAGGACACCGCCACCTCATCAAGTGGTCCCCACCTTGCACCACATGTCAAGCTTTGAAGGAGTTTCAAGCAACAAATGCCACCATATCCTCCAACTCCCCACATTTCAAGCAACAAATGCCACCATATCCTCCAACCCCCCCTTGTAATCCTCCTAATCCTATGGGTTTTCAAATTTTAAAAATGTTGTAAGGCTTCTATTTAAGCTATGGGATGACCCATTGAAAAGGATGGTTAATGAATGAAGTTGGTTTTTTTTCTTCTATGTGTTTTTTTTATATGTGTCTATGTGGTAGCTTAGCCTTTCTCTTCCTCCACGCCAACCCTAATCTTTCCTTCTTCCATTCCCAATGCCAAAGACTTCCTCTTCTTTCATAACTTCAAACTAGCTCCAGCGTTCAAGGGTGAATCAAGAAGATCATCACAAGGCGACCAACCTACTCCACTTCAAGCATTCCACCATGATGCCAAGATGGATCTCCTTCAATGCCTCTTCCACCCTTCTTTCTTTTCTCTAGTTGATTGCTTGTTAAGTCACTCATCTTAGGGTTTCTTTGTTGCAGGGTTCTCCATGATTCCGGCTTCAAGAGGAAGGTTTACTTGCCATAGATCCAGAAAAACAAGAGGGGCCTTCAATGGTATTATGTTCATGTCATCCGGGAGACCTCTTCAAGAGTGAATCTATTCTAATTGAAGGGCCAATGTCAGGTATGTCTAGTGTTGATTAAGTCTGCAATATTAAATTAAACCTAGCTTGGCTTGCGTGGTTCTCTTCTGGTCCTATTCCTTTCTTATTCTGAGAGTCTCGATCACTAGGTTTATGTTAGATCCTTCGAGCTTCTTCACTAGATCTCTTTGATAGTTTTTGTTGAGTTTTTTATATGCAAATAGAGAATTTCTTAGTTAATCATTTGCTAATCTCCATTAGGGTTGCATAGTTTCATTTTACATTCTACACCATTCTTGGTATCAGAGCATGGTCGAATAATTTCCTGCATTTAGATATGTTGCATGCATACTTGTTATCTAGTTATTTTTTAAAATCCAAGCAAGATCTAAAATTCACGCCTCCTGAGCGGGTGTACTCCAGTACACTGTCACGACCCATGGGAATAATGAGCCCCTGGCCGGACGTGAATTTTTTAGATTGAAGTTTGGGTAAGCCAATGCACTTGTTTGATTAGGTTCTATTTACTAAAAATTTGCATCTGCTTACTGTAATCCATCTGCAGCTCCAAAGGCAAGTCGCTAATTTCTTGTTGAAATATTTTTTTTCTTGTTCCTTTTTAAGTCAGTTATCACCATATTAAATTTCATCATCAGAAAAAAAAATACAAAAAAAAATGAAAATTCCTACTTCAATCTTCTGTCCTGCTGAAATAGTCTATAGTACATGGTTTGTTGTTTTTATTGTTTCTCTTTATATACAGATCTAAGTTTTCTGATTTTTGTTTTGCTGGGATCCTCATAATTCATATTATTATTCAACAGTTTTTCAGATTTTATTTTGATTGTTAGGATTTCTAGCATTCGAAATACTCTCTGATATTCAGTCTGAACTGAAATTCTAGCAAGAACCAAGCTCAGAAAATTTTTGAATTTGATGTTCAAATTTTAAATTTTAAAATTTTGAATTCTGACATTCTAGAATCTGAAACTTGAAGTTTGAAATTTAAATTTTAAAATTTATGTTTGAATTTGAAATTGTTTGAAAACTAATCAAGTCAAATAATTAAGTCAGCTCATAAAACAAAAAATATATATATATTTTTGCATTCATTTGAAAACTTCTTAAGGGCATCAATATGACATGGGGGCAAGAATTCATCAATTGTCCTTAGCCCAAAACCACAACCCATCATCTCGATCCCAATCCTTAATTAAAACCAATTAGACCTAATCACCCTAGTGGGTTAGGGACACCGAGTCGGGTTCGGATTAGGGTCAAGTTAATTGTGTCCACTAATTGGTGTGTGCTTACGGGCTTGGTGTCTAGGATTGGTGTATTAGGGCTTGTGGGTTGGTATGCCTACCTGGCCAATCACAGATTGGTGTCTAAGGTTGGCAAAACAGGGACCTCTACTCCCCTTCCCACCTACTTGGCCAAGTCACGTAAGTTACTACTAGCTAGTTGGTCCTTTTAATTAGATCTCTAATTCGTACTCTAAGTCTAGAAATCCTTAGCCCGAATTTGAGTCTAATTGTTTGTATGACAACTAGATCAGAAACTCCTTACCACCCTTCACAAAACCAACCAAGTTCATCCATGGACACTAGTATGGAAACCCTTATGAGATCTATGATTGAGCGACTGGATTGTTTGGATGCTAGGTTTGATCAGTTCGAGGAAAGGATAGGAATCCTAGAGGAATCTAGGTTGACCCCAACTGAACCACCTTCACCCAGATTACCTTCAGTTTGCCCTAGAGCCCAACGACAGGAACATATACCTGATCCAATTCATAGAATGCCATATCAGGATTATGCTGATCACACTCCAGAGCCATATCCTAGAAGACCTCTCCATGATACTTTTGATCAAGATGATCGGGCCTTAAGGAATATCCATCTAGATGCACCAACCTTTGAGGGAAGCCTAGATCCTAAGGTGTACATAGACTGGGAGGCTGACATGGACCAATATTTTGACTGGTATGATATGTCTGAAGAGAGAAGATTCAAGTTTGCCAAAATCAGACTAGTCCGTCAGGCTAGGTTGTATTGGGGAAATGTCGAACGCATAGCTAGGCAGAGGGGAGACTTACCTATAGCGACCTGGAGAGACATGAAGAGAAAGCTTAGAGAGAAATATTTGCCTATGTCTTATCAGCAAAGGTTGTTAGATCAGTGGCAGTGATTGACACAAGGAAATAACACCGTTTCTGAATACGTTGCTAAATTTGATGAGTTTGTAATGCGATGCAACGTAGTCAAGTCTGAGGCAGCCACTTTATCGAGGTTTAGATCAGGATTGAATGAAGATATAAAAGGGGAATTATTTTTGAGAGAAGTCCATGATTTAGAACAAGCATACCAAGTTGCCATGGACTATGAGAGGTTTCAGAGGAGAGCTTCATTTAGGCGACCAGAGCCCACTAGGTTTAATCCTCCTGTTAGTCGACCTAGTTCAGTCCCTAATACAGCCAATAGACCAAGACCTAGCTCGAATCCAACCCCTAGACCCAACCCTGCCATTCCTCCAATTCCTAGAGAAGACAAAGGAAAGAGCCCTGAAGTTCGAGGTGAGAAGGAGCGAGTCTGCTATAAGTGTCGTAAACCCGGTAATTTCCTGAGCCAATGTCCCTTTAGAGCTTTACATATAGGGGAGGTAGAAGAAGAAGAAGAATCAGAACCCCTGGAGAATAATGAAGAGGAGGTTTATGAAGCAGGGGATTGCTTAGCTGATGAGTATGAAGGAGATGAAGAAAATGTAGACTCATCAGATGTGTTAGGAGTTGTGAGATGTATCATGACACAGACCAAAGAGCAGGAAGACTGGCGTAGGACTAGCATCCTACATACATTTGTTAAAATAGAAGAAAAGGTCTGTAAGATCATGGTCGATAGTGGAAGCTGTGTCAACGCCATTTCCACTAGCGCAGCCAAGAGTCTAGGATTATCCACTGAACCACATCCCAATCCATATAAGGTATCGGATCACTCCAGACCCAGTCCATCCCTTCGATAGAGGCGAAGAAGAATTTACTCTTCTATTCTTTGATGGATGATGGGTGCTCAAACTTTATGTCCTTCAAGCAAGGAGAAATAAACCACTACCCATCCTCAGTTGGGAGGTGCTTAAGGATAAAGAAGGCCCTAAACAGAGAAAAATGATTGACGATCCTATGGAAGTGACAGAAAATAATGAAACAATTAATGATCCTAATGGCGTTGGGGGCCAACTGGACCAGAACAAGATGATAGTTGCTGAGAAATGAGAGAAAAAAGGGGTGAAAAGGAAAATGAAGGCCTCCAAGAAAGAACTCATAAAGGGCTATTCGACATGGGCCACTAGAGGTGACCCGCTCCCCTGGTCCCGGAATCGAGAGCTAGACAGAGTTTGGGATCCTGTAGGTGGCTCGGATCATAGAGAGATCCTCCCTGGTCATCGTCGATGCGATGCCAGAAGGCTTGGTCAGACAGGAAGACCGGGAAGAAGCAATAGGAGCAGAATAAATTGAAGGAACATGAGGAGCCCTGGACCCACCTATGACCACTCCGGTCGGGCGAAGGTTCCTATGGATGATGAGAGGATCCTCCTCCTCCTCATCAGAGGATGGAGTCCTCAGTCGAGAGGGCCTTGCCTCATCAAGGTTCTGAGAAGAGCGATGGTTTCGACCGGACATAGCCATCCAAGATCAAAGAAAGAAGGAAATGTACAGAGAAAGAAGGCCTAGGAAACTCTACAAGAAAACTAAGCCTAACCATAGAAGAAGGAGAAGACCAAGGAAGACTAATCTGGTTGTTGGAGGAAAAGATAGCTGGGAGTAGGAAGAAGCTCTGGTTCGACGGTGAGCAGGAAAGTTTCGAAAAGGATGATTAGGGGAAAGCTTACCCTCTTTTCAATGTGGCCAAACTACAATCGTACATCCTTGCAGCATTCCCGTCACTGGATGGCCACCATGTGGCAGCATCGACCAAAGGCGATGCCTCAATGCAATAGAAATAGCCTCGGGTCGTACATCCACCATTATGTTTCCTCGAACCTGCTAATGTGGCACTCCCATACTGGCTTCAAGGCACGGCACAGAGAGTGGTGGTGATCGTGGCATTCAATGGTACCAGATCTTAGCCTTTCCACGTCACCTTCGCAGTTACCTCCTTAGCCCTGAGTGCGACGTTTTGTCAAGACTTGGAAGCATGAGGCAAATGAAGAAGTGACATCACCGGGTCCCGCTCGGATCCAATCGATAGAGATTGCAACCATAAGCTCTGCCCCATCGAGTCCTTCCACTGGGTTGCCTCCCTCAAGTCGAGACTCTAGCCAAAGTGGACTCCAGCCGAAGTCGGTCTCCACCTTCTACTGGGCCTCGACGAATCCTACTGCTAGGCTGGCTCCCCCCAGGTCGAGACTCCAACAAAAGCTAAGTTCCTCGATGAATCATACTGCTGGGCTGGCCTCCCTCAGGTCGAGACTCTAGTAGAAGCCAAGTTCCTCCTTGAGTCCTTCTGCTAGGTTGGCTGCCCCCATATCGAGACTCCAGTCGAAGTTGGACTTCACCTTCTGCTGGGCTAGCTCCCTCCAGGTCGAGACTCTAGTAGAATCCAAGTTCCTTCTCGAGTCCTTCCGCTGGGTTGGTTCCTCCCAGGTTGACATTCTAGTCAAAGTCAGACTCCACCTTCTGCTACCCAGATCAAGACTCCAGAAGAAGCCAAGTTTCTCCTCGAGTCCTTCCGCTGGGTTGGCTCCCCCCAGGTCAAGACTCCAGCAGAAGCCAAGTTTCTCGATGAATCCTTCTACTGGGCTGGCTTCCCCTAGGTCGATACTCCAGTAGAAGCCAAGTTCCTCTTCGAGTCTTTTCACTGGGTTGGCTCCCCCCATGTCGAGACTCCAGCCGAAGTCGGACTCCATCTTCTGCTGGGCTGGCTCCCCCAAGGTCAAGATTCCAGTAGAAGCCAAGCTCCTTGATGAATCCATATGTTGGACTGGCTCTCCCAAGGTCGAAACTCCAACAGAAGCCAGGTTCCTTTTCAAGTCCTTCCACTAGATTGGCTCCCCCTGTCAAGACTCCAGTTAAAGTCGGACTCCACCTTCTACTGGGCTGGCTCCCTCCAGGTCGAGACTCCAGTAGAAGCCAAGTTCCTCGATGATTCCTTCTGCCGGGCTAGCTCCCCTGAGGTCGAGACTCCAATAGAAGCAAAATTCCTCTTCGAGTTCTCCCACTGGGCTAGCTCCCCTAAAGTGCACATCCATGGAAGGCACAAAATTGTGGCCTGGCACTTGTTTTCAAACCTTGAAGGCCCTCTCAACTAAGTCATAGGAGTAAGCCCTTCACGGCCCTTGGTGGGCTCCCACTGGAGCAGCTCAAGCGGAGAAAAGAAGAGAAGGAAGAAGACAAGGAGACAAGAAGAAGAAGTGCACAATGGACAAAACAAAAGCCTTCATTGATCAAAAGTTTCTTACATCCTACGGAGGTTCTCGACAGGTCAGGAAGCCTCCAGAGATCTAAATTACATATAAGAAGGGATCCTCCCTGGTTATGGGTCCTACATTCGGAAGCAGCTTGAGGAATGCCAGTCCCTCCCTCAACCGAGCCTATTGGGAAGGGGAACAATGATGCATCCGCCTCTAGCACCCCATCCTTCCCAGGAGCTCGTCGGGTCCTTAGAGCCCGGCATCGGCTCCGGTACCCCGAGGATGCAGGTGCCCTACCTCAAGTAAACACCTGAGGAAGGAGTACGGCAATGTATCCCCCCCGACCGCACTGTCCTTCTTGGATTTCATTGATCTGGTGACTCCAAGGTTAGCTATGGCTGCTCCTCGTTAGGCCACTCATAGTAGCGTTGCAGCAACCACGACCTTCTCCGACTACAACCATGGCCATCCCCCCATTCAGCTGCATGACCAAGCATACCCAGGAGGTTTGCAAGTAGGCTGCTTCCATCACACGGGCAACCATCTTCTCTGCCCCCAGGGCCTCTTTACTTTCTCCTCCTTCGGGTGAATCTCGAGCTCAATGGACTCCTCCGACCAGAATGGCCCTGCTAGGACGTCAGCCAGACATTCCCGGAGAAGCATCATGCAGCCCCTCGGCCCTTCACTCAGAGACCTAAAGCTCACTAGAAGACCTCCCTTGGTACAAGCCAGGAGAGAAGAATTAAAGAGAAAAAGCACTGGAGAAAGGAGGAGACTATGCGGAGGCCTGTCCACCTGTTCTTAAAAAGGCGAGGGATGGTATCTCTAGAACAAATCCTGCCGCTCCTTCATACCGATTGAAGGTACGTGCCTCATTAATTGCCAGGCCAACCAGAAGATGCCACGTATTGGAATCGGGCGACCCAAATGCTTTGTTCCCAGAGGATTCACGTCGACCCAGGAGAAGCATTTATGACCACCATCAGAAAGTCAAGCACCACGAAATCCCCATCAATCCGAAGGCGGGTCTGCGAAGCATAGGTGCGCAAAGATGTCAAAAAAGCATGAGACATCCCAATCCATGTCAACGCAATCATTACTCTCTACGTCCTGAGCGTCGTACCATCTTCCAGGCTCGAGAGTCAGGGGCAACTGATATGACTGTATCCATTGATGTGGAGTCCATTTGGGCGCCGGCTGTCAGTTGACAAGTGGAGGTGCCACCTGAGCATGGTACCCAAGCGAGGAGCCAAAGTGAGCCCCCTTGCGAGGTCAGCTCCTGGCCGGGGTCGAGCTCATCCTGCCACCAACTGAAGGAAGAAGGATGACAGAGATTCAAACCATGGCAGGAAAGAGGGTTGTCTTCATCATAATCTCACTGTTGAGATGGTACGACTGGCAGGCGGTGGCCCGCCACTTGAGGCCTACAAAGGGAGATTCCTCGCCGGAGCACCAGGGTCCCCTCAGACCCCAGTTTACATCGATTGGGAAGGGATGCCCCATTCGAGGCATGGCGCCCTTCCATCTACCGCCTGCATCACCCATAAGAAGAAGGTTGCGCCAGAGGATTCAAACCCTAGGACGGCTGCCCGCATACCAATGCTCTGCCAAGCTTCCCAAAATATGGCGATCAACCAGAATGTCAGAGCCAGCGACATAACTCCCTATCTCGAAGGGAGAAAGGGGAGCTCATGCACAATTCCCGCATGCTACCAGGTGTCAACCCTCAGGACTCCCCTAAAAAGGGAATATCTGGGAAGCCAACTCAAGGGGCAACACGACCTCTTCACAACAATAAAAAGGGGCCTCCAACAGAAGACAAAAGAAAGGGACGGAAACACACAAGTCACAGAAAAGAGGGCAAGCCACAAGCAAGCAAGGGGCAAGCGGGTAACCATCGGCATACAAAAGGGAAGAGCAAACTAGACGAGATGCTCTAAGGCTATCAGGTTCATCGAAATAATTCCACGGACACAGCCAACCCTTCGTAGGCTCTCCTTCACTATCGACGCTCCTTCCCACTCTCTGACTTTCTTTTCTCTACAAAACAACCTTCGAACGTGGAAACCTCACCGGGATCCATCGAGGAGGATCTGTTCTACTGGATCGCCCGCTGACTTGATCGTCGGAGTGCCCTCGCTGGAATCCTTGGCCTGGGTCCCTTTTTCTTTTGCAAGGCCCGGCACACATGTAGGATTCTCCGATAAGGACGGTGATGCCCAACGTTGCACCGGAGCTACAGGCCCGATGGTCTAGGCAGCAACAGATTGGTGTGCTAGGAAGGGAGGCAAGATATAGAAACGTTAGTCAAACCAATCCCCGTGCCATAAAAGCAGCTCCACTTGAGGCATGGTGGTGACATGCATACGGGGAGCCTCCACCAACCGCATGGGAGGCCCTCCTTCTCACGAAGGCCCACGCAGCCCAGAGGGGGAGCTCCCCGCTCCGTTGCAACTGCTCCCGGTGGATGCTCAGCTCGCCGTGCTCATCCAGCAGATGCAGACTCTGACCATGGCTATACAGTAGTTATAGCATTAGCACCGACCTCTGGCCACCCAACAATAGCCTGAAACACCTGCAGCCCTAGCCGCTCAACCCCATGGTAGCCTGCGCTCTTTCCAAAGCAGGCCACCATGACCACAAGACATGACTGATCCCTGGGGTAGCCCTTGGACGCTGACAAAGAAATAGAGGAGCGGGTCGGTCGATCGGGAGAGCCGGTCTCCAGGCTTGAAGCGTGTCGCCCTCAGGCACCGTAGATGCTGTCAAAGCAAGGCCTCCAATTGCGACCCTCCTCAATGGTCACCTCTGTCCTTTTCAGCATCCTCAGTAGAAGGTTCCATCGATGAGGCTTTCGGGTGCATGGCAAAGAAGCACTTGGAAGAACAAGAGCGTAGGCTGGCAGAACTAGCCCGTCAGTTTGGCAACATGTAGGGGTCCTCCCGTGAGCCAGTGGGCCATGATGCCCGATCACCCTTCTCCCGAGACACCCAAGAGGGGTCGATCCCTTCTCCCGAGACACCCAAGAGGGGTCAATCCCGAGTCGATTTCAAATATCCCAGGTGGATCCCTACGATGGGATCGCCGACCCCCTGGATCACCTAGAGAGCTACAAGGCTCTCATGAGAGCCAGGGGGCAACATATGCCCTCCTCTGCTTAGCCTTTCTCGCTACTCTTCGGAAGGTCGTTTGAGCCTGGTTCACTTGCCTTGAACCCGAGAGCATTGGTTCCTTCGCGGAGCTGGAAAGAAAGTTCGTGGCAAACTTCAATGCTTGTCGGAAGGTGCCGCGAGAAGCTGATAGCCTTTTCTTTATTAGGCAGCAGGATCGCGAGTCCTTGCAGGACTATGTGGACTGCTTCAAGATTGCTGCACTACAGATTTACAATCTGGATGAGCCCATCACCATGCTGGCACTGAAGAGAGGGCTCCGGACTTCCCGCCTAACCTACTCCCTGGACAAGAAGCCATCGAAGACATACTCTGACCTCCTCCACGTCCACAAGTATATTCGCACCGAGGAGGTGGACTGCACCAAGAGAGAGCTGGATGGGAAGCCTTTGAAGAAATGAACCCCGAGAGAAGCCCTAAGGGCATGCAAGCCCGGACCAAGCCCAAATCCACAAGCGAGGCCCAAGCTGAAGAGCGGTCCCATTCCAAAAGAAGCATATACTCCTCTCCTCATCCCAAGGTCGAAGATTCTCATGGAGATCGAAGGTGAGAACTACTTTCATTGCCCTCCCCCACTGGGGCCGTCTAGCGGCCATGACAAGACAAGGTACTGCTGGTTCCACCGCGACCACGGCCATGACAAGACAAGGTATTGCTGGTTCCACTACGACCATGACCATGATAAGACAAGGTACTGTCGGTTCTACCATGACCATGGCCATGACACCGAGGATTGTTGCCACCTCAAAAGAGAAATTGAAGATGTGATGAGGGGCTACCTCGAAAAGTTCGTGGGGGGCAAGACCCTTGTAGAACCTTAGGCGCTTGTGGCCCTTCCTTCAGTCCCCGCGATTGACAATTGGCCCACCGAGATGCTTGTGGGTATGGCATGTTGGGGGACAAACTCCCCCAGACTGGGAAGGTCCCAATGGGGTGGTCGAGCCCCTTCCCCCTGGAGCCTATCACCTCACCGAACTTGACAGCGCCCAGTCCGTGCAGACCTGAAACGATGAAAGTCTAAGGACATACCGCCAATAATGTAAGGCTCCCTCTTTTTAATAAAAGATTCCATTTCGTGCAACTTTGTCTTTGCCTTGCAGAAAAGTCATCGCGTGACCCCAGGCGTGGCGATCCAAGCCGAGAAACTACTGAAGCCCCGCATCTACTGCTGAGCCCACGGGCTAGGGATGCCGCTGGACAGCCCTAGCATCCTGCCTTTTATCGCCTAACTCTCAGTTCAGCTCTTGCCATGCTCATAATCCAGAGATGTCCGCAATGACTGAACAAAATCCTATCATCTACCGCGAGGCTCACAACTTGGCAACTACTGTGCTAATAGTCAGAAGATGTCTGTGGAGGCTCTAAAAGGCCCCAACTGTCTATCGCCTGACTCTCAGTTCAGCTCTTGCCATGCCTACAGTCCAGAGATATCTGCGGTGACTAAACGAAGTCTAGCCATCTACCACGAAGCTCACAGCTTGGCATCTGCTGTGCTAACAATCCGGAGACATCCACAGGAAATCCCGGTTGCCCTGTTGTTCGCCACTAGGCTCATAATTTGGCATCCATGCCACCCAAACCCGGGAAACTCCTAAAGCCCCACACCAAAGCCGGGAGCCACAGTGCCCAGCACCAAAGCTGGGAAACTCCTGAAGCTCTGCACCAATGCCGGGAGCCACAGTGCCCCGCACTAAAGCCGAGAAACTCCGATGCCCTGCACCAAAGCCGGAAAACTCCTGAAGCCCCGTACTATAGTTGGGAGCCACAACGCCCCGCACTTAAGCCAAGAGCCATAGCACCCTGCACCATAGCCAGGAAACTCCTGAAGCCCCACACCTACTGTCGTCCTCACAGTCCAGAGATGTTAGAGGGATGCTCTAGAAGTTCCATAATCTACCACCTGACTCACAGTTCGACACCTCAAGCTAGAAAACTTTTGAAGCCCTGCACCTGCTGCCATCCTCACAGTCCAGAGATGTTAGTGGGATGCTCTAGAAGTTTTACCATATATCGCTTGACTCACAGCTCAGCACCTCAAGCTGGGAAACTCTTGAAACCCCGCACCTGCTGTCGTCCTCACAGTTTGGAGATGTCAGCGGGATGCTCGAGAAGTTTTGCCATCTACCACCTTACTCATAGCTCGGCACCTCAAGCCGGGAAACTCCTGAAGCCCCGCACCTGCTACCGTCCTCACAATCTAGAGATGTCAACGGGACACTCCAGAAGTTTCACCATCTACCGTCTGACTCATAGCTCGGCGCCTTAAGCTAGGAAGCTTCTAAAGCCCCGTACCTGCTACCATCCTTACAGTCCAGAGATGTCAGCAGGATGCTCTAGAAGTTCTGCCATTTGTCACCTGACTCACAGCTCAGTACCTTAAGCCAGGAAACTCCTGAAGCCTCGTACTTGCTGCCATCCTCATAGTTCGAAGATGTCGATAGGATACTCCAGAAGTTCCACCATCTGCCACCTGACTTATAGCTCGGCATCTCAAGCCGGGAAACTCTTAAAGCCCCGCATCCAATCCATTGGACCCCAGTCCAACGATGGCAAAGCAAGGCACTCCTGAAGGTGCACGCTTCGCTGGCCGGGCTCAAAGCCAGCGAAGATGATTTTGAGACCCCTCTAGTCAAGCTCCCTAACTTGACAGTCTCTCGAGGCTGCTTAGGCCCCTCTTCAAGCCATCCACCAGCTGTTGGCTCAATTGGAGAATTTCCAAGACAAGCAGCTACCAAAGAGGTTTGAAGTAATAATAAAAACAAAAACTCAGTGAAGCAAAAAAGACTTCATTGATGTTGCATGAAAAAGTTACATCATCAATGGACTCCCGACAGGCTGGGCAGTACCTTAACAAAAAGGAAGATTCGAGAAGCAAATCGAAGCCTATCCCTCTACAGGCTCCTTCCCAGGATGATTGGTAGGCACGCTGGCACCCTCTTGGGCCTCTGCAACTCCCGTTGGTGGGACTTCCTTAGCGGCAAGAGCAGGCTCCACCTCAGCCATGGCAGTAGAAGTTGCAGCTCCCCTGAGCTTCCACCAAGGTCACATGGGACCATGACCTCGTCCAGATTTAGCTCTAGGAAGAGCTGAGCCACCAGAGATCTGCAAACCCCAAATCCTTTGATGAAGGAATCGATGGCCGCCTCCCAGACTTCATCAAAAAATGCCGTTGAGGCCCTGAACATGGGCATTGCCTCGGTGGCCTCCTTGGTAGCCTCCATCAGGGCCACCACCCAAGCGACTCTCTCCTCGACTGCTGACAACCGAGCCTGCATTGCCTCCAGTTATACTTGGAGGCCACTTCTCAGCCCTTCCGCTCGAGGAGCTTCTGCTTTGAGCTCCTTCACCTGGCGAGAAGCTCGATCCTTTTCTCGAGCCAAGGACACTTCGAGGTCCCTAGCCCAGTTTTTGGCATCGACCGCCCTGGGTTGGAGGACCTCATCCCTCTTTTTCAAGGCTCGGGCCCTATCAGTTTGCTCCCGGGCCTCAGTCGCTAGCGACGCCCTTACCTACTCTCGCTGGGCATCTCTCTTCTTCCACTAAGTGCAGTAGTCACGGACAAGAAGAATATCAATCCTGATCTGCATCATCAAAGGTGTTAGCTACAGTAACTAGATTGAAGCAACAGAAAAGAAGAATACTACCATGAAGATGAGGGGGAGGGTGCCAAGAAAGGGTCTCAGCTAGCTTCCTACCTCTCTTCTCATGGCAGTTGCGTGACTTGACCACGAACTCCATCATGCACTCCGCGAGTGCAAGATCCTGGGTGACCGACGAGTTCATTTTCACCCCAGGTGTTGCCCTCTGGACGGTGGCCCTCGGTGCTGGGGGCACCATCGCATCCGAGGGAACTGCCTCTGACGACCCCTCATGCAGCGAGGGGGAGTTCATTGCCATAGGTGGTGGCATTGCCGGTGGTCGCTCCGCCACCCTTTCTCCCTCCCCATCTATCTCGATGACTGGGGAGGCTGGACCACAATGGCAGTAGCTAGCCTGGCCTATGCACCTGTGCCATGCTCTTAGACCGGAAGCTGCGCCCGTTGCCTCGAAGGGGCCCATGGGCTGGCTCAGCCTCTTGCCTTGCATGGTCAGGGACTGAAGCAGGCCCCACCCCTTGGTTGGGCTCGATACGGGCCCTCTTTGGTGGAGCCTCGCCAGGCCCGGACGGTAGGTCTCTCCTCTGGGCAGACTCTAGAAGCTCCTCCATCGAGAACTTCATGCCTACAAGAAGAAGAAAAAGGTCAACAACAGACCAAAAAGGACCCATGGAAGAAGAGATATCCCTCCAGACTCACCTAGCCCCCGAATTGGGCTAATCCCGGTGTTGAACAGGTTCTGCTGTGATAGCAAAATCTCGAGGGAAGGGATCTGATCAGAAATGAGCTGGTCGTATATTTCCTGATCAGAGGTCTTGATCTAGGAGTTTCTGTTTGGGGTCTGGTTTGGATCACTCCAGTTTATTTTCTTTAGGTCTTATTGTTTGCTTTTGCTGTTAGGATATCAGTTATTGCTCTCAAAATACAAATATATATATATATAAATTAAGATAAGCATGGCACATCACTCATCACCATCCCGTTCCGCATCACCCGGCATGTGTGCCTCAGAGGGTTCCCCCTGGGGTTGCTTTTTCAGAGGCCTCCCATCTAGCTCCCTTCGGGTGCGGTCCGCCTTCTCCTCACAGATATACTTGTAGACGGGAGGAGGAGCTCGGAATAAGTCTTCAGATGCTTCTTAAAAGTCTAGGAAGTAGGTGAGATGGGAGATTCTGAGCCCTCTCTTTAGTGCCAACATGGCAATGGGATCATCTAGGTTGTAGATCTCCAGGGTGGTAGCTTTGAAGCGGGACATGTAGTCTTGCAAGGACTCATGGTCCTGTTACAGGTTGGAGAAGAGGCTGTCGGCTTCTCATGGCACCTTCCGGTAAGTATCAAAGTGTGCCACAAACTTCTTCCCTAACTGTGCAAAGGAGTTAATGCTCCTAGGCTTGAGGCAGGTGTACCAGACTCGAGTAGCCTTCTGAAGAGTGGCCAGGAAGGTGATGCAAAGAAGGGCATCAGATGCCCCCTGGACTCTCATGAGGGCTTTATAGCTTTCCAGGTGGTCCAGGGGATCGGTGGTCTCGTCATAAAAATCCACCTGAGGCATGCGAAACCGACTGAGGATCGGTTCCTCTTGGATTTCTTCAAAAAAAGAAGGGCAGGTATCATAGCCCACTGGCTCATGTGGGGAGCCCTACGATTGATGAACTGGCAAGATAGCTCAGCCAGCTTTCACTCTTGTTCCTCCAGGCATCTCTTATCTTAATGCCTAATACCTCGTCAGTGGAACCTTCTATCGAGGCTGTCGGAGGAGAGGAAGATAAGGGTTGGAGAAGACCACGTGGGGGGGCCTTGCCACGATGATGCTTATGATGCCTAGAGGTGACGTGGTTGAATGCCAGAGATTGACTCTTTTGGTCGATCGACCCACTCCACTGTCTCTTTCTTGGGGTCTAAAGGCTTTTTTGATGATAAGATGTAGCCCGCGAGTGCGATGGCCTTCCTTGGAATGACCATAAACTATCGCGATATCCGGCAGCCTTAGTCGTGGGGGTTCCTGGCTACTGTTGGGTTGCTAGGGACTGGTGCTGATGATGCAACTATCACACCATCACAATCAAGGTCTGGACCTGCTGGGTGAGCACAAGAAGCTGGGGATCCATTAGAGGCGGCAATGGTAGAGCGGGGAGCTCCCTCTTTGGACTGTGTGGGTCTCCATGGGGAGGAGGGTCCCCCACACAGTTGATGGAGGCTTCCCGCGTGCGCATTACCACCATGTTGCCGGCAAAACTATTCTAATAGCGAGGGGCTGGCTTAACCCAGAACTGTCCCCCTTCCTAGTGCACCAATCTGTTGTCGCCTAGATCACCATGGCTCGTAGCTCTTACATGGTGCCGGTTGGTTACTCTCCTGCCTGGCATGCTATGTATGCCTAGTCCTATAAAAGAAGGAAGACCCGGGCTAGGGATCACAGCGAGGCACTCCAATGGTCAAGTTAGTAGACAATCAAGGAAAACAGACCCTCCTCGGTAGATCCCGAAGTGGTCTTTACTCTCAGAGGTTTTAAGAGATGATGGAATAAGGGTTGGGATCGAGGAGGGCTTGAGCAGTGATAGCCATTGTCGCTGGAACTCTCTTCGGGAGTCCTGGTGTATTCTTCTTGCCCTCATATCCTTGCTGGTTGCCTGCCCCTTCTCGCTTACCTTTGTTGGAGGCCCCTTTGAATTTCTTATAAAGGAATGGCACCTCCAGTGAGGTGCAGAGCCCTGGCTTGGCACCTTCTGGGAGTTCCTCATGCGGGCAAGGCATAGGCCTGTTCTTCCTCCCACCTTTGAAGGAGTAGGACAGGATCCGTAGCCTCCATCAAGGGAGGTCTACCACGGACAATGGTGGAGTATGGAGGAGTGTGCATCCCTTTCATGGTGGGTACATGGGGCATGCTGAGGGCCTAACACTCCGACAGGGCACTGCCCCTTTCTGGCATCGTCCCTCCATATTTAGGGAGACCTGGCAAAGCACCAGTCTGGAGGCAGACACTACAAGGTCTGAATTTCCTAGCAAAACCTTCCTCTTTTAGGTGGTGTAGATGGTGGGTTGAGGGGCACAGCACCCTAAGTGGAGGCCCTTCCCCAGGTGGTGCCAACAGTAGGTTGAGGGGCCTAACACTCCAGCGGGATGATCCTCCACGGGCGGCATGCTCTGGTAAAATACCATCATGTAGGGCACAGTCGGTGTGCCATGGTGGGATGCCATTTCTCAGAGGTTCTAGGCGGTGTGCCTTAGCGGAGCACTACCCCTCAGGGGTGTCAGCCTCTCCCTGTGGCCTTAATGGAATACTCCTTTTGGGGGAGGTTCAAGCTCTATGTCATGGGTGTTGAAGCTCCCGGTTAAACGGTTGTCAACGTGGTGGTGCATAACAGGGTCCAGGACCTGGTGGAGTGCAGACAGCCCAGAGCATACAGGTGATGCATTGCAGAGCCCGGGTCATGGCTGGGCATTCGCCGCCCCTCAGAGATTGTAGGCGATCGGGAACCTCCTTATTATGGTTTGAATTCCTATCGATCCTTCCTGCTGTAGGTGGGAACTTAACCTCAGCGAGGTAGGATGGAGCCCTACCTCGGTAGGAGGGCTCACCTTGGCAGCATAAGCACGACCCCGGCCGGGAGCTGACCTCAGACAGAGAGCTCGCCTCATGAGCATGACCCTATCTGGGAGCTAACCTCGGCAGGAGGGCCCGCCTTGGCAGCATGAGCATGATCCCAGTCGGGAGCTGACCTCAAACAGAGGGCTCGTCTCATGAGCATGACCCCAGCTGGGAGCTGACCTCGGTAGGAGGGCTCGTCTTGGCAGCATGAGCACGATCCCGGTCGGGATCTAACCTCAGACGGAGGGCTCGCCTTATGAGCATGACCTTGATTGGGAGCTAACCTCGGTAAGAGGGCTCGCCTCAGCTCTTCGTTTGGCTACCATGCTCGGGTGGCGGACTCTTTGCTAGTGGGGCCACCAATGGTGGGGACATGCAAGTTGAGAATGCAACGATGCAACCCTAAAGGAGATTAGCATAGATTAACTTAGCAATTTTCTTATTTGCATATGATTATTTCAGCATATAATATCAAAGGAGGTCTAATGAAGAGAACTCGGACGATCAAACGTAAACCTAATTAATGAGACTATCAAAATAACAAAGAAATAGGAATAAGATTCGAACCACACAAGTTAAGCTAGGCAAATTTAATATTTCAGACCTAATCGACACTAGAACATACCTGGCATTAATCTTTCAAGTAGATCAAGATCACTCATGAAGAGACCTCCCAAATGACAAGACCATACTACAAATTGAGGGCGCTTCTTGTTTTCTGGATTGTGGCAAGTAATTCCTTCCTCTTGAATTCGGGATCCCGGAGAACCCTACACAAAGAAACCTCAAGATTAAGTACTTGGTAAAAATACGTTAGTCATGAAATTGAGAAACTAAAGAAGAGTCGAGGAAGCATTGTTGAAGAATAATCTTGGCGCCATGGTAGATCACTTGAAATGAATTAGGCCGTCCTCCTTGTGATGGTCTTCTTGATCAACCTTGAACATTGAAGAGCTAGCTTGAGATTGGAGAAGAAGGAGAGTGTCTTTGGCGTTGGAGATGGAGGAGGAGAAATAGGGTTGGCGTGGGATAGGGAGAAGACTTTAAAACTACCACTTAGGCACATAGAACTCACATAGAAGAAAATTTTAATTTTTCTTTTCCATCATCCTTTTACAAGAAGACTAAGAGTCTTTTATAGACTATTAAGCCATTTTGAATTCAAACTACACCAAATATCATGGAGAAAAAATTGTGGAGAAAAATATGGGGTGTCCCATGAAGAGTGGAGGATGTTGTGGAGGAGGTTGTAGCCAATTCAATTTCAAATTCCCCTTTTCTTCTCTTGGGCGCCAACCTTGGATAGTGAGGTGGCATGTGTGATGTGGCAGCAATCTTGGATGGTGAGGTGGCATGTGTGATGTGGCAGCAACCTTGGATGATGAGGTGGCATGTGTCATGTGGCATGTGGTCCCCACTTGAGGTGGCTTTGGTCTTGCTTTGGAGTATAAGTCTTGAGTCTTCTTTAGTCTTCAAATGTGGTTTGGTTTGATTCTTCATGGATTGGACTTGACTTATTTGGACCCAACTCTCAAATACAAGGTTATTCAGGCTGGACTAGTCTCAACATAAAATTGAAATGGACTTGAATTACATAATTATTTGGACTCAAAATTAAAGAAAGAAAAAATTACAGGATTTTCTTTTACTCATCCAACCATAAGGACTCGGATTTGACTTGAATTGGTTGGAGTCTCTTCCTGATTCTGGTGCCCACACCAATTCTCCCGGGGTGGAAGGAACTCGACCCTATCGAGTGAGGGTTGGCTTGTCAAGCTTCTAATGCATCCAGGTCGATTTGTTGTAGGTCCTCTCGGGAAATCCAGGAGTCTTCAGATTCAGGACATCCTTGCCGTCTAACCAGATAATGTTGGTAGCCTCTATTCCTAGTAGTAGTGATTTGGTCATCCAAGATCCTTTCAATTCTCTCCTTTCTCTCAGGAACACTTGGTGGTGGACACTCATTTGGTGTTTCACTCTCAAAAGAAACATTAGGACCAAAAAGCTCACTAGGTAATAATGCAGGTTCTTTGTATTCTTTTAAGTCTGAAATGTTAAATGTTGAACTAATGCCATAACTTGGTGGTAATTCTAATACATAAGCATTTGGTCCAATTTTCTTTATTATTTGAAAAGGTCCAGCTCCCCGGGCATGGAGTTTCTTCATAGTTCCCGGTGGAAACCTTTCAGGTTTAAGTTTGATCATGACGGAGTCCCCTTCATTAAATTCTTTTAATCGTTTATGTGAATTAGTCATATGCTGATAGAGTTCATTGCTTGCTTGAATCTTTTGGCTAATCTTCTTATGCAATTCCCTAATATGCTGTGCATATGACTCGGCAGACTCGGACACCCGTGCATGTGTGGGTAAAGGAGCTAGGTCTAAAGGCTTCCTAGGTCTGTATCCATGGACCACTTCGAACGGACTTTTCCCAATATACCTATTAACTGAGCTGTTATAGGCAAATTCAGCACGAGGAAGTAATAGGTCCCAGTTTCCTAGGTTGTCACCAACTAAGCATCTTAATAGATTTCCTAAGCTTAGGTTTACTACCTCAGTCTGGCCATTGGTTTGAGGATGATAGGCAGTAGAGAATTTCAGTTTGGTACCGAGCATGTGCCAGAGGGTTTTCCAGAAATAGCTAGTAAACTTGACATCTCTATCGGACACAATGGTTTTGGGTAAACCATGAAGCCTAATGACCTAATCGAGAAAAAGCTTGGCCACCTTCAAAGCATCTAAAGTTTGAGAACAAGGAATGAAGTGAGCCATCTTGGAGAAACGATCGACAACCACAAAGACAGAATCATACTTCCTAGATGTCTTAGGGAGGCCCACTACAAAATCCATGCTGATATCCTGCCATGGACAATCAGGGACAGGTAAGGGCGTGTACAGACCGGTGTTCTATCTTTGCTATTTTGCAACAGCACAGGTACGGCACTGAGCTACAATCTGGGCCACATTTCTTTTGAGACCAGGCCAAAAGAATTGGTCTTCTATTGCTAAGATGGTCTTATTCCTACCAAAATGTCCTGCTAAGCCCCCAGCATGAACTTCCCAGATCAGAAATTCCCTAACAGAGGTCTTGGGAATACATAACTGATTTCCTCTGAAAAGGTATCCATCTAAAATGGTATAATCACTATGCTCACTAGATGGTCCTTGTTGAAGGGATCGATAGATGTCACCAAAATCAGGGCATGTAGGATATTCCTCTTTTAATCTTTCAAACCCTACTACCTTAGTGCTCACAGAATTCAACAACATTGAACGACGACTCAACGCATCGGCAACCCTATTTTCAGTTCCGGCACGATGTTTCAGTACGAACGTATAAGCTTGTATGAACTCTACCCATTTCCCGTGCCTAGGGTTCAATTTCTTCTGAGAACTAAGGAACCTAAGAGCTTCATGGTCAGAAAATAGGACAAACTCTTGCGGTAGAAGTAATGCCTCCAATAACGTAATGCCTGAACTACCGCATACAGCTCCCTATCATAGGTGGAATACCTTAGTCTCGCTTCATTTAACTTCTCACTGAAATATGCTACTGGGTGATTCTCTTGACTCAAGACACCTCCAATTCCTACCCAAGAAGCATCACAAGCAACCTCGAACACTTTGGTAAAATCGAGTAACCTCAAGACGGGTGCATGTGTCATTTTTTCCTTAATTGTTAGGAAGGCTTTGTCTGCTACTTTAGTCCATTCAAAAGTTCCTTTCCTAATACAATCAGTGATTGGAGCCACTATCGTACTGAACCCTCTAATGAATCTCCTATAGAAGGTGGCTAAACCGTGGAAACTACGGACATCATGGATACTCTTGGGTACAGGCCACTCTACTATTGACTTAATTTTCGCAGGGTCAGCGGACACTCCTTCAGATGTTACTACGAATCCTAGAAAAATAACTCTATGTGTTAAGAATTCACACTTCTTGATATTGGCATAGAGGCTATCCTTTCTAAGGACTTGGCAAACTTGCCTTAGGTGGGTTAAATGGTCTGCCTTAGTCTTGCTATATATAAGAATGTCATCAAAGTAGACCACCACAAATTTCCCGATGAAAGTTTTCAACACCTGATTCATAATTCTCATAAAGGTGCTGGGTGCATTGGATAGACCGAACGGCATGACTAACCACTCATATAATCCATCTTTAGTCTTAAAAGCGGTCTTCCATTCATCTCCAAGCCTAACCCTAACCTGGTGATAGCCACTCTTTAAATCTATCTTGGAGAAAATTGTTGATCCGGCTATCATATCTAACATATCGTCCAGTCTCGGGATTGGAAACCTATATTTGACAGTAATCTTGTTGATGGCACGGCTGTCTACACACATCCTCCAGGTACCATCTTTTTTTGGGGTTAACAAGGCAGGGACTGCACAAGGGCTTAAACTTTCTCTAACAAACCCCTTTCTAAGAAGTTCACTAACTTGCCTTTGTAACTCCTGATGTTCAGTTGGATTCATCCTATAATGAGGCAAATTAGGTAAAGTCGCACCAGGGACTAAATCTATGGCATGCTGTATGTCCCTTAAAGGTTGAAGATTGTCTGGAAGATCCTCGGAAAACACGTCTTCAAAGTCTTTCAATAATTGGACCACCTCTTGAGGGGGTTCTACAGGGGTGTGGTCCATAGTTTCCTTAGCAGCTACCATCCAAATAGGTGCTCCCTCATTAATGTCTTTTTCCAATTCTCTTGCTCCTATCAAATTTAATCCAGTCCTTTTTTCTTTCAGGCTGCTAACTCCTTTTTTGGTGTTGTCCTTAGGCTGGGTTGGATGAATGACAATTTTCTTGCCATTTAAATTGAAAGTACAGGAATTTGATCGACCAAAAATTATCACATCATGGTCAAACAGCCATGGCCTACCTAGGATGATGCTACTTACTCCCATAGGGAGTACATCACACCAGATTCGTTCCTGATAGGACTGAAGTTGGAGTTGGACCTGACATCTCTGCTTGATTGGGATAGAAGTGGAATCGATCCAGGATACCTTATATGGATTGGGATGTGGTTCAGTGGGTAATCCTAGACTCTTGGCTGCACTAGTGGAAATGGCATTGACATAGCTTCCACTATCGATCACGATCTTACAGACCTTTTCTCCTATCTTGACAAATGTGTATAGGATGCTAGTCCTACGCCAGTCTTCCTGCTCCTTGGTCTATGTCATGATACATCTCACAACTCCTAACACATCTGATAAATCTACATTTTCTTCATCTCCTTCATACTCATCAGCCAAGCAATCCCCTGCTTCCTAAACCTCCTCTTCATCATTCTCTAGGGGTTCTGATTCACCTTCTTCTGCCTCCCCTATATGTAAATTTCTAGAGGGACAATGGCTCACGAAATGTCCTGGTTTATGACACTTATAGCAGACTCGCTCCCTCTCACCTCGAACTTCAGGGCTCTTTCCTTTGTCTTCTCTAGGAATTGGGGGAATGGCAGGGTTGTGCCTAGGGGTTGGATTCGAGCTGGATCTTGGTCTATTGGTTGTACCAGGGACTGAACTAGGCCTGCTAACAGGAGGTTTAAACCTAATAGGTTCAGGTCGTCTAAATGTAGCTCTCCTTTGAAACCTCTCATAGTCCATGGCAACTTGGTATGCCTAATCTAAATCATGGACTTCTCTCAAAAACAGTTCCCCTTTTATATCTTCATTCAATCCTGATCTAAACCTCGACAACGTGGCTACCTCAGACTCGACTACGTTGCATCGCATCACAAACTCATCAAATTTAGCAACGTATTCAGAAACGGTCTTGTTACCCTGTGTCAATCGTTGCCACTGATCTAATAACCTTTGCTAATAAGACATAGGCAGATATTTCTCTCTAAGTTTTCTCTTCATGTCTCTCCAGGTCACTATAGGTAAGTCTCCCCTCTGCTTAGCTATGTGTTCGACATTTCCCCAATACAACCTAGCCTGACGGACTAGTCTGATTTTGGCAAACTTAAATCTTCTCTCTTCAGACATATCATACCAGTCAAAATACTGGTCCATGTCAGCCTCCCAATCTGTGTACACCTTAGGATCTAAGCTTCCCTCAAAGGTTGGTGCATCTAGACGGATGTTCCTTAGGGCCCGATCATCCTGATCAAAAGTATCATAGTGAGGCCTTCTAGGAGGTGGCTCTGGAGTATGATCAACATAATCCTGATGCGGTCTTCTTTGAATTGGGTCAGGTGTGTGTTCCTGTCGTTAGGCTCTAGGATGAACTGAAGGTAATCTGGGTGAAGGTGGTTCAGTTGGGGTCAACCTAGCTTCTTCTAGGATTCCTACCCTTTCCTCGAACTGACCAAATTTAGCATCCAAATGGTCCATCTTCTCGATCATAGTTCTCATAAGGCTTTCCATACTAGTATCCAAGGATGAACTAGGTTGGGCTTGTGAAGGGTGGTAAGGTGTGCCTGACCTAGTTGTCATGCAAACAATTAGATTCAGACCCGAACTACGAGTTTTCTAAACCGGTTAGTCCAAATAAACTGAGTTGACTAGATACAATCAAATCAACAGCTACTCTCTTCCACTGGCCAGTCAGGAGGTGGGTCTGTGGGAGGTTCCCCCAGCTTTCATTGGGTCCTAATTAAAAACCACAAGAACCGCTTAGGCTTGAGCCACTTAACCTCTATCCTTGACACCAGCTTTCAATAATAGATGAAGAAATGGGTTGCACAAGCTTTCCCAATTGAATTGAACTGGACCTAGAGTTCCAAGCTAGTTGCCTAATCAAGATGGCAAGCTAGATTGTAGTAACTCTATACTTGGCCAGGTTTTAGAACAAGGGGAGTGTGAGATCCTGTCTCTGGCCTACCTAGGCCCGGTGGAATTGGCCCGATAGACGGATCAGCACCCAAGCCCTTAGTCCCAATTCTAGACACCAAGTAATAGGGCACACACAAGACTAGTTGACACAATGAGTTGACAATAACCCGGGCTCGACCAAATTGATGTTCCTAACCCACTAGGGCAATTAATGTCTAATCAATTTTAGTTAGGGATTGGATCGATATGCAATTTGGTGACTTTTGGGCTAGGGACAGGTGATGAAATCCTGACCCTATGTCAATTTCATGCCCTTAATTTGATTTGTCATGAGATGCATGCAAATTTCAAATTTCAGGTGCAGAAGTAGTGTGTTGCAGTTTAAAAGTGGTGTTGATAAGTGCAGGAAAAAATGTCAGAAAAATCTAAAGAAATCACAAAAAACTCCTAACTTCTAGATGACATACCAGATGAAACGAAAATTCAAAATAAAATCTATACTATTCTAGGCAGATTCTGAAAAGGAACAGAACATAACAGAAACCCTAATAACACTGATGGACTTCAGGAATTTTCACTTTTTTTGTAGATTTTTTATCAGATTGAAATTTAAAACGGTGATAAGCAACTTAAAATGGAGAAGGAAAAAAAATATTCCAATGAGGAATGTGATACTTGCCTTTGGAGTTGCAGGTGGATTACAGTCAGCCTATAGAAAATACAGCAAGCAAAAAAACAGAACGTGCCCAATGCAAAATTCATAAATGAAATCTAAGAAGTCCTTTGGCTTTCTTTTTCACGGGTCAATCACAATGGCACCCCGACACGCCTTAGGAGATCCCCATGGAATGGGAAGAGAGGGTGTTTAAACCCTACTTTCTCCTAAGACCGGACGGCTTGGTAATGCCCCCGATCCAAGTACTTCAAGGACTTAATGCTATGCAATCAGGAACTTATTCTACCATGCTCTGATACCAAGAATGGTGGGGACATGCAAGTTGAGAATGCAACGATGCAACCCTAAAGGAGATTAGCATAGATTAACTTAGCAATTTTCTTATTTGCATATGATTAGTTCAGCATATAATATCAAAGGAGGTCTAATGAAGAGAACTCGGACGATCAAACGTAAACCTAATTAATGAGACTATCAAAATAACAAAGAAATAGGAATAAGATTCGAACCACACAAGTTAAGCTAGGCAAATTTAATATTTCAGACCTAATCGACACTAGAACATACCTGGCATTAATCTTTCAAGTAGATCAAGATCACTCATGAAGAGACCTCCCAAATGACAAGACCATACTACAAATTGAGGGCGCTTCTTGTTTTCTGGATTGTGGCAAGTAATTCCTTCCTCTTGAATTCAGAATCCTGGAGAACCCTACACAAAGAAACCTCAAGATTAAGTACTTGGTAAAAATACGTTAGTCATGAAATGGAGAAACTAAAGAAGAGTCGAGGAAGCATTGTTGAAGAATAATCTTGGTGCCATGGTAGATCACTTGAAATGAATTAGGCCGTCCTCCTTGTGATGGTCTTCTTGATCAACCTTGAACATTGAAGAGCTAGCTTGAGATTGGAGAAGAAGGAGAGTGTCTTTGGCGTTGGAGATGGAGGAGGAGAAATAGGGTTGGCGTGGGATAGGGAGAAGACTTTAAAACTACCACTTAAGCACATAGAACTCACATAGAAGAAAATTTTAATTTTTCTTTTCCATCATCCTTTTACAAGAAGACTAAGAGTCTTTTATAGACTATTAAGCCATTTTGAATTCAAACTACACCAAATATCATGGAGAAAAAATTGTGGAGAAAAATATGGGGCATCCCATGAAGAGTGGAGGATGTTGTGGAGGAGGTTGTAGCCAATTCAATTTCAAATTCCCCTTTTCTTCTCTTGGGCGCCAACCTTGGATAGTGAGGTGGCATGTGTGATGTGGCAGCAATCTTGGATGGTGAGGTGGCATGTGTGATGTGGCAGCAACCTTGGATGATGAGGTGGCATGTGTCATGTGGCATGTGGTCCCCACTTGAGGTGGCTTTGGTCTTGCTTTGGAGTATAAGTCTTGAGTCTTCTTTAGTCTTCAAATGTGGTTTGGTTTGATTCTTCATGGATTGGACTTGACTTATTTGGACCCAGCTCTCAAATACAAGGTTATTCAGGCTGGACTAGTCCCAACATAAAATTGAAATGGACTTGAATTACATAATTATTTGGACTCAAAATTAAAGAAAGAAAAAATTACAGGATTTTCTTTTACTCATCCAACCATAAGGACTCGGATTTGACTTGAATTGGTTGGAGTCTCTTCCTGATTCTGGTGCCCACACCAACCAACAGAGGCTCCATGTTAGTGGATGTGCCACATCAAATACCCCCCACTCCAGGGCCCAAAGGATGAAGCGATGCTCGAGGCGAAGGGAGTAATGACCATGTTGACGTGGAGGGGCGCTAACCCTGCACCATCAATGCCTCGGGCGCTAGTGCCCTGAAATCCATGCTTCTACACTAATGGAAAGATGCTATGGCATAGCCCTTTAAAGGGGCCATTAATGATCGTGCTTGAACCGAAGCATCACACCACAGGATGCCGACACGTGGTGAGCCTCGGAAGACAATGCAACGGGGGGCGATAGGCTCCTCTCAGAAAGGACCCTCCCGCTCTCCTTTATAAGAGCCTTCCTGGGTGTAGGGGATCAGATCTCCACTACGTTGCTTGCATCTTGCAATTCCCTGGGAGATATCAGGGTCTTTCTTTCTTCTTTTTGCTTCTTGCTTTCTTCCCGACAAGTGTCAATGAGGCGGAGCCATCGCTCGGACATGGGGTGGGACAAATTTTGGGCTCAGGCCGCCCGGTCCCGAGAGCCCGTGGGCTAGATAATGATCCTTCAGGAAGCATTGGTCGATGTTACGGGGCAGATAATGACCCTTCAGGAGGGGTTGGCCAGCATCCCGATGGGGATGTCTGGTCTTGGAGAAGGAATATGCCAAGCTTGATGCTACCCCTAAGAGGAAAAAGGAGAAGGGGGGAGCCCCCAGAGGGGGGCGGTGAAATGACTACCTCGATGGTAGAGTCCGTGGTCGCCATGGAGGTGTCCGCAATGGTCATGGCATGAATGGGTGCCTACCTCCTTGGATAGAAGGGACTGGAACGTCCCCCTCCGATGCTTCCTGTACCTCCAACACCCAGGGGAGGTGCACTCTGGAGTAGGATAACCCCGGTGGCTACGGGCATGCCAGACTGGAGATAAAGTCCAGTGCTGGGCCACTCAGAATGCCCCTTCGGTCAGCGTCATGGCTGTACTGAGAGGACCTACCCATTGGTCAGGCGAGAAGCGGCGAGGGAGGCCTAAGCCTGTTCCCTTTCACTTTGTAATTGAGTTGTTGAAAGACTTCCCAACTTGTCGGGGGTCGCCATGATGTATGAAATTTTTTATCAATGAAAAATCTTCATTTCTTTTAATCAACATGCGTCATTCTTCTCTTTCTTTTTTTTTTTACCTGAATTGCTCCAAGGGAAGCCCCTCTAGGATTATGGAGGACACAACTCCTTAACTCAATCGATGGATTTTATTTTTACTTCTTCCCTTCCTCTGCTTCTTAAGTCCCCGTAGTTGGGAGACAGACTTCCATGATTATCGTAAGCCTGGCCTAGGCCTTCGGCTGTTATGGGGTGATGCGGGAGTCCTGAGGTCAGCATGGAGGACTCCACAAGCATCCCACTCTTGCTCCGTTGACCTTAGGGTTGCACAGTCTTGAGTGCCAAAATGCTTCTGGGGATTCTTGGTTGACCAAGCTACGAGCCAGGTGGCAGATGGTGGGGCTCCAGAAGTTTTCCACTGACATCCCCAGGCTGTGAGCGAGGTAGAGGGTGCGGGCCTTCTAGAGGGCCCGGTGAAGGAAGCGGGCTTGCTGGAGGGGCCCAACTAAGGAAGCGGGCCTACTAGAGGGGCCAGCTTGAAGATGCCGAACTATGAGTTGAGCGATAGATGGTGGGTTGTCCTGCCACCACCTCCAGATTATGAGCACAGTGAAGAGTGTGGGCCTTGTAGGGTGACCCAGCTTGAGGATGCTGAACTGTGAGTCAAGTGATAGATGGCGGGTTGCCCTGCCACCACCTCCAGACTGTGAGCATGGCGAGGAGTGCGGGCTTGCTTGGGGGGCCCGACTTGAGGATGCCAAACTGTGAGTCAAGCGGTAGATGGTGGGTTGCCCTGTCGCCACCTCCGGACTGTGAGCATGACAAGGATTACGGGCCTTTTGGGAGGACCCGGCTTGAGGGTGCCGAACTATGAGTCAAGTGGTAGATGGCGGGTTCCCTGTCGCCACCTCTAGACTGTGAGCACGACGAGGAGTGCGGGCCTTTTGGAAGGACCTGGCTTGAGGGTGCCAAACTATGAGTCAAGCGATAGATGGTGGGTTGCCCTGCCGCCACCTCCGGACTGTGAGCACGATGAGTGCAAGCCTTTTGGAAGGACTCGGCTTGAGAGTGCTGAACTGTGAGTCAAGTAATAGATGGCAGGCTGCCCTGCCGCCACCTTCGGACTGTGAGCACGACGAGGAGTGTGGGCCTTTTGGGAGGACCTGGCTTGAAGGTGCCGAAGTATGAGTCAAGCGATAGATGGCGGGTTGCCTTGCCGCCACCTCCAGACTATGAGCACGGTGAGGGGTGCAGGCCTTTTGAGAGGACCCAGCTTGAGGGTGCCGAATTGTGAGTCAAGCGTTAGATGGTGGGTTGCCCTATCGCCACCTCTGGACTGTGAGCATGGCGAGGAGTGTAGGCCTTTTGGGAGGACCCGGCTTGAAGGTACCGAACTGTGAGTCAAGTGGTAGATGGCGGGTTGCCCTACCGCCACCTCCGGATTGTGAGCACGGTGAGGAGTGTGGGCCTTTTGGGAGGACTCGGCTTGAGAGTGCCGAAATATGGTCAAGTGATAAATGGCAAGTTTGTTGACTCTGGTCTTGATTTTGATGGTTTACAAAATACTTAAGTATATATAAGTACTAATGTGTGTTAAAAGTGTTTATTAGATACAAGTACTCATCAATGTTAAAATATTAAGAAGATTGTCATTTAGTTGAAGAAGCCATGAATTTTTAAGTTATAAGGGCTTTGGAATATGAGGAAGATCTTAAAGAGCTCATAATTTAAATTTGAACAAGTTTCGGAGCTTGGCACACCTGGCATGCCAAGTATCGAGCCATATGTTGACTCAAAGTATCGACTCGAGGCCTGAGAACAAGAAAAATATAGAATAATATCAATCCAGAATTTTTGCCTTGAGCTGACTTAAGTGTCGACCCTAAGTGTCGACTCACCTATCAAGTGTCAATCCTAAGTGTCGACTCACCAGATTCAAGTGTCGATACTTGGTGTAATGGCTAGTTTTTTACAAGTGCAGAATTGATTCCAACTTGCTTCAAACGGCTAGTTTTCATCCCCAACGGTCATAAATAGTCATCTACGGATTGGAGAGCTATATAAACACCAAAAATCAAATGAAAAAGTAATCCTTTGGTGAGATCATTGAATATCCTTCAAGGATTCAAGTGTTGAGTGGTTCAATCCTTCAAGCTTCCAAAGATAAGAGAGTTGATCCAAGTCTACAACATCAAGCTTCATTCAAAGGCTTCAACAATTGAAGACAAGCTTCTTCAACATCATCCAAGGGCTTCAAAGAGATACTTATTTTATTTTAGAAAGCTTTATTGTATTCTTTACTTTCATTCTTACATTATTGTATCAAGTTTTTTGGTGAGCCTTGGAAAGCCAAAGAGATTGTTGGTTAGCCTTTATGTAAAACCAACATAGATTGTTGGTGATCCCGTAAAATCAATATAGGTTGTTGGTGAGCTCGTAAAACCATCGGAGGTTGATGGTTAGCCTAAGTTATAAAACCAATAAGGGATTTTGACTTGTGAGCCCGGAAAAATAAGTTAGGTTTTGATTAGTGAGCCCGGAAAACTAATCGACTGTAATCTTGGTGATTATAGTGAAATATCCAAGAAAAACTTGGGAAGTGTATGTAGGTACCTTGGAGTGCACCAAACCACTGTATATTCTTATGTTTGTGATTACTCTTATTTATTGCTTATTTACTTTTGCATTTACTTTGTTAATTTCGTTGCATATTTTCATTAAGCACACAAATCTTTGACAAAACACAAGCACTTAATTGCACTAATGGAGTGGTAAGAGGGGGTTGGCTAAGAAAAAATTGACTAATGACTGGGATGGTAAGGGTGGGTTGGCTAAGGAGTTCCTAACTAGTACTAGACTCAAATCTAGGGGTATTAATCATATGGGGTTCAGGTTGACTAAGGAAAACTGGGCTATACCCAGAGGTACTAATCCTGTCAGGTTGAGATCGACTCGAGTTGGATTGGCTCGAACATACCTGACTAGGTCCTAGGGTCTGGCTAGGGATAGTGGGAATGGGCTAGTCTAAAAGAAGTCAGCTAGGTCTGGACTTAGATTTAGAGGGTTTACTCTTGTTGGACTTAGTTGACTGATCATGAGTTCCCTTTAATATGACTCAAATTCCCTAGCTATGTGATAGGCTTCCTCTAGGCCCTTAATTAGCCATTGAGACAGTTCCAACCAGATGTCTTCACGAAGGTCAGCCCTAAACCTAGATAGGGTCTCTAACTCAGGTTCATCTAGGCAACAACTAAGGGCACACTCATCAAACTGGGTTATGTATTCTCTAACAGTCTTGGTTCCCTATCTAAGTCTTTGCCACTGGTCTAAAAGGCACTGTTGGTAGTAGAGAGGAACATACTTTTCCTTAAGCTTTAGTTTCATGACTTTCCAAGTGATATTGGGTGGATGGTTTCTTTGCCTATGAGGTGCTCTACTTGCTGCCAGTATAACCTAGCTTGGTTAGATAGCCTAAGCTTGGCAAACTGACACTTCCTCTCTTCACTCAGGGAATACCATTGGAAGTATCTCTCCATGCATCCTTCCCAATCTATGTAGACCTTGGGATCTAGGGTTCCATCAAAGAGGGGTAGATCTACTATGATGCTCTTAAGGATTCTTTCATCATGGTCCTGGTCTTCATAATTGGGTCTCCTAGGGTTTGGATCCTGATATGGTTCTTGGTGTTGGTGCAGCACGAAAGCTCTGATACCAAAAATGATGCAGAACAAAGAACAAGAAGCGTATGCGGAAGTAAAATTAAGATTAATTCTTTTTTTTATATATATATATTTCAGAAATTGGCTTCGACTCAAAGTAAAGTTAAACTAAGTTGAAGGAAACTAGGTAAGGATTGAAAGCAATTTTTAGATGAAACTAAATTATCAGAGTAGTTCAGAAGTAACGGATCGGTGGGGGTTGAGAAACTCCCAGACCTAGGGTTTCGCTCTGAACTTTCAACAGAACAGAAATCGAGAGGAGAGATGGTTTACCAACCAGACAGTGATCTTCTCAGAATTTGGGTGGAAGAACTCTCTCGAGCAGATTGTGGGATCCTCAGAGTCGGCTATCTTCGCAATGGATCCTCCAATACTGGTCTTGTGGTTTGGTTGGCTTCACCTGGACTCAAGATCTGGGAAAGAAGAGGAACAAGTGATGGAATTCAGATACTCAAGGAAAGGTTTACCAGGTTGAAGAACTTGAAAACTGAAGTTGCTGAAATCAGGATTCTCCTGGAGGCTGATCTGACTTCCTCTTAGAATTGCTGTAGATCTGAAATATCTGGACTGGAGCTGGATGCTGGTGGTCGGCCTGGACTTGGAGAGGGTGGCCGTGAGAGGTGGGATAGGCTAGGGCTTGGTGGAAAGAGAAGGGTGATGGCGGCTAGGGTTTGGGAGTGGAGTGGCTAACCTAGGGTTTGGGTTTGGAGATCTCACACCTCCTCAAGGTTCCTGGGGAACCCGGATTTACTCCCTCACGGAGCTCAACACTTGGATGCAAGTGCGGAAGAGAGAAAACACAGAGTTTGCTCACTAAAAAAAATTGGTTTCATTCATCTGATTTTTTTCAAACTTACATGGGGGTTTAATTTATAGGCCATTACAAGAGAGTAGGGTTTTACATCTTCCCATGTGGGACTAAAGGAGGGGATCTTCAAATTAGGATATCAATCCCTACTCATATGGCCGGCCAATTAATTCCAAAGTTGATTGAAGCTTCAAAAGGAAAGTGGGTGGCGCCTCCTTGTCTTGACCTCCAAGAAAATATTTTTTTCCTTCTATGCTTGGCCTTATCTGGAAGTGTTTGGGCGCCTCTTAACCTTGCCCTCTAAGAGAAAATTTGTTGCCTTTTATATCTGGCGTTAGTTGGAATGATTAGGGCGCCTCCTAACCTTGCTTTTCAAGAGAAATCCCCTTCCTTCCATGGCTCAACCCTTTTTGGATACCTCCTTTTCTTTCTCCCCAAGTTATGGCTCCTTCTAACTTTGTTTGAGTATTTCTGGCAGGTAATGGGCGCCTCCTTGAATCTCTCCCCAAGAGAATTTCTTCCCTTTCATAGTTTGGTTCTTTTGGAAAGTCTTGGACCGCCCCATTGATTTGTGGACCCCTGGTGGATTTCTCCTCAATTGGCGCATGAAAGAGGGGAGCTACTATCTATGGTGTGGGGACCAAAGCCTGCTGGATGGAGATGTGGCGCCCCCTGGACTCAGGCGTATGGCTGGGAGTATGGCTGGGAGTGTGGCGCCCACTTGCTTGGCCTTGGGAGAAAATGTAACACCCCCAGGTTGAAGCCCTAGTCCACTACTAAGTCAAATGACTCAACAAAATAAAAATGCAGGTAATACAGACTCAAACTAAAATTGAGTTGATCAAGTCAACCCTTATTACAAGCCAAAAACCCTAATTCTTCGGGCAAGGTTAATCAGAGATCCAGATGGAGCTCTGAAGTCTTCTTCTGAGTCTGGTGCCCGCACCAATTCTCCCAGGGTGGGAGGAACTCGACCCTGTCGAGTATGGATCAAGTTGGCTCTGGTATCTCTCCAAGAGGTCTGGGTCCAGCTCTTGTAATTCTTCTCGGGAGATCCAAGAGTCATCAGAATCTGGCCTTCCTAGCTAGCGGACCAGTTATCTTTGGTATCCTCGATTACGAGTAGAGATAACCTGATCATCCAGGATCTTTTCAATCTGCTCTTTCCTCACAGGCCAATTTATTGGTGGACACACAGGTTCAGGTTCACTCTTAAGAGCAGGATTAGGTTCAAAAGCCTCACTGGGAATCACAGCTGGCTCCCTATACTCTACTAGGTCTGTAATGTTGAAAGTGGAGCTAATGCCTAGTTCTGGAGGTAACTCGAGCACATAGGCATTGGATCCTACTCTCTTTACCACTCTAAATGGTCCAGCTCCTCTAGCATGTAACTTTCTAACGGTTCCTGGAGGAAACCGTTCAGGCCTTAACCTAATCATTACATAGTCTCCTTCATCAAAAGTTTTGACTCGCCTTTAAGAATCAGCCAACTTCTTATAAGTTTCATTACTTAAAGTTATTTTGGCATGAATTTCTTTATGCAAGTCCTTTACATGCTATGCAAGTGCATCAAGAGACTTGTGTGTGTGGGCTAATAGTGAAATCAGATCAAGTGGTGTGTGAGGCTTTTATCCATGAACAATTTTAAAGGGACTCTAGCCTATAGACCTATTGATCGAAACATTGAATGCAATTTCAGCCCTGAACAAAATACAAATCCTAATTCCTAGTATTCTCACTCATCCAAAATCTGAGACAATGTCCTAACCTCGACTGACGATGCATTCCTAAAGAATGGACTTTATTTCAAAGGAACCCTAGACCTAAACCTAACAAACTATGGCTCTCTAGGTTTGACCTTGGGTCGGAGGATGGAATGCAGAGCATGAAAACTTATCATGGGTGCCTAGTAGGTGCCATAAGGTCTTCCAGAAGTAGGTGGCAAACCTAATAGATTCTGACACGTGGTTCACTCTAAAGACTTCGACAAAGTATATTTGGATGGTGTGAGAAGCATTGGAAGTCCTAGAGAAAGGGAGGAGATATGAGGTGGAGTCTCGAATTACCTGTTGACTAAAGGTGGTGACCTGAAGGTTTGAATGGTGATCTATGAGTGTCAACTGGTCATCCTTATGAAAGGAAAAGTTTGCTACTCCCAGGAATGGATCAAGAGATGGTTCGGGAAGTAGCCTAGGACATGTGATTGCAACAGTTAAGGTTTGTTCTAAGCAAATAATGATCCACTTTCTCAAGAACTAGATTAAAGAATGATTCATGGAAGGGCCTATGGATGATGACCTCAAGACTTGAAATTTGACCTATGGGTGCGGAAAGGTATACTCTATAGAAGGGTAGGTCAGTCATGCGAAGGAAGAGGTCTGGGGTCATAAGTAGGACTTCTACAGGACTGGGCGAATCAATCCGCTCAAGACAAGGATGTTCAACTGTGATTACGGGAGAGACCTTAGTGGCTGGGCATGGGACAAGGTCCAATTGTAAGAGGCTTGATTCAGTCATCCTATGGAGAGGATCTACCATAGGGTGGGCAAACGTAAACGGCTCAGTGCAAAAATCTTCAATTGGTACTTGGGGAATGACTGTTATTAGAGGGTACGAACTGATAGCTCGGGCTAACACTATGAGTTATTCCTGGGGGTATTTGACTAAAGGAACCTGGTTCTCACAAATCTCTTGAATTTCTGAACTAGGTCCTACCAGTAGGATGCTTTCCAAGGTCTCCTCAAGTAAGGAACCAATAGTATCAATGTCACATTCTTCAAGTTCTTCCCCCTCATATTCATCAACTAGACTCAAGCCAGCATCATATACTTCCTCGATGCCATCTCCAATGGGTTTCGGGTCAGTGGTAATCGGGTCAACTGATTCTAGGCTTGTCATACCTAACCGTTCTTCCTCATTGGTAGGCTTGGGTTCTCCCTCATTAATGTCATCCTTAGGATTCTTACCACTTAGCTGTGCACAAGCCAGTCCTATGCATGGGCACTGACTAGATTTATGGCCTCTTTCTCCACAAAACAAACATTCTTGAGATATAGGAAGCTGGGTCACACCGGGTTTCAAGCTAGTAGAGACCTTACTTGGGCATGGGTGTGGATCTAAATGGTTTGATCTAGAAGACTTGGGTTGTTGAGTGACTGGTCTCGAATATTGTAAGGACCTCTCATAGACACGATCCACACTATAGATATCATGGTTAGGCTTCCTAAGGTTATGCTCGGGATCACGGTATAAGGTCCTCCTAGGTTCCTGGCATGGGTGAGGTTGGGGCCTATTAAATTTTGGATCAGAGATCCAATTTTGATGTCTACGTTTCTCAAGTACTTGGACTCGATCCCTAAACTGGGAAAAACCCTCATTCATGTCCTGACTCAATTTGGTCATACTTTCGGTAAGATTTCTAACCATGGCCTCTAAATCAGGTTGGGTTTGACCAGGTTGGTAGGGTACTCCATTCCGGGTAGACATGATGCAATCAAGCACACAAAATGAGACTCAACTGAACGACTACGGGCTAACTAGACCTAGAGCCCAAACTAGGTGCCCAATCAGAGTGGCAAGCTAGCCTGTAGTAACTCAGGACTCAGCCAGGCAGGTGTAAGGGGAGTGTTAGGTCCCTGAATGCCAATCCTAGACACCAATCAGAGATTGGCCTGGTAGGCGGACCAGCACACAAGCCCTTCGGGATGGAATCCCTAAACCACCATTCTAGACACTGAGTACAAAGCATACATAGAGTAACCAGACAAACTGACTCAACACTAGCCTTGACCCGACTTGTTGATGTCCCTAGCCCACTAGGGCAAATTAGGTCTAATCAATTTTTTAGATTAAAGTCTTAGGTTCGAATGAAGGGGTGGTGGTTTTGGGCTAAGGAGAGGTTATCAACTCCTCCCCTTATCTTAGATGCTCAAATGCCCTTAAGAGGAATTAAGAGATGAACACTCAAAAATAAATGGATGGCAGAACACAAAAACAGATTTGCAGTAATTTAATTATCAGAAATCGCACAGAAACCAATAAATCATGAGAAAATTATGCAAATTATACTCAATTATACTGGTTTCAGAAAAATAAAAATCACCAAATTTGGAGTTACTTACAGTGAGAAATAATTCCTGCAACAGGGTAATTACGGGCTGAAAACAGAGCACTTCCCCGTTTACAATTCCTGCTACGAAGTTATAACCCAACGGATCCCCTACACGCCCTAGGAACACCCCGTGGAATGGGAAGAGGAGGTTTGCACCTCGCTTCGTTCCTAGGATCGGACGTCCTGGGGAGTCTACTTCGAGCAGACAAAGTAAAAAGAGAGAGACTCAAACAAGCAATCAAAACAGAAACCATAGACAGGGCTCTGATACCAAAAATGATGCAGCACGAAAGCTCTGATACCAAAAATGATGCAGCACGAAGAACAAGAAGCGTATGCGGAAGTAAAATTAAGATTAATTCTTTTTTTTTTCTTATATATTTCAGAAATTGGCTTCGACTCAAAGTAAAGTTAAACTAAGTTGAAGGAAACTAGGTAAGGATTGAAAGCACAATTTAGATGAAACTAAATTATCAGAGTAGTTCAGAAGTAACGGATCGCTGGGGGTTGAGAAACTCCCAGACCTAGAGTTTCGCTCTGAACTTTCAACAGAACAGAAATCGAGAGGAGAGATGGTTTACCAACCAGACAGTGATCTTCTCAGAATTTGGGTGGAAGAACTCTCTCGAGCAGATTGTGGGATCCTCGGAGTCGGCTATCTTCGCAATGGATCCTCCAATACTGGTCTTTTGGTTTGGTTGGCTTCTCCTGGACTCAAGATCTGGGAAAGAAGAGGAACAAGTGATGGAATTCAGATACTCAAGGAAAGGTTTACCAGGTTGAAGAACTTGAAAACTGAAGTTGCTGAAATCAGGATTCTCCTGGAGGCTGATCTGACTTCCTCTTAGAATTGCTATAGATCTGAAATATCTGGACTAGAGCTGGATGCTGGTGGTCGGCCTGGACTTGGAGAGGGTGGCCGTGAGAGGTGGGATAGGCTAGGGCTTGGTGGAAAGAGAAGGGTGATGGCGGCTAGGGTTTGGGAGTGGAGTGGCTAACCTAGGGTTTGGGTTTGGAGATCTCACACCTCCTCAAGGTTCCTGGGGAACCCGGATTTACTCCCTCATGGAGCTCAACACTTGGATGCAAGTGCGGAAGAGAGAAAACACAGAGTTTGCTCACTAAAAAAAATTGGTTTCATTCATCTGATTTTTTTCAAACTTACATGGGGGTTTAATTTATAGGCCATTACAAGAGAGTAGGGTTTTACATCTTCCCATGTGGGACTAAAGGAGGGGATCTTCAAATTAGGATATCAATCCCTACTCATATGGCCGGCCAATTAATTCCAAAGTTGATTGAAGCTTCAAAAGGAAAGTGGGTGGCGCCTCCTTGTCATGACCTCCAAGAAAATATTTTTTTCCTTCTATGCTTGGCCTTATCTGGAAGTGTTTGGGCACCTCTTAACCTTGCCCTCTAAGAGAAAATTTGTTGCCTTTTATATCTGGCGTTAGTTGGAATGATTAGGGCGCCTCCTAACCTTGCTTTTCAAGAGAAATCCCCTTCCTTCCATGGCTCAACCCTTTTTGGATACCTCCTTTTCTTTCTCCCCAAGTTATGGCTCCTTCTAACTTTGTTTGAGTATTTCTGGCAGGTAATGGGCGCCTCCTTGAATCTCTCCCCAAGAGAATTTCTTCCCTTTCATAGTTTGGTTCTTTTGGGAAGTCTTGGACCGCCCCCTTGATTTGTGGACCTCTGGTGGATTTCTCCTCAATTGGCGCATGAAAGAGGGGAGCTGCTATCTGTGGTGTGGGGAGCAAAGCCTGCTGGATGGAGATGTGGCGCCCCCTGGACTCAGGCGTATGGCTGGGAGTGTGGCTGGGAGTGTGGCGCCCACTTGCTTGGCCTTGGGAGAAAATGTAACACCCCCAGGTTGAAGCCCTAGTCCACTACTGAGTCAAATGACTCAACAAAATAAAAATGCAGGTAATACAGACTCAAACTAAAATTGAGTTGATCAAGTCAACCCTTATTACAAGCCAAAAACCCTAATTCTTCGGGCAAGGTTAATTAGAGATCCAGATGGAGCTCTGAAGTCTTCTTCTGAGTCTGGTGCCCGCACCAATTCTCCCAGGGTGGGAGGAACTCGACCCTGTCGAGTATGGATCAAGTTGGCTCTGGTATCTCTCCAAGAGGTCTGGGTCCAGCTCTTGTAATTCTTCTCGGGAGATCTAAGAGTCATCAGAATCTGGCCTTCCTAGCTAGCGGACCAGGTATCTTTGGTATCCTCGATTACGAGTAGAGATAACCTGATCATCCAGGATCTTTTCAATCTGCTCTTTCCTCACAGGCCAATTTGTTGGTGGACACACAGGGTCAGGTTCACTCTTAAGAGCAGGATTAGGTTCAAAAGCCTCACTGGGAATCACAGCTGGCTCCCTATACTCTACTAGGTCTGTAATGTTGAAAGTGGAGCTAATGCCTAGTTCTGGAGGTAACTCGAGCACATAGGCATTGGATCCTACTCTCTTTACCACTCTAAATGGTCCAGCTCCTCTAGCATGTAACTTTCTAATGGTTCCTGGAGGAAACCATTCAGGCCTTAACCTAATCATTACATAGTCTCCTTCATCAAAAGTTTTGACTCGCCTTTGAGAATCAGCCAACTTCTTATAAGTTTCATTACTTAAAGTTATTTTGGCATGAATTTCTTTATGCAAGTCCTTTACGTGCTATGCAAGTGCATCAAGAGACTTATGTGTGTGGGCTAATAGTGAAATCAGATCAAGTGGTGTGTGAGGCTTTTATCCATGAACAATTTTAAAGGGACTCTAGCCTATAGACCTATTGATCGAAACATTGAATGCAATTTCAGCCCTGGACAAAATACAAATCCTAATTCTTGGTATTCTCACTCATCCAAAATCTGAGACAATGTCCTAAACTCGACTGACGATGCATTCCTAAAGAATGGACTTTATTCCAAAGGAACCCTAGGCCTAAACCTAACAAACTATGGCTCTCTAGGTTTGACCTTGGGTCGGAGGATGGAATGCAGAGCATGAAAACTTATCATGGGTGCCTAGTAGGTGCCATAAGGTCTTCCAGAAGTAGGTGGCAAACCTAATAGATTCTGACACGTGGTTCACTCTAAAGACTTCGACAAAGTATATTTGGATGGTGTGAGAAGCATTGGAAGTCCTAGAGAAAGGGAGGAGATATGAGGTGGAGTCTCGAATTACCTGTTGACTAAAGGTGGTGACCTGAAGGTTTGAATGGTGATCTATGAGTGTCAACTGGTCATCCTTATGAAAGGAAAAGTTTGCTACTCCCAGGAATAGATCAAGAGATGGTTCGGGAAGTAGCCTAGGACATGTGATTGCAACAGTTAAGGTTTGTTCTCTAAGCAAATAATGATCCACTTTCTTAAGAACTAGATTAGAGAATGATTCATGGAAGGGCCTGTGGATGATGACCTCAAGACTTGAAATTTGACCTATGGGTGCAGAAAGGTATACTCTATAGAAGGGTAGGTCAGTCATGCGAAGGAAGAGGTCTGGGGTCATAAGTAGGACTTCTACAGGACTGGGCGAATCAATCCGCTCAAGACAAGGATGTTCAACTGTGATTACGGGAGAGACCTTAGTGGCTGGGCATGGGACAAGGTCCAATTGTAAGAGGCTTGATTCAGTCATCCTATGGAGAGGATCTACCATAGGGTGGGCAAACGTAAACAGCTCAGTGCAAAAATCTTCAATTGGTACTTGGGGAATGACTGTTATTAGAGGGTACGAACTGATAGCTCGGGCTAACACTATGAGTTCTTCCTGGGGGTATTTGACTAAAGGAACCTGGTTCTCACAAATCTCTTGAATTTCTGAACTAGGTCCTACCAGTTGGTTGCTTTCCAAGGTCTCCTCAGGTAAGGAACCAATAGTATCAATGTCACATTCTTCAAGTTCTTCCCCCTCATATTCATCAACTAGACTCAAGCCAGCATCATATACTTCCTCGATGCCATCTCCAATGGATTTCGGGTCAGTGGTAATCGGGTCAACTGATTCTAGGCTTGTCATACCTAACCGTTCTTCCTCATTGGTAGGCTTGGGTTCTCCCTCATTAATGTCATCCTTAGGATTCTTACCACTTAGCTGTGCATAAGCCAGTCCTATGCATGGGCACTGACTAGATTTATGGCCTCTTTCTCCACAAAACAAACATTCTTGAGATATAGGAAGCTGGGTCATACCGGGTTTCAAGCTAGTAGAGACCTTACTTGGGCATGGGTGTGGATCTAAATGGTTTGATCTAGAAGACTTGGGTTGTTGAGTGACTGGTCTAGAATATTGTAAGGACCTCTCATAGACACGATCCACACTATAGATATCATGGTTAGGCTTCCTAAGGTTATGCTCGAGATCACGGTATAAGGTCCTCCTAGGTTCCTGGCATGGGTGAGGTTGGGGCCTATTAAATTTTGGATCAGAGGTCCAATTTTGATGTCTACGTTTCTCAAGTACTTGGACTCGATCCCTAAACTGGGAAAAACCCTCATTCATGTCCTGACTCAATTTGGTCATACTTTCGGTAAGATTTCTAACCATGGCCTCTAAATCAGGTTGGGTTTGACCAGGTTGGTAGGGTACTCCATTCCGGGTAGACATGATGCAATCAAGCACACAAAATGAGACTCAACTGAACGACTACGGGCTAACTAGACCTAGAGCCCAAACTAGGTGCCCAATCAGAGTGGCAAGCTAGCCTGTAATAACTCAGGACTCAGCCAGGCAGGTGTAAGGGGAGTGTTAGGTCCCTGAATGCCAATCCTAGACTCCAATCAGAGATTGGCCAGGTAGGCAGACCAGCACACAAGCCCTTCGGGATGGAATCCCTAAACCACCGTTCTAGACACTGAGTACAAAGCACACATAGAGTAACCAGACAAACTGACTCAACACTAGCCTTGACCCGACTTGTTGATGTCCCTAGCCCACTAGGGCAAATTAGGTCTAATCAATTTTTTAGATTAAAGTCTTAGGTTCGAATGAAGGGGTGGTGGTTTTGGGCTAAGGAGAGGTTATCAACTCCTCCCCTTATCTTAGATGCTCAAATGCCCTTAAGAGGAATTAAGAGATGAACACTCAAAAATAAATGGATGGCAGAACACAAAAATAGAGTTGCAGTAATTTAATTATCAGAAATCGCACGGAAACCAATAAATCATGAGAAACTTTTCCAAATTAGTTTCAATTATACTGGTTTCATCAAAAAAAAAATCACCAAATTTGGAGTTACCTGCAATGAGAAATAATTCCTGCAACAGGGCAATTATGGGCTAAAAACAGAGCACTTCCCCGTTTACAATTCCTGCTACGAAGTTATAACCCAACGGATCCCCTACACGCCCTAGGAACACCCCGTGGAATGGGAAGAGGAGGTTTGCACCTCACTTCGTTCCTAGGATCGGACGTCCTGGGGAGTCTACTTCGAGCAGACAAAGTAAAAAGAGAGAGACTCAAACAAGCAATCAAAACAGAAACCCTAGACAGGGCTCTGATACCAAAAATGATGCAGCACGAAAGCTCTGATACCAAAAATGATGCAGCACGAAAGCTCTGATACCAAAAATGATGCAGAACAAAGAACAAGAAGCGTATGCGAAAGTAAAATTAAGATTAATTCTTTTTTTTTTTCTTATATATTTCAGAAATTGGCTTCGACTCAAAGTAAAGTTAAACTAAGTTGAAGGAAACTAGGTAGGGATTGAAAGCACAATTTAGATGAAACTAAATTATCAGAGTAGTTCAGAAGTAACGGATCGCTGGGGGTTGAGAAACTCCCAGACCTAGAGTTTCGCTCTGAACTTTCAACAGAACAGAAATCGAGAGGAGAGATGGTTTACCAACCAGACAGTGATCTTCTCAGAATTTGGGTGGAAGAACTCTCTCGAGCAGATTGTGGGATCCTCGGAGTTGGCTATCTTTGCAATGGATCCTCCAATACTGGTCTTGTGGTTTGGTTGGCTTCTCCTAGACTCAAGATCTGGGAAAGAAGAGGAACAAGTGATGGAATTCAGATACTCAAGGAAAGGTTTACCAGGTTGAAGAACTTGAAAACTGAAGTTGCTGAAATCAGGATTCTCCTGGAGGCTGATCTGACTTCCTCTTAGAATTACTGTAGATCTGAAATATCTGGACTGGAGCTGGATGCTGGTGGTCGGCCTGGACTTGGAGAGGGTGGCCGTGAGAGGTGGGATAGGCTAGGGCTTGGTGGAAAGAGAAGGGTGATGGCGGCTAGGGTTTGGGAGTGGAGTGGCTAACCTAGGGTTTGGGTTTGGAGATCTCACACCTCCTCAAGGTTCCTGGGGAACCCAGATTTACTCCCTCATGGAGCTCAACACTTGGATGCAAGTGTGGAAGAGAGAAAACACAGAGTTTGCTCACTAAAAAAAATTGGTTTCATTCATCTGATTTTTTTCAAACTTACATGGGGGTTTAATTTATAGGCCATTACAAGAGAGTAGGGTTTTACATCTTCCCATGTGGGACTAAAGGAGGGGATCTTCAAATTAGGATATCAATCCCTACTCATATGGCCGGCCAATTAATTCCAAAGTTGATTGAAGCTTCAAAAGGAAAGTGGGTGGCACCTCCTTGTCTTGACCTCCAAGAAAATATTTTTTTCCTTCTATGCTTGGCCTTATCTAGAAGTGTTTGGGCGCCTCTTAACCTTGCCCTCTAAGAGAAAATTTGTTGCCTTTTATATCTGGCTTTAGTTGGAATGATTAGGGCGCCTCCTAACCTTGCTTTTCAAGAGAAATCCCCTTCCTTCCATGGCTCAACCCTTTTTGGATACCTCCTTTTCTTTCTCCCCAAGTTATGGCTCCTTCTAACTTTGTTTGAGTATTTCTAGTAGGTAATGGGCGCCTCCTTGAATCTCTCCCTAAGAGAATTTCTTCCCTTTCATAGTTTGGTTCTTTTGGGAAGTCTTGGACCGCCCCCTTGATTTGTGGACCCCTGGTGGATTTCTCCTCAATTGGCGCATGAAAGAGGGGAGCTGCTATCTGTGGTGTGGGGACCAAAGCATGCTGGATGGAGATGTGGCGCCCCCTGGACTCAGGCGTATGGCTGGGAGTGTGGCTGGGAGTGTGGCGCCCACTTGCTTGGCCTTGGGAGAAAATGTAACACCCCTAGGTTGAAGCCCTAGTCCACTACTGAGTCAACATGACTCAACAAAATAAAAATACAGCTAATACAGACTCAAACTAAAATTGAGTTGATCAAGTCAACCCTTATTACAAGCCAAGAATCCTAATTCTTCGGGCAAGGTTAATCAGAGATCCAGATGGAGCTCTGAAGTCTTCTTCTGAGTCTGGTGCCCGCACCAGGTGTTGGGCTCTCCTAGGATTGGGCTCTACAAATGGGTCATGGTTCTAGGCTCTCCTAAGGTTAGGCTCTACAAATGGTTCATGGTTCTGGACTCTCCTGTTGACCCCATAAGTGATTTTGATGATAATCAAACATTGGTGCATGCATTTGTTTTACTAAAAATTCTTCAAATGGTTTACAAGTTTTTGTAGGATGATCTCATTGCACAAACTTAAATTCCTACATTTGTGTTTCTTGTTTTGAGTTGTGTTGTAATTAAGAATTTGCAAAGAAGAACCCACAGAAAAGAAGTTAAGAAAAATCATAAAATTGAGTTACTTCTAAATATGTTTCAAGCTTTGTGTTTCTTGGAAACTTGTTGAAATTGAAGACTTCTTGAAGCTTGAAAACTTGCTGGATGAATTCTGGAGATAGACTGAAAAATTCATTGAAACCTTCATCCGAGCATACTCGAGGAGAAGAGAGCCGACTCTGGCATAGGGCAAGCAAGAGGATTCTAGCATGCAGATATCCGAGCTGACTCTAAGGGACTCGAGCTCACTCTAAGGGACCCGAGCTGACTCGTCCAGAGTACTGTTTCTTAAATCAGACAGGCAAGCCGACCGGAAGGAACTCCGAGCCGACTCTTCAAAAGATCGAGCCAACTCCTCCAGAGTTCATAAATTAGTTTCTGAAAAGAACAGCCATCCGAGTCGACTAGAGTGGAAATTAGCCGACTCGATCAGACTGACATTTTGAAGGCCAGAGGATCCGAGTCGACTGGAATCAAGGCGAGCTGACTCTTACAGAGTGAAGAATCAAGACACTGTGCAAGCCAGCCTACTAGACTGAAGAGAGTCGACTCAACCAGAACTCCTCTGTGTGATCCGAGCCGACTCGGGTGATCTGAGTCGACTCGAATGTCAATTTCAAACTTGCAACGGCTAGTTCCAGAACTCAGAATTTGAATCCAAAAAGTGCTCCAACGGTCAAATGTCACATCCTAACGGTCTATAACAACTAAAACTACCTCGAGATGATGGAAGGCCATATATTTGAGGGATTTGAACTTCTTTGAAGTAAGTATTAGAGAGTTCCTCAAAGATTTAATGCTTTATTAAATATCCAACCAACCAATAAGGAAGAGAGTACTAAGAGCATTCAAGATAGCCTTCAAGTCTTCACCAACTCACATCTAAAGCTTGAAGCACTTAGCAAAGAAGCAAAAGAAGCTATTAAAGTGCATTCAAGTGCATTCAAGTAGGCTTCTCTCGAGCTGCACCGGCAACCACCCAACAAAAATTATTTTGTCACTTTGTTGCATTTATTTTCAACTCATTCTTGAATTGTTGGGTTGTTGGTGAGCCCGGTTGAAAAATCAAATAGGTTCTTGGTAAGCCTTTGTTAAAAATCAAGTGTTGGGTTCTTGGTGATCTTGGTAAAACCAAGTTGGGTTTCTTTGGTGATCCCGGTAAAACCAAAGTGTGGAGGTTTGAATTATGAGCCTGTTAAAACAATCTGACTATATTCTGGTGGGGGATATAGCAAAAATCCCAAGTGATAATTTGGGTAGTGGATGTAGGAGTTGGGTTGCTCCGAACCACTATAATTTTTGTGTTTGTGTTGTGCTTCTCTGATCTTATTTAGCTTATGCAGTTAATCACTTTGTCACAATACCTAACACTCTAAAAGAGATTTTCAAGTGCACATTATCTACATAAATTTTATAATTCCCAATTCACCCCCTCTTGGAAAAGCCACCTGGGCAACAACTGGTATCAGAGTAGTGTCTCTGATTACATTAGAGTAAAGATTGATGGCTCATCCCATGAGTACATCTTTGGCTGAAGGCCAATCTACTAATAGACCTCCACTCTTCATAAGCACATATTATTCTTATAGAAAAGCTAGAATGAAAATCTATGTACAAGCTGTTAATTTTCAATTATGGAAGATCATTCTTAAAGGGCCACATGTTTCCATGATCAAAATTGATGGCGTGGATGTCCCTAAGCCTGAAGATGACTGGGATAATACAACATGAAAATTGGGGAATTGAATGCCAAAGAAATGAATTTGCTATACTGTGCTTTGGATTCAAACGAGTTTAATCAAATTTCCACTTGCTCTTCGACAAAAAAAATTTGGGATAAACTTGAAGTGACCCACGAAGGAACTTTCCAAGTGAAGACTTCAAAAATAAATTTTCTAGTACATAGCTATGAATTGTTTAAAATGGAACCTACTGAAAATATCTCTGCCATGTATACTAGATTTACAAATATTATTAATGGTTTGAAAAGTCTTGGCAGGGTTTGCTCAAATGCTGACTTGGCACAGAAGATCTTGAGATCACTTCCGGATAAGTGGGACCCTAAAGTAACGGCCATCCAGGAAGCAAAAGATTTAAATACCTTGCCTATGGATGAATTAATGGGTTCACTCATCACACATGAACTAGCCATGCAGCATAGAACTGATGATGATCTAAAGAAGAAAAAGATACTTGCTTTCAAGGCTGCATTGGAATCAAAGAAAGATGAGGAATTGGAAGATGACTCCATCTCCTCAGAAGATGATCTAGAAGATGAAGACATCGCAATGGTCGTGAAGAGATTTAGAAAGTTTATGGGAAGGAAGAAAGGGAAGTTCAATAGAAAATTCTATAACAAGGACAAAGAAAAGGAAAAGGAACAAGTCCCCACCTGCTATGAATGTAAGAAATCGAGGCATATTTTTCCAGATTGTCTATTATTGAAGAAATTCTTCAAGAAGAAGAAAAAGAAAGCGATGGTTGCCACATGGAATGACAGTAAGGAATCCACCTCAACTGAAGAGGAAGAGACCACAAAAATAGCTAATTTATGTCTAATGGGTCTCGAGGATGAGGTAACATCCCCCAATGCTCAAATTGAATTTACATTTGATGAGTTAGATTCTGCATTTCATGATCTTTTATCTGAATTTAAAAAGGCTAGAGTGAATATTAGATCTTTAAAGAATATCAATAATTCTTTACTCAAAGAAAAAGAAGAGATTTTAGAAAAGAATATTTTATTATAAAAAGAATTTCATATCTTTTATGAAAATTGTAAAGCTTTGAAAACTAAGAATAATGATTTTCTTGACAAAAACAAAGTTTTGTTGAAAGAAAATAATAAATTAAAAAAGGAGGTTGAAAAACTCAAGCCACTTACTGAAAAACTTACTTTATCTTCTAACAAGCTTGAGATTCTTAAAGAACAAAAAGTTTCTGGTAACAAAGCTATAATTGGTTTTAATGCTTCAAATTCAAATAGTATTACAGCAACTACTTTTATGAAATCAAAAGCTTATGTTCCAAAATTAGTATCTCAGAAAGCTTTTGTTACAAACGTTTCTGCTTCCATTTCAAAAGCTACATTGTATGTTCCTAAGAATTTGAAAAGAAAATCTTTTATATATGCATCTCATGCATCAACAACTAGGACTTTAAAATCTGCACATTTTCAGAATCCTAGAATGAAATGTTTTGCTTGCAATGGGTTAGGACATAAAGCTTTTGAATGCTATATTATTAGAAATGTCCAAAGTAAATCAAGAAAGATTTGGGTTCCCAAAGGAACCTCCTCCGCTAACCTGCAAGGACCCAAGTTAGCTTGGGTACCTAAAAGAACTTCTTGATTATCTTGCAGGAATGTCTTGTAGTCCAAAAATTGAAGAAAAGATGGTATCTCAATAGTGGCTGTTCAAGGCATATGACGGGTGACAAGCTTCAGTTCATCACCCTAGAAATGAAAAGAGGTATAGTTACTTTTGGAGATAATGGCAAGGAAAAAATAATCGAAATCGGTAAGATCAAAATAATCTCCCGTATTTTTATTAAAAATGTATTGCTAGAAGATAAATTGAAGCATAATTTATTGAGTGTCAGTCAATTATGTGATAAAAGCTTCAAAGTTATCTTTGAATCATCTATGTATATTGTAACAACTCTCTTGATTCTAGTAGCAAATTCATTGGACATAGACTTGGAAATATTTATGTGGTTGATCTTAATGATCTTGCCATGTCAAGTAGTTCAAGTCTAGTTGCAATAAATACTAAGACCAAGGATCTTGTTTACTTTGGCATAGCCGATTAGGTCATGCTAGCATGCATACTATTGCCAAGTTAATTTCCAAAAACTTAGTTAGAGGCATGCCTAAGTTTAAAGTAGACTTCGATCATGTTTGTGATGCATGCCAAATGGGTAAACAAACTAGGAGGAGCTTTAAACCCAAAAATATAATTTCAACTACTGGACCTCTAAAACTACTTCACATGGACTTATTTGGACCAACTATGACTACAAGCCTAGGAGGAATGAAATATGCCCTTGTGATTGTAGATGATTTCTCAAGATTTACATTGGTTTTGTTTATTACTCACAAAGATGAAACCTTCAAAGTATTTCAAAAATTCCATTAAAAGGTTTCAAATCAGAAAAATCTTTCAATAATTTCAATTAGGAGTGATCACGGCACTGAATTTGAAAATCAATTTTTTGATGATTATTGCATTGAAAATGGCATTGATCACAACTTCTCCGCTCCTAAAACACCACAACAAAATGGTATTGTAGAGAGAAAAAATAGGACTTTGGAAGAAATTGCCTGAACAATGTTATGTGGAGGTAATCTTCCAAGGTACTTTTGGACAGAAACGGTGAACATTGCTTGTTACATTTTAAACCATATTTTGATCTATCCTATTTTGAAGAAAACCCCCTATGAGCTTTGGAATGAAAAAAACCCAATATTAATTATTTTCATATTTTTGGATGTAAATGCTTTGTGCTTAATAATGGTAAAGATAATCTAGGAAAATTTTATCCTAAATTTGATGAAACAATTTTCCTTGGTTACTCATTACATAGCAAAGCATATAGAGTATTTAATAAAAGAACTCTTATAGTAGAAGAGTCGATGCACGTTATTTTTGACGAAACTAACCCTTCACCTTCTAAGAAAGAAGAGTGCATAGACAATGATACAGGTACAATTCAAAAAGAGATGGAAGACATGAGCATACAAGAAAGACCAATTAAAGGAGAAGAAACGGTAAGTAAGGATCATGTAGATCTACCAAGAGAATGGAGGTACGTAACTTCCCATCCTAGAGAATTAATTATTGGTGATCCTTCACAAGGTATTAGGACTAGGTCATCACACAGAACTGCACATAACTACCTAGCCTTTGTATCATAAATAGAACCTCATGCCGTAGAAGAAGCTGAAAATGATCCAAACTGGATGATAGCAATGCATGAAGAATTGAACCAGTTTGAAAGAAATAAGGTTTGGACATTAGTTGATAGAACTTCAGACCATCCAATCATAGAAACCAAATGGGTTATAGAAACAAATTAGATGAACAAGGAAATGTAGTGAGAAATAAAGCTAGATTAGTGGCTAAGGGATATAACCAAGAAGAGGGCATTGAATTTTGATGAAACATATACACCCGTAGCAAGACTAGAAGCCATTAGATTACTTCTTGCATTTGCTTGCTACATGAATTTTAAACTTTTTTAAATGGATGTAAAAAGTGCATTTTTAAATGGTTTTATCTCTGAACAAGTTTTTGTAGAACAACCACAAGGTTTTAGAGATCATGTTTTTCCAAACCATGTGTTTAAACTGAATAAAGCATTGTATAGTTTGAAACAAGCACCTAGAGCCTGGTATGATAGACTTGGCACTTTCTTGATTAAAAATAATTTTTCAAGAGAAAATATTGATAAAACTCTTTTCATCAAGAAGAAAAATAATGATATTTTAGTTGTACATATTTATGTTGATGATATTATATTTAGTGCAACTAATGAAACTCTTTGTAGAGAATTTGCTAAGTTAATGCAGGAAGAATTTGAAATGAGCCTAATGGGTGAACTTAACTACTTCCTTGGACTTCAAGTAAAACAAACAATGGAAGGAATCTTCATCAATCAAGCCAAATACACCAAGAAAATAATCAAAAAGTTTGGGATGGAGACAAGCAAACAAATGAACACACCCATGAGCCCAACTTACAGATTGGTCAAAGATGAAAATTGATCCAATGTTGATCAAAAGATTTATAGAGGTATGATCGAATCCCTATTATATTTGACTGTAAGTAGACCTGATTCTTGTATGGCGTATATGTATGTGCTAGATTCCAATCTAATCTTAAAGAATCACATATGCTTGCTGTTAAAAGAATTATTAGATATTTGAAAGGTACAAGTAATCTAGGTCTTTGGTTTTCAAAACATTCATCATTGAATTTAATCGGATGCTAATTATGCTGGTTGTAGAATTGATAGAAAAAGTACTGGTGGCACATGTCAATTTCTATGGTTGAATTTAATCTCATGGCACTGTAAGAAACAAAACACGGTACCACTTTCTACTGCTGAGGCAAAGTTTGTTGCTGTAGGAAGTTGTTGTGCACAAGTGTTATGGATTAAACAACAACTAGAAAACTTTGGTGTTATGCAATCTAAAATTCCAATCAAGTGTGATAACACAAGTGCTATAAATTTGACCAAAAATCCTATTCAGCATTCTAAAACGAAGCATATAGAGATAAGACACCATTTTATTAGAGATCATGTTTTCAATGGTGACATTGAACTAAAATTTATCCTAACTGAAAACCAATTAGCTGACATTTTTACTAAGCCACTGAATCAGGATAGATAGATTTGAATTGCTTAGAGGAGAATTAGGTCTTTGTGATTTTTTCTAGATTTTCCTAACCTAATTTCCTTCATAATTAAGAAAAAAATATCTAGAAAATCTCCTACAACTATTCAAGCATCTTGAACAACTTTCCCTGAGATTTCATTGAATTAAACTCAATTTTAGAATCATTTCAACTTCCGTGGAAAGTTTCTATTCGAGTCAACTCGAGCAATTTGCTCTGGTCGAGCCGGCTCGAATTTCTGATTTTTCTGTTTTTGCTCTGGTCGAGCAGACTAGGTCAATTTAGGATTTGCCTAGTTGACTCGGATTTCTATTTGTTCTGAGTTCGCTATGGTCGAGCCAACTAGGATGATTTTAGGGCAAAGCGAGCCGACTCGGATGTCGGGAAAAAGCTTTTTTAATAGAGCCGAGTAAACTCTTTTTCACTTCTTATGCTTTCATTTTCACTCTAACCTCTATCATTCCACTCGAGACTTTCACCAAAACTCCAAAAACCTTTCCCCGAAGCCTTGATTTCCTATCTCTTGCAAATTTGCTACAATGGCTCCAAGAAGATCTACACAGAAGCTTCCTCGGGTAGCTGAATCAAGTAATGGCTCCAGTAAAGATCTGAAGAAAAAGAAAGAAAAGAGAAAAAGGACCTCTCTTAAACAAAAAGAAGAAGAAACAACCTCTCCAACCGAGAAATCCACTTTGATATGGTAGGATCGCTGACATGGAACACCTGTCAATTGCCAGGACGGAGTATGCCACCACGGTGGACACTGCCTCCCGGGCTCGCGCACCGGGCCGAGCCCCCTCGGATAGCCGAGATCGCATAACGAGATCGGGCGCCGCCCTTCGTAGGTCAGACTCCACCCAACGAGATCAGACCGCCCAGGTCTGGGTCGAGCGATCTCCCAAGTCAACCCCTTCAAAGTTGAGCTCTGGATCCGAGGTCGAACTCAACCCTACAACACGTGGGGGCGCCCCCGAGGTCGCATGCTGTCCACTTCGGCCAAGCCAAGCCTCCCGATGTCGAGTCCCGTGGATCAAAGTTGAGCCCGACAAAGCCAAGTTCTGCAATCCAGCTCGGCGACCACCTCGGTCGGAGTGCCAGCCACCAAGGAAGTAGTGTCTCCCTCTCCAAAAGCGACGGCAAGCCTCTCGAGGACCGCGAGGTAGTGTCCCCCATACCGCAATAACTCCCCACCGCTACCACTTGTGCCGGAAGAGAAGAAAGCTCCCTGACCAGGGCACCATGCCCCCCGTCCGTACGGCCAGAAGAGAGGGGCCAGCCAGAAGGCACAAATCCCGAGGGTGGTGGCTCCCCGATCAAGGCACTGCCAGGTTTTCAGGAATGGGGTGACCGGAGAGAATGTCAGAACGCACGAAGGCTTCCCCCACTGAATATCAAGAGAGACATTCCGTCCACTGCATGGTATCCCGCCATACGCTCTGGCGGGGGGGAGGGGTCCCGAAGCAGGTTCAGTTAAAAAGGAACCATTGGAGGTAAGAAAAACAATGGAAGATCATTGGCAAAAAATGGGGAGAGGGGGAAGGCCACAGAGGAGGATCTCTCCACCTCGGCCACAAACTATCCCAGCTCATATTCATCTCCACTCACATCGCACTCACTCTCCTAGCGTGGAGCCCATCGAGAGGGGCTCGACCAGGAGGCCCTGTTCCCCTGGGTCATCACTGACTTGATCGTCGGAGCGCCCCCGTCGGAATCCCTGGTCTGGGTCTCTAATGTTGTTTCTTGCAGGTCTCAAGGAATGAGGAGCTCCCCGGAAGAGGGCAAGTGGTCCGATACCACCGAAAGCAATAGGCCATAATGATCATGGCGGTAACAGATTGGTGTGCCAGGTAAGGGGATGAGGAGACCCGAAGGACTAACCGTCAGAGAGATCCCCTTGCTTCGAAGGGTCATCCCCGCCATGAACAAACCCACCCGGAGGATGTGACTACACGGGTGAGAAAGGCCTCTACCAGTCGTGCGAGGGATTCCCCCCTCCAAGGGGACCCGCACGATCTGGGAGTGGCGCCGCCGCTCTAATCCAGCCACCTCTGGTGGAAGCCCAGCTGGCCGTGCTTGCCCAGCAAATGCAAGTTCTTGCTACGACAGTGCGCCAGCTTCAGCAACAACAACAGTCCTTGGCTACTCACCAATAGCCAGGGACTCTCGTGGCATACGCCGCAGCACCCCACGACAGTCTGCGCTCCTTCCAAGGAAGGCCATCGCAGCCACGGGCCGCCACTGATCACCGGGGTAGCTATCAAACCCTGACAAAGAGACCATGAGTTGGGTCCGTCGACAGGGAGAGTCGCTCGCCGAACCTTGGACGGGGGCATCTAAACCTCGCCGAGGCAGGAAAAGTAAGACCCCCCATTGCGAACACCATACACTCGTGTCACACCCTCTGTCTCCTTCGACAGAGGGGTCTACTGATGAAGCCATTAGGCGCATGGCAGAAAGGCGCCTGAAGGAGCACAAGCACAAGTTGGCGGAATTCTCCCACCGGTTTGCCAACATGTAGAGCCTCGCTGGAGAGCTGACGGGCTATGACTCCCACCCCCCATTTTCTCGAGAAGTCCAAGAGGAGCTGATTCCAGATCGATTCCGCTTGCCGTGGGTGGACCCCTACAACGGGACCACCGATCCCTTGGATCACCTCGAGAGCTACAGAGCCCTAATGAGGGTCCAGGGGGCAACTGACACCCTCCTCTATGTTGCGTTCCCCACTACTCTCTGAAAGGCGGCCCGAGTGTGGTTCACCCACCTCGAGCTAGAGAGCATCGAGAGCTTTACTCAGCTGGACTAGAAGTTCGTGGCCCACTTCGACACCTACCGGAAGGTACCCCGAGAGGCGGATAGCCTTTTCTCCATCAGGCAGCAAGACTACGAGCCCTTGCGAGACTACGTGGCCCACTTCAAAGCCTCCGCACTGGAGATTTACAGCCTTGATGAGCGAGTCACCATGCTGGTACTGAAGAGAGGACTCAAGACCTCCCGCCTGACCTACTCCCTTGACAAAAAGCCCCCCAAGACTTATGCCGAGCTCCTTTTCCAAGCTCAGAAGTACATCCGCACCGAGGAGGCGGATCGTACGAGGCGGGAGCTCGACGGGCACCCACTGAAGAAGCCGGCCCTCACCGAGACGTCCAGGGCATGGAAACCAATGCCTCCAGCCCAGAACTTCCGACAGGGACCAAGACCAAGGAGCACACCCATCCCTGAAGAGAGCTATACACCTCTCCTCGCCCCTAGGGCGAAGATCCTCATGGGGATCGAGGGCGAGCCCTACCTGAAGTGTCCACCCCTGATGAGGCATTCCACTGGCTTTGACATATCCAAATATTGCCACTATCATCGCGACCACGGCCACGACATCGAGGAATGCCGCAACCTCAAGAAGGAAATTGAAGAACTCATCAAGAGAGGCTACCTCGGAAGGTTCGTCGGGGGTAGATCCCAGGTGGAACCTCAGGTGCTCGTCGCTCTCCCACCAGCGCTGGTAGTCGACAACCGACCCACCGAGAAGCCGGTGGGGATGATACGCTGGGGAACTAAGTGCGCATCTAAGAAGGCCCAGGGGGCAGACTGTTCTGAAAATATACTCCCCTTTATGAGGGAGGGGGAAGATAGGAGAAAAAATGTAAATAACGATGCCGTGGTCATCAAGATGACGATCGCAAAGCATCCCGTAAAACATATTATGGTTGATAGTGGGAGCTCCACCGATGTGCTTTTTTACGATGCCTTCTCTAGGATGAATCTTTTCCCTACTCAAATTCAACCAATATACACCCCTCTCGTCGGGTTCACGGGCGATTCTTAAGGGTCGAAGGGGAGATCATTCTCCCCATCACTGCTGGAACTCCATCTCAGCAAAGCACTGTGATGATAACCTTTACTATTGTCAAGCTCCCCTCGGCCTATAACATTATCTTTGGGCGGCCCGGGCTCAATCTGCTCGACGTCGTCGTCTCCACCCAGAGGCTACTTGTGCAGTTCCCAACACCCCATGGTGTCAGGGAGATGAGGGGGGCGATCCAACTAGTGCGGCATTGCTTCCAAGCCGTTCCAGGGGCCAGGGTCCCTCAGGACGACCCCAGGGCAGACGACCTCGACCAAAGGGCTCAGGATCCCAGGGGTGGTCCGATCGAACGCCTGCTGTCTTACCCCCTCGGGGCTGACCAGGCAAAGATGGTGCAGATCGAGGCCCTGCTGCTCGACGAGGAGAGGGCCCACCTACTGGAATTCCTGCGGGCAAACGCAGACGTGTTTGCCTGGATGGCCGGGCATTCTCCCAGACATCATCACCCACAAACTAAGCATCGACCCGAAGTACCGGCTAGTTTGGCAAAAGAAAAGGAGCTTCGCCCCGGAGAGGCAGGCGGCCATCAACGAGGAGGTAGATAAGCTCCTTGCTGCCGGTTTCATTCATGAGGTGCGGTATTCGAGCTGGCTGGAAAATGTAGTGATGGTCAAGAAAAGCAATGGCAAGTGGAGGATCTGTATTGACTACACCGACCTCAACAAGGCTTGCCCAAAAGATAGCTTCCCCCTGCCAAAAAATGACCAGCTGGTGGATGCCACCTTGGGGCACCGCCTGCTTTCATTCATGGATGCATTCTCTGGGTACAACTAAATATGGATGCACCCGAAGGATGAGGAACACACCGCCTTCATCACCGACCAAGGAACGTACTGCCATAGAATGATGCCCTTTGGACTAAAGAATGCTGGGGCCACATACCAGTGTTTGGTCAACAGGATCTTTAAAGACCAAATTGGTAGAAACATGCAGGTGTACGTGGATGATATGCTGGTCATGAACAAGCCGAACTCTGACCATGTCGTCGACCTTGTCGAAGCATTTCATAACCTCCGAAAGCACCAGATGAAGCTCAACCCAGTGAAGAGCGCCTTTGGGGTAGCAGCCAGGAGGTTCCTCGGCTTTATGGTCACTAAGAGGGGCATCGAAGCTAATCCGAAGAAGGTCCGAGCGATCGTCGACATGGAGCACCCTGTTGGGGATTCTGGTGCACCGCAGCGGAAGTGTAATTTCAAAATGATGAAATTTGCATCATAATCCCTTAGCCAAGATCTTCTTATTCAGGATTAAAACATATATTGAACATTTAAACATACATTGTTAGAATTAGAGTACCAACCTGTAATCGCTAATTCCAACAAAGTTGATGGTGAAGGGGCTGATTGAATTCACCAGGCGTCCAAGTGTCCGCCCTCCGATGGTGATCCACACAGAGCAGTGATCAAGATAACTCTATCTTCTTTTCAAAGGTTCCTTCTATTGAGTTCTTCTTCCTAGAACTCAATTGCTTGGACTTATGGCTTGAATTCCTCCACACAAAAGCTTGCTTCCCTTTCTTTGACCCCTTCTCCTCCTTCCACTAAGACCTTGGACCTTTAGACACCCTTGTCTTGAAGAAAAGACCTTGTCCTAAGAGGACATAGGCTTGTCTTAAGTTGGAGGAGAAATTAAGACAATGATGTCTTAATGTAAGAAAGAAAGGAACAAATAGGAACTCATTTCTTTCCTTTATCGTCGGAGACTTTTAATTTTATTCTTATTCAGTAGCAGAGTTTCGACAGAGGTTTACTCTGTAAAGGAAACAATGCAAGAGCAAGAAAAAAAAATAAAAGAGTCTTCAGGAGAGGAAGAAAGAAAAATTACCCCTGTTCTGATTTTCCCGACCCTTTAAATAGAAATCAGATAGGCGCCTACACACCTCTCCGTAATCACTTTCTCACGCCCTTCTCAATTTCTCACGCCCCATCCTCCCATCTCACGGCCTTCCAGATTAAATCCCACGGCTTTTCTTAAAGGAAAAATCGTGGTGTTTTAAAAGGGAAGGGGTCGCGACTTTTCATCTCCGAAGAGATGTTATTTCACGCGCCCTGGAAGAGTTAGCGCATTCCTTCTTTCTCAAAATCCCATCAGCCATTGGATTCCCATCCAAGGGGGGAGAGATGGTGCGCTAATGCTTAAGAAAGAGGCCGCCCCAAATAAAATCATCGGAGAAATTTTTGGGGAGCGCCAAGAGTCCATGCGCCATGGACTCTTCCTTATGGCGCGCCAAGAGTCCATAAGCGCATCAACTCTTGTCATTTGGCATGGAAAAACAAAGGGGGCGGGTGGGGAGGCTTGCCAATAGGGTTAGCCATATTCCTATTTTCTCAATTAGGGTCTAATTAGGTCCAATTAGAACCCAATTTGAACCAATCCGGAACCCTAATTTGAATCCGATTCGAATAGAAGTTAGGGTTTGCAACACCTGCTAGAGTGTTATCCTGCAAAGATGATTTAATTCCAAATTAAACTCTTGATCAATCTTCTTAAGTGTGTGACCCATTGGGTTCCACATCTAGCCAGCAGTGGGTTCGAATACAAGTTGACCTAATTTGATTAGAACTCTTTCTAATCGATTTAGGTCAAACCGGGCTTACCCGATTCGATCAATTAGGACTCTTCCTAACAAGTGATCTTTGAACTTGATCAACCCACAAGACAAGATTGACGTCTAGCAACGTGTCATGTCTACCCGGAAGATATGGAAATTCTGGTGAAATACCAAAATTGCCCTTCAGTAGAGAGTTACCATATAATTAAATCTTTCGATCAGCCTGCACCCAAAATATAACTATGGATATGGATATATGTCAAATCCAATATTATATTTATTTCTAGCTCAATCTTATAATGATGATTCGATTATCTTGATATTAGAAACCATCTCTAATATCTTTACTTTGATCAAAGATTCCCTGAATCATCATCCGATTGTTGACTAGCTGGATGCAATCTCCTCTTACTAAGAGTGATCGATTCCTTGTTGACCTACTCATTACCTTCATATCCAATTCACCATTCCCAGTATCAATCCTGTGCATGGCTCAGTGTCATGATTAGGATTGAACCAAAGAATGGGTTCATGTACATAAGGTACTTATGGTAGTCTCAGGTTAAAAGATTACTTGTACCACTCCCACTATGAGAACCTTCTATTGACATGTAGCTAAGACTCCATTAGATGTTCTCAAGTTGGATCATATCAGTGAACTCATTCTCCAATGAGCACCCACATCCCAGTATTAGTGTCATACACAAGTGACTGTGAGAGCAGTCACCCTTTTTGGTATACATGGGATGTGCTAATCTTACCGGAAAACCCTGATCCCCTACTCAGGGTTCCTTTGACTAGGAATACTTTAGATTAATGTTTTAAGATTTTAGGTCTCACTGGTATGATCTCATCATAACCCTAAAATCATAGCCCTAATCTATGGGGTTCATCATATAGTATCAACACAGCGTATGATGGAAAAATAATGCCTTTATTTAGAAAATTGTCAATTACAATGGTTTGGGAGATACAACATAGATTGGCTTGTAGGGCATATCCCTTTCAATCTCCCACTTGCACTAAAGCCAATCGCCTTTAAATCTTAATCCCATACATTCGAGGTGGCGATCAAAATATCGCTATGGTAGAGCCTTAGTGAACGGGTCTGCTACATTGTTCTTTATATCAACTCTATCTATGTAGACATCTTGTCTCTCTACTATTTCTCGGACGAGATGGAAACGTCTCAGAATGTGCTTGGACTTATGATGAGCTCTTGGTTCCTTAGCTTGAGCAACAGCCCCAGTGTTGTCACAGTAAAGTGGCACTGGGTTTTCAATTTCAGGAACAACACCCAACTCTGTGATGAACTTCTTCATCCAGACTGCTTCCTTGGCAGCTTCACTAACAGCTATGTATTCTGCCTCTGTGGTTGAGTCAGCTACAGTCTGCTGCTTGGTACTCTTCCAACTCACTGCTCCATCATTTAGGGTAAAAACATATCCCGAAATGGATTTGCTATCATCAGGGTCTGATTGAAAACTAGAATCAGAATAAGCTTCTAGTTTAAGATCAGAACCACCATAAACCAGAAAAATATCCTTAGTCCTTCTTAGGTACTTAAGAATATTTTTAACTGCTTTCCAATGATCCTCTCCTGGATCAGCCTGAAACCTACTAACAATGCCTAAAGCATATGCCACATCAGGCCTGGTACATAACATGGCATACATTATGGACCCTATTGCCGAAGCATAGGGTATAGAATTCATTCTATTTCTTTCTTCAGGTGTCTTAGGAGACATCCTTTTAGAAAGATGTATGCCTTGACTCATAGAAAGATAACCTCTTTTACTTCCTTCCATGCTGAATCTTTTCAGCACTAAGTTAATGTACCTAGTTGGGATAAACCTAGCATCCTCTTAGATCTGTCTCTATAGATCTTAATACCTAGTATATAGGATGCCTCTCCCAAATCTTTCATAGAAAACTGGTTTGATAGCCAAACCTTGACTGATTGCAACATTGGGATATCATTCCCAATGAGGAGTATGTCATCTACATACAGAACCAAGAAGACTATGGCACTCCCACTAGTCTTCTTATAAACACAGGGTTCATCCACATTTTTGATAAAATCAAACCTTTTAATAGTTTCATCAAAGCAGATGTTCCAACTCCTGGAAGCTTGCTTTAATCCATAAATGGATTTCTTTAGCTTGCATACTTGATTAGGTTTTTTCTTTGAAATAAAACCTTCTGGCTGTGACATGTAGACTTCTTCCTCAAGGAAATCATTGAGGAATGCAGTCTTTACATCCATCTGCCATATCTCATAATCGTGGTATGCTGCTATAGCAAGTAAAATCCGAATTGATTTGAGCATGGCAACAGGTGAAAATGTTTCATCATAATCAATTCCCTGTTTTTGTCTAAAACCTTTAGCCACTAATCTGGCTTTATAGGTTTCAACTTGGCCATCAGCCCCAATCTTTTTCTTATAGACCCATTTACATCCAATAGGATTAACACCCTCTGGTGCATCAACCAAAGACCATACTTGGTTTACATACATAGAGTCTACTTCGGATTCCATGGCTTCTTGCCATTTATCTGAATCAGTACTCAAGATAGCTTCCGTATAGGTCAGAGGTTCATCATTTTGAATGACTTGGGCTTCATTATTTTCAATAATAAACCCATACCTCTCAGGTGCCCGTGGCACTCTATCAGACCTACGAGGAGGAGTTTTGTGTTCTGGTTCTGTCCTAACTATATGTTCTAATGGTTGAGAATTGTCTATCTGTATTTCTTGTACTTCTCCAAGTTCAATAGTTCTACCATTGCCCTTTTCTAAAATGAACTCTTTTTCTAGAAAAGTGGCATGCCTGCTGACAAAAATCTTTTGTTCAGTAGGATGGTAGAATAGATATCCTCTACCTTCTTTAGGATATCCTACAAATAGATATTTATCCGCTCTAGGTTCCAACTTATGTCCAAAATTTTTTTTAACATAAGCTGGACATCCCCATACCTTGAAATATTTAAGATATGGTTTCTTTCCACTCCAAATTTCATATGGAGTACTAATAACGGATTTAGAAGGTACCTTGTTCAGAATGTAAACAGCAGTTTCTAGGGCATGACCCCAGAAGGAAATGGGTAAATTTGTGAAGCACATCATGGATCGTACCATATCTAATAAGGTACGATTCCTCCTTTAAGCTATACCATTTAGCTGTGGTGTATAAGGAGGGGTCCATTCAGAAAGGATTCCATTAACTTTAAGATAGTCTAAGAACTCCGTGGATAAGTATTCTCCTCCTCGATCAGAACGAAGAACTTTAATACTTTTCCCGGTTTGTTTTTCGACCATACTTTGATACTCCTTAAATTTATCAAAGGCTTCAGATTTGTGTTTCATAAGATACACATATCCGAACCTAGATAAATCATCTGTAAAAGTGATAAAATATGAGTATCCTCCTCTGGCCTGAGTTGTCATTGGACCACATACATCAGTATGTATAAGTCCTAATAACTCAGTTGACCTTTTCCCATGTCCAGTGAATGGAGTTTTTGTCATCTTACCCATGAGACATGATTCGCAAGTTCCTAATAATTCATACTCATAAGGATCAAGGAATTTTTTCTTGTATAACTTGCTAATCCTAGACTCATTAACATGACCAAGTCTATGATGCCAAAGTAAAGTATCATTAAAGTCTTTTCTTTTCCTTTTAGTATTGACATGAAAAATACTATCATTGGAAGAAAGAGTTAAGAGCCCATTGCTAAATATGCCAGAACAAATAATTTTATTAGATAACATTATCGAGCAACCAGTGCTCGTTACATCCATTACATATCCTTGTTTTAATAACAAAGGAATAGATATAATGTTCCTAATAATCTTTGGCATATAGTAACAATTTTCTAACTCCAAGATCTTCCCTGAAGGCAACTTCAGAATATAAGTCCCTACAGCTTCTGCTTGGATGATATCACCACCAGCACCGTAGAGATTGAAGTCGCCTTCCTTCAATACTTTAAGCTTGTGGAGGTCCTGCAAAGATTTGCATATATGGTAACCACAAGCGGTATCCAATACCCAAGTATTTGATATAGACGAATTTAATGTCAATATAGTATGTATCTCATACATACCTTTTGGTGCATCTGCCACACCAGGCTTCACAGTTTCAAGGTAAGCCTTGCAATTCCTTTTCCAATGTCCCGCTTTGCCGCAAAAGAAACAGGTTGACTGTTTTGAGGCCTTCTTTCCTTTCTTGTTCTTATTGATGCCACCCTTAGGGTTTAGCCTCCTACTAAAACCCTTTTTGCCCGATTTCTTCTTATTGGTCTTATCAACAAGAAGAAGTGGAGCCTTTTCTCTCTTAACATGGCTCTCTGCTATTTTTAACATATTTAACAGCTCAGGCAAGGAAGTGTTTAGTTTGTTCATGTGATAATTTAAGACAAACTGAGAAAATGACTCTGGGAGTGATTGCAGGATTAAATCCTGATTCAGCTCCCCATCCATAATAAACCCTAATTGACCCAATCTGGTGATTAAGTCAATTACCTTCAGGACATGATCCTGAACGGATGTACCCTCTGTCATCCTAGCATGGAATAACTACTTAGATATTTCATATCTAGCAGTTCTGCTTTGTTCTCCATAAAGCTCCTTTAAATTGAGCATTATGGATTGAGTATCCATGCTTTCATGCTGCCTCTGTAACTCATTAGTCATAGAGGCCAGTATGATACATTTGACAGTGAGGGAGTCATTCTGCCACATTTTGTATGTGGCCATGTTTTCCTGTGTGGCATCATCCCCTAGTGGATTAAGACTAGGGGTATCAAGAATATAAGAAAGTTTTTCTGAACTCAGTACAATCTTTAAGTTTCTCAACCAGTCCACATAGTTTGGACCAGTCAATTTGTTGGTATCTAAGATGCTTCTCAGTGATAATGAAGATGCCATTTATCTACATTTAATAAAGAACAATACATAAGCAAACAACCATGAAATGACTTACATAATTAAATTAGGTCTTCAATTTAATTATGTCTCCCACTATTTTATCAAAAATCATTGCCCTCACTATGATAATCGAGAAGAACCCTGATCGATTTTCTTAGTGAGATTGAGATCCTTATAACTTATAAAAGATCTTGCAGATAACACAACAAATCTTTTATAAGCTCAAAGGTAGGAAACTCTTCCAATTATATCTCATATAATTCTCAAAAATAACTTGGCCTCTAGAACATTATAAGTCTTGCAGAAAACACAACAAACCATAATGTTCTAGTTAAGTCAAAACCCTTTCATTTCTATACAGTCAGTATTCAAATATAATGCCCTTGCAGATAACACAACAAGGCATTATACTGAATATACTGTAAGCATATCTTTGCACTAGACCAATATTATGTCAATCACCCTATTAGGTCTTGCAGATAACACAACAAACCTAATGTGGTTCATAACACAGTAATGATCCAGCATGAAGGAAGGCCAACATATAGCATTTTTTTAACACTAAGCATTTAAGTCAAGATTTAAATATAATCAAATCGGCCAGGCAAGTGGAAGAGATGTGGGAGTCCCCCCGTTGCTTTCCTAGACACCAATAAAAATTGGCCAGGTCAGTCAATGGAACCAATTAAAAACCACGATTCTTTTTATCTTCCCAGAACCACCTTTCTAGACACCGAATGATCAATTGTTCATCATGACTAGTGATGCTTATTAGTTAAATATACTATGACTTAATATAATTTTAAGAAGAGGGCTTTATAAAATTTGCCAGCACATTCTAATAGAAGATATCACACAGATAAAAATAAATATGTGCTAAGTGTGTCATCATACTAGGACAACCATTTACCACATAATGGATCCACCATTATGCCAGGGCAACCTTATTTCAGTATGATGACTTCAAAACTAATCATATCTCTATAATAATTAGGGTTTGAGTGGAAAAACCCTAACTAGTGGCATACACCAAAACATATTTGCAACAAAAATATGCTAAGTATTATCAGGATTCAAGGATTTAAAAAACCCTAACATGCAACACTACATCAAAACCACATGAAAATTTTCATATGTTTTAACTGTAATAAGGGTGGCTCTGATACCACTGTTGGGGATTCCGGTGCACCGCAGCGGAAGTGTAATTTCAAAATGATGAAATTTGAACCATAATCCCTTAGCCAAGATCTCCTTATTCAGGATTAAAACATATATTGAACATTTAAACATACATTGTTAGAATTAGAGTACCAACCTGTAATCGCTAATTCCAACAAAGTTGATGGTGAAGGGGCTGATTGAATTCACCAGGCGTCCAAGTGTCCACCCTCTGATGGTGATCCACACAGAGCAGTGATCAAGACAACTCTATCTTCTTTTCAAAGGTTCCTTCTAGTGAGTTCTTCTTCCAAGAACTCAATTGCTTGGACTTATGGCTTGAATTCCTCCACACAAAAGCTTGCTTCCCTTTCTTTGACCCCTTCTCCTCCTTCCACTAAGACCTTGGACCTTTAGACACCCTTATCTTGAAGAAAAGACCTTGTCCTAAGAGGACATAGGCTTGTCTTAAGTTGGAGGAGAAATTAAGACAATGATGTCTTAATGTAAGAAAGAAAGGAACAAATAGGAACTCGTTTCTTTCCTTTACCGTTGGAGACTTTTAATTTTATTCTTGTTCAGTAGCAGAGTTTCGACAGAGGTTTACTCTGTAAAGGAAACAATGCAAGAGAAAGAAAAAAAAAATAAAAGAGTCTTCAGGAGAGGAAGAAAGAAAAATTACCCCTATTCAGATTTTCCCGACCCTTTAAATAGAAATCAGATAGGCGCCTACACACCTCTCCGTAATCACTTTCTCACATCCTTCTCAATTTCTCACGCCCCATCCTCCCATCTCACGGCCTTCCAGATTAAATCCCATGGCTTTTCTTAAAGGAAAAACCGTGGTGTTTTAAAAGGGAAGGGGTCGCGACTTTTCATCTCCGAAGAGATGTTATTTTGCGCGCTCGGGAAGAGTTAGCACATTCCTTCTTTCTCAAAATCCCATTAGCCATTGGATTTCCATCCAAGGGGGGAGAGATGGTGCGCTAATGCTTAAGAAAGAGGCCACCCCAAATAAAATCATCGGAGAAATTTTTGGGGCACGCCAAGAGTCCATGCGCCATGGACTCTTCCTTATGGCGCGCCAAGAGTCCATAAGCGCATGGACTCTTGGCATTTGGCATGGAAAAACAAAGGGGGCGGGTGGGGAGGCTAGCCAATAGGGTTAGCCATATTCCTATTTTCTCAATTAGGGTCTAATTAGGTCCAATTAGAACCCAATTTGAACCAATCCGGAACCCTAATTCGAATCCGATTCGAATAGAAGTTAGGGTTTGCAACACCTGCTAGAGTGTTATCCTGCAAAGATAATTTAATTCCAAATTAAACTCTTGATCAATCTTCTTAAGTGTGTGACCCATTGGGTTCCACATCTAGCCAGCAGTGGGTTCGAATACAAGTTGACCTAATTTGATTAGAACTCTTTCTAATCGATTTAGGTCAAACCGGGCTTACCCGATTCGATCAATTAGGACTCTTCCTAACAAGTGATCTTTGAACTTGATCAACCCACAAGACAAGATTGACGTCTAGCAACGTGTCATGTCTACCCAGAAGATATGGAAATTCTGGTGAAATACCAAAATTGCCCTTCAGTAGAGAGTTACCGTACAATTAAATCTTTCGATCAGCCTGCACCCAAAATATAACTATGGATATGGATATATGTCAAATCCAATATTATATTTATTTCTATCTCAAACTTATAATGATGATTCGATTATCTTGATATTAGAAACCATCTCTAATATCTTTACTTTGATCAAAGATTCCCTGAATCATCATCCGATTGTTGACTAGCTGGATGCAATCTCCTCTTACTAAGAGTGATCGATTCCTTGTTGACCTACTCATTACCTTCATATCCAATTCACCATTCCCAGTATCAATCCTGTGCATGGCTCAGTGTCATGATTAGGATTGAACTAAAGAATGGGTTCATGTACATAAGGTACTTATGGCAGTCTCAGGTTAAAAGATTACTTGTACCACTCCCACTATGAAAACCTTCTATTGACATGTAGCTAAGACTCCATTAGATGTTCTCAAGTTGGATCATATCAGTGAACTCATTCTCCAATGAGCACCCACATCCCAATATTAGTGTCATACACAAGTGACTGTGAGAGCAGTCACCCTTTCTGGTATACATGGGATGTGCTAGTCTTACCGGAAAACCCTGATCCCCTACTCAGGGTTTCTTTGACTAGGAATACTTTAGATTAAGGTTTTAAGATTTTAGGTCTCACTGGTATGATCTCATCATAACCCTAAAATCATAGCCCTAATCTATGGGGTTCATCATATAGTATAAACACAGTGTATGATGGAAAAATAATGTCTTTATTTAGAAAATTGTCAATTACAATGGTTTGGGAGATACAACATAGATTGGCTTGTAGGGCATATCCCTTTCACACCCTACATCCAATAAGCAGGTCCAGCGCCTGACGGGATGGATCGCAGCCCTGAGCTGATTCATTTCGAGATTTGCCGATCGCTGTCTCCCCTTCTTCAAGGAGCTGCGCAAGATGCACGACTTTACCTAGATGGAGGAGTGCAAGACAGCCTTCGAGGAGCTAAAGGAATTCCTGGCTTGTCCCCCTCTACTCTCTCGATCAGAAGGAGGGGAAGAACTCCTGCTTTATCTGGCAGTCACACCTAGAGACATCAGCTCAATCCTTGTCCGCACAGATGCGGACGGGTCCCAAAAGCCGGTATACTACACCAGCAAAATCCTTCACGATGTAGAGATCAGGTATACTCACTCTGAGAAACTCATTTTTGCTCTAATAATGTCTACTAAGCATCTCAGGCCTTACTTCCAAGCGCACCCCATTACGATTGTGACCGAGCAGTCGCTAAGGACCATACTGAGTCGCCCCGAGACCTCTAGGAGGCTGGCCAATTAGGCACTGATGCTGAGCAAGTTCGATATCACTTACCGACCAAGGTCATCGTAAAAGGTCCAAGTCCTGACTGAATTCATGGTTGAATGCACAGGGCCCACCGAGAAGCCGGAACAGATGACTCCGAAAGGCCAAATCGAGCCTGGACCATGGGAGGACCCCTGGATCCTCCACGTGGATAGCGCCTCCAATTCTGGCAGGAGCGGAGTGGGCCTTATCCTTGCCAATTCTGTTGGAGTTGTGGCAGAGTGCGCCCTCCGATTCAAGTTCGCTGCAACGAACAATCAAGCGGAGTATGATACACTCCTCACGGGCCTGAGGGTATCTCGCGAGCTGGGTGTGCAGAGCCTGAAAGTCTTTACCGACTCCCAGTTGGTTGCCAGGCAAGTCTCAGGAGAATATGAGGCTAGAGATCCCCAAATGATGAGGTACCTGGAAAAGGTTCGCACAAATATCGCAGGCTTCCATCGCTTCCATATCTTCCACATCCCTCGTGGAGAGAATGCTCACATGGATGCACTGTCGAGGCTCGCGACCCTGCCATACTCGTCGCTAGGATGCACCTACATTGAGTACCTCGAAAATCCTAGCTATGAAAGCCCAGAGGAGGTGCAGCAAGTAACCTCCGAGCCGAGCTGGATGGACAAATACGTCAAGTTCATCATGGATGGCACCTTGCCGAAGGACCGTAGGGTGGCCAGCCTCATAAAGAAGAAGGCCTCCCGGTTCGTCCTAATGGAAGGCCAGCTCTATCGCCGATCTCACTTATACCCGCTCCTGAAGTATCTCAAACCCGTGGAGGTGATCTTCGTGCTCCAGGAAATACACGAAGGCCTTTGTGGGAACCACATGGGGGGAAGGACACTGGTATACAAAGCCCTTCGCCAGGGCTACTTCTGGGAGACTATAAGGGAGGATGCAGCCGCCTTCGTCAGGAAGTGTGACAAATGCCAACGCCATTCCCACATACAGTGCCAGCAGCGATGCTGATCTCTCAGCTTTCATCCCCCTGGCCTTTTGCCCAGTGGGGGATGGACATCCTGGGGCCATTCCCCACCGTGCCGGGACAACGAAAGTTCCTGCTAGTGGCGATCGACTACTTCACCAAGTGGGTGAAGCCGAGCCACTGGCACGAATCACCGAGGCCAACGTTCACCAATTCTTCTGGAAGTCAGTCACTGCCACTTCGGGCTCCCCAACTGCGTCATCACCGATAATGGACGGCAGTTCGACAACTAGAAATTTGAAGGGTTTTGTGCCGAGCACGGCATCCAGCATCGGTTCACCTCGATGGCTCACCCCAAAATGAATGAGGAGGCGGAAGTGACCAACCGAACCATCCTTCAGAGACTCCATACCAGGCTGGCCAGGCAAAAGGCAGATGGGTAGAGGAGCTTGCAAGTGTCCTATGGGCCTACCATACAACACCCAGAATGGCGATGAGCGAAACACCTTTCAACCTCATCTTCGATGCCGAAGCGGTCGTCCCAGTCGAGCTCGGCGTACCCACATTGTGGGTGTAGCAGTACGACGAAACACAGAACTCGGCGCATCTTCTACTCAATCTAGACCTTCTGGAAGAGACGAGGGACAAAGCCTGACTCTGGATGGCGGCATATCGGCAGTGAGTGGCCCGGTACTACAATGCGCATGTGAGGCCAAAGAACTTTCAACCTGGCGACCTGGTGCTACGCCGAGCCGAGGCATTTCAACCCCGAGAATACAGTAAACTATCACCAAATGGGGAGGGTCCCTACAAGGTGATCGAGGTACTCCCGCACGGCACCTACTACCTCCAAGACTCGGACGGTGCTAGATTCCCTCAGACGTGGAATGCCTATAACCTGAGGAAATACTACCAATGATGTAAAGACCCCCTTGGAAAGAGTAATAAAGGCTTCCTTCCATGCAAATGACCATCAAAGCCCTGAGCCAAGCTCTCAGACCATCAAGCCCGGAGCCAAGTCCTCCGGCCAACAGATCTTCGAGCCCAGCTCTAAGACATCCAAGCCCTAAGCCAAGCTCTCAGACCATCAAGCCTAGAGCCAAGTCCTCTGGCCATCAGGTCTTCGAGCCCAGCTCCAAGACATCCAAGCCCTGAGCCAAGCTCTCAGGCCATCAAGCCCAGAGCCAAGTGGTGCGGGCACCAGACTCAGAAGAAGACTTCAGGGCTCCATCTGGATCTCTGATTGTCCTTGCCCGAAGAATTAGGGTTTTCTGGTTTTGTAATAAAGGTTGACCTGATCAACTCAATTTTGAGTCTGTAATTTTGTCATTTCAATTTTTGTTGGATCATGTTGACTCAGTCCAAGTCCAAGGCCCAGGTAGGTGTCATTCCCTTTGCCTTAGGGCACCACATTTTCCAGCTACAAGTGGGTGCCACACTCCGTGCCATATCTCCATCCAGTGTACCTTGGTCCCCACGCCTCAAGTAAGCAGGTTCTTTTTTCTTGCACCACTTGGGGGAGAAATCCATCAAGATACCTCAATCCAAGGAGGAGCCAACTTCTTTCCAGATAAACCCAAGCCAGGATGGCAAGAATTTTTCTTGAAGAGAGGATCAAGGAGGTGCCCCACAATGTTCCATAAAAATCCAAGTTATAAAAGGGAAGAGAGCATGTCTTGAGGAGAAAATCAAGGAGGCACCCAAAAGTTTCCAAAAGTGCCAAAACCATGAAAGGAAGAAGCCTAAACTTGTGGAGCAAGACTAGGAGGTGTCCAAAAGAGCCAAATCATGAAGGGAAAATCCTGGATTCATGGAGAGATACTAGGAGACACCCCCATAACCTGCTATTTGGAGCTGATTTTCAAGTTTTCTTGGAGTTTTTGGGCTGCCCACTCATGGAAGGAGTCTTGGGAAGAGAATTTGATGCCTAAAGTGTGGGTTAGTCCTATTAGTCCCACATGGGAAATGTATAAAGTTTTATTTCTTTGTTATGTCTATATATTCAACTCTATGTAACTCTTGAAGATAATGATGAATGAAATCAATTTCTTTGTGAGCAACTTTATGTTTCTCACTTCCGCACTTGTATTCAAGTGTTGAGCTCCGTGAGGGAGTAAATCCGGGTTCTCTAGGAACCTTGAGGAGGTGTGAGATCTCCAACCCCAAAACCCTAGCTTAGTCCACCCATCTTTACTCTACCACCACCAAACCCTAGCCTCTACACCATCTCCAAGGTTCTTCTTCCAAAGGGTGGCCGACCACCAGGACCCCAGTCCAGCCATCTTCAAGTCAGCTACCACTACTTCAGAGTCCATCCAGCAGATCCAGGAGAAGAAGTCCCAAATCCGCAACCTAGGAGTTCCAGATCAGCTGAAGACCTTCAGATGCCATCCTTTCTTGTACTCTGGTAACTCTCTTCCCTAAGTCTCTTGTTCCTAACCTTGTTCTTCTTTCTCCAGGATCCAGGGTTCAAGAAGAGGCCAACTTTGCCAAGGACCATTATCGGAGGATCCATTGCGAAGATACCTTGACTCCCGGGATCCAATAATCTGCTCGAGAGAGTCTTTTTCCACCAAATGGAGAGATATCACTGCTAGGTAACAAGAACCTTCCCTTCTCACTTTGTCTGTTTCGTTGAAACTCAGAGCAAACCCTAGATCTGGGGGTTTCTCAATCCCCAACGATCCTACTTCTGAGTTTCTCTGATAATCCACTCCTTTTAATTGTGCTTTCTATCATTTCTTAGTTTCTTTCAACATTAGTTTATCTTTCCTTTGAGTCAAAGCCGACTTCTGAAAATATATAAAAAAAAAAATACATTAATTTTAATTTGCTTCCGTATTCCATATATCTGTTCTGCATCATTTTTGGTATCAGAGTTTTCATTCTGCATCATTTTTGGTATCAGAGCTTTCGTTATGCATCATTCTTGGTATCAGAGCCCTGTCTAGGGTTCTTGCTTGTGTGATTGTTTTTTTCGTTCCCTTTTACTTTTGCTGCCTGGAGTAGACTCCCCTGGCCGTCCGGTCCTAGGAACAAGCAAGATGCAAGCCTCCTCCTCCCATTCCACGGGGGTTCCTAGGGCGTGTAGGGGTGCCACTGGGTTATAACTTCTGGGCAGGGATTGTAAACGGGACACATGTTCTGTTTTCTGCCAGTAACTTCCCTGTTATCCGAATTGTTTCTCCCTACAGAAAAATTCAAATTAAGTAATTCTTGTTTTTCCGGAACCAGTATAATTGAAAGTAATTTATATAAAATTTTCATGATTTATTAATTTCTGTAGATTATCTAAGATCAATTTTACTGCTGTTCTATTTTTTTTATTTTCTGCAAGCTATTTTTATTTGAGTGTGCATAAATTGAATCTATCTTAAGGGCACCGAAGTTGCAACATAAGGGGAGGATTGAGACCCTCTCCTTAGCCCAAAACCACCTCCCGTGCATTCGAACCTAAGCCGTAATCTTAAAATTAATTAGACCTAATTTGCCCTAGTGGGCTAGGGACACCAACAAGTCGAGTCTAGGCTAGTGTTGAGTCAGTTTGTCTAGTTACTCTGTGTGTGCTTTGTACTCAGTGTCTAGAACGGTGGTTCAAGGATTCTATCCCGAAGGGCTTGTGTGCTGGTCCGCCTACCTGGCCAATCACTGATTGGTGTCTAGGATTGGCAATTAGGGACCTAACACTCCCCTTACACCTGCCTGGCTGAGTCCCGAGTTACTACAGGCTAGCTTGCCACTCTGATTGGGCATCTAGTTTGGGCTCTAGGTCTAGTTAGCCCGTAGTCGTTTCAGTCGAGTCTCATTTGGTGTACTTGCTTGCATCATCATGTCCACCCGGAACGGAGTACCCTACCAACCTGGTCAAACCCAACCTGATTTAGAGGCCATGATTAGAACTCTTACAAAAAGTATGACCAAATTGAGTCAGGATATGAATGAGGGTTTTGCCCAGTTTAGAGACCGAGCCCAGGGACTTGAGAAACATAGACATCAAAATTGGACCCCTGATCCAAAATTTAATAGGCCCCAACCTCACCCATGCCAGGAGCCTAGGAGGTCCTTATACCGTGATCCCGAGCATAACCCTAGGAGCCTATACCCATACTTGGTTGACTCAGAGAAGGGACCCGTTAGGAACACCAAACCTTATGCACCCACTTTTGATGGAAGACAAGAGACATATATTAAGTGGGAAGAACAAATGGATCGATAATTTGAGTGCACTAATATATCGGAATTAGGATAAGTTAGGTTGGCCAAAACCAAGTTCACCAAACATGCTAGGTCGCATTGGTATGCTATTGAGCGTGAGTGTTATCAAAGAAAAGAGGAAATATATACTTGGAGAGATATGAGAAGTAAGTTGAGAGATAGGCACCTAGGTAGATCCTATGAGAAAAGACTTTTAGACCAATGGTACCAATTGCGACAAGGTAATAGGCCTGTGTCTAAATATATCGAGGACTTCCAGTGGTATGACATGAAATGCAATACCATTGAGACCGAAGCTCAGATCACATCGAGGTTTAGGGTTGGGTTACACCCAGACATTTATAGGAAGCTATGCCTTGAAAAGACCAATAAGTTAGATCGAGCCTACCAAGAAGCCCAAGACTATGAGTGGTCTTTAAGATATAACCAATCAAGTACTTTGGACTTAAAGCTAACCTCTACCAACTTGAGTCAAGTTCTGATTGATCCGACATCCATAGTGAACCAGACTTTTGTTTGTCAATTCCCACTTGTGTCACCTCTTGACCAGAAGGATAACACTGAGAAGGAGTTAGGCATGGCCATCCCAAAATTAGTTGACCCGACCAGAGCCATACTTAAAGAGGAATCAAAGGAGAATAGATTAGAACCTTTCAGTGAGATTGAGGAAGAAATATATGAGCCTGACATAAGTTTGATAGATGAATATGAAGAAGAATTTGAGGATATCTCTCCCGATAATTCAATTAACCAACTCCTACCTAATGGGGTTATTGAGGGGACCCCTGCCACTCAAGGAATTCAGGAGCTAACCCTAAGAGAAGACCCTTTTGAGGAAGTTCAGGAAGAGGAAATTACACCAAATGAAAGTTTAAGTGAGAATACCCCTGAACTCATTGAGGAATCCAAAGAAGACACCCCTGAGTCAAATCTGGTAGAGAAGTGTGAAGAAGGAAGGGGTTCACAAGAATTGCCCATTGAGAAGGTCCAAGAACAAGAAAAAGACAGTAGCTTAGAGGACTTTCTAGATAAACATTCCAAAGACCTCCCTAATAACCTTCCACCTTCTAGGAGCACCCAGCCTATCCTAGAACTTGCACTTGTAGACCCTCCTAGAGCAAATCATGAGGTTTGGATGAGTACACCTATAAAACAATGTCCTCATTTTAAGGTCGTCCTGAATAACCAAGGTTTGTTTCTTGTTTCCGATAAGCCATCTCAAAACTCTGATTCTTATTTCCTACCCTTCCCTGAATCTTCTCATGTTTCTAGAGCTATGGGATTACACTTTACTGAGATCTCTAGATTGCAAGACTCCTTAGAACCTATTAGGTTTGCCACCTACTTCTGGAAGACCTTATGGCACCTACTAGGCATCCATAATAAGTTTTCATGCTCTGCATGCCCTCCTCCGACCCAAGGTCAAACCTAGAGAGCCTTAGTTTGTTAGGTTTAGACCTAGGGTTCCTTTGTAATAAAGTCCATTCTTTAGGAATGCGTCGTCAGTCTAGTTTAGTTTTTCTTGACCCTTTACTAGGCTTTGGCTCAGATTTTGGTTTGATTGAGAGCACCAGGAATTGGGATTTGTATTTTGTCCAGGGCTGAAATTGCATTCAATGTTTCAATCAATAGGTCTATAAGCTAGAGTCCCTTTGAAATTGTTCATGGATACAAGCCTCACACACCACTTGATCTGATTTCACTATTAGCCCACACACACAAGTCTCTTGATGCACTTGCATAGCATGTAAAGGACTTGCATAAAAAAATTCATGCCAAAATAACTTTAAGTAATGAAACTTATAAGAAGTTGGCTGATTCTCAAAGACGAGTCAAAACTTTTGTTGAGAGAGACTATGTAATGATTAGGTTAAGGCCTGAGCGGTTTTCTCCTTGAACCGTTAGAAAGTTACATGCTAGAGGAGCTGGACCATTTAGAGTAGTGAAGAGAGTAGGATCCAATGCCTATGTGCTCGAGTTGCCTCCAGAACTAGGCAATAGCTCTACTTTCAACATTACAGACCTAGTAGAGTACAGGGAGCCAGCTGTGATTCCCAGTGAGCCTTTTGAACCTAATCCTATTATTGAGAGTGATCCCGACCCTGTGTGTCCACCAACAAACTGGCCTGTGAGGAAAGAGCAAATTGAAAAGATCCTGGATGATCAGGTTATCTCTACTCGTAATCGAGGATACCAAAGATACCTGGTCCGCTGGCAAGGAAGGCGAAACTCTGATGACTCTTGGATCTCCCGAGAAGAATTACAAGATTTGGATCCAAACCTCTTGGAGAGATACCAGAGCCAACTTGAGCCTTACTCGACAACGTCAAGTTCCTCCCATCCCGGGAGAATTGGTGCGGGTACCAGACTCAGAAGAAGACTTCAGGGCTCCATCTGGATCTCTGATTGACCTTGCCCGAAGAATTAAGATTTTCTGGTTTTATAATAAGGGTTGACCTGATCAACTCAATTTTGAGTCTGTAATTTTGTCATTTCAATTTTTGTTAGATCATGTTGACTCAGTCCAAGTCCTAGGCCCAGGTAGGTGTCATTCCCTTTGCCTTAGGGCACCACATTTTCCAGCTACAAGTGGGTGCCACACTCCCTGCCATATCTCCATCCAGTGTACCTTGGTCCCCACGCCTCAAGTAAGCAGGTTCTTTTTTCTTGCACCACTTGGGGGAGAAATCCATCAAGATACCTCAATCCAAGGAGGAGCCAACTTCTTTCCAGATAAACCTAAGCCAGGATGGCAAGAATTTTTCTTGAAGAGAGGATCAAGGAGGTGCCCCACAATGTTCCATAAAAATCCAAGTTATAAAAGGGAAGAGAGCATGTCTTGAGGAGAAAATCAAGGAGGCACCCAAAAGTTTCCAAAAGTGCCAAAGCCATGAAAGGAAGAAGCCTAAACTTGTAGAGCAAGACTAGGAGGTGTCCAAAAGAGCCAAACCATGAAGGGAAAATCCTTAATTCATGGAGAGATACTAGGAGACACCCCCATAACCTGCTATTTGGAGCTGATTTTCAAGTTTTCTTGGAGTTTTTGGGCTGCCCACTCATGGAAGGAGTCTTGGGAAGAGAATTTGATGCCTAAAGTGTGGGATAGTCCTATTAGTCCCACATGGGAAATGTATAAAATTTTATTTTTTTGTTATGTCTATATATTCAACTCTATGTAACTCTTGAAGATAATGATGAATGAAATCAATTTCTTTGTGAGCAAATTTGTGTTTCTTTCTTCCGCACTTGTATTCAAGTGTTGAGCTCCGTGAAGGAGTAAATCCGGGTTCTCTAGGAACCTTGAGGAGGTGTGAGATCTCCAACCCCAAAACCCTAGCTTAGTCCACCCATCTTTACTCTACAACCACCAAACCCTAGCCTCTACACCATCTCCAAGGTTCTTCTTCCAAAGGGTGGCCGACCACCAGGACCCCAGTCCAGCCATCTTCAAGTCAGCTACCACTGCTTCAGAGTCCATCCAGCAGATCCAGGAGAAGAAGTCCCAAATCCGCAGCCTAGGAGTTCCAGATCAGCTGAAGACCTTCAGATCCCATCCTTTCTTCTACTTTGGTAACTCTCTTCCCTGAGTCTCTTGTTCCTAACCTTGTTCTTCTTTCTCTAGGATCCAGGGTTCAAGAAGAGGCTGATGGGGAACTAATATGCATGCAATTTTTTTGTATGTTTTACATGTTGAGTTAGGTGATTAATTCCCAAATTTCAGATCAAAATTATTTGTAGGGAATTTTGTATGAGTTTTTGAAGATCAGCATGCAGATTAGGACCTAGAAAAGTAGCAAAGAAGGACCGCCGGGGCTGAGAAGCCTCGGTTAGGGCAAGTTCTCCTACAATAAAACTACTGGAGGTAGAGGGGTGTACCTGACAATGTTTATGAAGATCGCAGCGAAGGGGTCTCTCGTTCCTCGACGGATGCGGCCTGGAAAATCGAGCCAAAGACCCGCGGATACCCGGCTTTCTGCTCGGTGATCCGATTGAGGCTTGGCTGGAGTCGTTGGATTCGTAGGAACTCAGGGACCTGTAAACGACCTGTCAGGGGTTAGAAATCTCACAAAGGAACAAGAAAACAAAAGAAAAACAGCAAGGGAAGGCTTCTTTTGAAGTGGGTGTCCAGGGATCTGAGATGCTTGTTGGCAGCAGGAAGATGATTGCAGCACCGGGAAGAAGAACTCTCACAAACCCCTTTATGCACACAGCAGGGTATCATACCACTCAATAGAAGAACTCAAGGTTTTCATTCATCAAAAATTCTCCCTCATACAAGAGGCTAGGATCCCTTAAATAGACCCTTAACCTTGGGCTCCAAGTAAGGGTACATAAGTCTTTATATAAGAATCCTTTTCCCTCTCAAACCCTAGCGAGAAAATAAGGAAATATTAGGTAGAAAAATCCCTAAAAATTTTCTTGACTTGGTCAAGACTCCAAGGATGCCTAGGGGGGCGTGTTGGGCTTCTAGGAGCAGCAAAAGGCCGGCCCAAAGGGGCTCAGGTGCATGGGTTTGGGCCTCTGGAAGCTGGGGTGGCCTGGTAGCCAGGTAGCAGGAATATTCCCTGGTATCTTGCTTCTTAGGGGCTTGGGCTTGGCACCTGGGCTTGATTTCTTTGGGCTAGGATGCAGATGGACCTCTGGAATCATGGATGCCATTATCTATGAATATACTTTGGCATCTGGAAGGGAATCTGGGCATTTGGAGGGCATCTGCAAGAAATCAGGGTTTTCTGAATTTTCCTCCTGGGGTCTTCAAATCTTCAAGCTGGGTTGGACTTGTGCTATACTTCCATGTCTTCAATCTAGTTGGACTTGGTCTTCACTTGTATGATATAGTCTTGAGTCTTCAGTATGCTTGGACAGGACTCAAAAAAATAAAATTAGCTTAACATGAGCTGACTAGCATTGGACTGAACTAGCTCAACATGAGCTGACTAGTATAGAACTGAAATAACAACTAAAAATACTCAAATAACAACTAAAATGGACTCAGATGAGCTAAGCCCTTATTACAGATGGACTCATAAATTATTGATCAATTTATAGAGGGTTGAAAAAACCTCTATCTTATTCTGGTGCCTCCGGTGTCCCCACCAATTCTTCCGGGGTGGGAGGAACTCGACCTTGTCGAGTGAAGGTCAGACTGGCTCACATATCTCTCGAGAAGGTCTGGGTTGAGGCGTTGCAAGTCCTCTCAAGAAATCCATGAATCGTCCGACTCTGGTCGGCCTTGCCATCGGACCAGGAAGCGTTGATAGACATGGCCGTGGGTCGTGATGGCTTGATTGTCCAGGATACGCTCGATCCGTTCTCCTCTCTCAGGCCAAATTTGTTTGTGGACACTCTAGGTTAGGGTCACTCACAATGAAAAGGAATAGGTCCAAAGGCCTCACTAGGTATCGCTGCCGGTTCCCTATACTCAACCAGGTCTGTAATATTGAAGGTAAAACTAATGCCCAAATCCGAAGGCAATTCTAACACCTAGGCATTTGATCCAACCTTCTCTATCACTTTAAAAGGTCCGGCTCTACGAGCATGAAGCTTATTTTAGGCCTAAGCCTAACCAAGATAGAATCCACTACATCAAATTCTTTAATCCATCTTAGGGAATTAGCCAGTTGTTTCAAAATTTGTGCAGGTGGTGAACATGCTAGGCACATGCAGACTCCTAACAAGATGATGCAAAGGACTCATACTGACACCTAAAGACTCGACTATGCATTCCTATCGAAGAAAGTTTTATTGAACTCTTTGGATCTAAACCTAATAGATTATAGGTTCTCTAGGTTTGATCCTAGCTTAACATGCACATGAAAATTTACAGTGAACTCCTAGCAAATTCCAAAGAGTATGCCAGAAGTAAGATGCAAACCTAACATGTGTGATGAATGCATGCAGTATGCTAATCTCAGTTAAATGCAATCTAATAATCCTAGAAATGCTGGAGGTGTTAGGCAAGGGCAGAAAATAGGAAGTGGGTTCAGAATTAGTTTGGTAGGGTAGGGAAAAAGGTTCAAAGTTAGTTGGATAAAGTTCGATATAAGAAGGCATGTCAGGGACTAATCCTAGACTAATGAGGCTAACCTTACGAGGTTGCGGTATAGCTATGGGGTTTGCATAATGGAAGGATAGGTTACTAATCTCAGGGAAGAGGTCCTTAATGGGAACTATAGGAGGAGGCTCATCCTGAGGGTACTGATTCAAAGAGATCAAGTCCTTAATAAATTCTTCAGGTTCTTGTATTTTAGGACTAGACTCTATAATTTGGCTCTCCTCTATGGTTTCCTCAGGTAAGGCTCTAGCAGCAGTACCTAGGTTCTCTTCCTCTATTTGTTCTTCCACTATAGCTTTAGGTTGGATGTGGTCAAGGTCAACTACCTCTAGGTTGGCTTCTACCTGGGTATCTATTGGGTCAGCTAATTCTAGGTCATCTAAAGGTGTCTCCTCTTCTCCCTCATACTCATCCACTAAGTTTGCATCAGCTTCATACACTTCCGTGTTAATGTAAGCCTTGTCAATCTCAGGAATGGTTGGAGAAGGTCGGCTAGGGAAAAATTGGCTAGGTCCTGGTTTCTGATTATGGACACTAATCCTAGTAGGTTCAAGTTGTCTAAAGGGTAGTGGCTTACTACTGGGCTCATATTTAGGGGTGCTAATCCTATGGGGTTCAAGTTGACTAAGGGAGACCTGACTAGTACTAGATTGATATCTAGGGATTATGGGCTCCCTAGACTCATAGGATAAGGGTGCAGATCTATGGGTCACGGGATTATATGATCTGGGGTCATAGGATTTGGGTTCAGCTCTATAGGTCTTGGGTCTACTGGACTCATGGGATATGGGTTTGTAGATTCTAGAGTCAGAGGATTTGAAGTCATAAGATCTATAGGTTGTGGGTATACTAGGCTTATAGGATGTGGGTAAATAGGATATAGAGTCATAGGATCTAGGTTCAGTATCATAGTATGGGTCAGGCTGAGTGGCTCTCCTAGGTTCAACCTCATGATGTGGTTCAGGGTTTAGGGTCCTCCTAGGTTCAGGATTATAGTATGGGTCAGGCTGAGGGGCTCTCCTAGGTTCAACCTCTCGGTATGGATCAGGGTTTGGGGTCCTCCTAGGTTGAGGATTGTAGTACGGGTCAGGATAAGGGGCTCTCCTAGGTTCGACCTCATGGTATAGATCAGGGTTTGGGGTTCTCCTAGGTTGAGGGGACTTAGGATCTGGCTCAGATCGTGATCCATGGGTTCTTGCTATGGTCCCTACACGTCCTCCTAACTGGTCAAACCTATTGGCAAGATGGTCAATTCTATTGTTGGTTTGGGTAGCAGACTGAGTTAACTGGGTAGTCATATGGGCCATTTGATCAGCTAGGGCTTTTATTTGGGCTTGTAAATTTTTCATGGGTTCAGACATTTGTGAAGGAGGTGGGTGATATGAAACTCCTAATCTAGTGCTCATGCAAGACTCGATCAGACCGACTATAGCTGACTAGACCTAGAGTCCAAACTAGATGCTCAATCAGGATGGCAAACTAGCCTATAGTAACCCTGTACTCAGCCAGGCAGGTGTAAGGGGAGTGTTAGGTCCCTGATTGCCAATCCTAGACACCAATCAGAGATTGGCCAGGTAGGCGGACCAGCACACAAGCCCTTCGGGATTGAATCCCTAAACCACCGTTCTAGACACTGAGCACAAGGCACACACAGGTTAACTTGACACAGTGATCTAACACTAGCCCGGACCCGACTAGTTGGTGTCCCTAGCCCACTAGGGCAAATTAAGTCTAATTAATTTTAGGTTAAGGCTTGGGACTGAATGCAAGGGATGTGGTTTTGGGCTAAGGAGAGGTGATCAAATCCTCCCCCCATCTGATATAGCAAGAGTGCCCTTAAAAGTAAATTATGCAATGATGGCAGGCAGATGAGGATGCAAATTAGGGTTTAGATATTTTTTTTTGGTATTTTTGGAAAATATGTATTTTTTTTTGGTATTTTTTAAATATAAGAAAACTTGCAAATCATGGCCTAATATACTGGAAATATACTAAAATTAAAAAATATGCAAAAACTCCTAAACAAAACCCTAAAACTTCCAAACTTGTCTTGCTAAAAAAAATAGAGTCGAAAATTTGCAGGCCCTATTTCGGCTTGCAAAAAATTCACAGGCCATAATAAAATCTGGAAAAATTTTTAAAATTACTGTGAATTATGATAAATCTAGAAAAATAAATTTCAGAATTTTTGGAGTTTTTAAAATGAATAAATAATTAAAATAACAGAGTATATACGGACTGAAGAATTGCAGAAAACAAGCCCTAATCTAAGCTCTGATACCAAATGATGGGGAACTAATATGCATGCAATTTTTTTTGTATGTTTTACATGTTGAGTTAGGTGATTAATTCCCAAATTTTAGATCAAAGTTATTTGTAGGGAATTTTGTATGAGTTTTTGAAGATCAGCATGTAGATTAGGACCTAGAAAAGTAGCAAAGAAGGACCGCCGGGGCTAAGAAGCCTCGGTTAGGGCAAGTTCTCCTACAATAAAACTACTGGAGGTAGAGGGGTGTACCTGACAATGTCTGTGAAGATCGCAGTGAAGGGGTCTCTCGTTCCTCGACGGATGCGGCCTGGAAAACCGAGCCAAAGACCCGCGGATACCCGGCTTTCTGCTCGGTGATCCGATTGAGGCTTGGCTGGAGTCGTTGGATTCGTAGGAACTCAGGGACCTGTAAACGACCTGTCGGGGGTTAGAAATCTCACAAAGGAACAAGAAAATAAAAGAAAAATAGCAAGGGAAGGCTTCTTTTGGAGTGGGCGTCCAGGGATCTGAGATGCTTGTTGGCAGCAGGAAGATGATTGCAGCACCGGGAAGAAGAACTCTCACAAACCCCTTTATGCACACAGCAGGGTATCATACCACTCAATAGAAGAACTCAAGGTTTTCATTCATCAAAAATTCTCCCTCATACAAGAGGCTAGGATCCCTTAAATAGACACTTAACCTTGGGCTCCAAGTAAGGGTACATAAGTCTTTACATAAGAATCCTTTTCCCTCTCAAACCCTAGCGAGAAAATAAGGAAATATTAGGTAGAAAAATCCCTAAAAATTTTCTTGACTTGGTCAAGACTCCAAGGATGCCTAGGGGGGCGTGTTGGGCTTCTAGGAGCAGCAAAAGGCCAGCCCAAAGGGGCTCGGGTGCATGGGTTTGGGCCTCTGGAAGCTGGGGTGGCCTGGTAGCCAGGTAGCAGGAATATTCCCTGGTATCTTGCTTCTTAGGGGCTTGGGCTTGGCACCTGGGCTTGATTTCTTTGGGCTAGGATGCAGATGGACCTCTAGAATCATGGATGCCATTATCTATGAATATACTTTGGCATCTGGAAGGGAATCTGGGCATCTGGAGGGCATCTGCAAGAAATCAGGGTTTTCTGAATTTTCCTCCTGGGGTCTTCAAATCTTCAAGCTGGGTTGGACTTGTGCTATACTTCCATGTCTTCAATCTAGTTGGACTTGGTCTTCACTTGTATGATATAGTCTTGAGTCTTCAGTATGCTTGGACAGGACTCAAAAAAATAAAATTAGCTCAACATGAGCTGACTAGCATTGGACTGAACTAGCTCAACATGAGCTGACTAGTACAGAACTGAAATAACAACTAAAAATACTCAAATAACAACTAAAATGGACTCAGATGAGCTAAGCCCTTATTACAGATGGACTCATAAATTATTGATCAATTTACAGAGGGTTGAAAAAGCCTCTGTCTTATTCTGGTGTCTCCGGTGTCCCCACCAGAGGCCAACTTTGCCAAGGACCATTATCGGAGGATCCATTGCGAAGATACCTTGACTCCCGAGATCCAATAATCTGCTCGAGAGAGTCTTTTTCCACCAAATGGAGAGATATCACTGCTAGGTAACAAGAACCTTCCCTTCTCACTTTGTCTATTTCGTTGAAACTCAGAGCAAACCCTAGATCTGGGGGTTTCTCAATCCCCAGCGATCCTACTTCTAAGTTACTCTGATAATCCACTCCTTTTAATTGTGCTTTCTGTCATTTCTTAGTTTCTTTCAACATTGGTTTATCTTTCCTTTGAGTCAAAGCCGACTTCTGAAAATATATAAAAAAAAAAAAAATACATTAATTTTAATTTGCTTCCGCATTCCATATATCTGTTCTGCATCATTTTTGGTATCAAAGTTTTCGTTCTGCATCATTTTTGGTATCAGAGCTTTCGTTCTGCATCACCAAGTCCTCCGGCCATCAGGTCTTCGAGCCCAGCTCCAAGACATCCAAGCCATGAGCCAAGCTCTCAGGCCATCAAGCCCGGAGCCAAGTCCTCCGGCCATCCGGTCTTCGAGCCCAGCTCCAAGACATCCAAGCCCTGAGCCAAGCTCTCAGGCCATCAAGCCCGAAGCCAAGTCCTCCGACCATCAGGTCTTCGAGCCAGCTCCAAGACTTCTAATCCCTGAGCCAAGCTCTCAGCCATCAAGCCTGGAGCCAAGTCCTCCGGCCATCAAGTCTTCGAGCCCAGCTCCAAGACATCCAAGCCCTGAGCCAAGCTCTCAGGCCATCAAGCCTGGAGCCAAGTCCTCCGGGCATCAGGTCTTCGAGCCCAGCTCCAAGACATCCAAGCCCTGAGCCAAGCTCTCAGGCCATCAAGCCCGGAGCCAAGTTCTCTGGCCATCAGGTCTTCAAGCCCAGCTCCAAAACATCCAAGCCCTGAGCCAAGCTCTTAGGTCATCAAGCCCGGAGCCAAGTCCTCCGGCATCAGGTCTTCGAGCCCAACTCCAAGACATCCAAGCCCTGAGCCAAGCTCTCAGGCCATCAAGCCCAGAGCCAAGTCCTCTGGCCATCAGGTCTTCGAGCCTAACTCCAAGACATCCAAGCCCTAAGCCATGCTCTCAGGCCATCGAACTCGGAGCCAAGCCCTCCGGCCGCCAATGCCTTCGAACCAACGAAGACTTCCATACTCGAGCTTGAAGCCCAATTCTCAAGCAGAAAGGAGTCCTCCCTCTCTAACTCCTCCACATGCAAAACACAGAAAAGAAGAATATGGTAGAAAGTGGAGAAGGGGAAGGGGGAAGGACACTCAAGCATTGATGAATGTAAAATTCCATTTCATTTAAAAAGATATGTTCATGTACAAGTGTGCTCGAGCCCCCGACATGCCGGTTAGCCCGAGTCAACAATAAGAAAAGAAAAATTACAAGACTCCTACTCTACTCCACTGGCACCTTCCCCTGACGATGACCAGCCGGTGCCCTACTCTCCTCTGTCTCCACGCCCGGAGCCTGCTGCACGGTCGCCGCCATGGATGGTGTTGGTTCGGATCCTACCGTTGCTGGAGCCAGCTTGACCGCTGCATCTACTGAGCTGGCTCAACCATCGCGGTCGTTGGGGTCGGCTCAGCTAACGACGCTTGCATGACCGGTTCCACGATGGCCGCCTTCTCCCTCATTGCTGCTAGTGCCGGAGTCGAGACCTTGGAACTCTTGAAGCCCGGGAGTCGAAGGGCGGCCAACCGCTCCTCCGAGAGAATGCCACGTAACTGGGTGCGGCAATACGCGAACCCCTTATAGAAGGAGTCCGTCACCGCCTCCTTGAAGTCACGTAGGTACTCTAGGGAGGACTTAAATGTGGCCACCACATCGGCCGCTCCCTTCTCGAGGGCCTCAGCTCTGCGAGTTGCCTCTAGGGCCCTCTGCTCTACGTCTGTGGCCCATCGGGTGGCCTCGGCCGCCTCCTTCCTTATGGCTTCCGTCCGACGGGAAGCCTCTGCCATCCCCCTCTCGGTTGCCTCGGCCGAGCTTGCGGCAGCGAAAGCCTTCACCTCAGCATCTGCAGCCCTCTGCTCAATGGTCACGATCTTTCTCTCAACGAATTTAGCCCTCCCTGGCTGCCTCCGACTCGACACGGAGCTCCTTCAGCCGAGTCCTCTTCAAGTCAAGCTCATCCTGGAGCTGGCCCGCTCGGCATTGGCGACCTCGCTTGTGAGGCTCTTGACTTTCAGATAGGCCTCCCAAGCCTCGTCATTCTTTCGCCTGAGCTCGGTCGTTTGGGACTCAAACTCCACCTTCCGCTCTCTGTCCCTCTTGGCCCAGTTGCAAAAAAAATCCTGGATCAGGATGAGCTCCCTACCTTGCTATGATGGAAGACATGTTAGCCACACAGACCATAGATGTAAAAAGAGAAAGGCTAGGACAGAACAAAGGAAGACATACAGTGTACAGGTTCGAGAAGGATGCACTAATAACATCGTCGATGAGCCTGTCACTCCCCTCCCGCCGGTCGCAGGACTGAATGGAGAAGTCCATCATCTTCTCGATGAGGGATGGGTCCTTCATCAGTGAGACGTTGGGCCCCAATTTGAAAGGGACACGGTGGTAGTCCCTGTCTTTCTTCCTCGTGGCCAATGCGGACTCATCCTCGGCAGGGAAAACTACCGGGCCAAGCTGCGAGCTCGGTGCCACCTCGGACCGTGTCGCTGCCACCGGCCTCGTGCCCCCCAGCTCCTCATCCTCTTCGACCTCAATAACCTCTGGAGTGGTTGTCGCCATAGCCTCGGTAGTGGCCGACCTGGCTCGGGCGACCACCTCAGGCTTGGGAGCCAAGACCGGGTCATGCCACCTCGAAGGCTCCATGGTGGCCTTCGCGGCCCTCTTCCACCTTCGCTCGGCAACTGGCACCGCTGGCTCGCTCGGCACCAGCCTGGCATCGTCGTCCGTGCGGGCCCTCTTTGGAGCAAGCTCGCCAGCCTCCACCGCTTGGCCACATTCCTTGGTAAAGAAAAGCAGCTTGTCCATCGAGAACTTCATATCTGCACCACATAAGACATTGTTAGTCACCGACCTCAAAAATAAAAAAGAGAGAGAGAGAGAAAAAAGAAAATGGAAAAGAAAAGGGGAAGTCGACCCGAACTCACCCAACTCCTGTGCCGAGCTGACCCTGGCCTCGCGGAGATTCTGCTCCGACAGCAATACCTCCAATGAAGGGATTTCGGCATAGCAAAGCTACTCATATAGCTCGAGATCGGGTGCCTCAACCAAGGAATTCAGGTTAGGGGATCGATCTGGGTCACTCCAAACCCAGTCGACCCCCTCAACTGAGATGAAAAAGTACCTGCTCTTCCATCCCTTGATGGAAGAGGGTAACTCAAACTTCATACCCCTCGGGTGGGAGGACAGAGACCACCACCCCTCCTCAGTGGGGTGGCGCTTCAGGATGAAGAAGGCCCTGAACAAGGAGAAACGGGCAACAATCCCGTGGAAGTGGCACAGGATGATGAAGCAAAAAATCGTCCTGATGGCATTTGGGACAAGCTGGGCAGGAACAAGATGATAGTTTGTCAAGATAGAAAGAAAAAATATATGGAAAGGGAATCGGAGACCCCCAGCAAAGGTCTCCTCATAGAAAGCTATCCTACTGGAACTGGTAGAAGTGACTCGTTCCCCCGGACGAGGGATCGAGAGTCAGACGGAGTTCGGGATGCCATAATCATCCCGGATGGTTGCTAGCTCCACAGCAGTGATCACTAAGGCGATCCCCCTGGGACCTGACAACCGAGAGGGTTCAGGCACAGAAGCTGGGGGGAGAGACAAGAGGGGTGGAGGGATGGACTCGGGTTCCCTAATCGCTAGGGGACCTGGAACAGGATGCCTCCGGCTGAACTCATACCGCGCCGCCTCCCTTTTCTCATTAGAGGAAGGAGTTTTCAACCTGGAAGGCCCGGCCTCGGCTTAGCAAAAAGGATGGAAATTTGGACCGAAACGGGACATGGTGAAGGAAAGGGAAGGAGGTGGGGGAAGACCTAGAAAGATCTCTACTCGACCGACAGAAGGAGAAAGGAGACTAACCTGCTAAAGGACTGAAGAAACGGAAACTACCGGGTGAAGAAGATGGGAGGAAAGCTTCGGCATGGCCATGAGCATGAGAGATTTGAAAAAACATAAGTTTTGAAAAGGCTTCCTTTCTCTTCGAATTGACAGGTGCCCAACCGTACCGTTACGGGCCCCCCACCATTGGACGCCCGCCACGTGTCGATGATCAACGAGGCAGGCGCCTGGTTTCGGCTATGATCGCTCAAAATTCCGTGCTCCTCATATGTGTCCGCATGGCACCTCCGCACTGGCTCCAAGGACCGCCTCTCGAAGCACCGCCGATCGTCGACATCATTGCACCGGATCCTCACCTTTCCATGTCAGCATCGTAATTACTCCCTTCGCCCTGACCACCACGTGCTAGCTGGCCTCGGGAGTGGGGGGCAAATGATGTGGCAGGATCACTGACATGAAACACCTGTCAGTTGCCTGAACGGAGTATGCCATCATGGTGGACACTGCCTCCCGGGCTCGTGCACCGGGATGAGCCCCCTCGGGTAGCCGAGACCGCATAATGAGATCGGGTGCTGCCTCCGTAGGCCAGACTCCACCCAACGAGATCGGACCGTCCAGGTCTGGGTCGAGCGATCTCCCAGGTCGACCCCTTCAAAGTCGAGCTCCACGGTCCGAGGTCAAACTCGGCCCTCCGACATGTGGGGGCGCCCCCGAGGTCGAGCCCTCCAGCCCAGGACCGCATGCCATCCACTTCGGCCAAGCCAGGCCTCCCGATGCCGAGTTTCATTAACGAAGTCAAGCCCGACAAAGCCAAGTTCTGCAGTCCAGCTCGGCGACCACCTCAGCCAGAGTGCTAGCCGCCAAGGAAGCAGTGTCTTTCTCTCCAAAAGCGATGGCGAGCCTCCCGAGGGCCGCGAGGTAGTGTCTCCCATACCGCAATAACTCCCCGTCGCTGCCACTCATGCCAGAAGAGAAGAAAGCTCCCTGACCAGGGCACCATGCCCCTCGTCCGTACAATCGAAAGAGAAGGGCCAGCCATAAGGCACAAATCCCGAGGGTGGCGGCCCCCCAATCGAGGTACTGCCAAGTTTCCAGGAATGGGGTGACCAGAGTGAATGTCAGAATGCACGGAGGCTTCCCTCACTGAATGTCAGGAGAGACATTTCATCCATGGCACGGTTCCCCACCGTACGCTCTAGCGAGGGGGAAGGGTCTCGAAGCAGGTTCAGTTAAAAAGAAGCCATTGGAGGTAAGAAAAACAATGAAAGATCACTGGCAAAAAACGGGGAGAGGGGGAAGGCCACAGAGGAGGATCTCTCCACCTCGGCCACAAACTCTCCCAGCTCGTATTCATCTCCACTCACACCACACTCACTCCTCCTAGCATGGAGCCCATCGAGAGGGGCTCGACCAGGAGGCCCTGTTCCCCTGGGTCATCACTGACTTGATCGTCGGAGCACCCCCGCCGGAATCCCTGGTCCGGGTCTCTAACATTGTTTCTTGCAGGTCTCAAGGAACGAGGAGCTCCCCGAAAGAGGGCAAGTGGTCCGACCCACCAAAAGTTATGGGCCATGACGATCTTGGCGGCAACACACTTCAATGGCCAATAAACCGATTACATGTGGCAGAAGGATTGATTTCTCCTTCCTGGAAGAACTACAAATGAAGATTGGGGGTTGGATTGACAACCAAGGTTGGAAGTTCTTCTGCACATTAGACATTCTGATCTACCCTTCCTTGGTAAGAACTTTTTTTGAAAATCTAGTTCTTGGAGAATACCATCTAGAATCCATTGTCAAAGGAGTAAAAATTATTATGGATGAAGGGAAATTGAGCAACCTACTTCAAATGCCGACTGACGGTGCAACTAAGCTAACCTTAAAAGACAAGGAACAAACACTGATGCTCATCTTTGAAAGATCATATGTAAGCTCCGTCAAATACGTTCAAGCCAACATGCTATCCATGGAAATGCGACTGCTCCACAACATGATAGGTCGAATTTTTCTTCCCCGAACCGGTCATTTCTACTGGGTAAGTGAACGGGATATGATTTTTATGGGACATCTTATTGAAGAAGAACCCCTCAACCTTCCATACATCATGATGATACAAATGAGGGAGGCAGCAAGAAAGATCAAGGTATGCTTGCCATATGGTATGGTATTCACCTTACTGTTTGAAGATGCTGGAATTGACCTAACTGATGAAATCGGCAAGCCACTTCACCACTCAAACACCTATTCAATTAACTCTCTTCGGAGAACGGGATATCAACTGCAAGAGGGAGTTTGGATAAAGAAAATGTCTGGTCAGATAGCTGCCACATCCTCGGATGATGACATGGATGAACCTGCTGCTGTTAAAGGTAATGAATCTGAAAACAAGGATGAAGACACCTCCGAACATCCAATGATAACTCCATCTAAACTTAAAGAACTGATATATCACAAGATAGAAACAATCTCTGATACTCTCACATGTCATATCAATTCTGCATTTATTGAATTTTGCCAATCAATTGATAGCAGCTTTTAGAAGATCAAGTCAAAACAGAAGCTACATGAAGAGAAGATGGAAAAAGAGATGAACAATTTCAAAGATGAAATTCGAAGTATCCTACTGCTCTCTCATTAGAAAATATTCACTACTGAGGATGCTCCTTTACAGACCTGCAAAGAGTCACCAGGACCTCCTACTTAATCATCTCCTGTGACTTCAAAATTTCCTTCATCTGATCCACCTTCATCCAAAGCTGGACCTGCTCTGACCAAAAAGGAACCAAAAACCAAGAAAACTAAGACACCTTCAGCTCTAATTAGAACCAGATTCGGGGATCTAAGGTTTAAACCTCTTAGAACTAAAACCTCAGATAGAGTTATAGATGTTGCCTCTTCCTCTAGTGAGGAAGAAGGATAGATTGATTAATTAAACTTTTGGTTATAATGATCATATCTCTGTACTTCTGACTTTTAATAGTATGTAAGCTTTACTTCTTAATGATCAATGAATGTACTTTCTTTCATACTTTGTACCTTGTACTGAACTTTTTTAAATGAAATGAAAGCTCTTTTGATATTTACTATCTTGAATTATTTTGAGCTGATGCAATGTCTTCAATACAACTGTAATGAATTTTAATTAGAATAACCAAATGAATCTGAAAAAGTAAAATTATCTCAAACAAATATTAAATACTTTCTCATTCTGTTTAAAGATTAAGCTTTATTATAAATACCTTTTTGAATGTTTGACAAAAAGGGGGAGAACATTGAGCTATCATGAAAAATCTGAGTGAAAAATCTAAGCTAACAAGAGAATTCTGAGCTTCCTGTTCATAAAGTGCATCAAAAGAATGAAAAAGGGGGAGCATATAAGTGATTGTGAAATGATTATGATTAAATGAGCCTAATTGTTTCAAAATTTAAAAACCTATAGAAAGGGGGAGAAATTTTAGTGAAACTAAATGGCTTTAGTTCTAAACCCTATCTTTTGCTCTGATTGCTCTAGAATTAGCTTTAATTCTTTCAATTTTAAACCTCGATACTTTATGTTTGTGCTACTTCTGAAACTTTGAAGCACACAAAGCTTAATACTTTGATACACACTAAAGCACTAACATTGAAACTGTATAGTTTCTTTACAAGAGCTCTGAGACTTATTAGCAAATATAATTATCTCTGATACATGTGCATACTTACTTTCAAATACTATTATACATGTAATTGTAAAGAATTTTTCATGCCCAGTATTTTGTCATCATCAAAAAGGGGGAGATTGTTGACCCCATAAGTGTTTTGATGATAACCAAACATTAGTGCATGCATTTGTTTTACAAACAACTCTTCAAGTGGTTTACAAGTTTTTATAGGATGATCTCATTGCATAAACTTAAATTCCTACATTTGTGTTTCTTGTTTTGAGTTGTGTTGTGATTAAGAATTTGTAAAGAAGAACCCATAGAAAAGAAGTTAAGAAATATCATAAAATTAGGTTACTTCTAAATGTGTTTCAAGCTTTGTGTTTCTTGGAAACTTGTTGGAATTGAAGATTTCTTAAAACTTGAAGACTTGCTGGATGAATTCTGGAGATAGACTGAAAAATTCATTGAAACTTTCATCCGAACCGACTCGAGGAGAAGAGAGCCGACTCTGGCACAGGACAAGCAAGAGGATTCTGGCATGTAGATATTCGAGCTAACTCTAAGCGACCCGAGCTGACTCGTCTAGAGTGTTGTTTCTTAAATCAGACAGGTGAGCCAACCCGAAGGAACTCCGAACCGACTCTATCACATGGTCAGACATTCGAGCCGACTCTTCAGAAGATCGAGCCGACTCCTCTAAAGTCTAGAAATTGGTTTTTGAGAAGAATAGCCATCCGAGTCGACTAGAGTGGAAGTTAGTCGACTCGACCAGACTGACATTTGAAGGCCTGAGGATCCGAATTGACTGGAATCAAGGTGAGCCGACTCTTACAAAGTGAAGAATCAAGACATTATGCAAGCGAGCCAACTGGATTGAAGAGAGTCGACTCAACTAGAACTTCTCTGTGGATCCGAGCCGACTCGAGTGATCCGAGTCGACTCGAAGGTCAAGTTCAGACTTGCAACGGCTAGTTCCAGAACTCAAAATTTGAATTCAAAAAGTGCTCCAACGATCAAATGTCACATCCCAATGGTCTACAACAACTAAAACTACCTTGGGATGATGGAAGGTCATATATTTGAAGAATTTGAACTTCTTTGAAGTATTAGAGAGTTCCTCAAAGATTTAATGCCTTATTGAATATCCAACCAACCAACAAGGAAGAGAGCACTAAGAGCATTCAAGACAGCCTTCAAGTCTTCACCAACTCATATCTGAAGCTTGAAGCACTTAGCAAAGAAGCAAAAGAAGCCATTAAAGTGCATTGAAGTGCATTCAAGTAGGCTTCTCTCGAGCTGCATCGGCAACCAATCGACAAAAATTAGTTTGTCACTTTGTTGCATTTATTTTCAATTCATTCTTGAATTGTTGGGTTGTTGGTGAGCTCGGTTGAAAACCAAATAGGTTGTTGGTGAGCCTTTGTTAAAAACCAAGTGTTGGATTCTTGGTGATCCTGGTAAAACCAAGTTAGGTTTCGTTGGTGATCCCGATAAAATCAAAGTATAGAGGTTTGGATTGTGAGCCTGTTAAAACAATATGACTGTATTCCGATAGGGGATATAGTGGAAATCCTAAGTGGTAATCTTGGGTAGTGGATGTAGGAGCTGGGTTGCTCTATAATTTTTATATGTTTGTGTTGTGCTTTTCTGATCTTATTTAGCTTCTACAGTTAATTACTTTGTCACAGCACCTAACAATCTAAAAGGGATTTTCAGGTGCACATTATCTGCATAAATTTTTTAATTCCCAATTCACCCCTTCTTGGGAAAGCCACCTGGGCAACATCTCTTAGGATTGGGTTCTACAAATGGGTCATGGTTTTAGGCTCTCCTAGGGTTGGGTTCTACAAAGGGGTCTGGTGCGGGCACCAGACTCAGAAGAAGACTTCAGAGCTCCATCTGGATCTCTGATTAACCTTGCCCGAAAAAAAATTAGGGTTTTTGGTTTGTAATAAGAGTTGACTAGATCAACTCAATTTAGCTTGAGTCTACATTACCTGCATTTTATTTTGTTGAGTCATGTTGACTCAGTAGTGGACTAGGGTTTCAACCTGGGATGTTACACTTTCTTCCAAGACCAGGCAAGTGGACACCACACTCCCAGCCACACTCCCAGTCCAGGGGGCGCCATATCTACATCCAGCAGCTTTTGGTCCCCACTCCACAGATGGCAACCTCCTTCTCTCATGCGCCAGATAAAGAAAAGTCCACCAAGAGACCACAAATCAAGGGGGCGGCCAAGACTTTCCCAAGAAACCCAAAGCAAAGAAGGGAAGAAATTATCTTGGAAGAGAATTTCAAGGGGGCGCCCACTACCTGCCAAAGACATCCAAAACAAAGATGGGAAGGACCTTGACTTAGGGAGGAAGAAAAGGAGGAGTCCAAAAGAGTTGATCCAGGGAAGGAAGAAAATTTTTCTTGAAGATCCAAGCAAGGTGGCGCCATCTACCTGCCTTTCATAACCCAAATCCATTTTTTTTGGTATTTTGGCCGACCATATGTGAAGGATTTGCCCTAATTTGGAGATCCCCTCCTTTAGTCCCACATGGGAAGATGTGAAACCCTCCTCCCTTGTAATGCCTTATAAATTAAACCCCTCTTGTAAAGTTTAAAAAATAAGATGAATGAAAGAAATTTCTTTTATGAGCAAACTTGTGTTTTCTCTTTTCCGCACTTGCTTCCAGGTGTTGAGCTCCGTGAGGGAGTAAATCCGGGTTCCCCTGGAACCTTGAGGAGGTGAGAGATCTCCAAAACCCCAAACCTTAGGTTAGCCACTCCACTCCCAAACCCTAGCCACCATCACCCTTCTCTTTCCTCCAAGCCCTAGTCTATTCCTCTTCTCATGGCCACCCTCTCCAAGTCCAGGCCGGCCACCAGCATCCAGCTCCAGATACTTCAGGTCTACAGCAATTCTAAGAGGAAGTCAGATCGGCCTCCAGGAGAATCCTGATTTCAGCAACTTCGGCTTTCAAGTTCTTCAACCTGGTAAAATCTTTTCTTGAGTTTCTGAATTCCATCTTTTGTTCCTCTTCTTTCCCAGATCTTGAGTCCAGGAGAAACCGACGAAACCACGAGACCAGTATTGGAGGATCCATTGCGAAGATAGCCGACTCCGAGGATCCCACAATTTGCTCGAGAGAGTTCTTCCACCAGAATCCTGAGAAGATCACTGTCTGGTTAGTAAACCGTCTCTCCTCTCTATTTCTGTTCTGTTGAAAGTTCAGAGCGAAACCCTAGGTCTGGGAGTTTCTCAACCCCCAGCGATCCGTTACTTCTGAACTACTCTGATACTTTAGTTTCTTCTAAACTGTGCTTTCAATCCTTACCTAGTTTCCTTCAACGTAGTTTAGCTTTACTTTGAGTCGAAGCCAATTTCTGAGATATATATATAAAAAAAAAAAAAGAATTAATCTTAATTTTACTTCCGCATACGCTTCTTTGTTTTTTTTGTTCTGCATCATTTTTGGTATCAGAGCATTCGTTCTGCATCATTTTTGGTATCAGAGCTTTCGTTCTGCATCAGGGTCATGGTTTTGGGCTCTCCTAAGGTTATGGGAAGTGGAAAGGGGTGAATCAGGGTCAGGTTCAGTATTAGACTCTTGGGTTCTTTCTATGGTCCCTAATCGGTTCTCTACTTGGTCCAACCTATTGGTTAACTGGTCAATCCTATTGGTTGCTTGATTATTTGATTGAGTCACTTGTTGATTTGGGTAGTTTGTTGAGCAAACTGAGTTTGGGATTGGGTGTTTATCTGGGCAAACTGGGCTTGGTTTTGGGTGTTCATCTGGGTCAATTATTCATTCATGGCCTTAATGAGGGTTTATAGATTGGACTCCATGGTTAAACTAGGTTGGGGTTTAGACTGACTGTACTGGACTCCTGACCTGGTAGTCATGCAAACAAGCAAACAATCAAGGTGAAATGATGTAACCAAGCATGCAAGGGTTAGTACAAGATATGGTTTTTTAAACCTAGAGCCAAAACTGAGTAGGTCGACTCAACTTACACCCAACTCAACAACTAATCCTTCCTCTGGCTAGGTAGGGGGTAGGAGTGTGGGAGGCCCCCCTACTTTCACAGGGACCTAATTAAAAACTACAACACCACTTAGGTCGTTTGACTCTGGACCCCCAGCCTTAGACACTGGATTCCAGTAATAGTTGGAGAATTGAATGTACTAGTTGGCCCACACAATTCGGACCCGACCTGTTGGTGTCACCTAGCCCACTAGGGTAAATTAAGTCTAATTAATTTTAATTAATGCTTAGGTTAGGATGATGGTGGTTGTTTTGGGCCCAGGACAGGTGATGACCTCCTGCCCTGATCTGAGTTACTGAAATTGCCCTTAAGATTGATTTGATGAAATGATAACAATTGATAAGCCCTAATGCAACTAATAACAATCAAAAAATAAAAATATTTTTATGTCTTTCATGAGGTGGAAAATTAAATTTAAATTGATTAAATTATCGAGCAAAATTTGGCTTGGGTTGGGAGGGGTTTGGTAGTTGATTAGGTTTGGTTTAATCAGATATGCAGAAATTACAGAATCAAAAAATTAGGATTTTCTTTGATGCAGAAGTTATCATGGATTTCAATGCAGAAAAACTATATAAAATTTATAAAACAAAGAATAACATGTGATGATGATTTCTACCAAATTTTATGCAAAACAAAAAAGGTATGATGATACAAAACCTAGGGTTTCTAACTGGGTGCAGGAAAACATAGATTTTCAGTTAGGGTTTCTAGGATGCCAATTTTGTCATAGTTTATGGTTCTGTAAAATCTTTAAAAAATCTCCATAAAATAGAGGACTCAACAGAGATGATGTGATGCAAATTTCAAAGAAAAATAAAATACCTAAGATAGTGAATCAGACCTAAACTTGGATCCTAATGAAGAAATTTGTCAAGGTTTTATTTTGATGTAGATTTTCCCTATTTTTTGGATCAGAAAAATTCCAAAAAAATTGGAGCAAAATAGAGGACAAAACAGAGGTTAATCACCTTGAAAACTAGATAAAAACAAAAATTTTAAGATGGGGAAACAATCCTAAAGTTTGATGCGTATGCAAATTTCAGTAGGCAGAAAACCTAAACTAGGATGCAAGAACATGCCCTAATCCCACTTGATACCAAAATTGATGTAGGACAGAACTCTAACATGACGCATGCAGATGAATGACATTAGAAGTATAAAAAAATCAGATTTAAAAAAACAATGATTTCATATTATGTTATTGGTTTATTCCCGAAAAAAAGACTAGACTAAGTTAGGGTTTCATGCAATAATTAGAATTCCTACCCACATGCTAGAACTATCAAAAAAATAAAAAACTAAAGGATCCTAGATCTAAGAATGCCTATTAGATGTATGTTCAATCTTTAACAAAATAGAAAAAGTGAGGTGAGATGGGGTCTACATACCTAGCAATGATTGCTTTGATGTTGTAGAAGAGATCTCTCAACTCAGATCGGTGCCTAGATGATCCAATCATTGTCCCATAAATATGCCAGCTTTTTATCAGTTGCGTTCAAAGGCAAGGAAGATGTCATCCAAGGGCATTGCACTGGAGAGATCCTGCAAATGTCAGGAGTTAGCTAGAAAGCAAATAAAAAAAATCATAAGATGGAATTAGGGTTTGAAAGATGGAAGAAGCAAGATGTGATGGGCTGGCGGCTGGAAGATGGAAGAAAGCTTCTTGCTTGAGATCGGCTAGGGCTTCATCTCCTTGGGCATCTTAGGGTTTGGATGAAGGAAGCTTGGTTGGCTAGGGCTTGGAAGAACTAGGGCTCATAAGTACACTCACACCTCAATACAAGAACATAAGAACAACCTTAAACAAAATTTACCAAAGTTTTGATTTCATAAATAAAGATTATTCTTACAAGAGGCGGAGGGGTGGGGTTTTTATAGATGTTCCCATGCCTTCTCCTAGTTAGGATAGGAATACATACTTTTCTTAGGATTAGGAGTACATAATTTGAGTAAGAATAAACATAAGCTCCAAGTTAGAATAGGTTTCCTTCTCCTCCTTTGACTTGGTCAAAGGGCCTTGGACTTGGTCAAATCTCCTTCTCTTGGGCTTGAACATCACTTGGCTTGGACTTGGGCATGTGGGCAGCAATTGGGGCATCCTCCATTGGGCTTTGGGCATGGTTTTCAAAGCATGGGCGCCTGGGCCTCTAGGTGGGCTGGAAATCCTGGGCTAGGGTGCCTAGAATATTTCCTAGTATCAAGTAATGCTTGGAATCTTCATATGTGGAGCTTCATGGGCTTGGCCTTTTTTCGCTCTGGGAGGGTCTGGTGAAGACTTTGGTTGGCCTGGTGAAGACTTTGGCTGGTACTCCTCTTGTATAACTGGACTTGTACTGGACACAACTTACAATGACTAGTAATATACTTATAGGACTCATAAGGGTGAGACAAGGGACTCACTGGACTCAATTGGACTTCTTGCCTCAACTTATTACAAGACTCAAAATTAAATTCTCTTACAGGACTCAAAATTGACCAACACATGACTTAGAGAATAAAATGAAGCTTGAAGTCTATGTCTGATCTGATGTCCCCATCAATTATGACCTTTTACAGGATCATTTGTGGTTATATACTTTGATGATATTCTAATCTATAGTAAAACTCAGGAAGACCATCTAGCCCATCTCTAGCAGGTTGTCAGACTTAAGAACTCAAAGTTTATATGCAAACCTAAAGAAATATGAGTTTATGATAGAACAAATTATTTTTTTAGGTTTTATAGTTATCTCAAATTGTATGTCTATAGACCCAAAAAAAGTTTGTGTGATTACTAAATGGTCTATACCCCAGAATGTACATGAGGTTCAAAGCTTTCATGGCCTCATGACTTTTTATAGAAGATTTATCAAAGGGTTTAGTACCATCGTAGCCCCAATCACTGACTGTATGAAGAAAGGAGATTTTGAATCGACTAAGGCCACTAAACAAGCTTTACTAGAGATCAAGGAAAAGATAATCCATGCTCCTGTACTATGTCTACTAGATTTTATGAAAGTTTTTGAAGTTGCTTGTGATGCATCAGGAGTTAGGATTGGTGGAGTCTTAAGCCAAGAAGGATACTATGTAGCATTCTTTAGTGAGAAACTAAATGATACTAATTATAAGTATTCTACCTATGATAAGGAGTTTTATGTCATTAACCAAGCATTAAAGTTTTGGAGATATTATTTGCTATCTCAAGAATTCATTTTATGTTTTGATCATGAGGCTTTTAGATTCCTTAATTCCTAGAAAAAACTGAATCCTAAACATGGCAAGTGGGTTGAGTTTTTGCAAGATTATACTTTTGTTATTAGACATAAAATAGGTTTAGAGAATCATGTTGCTAATGCACTCAGTTGTAGAGTAGATCTTTTATCACCAGAATCTGAAAAAGAGACCCGAGCTACACTTAGTCATCGAGTGACCCTTGTATTAGCAATTAGTATCAAAGTCAAGGTCTTTGAACAACTTAAAAAGGAATATGATGGCTACCCTAACTTTAAGAGTGTTATAGCATCACTAAGACAAAGACCGTCTAGGAAATTTAGTTAGTATATGCTTCAGGATGGTTACCTATTTAAAAATAATAAGCTGTGTATTTCCTGAACCTCTGTTAGAGATTTTTTAATTTGGAAAGTACAAGCTGGAGGATTATCAGGATATTTTGGATGAAATAAAACTATTGAAGCTTTTCAATTTTATTGGCCTAATTTGAAACATGACGTATCCTGTATTGTAGCATAATGTCAAACTTGCATAGTAGCCAAGCATTGCAAATAGAATACTAGACTTACCCCACTACTGGTACCTGATTATGCATAGCAGGATGTAAGTATGGATTTTATTTTAGGATTACCCTGGATAATTAGAAAGAATAATTTTATTTGTGTAGTAGTGGATCTATTCTCAAAAAAGCGCATTTCTTACCTTGTCCAAAAACTTTTGACACTTCTAGAGTTGCGAGATTATATTTTGATGAAATAGTTAGATTGCATGGTCTGCCAAAATCAATTATGTTTGATAGAAATGTATGTTTTATGAGTTATTTTTAGAAAACATTTTGGCACTTAATGGAGATGAAACTAAAATCTTCATCTGCATGGCATCCCCAAACTGATGTTCAAATTGAAGTCATGAATAGAAGCTTAGAAAATCTCCTTCGTTGTTTAGTTGGCCAGTATGTCAAGAATTGGGACTTATTATTACCTAGAGCTGAGTTTGCCTATAATAGTTCTGTTAATAGGATAATAGGAATGAGTCCTTTTGAAGTAGTGTATGGTCTCTAGCCTAGAAAACCAATTGATCTCGTTCCATTACCCATGCATGTTAGGACATCTAAATTAGCCAAAGCACTTGCACAGCATGTAAGAGATTTGCATAAAAATATATTAATAAAATTAATGCCAGCAATCAAATCTATAAATAATTAGCTTATTCACACCGACAAGCTCATGATTTTGCTATAAGAGATTATGTTATGATATGGATTAGGCCATAGTGGTTTCCTTCTGGAACCATTAAGAAAATACATGCCCGAGGAGCAGGCCATTTAAGATCTTAAAGAAACTATGATCAAATTTATATATTATGGATCTACCATCTGATTATAATATTAGCACTACTTTTAATGTATCAAATCTAATAAAATGAAAAGAATCAATATCAATATCCAGTGATCCTTTTGAGCCTAATATCTTTGATGAGAGTGAACCCCCACCCAAGTGTCCATAACCAAAAGTTTCTCAAATATATGATCGAATTGAGAAGATTCTAGACAAGCAAGTCATTTTTACTAGGAGTCATGGATATCAAAGATATCTAGTGAGATGGCAAGGCCACCTTGAGTCTGAGGATACATAGATTACCCGAGAAAAACTATAATGAATTATCCTAAAACTCTTGAGCATTACTAGAGTAGTGTGGAGCCTAACTAGATGGAGTCGAGTTCTTCCTATCCCAGGGGAATGATGAGGACATTATCCAGCACGAATTCTAATGTATACCTTTGAGTAGTCATATATTTTTATTATTTTATCTGGGTGTATGGAGATTGGATATATTTTTTTTATTTTATTATTTTCTATCCAGCTCATGCACATATCTTAGAGTATGAAAACTGGATTGGTTTGGAGTCTATTCTAGATTAGGCTAATTATTTCAAATTAATTTGAGTCTTAGAATTTTTATTAATCTAGTCTCCAATCTATAGGGAGTTCTAAAGTTTTGGTCTCCAATTTGTTGGGGGCTAGGGTCTATTTAAAGAAGTCCCTGTATTAGATTAAAGTATCAACAAAAATTAATAAAATTTTTTGGGTTTTCTCAAACTCCCTCTCTCAAGTTCTCTCATCTCTTCTTCTTCTTCTTTCTTCTCCTCTCTTCCTCTTTCCCTATTTCCTTCTTCCCCTCTCTCTTCTTCTTCCTATATTCTTCTTCTTCCTCCTACCATTCTGAAAATCAAGTCTCCCGAGCCCTTATTTCCAGCCACCTTCAAGCCCCACGACTACCCCCATAGTCACTATCAACCGCCCACCTCCCACTCCACCGACTCCATCCTCTCTTTCGCCCAGTGTGCCACCACCAATTTTGCTGCCACCCTCCCATCGCCTCAGCCCATAGTCGATCCCTTCTCCACCTGTGAAATGACCACCCAACTGAGCGCCCATGCTACCAAATCCACTACAGCTGACCACCATCTCATCCTCCTCGTCAAAGAATGCCGGCCATCGTCAAATGACCCAATGCTTTAGCCTCTACCTCCCTCTTATCTGGAGAACTGGAATAGCCGAGCCGAGTGTCACAGCCTCTTCCCCGACCATGGAAACCACTTGCTCACAACCTCATCATCGGTCCACCATCAAAAAGCTACCTTCTCCCCATCACAGATCTACCAAGAACCCAGCATCTGATTAGCTTAATTTCCCCGACAACCACCATGCCACTGATCTCTAGAACAGGGATGATCGAGCCATAGTTTGCTAACGAGCAACCTCCCCATGCCACCGACCTTCACTCTGGTGCCATCCCCTTCATGATCACCAGTGAAAACCCATTGGACTCCTTTAAAGCCACGTCCCCTATTCGGCATGATCATGAAAGCACCCAAGGGGCTTGCACAATTATGAAAGCGAAGTCATTATTTGTTGTTGACTTCAAGCCAACTTTAGGAAAAATAGAAGAGAAAAATAAAGAAAGAAAGGGGGAAAAAGAAAAAACTTGGTTTAATTAACTAGTTCTAATGTGTTGATCTTCATGTATCTTGATCACACGATTGAAAAGGCATGCACACAATCAGAGCAAACCCAAAATCCTACACTGACTTATAATTTTGGATTTATTGGACCGAATCTAGTTTTATTCTGATTTGGAGAATTCTAACTACTATTATTTTGTGTTGGTATTCTAGGTCCAAAGACTCCTAAACTTGCCATCCAGCTAAGATTGCAACCTGACTTGGTCAACACCTTTTCCAGATTCGACCATGATCAAGTTTGTGAGCACCCTTTCCACTTAAATATATTTAATTGATATTGATAAAGAGCATAATTCTTTAATTTTATTATATTTATATATTAATTACTTGTGCTGAGCCTAATCTTAAGGATAGTTTCTCAATTAACCATGATCCCATCTTAAGATCTAGAGTTTTCATTGGTGCTTGCAGTTATTAAAAAAATTGATTATAATTTAATCCCTTTCATAATCATAAAAAAATAAATTAGCTATTTTTTATTTATAGTTTCTATTGGTTGACAATTAAAAATAATAATAATAATATTTGCAGCCTTCTTCCTCTTATTACCACCGAGCCCCCTTGGTTATTCTCAAACATCCACTACCAGATTGGTAACTAAAAGCATATCCCTGCTCTTCCAAGTAGTCCAAAGAAATTAAATTCTTTTTCAACTCTGGTACATGTTTGACATTTGACAAAGTTCTTATCACTCCATCATCCATCCTCACCCCAATGGTGCTAACTCCAGCTACTGTACAAGGATGATCATCACCAAGGATTACACTACCTTCATCTGACCTATCATAGGTATAAAACCAATCCCGATGTGAGGTATAGTGGTATGAGCATGCAAAATCCAAAATCCAGGTATTATCCCAATCTACTGATCCATCTGATACAATCAGTACATCTCCTACATTAATAGAATTTAATTCCATTTTCCTCACAATAACTTCTGAATCTTTACTAGAGTACTCCCCACCATTATCTGACCGAAAGCACTTCACATGTTTTCCTATCTCCTTCTCTACCTCAGCCCTCTAGGCTTTGAACCGGGCAAATATCTCTGATTTTTCTCTCATCAGATATATCCACAATTTTTTAGAGAAGTCATCAATAAAGGTAACAAAATACCTTACTCCATCCCTAGATAAAGCAGGTGCCAGTCCCTATACATCCGAGTGCACCAAATCTAGCACTCCTTCACTTGGTTTGGTACAAACATCAAATTTCACCTTATGCTATTTACCAAAGATACATGGCTTATACAGATCATTTCCATCCTTCTTCAAAGCTGGAATGTTCCCTCTTCTGCTTAACTCCATGAGCCCTCGGTCATTCATATGACCCATCTGATAGTACCACAGTTTATGTGTCAACAATTCCTCTTGTGCCGCTACAAGCACCTCTGCACTATCATTCACAATATTCAATAGAAATCATCCTGTCAACTACTCAACGATCCATCCAATTATGGTCCATAGCATAATATCTATGGATTTTACATTTACAAATACAAGATAATTGCTAATCAATTATTTTATCATTTAAAATGGCTTACATAATAAATATATCGTATCATCAACTAATAGGTATAGAAGGTCCTATCCCATTCAGGAACTACATTAATTCTATATATCAATTATAGTAATCAAATGATACACCATAGGGGCCAAAAGAAATTATAATAGCATTTTTTCTTAATTCTCCCCATGTGACTGAAGATGTGTGATGAGAACTAAAGAAAAATACTATCCAAAATTTATCTTGATCCCTCAACATATCTTTTGATTACTGTAATTACCTATAGAATTAATTATAGTAGCATTTTCCCTTAGTTCTCTCCACACAACTGAAGATGCGTGATGAGAACTAATGAAAAATACTATCTAAAATTTTTCTTGATCCCTCAATATACCTTTTGATTATTAAATTACCTATAAAAATAATTACATTTTCTAGACTATCCATACTAGACATTCAATTAACCAATATCCATAATTCTTACACCTGTATAAAAATATATAAATATATGGATGCCATAGAATATGTACATTAATCAAAAGATAGGTCTATGATTCTATACAATATATAATTTTTAAAATAAATACCTAAATAATTAGTTAAATTAATACCTAATTCTAGGATATTGTAGGCACTCGATCCTTGCATGCAGGCTGGCTGCCTTAGATGTAGGTTGGGACCCAAGGCCCAAGTGTGTAGGGCATGTCTCGGCCCCTATGTTTGCTGTGCTACTTGGCACCTTCCTTCAACCCAAGTGCATGAAAGCTAGCTACCCTTTATGCCAGCTAGGACTTGAGGCCCAAGCGCACGGAGCACGCCCTGGCCCCCATGTTTGTAATGGTGCCATGCACCTTCCCTTAGCCCGAGCATGAAGGGCATGCGAGGGCTAGCTAACCTAGATGTCAACTGGGATTCGAGGCTCGAGCATACTGGGCATGCCCCTATCCCATGTGTGCAATGCTACCCGACACCTTCCCTTGGCCTGAGCAAAGAGGCGTGCGAGGTCTAACTACCCTAAACTCTTGCTAGGACCTAAGACTTGAGCACGCAGGGCATGTCCAACCCCCATGTTTACAATGCTGCTCGGCACCTTCCCTTGGCCCAAGCATATAGGCATATGCTATGAGTGTAAGAAACCGGGACACTCTATGTTTGATCGTCCCATGTTAAAGAAGATATTTGAAAAGAGTAAGAAAAAGAAGGCCATGGTAACCACATGGAGCAACAGCGATGAATCAACCTCCAATGAAGAAGAGCAAGGAAAGATAGCCAACATATGCTTGATGGCTTTGGAAGATGAGGTGAGTAATGAACCCAGTCTTGAGTTTACATTTGATGAACTTCACACTGCTTTTTATGATTTATTAGATGAATTCAAGAAGCTAGGAGTTAAGAACAAAATATTAAAGCAAACAATTGATATTTTACAAAAAGAAAAATATGAAGCTAAAAGCAAAAATGAAATTTTATAAAAGAAGTTGGATGATTTGCTTAAAAGTAATAAAGAATTAGAAAAGGAGAAGGATGATGATTTACAAAAGCTAAAGGACTTGAAAAATGATAATCAAAATTTACAAAAAGAATTTGAAAGACTCAAACCTTTAGTTGATAAATTGACATTAAACTGTAATAAACTTGAGCTAATCCTTAAGAATCAATGGGAAACATATGATATGGCTAGAATTGGCTATCACTCAAATTACAAAAATAGAGTTTTAGCTAACAGATCTTCTACTTCTTCCTCCATTCAAAAATCAAATATAGTTTGTTATTGTTGCAAAAAGATTGGTCATGAAGCTTATGAATGTAGTTTAAGAAGGAAGAATAAGAACAAACTAAAGAAAATCTAGGTTTCCAAAAGAACCAAGTCCCTAACCCCAAAGGATCTAAGAAAGCTTACGTATCTAAAAAGGTTACTTGATTTATTTTGCAGGAATGTCATGCAGCCCAAAGAACCAAAAGAAAATGATACTTGAATAGCAGCTGTTCAAGATATATAACGAGTGAAAAGGAATAATTCTTTACCTTAGAGATGAAGATAGTGTAGTTACTTTTGGTGATAATGGTAAACAAAAAATTATTGATATTGGTAAAATTAAAATCATCCCTTCTACTTATATTGAAAATGTATTACTAGTTGATAGCTTGAAATATAACTCATTAAGATTAGTCAATTATGTGACAAAGATTTCAAAGTTTTATTTGATCTTCTTTGTGCATAGTTACTAGTCCATTCGATGCAAGCATAGAAGACTTAAATGATCTAGCTATAAAGAGTAATACAAGTCTAGTAGTCATGAATACTTGGATCAAAAAAATTAATTGGCTTTGGCATAGAAGACTTGGACATGCTAGCATGCATGATTTATCTAAATTGATTTCTATAGACTTAGTTAAAGGTTTATCAAAGTTAAATTTTGAAAGAGATCATGTATGTGATTCTTGTCAATTTAGTAAACAAACTAAGAAAAATTTTAAATCTAAAAATATTATTTCAATATCTAGACCACTAGAACTTCTTCACATGGACTTATTTGGACTAACTAGGACAACAAGCTTAGGTGAAAAGAAATATAGACTTATAATAGTAGATGACCATTCAAGATTCATTTAGATACTATTTTTAGTACATAAAGATAAGGCTTTCATATTTTTCAAAAGTTTTATAAAAAAGTTCAAAATCAAAAAAATCTTTTTATAGTTTCAATTAGAAATGATTATGGCATAGAATTTTAAAAATTAAAATTTTAAAAAATTTTGTAATGAATATGGCATTGATCATAACTTCTCAGCTCTAAGAACACTACAACAAAACAATGTTATGAAAAGAAAGAATATAATATTAGAAGAAATGGCATGAATAATATTATATGAAGGCAATCCTCAAAAATATTTTTGGTTGAAGCTATGAATACTACTTATTATTTTTTGAACTATGTTCTAATTAGACCTATCTTTAAGAAAATTCCATATGAACTTTGGAATAATAGAAAATTTAATTTAAGTTATTTCTATGTTTTTGGTTATAAATGCTTTATTTTGAACAACGAAAAAGATAACCTTAGTAAATTTAATGATAAATCTAGTGAAGGTATCTTTCTTTATTATTCTATCTCTAGCAAAGATTATAAAGTTTCTAACAAAAGAACTTTAACCATAGAGGAATTTATATATATTCTATTTGATGAATCTAACCTCTCACCTTCTGAAAAAGAAGAGTGTATTAATGATGATGCAACTACAATCAATAAAGAAATGAAGGAATTAAGCTTAAAAGATAAATGAAATGAAGAAGAAAAGAAAGAGGTAAGCAAAGATCATGGTGACTTGCCAAAAGAATAGAGATATGCACACCATCACCCTAAAGACTTAATCATAGATCATCCCTCACAAGATTTTAGGACTAGGTCATCATTTAGAGATACCTTTGATTATCTTACATTTGTTTCTCAAATTGGATCCAATAGCATAAAGAAAGCTAAAAAGGATCCTAATTGGATTATGGCTATGTAAGAGAAGTTAAACCAATTCGAAAGAAATAACGTATAGACCTTAGTTAGTAGATCTAAAGAATATTTTGTCATAGGTACCAAATGGGTATTTAAAAATAACTTAGATGAAAAAGATAATGTAGTAAGAAATAAAGCAAAATTAGTGGCCAAAGGATACAATCAAGAAAAGAAAATAAATTTTAATAAAACTTATATACCCATAGCTAGATTAGAGGCCATAAAACTCTTACTTTTATTTGCATATTACATGAATTTTAAACTCTTTCAAGTGGATGTAAAAAGTACATTTTAAAATGGATACATCTCTGAAAAAGTTTTTTAAGAGCAATCCCCTGGATTTGAGATCCACATATTTTTTAATCATGTTTTCAAACTTAACAAAGCTTTATATGGTTTGAAATAAACACCTCGATCGTGGTAAGAAAAACTAAGTAAATTTCTACGTAAAAATAATTTTACTAGAGAAAGTTAAGATATAACCCTTTTTATTAAAAGAAAAGATAATGATATATTAGTTGTACAAATTATATAAATGATATTATTTTTAGTTCAACTAATGAAGATCTATGCCAATAATTTGGTAAGCTTATGTAGGTGAATTTGAAATAAGTATGATAGATAAGCTGACATTCTTTCTTGGACTTCAAATCAAATAAATAAAGGAAGGAATCTTCATCAACCAAACTAAGTACATCAAAGAACTACAAAAGAAGTTTGAAATAGAATCTATAAAAAAATTGGCACACCAATGAACCCAACCTGCTGGCTTGACAAAGATGAAGATGAGAATAGCATTGATCAAAAGCAATATCAAGATATGATCAGATATTTGCTATACTTAACTACTAATAGAACTAATATATTATTTAATATTTATATACATGCTAGATTTCAATCAAATCCTAAAGAATCACATATACTTGCTATCAAAAAAATTATGAGATACTTAAAAGGAACATCTAATCTAGGATTATGGTATTCAAAACATTCATTAATAGACTTAATTGGTTACTCTAATGCTGATTAAAGTAGATATAAAATTGAAAGAAAAAGTACTAGTAGTATATGCTAATTTCTAGGATTGAACTTAATTTCTTGATACAGTAAGAAACAAAACTTTGTAACACTATCAACTACTGAGATAAAATATATGGCTGTAGAGAGTGTTGTGCTTAAATGCTTTGAATTAAGCAATAACTTGAAGATTTTGATATAAAAAAAAAAAAATTAATTTCCAATTAGATGTGACAATACTAGTACTATCAACTTAATGAAAATCCCTATTCAACATTTAGGAACTAAACACAAAAATTAGATATCATTTTATTAGGAATCATGGACAAAATAGTGACATAAAGCTAGAATTTGTTAGTACAAATAAGCAACTAGCTGGCATATTCACCAAACCTCTTAGTGAAGATAGATTTTCTATGATTAGAGATAAATTAGGACTATGTAACTCATTTCAGGAATCTTTATCTAGAAATTCTTCAAAAATAGAGAAAAATTTCTTGAACCAATTTTCATCATTTTAAAGCTTATTCAACCTTATTTTATTTACTAGAGTCCCTCCAATTCATTTCCTAATATTTTTGGACTTAAAATTCTAATTTTTGCTTGAGACTCATCCCTGCCAATCGACTGAGCAAGCTGACTTGCCTGTTAGAAAAGTGGTTTTTAAAATCCTAACATAACTTTATTTTGTTTTATCCTTTCATGGTTATCCCAAGCCATCCCTTTCCCCTTTCACTATTCCAAATAATTTCAAACCCTAGGACCACTTCCTAAGCCCCTTTTCTATGAGAATCCAAGGATGATGGTCCTCGCAAAGCACTTGCTTCGAAAAGAGAAGATCCAAGAGTCAATCTTTAATGAAACGACAGTCCAAGAAGAGAAATGACTAACTAATTCCTAAGGTTCCTTCAATTCTACCTCAACCAGCCATGTCTATGGCCAATCGACCAGTAACTATAGGGAGGAAGGTCTATTTTGATTTTCTAGAAAGTGAGCATTTCTGAATCGAAAAGTGGTTACAAGCACAGGATAGGGAGCATTTCTACACTTTACGGGTACCCATATACCCTACTCTTGTCCATTCTTTCTTTGAAAATCTAAGATTAGGATCTTCATACATTGAATCCACTATTAAAGGGAAGCTTATAGTTTTGGATAAGTTGTGACTGGCTAATCTATTGGAAATGCTAAGAGATGGTGTTTGTTTTCTACATTTGGAAAGAAAAATTAAGGGATTGAGTAATTGTGGAAAGAAGAGATGTTAGAAATCTTAAAAATCTACAAGCTAATCAATTAAGCATCAAGATGAGCATGTACAATATAGTGAGTAGGATATTCTTTCCAAAGACCGGAAGGTTTGACTAGTGACCGAAAAAGATATTTCTTTTATATTATATTTAAGGATCAGCCCATCAATCTTCTTTTTCCGATGCTTAGCCAAATTAAGGAGGGTGCTAGGAAGAGCAGGGTATGCCTACCTTATGGCATAGTTTTTACATTGATTTTTGAGGAGTTTAGCATAGACTATACCAAGGAGGATGCTTGGAGCTATTGGATACAAGCTAGTACAACAAGAGCTCTCTCCATCATATTGGTTACTTGAAGGTGAACGATAGATGGGTACACCACATATCTGGATAAAAACCTACTGCATTTGATACTTCATACGAGGATAGAGATGAGGATGATGAAAAAAATGATGAGGAGGATGCTAATGTTAAGAAGGAGCTACATGCTGACACTGTACCCTCAAGTCTGACATAGGTTGCTAGAGCTTCGATTGAGCATATTCCTACACAGCCAGCCAACCCTAAGACACCACCAGCTACATCTACCACTGCTTGACCTTCTATACCTACTTTGATGCGGAAAGATCCTAGGACTGATGATAAATAGAAGACTAGTTTTTTTAGATTTTTTTAGAATTTAATTCAGTAGCTAAAGGCACGAAAATAAGTAAAAAATCAGCAGGAAGACTAGTAATGCAAAAAACTATCGTACCCATAAAATAACTCATGCAAAATAATAAATCCAGGACTCGAGAATTGAGAAAGTCCTGGCTTAGGATAGCATACTTATCATCAGATCAAAACTCAGGAGGGAGAAGGCTTTTAGTAGGCAGTGATTGCAGTTCCTTTGAAGAAGAGATCCCTCAACACTCTCGATGGTGCCTGGAAGAACAAGCCTTTGGTTCCCGAATCTGAAGGCGATCTGGACCCGGTCTGAAGGCAAATAAAGCCTCCTCTGGGGAGGGGAAACACCTCGGAGACCCTGCAATACATCAAGGTTAGGCATGAACAGGTTAGCAAAGAAAAGAAATAAGAAGATGGAAGCAAGGAGGGGATTAGGGCAGATGTTGCAGGTGGCCTAGAGAAGATGGGATCCAGTTATCTGGGACGGCTCCTAGAGTGCTTCTCAAGGCCGTGGCTGCTGTTTGGAGGCTTGGGAAGATGCTTTGGCATGAAGAACTCCAAGGAATAAGGGATGACCAAGGAAAAAACAAGAACCAAAAACCAAAGACAAACAAAACCCAAGAACACCAGACTTGCAAAACAATTCAGCCGAGTTTATTTCATAAGAGTTGATTGATTACAGGAGAAGGAGGGGTGGGGTATTTATAGAGTTCTCATGCCCTCTCCTTATTAGGACTTCTGCCCTCTCTTAGGGATGTCCATGAGCATACCTTCACTCCTTAGGTAGATCTTGATGCTTTGGAGTGTCATCACCTTTCTCATTCTTGTCTTGATCTTCTTCATTTGGCTGAGGTTGATCATTCAGTGTCAGCTTCTGAAGCTTGTCAGCACCTGCATATTCATCAGATGTACCCTCTTTTCTGGAGGATTTGTTAGCAAATTCTTCAAAGACAATATGTACTGACTCTTCTACAATCAAAGTTCATTAATTGAAAACTCTGTATGCCCTGCTTGATATAGAGTATCCTAAAAAGATACCTTCATTAGACTTGGCATCAAACTTTCCAAGATTATCTTTTCCATTGTTCAAAATAAAACATTTGCAACCAAAAACTCGAAAATATTTCAAAGTTCATTTGGAGTTTTCTTTAAAATAGGACAGATTAAAACTCGATTTAAAATGTAACAGGCTGTATTAATAGCTTCAGCCCAGAAATATCTCAGCAAATCATTTTTGCAAAGCATAGTGCATGCCATTTCTTCTAAAGTACGATTTTTTCTTTCTACTATCCCATTCTGCTGAGGTGTCCTAGGTGCAGAAAAATTATGTTCTATTCCTTTTTCATTATAAAAATTTTTAAAATCTGGATTTTCAAATTCAGTTCCATGATCACTACGAATGCAAACAACTGAAACCTTTTTTCGTTTGAGACTTTTCTATAAAACTTTATGAATGCTGCAAAATGGTTCATCTTTTTGTGCCAAAAAGAAAATTCATGTAAATCTCGAAAAATCATCCACTATGACTAATCCATATCTCTTGCCTCCTAGACTTGATGTTCTAGTTGGTCCAAAGAGATCCATATGAAGTAGTTCAAGTGGCCTACTAGTAGTTACAAAACTTTTTGGTTTGAAAGAAGTTTTAACTTGCTTACCAAATTGACATGCTTGGCAAATTCTATCCTTTTTAAAACAAAGTTCAGGTAAATCTCTAACTAAATTTTTTTTACAATATTTTGAAAGAAGATACATACTAGCATGCCCTAATCTTCTATGCCATAGCCAGCTAGTCTCATCTTTAGTAGAATTCACTGCAACAAGGCATTCTCCATCAGGTAAAGATAGATCATCTAGGTCTACCAAATAAATATTTTCATGCCTTTTTCCAATGAATTGTACTCCATTTAAATTCAGACTAGTAATCATGCAATATGATGATTTAAAAACTACTTGAAAACCTTTATCACAAAACTGACTAATGCTTAAAAGATTATGTTTCAAACCATCGACTAAAAGTATATTACTAATATTACTAGAAGGAGTTATGAGAACCTTACCAATACCAATGATTTTTCCTTTATCATTATCACCGAAGGTCACACTCCCTCCATTCAAAGCTTCAAGAGAAGTGAATTGCTTCACATCTCCAGTCATGTGCCTTGAGCAACCACTATCAAGATACCAAAGTCTTTTATTCTCCTTGGTTGCAAGACACACCTGCAATAAAATCAAGCTTTGTTTTTAGGTACCCAATCCAACTTGGGTCCTTTAGGGTTAGCATTCAAAATGGTTCCTTTTGGAATCCACACTTTATCAAAAGAATTGATTTTTCTAAAGTTACATTGAAATGATTTATAACCTAACTTCTTGCAAGAGAAACAAGTACTGCTAGATGATGCAGGTACAAAAAAGTTTTTGAAATACTTTTGTTGCTTTTGTAGTTTATATCCTAATCCTGCTTTATTAAAAATGGCTCTTTGATTACTCAAAAGTAGGTTTAATTTTTCTGAACTATAAGTGAATTTCTCAACAAAAGGTTTTATCTTTTCAAGTTCATTTTTGTACTTAACATTTTCAAGTTCTAAATCCTTATTTTTCTTTAAAAGTTCATTATTTGAAATAGCATTTTTAAGTCTTTTCAAAACTTCATTTTTCATAGATAAAGCATTAATTTTCTTTTCTAAAACATCTAATTTAGATTTCAAAATACTAACATCATTTAGTAAAGAATTATTTTCAAAAGTGAAACAATTTGCATGCTTTTTCAATTTCTTGTTTTCAGATAAAATCAATTTATAATCATGCATAAGTTTATCAAATGCATTTCTAAGTTCATTAAAAGTAAAATCGATCTCGATATCAGAATTTATCTCATCATTGTCTTGATGTGCCATGAAGTAGAGGTTTGCAACTTCAGTCTGCACTTCCTCAGAACTGGAGTCTTCACTGTCACTCTAGGTGGCCATCATTGCTTTCTTCCTTAATTTCTTTCTAGATTTCTTAAGGAGAGGACAATCAAACTTGTAGTGTCTTGGCTTCTTGCACTCGAAGCATGTAGGTACTTCCTTCTCTTTTTTCTTTTCTTTTTCTTTTTCTTTTTCTTTTCCTTTATCCTTTGATTGGTATTTCTTTTTGTAAGGAAATTTTCTCCTCTTCATGAATCTTCTAAACTTTCGTGCAATGAGGGCTTCTTTACCTTCATCTTCCTCTTCATCTTCGGACTCATCTATTGAGGATTCTTCTTGAATGTTTGATTTGAAAGCAATCCCCTTCTTCTTCTTGTCCATGTCCATTGATTTTGTTTTAGATTAAGCTCATAAGTCATGAGCGATCCAACCAGCTGCTCAAGAGGTAACTTGTCAACATCCTTGGCTTCTTGAATTGTGGTCACCTTCGGATCCCATGATATTGGAAGTGACCTGAGAGTTTTATTTACAAGATCAGCGTTAGACATAACATTTCCAAGACTTCTCATACCATTAACAATATTTGTGAATCTTGTATACATATCAGTGATTGATTCATTAGGTGCCATTCGGAACATCTCATAAGTGTGCACTAACATATTTACTTTAGTATTTTTCACTTGATCGGTACCCTCATAGGTAACTTCAAGTATGTCCTATATTTCTTTAGTAGACATGCATGTAGATATCCTATTGAATTCACTAGGATCTAATGAACAATAAAGGAGATTCATTGCCTTGGCATTGATCTCGGATTGTTTAATATCATTTTCATCCCAATCCTCTTCGAGCTTTGGGATGGAAACACCATTAACCACTACTGAAGGAATATGAGGACCCTTATCTACTACTTTCCACAAATTATAATCAATAGAATGCATATAAATTCGCATCCTAGTTTTCCAATAAGTATAATTTGATCCATTGAAAAATGGAGGTCTATTTGAGGATTGACCCTCAACTACGCTAGTACCAATTGGGACTGCCATAGATCTTCACTCAAGGCGGTAAAGCCTATACACTGAGAACATGGCTCTGATACCACTTATTGCCCAGTAAGCAACCCAAGAGGGGGGATGAATTGGGTCTCTAAAAATTAAAACTTAAGATTACTTGTACTAAGTAATGCAATCCAATTTAACAAATAAATAGCAAGGTACTATCAATTCAATTATAATGCTCTAAATTAAGAGTACAGTGGAATTAAAGAGCAATAAGTAAAGAGAAAGAAAAGAGATCAAGCAATCATAAAGACCAAGAAATATAGTGGTTTGGTGCTATCCAATGCACCTACATCCACTCCCCAAGATCCCCTTGAGAATTCACTATAATCACACCCGATTACAGTTGATTAGTTTTACGGGCTCACTAATCAAAAATCCAACTTGTTTTCATAAGGCCAACAAGTTAAAATCTCACCTGGTTTCACGGGCTAACCAAGAACCTAATTAGTTTTCAAAGGCTAACCAATAACCTCCCTTAGTTTTTCGGGCTAACCAAGAATCTTAATAGTTTTGCAGGCTAACCACCAACCTAATTGGTTTTACAAAGGCTCACCCATAACCTCACTTGGTTTTACAATAGGCTAACCAAGAACCCTTACAACAAATAAGGTTTAGATGTAATGAAATAAAGTAAGCTTTCTAAAACAAAGCGGGTATCTCTTTGAAGCTCGAAGTAGAGATGCTTTGAGCTTGTTGAAGCCTCTTGAATGCTCAAGAATGGATGATCTTCACTGCTCTTGAAGGCTCTTGAATGCTTGGAGGCTTGCTTTAGCTTGAGAGTGGTTGACACTTCAAGGAATAGGAGTTAAAGCTCACTTTTCTTCAAACTCTTCAATGGTATTCAATGATATTCAATCTCTTCTATTTTGATTTGATTTGGAGCATATAAATACTTTTCCAAGGTCTCAAATCCTGTTTCTAGCCATTAGACTTGAAAAACTAGCCATTGGAGGGCAAAATGGATGAATTCTGTACTTAAAAAACTAGTCGTTACTGTTGTCAGAATTTCTTGAATCGACACTTCTGGCTATGAGTCGACACATAAAGTCGATACTTGAACTTCTTGAGTCGACACCCAATTCAAATTACTCCAAACTGATTCTTTGAAAATCTCAGATATATCGATACTTACTCAGTTAAGTCGACACCTTGAGTCAACATCCTGCTTCCATGTATCGACACTTCAACTGCTTCTTCAATTTCAGTATGTTCTGCGGCTTGAAAATTTCATATGATGTGTTGATCCATGTGTCGACACTTTGAGTCGACACTTCTGGTCCATGTGTTGACACTTCGTCTGTGTTATTTGAAACATTCTTGTGTACCGGTCTGAGTCGACACTTCACTTTCATGTATCGACACTTCATGTCATGTATCGACACTTTGAGTCGACACTTCTCTGAAAACTACACAGAAAGGCCTAAACTTTAGCTGAAACATATTTTCACTTAACTTAACCATCTAATCAACCAACTCTTGAGTGTCCAAGTCCTTTTTTAACAATCTTTTCATTCAAACTTGGCTTCTTCAAATAAATGAGCTTTTTCAAATTTGTAAGCACCTTTTTCAATAAAAACATACTTAAAGGAAATCATTAGTCCTCAACTTATACTTAATTATTTTGCTTATCATCAAAATCAATAACGGAGTCAACAATTTGAGTTACAGGGTTGGAATCATTGCTGTTCACTTGACATTCCCACCTACCCTACATTTGTAAGAACTTTCTTTGAAAATCTGTCCCTTGGAGCTAATCATATCATATCTATAGTTAAGGGGATAACCATGTCAGTGAATGAATCTAGACTAAGTAGAGTTCTACAAATGTCAAAGGAAGAAAAATGTTATCTGAACTTGAAAGAAAGGCAAAAGACCCTGAGGATTATGCTTGAAAAGAGCAATGTGGAAGGTATAACAAATGTTCAAGCCAATATTTTGTCATTAGAGATAATGGTTTTGCATAATATTATCAGCATGGTATTTCTACCAACAACTGGAAGATTCGATTGGGTCAGTGAAAAAGACCTAATGTTCATGCAGTACATGATTGAGGGGGAGGCCCTCAATCTACCATACATCATGATGACCCAGATTCAAGATGCTGCCAGGAGAGCCAGAGCTTACTTGCCCTATGGGATAGCTTTTACACTATTGTTTCAGGATTTCGGTATTGATCTAACTGGAGAGGACAGCCAACCTCTGCTTCATACTGATAGGTATTCTGAGAAATCCCTTTACCGGATGGGATATCATAGAGTAGAGGGAGTCTGGACTAGGAAGACTTCATGTCAGAGAGCTACACATTAAGATGACTCAAATGAGGATATTCCTATTGAGGCACCTGCAGCTAAGCGACCATGGATGAGGATGAGTCAGCTGAGGAGGCTAAAGCTCAGGATGAGATAGGTGGATAGCCTAGTAGTCCGAGGACTCCACCAGGCATGTCTATAGCTCCTACAGTACCATCTACTTTTGCTGGTATTTCTACTCAGACCACTGTTGCTTTGGAGTAGCTTACTCAGTTCACAGAGACTCTGACAGCTAGATTCAGCTCCATGTTTTGCAATCTTCATCAGACATTAGAGCATGGCCTTTAGGAGTTCTGTGCTGATATGAGAGAGCTCACTCTGAGAGTAGAAATAGTTGAGCAGAGTCAGAGGATGGAGGAGGACTATCAAATAGAACTTAGAGATCTACGTTCTGATTTTGGCAGACTCCATGGTGCAGCTGATTCCTTTGCTAGACATCAGGCTATTGCTCTTCATGACATTCAGCAAGGGGTACACAAGATAGAGACGGAGCTTGGAGCAGTTCTACTTGGATTCACTGGAGTGCGACCTAGCTTTGGAGCTTCTACTTCTAGTCAGCCACCTAAGCCACCTCCACAGCCTTCACCTAGACCTAGACAGCCACCTCCTCATGCTAGACCACCTCCTAGAACTAGACCAACCTCTAGGACCCGAACCTTTAGAGGACCTTCACCTCTAATTAGAAGATCTAGAGTATATGCCTCTAAAACTTTAGATATAGGTTCTAGCAGTAGTGAGAGAAACCATGACCTCTTTTAGTAACACATTTTGATGTATCATGCTTTGACTATACCTTCTTGGATGTATATGTCATGTACTTCTTTTGAAAGTAACAAAATATATATTTTTAGATCAATGTGTAATTATCTATGTTAATCTTTTGATTGTTACTTTTTTGATTGATGACAAAAAGGGGAGAAATATGTGAAGCATGAAAATAGCACAAAAATAAAAAAAGAAAATATGGAAAAGGATCAAATGTAATAATAATGAAAAATTGTTAAGTTCTGACACTCTTGTCTAATACTTAAGCACCAACTTTAAGTTATGATACTTGTTAAATTTATTAAAGTTTGAGCTCTGATACTTATTTAATACCTTTAAAGCTCTGTTACTATTGTAGCTCTGATACTGTTGATACTCCTGTCACTGATACTTAAGTTAAATTGCAAAATGAACTCTCATATATATAGTTCTGTTACTTAAGCTCAAGCTATGATACTCAAGCTATCTTACTTCAATTGAATACTTTACAGCTCTGATACTCAATTTTGACAGACTTAAATTTATCTGCTCTGATATATTGTGATATATAACTTGTTAAGCTCTAATATTTTAATCAAGCTCTGATATAGTTAGATCATAATCTGAACAAGACAATTCGAATTATTTGATATACTGTATAGCATTAACTCTAATTCACTTAAAATGTAAAGATATTTATTTCCATGCCCAGTGTTTCGTCATCATAAAAAAGGAAGAGATTATTGACCCCTGGAATGATTTTGATGATAACAAAATATTGGAGCATGTATTTGATACTAACTCTTTTCAAATATTTAAGAAGTTTTTGCAGGATGATCCAAATGCACAATCATTCTCCCTATAATTCTGAAATCATTGTAGTGTATCAAGTTTATCATAGAAAAAGTTATATGTATTAAAGAGCCCAAAAAAAATTTATTTATGTATTCATGAAAAAGGATCCAATTCTATGTAATTTTTAAGTTTTAATTACTTAGATTAGGTTTAGAAGAAGTTTGAAGTTGTTTGGAAGATGTTGGAAAAATTTTGAAAGCCTTTGGACAAAGATCACTCGAGCCGACTCCAGGAATGGTGCTGATACATTATTTTGGCATGGCACAAGGGTTTCTGATACACAATCAACCGAGCCGACTCGATGAAACTAGAGCCAACTTGTCCAGAATAGCTAAAATGTAGTTTTAAGAAACCAGTCAACCGAGTCGACTCCTCTAGAGTGAGTAAAATTCAGTTTCTCACCGACTCACTGAAGAACCGAGCCGACTCTTCCAGAGTAAGTAAAATTCAGTTCTGAGAGACCAATCATCCAGCTGACTTGATTGAAGAGCGACTCGACCAGACTTCAGTTTTTACCTATTTGAGCATCCGAGCCAACTTGACCCATCCAAGCCGATTCGAATCCCAGTTTCTAAAGTGTAATAGCTAGTTCGAGAATGAAATTTTGGAATCCAAAAAGTCCTCCAACGGCTAGATTTTGACTCCCAAGGCATTCCAACATCATATTTACTTAGGATTAGTTCAAAGGACTATAAATGATGGATTTGAACAAGTTTTGAAAGACTTTAATAAGGATATTGAATATTCCAAAGAGCATTCAAGCAAGAACTCAAGTCTTCACCAACTTTCAATCAATTTATTGAGTCAATCATTGGAAAAGTTTGAAAGCCTTAAAGAGTATTGAAGAAGCAATCACGAAAGCTTCACAAAGAGCTTCAACTGCAACCATCTGACAACATTTGATTTGTCTTTAGTGTTGCTTCTTTTGTAACTCTACTTTGAGTTGTTTCAAGTACAGCAGGGGTTGTAACTTGAGGATTGTTTTTAGGTTTTTTGTAAGCCTTGAAAATCAAGTTTGGATTATTACTAAGCCTGGGAAAACTAACATTGTATTGGGTTTGGTTTGTGAGCCCGGTGTAAAACAAACTGGCTGTATTCCGTTGTGAATATAGTGAAAATTCCAAGTGGTATCTTGGATAGTGGACATATAAGCTTGGTTGCTCTGAACTACTATAAAATTCATGGTGTTTGTGATTGATTAGTTTGTATTTATTTATTTGCTTCAGCACTTAATATTTGATACACTTCACTCACCACATAAAGATTTCAAAAAGGCATATATTTGTTAAAAAAATTTCAAACCCAATTTACCCCCACTCTTGGGTTGGCCATCTGGACAACACTAATAAAAATGCAAATGACTTCCTTGATTAATTATTTAATGTGTGTGACCCTTTGGATTCCTCGTCTAGCTAGTAGTAGGTCTAGGTTCATATTGATTTAGTTCGATTAGAAACCAACATTCGAATTAGGTCAAATTAAGCTAACCCTAGCTACCAAATTGAACTATCTTTCAAATTAACTCATGAATTCAATCAATTTAATTCATGATAACCTACAAAATATGATTGACATCTAGCAATATGTCATGCCTACCTAGAAAATGAGAAATTTGATAAAAATTATTAAAATACCCTTTAGTGATAAGTTATCCAGTAATTCAATCCTACAATCTTTCTTTATCCCAAATAAGTGATGAGTATGGAAAATTATCAAATCCTCGTGCTTTATTCATTCAAATCTTAAATTACTAATGAAGACTCGATCAATGAAAGATTAAAAATCCTTCTTAATTTTATCCTACTTTGATCAAAGACTTCCCAAGTCATCATTTGATGAGATTGCATGGGATAAATTCTTCTCTTATGAGTGATCGATTTCTTGTTGACTTACTTATAACCTTCATACACAATTCACCATATCCATGAATATCCCATATATGACTAAGTCATGAATGAGTACGAACCAAAATATAGATTCATATGTATAAGATATCATGGTGATCTCGAGTTAAGGATTACTTACATAACTTTTACTAAGAGAATCATCTTTTGAAAGTAAGTAAGACTTCCATAAGATGTTCTCATGATGGATCAATTCAGTGAACACATACCCTGATGAGCACCCACATCTTTATATTAGTATCCCTACACAAGTGGTTGTGAGACCAACCACTCTCTCCATCGAGTATATATAGGATGTGCTAGTCTCTCCAGAAACATCTATCCCCAACTTAATAATCTTATAACTAGGAGTATTTTAGATTAGGATTTATAAGATCTTAGATCTCACTATTATGAACTCCATCATAACTCTAAAATCATTATCCTAATTTATGGGGTTCATCATAATCTTAAAATAATAAAGTATAAGATACAGCATATGATAAAATAAAATACCTTTTATTAATATCATTATGAGTCGAGAGAGTTTTATAGATAAATCTCTATTTCATAAAAAATATGATTAGCTTTTAGAGAACTATTTTTTCAATCTTCCACTTACACTAAAGCCAATCATCTTTGTATTTAATTCCCATGCAATCTAAATGGTGATCAAATTGCTATTGAGGAAGGGCCTTAGTAAATGGATCTGCTATATTATTATTTATATCTACTCATTCTAAAATCATAACTTTCAATGATCTCATGAATGAGATGGAAGCATCTTAGGATGTGCTTGAATTTTTGATAAGACCTTGGTTCTTTAACTTGTACAATAGCTCCAGTATTATCACAATAAAATAGCACTAGCTATTGTATTATAGAAACTACATCCAATTCCAAGATAAACTTTTTCATCCAAATAGCTTCCTTTGTGGCTTCACTCACAGCTATATATTATACCTCAGTAACTGAGTCAACTACAATTTGATACTTGGTATTTTTCTAATTCACCGCACCTTTATATAGAGTAAAGACATACCCTAATATAGATTTACTATCATTTGGATCTGATTGAAAACTAGAGTTAGTATAGCTTTCTAGTTTTAAATATGATCCTCTATATATTAAATCCTTCTAAGGTACTTAAGAATATTTTTCATAAATTTCTAGTGATCCTTTCCTGGAACAACCTAAAATCTACTTGGTACGCTTATGGCATAAGCAACATCAGGCCTGATATATAACATAGCATACATGATTAATCCTATAGCGAAACATAAGGAATCTTACTCATCCTTTATCTTTCTTTAGGTGTCTTAGAAGATATCTTCTTAGAAAGATGTATGCCTTGACTCATGGACAAGTAATCCCTTTTACTTTCTTCCATATTGAATATTTTCAATACTAAGTCAATATACGTAGATTGAGATAAGCCGAGCATCTTCTTAGATCTATCTCTATAAATCTTTATGCCTAGTATATAGGGTGTTTCTTCCAAATCCTTCATGAAAAACTGTTTAGATAGCCAAGCTTTGATCGATTGCAACATTGGAATATCATTCCCAATGATAAGTATGTCATCAACATATAATATTAAGAAGATAATGGCACTTTCATTTATCTTCTTATACACACATGGTTCATCCATATTTTTTATGATACCAGATTCCTTAATTGTTTCATCAAATCGGATGTTCCAACTTCTCGATGCTTGCTTTAATCTATAAATAAATTTTTTAAGCTTGCATACTTTGTTTGATCTCCCACTTGAGACAAACTCTTCTGGCTATAACATATAAACTTCTTCCTCAAGATACCTATTGAGGAAGGCAGTCTTTACATCCATTTGTCATATTTCATAATTATAGTATGTAGCTATAGTGAGCAAAATTTTAATAAACTTGAGCATAGCTACTGGCAAAAATATTTTATCATAGTCAATTTCATGTCTTTGTTTGAAACCTTTTGCCACTAACCTAGCTTTGTAAGTTTCTACTTGGCTATCTGCTCCAATCTTCCTTCTGAAGATCCATTTGCATCCTATTGGATTTGCTCCTTCAAGTGGATCAATCGAGATCCAAACCTGGTTGGTATTCATGGAGTCCATTTCAGATTTCATGACATCAAGCCATTTGTTAGTCTTTACTCTTTATAGCTTTTGTATAAGTCAAAGGATCATTATCTTGAATGATGCTAGCTTCATTATCATTTCTAATGACAAAGCCATATTTGAGAGGTGCATCCTATACTCTCTCTGACCTACGGAGGGGAGGTGTATGTTGTGGTGGTACCTTATTAATAGGTACTTATGGTTAAGGAATTTGAGGTTGATTATTTATAGGACTAGGTTGTTGATCTTGTACTTTATTAAGTTTAAGTATCCTCCCACAGCCTCCTTCTTGGATAAATTCCTTTTCCAAGAAAGTGGCATGCCTATTAACAAAAACCTTTTATTTAGTGGGATGATAAAAAAGGTATCCAATACCTTCTCGAGGATAACCTATAAATCTATATTTATTAACTCTACCACTTAGCTTTGGTGCGGGCACCAGACTCAGAAGAAGACTTCAGAGCTCCATCTGGATCTCTGATTAACCTTGCCCGAGAAATTAGGGTTTGTAATAAAGGTTGACCTGGTCAACCAGTTTATTTATTTTTATTTATTTCTTGAGTCACCATTTAAATTTTGTTGAGTCATGTTGACTCGGTGCAAGTCCCGATGTGGTTTCAATTTTATCCAATATGGTGCCGCATTTGTCTTCCAATCAAATCAAGGTCCAAAATGGTGCCACATTTGTCTTCCAATCAAATCAAGGTCCAAGCAAGTGGAGGCCACACTCCAAGCCACACGCCCAGCCACACTCCGAGCACACGCCAGGGTTTAGGAGGCGCCACAGAGGCATCCCAGTGTCATGGTCCCCACACCCAAAGAAGAAAAAAATCAAATTGGAAGCTAATTTAAAGGAGGCGCCCATACCTGCCAATTTTGTCTAAGCAAAGAAGGAAAGGGACTTCTCTTGGAGAAAAAATCAAAGAAGGACATCCAACCTACTCCTAATTGAAGTTCAAATCAAAATCAAAGAGCTTAACTTGGAGTGGAAGAAAAGAAGAAATGCCATAAGAAGAAGAGGACTCCAAGTCCAAATCCAACTCCAAAGAAGGTGCCATAAAAATTCCAAAAAAATTCCTTTATGGCCGTCCCAATTTTTTTGAAGTCTTGGTCGACCAAGAGAGGGGGTTTTCTACCTAATCTAGAGGTTGGAGGAGTTTAGTCCCACATGGGAATTTGTACAAGCTTGGAGAAAATTTTAGGTCTATATAATAGACCTCTCTTTGTAACTTTAAAAAAATCAATGAAGAAAAATTATTTTTGCTATTCTCTTGTGTTGAGTGACCTAGGTTTCTCTTCTTCCGCACTATTCTAAGTGTTGAGCTCCGTGAGGGGGTAATCCGGGTTCCATTGGAGCCTTGAGGAGGTGAGAGATCTCCATCTTTATCCAAAACCCTAGGTTAGCCACTCAAAAAAATTCAAAACCCTAGCCACCTTTCATTATTTCCAATCCATCAAACCCTAGCCCCTCCCATCTCCCACGGCTTCTCTCTCTCTACAAGTCCAGGCCATCCACCTTCATCCGGATCCAGTCCGGCTACTTCAGATCCAGAGCAAGTTCCAAGGAAAATCACATCAGCTTCCAGGAGAATCCAGTTTTCAGCAATTTCAATCTTCAAGTTCATCAACCTGGTAAATCTTTCCCTTGACTCTCTGATTCCATCCATTATTTTTCTTCTCTTCCAGATCTTGAGTTCAGGAGAAGCCAACCAGCCAAAGGACCAGTATTGGAGGATCCATTACGAAGATATCTGAATCCGAGGATCCAACAATCTGCTCGGGAGAGTTCTTCCACCAAAATCTGTGAAGATCATTGTTTGGTTAGGTAAACCATCTCTTCTCTTTATTTCTGTTCTGTTGAAAGTTCGGAGCGAAACCCTAGGTCTGGGAGTTTCTCAACCCCCAGCGATCCGTTGCTTCTGAACTACTCTGATAATTTAGTTTCCTTAAAATTGTGCTTTCAATTATCATATTAGTATCTTTCAATGTTAGGTTAACTTTTCTTTGATTTGAAGCCAACTTCTACAAACATATAAAAACAACAAAAAAATTAGTTAATCTTAATTTACTTTCGCATCGCATCCCTTTATTTGTTCTGCATCAAGCTTATATCTAAATACATTTCTAACATAAGCTGGGCTACCCCAAATCTTAAGATATTTAAAACTTAGTCTTTTATCCCAAATCTTAAGATATAATTCATATGGAGTGCTAGTTACTGATTTTGATGGTACTTTGTTTCGTATATAAGTAGTAGTCTCTAGGGCATAACCCCGGAAGGATACAAGAAGATCAGTGAAGCTCATCATGGACCTTACCATGTCTAACAAGATACGATTCCTTCTTTTTGCTACACATTTAATTGTAGTATATATAGAGGTGTCCATTCTAAGAGAATGCCTTTGTCCTTAAGATGATCAAGAAACTCACTAAGTATTCTCCTTCTTTATCTGATCGAAGGATTTTAATATTCTTTCCAGTTTGTTTCTCAACCATACTTTGATAGTTTTTAAATTTATCAAAGGCTTCGAAATTATGTTTCATAAGATACACATATCCAATTCTAGATAAATCATCAGTAAAGGTAATGAAATAAGAGTATCATCCTCTAGCTTGAGTTGACATGGGTCCACATACATCAATATGTTTAATCCTAATAACTCAGTTGCCAAATTTCCATGACCAATAAATAAAAATTTGGTCATTTTATCCATGAAACAGGATTCACAAGTTCCTAATGATTGATAATCATAAGGATCAAAGAATTTATCTTTGTATAACTTGTTTATCCTAGACACACTAATATGATCTAATCGGTAATATCAGAGAAATGTGACATTGACATCTTCTCTCTTTCTTTTCGTATTTTCAACAAGTAAAACTTCATCATTAAGTGAAAGAATTAAAAGACCATTAATAAATAAACCAGTTCCAAAAAATTTATTAGAATGAGAAATAGAGCATCCACTACTTCTTATATTAATTTTAAAACCTTGTTGTAACAACAAGGGTATAGAAATAATTTTTCTAATCATATTTAGAACATAATAACAGTCTTTCAGTTCTAAAATTTTGTTTGAAGGCAATAACAACAGATAAGTGCCCACAGCTTTTGCTTGAATGGCTTCACCATTCATACCATAAAGTTCGAAGTCACCTTTTTTAAGCTCCTAATTTTGTGAAATCCTTGCAAAGACTTACACATATGAGACTCACATGTGGCATCTGATAGTTATTAAAAATATTTTAATTAATCCAACTTTATGTAATTAAAACTGATACTTTTACATAGTTTTTTGTAGAAAATGATTTCATTAATGAGAAGATCTTATTTTAGAAGTCCAACGGTGCAAACGGCATTCAAATCATACTTGAAACAAGCTCAAAAATGAATTTTTAAAGGAATGCATGAATTTTGGAGCAATCGGTCCACCATGGACTGGCGTTTGGTTTACAGTTCGCTCGGTGGTCCACAGGATGCCATGGTTGTGGTCCATAAAATAGAGTCATGGATTGCAAGCCCATTTTGAGCCACAACTTGCCGGAGTTGCTACACCATCACTGCCCAAGCCTCTGGCACCTTTTTTGCCGGCCGAAGAAGCCTCCTATGACTGGAAAAATGGCCAAAAAAACCATTGTTGTCCTTCTTCTTCATTGCTTCCAAACAAGTACCACACACTGCTCGAGCACCACACCAACCATGCTACCATCATTCGCCCCATCCTCCATTCGCTGCATTCCTCCATGTCCAACCATCATCGCTTTCATCAGTCATCACCATCTTCCTCACCATGGTCATCTTCCCATGAGATTCAATGCTGCCTCCTCCCTAGTTTTGAGTCACCGCCACCTTCATCTTCCCTGCTCATCACTTCCGCCCTATTCCAAGCCACTAGAGTCGCCATCGCCCAATCCCATGGCTACTGTGAGTCATCGTTTGAGATTGTTGGAGCGGTCTGGTCAGTCGTTGGAACTCAACATATGCAGTTGGAGATCAGTGAGTTCAATTGGAGATCAGGAACAGAGTTTGTTGGAGATCATTGGATGCAGTTGATCGGGAATAGAATGCAAATGGGAGCATTGGAACTTCGTTGGGATCGTTGAAGTTCAGTTGGAATGGTGGAATGGATTTTTGTTGAAAAAACTGAAGATTATTGAATCACTACCTATAAAATCTTGATCATGAGAGGAGTCCATCCATCAGTCCGGAGATCAGTCCAAAAGCCTGTAGCCCTCCTCTTCTCTCAATTCCTTCTCCACTCCACTCCAGTTCTCTCTTCTCCATTTTTGCTTTCCTTACTTCCACTCTCTTCCATCTATCTGACCCCCTCCATCCTGATTGGTTCCCACTCTCACTGCACTGTACCTAGTTCCCCACTCTTCGCTCTCCACCACATCTCCGGACTGCTCCATCTTCTGGTATCTTCGGATATGCTACAGCTTCACTCTGCAAGCCTATTTGGGAAAAGGAATTTATATTTTAGATATGTTCATTTGATATACTCCTTAGTTTGTAAAATGAAAAGAGCTTCCAATTAATTCATATTTTTCTCTATCTTGTTTAAAGCAGATTCATGAGCAGTGATAAGCTTTTGAGGTAAGTTTCTCTATATGAATATAATTTTGACTAATCTATTCCAAAAAGAGACAAACCGTGATATATGGTATGGGCCATACTCTCATTAAGATAGATCATATCTGGATTATTTTCACTGTTATTTTAACTGATCTATTCATAAATGGGATGGGCCGTGATCTATGGGTACGAGCTGTACTCTCGTTAGGATAGGCCATATATGGATTATTTTCATTGTTAATTTCTTGTTAATTCTCTTTTCTATTGTGCATTTTACTTTTGAAATAACTCAAAGATTCCTGTGGATTCGACTTTTACTCTCACTACTCTACATAAGAATAGTAGAATTAAGGTATTAAATCGGTATATTGCAATGTGTATCATATTTTTGGCACCATTGCCGGGGACCTTTTGGTATTATTTTTACAAAAAAAAATTAAAATTAAAAGAATTTTGGTTGTTAGTATTTTTCTACGCATATTTGAATGACTTAAAAAAAACTTAAAACTTAAAAAAAAATCTTGACATTTTTTTAAAAAAATCTTGACATCATCATAACTTGGTAGGAGATTAAAAACTTAACCATCAAATTAGGAAAATAAGTAATTAGTATAATTTTGTTTGTTTGATAACTTCAAGATTTGGATACCTTGCTTGTTGTATTCATCTTTCCATAACTAGTTAAGAGCATTTAACCTCATTAATCATATAAAGTGGGGAGTTCATTACCCTTCCTTAGCCCATAAACCATTTTCCTGCATGTGCATTGATCTAAACCTTAACTCTAAAATTAATTAGATGCCACCCCTAGGAAATTCGACCTCAATAGGACAAGGAAACCCTAGAGTTGGACTAGTTCAGATCAATTAGTTGTTCAGTGTCTAAGGCAAGTGGTTCAGGGACAAGAGCATGAAGGAAGGTGGTTCTTTAATTAGTTTTGTTTGCTTTCCTAGCTAAGTTTTAATTGGTGTCTAAGGCAAGCAACAGGGGTCCCCCACTAACTTTCCACTTACCTGGCCGAGTCAGTTAGTTGATCTTGGGCTTGGAGTGCTTAAACATAACCTTAAAATAGTTAGGAGCTGTCTAGACTTAGGTTAACCCAAAGATAGAATTGATTTTGATTGCTAACTTGTTTGCAATTAACCTAGAACTTTAACTAATACTCCTTCTCTATCACTCTTAGCTTTAGGACTCCTTAGGCTCTCATTTCTAGTCTTCTTCTCTATCTTTCTTCTCTCTTCTTCCCCCCTCTCCTCTATAAAAAATATATTTATTTAAAAAAAAACTTAGAAAAGGATTGCTCTGATCTAGGACCTTTGATTAAATATTCTAAAATCATCAGAACAATATGATGAATTGAAGCAGTGCTAGGAACATGGATCTTAATTGTAGAATGGGTGAGTTGTCCCATGCCTTTGGTGCCATGCCCTATGAATTCGACCATTAACTACCTATCATTCTTCCACTCCATCTTTTTTCCTGCACAACAGGCATGCTCCACATATTCAAGCCCAACTTACTTTATGAGTGAATACCCAGCCATGTACCAATCTCATGAGTCTAGGTATGACCAAGTTTATCAAGATCAAACTCATATGGCTTATAGACCGGGAGAAAACCTAAACTTTAATGCTTACAACCCAGGTTGGGGGGCCCAACCAGATTTATCATGGTAACCACACTTAGTGATTATCTCGGTACCACAAATACCTCTGTTTGTAGATGGACCTTATTACGATCAGCCCTATCCATGTTATCAACCTTCTTCTAATTATAGCCTATCATTTCAAGAGAAGGTTCTACAAGCAATAGATAAAATCGAAAAAATTGATCATGCCCCATCTCTCCAACCGATAAACCAAGATAACGACAGGATTGCTCAATTCCAACAATTAATTATGCTTCAGTAGCAATCTATCGATGAGTTTATGAATCAGACTGACTGATTATTAGATAAAATTAATAGAGAAGAGGTAGGAACATTGCCTAGTCAGTCCGAGAGTAACTTAAAGGGATGTTACCTGACTAAGATTTTAATAATAATTTAGAGGGACACAACCAAGCTAAAGATTCTAACGACCCTTTAATTTTTTCTGCACAATCAACCATAACTCTCGAGAATGAATTAGTCATGGAACAACCTTGCACCATCATAAAGACCCATATAGATGATTCGATTGAAATAGAGAAACCAAACTGATGGGACAAACCACTTCCATCATCATCATATTTATCGATGGCCCCCTTCCTAAGTGCCCTAGAATCGTCAATGCCTTTTTATGGGATGGAACAAGAAATTGATGATATGATGGAATTACTTGAGGCTCCCTAGGAACCACAACAAAATGACATAACAGGGGAAGCCATACCTCCAAGTTGTCCTCAAAAGTCATTAGATCCCTATATGGCTCATTATGAGATAGATAATTTTAAAGTAGATGAATATATCATAGGGAGGGATAACCTATTCGATATACCGCATTTCAAACCCATCCCATTTTTGATGGAACAATATGAGCCAACACCTAGCCCTCCAATAGCTCCTCCGTTAGAATCACCATCGGATCTAGAATTGAAGCCGCTTCCTATCACACCTACTGACATCCTACCAGTGATCTCCAATCAGGAAAACCAAATAGTTGGTATTCTAAAAATGCATAAAAAAGTTATTGATGGGATGTTTATGAAATGAGGGATAATGATCTTAAAGATTTTATAACTGATTTCACTATATTTGGCATTACTTTCGAGGATCACCTCCAAAATCTATCTTTTATTCTAAAATGATGTATGGAGATAGACTTATAATTAACTTAGACAAAGTGCCATCAAGAAGGGATTAGGGTAGATTTATCTGAAGTTAGAAAAATTTCTAAGCTACCACCCCTGCTCTTGGCCCAACACACACAATTCTTTCCTAGTCGTCGATCAAATTATAATAATATTTTAAAATATTAGTCTAGCATACTTGCCCGGTGCACTCTATGGATCAGGGATAATCATCGTCAAAAATTCTACGAACATTTTTCTACCATGATGATAAGGCCCCCTAATTGGTCCTGTCTTCTAAAAATCTTAAGGGGCATACCTAAGTTCAATATCAGCAACACTCCCTCATAGCGTACAGCTGAAGATGTTAAACTTAGCGCTCCTGGGAGGCAACCCAATTTATACTTTTATTTTTAATTGGCTACTTTTTTTTTAGAAGAATAATAAAGTGAGGGGAGTATGACAACAAAGGAACATTCAGTTCAATCATCCTTCCAGGTGGTATCTTTCCTTATCATGTATTTTTAATATCTCCTTCCATTAGGGACAATGAAAATTAAGTTGGGGGGAAGATAATTAAATCCTCAAGTAAAATTTTAATTAGTCTGTGTACCAAACTTTATCTCGATTTGAAAATAATCAAGCTTGCTAAATGATGAATAATTAATGGTTTAGATAATTTTAGAGATACTGAGAAAAAAATTATCAAGGAAATCCAATTAATGGTAAAGTTTAGACCAGAGAATTTTTAAGTAATTCCAGACCCTTCTACTAATTGATCTCAATAAAGACTCTATCTTATACTGATATAGGTGGAAGTTTCTAAAAAGTCTTGTTTAAAGTATAATAAGTATAAGGTTTCTAGTATTTCTTGCTGAGTAACCGGGCTCCTTCGCTTAAGCAAGCGTTGTTGTTCACGTCAAAAGGCGAGGATATAAAAAAATCATTTGTAGAGATAGCTTAACACATAGCTTTTTTGACTCGAGTCATTAAGCCTAAAGGGTATTTTACACCTAATGTCTTAAAGCCAACTGGTTTGGGAGTCATTAGCCTAAAGCTCACTACAAGGGTCACCTAGAAAGCAAGATGTTAGGATATTGCACTGATTCTACAGTATTCAAAAAAAAGAGACTAAATAAATACTACATCAAAACCAAAGTAAGTTAGAGGATTTAAAAGAGTGAGGTAAAAAGTTGGGAAAAGAAGAACTTTTAAAATTTCTATGGGCTTCCTAAGCCACTAAATGGGTAGAATTGGTAAGCCGATGAAACACCTCTTCAATAGTCTAATTGGGTATCAAATGATTTTAAAATGAGTAAGATAATTTTCACTTCTTGGACAAGTTAGTACACATAATTAATTCATATGCTTTACTCAAGGACGAGCAAAGTTCAAGTTGAGGGATGTGATAGTTATTAAAAATATTTTAATTAACTTAATTTTATGTAATTAAAATTAATACTTTTATGTGGTGTTTTGTAGAAAATGATTTAATTAGAGAGAAAAGCTCGATTTTAGGAGTCCAACGGTGCAAACAGCATTCAAATCAGACTTGAAACGAGCTCAGAAATGAATTTCTAAAGGAATGCATAAATTTTGGAGCAGCCGATCCACCATGGACCAGTCGCTTGGTCTACAGTTTGCCCAGTGGTCCACAGGATGCCCTGGCCATGGTCCACAAAATAGAGTCATAGACCACGAAGCCCATTTTGAGTTGAAACATGCCAAAGTTGCTGCTCCGTTGCCGCCCAAGCCTCTGATGCCTTCCTTGCCAGTCGAAGAAGTCTCCCATGGCCAGAAAAATAGTTGAAAAAGCCACTGTTGTCCTTCTTCTTCTTCACTGCTTCCAAACAACTGCCACGCACCACTCGAGCACTGCACTAACCGTGCTACTGTTGTTCGCCCCATCCTACATTCGCTGCATTCCTCCATGTCCACCCATCACCGCCTACATCGATCATCACCATCTTCCTCATCATGGTCATCTTCCCATGGGATTCGACACTACCTCCTCCCTGGTTTTAAGTTGATGTCACCTTCATCTTCCCTGCTCATCACTTCCTCCCTATTCTAAGCCACTAGAGTCGCCACCGCCCAATCCCACAACTGCTGTGAGTGATCGTTTGAGATTGTTGGAGTAGTCTGGTCAGTCGTTGGAACTCAACAGATGCAGTTGGAGATCGGGAACGGAGTTTGTTGGAGATCATTGGATGCAGTTGATTAGGAACAGAATGCAGATGGGAGCGTTGGAACTTTGTTAGGATCATTGAAATTTAGTTTGATCAGTTGGAACGGTGGAATGAATTTTTGTTAAAGAAATCGAAGATTGTTGGGTCACTGCTTATAAAATCCTGGTCACGGGAGGAGTCCATCCATCGGTCCAGAGATCAGTCCAAAAGCCCATAGCCCTCCTTTTCTCTCAATTTTTTCTCCACTCCACTCCAAATCTCTTTTCTCCATTTTTGCTTTCCTTGCTTCCACTCTCTTCCATCTTCTGAGCCCCTCCATCCTGACTGGTTCCCACTCCCACTGCATTGGCCCTGGTTCCCCACTCTCTGCTCTCCACCACATCTTCGGACTGCTCCATCTTCTGGTATCTTCGTATATGCTGCAGCTTCACTCTGCAAGCCTGTTTGGAAAAAGGAATTTATATTTTAGATATGTTCATTTGATGTACTCCTTGGTTTATGAAATGAAAAGAGATTCCAATTAATTTATATTTTTCTCTATCTTGTTTGAAGCAGATTCATGAGCAGTGATAAGCTTCTGAGGTAAGTTTTTCTACATGAATATAATTTTGACTAATATATTCCAAAAAGAGATGGGCCATGATTTATGGGTACGGACCATACTATCATTAAGATAGATCATATTTAGATTATTTTCACTATAACTAATCTATTCATAAACAGGATGGGCCATGATCTATGGGTACGGACCGTGATCTACGGGTATGGGCCATACTCTCATTAGGATAGACCATATCTTGATTATTTTCACTGTTAATTTCTTGTTAATTCCCTTTTTTATTATGCATTTTACTTTTGAAATAACTCAAAGATCTTTGTGGATTCAACCCTTACTCTCGATACACTACATAAGAATAGTGGAATTAAGGTATTAAATCGATGCATTGCAATGTGCATCAGTATCCAATACCCATGGATCATAAGCTGAAGTACTCAATGACAAGTTGGTTTTTATCATGTACAAACCTTTCGATACTCCACCAGTATCATACTTCAGACTAGTAAGATATGACTTTCAGTTCTTCTTTCGGTATCCCTGCTTGCTGTAATGAAAATAGGTTCTATCAGTAGAGGGCTACTTTGTTTTCTTTCTCTTCTGGATGCTTTTCTTAAAGTTCCACTTTTTCTTTGAATCCTTTTTCATTACTAATTTCTTATTCTTGTCAATTAGAAGAAGATGAGCCTTGTTCCCTTTAAAATGGCTCTCAGCTATCTTAAGCATGTTAAGTAGCTTTGGTGATGAAATGTTCAGTTTGTTTATACGACAGTTCATAACAAACTAAGAGAAGGAATCATGAAGTGATTGTAAGATCAAATCTTGGTTAAGCTCTATGTCCATAACAAATTCAAAATCGAGTAATTAAGTCAATCATATTTAGTATATGGACTTGAACAAACGAGCCCTCACTCATACATGCTCGAAATAACTGCTTCAATATTTCATATCAAGTAGCCCTACTTTGCCTCCATAAAGCTCTTTAAAATTGAGCAATATGGACTGAGATTCTATTTCTTCATGTTGCCTCTATAATTCATTGCTCATAGAGGCTAATATAATGCACTTGATAGTTAAACTGTCATTCTCCACATTTTATATATATCCCTTTCCTCCTTCGAAGCATCATCTTCTATCGGATCTGGATTAGGAGAATCGAGGATATAGGATACCTTCTCCTAAGTTAAGATAATTCTCAGGCTCCTTAATCAATCTACATAATTAGGACCGGTCAACTTATTATCATCTAAAATATCCTGCAATGATAAAGGAAAAGCCATAATATTAATTTACATAAAGAATAATGTATAAGCAAACCACTCAAGATGATATACATAACTAGATAAGGACTGATCAATCTAATTGTATCTCCCAATATTTTTTTATGAATACCATAACCCTCACCTATGGTAAGCAAAAAATCCTAACAAGATTTCTTTGATGGGGTTGAGATCCTAATCCTCATAAATGCCTTGTGTTTACACAACAAATAGTTATGAGTTCAACGATAAAAAATTTTCTTTTCCAATTGCAACTCATGTAACTCTCAACATAACAATGGCCTCTAAGATACTACAGCCTTGTGTTTACACAACAAACTATAATATCTTAGTTTAGTCAGACTCTTCATTCATATAGTCACAATTAAATAATGTTGCTCTTGTATTACACAACAAAGCAACACCATCAATCATGCTATAAAGCATTAGATGCACCAAGATAACTTTTATATCAAACCCTAGAGTAGGCCTTGTCTTACACAACAAACTGATGGGGATATCAGCATTAGAAAGAGAATTCAAGCTTCAACTAAGTTCCTTATGGAATAAGCCAAGAGGACAAGGACCATTTGGATGGGAGTTGACTCAACATTAAAGCCCAGAAGGATTAATCAAGGAAGACATCTAAAGGGATTAAGCCCAATGTGTCAATGAAGGAAGCCTATTTTTCCATGAGCCGACTCAAGAAGAAAAGGCATCAACCTCATGAGTTGACTCAAGCTCTTTAAGTCGGCTCAACCTGTTCTTGAGCCGATCCATTAGTCAAGCAAAATCTTTTCTTATACCACTTGTAAGCCCTCCTCTGAAGCCACTTAAAAGCACTCTTTGAAGGCCATTTAGAAGCCTTCATGAAGCCAACACAACCCCTCCTTGGGCACCACATGGAGGCCACTTCATCAAGACTATTTTGGGGGTCACATAGAAGGAATAAACTACATACAACTTTCCCCCAACAAATCTCCAACTAACTTGACATGTGGGATGCCACTTGGTCCTCCACTTCATCAACCACCAAGACTACTACATCAGCAAGAAAGCCATATGGATGATACTTAGGTACCACATGAGATTAGTTGTAACAAATTCTAGAAGAAAATATTATTGGAACCACTTTTAGTTGGATCTACTTAATCTATCAATTAATATAACTAATAAAGAGATTAGTTGGAGGTTAGTTTGGTCAAAATTATGGTTTTCTTGGCCTATAAATAGGGCCCCAAGCCTCTCTTGTAAAGCATCTTATGTTGAGTAATGAAAGGATTTTCTTCTTGCTAAAAGTTCTCTTGAGTTCTCTTGTGTAGAAAAGGTGAGATGCCTTCTTTTGCTTGAGGTGTGAAGCCTCATTTTGAGAAAGGTGGGATGCCCTTATATAAGAAGAGGGTTGGATGCCCTTGATTTCATTTTGAAGAGGGTGGGATGTCCTTGATCCGGTTTCAAGCTCAAGTCCATCAAGCTCCATGTCAAGCTTTCCTCTTCTCTTCCTTTCTTTTCCTTCTTCATTTTCTCCTTTTGATTTCATTTCCATGCCTCATGATGGGTTCTTTGCAAGTTCTCTCAGGGATCTTGGGTTAAAGATGAAGGTTTCCAAGCCATGAACCATCTACAAGGTGAGTCCATAAGGTTAGGGAGTATAGATCTTATGATCCAAGCCTCTTTCCTAGAGTGTTGAGTGAACCTTTCCACCACATAATTTTAGCCATCATTGTTGATAGGAGAACCATTCCTAAGCTCTTTGGATCTGATCATTTGAAGGTTAACTTGCCTTAGTAATGATGGTTTCCTTGCCATGAAGATCCTATTCTTGGTTTGAACTAGATCTACATTGTGGGTGTTGTAACTTTGATCAACTAGTCTCTTTCATAAAAATTCTTTTCTTGGATAAATTTAGCTCGTTTGTGTATGGATTTATTACTTAATTTATCTTATTAATCATCTTGCTTGAATCTTCATCCATCATGAATGCATGATCTCTTCCCATCTCACATCAATTTTTGGTATCAGAGCTTATGGTTTACTAGGTCAAGTTACTGAAATTTTGTTCCTTTATGTGTTACTTGTCTTCAAGTCCAAAATTCAAAGCCAAGATTCGAGATTTAAATTTCAAAATTTGGGATCTAAAATCTTAACTCTGAGATCTGAAAGTTTCAATTTAAATTTTAAATTCTTGAGATTTTTAAATTTGAATTTCAAATTTTGAATCTAGTCAATTGGAGGTTTGCTAGTTGATGAAATTTTTCTATACTTCAAGAACAAATTTCCAACCCATAATTCAAAATTTTAAAATTCAAGATTTGAAATTTGAAGTCTAAACTTTGAAATATAATTATTACAACTTAAAATTCAAATTTTTGAGAATTTAAAATTTGAATTTCGAATTTTTGGTTAGAAGGTTGTTAGTTGGAGGTTCTTACAACAACTTTGGGTTACATCCCTCCAAAACGAAATTTCAACCATAAATTTGAAATTTATAAATTCCAAATTTAAAATCTAAGATTTCCACCTCAAAAAATTTGAATTTAAAACTTTTTGGATTTGATTTTCAAATTTTGAGTGTTTTATGGTTAAAGGTTTGTTAGTTGGAAGCTTCTTGCAACAAACTTTAGTTACAAACCTTCATAAATGAATTTCCTAACCAAAATTTGAAAATTAAATTTCAAAATTTGAAATTTGAAATTTGGACTTTGAAATATGATAAATCCAATTTAAAATTCTAATTTTTAAAATTTTAAAATTTTAATTTTGAATTTATAAAACTAGTTAGTTGGAAGTTTGTTAGTGGCTAAAATTTTTCTTACAACTTTTACTTCCAAGAATGAATTTTCTAACTAAAATTTGGAATTTAAAATTTAAATTTTGAATTTTAAAATCTAGATTTCCATATCTATAATTTTTAATTTAAATTTTGAAATTTGAAATTTTAAAATTTGGACTTTGAATCATTTGATTGTGCTAATCTAATTGTTGTACTAACTAGTTGGTGAATTGTTTGTGCATCCATTTCTAAATCCACTCAAGGGCATTCAATATCTACATAAGGAAAGGAGGTTATTACCTTTCTTTGGCCCAAAATAATCATCCACATTTGCATTGACCTAAGCCATAATTAAAATCAAGTCGGAACCAAAACTAGGGACATTCATGAGTCAAGTTCAAGTATAAGATGAGGCAAAGTATTATTTAAGTTTGTATTTACTCCTCGAAATTGGTGTCTAAGGCTAGAGGTCCAACAGCAAATGCCTTAAGCGAACTTGCGATTTTTAATTACAACCTCGTGAAAGCGAGGGGAGCCTCCCGCAACCCCACCTCTTACTTGGCTAGTGGAAAGGGTAACCGCATTCTTAACTAGTACCTAGTCAAGTCCTGTTACATTGAACTTCAAGGTCTAGGAGCACTAAAAGTTAGGTTTGTACTGCATGTCAGAGGCTCTATACCAATAGTCCTACACTCAGTCTGGTTTATCCATGGAACCCAATCTTGAATTCTTTATAAGGACCATGACTGAAAAGTTTGATACCCTAACTAAACAATTAGGACAAATGAACAAAGAGTTAGGACAAGTGGATAATCAAATCGAGAACCTAGAAGAAAATCGCTTGACCTAAGCTAAACCTAGATCACCTAGTCCACCTCCCCTTGTTCTAAGAGCCCATTATTATGATCTCACCTCTAATTACAACCCTAGATGCCCCTACCAAGATTCTAATGATTCAGAGGTAAGATCCTTTAGGCATGGTACAAGCTTTTCAGATACTCTACCAACAAAGCCGACTCAATGAAGTTAAAGCCGACTCGTCCAGAGAACCAAAATTATTGTTTTAAGAAACCAAACAACTGAACTAACTCGATGAGCAACCGAGCCGACTCAACTAGAGTTCAGTTTCTGCATGTTTGAGAATCCGAGCTAACTCGACCCAACCGAGTCAACTCGAATCCGAGTTTCTGAAGTGCAATGGCTAGTTCCAGAATTAATTTTTTGAATCTAAAAAATGCTCCAACGGCTAGATTTTGACTCCCAAGGCACTCCAATGGCTATTTTCAGCTGGGAACAGTTAGGAGAGCTATAAATGATGGATTTGAATGAGTTTTAAAAAAAAACTTTTTTGAGAGCATTAAATATTCAATGAAGCATTCAAGCTAAAGCTCAAGACTTCACCAAACTCCTATCAATTTTTTGAGTCATTTACTGAAGAAGTTTGAAAGCCTTAAAGAGCATTAAAGGAGCAATCAAGAAAGCTTCTCAAAGAGCTTCAATTGCAACCATCCGACGAAGTTTGGTTTGTCTTTAGTGTTGCTTCATTTATAACTTTGTTTTAAATTGTTCCAAGTATAGCAGGGGCTGTAGCTTGGATATTGTTTAAGATTTTTGGTGAGCCTTGAAAACTATATTTGGATTGTTAGTGAGACTATGAAAACTAATGTAGTATTGGGTTCCTGGTGATTCCGGTGTAAAACTAAGATTGATTTTTGGTTTGTGAGTCCGGTGTAAAACAAACCGGCTGTATTCTTGTGAGAATATAGTAAAAATTCCAAGTGGTATCTTAGATAGTGGACGTAGGAGTTGGGTTGCTCTGAACCACTATAAAATTTGTGGTATTTTGCTTGCTTTTGATTGTGTTCATTTACTTGCTTCCGCATTTAATTCTTTAATCACTTCACTCACCATACTAAGATTTTAAAAGGGCATATTTTTGTAAAAAAGATTTTATACCCAATTCACCCCCCCCCCTCTTGGGTAAGCCAACTGGGCAACATGATGCCTATTGCTAATCCACATAAACCGCATGAGATATATTGTTTGACAATTGTACTAGATTGTTGGTGTAATTGTATATATATGAAGGCTACCACCTTGTAAAAACTTAAGCACCACTCTTTCATAAGACCAATTTAATAACCAAATTTGAAGATAGAAATGAATGCAGCATCATTCAATCCATGGTACAAAAATTAATTGAAGTTCAATATTACTGTGGCTTGTATATATAGCAAATGAAAATGTCAATCTTATAAACCATATCATGTACAATAGGCCTTTAGCTCTAAAAATCTCAAAATAATACCATGCCAAAAATGTTATCTATCTATATGAAATAGATGGTATAAGGTTTAGATTGCATGTATAATAGACCCCATCAAAACTAGTTAGACTTTTTATGTGTATACCCTCTTAAACATTTAAATTTTCATGAATATCCATTTAAATTGATATTTGCATGTACATTCTCATAAAACACCAATTTACATGTATACTAGTATTAGATATAAAAAAGTAACTTCATAATTATGATTAATTTTTAATTTAAATAAATATAATATTTGTTAATGCTGTTTATAAATTATATATAGGGAATTCAAGCAAAAATGATGTTTTATGAAGTATATATGAAAATTTTATTTTCGAAAGGGTATTCGTATAAATTTGAATATTTATGAGGGTATTCATGCAAAGAATCCTAGATAATTATTGCCTATTATAATAGTATCATTTACTTCAAAAAAAGTACCATCTCAAATGTTATATTAATCATAATTTTGATTGGTTATTGCAATAGTTTTATAATGGAAAACTAGTATTGTCTTTCTATTCACTTTTCATTGGATAAAAATATATATATTTTTTTAGATCACGTTGTATAGATGCTTGATACAAAAGATTTGAGTTTTGTAAATAGTATAAAAACACCAAGGTTAAAGAAAAAAATAGCAATAATATACTTTTATAACACCAAAAATGCATTATAAAGGTCTCATATTTTTCTAAGTATTACATACAATATATTGAGAAGCAATTGAAACTATTATAACTTGCACATAACTTGCACACAATGTATAGGGTACAGCCTTTTCTCCTTTTTTCAACCATTTTTAAAATACAATATAACAATATAAAAAGTATAATAAATAGAAGGTTTCACTAACCAAGTTGTTGTTATATATCAAGCAATGAACTTTCATAATTACCAAGCAAAAACTTTCATTATTTACACTAGTGTCTACATGGCAAATGAAGAATTTTACATAAACTAAGCCTCTATTTAGAAGCTTCCATCATTAATATACACACCATCAACATCAACCCTTTGCAATGCATGAGATATGGTTTTTTTTTCCTCATTTTTCCAACTATTTTTTGAATGCAATATGACAGCATAACAAAATATAATAAATATAAGACTTTAGTAATTAAATTTATATAAATAATGAAATTTGATGATGATTGAGAACATTAATATCAGCATAATTAATATATATTGCATATTAAATAATAAAATTAATATGATGACCAAGGATATTAGTTTTTGTTTCATTAATATTAGCATCTATATGGTAAATGAAGAGAGTATATATATACATACATACATAAATATGCATGGGTGCACATACACTAACATATACATAACCCATTTGATGTGGTACAATTTGTTCTTCCTTTTCTAGCCACCTTTAAAAGACAATCCATGTAACAAATTATAAAAAATATAAAACTTCAATAGTTAATTTTTTATTGCATATTAAACAATGAACATTAATGATGGTCAAGTAGAAACTCCTATCATTGGTTCTAACATCACTGATACTAGTATACACAAGGCAAATGGAGAACTCCCACAAGTTGAGCCTCCTAAGCTTTTATTATCAATATCTATTTCATTAATACAGGCCTCTAGCCAAGCATGAGGTATATTTTTCCTCCTTTTTCCAACTATAATATGCTTCAATAACCAAATTATTATTGTATATAAAATAGTAAACTCTAATAATATTTAATGTACTAATATCAGCATCCATGCTATGAAAGAAAAACTCTACATAAACTAAGTGGCTAATAGAAACTCCTATAATTGATCCATATATAGTTGAAGCCAACATTTGGTGAATGGAGAACTCTGCATGCATTGAGCATCCATAAAAAAACTTCTATTTTTAAAATCACGTCACTAATACGAGCTCTGCATGATGCACTCAGTATGGTTTTTTCTCCTTTTTCATAAATTCTTGAAATACAATATAAAATACAATAAAATGTGATAAGTAAAAGTCTTCAGTAGCTAAATTTTTATTGCATGTTAAGTAATAAATTTTAATGATGGTTGAATATATTAATAGTAATATCATTAATAGTTGTTGCATATTAAACATTGAAATTTAGTGATGACTAACATATCAATATCAGCACCATTAATAGGGTACTTAAGTGACAAATTGAGAGCTTTACATAAAAAAGATTAGTTAGATCAAACCAAGTCCAGCTATGTTCCATCACCTACTATTGGACCTATTTTGCATTTTGTTGCTTGCTGCATAAGTTGGAATCACATAAGAAAGCATTAGGCCTAAACCTTTTTTAAAGTAGATCATTTTTTGACCTAGACATGATCCATGAGTCTTGTAAAATTGGGTGAGACTAGGTCTAAGTTAGAATTGGATGGGATAATGGGTTGACTTGGCCCCTTTGCAGCCCTTGCATGCCATTACTTTAAATCTAGGCTCAAGAATTAAAAAAAAAGAGGGTGAAGAAAGAATAATTATAATAAAACAAGGATTTAATAAACATAACCTAATATATATATGTTCTAATATACGTACACATAGACATGACCTCCATTTCATGGATAAAGAAGAAAGCTTCTTAATAGAAAAGTTAATTTTATTGTTTACAAAAGATGATAATGGGTGTGAGTGAATTTTAGTTTATTATTTTGTTCATTAAATTTTCTTCTAGGCAAGAAAAAGAAATGAGATTCATAGACCAATACTTGATCCAAACCTTGATTTATAGACAAGTTGAGTTTCCATCTAAACTTGTATCGTTAATACTAACATCATTAATATCAATCTCATACGATACACGTGGTACATTATTGTCCTTCTTTCCAAATACTTTTAAATAGGGCTGGAAATGGGCCAGCACAAAGCCCATTGGGCCAGCCCAAAGTCTACATTTTAAAAATTTTTTGATCGAATCCAGGCATCCCTTTGGCCCAAAAATTAAATGAACTCTATTTTATAGCCCGAAGACTAGTCCGATATGCTTAAAATTTGGTCCGAAGCCTGAACCAATTTCAGGACGATCCGAAGTTTATTGAGCTGGCCCAGCCCAGTTCCAGACAATGGGCTTTTGGGCCGGCCCATTTCCAGCCCTACTTTTAAAATGCAATATAAGAATAAAAACATTTACTAGTCAAATTTATATAAGTAATGAAATTTAAAATGTCAAGCACATTAGTGCTAGCTCATTAATATCTATAGTGTATTAAGCAATGATAGAGGAGGATATTAATATCGATGTCATTAATATCTACAATGTACTAGGCAATTAGCCTTTATGATGATAAAGGACATAAATATTGGTATTATTAATATAGTTATTTACAAAACAAATGGAAAGCTTTGCACAAGCTGAGCTTCCATTTTAAATGCATACTAACATATTGCCCATATGATGTATACAATACTACTTTTCTCCCTTTTCAAATATTATCATTGAAATGCAATCTTGCAATGTAACAAATTATAAAAATTGAAGGATTTAATGGATAAATTTCTATTGCACATTAAATAATGAACATTAATAATAGTTGAATAGAAAGTCCAACTAATAGTACCAGTGTTATTGAGACTAGCATCCACATGATGACGAAGAACTCATCAAAACTAAGGTCTCTATTATTTAGAAATTCCTGTCATTAATATAGACCTTCTATGAAGCATGAGGTATTTTTTTCTTTTTTCCAACTATTTCTAAAAGATAATATAACAATATAAAAAATTGTAATAGTGTGAGACTTCAATAGCCAAATTTTATTGCACATAAAACTATGAGCTGTAATGATGACCTGGCAAATTAATACTAGTATTATTAATATCTATTGTATATTAAGTTGTAAACTTTCAAGATAGCCAACATATTCATACAAGCACCCATATAAACATGCTCAAATGGAGTCTCCATGCTGAAACTCTAATTATTAATGTCCATAGCATTAATACCGACATCATGCAATATATAAGGTACTATTAATAAAGTTGAGGTCTTTATTTAGAAGTTCCTATCATTAATATTGGTATCATTAATATAGGCCTTCCATGAAGCATGAGATATTGTTTTTCTTTTTTCCAACTATTTCTAAAAATTGTTATAATAATATAACAAATTATAATAACATAAGACTTCAAGAGCCAGATTTTTATTACATATCAAACTATGAACTTTAATGATGGCTTGGCAAATTAATACTAGTAATATTAATATCTATTGTATATTAAGTGGTAAACTTTCAAGAAAACCAACATATTAATACTAGCACCCACATAAACCTACACAAATTGAGTCTCCATGCTAAAACTCCAATTATTACTACCTATATCATTATTGCCAACATCACACAATGTAAGAAGTGTAAGAAATATTCTGAAATCCCAAGATCCTATTCATGATTTCTAGAACACTAAAATAATATTATTTTCCAAAATTAGTTTAAGCAAATAATAGATCATCAATCCCATAGATCAAATATAGAAGATTGAAATATAAAACCTTTTAAGATCTGGTTAAATAAAAAATAGATCTATAATTTTTATCACATAATCAAATCCCCAAAGGTTTAGATTTGGGATACTTACCTGCATTCGTCATTAATCCCAAACCTTTATCTCGATGCTCACGTGAACACCAAATGCATAGTTCTTCTCTCCAGCATCCTCTCCCAATAGGCACTCCTCGATGGAGCAAGCTGTGAGAACAAATCTCATATAGAACAATAATATTATATATGAGGAGTGAAAAGGAGACCTAGCCTATTTTATAAACAAACCCTAACAGGCCCTTCTATCATGAGCTAGTTGGGCCAAGATCTATACTGTGCTACCTCAACCACACCAATCGATATAAGGTAGCCAAAGCCCAAACACAATGATCACATAACATTGGGCTCAACACATATCCATCAACATGGATCATAAAACAATCCTTTTTTGATAAATCATAAAAAATTATAATTAATATTAGCCCAAATATAAGTAGAAATTCTTATATTCTTCCATTTGGCCAATATTAATAATGATTTTGAAAATATTTTATTTCAAAACAACTCTCGGATTGAAAATAATGTGGCCACTAAAATATATGATCCATAGACAGCATCTACAAATAACTCGATTCAACAATATCCATCATGTCGAATCATGAGAGTCATTGTACCACTTTTTCGATACAAGAACTATACATGGTTACAAGCATTATAAGTACTATCGACATGAATCTTAATATGGTAGTGTAGCAAGAAAATAGCATCAAAGTAATCCAAACAAAATATGCTATTTTCACTGTCAGTCCTCCAATTTCTCTTCAATATATTTGAAAAATAAAATAAGCAAAAAAATTTTAATAGCATCAAACAACAAGCCATTCTATCTCATATACTCAAAAATGATATCAATGATAAGACAGTACAATATATCTGAGATCGACACCTGGTCTCAATTTTATATAACAGGTATATAACCAAAAGAGATATCTCATAATTAAAAAAAATTAAATAAATGTACCATCAATCATGATTTCTCTTTAATCACATGCTTTATTACAAGCTAGAAAAATCCCACGATGTCTAAAAAAGTATGTATATCTCCAAATATAATGAGATCTCTTAATTATCAAATAAGATATACACATATAACTATCATTCTCAAGATAAAGATATATTCTTGAGATACTATGTTATATTTTATTTTACGTATATATTTAAACCATATAGGAATAAAATCTATCAACTATCATGTCAACAATATATATAAATACACATGATACAAATGTCAAATGAAATGAATTTTTATAATAATAAAGTATAAATATAAAGTCACTCCCACTAACCAAGACAATAAAAGAATTCAATATACCTATATTTTTAACATGCTTTATAAAGCATATGGACTTCAAATTCTTGGTTAGAAGATCAGCCAACATGGACTTTATATATATACACTCAACACTTTATGTCCTTGAATTTCAATCCCGTAATCAACCAATTAATGACAAATAAAATTTATCAATCAAGTCAATGCATAAATACATCAAAATATGTCAAACTCCCATTAATCCAAAAATAAAAGATTCTAAAATGCTCATATTCTTGATATGTTTCATAAAATTATGAGTATTATCATTTGATTAGGACATCAATAAATATTGACTTTGTATATTTTACAAAATATCTTCCTTTCAACTAAACCTCTGACTATCAAATATTATATCTTTACATAGATAGAAAAAATAAAACTTTATTATTTCTTTAAAGAATATAGTTACCTATGATTATAATAAATTTTAAGTAGTTTTAAGATATAATCAACAATTATAGTTCCAGGACAAAGTTTTACAATAAAAGCAATATGAATTGTGACTTTGTAACATGCCACAAATTTTATCCGTATATTCAAATAATGTCATTAGATTCTATTTTCATACCTTTCTATAAAACAAATCCTTCAGCCATTCATATATTGAGAAAATAAATTATAATAAAAATTAATATATTTTTATTTTTTATTATATTATTTCTTTACTAGTGCTACATCAGCTAGTAATGGAAGTACTATAATTAGTTTTGTATATTTGATGTTGCTCTCCCACTGTCCTCTAATAGGATGAAATATAATATTTATGTAAATAAAAGTAAAATAAGAGTAACAACTTATTTTTTCTTCAATATCATATTTCTAGTATAAGAGCATTTAACATCATGCAAATCAGAATCTATAAACATAGTATGATTTGACTCAATATTCTTGATATCTCTATTAAGATAATAGAATCTGTATTCATTTAAAATTATTTGGATAACTAAAATAAATAATATATTATTACAAAACCAAAATTTATTTGTTAATGGATTATCAATGATTAAATATTACAAGACAGTCTCAAATATAAAATTAAATAACATTGGCCTTTCTACCAACTTTTTAACTCAAAAATATCTTGTATAACTTTTTACCAAAAATTTATTCAAAAAATAGATGGCAATTCTTTAGGATCCTATACTAGAGATATCATGATAAATTGCACCCACTCATCATACTTCATACCATGCCTTTTAGAGTATGCTTTACCTCTCAGTCACATCATTTTTTTTAAAAATTTCAGGCATGCTATATTAAACAATTATCCCATACTAATACAAATATTCAAAATATTATTTATTTATTATGTATGGGATCTAGAATGTGACTGATACATCATATTAATACTCTTATCCTTTTCTCAAATGTATCAAATCTTTTGAAGTAAAATAGAATATGATTATTAATTATTTCACATATTTGATTTTAAGTTTACTAAACCACACAACAGGAAAAGTAAAATATGATGAGTAACTAATGTATTAGAGATAGAAATCTCATAATACTAATTTTAGATACAATACTCTCTAGTTTCAAGATATAAATTCTAACACCATCATACCATCTATCTCATATTAATTTATCTATCTATCAACTATCTAGACTTTCTTTTATTAGATTATACATATCTTTCATAAATTAGATCAAAAATTATATTAGATCACCATTATTAAATACAATAATAAGAATGAAATCAATTATTTAAATATATTACTAATAAAATAATTCACTCTTTACTACTTTTATAGATAGCTTTATTCCAAAGTATTCTATAAGACATCCAAGATGGAAGATCATTATATAATATAATATATATAATCTATCACTTAATGATAGCATAATTTTAGTTTCAAAATTTTATTTTAGTCAAAGTCATCATAATGGGAGTATTAACTCTATTGAATATATAAATTGCTAACCGCTAAACAATCTTTATATAGTTAATCAATAGAGAAACATACATAATATATGCCAGAAAATCTTTGTAAGCATTATTTTAATGAGAGCCCTTGGTCCAATGCTACAAAACTTTCTTAAAAAAGAAAGAAAGTGATCCACATAAAATATCTCTTTTCAACATATAATGCTATAAATTCATTCTAAATATCTTATAGAAGGATCTTGTAAATTTTAATGAACGGACCACTTTGATGGTCACTATCCATCAAAATTCATAAACCATTCAATAAGAGATCATCAAGTTATGATCTCTAAGGTAGCATAAGATACATAAAAGATAAATCAAAAATCATATACGATGCAACATGTTTGTGGTACAAATAATAAATAAATAAAGGCTTTAAATATAATAAGCTATTCTTAACAAGTATACCATGTGCATCATCATAAACTCTTCTTTAGGGAGAGAATATGTGTTGACCCCATAAGTGATTTTGATGATAACCAAACATTGGAGTATGTATATTTATTTCTAACAACTCTTTAAGTGTTTTACAAGTTTTTGTAGGATGAGTTAATTGTTCAAACTTCAACTACTACACCTTTGTTTCTTGTTTGAGTTGTGTTGTAATTTGTTTTTGTAAAGAAGAACCCAATAAAAAAGCTAAAAAAAAATCATGTAAAAAGGGTTACTTCAGTGTGTGTGCCTTAAAATTATTTTGAGTTAGTTTGCATGAAAAATGTAAGAGAGTTGGTGAGAGTTTTCTTTAAGTCCAATTATAAAAGTCCTGAAGAAAAATACTCAAGCCGACCTAGCATGTTGAAGAGCCGACTCTACTTCATGGCACGCAACAAGGATTCTGGTACGTAGCAATCCGAGCCGACTCGAAGGTAATCAAGCCGACTCCAGTAAATTTGAGTCAACTGGAATATGTCCGAGCCGACTCCTCCAGAGTCCAGTTTGTGAAAATTTCTGAGAATAGCCAAACAAGCCGACCCGAACCAGAAAGAGCTGACTCTACCAGACCTAATTCTGATGACTTGAGAAAGCGAGCCGACCCAAACTACATCGAGCCGACTCTTCCAGAGTGATGATTTTAGAACTTGAGAAGAAGAGCTGACTAATGATCAAAAGAGCCGACTCCTTGAGTTCAAGTTTTTCAAAGATATAAGTTCGAGCTGACCCGAGCTATCAAGAGTTAACTCATCCAGAGTGAAGTTTTGCGCCCTGAGACAAAGAGACAACTGCACTGAAAATTTGGAGACTCGACCTATCGACTCGAAGGATCTGAGCCGACTCGAAGAAATCTGAGCCAACTTGAACATCGCTTTCAGGTATCCAATGGTTAGTTCCAGAATTTATTTTTGAATACCAAAAAATGCTCCAATGGTCACAAACCACTTCTCAATGATCTACAATGGCTACAATTGCCTTGGAGTGATGGAAGACCTTATATTTGAAGGATTTGAACTTCCTTGAAGTAAGAGATTTGAAAAATTTTTCAAAGTTTTGAGAGCTACATTGAATATCCTACCTACCAAAAAGAAAGAGAAAACAAGAGCATTCAAGCAAGCTTTCAAGTCTTCACCGACTCTGATCTAAAACTTGAAGCAATTTTAGAAGAAGCCACTGAAGCAATTAAAGCTCATTCAAGTGCAAGTCAAGTGGACTTCTATCAAGCTGCACCGGCAACTATCCGACAAATTGAGTTTATCATTTTTGTTGCATTTATTTCAATTCATCTTATTGAATTATTGGGTTATTGGTGAGCCCGGCTAAAAAACCAAATAGGTTCTTAGTGAGCTTTGATAAAAACTAAGTGTTGGGTTATTGGTGATCCTGGTAAAACCAAGTTAGGTTTCTTTGGTGAGCCTGTTCAAAATCAAAGGGTGTTGGGTTTTTTTTGGTGATCCCGTTAAAACCAAAGTGTAGAGATTTTGGATTGTGATCCTGTAAAACAATCTGACTGTATTCGGGTGTGAATATAGTGAAGATTCCAAGTGGTATCTTGGATAGTGGACGTAGGAGTTAGGTTGCTCCGAACCACTATAAATTTTATGTGTTTGTGTTGTGCTTACTTGACTCTATTTAGTTTCTGTAATTTAATGCTCTGTCACAGCACCTACCACTTATAAGGGATTTTTCAATTGCACATTATCTGCTTTAAATTTTTTAAATTCTCAATTCACCACCCTCTTGGGTAGCCACCTGGGCAACAATATAACATAATAATGTATTCTAACTATCACTTCTATCAATAACACTTACTATACAACTATAAAATACCTTTGGTTCAGAATTATAGTATATAATAAGTGTCGTAATCAATTACAGTCAATTTTGGATCAATAGTAATAGAGACATCAATATGCAATTCTAAAATATAATAAAGATAAATAATTAGTTCTCAATAATTCAGCTATTCAAAATTCATTAAGTGCTCCAGGTCTTTTGGGACTATACAAAAATATACTTGAATTATATAATAAAGAATAGAATTATATATAAATAATTTATAAATTATTTAAATATTTTATCATGCTTGATAAATTTAACCAAAATATTTTTTAAATTATTATGAGTTCAACAGTCCAAAAATCGCTCAAATCGATGTAAAATGAGCAAGTTACACCGTTTTTTATCAAAAACAATAATACAGGACTAAACCATAAATTATAGAAAATATATAGACTTTTCTATAAATTACATTTATAAAAAATAATAAAAAATAAAATGTAAAATTTTTAGGACTCATTTATAATTTTAAAAACTTCACGGGCCTCTATATAAATTTTATGGGGCCCATATGTGATTTAAAGTTTGATAGGGGCTTAATTACAAAATTCCCTTAACCTAAAATTAGGCAAATCTAATGTAATTGGGTCTAGCCAATTCTACAATTTGGGCTCAACTAATTTAATTAAATAGTGAATTAAATGTGGGCCTTAACAGGTTAAAACCTAAACCCAAAATCCATTAACCCAATAAGATATCTTCTTCTTCCTCCTGATTACCTCCCTTTCTCTGCTCCAAACTACCATTAATGGTGGTTCCCAGCTTGGGATCTCCCCTTACGGAGAGCCATCGATCGAAACAACCACCGGTGGCCATTCCCTGACCACCGTCGAGCCCAAAAACTTCTCTCGATTATGATTTCCAGCCCCTTTCCCCATGACATCCAAAACCACCGGCCACTGCCACCCTTCTCAAAACCAATGGTCGTTGCCACTCTTCTCAAAACCATCGCCGCCACCACTCTTCTCAAAACTATTGGCTGCCACCGAGAAGAGGGCCGCCTCCACTCTTCTCAAAACCACCGGTTGTCATCGATTTTGAAGTCACCGGTCACCAAGACTGGCTCGGGATAGCTGGTCATAACTTCCAATGGTGTTGCCGGTGTCCGATCTAGGCTTGATGACAAGTTTTATTATTATTTTTATTATTTTGTTCTATGGCGAGGGTGGCCGTTCATGGGTTGACCGGTCATAAGGACCGGCCTAAGATGGTTGATCGCCGTTTCTAGTGATGTCACCAGTGACCAAGTCATTGCCGATGACAGGTTTCACAAAGGTTCCTTTCGGTAATATATTTTTTTTCTCGGGTTGAATTACCCGCCATCGACAACAACCTCGATCAGACCTTCTCCGTCACCATACTTAGAGCGGTGAGACATTCAGGACGGTGATGGGGTGGAGTCATCGATGCTCAACAATGATGTTAGGAAGAAAGAGGCTCAAAAAAGTTTAAACGAGAGCAGGTCTACCATCAAATTCCGATCACCAGAAAAGTAAAATCAGTTGACCAACCGAGTCCTCTCTTTGGCGAGCCCGGTGGCCTTCCTTCGATCGGCAACTGCCTCGAAGAACCTTCACTATCACTGCAACGGAAGGCGAGATTAAGAAGGGAATGAGGAGATGAAGGGGGGATAAATTGATTACGAGTAATTCTCGGGGTTAAACATATGGAGGAAATAGCAAGGTTCAAGATCTGATTTTGTTTTCAATTCCCCTCGATAGCCATCAATGTATCTAGAAGAATGTCAACCCAGAGAGGAAAGGCTCAATCTCCAAATGGAAGAAGATAACAAATACAAATTAGAAACAAAACTTTGATTTCATATGATGGCTAGAAAAAGAAACCGGGAAAACAAATTAAAATCAAAATCTACAAGGAAATCAGGATCCTTTTATAAAACAAAAAAGGTTCTGGATCATGCATAGATGCTTTAATACCAAATGTAAGAAATTTTTTGAAATCTCAAGATTATGCATGATTTCTAGAACACCAAAATTATATTGTTTTCCAAAATTGGTTTGAGAAAACAATAGACCATCAACTCCATAGATTAAATACAAAAGGTTGAAATATAAAACCTTTGAGATCTAGTTGAATAACAAGCAGATCTATAATTTTTATCACATAATCAAATCTCCAAAGGTTTAGATTTGGGATACTTACATGTATTCATTATTAATCCCAAACCTTTATCCCGATGCTCATGTAAATACAAAGGCATAGTCCTTCTCTCCAGCATTCTCTCTCAATAGGTGGCTCTTCAATGGAACAAGCCGTAAGAACAAATCTCATGTAGAACAATAATATTATATATATGAGTGGAGAGGGGACCTAGTATATTATTTATAAATAAATCCTAACAGGCCCTCACATCACGGGTAAGTTGGGCCATGACCTACATTGTGCCGCCTCAACCACACCAACCAACATAAGGTACCCAAAGCCCAAATACAATGATCACATAATATTGGGCTTAACACATGTCTATCAACATAGATAATAAAATCAACCTTTTTTAATAAACCATAAAAAAAATAATTAATGTTAGCCCAAATTTATATAAAAATTCTTACATGGGATACTATTTTTCTCTTTTCTTATAATAAATAGAGGGCTTCAACTACCAAATTTCTATTAATATTAAGCAATAAACTTATATATATATATATATATATATATATATATATAATAAATTGAAAAGTTGAGTAGAAACTCCCATAATTAATACTAGCATAATTGATATTAATAGCTAGCAAATGGAGAATTTTATGCAAATTGAGCCTACGATCCAACTATTAGTATCAAGATTATTAATACCAGCGCCATGCAGTGTGCAAGGAATGACTTTTCATATTGTTTCCAATTATTTTTGAAAAGGAAAAATAACAATATAACAAATTGTAATAAATAGAATGCTTAATAGCTAAATTTCTACTGCACACTAGGTAATAAATTTTAATTATAACTTTCTAGTATCATTAATAGTTGTTAAATATTAGATAACAAACTTTAAGGATGATTAAAACATTAATATCAATTTTATTAATATTGGCATCCATGTGGTAAATCAGCAACTCTATACAAGTCCATCTTAGATATTTATAATATAAGTTAAGAGACTAAGCAGAAATTTTCGTCATTCGTATCAACATAATTGATATTGACTTTGACAACTATAAAACTTTATAGAAACGAAGCCTATATGCAAAAATTCTTATTATTAATATTGACATCATTAATATCAACCCAAGCTATCCATGACATATGATATTTTTTTCTTTTAGTTTTAACAATTCTTTGAAATCTAATAAATAATATAACAAAATATAATAAATATAAATCTTCATAGCAAAATTTTTGCTATACATTAAGCAATGAGCTTTGATGATTGTTAGTACATTAACATCAACATCATTAATACGAGCATCCACGTGGTTAGTTAAGAGCCGGATACATGTTAACCCTTAATTTTAGATATATGTAGTAGACAGGTTAAGTAGCTAAGCCAAAACACCTATCATTAATATCAGATAATAAATTTTGCACTAACTTAGCTTTCATAGAATTCTTTTTCTAAATACCCACACCATTAATATCGTCTCTTAGGATGCATCGGGTATGATTTTTTTCTCCTTTTTTTCTAACTATTCTTGAATTTAGGGCTATAAACTGATCGAAAACTAACATATCCATATGTATATTTATTTTATTTAGAAAATATAAATATGGATATGGATATTAGTTAGATGCAAAAATTCATATTTATATTTATTTTAAATAAATATTGATATAAATTAGAAATCAAAAATATTGATATAAATATGGATATAAGTCGGATAATTAAATTTTATGACCATAGAACTACAAATATTACTAAGTAGATGATAAATCAAGTTAATAATATGCTAATATGCTAATTTATTTTTCTTAAAAATTCATAAGTGTTGTATAAAATTAAACAATACTAAAATAGAATCAAATATTAAATATAGATTGGATTATTGTATGGATATGGATAGGGATATGGATATTAATCAGATGCTTAATTTTTTATCTATGTCCATATAGATTTGGATATAAAATTGGATTCAAATAGATATCATCCAATCTACTTTCTCCCCTACTTAAATTTGATAGTTTAACAAATTGTAATAAATATAACATTCAATAATATTGCACATTTAGCAACAAACATTAATGACGACTAAGTATATTAAAATTGTTATCACTAATAGCTATTATATATTAAGTAATGAACTTTAGATATCCAACAAATTAATATTAGCATCACTAATAATTAATAATATTTTTATAGTGAATAAAGAACTTTATAGAAGCTGTGCTTCTTATTAAATATATATATATATACACATGCACACACATACATCCTATGAGATGTGCGGGCTATAATTTTTCTTCTTTGTTTAGCTATTCATGAAATATAATATAAAATATATAAAATGGATCAATAACATAACATAATAAAATATAATAAATATAAGAGCCTAATTATTTTTAAAAAAATCTTGATATTAATATTATAATAAATTATTATTATACATGATTCTAATAGTTTATATACAACTATCAATATAATAATAAATAGTACTATAAAATATAAGATCAAGATCCGACTTGCATATATTAAAAAATAGAAAAGCATTGCATCTAAAGTATATTTAAATGCAAATAGCATGATTTTATTGGTTTACTTTAAGTAAAATTATGACTATAAAAATGTAATAAAAATTAATGAAATATTAGTATAATCTAATAAGGTACCATACTAATGAAAATGTATAAATTTTAATATTATCATTAATTAAGCAAATATGGTTCTTGATAATATTATTAATTTTTTATTTATTTGGTAGTAGTGTTGGGATACGACATATTTGGTCTACTTATATTGATCTGGTGGGGTTTGAATCTGGTTGATCAATGCTCAAGAGGCGTAAAGATGATTAACACCCAAGAGGCATAAGGCCGATCAATGCCCAAGAGGCATAAAGATGATAGATGCCCAAGAGGCATAAGGCTGATCAATGCTTAAAAGGCGTAAAGATGATTAACATTCAAGAGGCGTAAAGCCGATCAATGCCCAAGAGACGTAAAGATGATCGATGCCCAAGAGGCATAAGGCCGATCAACGTCCAAAAGGTGTAAAGATGATCAACGTCCAAGAGGCGTAAAGTCGATCAACGCCCAAGAGGCATAAAGATAATCGATGCTCAAGAGACATAAGGTCGATCAACACCCAAAAGGCGTAAAGATGATCAATGCCTGAAAGGCATAAAGTCGATCAATGCCCAAGAAGTATAAGGCTGATTAATGCTCAAGAGGCGTAAGGCTGATCAATGTCTAAGAGACGTAAAGCTGATCAACGTCCGAGAGGCGTAAGGCTGATCAATGTTCAAGTGATGCGAGGTTGTTCAACATCCAAAAAATAGCTGATCAACTATGGATAACGCTTGTTGTACTTGTTGATGTCTTAATAAACTAATCGTTTACAGCTGGAGTTGGCTGGAATCGGTTAAGTTTGAGATCTATAAATACCAATGAGCGCGATGAAGAGTGGGGATTTTTTTCGGAATGACTTTCACTCAATTTTTTCTTCAATTTTTATCTTTCTAGTCCGGACTCCATTGACAAGCTTGAGGATGGAAGCATTTCAATACACAGAGCCTTCAAGAAGATGATGAAAAGCTAGACTAACTAGCTCAATCTGATTCTCTTTGATTTGATTCAAGCTCAAGCATCGTTGTAATTTGTCTGGACACAACAGATTGACGCGCCAGGTAGGGGAACTCAGTGAAAGAGTTTCAAGAATCTAAAAGAAAATATGGTGAAAGGTAGGAATTGGAATCTTCTCGTTGAAGACATTCCTCATCCTCCAAAGGAGAATGATCCCATTCTTGGCGAGAGGATGGAAGTTCTTCCTGCTGGAAACATGGATCAAGAAAGATTAGATACACTTTTGAACAAGATAGAAGTGCTCACCGTAGCAGTGCAAAATCTCCAAGAAATCGCTGCGATCATCGTGACCTGCTGCATCAAGAAGTAGCCTGTGACCTTCTCTTTAGGTAAGTAGACATCTCAGTCCAAGAAAACAACCATCTTATCAACATTCTTTAGGTCAACAGTCTCCTTCAAAGAAACATCATCGATCTCATCATCACACCAAGAAACAAAACAAGGAGAAACATCCGTGATCTTGTTCGACATCTTCTAGGGAATCAACTCCTGACAGTGCTCAAGTTCCAAATCCTGCAAGGACAAGTGATTTTGAGAAAAAGTTTAGAAGACTGGAACTGCATATTGCCAAAATTGGTGAGCAGAGAAAAATAGAGGATCCAACACCAAGCTATGATATCTTACCTCCCTTCTCTAAGAAGATCAAAGAGGAAAGAATCCCCCATCACTTTAAAATTCCATAAGTTGAGCCATATGATGGATCGGCTGATCCCTTGGATCATCTGGGCAGCTTTAAAGCCCACATGCTAATCCAAGGAGCGTCAGACGCACTCCACTGTCTTGCTTTCCCAGCAACTTTAAAGAAAGCTGCGAGAATGTGGTATTCAAGTATCCAACCGGATACCATTCATTCTTTCAATCAGTTAGAGAAGTTGTTCATCTCTCACTTCAAAACAAGAGCTTATTCTTCGTTCAACAATCAGAAGGAGAGTCTTTGAGAGACTACATAACAAGGTTTAATTCTGTCACATTGGAGATTCCAAATCTCAATGAATACGTGGTGATGTCAGCTATGAAGAAGGGATTGCGAGCCTCTAGGTTCACATTCTTTTTATATAAAAAGTTTTCGTCAAATTATTCTGAATTACTGGCCCGTGCCCAAAAGTACGCTCAGGCCGAAGAACAAGCCTTGAGCCGGCAACAGGTAGAAAGAAAACGGTGCCAAGTAAGAAGAATTCCAAAGAAGATGAATTTCAATCTCCTGGAGCCCGATCAATTCAACGGCAAGATCAGAGGCCGAAGAACTTGGTCAGCAGGAACTATGTCAATAGATTTGACACCTATACTCCCCTAACTCTCCCAAGAGAGAAAATTTTGATGGAAATTGAGAAAAAAATTTTCTTCAAAGGCCAAGGCCAATGAGAGCTCCACCTGTTGTACGCAACAAAGCCAAGTACTGTCGATTTCATCGTGATCGTGGGCACACTATAGAAGAGTGCATCCAACTGAAAGATGAGATCGAAGATCTGATTAAACATGGCTCTATGGATAGATATGTCTGAAACCAAAATCAAAACTGACCATTTGAGATAGCAGTACCAAGGTCAATGGCCTTAAGTATGATCACTGATGGGACGGAGCTCCCAAATCAACAACCGACCGATAGATTGGTCAGAATGATTCACCAAGCATGTTATGAAGATGATCGGAGCACCAAGAGGCTTCAAAGAAGTATTAGCTTTTCTGATGATGACTTACAAGGCGTTCAGATGCCATATAATGATCCTGTAGTGATTTCCGCAATAATTGCGAACTATGATGTACATAGAATTCTGGTTGATAATAGAAGTTCTACCGAGGTCTTACTTTATGATGCTTTTGTTAAGATGAACTTACCAATTGATAAGTTATGAAGAATTCATATGCCACTAACTGGATTTGGCAGAAATTCTGTAGGAGTAAAGGAAGAAATTACACTTTCCGTAACCCTCGGAATAATACCAAAGCAAAGGACTTTTCCTCTTACTTTTACGGTTGTTCAAATTTTCTCTGCATATAATATAATCATAGGGAGGCCTGCTCTAAATAAGTTCCAAGCCATCGTGTCGACATATCATTTATTGATAAAATTTCCAATCCAAAATAAGATTGGAGAGGTAAGAAGAAATCAACAGATGGCTCGTCAATGTTTCACAATTCAAAATCAATAATCAATCAACAACTTAACTTCCGAGCGAATGGATCCATGTGATCCGACTGAAGGGGTAAGCATATCAATAGAAAGAACCATTCATGCTCCTTTGATAAAAGATGATCCTACTAAAACTGTTCAGATTGGAAGTTCCCTTACTGAAGACCAAAGGAAGGAATTGATTGATTTTCTACAAAAAAATACTGATATATTTGCATGGACGGCTACTAATATGCTGGGGATCCATCCTGAAGTAATCTTGCATGAACTTAAGGTGGATCCACTTAGTCGGCCTGTCCGTTAAAAGAAAAAAAATTATCCTGGAAAGGCAAAAAATCATCAATGAAGAAGTATCCAAATTGCTTGATGCTGGATTTATCAGGGAGGTTCACTATCTTGATTGGCTTGCCAATGTAGTAATGGTAAGGAAAGCAAATAAAAAATGGAGAATATGTATAGATTATACTGATCTCAACAAGGCATGTCCTAAAGATAGTTTTCCTTTGCCTAAAATTGATCAAATCATTGATGCAATGGCTGGACATAAATTTTTGAGTTTCATGGATGCTTTCTCTGGATATAATCAGATACGAATGAGTCAAGAGGATGAAGAAAAAATATCCTTTGTTACAGACCGAGGAATATATTGTTACAAAGTAATGACATTTGATCTTAAAAATGCCGGAGCTACTTATCAGAGGTTGGTAAACAAGATCTTTGAAGATCAAATCATAAAGACTATGGAAGTATATGTAGATGATATGATCATCAAGAGTAATCAGTCTAATGATCATATTAAAGATTTGCAAATAGCCTTTGATATTTTACAGCAAAATCACATGAAGTTAAATCCGACCAAATATGTTTTTGGTGTAACTTATGGAAAATTTTTAAACTTCATGGTTACAAAGCGAGGGATTGAAGCTAATCTAGAAAAGATTCGAGCCATATTGGACATGAGGCATCCAGTAAATAAGAAAAAAATTCAACAGTTAACTGGACGAATCGCTTCATTAAGTCAATTTATTTCTCGTTCGACTGAGAGATGTTTGCCTTTCTTTAAAGCCTTACGACAGACCAAAGAGTTTAATTGGTTGGATGATTATCGGTTGGCATTTGAGGAACTTAAGAAATATTTAACAAATCCAATCATATTGTCTAAACCCCAAGAAGGAGAAGATTTGTATCTTTATTTGGCTGCATCTGATGAAGTAATTAGTTCTGTATCGGTGAGAAAAGATCTGATGGATCACATAAGCCCATTTATTACATCAGCAAAGTCCTTCATGATGCTGAAACAAGATATCCAAAACTTCAGAAGATTGTTTATATCTTGGTAATATCAGCCAAATTCCTCAGGCCATATTTTCAATCCCATCATATTATTGTATTGACCGATCAACCTTTAAGGACTATTCTGCAGTGTCCTGATACTTCTGATCGGATGGTAAAATGGATAATCAAATTAAGTGAATATGATATTACCTATCAGTCTCGATCCATGATGAAAGCACAAGTACTGGCTAATTGCATAGCCGAATGTACTTGGAGTGACAATGAAAAGGAAACTCAACCATATGATGAAATGGAAAAGACCGATGTACCCTGGATATTACATGTAGATGGAGCTTCAAATTCTTTTGGTTGTGGGACTGGATTGATCTTATCCAGTCCAAATGGGGATATCACAGAATTTGCACTCTGATTCTCTGTCAAAATTTTTAATAATCAAGCTAAATATGAAGCTCTCCTGGTTGGTTTAAGAATTGCAAAAGAATTAAGTATCCGAAGGTTAAAGGTACTATCTGATTCACAATTAGTTGTCAACCAAGTAAAGGAAGATTTTGAAGTTCGTGACGCCACTTTAGCTTTATATCTGAAGAAAGTTTGAGAGTTTTGAGCTTTATTTGATTCTTGGGACATCAGTCACGTCCCTAGAACTGAAAATTCTCGAGTCGATTCATTATCCAGATTGGCTACTTCTACACCTGATCTAATGGGTCGGACTTTTGTGGAACATTTGGAGACCCCAAGTATTTTGGTAAGTGAAAAAGAAAAGGTTCTTCAAATAGAACCGAAAATGGGTTGGATGAATCCGATAATTAAATATCTGACCGAAGGGATATTGCCTGAAGATAATGTAGAAGCCAAACAACTCCGAAAGATTGCTTCTCAATATATTATCTTAGATGGCTTGTGATGTGGCAAGACCGCTGACGTGGAGTAGATGTCAGGTGCCATGTCGATGAAAGCCACCACGTCAGATGCTGCATCAATCTCCCGGCTCGGATCCCTTCGTCGAGCTGAGCTCTCCCGAAATAACGGGCCAAAGTCAAGCTCCGTCCTCCGCTAGGTCGGCCCCGCGAGCTCGAGATGCCTAGGCCGGAGCCGCACTCTACCCTCCAGAGCGAGACCCTCGGAGATCGAGCCCCATGGTCAGAGTCGAGCTCAGCCCTCCTTCACCACGTGGAGCCTCTCCGAGGTCGAGCCCTCTGGACCGGGCCTGCACTCTGCCCTCCAGAGTGAGACCCTCGGAGATCGAGCCCCGTGGTTGGAGTCAAGCTTAGCCCTCCTCCGCCACATGGAGCCTCTCCAAGGTCGAGCCCTCTGGACCGAGCCCGCACTCTGCCCTTCAGAGCAAGACCCTCAGAGATCGAGCCCCGTGGTCGGAGTGGAGCTCAGCCCTCCTCCGCCACGTGGAGCCTCTCCGAGGTTGAGCCCTCTGGACCGGGCCAGCACTCTACCCTCCTCCACCAGGGTGACCCCGCAAGCTCAGGGCGTCTAGGTCAGAGCGAGCCCTACCATTCCAGCTCAGCCCCAGCTCGGACGTGGGCACTGCCATCCCAGGACACCGGCGAGCCACCCGAGGACTACGTTGAGACACATGCCAGACTGCACTGACCGCATGCAGCCGCCAGTTATACCACAAAGGGGAGAGGTCCACTGATCGAGGTGCCACGCTCCTCACCAACTGCCCGAACCACCCAAGAGAAAAAGTCAACCAGGAGATTTGAATCCCAGGAACGGTGGCCCACCAATCGAGGAACTGCCAGGTTTCCCAGAATGAGGCGACCAAGGGGAATGTCAGAGCACATGACATCTTCCATTATCACAAATCGGGAAAGGCTCCTCGGGACACCGCCGCATGTGCCTAACAGCCCGGTGGAGATCCCAAGACGGATGCCCAACGGTAACCTAGTTCACAAAAACTTGGAGGTAACAACCACACCATAGGCAATACACAAGCCATACCACTGGAACACAAGTGCAAGCTCAATAAGAGAGCACAGTGCCATAAGAAAATCCAAGCGAGGGTGGGCAGAAAGGCCACAGAGACTCCCTCTAACCAGGCCACTCTTCCCCGACACCCTTGCGTCCTACTTTCACACTACTCACTCCTCCTTGCATGGAGTCCATCAAGAGGGGCTCGACCAGTAGGATCTGTTTTCCTGGATCGTCACTGACTTGACCGTTGGAGTGCCCTCGCCGGAAACCCCAGCCCGGGTCACTAACCCCTGTTTTGTAGGTCCAGGGCCACCGGACGTTGAGACAGTGAAGGAGGCGCGCTCCGACACCGACAGCAGTTACGGGCCACGATGATCTTGGCGGTAACAACTTGTTATATAAAAAATCATTTTTCCAGCCACTATTGAAGTGTTTATCTCCTTCAGATGCTGATTATGCTCTTATAGAATTGCATGAAGGAATATGTGATGATCATTTGGGAGAAAGGTCATTGGCTTATAAAATCATAAGGCAAGGATATTACTGACCGACTATACAGAAGGATACTACAGATTTTGTAAGAAGATGTGATTCTTGTCAGAGGTATGCAAACATACAAAGGCATCCTGCCAGTCAGCTAACACAGCTAACGGCTCCTTTGCCATTTGCTCAATGGAAAATGGATATACTTGGTCCGTTTCCTCCAACTTTTGGATAACGGAAGTTTTTGATTGTTGCCATTGATTATTTTACCAAATGGATAGAAGAAGAGCCTTTAGCTCTAATTATTGAAGCAAAAGTTGAAATGTTCGTCAGAAACTCCATCATATACAGGTTCGGAATTCCTCATGCTATCATTACTGATAATGGAAGGTAGTTTGATAATCAAAAAATTAAGAATTTCTATGCTCAATATAATATTCTTCACAAACTGACATTCGTTGGACATCCGCAAGCTAATGGGGAAGCTGAGATAACTAATCGAACAATTCTTCACAGGTTGAAGACCCGATTGAATGAAGCCAGAGGATCTTGGGCTGATGAACTCAACTCCATTTTATGGGCTTATCGGATGACTCTCCGATCTACGATGGGAGAATCTCCGTTTAACCTTGTTTATGGGAGTGAAGCTATGTTATCTATAGAAATTATTCTTCATTCTAGAAGAACTGATTGCTTTGAAGAGTCGAATAATGCTGATTAAAGGAGAATCGACCTGGATCTGCTTGAAAATTTCAGATTACAAGCATAATTGAAAATGGCGGCATATCGACAAAGAGTGGCACGATATTATAATTCAAGAGTCAAGGCTTGAATCTTTCGGATTAGAGACCTTGTCTTGCGCCGAACAATAATATCCCGACCAACTGAACAAGGAAAACTTGCTTCAAATTGGGAAGGTCCTTATCGTGCACTGAAGTTGTACGACTTGGGACCTATCGACTTGAAAGTCTGGATGGTTATCCAATGACTAGGCCATGGAATATAGAAAATCTTTGAAAATACTATCAATAAAGATATTTTCTCTCTTTTATTTCTTCCTTATAAAGGAAAAGTATGAAGTTGATTCACTCTAAAAAAAAAAAGAAAGAGAGAGAAAGAGAAAAGAGAGATTGGCCTGATAAGCTGACCATAATTCGACAAATCAAGTTGGTTTGACCCACTAACTTATCGATATTTTATGATCAGAAAAATTGATCAAACCAAGGTTGGCTTGATAAGTTGACTATAATCCAACAAAGAGAGTTGGTATGACCCACCATCTCGTCGGTGATTAGAAAAACTGATCAGACGAAGGTTGGCTTGATAAGCTGACCATGATCCAATAAAGGGAGTTGGTCTGATCCACTAACTCATCATCATATTGATATTGGAAGTAACCGACAGGTTAGAAGGTTGACCTGATAAGTCGACCATGAAACGGATAATAAGAGCTGGTTTAATTCGCCAATTTATTGATGTTGTTACCTTCAAATATCAGAAATGTTGGAAAGATAGTCTGATGTATTAAACAGTTGGCTTAATATGCTGATTGTGTAACATTAGACAGAAAAAAAGGATTTCATTGATGTTCTGTATATATATAAAAAAAAAAAAAAAAACAACAACAACAACAACGAACATTGATGAAAGTTCATAATTACAAACTAGTCAATTTTTCCTGATTGACTTAGTTACAGGTAGTTTTCTCTTGCATGGATGTTAGCTTCTTTATCTCTTCTTCTTCCACGATATCCTTTATAGAGATGGAAGAAATATCAAGGTCAAGGTATAACTTTTTGACCTTGTCGATACAATCTTCAAAGCCGAATTTATAGCCTTTTGCCCCTACTTCATCTATCTCATTATCAAATGCTTCAGAATTTTTGAATTCTTCAACCGCAAGAAGGCTCCGATGAATCGCTGAAACAGTTTCTTGTTTACATTGTTCCAATTTTTGCTCAAGAGAAGCTATTCTCTCTTCCATTTCGGACTTTTAGCTCAGTACCTCTTTATATGCCTGAGTTTTCTCTTCTATTGCTTTATCTGCCTATCAAAGTATTTTCCTTCTTTTTTCTGGATCGGCCAAAAGATCGATAGCATGTTTTTTAATTATTCTTAATTGATTTTTCAATGACAAGATCATTGTAGTTGATCGGACAACTCTTGATTCTAAGATTTTTCGATTAACATCAGCCTTGTCTTTTTCTTCCTTGGCCAATGCTAACTGGTTGTGAAGATCTGCCTGAAGGTCAGTTGATTGATGCCAGTTTTCTTCAATCATGGAAATATCATTGACAAACTGGATAAAAGAGTCAGAGTGTTGTTAGAACAAGAATATATATTTTTGCGAAGGATGAAATGGTTCTTACCTTCATTATGCCTGGATAAATGGAGGATAGAATTTCTTTTACTCCGCACTTTATTGTCATCTCCCAGTCTTTCCGAAGGATGGCCGATTGCAATATAGTTTTCGCTAGTTTTGGATTGTCGAAACTAGTGTCTGCAATGAGCATTTGAATGTCTTTATCTTCATTTGGATTGAATGACTCTTCCATAGGAGCTTTACCTTTTTTTGTTGAAGTATGTTTATCAGATGGGCCACATTCTGGTTCTTTTGAAAGAGGAATGGATGGTTCTTGTCTCTCTTCTTTAGACGAAGATGCAATATATTCAAGAGATTCTGGCTTATTAGAAGTGCTTCTTGATAAGCGGCTTCTTCTCACACATAATCTTTTTTCTCTGAATCGTATAGGTTTGGCTTTTCTCTTGAGTGTTTGATGAAATTTCTTACCATCTGATTCCATCTCTCAGATACAATGAAGATTTCTTTTTGGAAGTATTTCTTGAAACAAAGAGTTTCAAAGGAGAAGAACTCAAAATACTTGAGACAAAATTGGCTCAAGACCCGGGCCTAAAATCTCTTTATATAGAGAGCATCAATGATCGTGATTTATGATCCAAATTCCAAGATATCTTGAGATCTTGACACGTTTGTGATCCTAATTTGATGGGAGTCTGTACGTCGTTTCTGATTTTCAGAAAGTCAGTTATAATATATATATATATGGTATTTGATTTGAATTTGAATTCATATCATATACGGTTTTTGAAATACTGATAAATGCGGTTATACGACCTACCGAATAACTGCTCTTCCAATAGGAAGATGATACTTGGTAAAGCTAATATGGTGACTTATTAAATCTCATCTTGAAAAGTTTCTTATAAAAGATCCTTCTTCTTAAAATATAAGAAGAAGGGAAACAATATTTGATAAGTTCGATTGAAAAATTGGACTATTTATGATTAATCTAGGGGTTTGGCTGATTTAAAGATCAGCTCTCCTACATGGTCAATAAATGCTGATTTCTTCTTCAGGAGAAGTTGGAGATTATATTTTCCAATCAACTTATCCTGTTAAAGATCTCTATTTTTTGAATGTTAATCGGTATTTATAATTTAATAATATTGAATAATCATTCATTTTATTCGGATAATCTCATGATTAAATTAGTCTTTCTCGAAGATTTCCTTGTATGATCCGATGATTCCATACTTAGAATATTTTTCGTTTATAAAGATTCAAGCTCTTTGATTTTTATTGAAATAATCCATCATATCTTCTTTCTTTAAAAAAAAAAGAGAAAAAAGAAGAAAAGAAAGGTATTTTCCTTACTCAAAATCCAATAGACATTGTTAAAAAAAAAGATTTTTCATTCCATGTTAAAAGCAAAACGAGTTCCTACATCATTCATACAGATTGGTCGTTTATATTCTTTTCAATTACATTTTCTTCTTTCAACTTGACTTACAGTAGGAATTATTGCTGTTTCTTCTTGAATCTGAGAGCTTAGTGCTTGCTTTTCAGTTTGGTCTTCGACTAGTTCTCTGATCTGATCTTCTTCGTCAGAATCTTCTTCATCAAAATCTTCCTCTATTTTGGAAGTATCTAGATCAGGATAATTTTTTTTTACTTTGTTTAAACAGTCGGTCGGCCATGGTTGTAGCTCTCAACCCCTACTTCATGAAGCTTGTCGTCGAAAGCTTTTGATTGTACATATTTCTTTACACTTCGTTAACAACTTTTTCGACAACTTGTTCTGCTTCTTTCTTTGCTGTCAAAACCTTTTCTTCAGCTGCTAAAATTTTTTCATCAGCTCTTTCTAGTTTGACGGCCGCTGATAGAAGTTTCTTTTTCTTTTTCTTCAGTTTTGATTCCTTAATGCTTATCTTTGATCGGGCCTCTTTAAGCTCTGCTTCTAGAGCTAATGTCTCGGTTGCTTTTTCTTCTAACTTCTTTTCCATAGCGTTTTTCAATTCTTCAGCAACCTCTTTCTCCACCTTTGCCACATTTACTTCGTTGCACATGGCTTGGCAGAATTGTTCGAAGTTTTTAAAACTTTCATCCATAATGGTGATTCCATGAATGAGCTGTATGTTTTCAAGTTAAATTGATCAGATTTGATATTAAGAAAAAGATGATTAACTATTTAATCATTTGAAGTACAATTTAGTTCCATACCTTCAATATTGTCGAATGGAGTGAACGAATTATATTATCGATCTGCTGGGACTTGGTAATTTCCCAGTCTTTCTGAAAGATATTAGATCTTAACATGCGACGAGCCAGTATTGGGTCATTCAGGCCAGACTCGTCGGCATGGATACGGAAGCCAATTGTGACATCTCCAGTTGGCAATCTTTCTTCTTCTAGTAGTCTTTCTTCTTCTTCCTCCATCATCGGAGCTTTTCCTTTGTCAGCTTGGTCGATAGAAAATGATGATGGACTAGCTTCGGAAGTTTTGAGTGATTGTTTTTCTTATATTGGAAGTTGAAGGGATGTTAACAAAGGCACTTCATCATCTTCCGATACACTGGCTATTAATATCGGAGATACAAGATCTGTTGAAACAGTTGTCTTTATCTTCTTCGATTTCTTAATTCTTCTTTCTTCTTGGTCGGATGGGGTGGCTTCTGCTCTTCTTTTTTTCGATAACTTTCATAGTTTTCGGACGTCCACTATGATCGATGTATCTGCAATAACCAAAAAGTCAGATATTAGAATCAATCGTCAGTAAATGATTGAAAATGTAACATCAGTGGTAAAGATACCTAAAGTGGGCTTGGGGCTGATTTTAGCCGAATATAATCCTCTTTCATTGAGAAGCTCTTTTATCGGGGGAATTTTCATTCTCGTAACTTCTCATAATCTTCTTTGTCGGCTATGAGGATCTTTTTGCCATCATTAGGAGTTAGTCGGGATTCCCTATGGCTAATGATAAAATCCCAAGGGATCCTAGAAACAATATAGAAGAAGCAAGGTTTCCAACTATGAATGACCAAAGGAAGCCCAAGGATAAATTTCTGACCATGGCGTGATTGATTACCCACCACCCATGGCCATGGAAATCTCGTTTCAGTACAAACAAAGTAGTAAAAAGGAAAGTTTTGGGGGTTATTCTGAATCCTTGCAGAGGATCAAGAAAGCACAGATTATTCGGATGCTATTGGGTGTTAGTTGGGCTGGTAATACACGATATAACCTAAAGATCATAAGAAAGAAGGGATGGATTGGAAATCTAAGTTCGGTTCTTAAGTGTTCTTCATAAATTGTCAAGCTACCAGGCGGAGGTCGGTCTATTTGCTCTTCAGAGTTTGGAAGAACTACGGCATAATCATTAGAAAAGTTATAATACTTCTTCAATGCTAAAATTCGATGTTCTGTTAAGGAGGACCTAATAGCATCTATCCTTACTGATTCGGCTAGTTTTTTTCTCTTATGAGAAGTGGACTCTTCGGGATTATCAATACGACTAACTTCTAAGATTCTAGCTATAGAGAAAGGAAAGAGCAGATAAAGATTAACTTAAATAGAAGGTAAAGAACAGAAAGGGGCCGACCTAGAAGGGTTCTTTTGCTCCTAAGGTGAAGAAACTGAAATGGTGGAAAACCTATTTTCCTGGAGAAGATGGTGTTTATATACTGTCTTTCGACGGTTTAAATTTTTTCTTGAATAACGAGATTACGTCAAATCATGCCACCTATCCATAATATCTGGCAAAAAGATATAGTTTTTCGAAGAGTTGAAATGGTAGTTTGTAATTCGACGGCAATGTGCTACTGATGGGATGCTCGCATTTATTCTATGATGAAGATCTTTCGACCTTTTACGAATTTCAAAAATTGCAATGATGGTGGCAGAATACGGCTGTTAGTTTTTGTAACCGCTTTCCTTATCAGAGATTGACATGTCATTGAAGCATGCCGCCCAAGAATAGAAGTTTCTAACATACAATTAATAAATTCAGAAACTAGGAGGACTAGTGTTGGGATACGACATATTTGGTCTACTTATATTGATCTGGTGGGGTTTGAATATGGTTGATCAACGCTCAAGAGGTGTAAAGATGATTAACGTCCAAGAGGCATAAGGCTGATCAATGCCTAAGAGGCGTAAAGATGATCGATGCCCAAGAGGCATAAGGTCGATCAACGTCCAAGAGGCGTAAAGCTGATTAACGTCCAAGAGGCATAAAGCTGATCAACGTCCAAGAGACGTAAAGATGATAGATGCCCAAGAGGCATAAGGCTGATCAACGTCTAAGAGGCGTAAAGATGATCAATGCCTAAGAGGCGTAAAGCCAATCAATGCCCAAGAGATGTAAAGATGATCGATGCTTAAGAGGCATAAGGCCGATCAACGCCCAAAAGGCATAAAGATGATCAAGCTCGATGATGGGGACATTAAGCAAATTCCAGCTAGTCCAGTCCAGATCCCAGTGCCAACCCAGCACGAATCCTGAAGATTTCAGCTAGCACGAATCTTGAAGTATTTTATTATTTTATGGGTGTACGTGAGATTTGGGAATCTCCGAATCGGAGATTAGTTTTTATTTGTATTTAGAGTTATCGGAATCTCTTATAGTTCCGATCGTTTGGAGTCTGTTTAGGATTTATGTTTATCGATTGTTTACTTCTTATTTAAGTTGTTTCTTCATGAATAAAAAAATTATCGAAGAATATTTTGAGAAAACAACAAGGTGCATCTCGACTCCTTCCCCCTCTTCTTCCCGGTTCTTCCCCCCCTCTCCATCTCTTCTTAAATTCCTCTCTCTTCCTCGATCTTCTTCCTTCTGTTCTCAGTTCTTCCTCTCCCTCTCCTCTGTTATATTCCCTCCCGATTTCTGCTTCTCTTCCAAGTGACTCAATCAAAGCAACCAAGCTAACCCCCATCGCCCGGCGACCCGTCGTCCATTAGATAAGGCCACTGCAGCCTCCACCGCACAGATCTCCTAGATTCGCCCCGAGCCATCCATCTCTCCTCCCACGCCCGTGCCAGTTCGCTCGTGAAGCCCTCCGCCCTGCCCCAGTGCATCTTCACCGCCAGCAGCCGACCAGCACTGCCCCAAGCCACCTAGAGCCATCGCCCCTCCCATCTGTGTCGCCGCCTCCACCCAGCACCACCGCTGGTGAAGCCCCGCCGGAACTCCTCCCTGCTGTCGTGCCCTCCACGGCCACCGCACGACCTGTAGCCGAGCGCCCCTCCTGCGATGCCTCCCGCCAGATCTCCTCCGCCCATGTAAGCCGTCACCGCCGACGCCCCCTGCCGTCGCCCCGCCGTCGTCGTCCAATGCTGGCAAACTACTGCCGGGATCCAGCCACAAGGTCTTCGGCCTCCCCCTGTTCTCCCCTGCATCGGACTGAAAGGAGCGGAGAAGAAATAATGGCACGAACGTGAAAGTATTCACATTCCCATACTACCAATTTCTGCTATGCACGGATCCCATAGTGCATGGATCCTAGAGCACACGGATCTTAGAGCGTTGTGGTTAAATTAAATTTTGTTTGATTTGGAATTGATTCGTTATTTATTTTTTTGGTATTCCAGGTCCAACGGCTTCTGATCCACCTCGCTCGCGAATCACTGGTCCAGATTTTGGACGACCTCCGGATGATCTCCCTTTTCCGAATTTCATGAGATTTCGTATTTTCGGGTGAGATCCACTTTGATAACCTGACCCAATTGATTGCTGGTTATTTTTATTTATTTAGATTTAATTTATTTAAATTGAACAGCCCTAATCTAGTGATCGTTTCTTAATGATCAACGGTCCGAATTAATTTATTTTAGATCTAGGATTTGTCGGCCCGTCCCGCACTAGCCTTGGTATCAAAGCAATAGGTTAGGTTAGGATCAATTTCAATTTTTAATTTTGCATGACAACTAGGTCAGGGATCAAGTATCAATCAGAACATTCTTCCTTAGATAACAAAATGGATCCTAGTTTAGAAGCTGCCCTTCAAGGAATCATAGGTAAACTTGATGCCATTGACAGCAAGTTAGGATCTTTAGATGCAAGGGTATTAGATCTTGAAGAGGAACAACTAGTGAGCACCAATTACCCTATTAGGAACTCTTCATCAAGAGTTACAAATCCTAGAGTTCCAGATCCTAGAGTTAAGATCCTAGAGACCCTAGAGACCGAAATGACTACCCGGGTTATGATGGTGGTCGTACTCGTATCCTTCGACCTGACCCTAGGGATCGACATGATTATCCAGGTTTTGATCAAACATTTAGACCTTATTGCAACCCAATTGATCAGGATGAATGAATCATGAGGAGTGTTAAGGTTGATGCCCCAAGTTTTGTAGGATGCCTGGACCCCAAAGAATATATTGACTGGGAAGCTGATATGGACCACTATTTCACTTGGTATGATATGTCTGAGGATAGGAAAGTTAGGTTTGCCCAAATGAGATTGTTAGGTCAAGCTAAACTATATTGGTACAACGTCCAGAGGTTAGCCATTCATAGGAGACAGGACCCCATTGGGACATGGGATGAGATGAAGGATAAGCTTCAAGAGAAGTATCTTCCTGCATCTATCAACAGTGACTCCTGGACTAATGGCAAAGGTTGATCCAAGGAACCGGATCTGTAAATGATTACATCGATAAATTTGATGAATACCTTATGCGATGTAATGTGAGTGAAGACCCATCTGTCACTTTATCCCGGTTTAGAGCTGGTCTGAGGGTGGACATTCAAAAGGAACTGTTTTTGAGAGAAGTTTATAGTCTAGAGAAAGTATATCAATTAGCCCAAGACTATGAAAGATTTCAGCAAATGTCTATCACACGTAGACCTGAACCTTCTAGACTAGGAATTTTAGGTTCAAGGCCTAGCATGAATCAAGCCCCAACTGGTCCATAGCCTAACATTAGTCGGACCCCTGGTAGCCGACCCCCATTTACAACCCCACCAATTAAGAGAGATGACAAAGGAAAATGGATTATAGGAGAGACTTCCCATGGAAGTAGCTATAAGATCCACTACTTTAGGTGTAATGGAATAGGTCATGTAGCTAGCCAATGTCCGTCTAAGTGATGTTATTGAAGAACAAGAAGATCTAGGTGATGTTATTGAAGAAGAAATCTACACTGATGACCCAGAATTAGCTGATGCCTATGAAGAACATGACCATGAGGCTAGAGCTGAAAAACAATTAGGAGTTAATTTGATTAATAATTTGGATCTAATTGAATGTAAAGAACCAGCATTAACACCTGGTGATGTATTTGAGCCTGCATATTCCTTTGAGAGTGACCCTCCTCTTGAGAGCCCACCTTTCCAAATGAGAGGAAAGCATGATGTGATTGAACGAATTTTGGATGAGAAGATCAAGTCTTCGAGGAGTCGAAATTGCTACCGCTACCTAGTTCACTAGCGAGGCAGACCGAAGTCAGAGGACTCCTGGATTACTGAAGAGGAGCTGTAGAACATTGATCCAAATCTATTTGAGCACCTCCAGCCCGACTCGACGGAGTCGAGTTCTCCCTGCCACAGAAAAAATGATGGGGACATTGAGCAGATTCTAGCTAGTCCAGCCAGATCCCGGTGCCAGCTCAGCACGAATCCTGAAGATTTCAGCCTTCACGAATCTTGAAGTATTTTATTATTTTATGGATGTACATGAGATTTGGGATATCTCCGAATCGAAGATTAGTTTTTATTTGTATTTAGAGTTATCGGAATCTCTTATAGTTCCGATCGTTTGGAGTCTGTTTAGGATTTATGTTTATCGGTTGTTTACTTCTTATTTAAGTTGTTTCTTCGTGAATAAAAAAATTATCGAAGAATATTTTGAGAAAACAATAGGGTGCGTCCCGACTCCTTCCCCCTCTTCTTCCCGGTTCTTCCCCTCCTCTCTATCTCTTCTCAGATTCCTCTCTCTTCCTCTCTCTTCTTCTTTCTCTTCTCGGTTCTTCCTCTCCCTCTCCTCTATTATATTCCCTCCTGATTTCTACTTCTCTTCCAAGTGACTCAATCAAAGCAACCAAGCTAACCCCCATCGCCCGGCAACCCGTCGTCCGTCAGATAAGGCCACCGCAGCCTCCACCGCACAGATCTCCTAGATCCGCCCCAGGCCATCCGTCTCTCCTCCCACGCCCGTGCCAGTCCTCCCGTGAAGCCCTCCGCCCTGCCCCAGTCCGTCTTCACCACCAGCAGCTGACCAGCACCGCCCTAGGCCACCTAGAGCCGTCACCCCTCCCGTCCGTGTCACCGTCTCCGCCCAGCGCCACTGCTGGTGAAGCCCTGCTGGAACTCCTCCCTGCTGCCGTGCCCTTCACGGCCATCGCACGACCTGCAGCCGAGCGCCCCTCCCATGACGCCTCCCGCCGGATCTCCTCCACCCATGTAAGCCGTTGCCGCCGACGCCCCCTGCTGTCGCCCCGCCGTTGCTGCCCAACGCCGGCAAATTACTGCCGGGATCCAGCCGCAAGGTCTTGCCTCCCCGTGTTCTCCCTTGCATCGGACTGAAAGGAGAGGAGAAGAAAAAATGGCACGAACGTGAAAGCATTCACGTTCCCATACTGCTGATTTCTGCTCTGCACGGATCCCAAAGCGCACAGATCCTAGAGTGCACGGATCCCAGAGCACATGGATCCCAGAGCGTTGTGTTTAAATTAAATTTTGTTTGATTTGGAATTGATTCGTTATTTGTTTTTTGGTGTTCCAGGTCCAACAGCTTCTGATCCACCTCGCTCGCGAACCACTGGTCCAAATTTTGGATGACCTCTGGACGATCTTCCTTTTCCAAATTTTATGAGATTCCGTGTTTTCGGGTGAGATCCACTTTGATAACCTGACCTAATTGATTGCTGGTTATTTTTATTTATTTATTTAGATCTAATTATTTAAATTGAACAACCCTAATTTAGTGATCGTTTCTTAATGATTAACGGTCCGAATTAATTTATTTTAGGTCTAGGATTTGTCGGCCCATCCCGCACCAGCCTGAAAGGCATAAAGTCGATCAATGTCCAAGGGACATAAGGCTGATCAACGTCCAAGAGGCGTAAGGCAGATCAATGCCCAAAAGATGTAAAGCCGATCAATGCCCGAGAGGCGTAAGGCTGATCAATATTCAAGTGACGCGAGATTGTTCAACATCTAAAAAATAGCTGATCAACTGTGGATAACGCTTGTTGAACGTGCTGATGTCTTAAGAAACTAATCGTTTACAGTTGGAGTTGGCTGGAATCGATTAAGTTTCAGGTCTATAAATACCAGTGAGTGCGACGAAGAGCGGGGATTTTTTTCAGAATACCTTTCACTCGATTTTTTCTTCAGACCTTATTTGTTTAGTTCGGACTCCATTGACGAGCTTGAAGACGGAAGCATTTCAACACACAGAGCTTTCAAAAAGATGAAAAGCTAGACTAACTAGCTCAATCTGATTCTCTTTGATCTGATTCGAGCTCAAGCATCTTTGTAATTTGTCTGGACACAAGTAGTGATACAAATTCTTTATTTAATGTAATTTAATAAGCTATTACACTTTTTTATTAATAAAATTAGATAAAAAACGGTATCAAATAAGATCCATACAAAATAAATAGCTCTATTTCACTATATATTTATTAGATTATATATATAATAAATGTGCAGCAAATAAGTTCAGGGTTTTTTTTTTTTTTTGGTTAAATAAAAGGGATAGCGATAAATCTGACGTAATATAAGCAGGCCATATAAACACAATATCCCAAAATATCTTCCCAAGAAAAAGAAAGAAAGAAAGAAAAAAAACGGAAAGGGCATGTGTGGCATTCCAGGACGGACCAAGGGTACCATAAAAATTTCGGGGGCAGGCGTAATTTATTTATTATAATAATTATTTTTTCCGCGGGCACCAAACATTCCTCAGGATGCAATCCACCTCCTCCGCTGGAAAACTCTCTCTTCGCCACCTCCAAAATCACCCTCTCTGAGACAGTTCTGACAAGATCTCTTCTTTAGGGGCATCCGAAGCTCCATGCTGTCGCCGCACGTAGGTAGAATCTAGTGCTGAATTGAATCGATTAGTTTCGATAGTTTCTGAAATTATTGGGCTGTTTTTTCTCCTCTTATTTCAGGGATTAGTCGGGTTTTTGTTTATGTTGAATAAATTTTTATAATTGGTTATTGCAATTGGATGCTTTCTGGTCTTTCATCCGCTGCTTAGAAGTTGAGGGGAAAACAATGTAATTTTTTTGGGTTTTATCAAACCGAATTATGTTAATTGGGTCCACGAACACTTTAATTTCCTGTTTTCCCCGAGGAATGGTTTTCCTTTTTTCGTACCAATTCGCAGTTTGATTTAATTTTTTAATCTGTTAGATTCATTGGTAAGCTGAATAGTTCTTCTGAACTGAGGTGATTAGTGTTTATCCTGCGGTGCATATTCAATATGGTTTTCGGAAAAGTTCAACTTTTGGCCTCTCTAATGGCCTTCATCGTGGAGTTATTTGAGGATTGAATTGTCAGGTTGATAGTTTTTCAAATTAACGTTATGTGTCTATTAATTTGGGAGAAGATGGGTGTGTGTCATGGAGTTAATTCTGAGGTGGGTTTTAGAATTTTGATCCCTTCGCTTTACCATGTCATGAATTAAGTTCGCACTCCCTTGTTTTAAGTTTCGTTTGGTTTCGAACCTGGATCACTGGTTCTTCTTCTTTTGGGTCCTTTAGTTTTCACCCTAATTTGTGGGAGTAGCAGACATAAGGAGGCCAACCATTTCTTTCTTTCTTTTTTTTGTTTGGGAATTTTTGTTCATTATGCAAGGGAAAAGAAGAATGCTATTTTACAATTCAAGAAGGGTGGTAGAACTGTTTAATTTTCAGAGTTCTGTTTGTGAAAATTGCAAGCATTTTTTCATTGCTTTTTTCTGAGATATATCTCGATAGTCTCATTACTTTAGTGTACAATCTAGATTTTGGAAGCGGGTCTTGGATTTGAATATTTGCACAAGAGATTTATGAGTGAGTTTCTATTGCATGCTTCATTAATTTTTTTTCACCCAGTACTCATCTATTGGCTGCTTTAGTTGCTTTATATGACTTGAGGTACTGGACAAGGTAATTAAATTTGTGATTTCTTTTTTCTTTTAGGGTTTTCATTTAGGTTTTACTGATATACCGTATTGTGTATATGAGCTTCATTTTCTTTAATTTCTGATGCTTTCTAGAGCCAAACACGGAGAATTCAGATTTCTTAGGCACGAAACTATGTCTGGTTTTTTCTTATCTGCATTATCTGATTTTCAAAAGTTATCCATGAAGTCTCTTGCTATCATCCCACTGGTTTTGGGAAATTGTTGCATTTATTGTTGTGAAACATGAAGTTGGGGGACAGCTCTCTAAGATATGTGCATGCATAGATACAAGGTATAGAAATAAGAATCTTGGTCTTGACACCTGTGCAGCCCTGTTTTTTGATTTGATAAGAAGTGTGTCTTTTGTTAATATTATCATGGTTCTATGAAGGAGGGTCTGCTTCATAAAAAAAATTGTGATTTCATGTATTTATGGACTTTATTTTCTAATCATAGTGTGTGATTTAACTTCTTTGCAGGTTTTACTGCTTTTGTTTCAGTGGATCCATTCTATTTTCATGGTTTGAGCAGTAAAGATTGGATTCTAGGTTGTGAGGCCTGTTGAAACCTCTCTTTCTCAAAGTAAGCGGGCAATGATCTTTTCTCAAATCTACCGACTTTTTTTTGTGCTAAGTTTGAAAATTAAATATCTGCATTCTGGAAAACTGATTCAGAGTTATATAGGGCCTTCTTTTAGAAATGGGAGTTTCAAGCTCTAAAATTGAAGATGACAGGGCCCTTTCATTGTGTCGAGATAGAAAGCATTTTGTTAAACAAGCCCTTGATGGAAGATGCTCACTTGCAGCTGCACACATTTCTTATATCCACTCCCTCAGAAATACTATAATTGCACTTAGAAAATTTGTAGAGCCTGGAGCACCTATAGTCTTCCTTGTGCGCATCAACATCTGCAAGGGAGAAAGAAGTGGTGCAAGGGAGAAAACAATGTTCTTAGTTTGACTTGGTCAACCTTAATTCTAATCTCAATTTAATTTGATTTAACTAATTTAAATAGCTTGAACCAAATCTAATAAGGCTCCAATTAAACTTAATTAATCAAAAATTAATTAAGTCCAAATCTAAATTAAATTAAGATCAAAATTTTTTAGTGATTAGGTCATCAAATAATCTAATTGGATGAAACCAAATTTAATTAGATTTAATCAAATCTTTTCGTTCAATTAAATTGATCCAATTAGCAATCTAATTGCTAATAAATTCTTCTAATATTAGTTAACAATTAATTAATTATTTTCAATTTTTGTATCGAATAAATAGTTAATCATTTTTATAATTTTGCCACTAAATGATTATAAATTGTCGATTAGTCATCATGATCAATCGAAAACTTCTATTATGTATGATCTCGTAGGTTCGAACTCTAAGCTAGTAGCTCAAGAATGATTTTATGAACTAATCGATGTGATCATCTAGCAATAATGCCCGACGTCCAGATAGGTCGAATGATGGCAAAGCAACATTCAAGAATCTAGGCTCTAGTTACGGTATAATTTATCCCTTTGATCTAATGCTCAAGATGAATTTAGAGTCTATTGCCAACTCCGAATAAGTGTATCCGAATGTGTCTCAATATGCTAAATCCTATAACTCCTCACCAGGATTATCAAGGTCTAGGTTTTACTAAATTGAAATACTGCCGAGCATTTATTCCAACAACTTGGAGTAGTCAATCCCTTCTTAACTCAACACCGACTTAACAAGTACTTGATTACATCTAGAAATTTTTTGTTACTGGATTAGAAATTCAGGTAGTCTGGTACTAAAGTATAGTGAGTTGCTTGCCAAGTTATCATGATAGTCTCAGGTTGAAGAGACTTTTATACCCATACCCTTTTTGTGAGATACTCTTAATAACAAAATACTTCATAGAGTTGGCCACTATTTAGTAAGATGTACTCCTATACTCACCTGCATGCTACATTAATGTCTATACATTCCTTGGTTAAAAGAACAACCAATTTATATAGCACACAATGATCTATTCTCGGTAAATATTATTGTCCTAGGTAATAATGTATCATTTGGTCATGAACTAATTTAAGAACCACTCGACAAATCCTTTATCGAATCAATGTAGTTCTAAAGGCTTCCGCACATTAAAATTCATAGGAAGATAACAAATAGTGTTGCGCTATCAAAAATAATATATATTTTATTAATAATTTATATATATTTATAAGATAGTTCAACCATCTATAATCCATATGATTGGCTTTACGATACTTTTCCAAATAACTTCTACTTGAACTAGAGCTAATCGGAATAGTATTGAATATCCATCTTTCACTGTGATCGTCAAACTCTTTGATTTCAAGGGCTTTAATAAATGGATCAGCCAGGTTCTCTTTTTCATCGATCTTCTACAGATCAATGTCTTCTCGTTTCACATCCTTCGGACAAGGTGATAGTAATGTAGAACGTTCTTGATCTACTGTTGTGTCTTTGGTTCCTTTGCTTGAGCAATGACTCTAGTACTATCTCAATACAAAATAGCTAGATCATGAATGGAGGGTGTCACTCTGAGCTCGGTGATGAACTTTTGCAACCATATAGCTTTCTTTGCAATATCAGATATCGTAATGTACTTCACCTCGCGCACATAGAATCAGCCACAGTGTGCTGTTTGGAACTTTTTTAGCAAATAGTTCCTCGGTTAAGGATAAAGATATAACCTAATACACTTTTACTATCATTCTAGTTTGACTGAAAATTGGCATCAGTATAACCGATTAGCTTCAAGTCAGAATTTTCATAAACCAGTCATTGATCCTTAGTATTTCTCAAATACTTAATTATAGTTTTTATGACCTTCTAATGGTTTTCATTTGGTTCAGATCGGTATCTACTCACTACTCCTAGTGCGTATGCCACATCTGATCATGTACATATCATGGCATACATAATGGATCCCACTATCGAGATAAATGGAATCCTATTCATATGCTCTTTCTTGAGAAGTCAGACAATTCTTCTTAGAGAGTAATTTCATGGCCTATTGGAAGATAGCTTTTCTTAGAATTTACCATGCTGAACTGTTTCAGCATAGTGTACGTCGACTGGAATAATCCTCACAATCTTTTAGATCTATCTTTATAGATCTTTGTTCCAAGGATGTAGGTTGTTTCTTCCAAGTCCTTTATGGAGAATTGGGATGACAATCAAATCTTTATTTTCTGCATTGCATGAATGCCATTCCTGATTAAGAGTATCATCCACATATGAAACAAGAAATACAATTATTGAACCATTAGCCGATTTGGATATGTAGGGCTCTTCTCTGTTCTTGACGAAGCCATACATTTTGATCACTTTATCAAAACGCATGTTCTAACTCCAAGATGCTTATTTTAATCCATAAATGGATCTTTGAAACTTGCACACCTTTGATTCATTTATAGATGTGAACCTTTCAAGTTGTATTATATACACCTCTTCTTTTAACTCTCCATTTAGAAAAGCAGTTTTAGTATCCATTTACCAGATCTTAAAATTAAGATGCATTGCTATCGCAAACATAATCCGAATGGACTTGAACATTGCGATAGGTAAAATCATCTTGTCATAGTCAATACCATAATGCTGACGATAATCCTTGGAAACCAGATGGGCTTTATAGGTCTCTACCATTCTGTCCGCGCTCCTTTTCCTTTTGAAAATTTATTTACACTTTATGGGTTTAACTCCTTTAGGTGGTTCAACGAGTGTCCATATATCGTTGATTTTCATGGATTTCATTTCGGATTTTATGGCTTCAAGCCATTTTTTAAAGTCAGAATTCTACATTGTACATATGTAGGTGATCGGATCCTCATTATTTTCATTAAGTTCAATAGGATCACCATCTCGGACTAAAAAACTATAGTATCTGTTTAGTTGACATGGTACCTTACCGGAACTCCTTAAGGTTGCCTCTATAATAGGCTCTGGGTTTGATCTAATCAAATCTAATTAAATTGGTTCAGTTAATTATGTCGTCTCTTTTACCTGTCGAACTTCTTCAAGTTCAACTTTAAAGGCATTAGTCCTTTTCCTGAGAAACTTCTTTTTCAAAAAAACTGCCTTATTACTAACAAATACTTTATGTTCATTAGTATGGTAGAAGAAATAATCCTTAGTTTTCTTCAGGTATCCTATAAATGTATGCCTATCAGACCTAGGTCCAAGCTTGTTCATTTTCAATCATTTGATATAAGTTGGACATCCACATATCCTAAGGCATGAGAGTGCCGGCTTATATCGCCCATATTTAATATGGCATTTTGTTTACAAACTTACTAGGAACTTTATTTAGAATGTAGTGTATATCCCTAGACGGAGATAGGCAAACTCACATACCCCATCATGGACTGAACCATGTTTAACAGGGTTCGATTTCTCCTTTCAAATGGTCCATTATGTTGAGATGTCTCGGGAGGAGTCCATTAAGAGAGAATCCCATTCTCTTGTAAATTTGTTATAAACTCACTAATAAGATATTCACCTTCTCGATCAGATCGAAGGGTTTTGATATACTTGCCAGTTTATTTTTCTACTTTATTATGAAATTGTTTGAATATCTCAAATAACTTAGACTTATATCTCATTAAGTAGATGCACCCATACCTTGATAGGTCATCAGTAAACATGAAGTAGCAATGTCCACCATGGTTGAAGTGTCATAGGTCCATATATATTAGTATGTATTAAACTTAGAACCTTAGTGGCAGTTTCACTCTTTCCAATAAAAGGTGACTTAGTCATCTTTCTAAGAAGACGGGATTTGCAGGTCAGCAATGAATCAAAATCATTGATCTCGAGGATTCTCCTTTTAAATAACCTATTCCTCCTATTCTTGTTGATATGACATAGCCTACAATGTCAAAGATAGATATCATATACATTTTCTATTCTAGGACATTTGTTAGACGTGTATATTACATTTATAAGCTATGATAATACATAAATGTCATTCTTAAGTTGTCCATGCATTACAGTAACACCATTCAAAATGATATCACAATAACAATTTTTTATTGATAAATGATAACCATTTTTGGCTAAAAGGCCCACAAAGATCATAATCAACAAAAATCTAAGATAATAGCGACAATCACTTGAAACAATGATACTAGAATCACAAATAAGCTTGACAATTTCTATAGCTAGAACTAAAACAATTTTTCCATCTCCAACATTCAAGAATTTCTTGCCATCTTCGAATTTTCTACTGACCTGAAGTCCCTACAATGAATTGCAAATGTCAATAAGGCTTCTAGTATCTAATATTCAGGCAGTAGTATCACAAATAGAAAAGTTATAAGGTGTTATCATATAAGTATCTTGTCTAGCAGCGCCTTGCTGGTTCTTCTTTCTTGGCCTATTCGGGTCTAACAAGATAATGTAAAGAGGACAATTCCTCTTTCAGTGTCCTTGCTTCTTACAATAGAAGCATTCAGCTTGAGTCTGGTCAGTTTTGAACTTCTTGATCTAATTGGCTTAGTCATCGAAGCACTTTTTCTTATTTTTCTTCTTTCCTTTCTTAAAGGGATGACATCTTGTCGAATCTCTCACTACATTCACCAATCCCTTATGGAGTTGATGATCCTTCTCATAAATCTACAATAATCCCAATAGACCATGGTAGTTTACTACAAACTTAGTCATTTTATAATGATCAAGAAAATCTATATAGGACTTCGACAAAGAATTGAGGATCACATCTTTCTCCAACTGTTCATATAGAGAAAATCCAAGTTTGCTCAAGTACTCAATCAATTCGACATGCATAATACATGATCAAAGATCGATGCCCCTTCCCTCATCATTGTGTTGAACATGGTACAAGATATTTTGTACCTTTCAATATCGTTGGGAGTGCCGAAGGATTTTTTCAACACTTGAAGTATGTCCTCTGGTTGAGTATCCTTAAATTTGTAATTTAATTTATCGTTCATGGATGCTCGTATTATGCAACGGATTATGGTTCAGTCACTGAGCCATTTCTGGTGTCTTGGGCCGCACCACGAGCATTCTTACTGGGCTCCTTAGGTGTCGGATCTGTCAACACATACAAAATCCATTCGTGCTCCAGGATACCAACTATCAAAATTAGGTTTCGTTAATTTTTCATTATCTAGCAATGAATAAAGTGACAAAGTGGTGGCCATATTAATCTGAAAAGAGAACAAGATTTAATTAGTATATAAATCATTTAATTTTAAAGACTTAGACTTTAGTTTAAAGGTTCTTCCATTATTTTTATCAAATTGGTAGCCTCTATCTCCAATTCGAGGAATTGCATTACTTTCTTAACGGGTACTAGAATTCAATAGACTGCACATGAGCTCGAGTTTGATCGGCTTATCCATGTGCATCTAAAGGTAGGTTCTTAATTAATTATTTTTTAAAAAATTTTTGGTAATAATTTTTTTTCAGGAACTAATCAGTAAGTCTTTGGGCTATCACTTGAAGCTCTAGTTAGGTCCAATTATTAACATGACGGGACTGAGTGCTTCTAGCCAACGATGACCAAGCTTAACTTTGGCCGGCCCACCAGACCATCATTTGAAAGAAGTGACTAAGTCATCATAATATGAATAATAATTTCAATAGCCATATGAGCATCAGGTCTTTGGACCTCTAATGATAATCTTAACTATTAGACTCGTTACTACTCTCTTAATAGGAGGCTATGACTTAATTATCTCCATAATTGTCACTTAAGGGATCTAATAATTTTAGAGGATTTAATTGGATCAAATGGAAAAAAGAGAAGACATGGACCAACAATAATCCTCCCACTAACTTTATCAAGTGATAAGGGTCGAATCTCATTAGTCCAAGGGCACCTAGATCAGTTAAATTGATCTTCCTTACTAGCATAGGTTTGCTCGAATCGATGAGCTATCTAATCAAAATCTAATTAACGAAGTTGGTCAGATAAGTAAGATTGATGGGAGGGTTCCACCATTAACCTCTTTTCTTAGATACCGATATAGTAACCAGGTAAGAGGTAGTCCCAATTAATGACTACGATCAAATGCCAAACATATCTTTGATATTAGTTGGTTCATCGATTTCGATTAGACTAGTCTAGAGACTCGGGTCTAACCACTAAGCCAGAATCAGGTCCATTTGATAATATGGACTTAATCAACCTATCATTATAGAATTAATTTAGAAACCTTTTGACCTAATACTAATCAACTTTTGGTTAGTTTAAATCAACTTATCTAAAGTCCATATTAATCAAATTCTAATCCTAGGTCTAACCTAGGAATTTAATTTAATTCGAGCTAATCCAAAAATCCAAATTTTTTGAATTGACTTTTATCTTTAATTCAAAATTCTAGATCCAATTAACTCTTATTTCCAGTAATTAGTCATAATTTATTTTGCTAAAATTAGATCTAAATATTTTTATATGCATTATATACTGATAAAATAATTTTAGATCTAGACTGCATGGTTTAGTGCAATTGCTGAAATTAAGTTTACAATTTATATTATAAACATAAAACCTGATGTAAATAACTTAATTTCAAATTAATAACAATAAAATAATCAAGATTAAACTATTAAAAATCAGATCTAAATTATTAAAATAATTTCAATAAAAATATTCTTTCACCTCATTTGTTTATGAGATATAATCATAAGCGGCATCTCTATACACCATAGGAGATCCCATTGAATGGAAAGAGAGGATCTTTAAACCCTACTTTTCTATGACCAGAGGACATGATGATCAATCCAATCCGAAGCAGTTACTCAGATCAAGATCTAGATCTATATCTAATCAAATCATGTCAAGAATCTGGGGCTCTGATACCACTGTTAGAAAACTAGAATAGGGTTTCATATATGAATTTTTGTTAAGACTAGCAGAAGCATTTTATATTAAAACAATTTTAATCACTAAATTATGCATTAGAACAATTCTAAAAACCTACCGTACAAGATCAAGATAAGATATAAATAGAGTATAGATGCTGAAATTAAAATCAGCATGCATCGATCTAATCAATACATGCTATAGATTTAATCGACAAATATAAATAGGATCGGATCCCATACCTCATCGCGGGTCGATAAACACTGCTACTGATGGAGCATGGTAGATGATCTGGACGTCGTTTCGTAGTCACTTTGGATGTCTGGCCTCTATGAAAAGTTCACACGAAGCCCCAAAGGGTCACCTTCCTGCTAGCTTCGTGTGAAGACTATGGATGGATGATTAAAAATTTTTTTTTTGAATTTTTTTCAAGTCCTCTAAGTAAATGAGGAGGTACAAAGCAAGGATGATCAAGTTGTGGAAGAAAAATAAAACCAAAACTAATTTTCATATTTTCTTTCTTCCTTTCTTTCTTTTTTTTCCCTAAGGAAGTCCCGTGCTCTTCAAGAATTCTCGCCCCAAACCCCTTAATTCTCTGCGGTAATTTTTTCTTTATTTTTCATGGTGATTATGCTTTTCTCTTTTTGCACAACCCAGCAAAAATCCATTTAAAATAGGAATGGATAAGGGAGGAAAAAGAGAAGGATAGAATTAGGACTCCTATTTAGATTAGGATAAGAGCTAAAGTTAAAATTCTATTCAAAATAAACAATTTAAACTTAAAACTTTTTTTTAAATTTAAATAACTCTATCCTAATCAAAGAGGGAATATGAAAGGGCGCATATCACATTTTTGCATGGAGAAAAATGGTGGCACATGATAAAGTTTGACATAGTCAAACCAGATTCAAAATCATATTAAAATTTTTTTGGTTTAATCCCAATCAGAATGGGTAAGAGGGAAGGTGATAATAACATTTTGGCATGGAAAATGTACATACAAAAAATCATTTGGCATGGAGAAAGAAGTGGTGCAAGGAAGAAAACAATGTTCTTAGTTTGACTTGATCAACTTTAATTTTAATCTTAATTTAATTTGATTGGACCAATTTAAATAGCTTGAACCTAATCTAATTAGGCTCTAATTAAACTTAATTAATAAAAAACTAATCAAGTCCAAATCCAAATTAAATTAAGATTAAAATTTTCTAGCAATTAGGTCATCGAATAATCTAATCGGATGAAATCAAATTCAATTAGATTTGATCAAATCTTTTTGTTCAATTAAATTGACCCAATTAGCAATTCAATTACTAATTAATTCTTCTAATATTAATTAATAATAATATATTTATTTATTTATAATTTTTGTATATGATAAATCATTAATCATATTTATAATTTTATCATCGGACGATTCTCAATATCGATCAGCCATCATGATCAATCAGAAATTTTTATTATATATGATTTTGTTGGTTCAAATCCTAAGCTGCTAGTTCAGGAATGATTTCTTGAACTAATTGATACGACCATCTAACAATAGTGCCTGATATTCGGATAGGTTGAATGGTGGCAAAGCAATACTCAAGAACCCAGGCTATAGTTACCGTATAATTCATCCATTTGATTTAATGCTCAGGATGATTCAGAGTCTACTGTCAACTTTGAATAAGTGCATCCGAATATGTCTCAATGTACTAAATCCTGTGATTCCTTACCAAGATTATCCAGGCCTAGATTTTGCTAAATTGAAATATTGCCGAGCATTTACTCCAATAACTTGGAGTGGTCAAACCCTTCTTGACTCAACATCGACTTAATAAGTACTTGACTATACTTAGAAACCTTTCATCACTGGATTAGAAATCCAGATAGTTTGGCACCAAAATATAGTTAGCAAAATATAGTTAGTTGCTTGCCAAGTCACCATGATAGTCTCAGGTCGAAGGTACATTTATACCTATACCCTTTCTGCAAGATATTCTTGACAGCAAAATACTTCACAGAGTTGGTTATTGTTCAGTGAGATGCACTCTTACGCTAATCTGCATGCCATATCAGTGTCTCCACATTCCTTGGTTAAGAGGACTACCAACCTATATGGCATATAACAACCTATTCTTAATAAATATTGTTATCCTAGATAATAACGTATTATTTGGTCGTGAACTAATTTAAGAACCACTTGATAAATCCTCTTTTATCGAATCAATGTAATTCTAAGGATTTCAACATATTAAAGTTTATAGGAAGATGACAAATAGTATTGAACTATCAAAAATAATATTTATTTTATTACTAATTCATATATATTTACAAGATAGCTCAACCATCTACAATCCGGACGATTGGCTTTAAGATACTTTTTCCAATAATATGATTTGGAGCGATGGAATAGAGGGGTACAAATATATAAGTTGGCGGGTAGATTAGTTTGACCAAGGAGTCCTAGTCTAACTAGAACTTCTTATTTGCTGTTATCCTAAACCTTTTGGACTGCCTACAGGACATGGAAAGGAGAGTTTCATGTCTGAAACTTATGGAGACTCGTCCTAGAAGGTCAGGAGATCAAGTGGAGACCGATTTGGATACTAACGCACGATGTACTAGGCTGCAAAAAATTTCTGCACCTAGGAAGGATGTAAAGAGCTGTTAGGATTTGGTATTTCGCTGCCCAAACGAACTCCAATCGACATGAAACTTGGTGGAGGCATCTATTGCTGAGTTTTGAATATGCAGGTAGAGTTTAAGATCTAGAAGCATGTCTAAGATCTGATGAATCATGGAGATACGAATTAGGTTGCTATAGCAGGTTTCTTGACGTGCAGCGACCTAGGGCTTGATCTTTGACTACTCAAATGATATTAGATTGTCATGAAACTTGGTAAAGAGTTTTCTCATTAGTGTTCTTAGGTCCATGCATGAGCACAACAGTCACAACATGTCCACTCTTTATTAAATAAAGACCATCCTTTTCTGGAGTTTTGCAATGTTTCCTTTTGGCATGGATTGATTCTATGCTCTTCTAAAAGGAATGATAGTGACCGATAGATATGAGATGTGATGTGACTTGTCAGGCCATTTGGGTGTGGAGATAAGTTTTAGTTAGTCCTTAGTTGACTAAAGGAGTGTGTCCTAGAGATACTTGATCAGTTAGAAGAGGCCTGGTTGGCTTAGCATGTATGAAGTGCCCGGGCCAGCCTGAGGAGGCTTGGATGGGCCTTGTTCATTTTTGGATGACCCTTGGCCTGGATGAGCAGTGGTCATTTCTGGATGACCCTCAGCCTGGATGATCATTGACTTAGATGAGTATTGGCCTGGATGACCGTTGCCCTAAATGAGTGTTGGTCATTTCTAGATAACCCTCGGCCTAGATGAGTATTGGTCATTTTTGAATAACCCTCAGCCTGGATGAGAATTAGTCATTTCTGGATGACCTTCGATCTCGATGAGCATTGATCATTTTTGGATGACCCTCGACCTGGATGACTCTTGGCTAGGATGAGCATTGGTCATTTCTGTATGACCCTCAGCCTAGATGAGTGCTGGTCATTTCTGAATGACTTTCAGCCTGGATGACCCTTGGCCTAGATGAGCGTTGGTCATTTTTGGATGAACCTTGGCCTGGATGAGCGTTGGTTATTTCTGGATGACTCTTGGCCTAGATGACCCTCAGCATGAATGAGCGCTGGTCATTTCTGGATGACCCTTGACCTGGATGACCCTCGATCAGGATGAGTGCTGGTCATTTCTAGATGACCCTCGGCTGATTGAGTATTGGTCATTTCTAGATGATCCTTGACCTGGATGAGTGTTGGTCATTTCTGGGTGACCCTCGGCCTGGATAAGTGTTGGTCATTTCTAGATGACCCTCGGCCTAGATGAGCATTGGTTATTTTTTGATGACTCTCGGCCTAGATGAGTGTTGGTCATTTCTGGATGACCTTCGGCCTGGATAACCTTTGGCCTGGATGAGCGTTGGTCATTTCTGAGTGACCCTCTACCTAGGTGAATGTTGATAATTTATGGATGATCCTCGGCTTAGATGATCATTAGCCTGGATGAGCGTTGGTCATTTCTAGATGATTTTTTGGATGATCCTGGGCATGGATGACCCTCGGCCTGGATGAGCATTGGTTATTTATGGATGATGCTCGGCCTGGATGAGCATTGGTCATTTCTAGATAACCCTTGGTCTGGATGAGCGTTGGTCATTTTAGGATGATCCTTTGCATGGATAAGTGTTGGTCATTTCTGGATGACCCTTGGCCTGGATAAGTGTTGGTCATTTCTAAATGACCCTCTATTTGGATGAGCATTGGTCATTTCTAGATGACCATTGGCCTTAGCCATTTCTGCATGCTTTGGCCGATATGAAGCGCCCTGGCTCATAAATATAGTAATGCCAGAACTGAAAAAAAATCGTTGGCTAATTAGGGACCGACCAAACTTGCTGTCTTAGCATCATATCCTTGGCTCGAACAAAATTATCCCCAACATTTGATAATCCCTTAAATTCCTCTTTGAACTCGTCTTTTCAAAGATATATGCGGCACATTTCAAACAAAGATGTTTAATTTCCTCGTATGCTTTTTTAAGCGCTTCTTGCACCTTCAGCAATCTCCTTCGATCAATGGCTTTCTTTTTCGCAGCCTTAGTCTTAGCCTCCTGTTCTAGAACATAAGCCTTGATGTCAACGGCCTTGCGGAGGCATTTGGCAAGCACAACCACTTCTGACAATAGTCCAATACCCTGGTGCAGTCATAATTAACAAATAAATGACTCAAGACTGAAAAGAAAATCCATTTCGTTGAATTAAAAGGTCCTTTTTACAAAGTTGATCCAAAGTCTACAATGGTTCAAAAAGAAAAAAATAAAAATTACAAGAGTGCTGTTCTTGACCTCCTTGTTCGGATCAGCAGCAGAAGGGGGTCTGACCCCAGTAGTGGGATCAACTAGAGCAGCCTCGCTTATGGTAGAAGGCTCAGCAGCAACAGAATTAGTGGGAGCAATTTTGGATCCTACAACTGGCACATTCGAAGGAGCCTCAATCCGAGCGGCGGAATGGCAACCCCATCATGATCAGAAGGTTCCCTTTGGACTCTCCATCAAAGAATGTGAGATCCAGCCCTTGGTAGTGCTCGGCGACTTAGTTCTGGCACTTGAGCCTCCCTAGCTCATGGCTTTTCTCAAAGGTCTCGTGGCCGAAGGTGATGCAAGCATCAAAAAACTCCTTCGACACTCGAAGGTTGCTACCTCGTAGGCCATCTCTGTTGCGAAGTCTGGAGAGGTTTGTATCTCTCTACAGCGGCCTCTGCCTCTTCATTTCGGCCAACTTCTCCTTAGCCATCGCTACTTTCGCCTCTCTCTTTTGCTTCTCCAAGTCTAGGTCAGCCCTCGCCATAACCATGTTGGCCCTAGTTGCAGCCAAATCATTTTTTGTCACGACAAAGTTGGTATTCGGCTCAACAAGCACCTTAAGCCGAGGCCATGGCCTCGGCCTTCCAACAAGCCTTGGCAGCGATCTTCCTGAACTCCCCTGCTATCGAGGGTCATGGCCTCGGCCTTCCAACAAGCCTTGGCAGCGATCTTCCTGAACTCCCCCTGCTATCGAGGGTCTTGTTGCTCTCTTGGGCCCGATTCAATATATCCACATAAAAGTGAGTCAACTGCAAAACCAAATGATAGAAGATGAGAAGAAAGGAAAAAGAGTTGAGAATCAAAGCAGGAAATACCTGCTGGATAGCCATCTGGGTTTGGTGCCTCAGATCTTGAAGGTCCATGGTGTGAACCTTTTCTACTCCCCTTGGGATTAGAGATCTCTCAAAAGCGGCTTAGACATACGTCCTTCCACTTTTGAGGAAATGTATCTCCCAGATCCCTTGCTAAGGGCTCAAAATCAGGCACGATCAATGGGGCGGCCTCGGTCAGAGTATTGGGAGGAAGCATTTGAGGGACTGAAATAGTTGGGGGCAGGATAGACGGAGGTAGGACTGTGGTGGCCTTAGAAGTAACCTCGGTCGTGGCAAGAACTGGCTCAGAAGGGATCTCTACCAGTTTGGGCTTGATGAGTTTGACCCTTTTTGAAGTAGAAGAAGAGATCTTGGCTTTCCTCTTCTTCTGGGCTAGGGTCTCCCTCAATACCTCTAGTTGCTCGGGCATCATATCTACTAGTTGCATCATTTAGTTAGAATAAAGACAAGCAATGATGAAAGAAACAAAACTAAAAAAACTCATCCTTGGGGAGCTGACTGTCCTGCGCTACAAAGGGACTCTTCCGATAAAAGGAGCTTCAATTAAGGGACTTTGTAGGCCTTAAGAGTTCCAAAATGACTCCCTTACTCGTCACTCAAACTCAGGAAAGTTCAAAGTAGACACCTCCGATCGACCCCAACTCAGCAAGTCCTAGTTATAGAAGGGCAGGAGACAAACAGGAATCACTCCTATCCCTTGATGGCAAATGGAGCACCTTCGATCAAAGGCTCTACATCCTTTTGGGCAATGAGATACCACCAAGCCTTAGCATACGAGTGTACTTGAGGCATAACGAAAGCACGAAAGAAAGAGAAGGTAGGCTGAATCTTGGTCAAAAAATAAAGGACTAGGAATCCTATGATGTGCCTAACAGAATTTGGGGTTAAAATGCACAAAGAGATTCCATAAGATCTGAGGAGTTCAAGAATAAAAGGGGAGAGGGAAAATCTTAACCCAGCTTCGAATGCCTCCTCATATACCCCTGGCGACCGGGAGGAGGATCGTTAGTCCGGGCATCGAGACCTGGTAATTCTAGCTCGAAATCCTTCGGAACATAATATGCTAATCGAATAAGGGATAGGTCCTCTTTGTCCATCGTGGACTGGTTTGCCTCCAGACTAGAGGTCGCCCGTGTAGCACGCCCTTTAGGCGGAGCACCGGGGTCTTTTGGCCCCTCCTTCCTAATGCCCTACGGTGGCCTCTCTTTCCTAACATCCCTAAGACTCGACATCTACTAAGGATCCTAAGGAGAAAGGAAAATGGGTGCAGGAAACAAAAAGAAAATCACTTGGAATTCAAGGAAGGTAGAAGATCGGGGATAGCAGATCCGCCAAAGAAAATTGTGAAGGACGGGAAGGGAACTAGTGCTCGGAGCTGGAGACAGTAGTTGAAGGCCCTAGGAGGAGCTCCAAGCAAAAGGATGAAGGAAACCGTGAAAGCATAGTCATCTTTTCAAATGGGATGTGCGGTCCCAAACTACCTTAAACCCTACGGCTACCACCACGTGGTAGGGCCTTATTTGTGCCCGGTGATCATGGGTCATCCAAAATAAATGCCACATGGAGGTCGAAGCAATACCAAGCCCTACGAATTGGGGCTTATCATTGTCCTTGTCTGTTCGGATTTATTTTGAAGGCAGCGTGCACCTGAGCATGAAAAGGGCCTTCAGGTTCTTAACCCTTTTCTCTCTAAGTACTTCCATAATCTGATCGAAGCCCGGATAAAAAGTAGGGGGTATCTATTAGTGGAAAATGCGATCAGGCTAGGGACATGAGATCCACAACAACATAAGTGCTCCATCGGCCAAGCAGCACATCCCTTGATCGAAGATACAAGGCCCAAGATTGGCGAAACTCAAAGGCTAGACAGCACCTCCTAACCGAGCAAGGACAGCACAACCACCACTGGGATGCTGATCATTCATAAGGTGCTCGGTCATAAGTCACCACTGGGATGCTGATCATTCATAAGGTGCTCGGTCATAAGTCCTTGAGCGGATTATAGCTACAAATGACTCGTCTACCTAAAGGGTATCAGTGAGTCCATGCTACTGTTCAAAAGATGCTTGGCCACAAGCCCTTAAGCAAATTGTGGTTGTGGATGACTCTACTTGAAGGGTATCAAGAGCCCATGCTGATCATTTGTAAGGTGCTCAGCTGCAACCCTTGAACGGATTCTGGCAGCGGATGACTCTACCTAAAAGGTATCGGTGAGCCCACGCCGACCGTTTGTAAGGTGCTCAACCTCAAGTCCCCTGGCCCGGCCAAGCCTTAGATATCCTAAGAGTACTTTTAGCTGGCAGAACCTTGGCAATATGCCTATCCCAAGTCTCCAAGGCATAGCACTCTGATGCTCATGGCTTCTACCATATAGTTGGACTCTCCATCATATTTGAAAATCTTCAATCATTGTCAGATCTCAACAAATGAGGGAGGTATGCTTGGACTCTCCGTAATTTGGGCCATTATTTAATGAAGTATAGTATATCTTGAGCTAATGACAAGGATACATTTAAGGAGACGACATTCCCTTCTGACAAGAAAGTTCTAGCCGACATGTGGAAGGTTCTGCCATCTTTCACCAAATCGGATAGGATATTGGTCATGTCCAAAGTGCCCCTGAATCTCTACTTATAAAAGGGATTTCCTGTGAGTCCCCAAAGGTATGCATGAGCTCTTCCACTTACACTTCCCACATTATTGGTATCGATACTGACTTGAGCATTGGAGTGCCATTACTAGGGCCACCCTTGATGAGACTTTTTTTGCAGGTACCATCTCCCGGAAATTGGCCTGCACCTCTAACTTCAATACTTTCGCCAACTCCATCTCCAGCTCTTCTTCCGGTGCTTGATGAATTTCGGCACCAACACCCCTGATTATCCCGCCCTTTCAAGATCGATGCCACACAACCCCTGAAATAAGGCCCAATAACCCATTGGAGCTCGATCCATAGATCAATCATCGCTACTTCAACACGCCTCCAAGAAACCAAGGATTTAGGTCCCGGTGGGATGTCCCATGGGATACGAAGATGGGGTACCATCCCATGTGTTGGGACAGGATATCCCACCAGTATCCCAGCATCCCAATCAGGATGCCTTGGGACATCCATTATCCTGAGTGTCGAGATGGGGTGGGATGCTGGCACGTCCGTTTCATGAAAAAATCGAGATATCCCCGTCCCACGGGATTTTAAAGCTTGCAAGAAACCACATGGGACCTTCAGACCTGCATACAAAGCAATAAACCCCTAAAATCCCAAGCCAAGACCTCAAATCTCCAACAACCACCATATTCCGCCCACCTCAACCGCATTTGCATAGATCCAATGCTGGAAACACTCCTCGAGACCTACCAAATCGGAGAAACCCTAAAATACTCCATCAAGGATAATGTTTGGCCATCTCGAATGCAACCGAGTAGGTGGACAGGAGGAAACTAGGTTGGGAGAATCGGGGGGCGAGCGAGACGACAACTCTCACCTAGGAGCGAAGGCTATGGGCAAAAGAGAACATTGCACAGAGAATTCACAATCCTTGCCACCATCATCATTGAGATCTCGATCCTCAGCTGCCACCGTCGTCATCGAGATCTCGATCCTCAGAGCTATTATCAGTGTCACCGCTGTCGAGATCTCGATCTTCAGCTATCACCGTTGCCACCAAGATCTCAATTCTCAATTGCTATCGCTGCCGTCGAGATTTGAGTCTTAGCTGCTGCCTCTACCATCATTAAGCTCTCTTTCCTTAGTGATGCGGGACATATCCCGATTAATATTTATTCTAGGAGATCGGACAGTTGGTCGTTAAGAAACAATCCTAGGCTAGGTTAAACCGGGCCCAGATTATTTTTCTCAAAATTTTTTTATTCAAATAAACCTTTTTTTCATATTTTTTCTTCTTTTTTTATACTAATAATCCCATACTTTTTTTTTCTTTTTCTCTTTGTATTTTCTAAAGTCGGCATTTGGTAGCTGGCTTGGCTCTGAGAACTGTGCAAAAGACTGCACTTGAAGTTGGCATTGAGAAAACCGGAATGGCTTTCATGTTCGTGCTCAACTCCCTCTTCTCCATGGACCGAACCAGCAACAGGGAGGCTTGTGGATGGCGGACTTCATTGGCGATTTCAACGGAACTAGTGGTCTTCACCGGCACCGGCGATGGGAGGCGGGCGGCGGCACGGGGAACATGCGGTGACAGCATTTGGCGATGGCGGTGAGGCATCGGGCGTTGCGGCAGGGAGCGGCTTTGGAAGGATTTCGTCGGCGTCGGCGCTGGGCGGAGGCGGTGGCACGAACAGGAGGCTGGCCGGCACGTAAGAGATTCCGGTGGTTTGCTCTGGCGGTGGTGATCATGGACCAGGCAATTGGTGGTTGAGTGGCACAGGCTCGGTGATGCGCTCGACCTTGGTTGGTTGGTTCCAGCAACGGCGAATGTGATTTGACGGACGGGGTGACAGGAAGTAGGGAGGAGATCCGGTGGGGCACTAGTAGTCTCGGCGGAGATCTGTGCATAGGGGTGGTTGAGCCGTTCGGTTGGTGGTGGAGACGTGCATCGTGCGGATCTCAAAGGAGCCGGATGGTCGATGGCGCAGCCTCTCTTCCAGCGGTTGTCGGTCGTCGATTTGTCGGTAGGGGCGGAGAGGACAGGGAACGAAGATTTTGGGCGGAGGGGTCTTCCGTTCACTGGTGTGGCTTGCTCACGGACGGAAGAGGGAAGGCGCGGGGATGGGACTTTAACGGGAGACAGAGAATGGAGATGTTGAGGGCAGTGGGTGGCTCGGCACTGTAGAGGCTCTCCGGTGTTTGGCCGAAGTGGGATCCGGAAGATTGATGGTTCGGTGGTTGTTCTCAGGTTTGAAGGAGAAGAAAACAGAGGAAAAAGAACATCGATGAAAAAAAGTCGGGGACCCTTTTCCTACCCGGAGAAATAAAGGTTGGGTCCCTTCTACCCAGAGAAGCAAAGATCTCCTAACCAGAGAAACAAAGCAAAGATCGGTTTCAATAATTCATCGTCTATATTTTTTATTTCCATAAAAAAGAGCTTAAATAAAGTTTACAGTCCCCGGTTAGTTGAGAACCATCCTAACTAGAACTCTATCCTAACAAACTGAGATAAACTAAAAACAACAATAAAAATAAATTCCTAAATAACGTACGGAAACTAATCCTAAACTAAGATATCCCAATCCCCCATACACCCATAAAAAAATTACACTTATTTCATTTGGATGTGCTCCGGGATTCGTGCTGCTCTGGGATCCATGCTGCATCGACTGATGCTTCAGGGTTTGGGTTGGGCTGGCTTCAGGTTCTGGGCTAGGCTTCAGGTCTGGGTTGGGCTTCAAGTTCTTGGCTGGGCTGGGCTTTAGGTTCTGGGCTGGGCTGGTCGATGTCCCCATCATTTTCTTGAGGTGGGGAGAACTCGACTCCGTCGAGTCAAGCTTCAGCAATCTTCTGACTCTAGGATGCACATCATCTGAGACTAATTTTTTTTTATACAAATAGTGCAATTAAATAAAAATGACTAACCTAACCTAACCCTTGCTCTGATACCAAAGTTGATGCGGGATGGATGCAAAGACTAATTCTAATAATTAAAATTTAATTCTGAAGAGCAATGGCAGGAAACTCAAATAAACTATCAAATTAATTTAATGAAAATTAGACTAAGCCTATACTAACTACCCGCAATATAATCAGCATGCAATCACATAAAGAATCCTGGATCCGATGATTAAGAAACCACCGAAACTAGGACGTCCTGACTTCAATCAACCAGATCTAATAAGACTCGGATAATTACTTACCAATAACGCTTTTCCCTCCGTTTCAACAGATTTGGATTTAACTCTCAAGATCTCGTGGTAGGATTGCAGACTTCAGTTCCTTCGGAGCAGATCTTCCCGTTGATGGTTGGATGGCAAGGAAAACCTCCTCTTCTGATCGAGAACACCAGGGATCTTGCAAAAAAATTGTGATTAGAATAATGAAAATGGAGTGGAAATCTAAAATGAGAGGGAAAGAAGGATGGACGGCTCGGTTCTGGATTTGGACTGGATGTAGAAGATGGTGGCGCCGGGCTTCTGGATCTTGGACTCAGGAGATAATTCGGGCTTCAGTACTCCACACACACTAATGCAATGCTTAACCAGTAGGGCACTCACACATAGCAATTGCACTCTCAATGCTTACCCAGCAATTGGAGAAAAATCGACAGAGTTTCATTAATCAATCATAAGTTGGATTACAAGAGGGGAATGGGGTGGTATTTATAGACCCTCCATACAAGGTAGCATGATAATATAGAATTCTTTTGAATACATGATAATTAGAGATTACATTGGACTTTACTCTCCTTCTTGACTTGGATGAAGACTCTTTGTAATTTAAATTGAGTAGACCCCCTTGTAATTGGACTTCTCCATGGCTTGGGTAGTGAAAGAGGCTTTCCACGATTTTAAGAAGAATGTGGCGACAAAAAAAAATGAGATGGCGTCTCATCTTAGTGCTAAACCTCTTCTCATCTCATCTTAGTGCTAAACTTCTCTTCTTGGCGTGAACTCTTTTTGTTCTTCAAATTTGAATGGTAGGCAAGATAATAAAATCTCTTTGAATGTTAAATTGATTCCATGAGAACTTGAACTCCTTTAAAATTTAGATGAACCTCCACTTATCTTGGATCCTCTTAAATTTGAAAGAGGATAAGATAATCTTCCATTTGAAATAAGATAAATCTTGGGACTTGACTTGGATAAGATGAGAACTATTTGAGTTTGATTTTTAGATGAATCTTCCATTTGATCTTGGAATCTTTGAATTTGAATAAATGCTTGAATGGCCGACCAACCTTGGAGTGGGCGACAATTTGAGGATGAAAAGAGGTGCTAGATGAGAAGTAGAATCATTCTGCTTTACTTCTCTAAAATAGCGTCTTCCTTGGATTTAAAATGGGCGATGAGATGAGATTTGTTGGCGCCTCTCTTTAAATTTGAATTCCAAAAATTGTCCCAATGTCTCGATGTCCGGATGTCTCGATGTTTGGATGTCTCATGAAAATTTTGGACAACCTTCTTTTGTTATGGAATTGATGCATCAAGGTGATGTGGCATGGCACACCACTCCAAGTGGCAGTTAACAAGGCCCCATGACATGGTGACGTGGCACGATGACATGGCATGGTGACATGGCTTCAACAACCGGGCCTGACCTTGGCTAACAATTGGACTTGAACCCTCCTTGGCTATTTCAAACACTAATTACAAGGCTCAACTTGACCAATTCACAAAACAAAGCAAACTAATGTTTTTTACAGGACTCAAGCTTAAATTAAGATAAAATAACTACTCATTGGTGATCCACAACGAGCTTGGAGGGTTTTGATGTCTTTTCCTAGCTCTGGTGTCCTCATCAATTCTTCCGGGATAGGAGGAACTTGATCCTGTCGAGTATGGGTTGACTCTGCTTTGGTAATGTTCTAGCAAGTCTGGATTAATTCTTTGTAGATTCTCTCGAATGATCCACAAATCATCAGATTCTGGTCTACCTTGCCATCGAATCAGGTAACGCTGATAATCCTTACTCCTAGTAATGATAGTTTTGTTATCCAAAATTCGTTCGATCTTATATCTCCATTCTGGTAATTTGGCTGGTGGACACTCAGGGATAGGGTCACTTTAAAAAATGGAATCATGTCCAAATGACTCACTAGGTATCGTTGTTGGCTCTTTATACTCAACAAGATCTGATACATTGAAGGTTGGATTAATATTTAATTCAGGTGGTAAATATATCACATAGGCATTAGACCCAATTTTTTTTTATGATCTTGTATGGTCCTGTACTACGGGCATGTAGTTTTTTCATGGTTCTAGGTGGGAACCGTTCAGGACGAAGCTTGATCATGACAGAGTCTCCCTCCTTAAATTCTTTGAAACGTTTATGTGAGTTAGCCATATGCTCATAAGATTCATTGCTTTTAATAATTTTCTTACTTATCTCTTTATGCAATTCCTTAATATACTGTGCATATGACTCTTACCAATATCTAATAGACTTAACTATGTATTCCTATTGAATGGAATTTATTAGGTCTACAACTACAGTTTTGGGCTTGATCCCTAGTTGATGGATGATATGTAGATAAAAATTTGACATGGGCTCCTAATAAGTGCCACAAGGTCTTCCAGAAGTAGGTAGCAAATTGAATGGGCTCAAAGGACTGATCAAAATGCAACTGGGTGGTTCTAAAAACATTGGAAGCCTCAAGAAAGGGTAGGAAATATGAGGTAGGTTCATCAACTGGGTCTGGATTAACAGGGGTGACCTTAAAGTATGGACATGGATCTACAAGCAACAAAAAGTCCACTTTAACAACGAACAGGTCAGTAAGTTTAGGGAAGAGATCATTAATTGGAATCGAAGAGGTGACCTCATCCTGAGGGTACCGAATTAAAGAGATCATGTCTTCGATAAATTTCTCTGGTTCAAGAATTCCAGGACTAAGCTCTTCTATTTGGATCTCTTCTAGGGTTTCCTCAGGTAATGCCCTAATAGTAGCGGTGTTAAATCCCTCATGGTTCTCTTTTCCTAATGGTCCTTCCAATACATTAGGTGACTCATCGACTTCCTCTTCTTCTTTATACTCATCTATCAAGTTTTCTCCAGCTTCATATGCTTCCACTACGGTTTCAGTCTGAGTAATATTCTAGTCAATTAACTCTGAGTCTACAATAGATATTTCCTCTTCGGGATCATTCTTAGGAACAAATGGGATCACAGGGATAGGTCAGCTTGGATTAGGGTTGAGTCGACTCGGGTGAGAATTGGATCGAATTTGCTGAGGAATGGGTCGACTCGGGTGGACTAGGCTAGATCCTGATTTTTGATAAAGGGCACTAATCCAAATGGGTTCTGGCTGATGAATTCTGGGTCCAGGGAAAGTTGGTTTAGGTGAACCAGGGTTAGTACGGGTCCTACGGATCCTCTCTAGGTTGTCGAGTCGCTTATCCAGTCGGTCAAACCAATTATCCATCAGGGCACATTGGTCACTGAAGGTCCTCAGTAAGGTTTCTATAGTGGACTCCATGTTCTGACTGGGTTGGGGTTAGGCTCCTAATCTAGTGGTCATGCAATGCAATCCTAGCTTCTAGGGCTCCTAGACCTAGAGCTCAAGTGGAATGAGTTAACTCAAATTACACCCAATTTTACAATTAGTCTTCCATTGGTCAGGTAAGAGATGGGGTGGTGATAGGCTCCCCCTGCTTGACACAGGATCTTAATTAAAAACCACCAGTCCGCTTAGGGTATTTGCTTTTGGACCTCTAGCCTTAGACATCAGTTTCCAAAAATAATTGAAAGGTTGAGTGCACTAGTTCACTCACAAGACTCGAACCCGATCTGTTGGTGTCCCTAAGCTGTATTAGGTTGCTAATCGATTTTAAGTTAGGCTTAGGTTCGAATGCAAAGGGATTGTTCTTGGGCCAAGGAAAGGTAATGACCTCATTTCCTTATCTTATGATATTGTCGCCCTTAAAGTAAGTTATGCATATGATGGCATACATATGAAATCCAATGATGTGCACTTAAGTTTTTTTTGTATATTTTGATGTATTTTGGCAGAAATATAAATTGTTCGAAATTAAATGATATGAACCTAAATGCAGAAATTAAACTATGCTAGAATTTAAATAGGCCAAAATAATTATATGCTGAAATTCTAGAGCAGAACTGTTCTCAAGCAGTAATCAAGCATGCAAAAATTTTATAGACAATTAAATCTTGAGAAAATTCTGAAAAATAAAATTAAATGTAATGAATCTAGTAAAACAAGAATCAGAATTTTCTGATCTTCCTACATGTAGAAATAATTAAAATAACAGACTATGTACTAAGATGGACGTGATACAGAAAATTAACCCTAAAGATGCCTATCTCTTTGTTTTCTTCTTCAAGGGTCAATCATAGCGGCACCCCTACACGGCATAGGAAATCTCCTTTGAATGAGATGTGAGGATCTTGCAGCCTTACTTTTTCCTATGACCAAACGGTCATGGTGAAGCACGCGATCCGAGTACTTAAAGAGAAACTAAGTCCTAACCATGCTCTGATACTAAAACTAATGGGGAACATAGCTCTGATACCAAAAATTGATGCGGGACGGACCTCGATCAATATTTATTCTAGGAGATCGGACCGTTGTTAAGAAACGACCCTAGGCTAGGTTAAACCAGGCCTAGATTATTTTTCCCAAATTCTTTTTATTCAAATAAACCTTTTTTTCATATTTTTTCCCTTTTTTTTATACTAATAAACCCATACTTTTTTTCTTTTTTTTCTCTGTATTTTCTAAAGTCGGCATTGGGTAGCCGGCTTGGCTCTGAGAATCGTGCAGAAGATTGCACTTGAAGTCGGCATTGAGAAAACTGGAATGGCTTTCACGTTCGTGCTCAACTCCCTCTTCTCCACGGATCGAACCAGCAACAGGGAGGCTCGCGGAGGGGGGACTTCATCGGCGATTTCAACGGAACCGGTGGTCTTCACTGGCACTGGCGATGGGAGGCGGGCGGTGGCACGGGGAACACACGGCGACAGTATTTGGCGATGGCGGTGAGGCATCGGGTGTTGCGGCAGGGAGCAACTTCGGAAGGATTTCGCCGGCGTCGGTGCTGGGCGGAGGCGGCGGCATGAACGGGCAATCTCGGCGGAGATCTGTGCATGGGGGCGGCTGAGCCGTTGGTTGGCGTTGTGGAGACGGGCGTCATGCGGATCTTGAAGGAGCTGGATGGTCGGTGGCGTAGCCTCTTTTCCGGCGGTTGTTGGTCGTCGGTCGTCGATTTGCCAGCAGGGGTGGAGAGGACGGGGAACGAAGATCTTGGGCAGAGGGGTCTACCGTTCGCTGGTGTGGCTTGCTCACGGACGAAAGAGGGTAGGCACGGGGATGGGACTTTCATGGGAGATAGGGGATGGAGATGTTTAGGGCAGTGGGTGGCTCGGCTCTGTAGAGGCTCTTCGGTGTTTGTCCGAAGCGGGATCCGGAAGATTGATGGTTCGGTGGTTGTTCTCAGGTTTGAAGAAGGAAACAAAGAGGAAAAAGAACAGCGATGAAAAAAAGTTGGGGACCGTTCTCCTACCCGGAGAAATAAAGGTTGGGTCCCTTCTCCTACCTGGAGAAGCAAAGATCTCCTAACCGGAGAAACAAAGCAAAGATCGGTTTCAATAATTCATCGTCTATATTTTTTTATTTCCATGAAAAAAGCTTAAATAAAGTTTACAGTCTCCGGTTAGTTGAGAACCACCATAGCCAGAACTCTATCCTAACAAACTGAGATAAACTAAAAACGATAAAAATAAATTCTAAAACAACGTAC